>OX387344.1:7196250-8680625 GCA_947563465.1 Archips xylosteana
ACCATGATATTTTTTTTTATCTGTCGTATCTGTACAGCGGGGGCCGGCGACAGCAACATGTCTGGCGGCGGCGAGTCCGAGGACGAAGACGAGGGCGGCGCCGACGCCGACGACGGCCCGCTGTCCGACTGGAACCTGCGCAAGTGCAGCGCAGCCGCCCTCGACGTTCTGGCTAACGTGTTCGGCGCTGATTTGCTGCCTGTGCTGTTCCCCATACTGAAAGAGACGTTGTTTCACGACGATTGGGTCATCAAGGTCGGTGCCTATACTTCCTCGTGTTCAGCATAGGTACAGTCAAGGAATTTAATTCCCCACCCATTTCGTAAAAATGTCGAATTAAGGTCGAAATGTCAAACGCAACACGTCAAAGCAACATCGTAGCTAGCTCTTATGGTGACAGTTTGCTGTGCGATATTCAAACTTAGGTGGGTTGCAAATTAAATTCCTTGACTGTACTTCATGAAGTACTAAATGATACTGGAAATGACTACCGAATGCATTACATGGAGTACAATTTTTTCAATGAAACAAGACTACACATACTGAAATAGATATTTGTCGCAAGATATTTGTGTGAAAAATACGAATGTTCATGCTCGAGTCTTGGATGTTTAATATGAATTTAACTATATAAGTATGTTTATCCATTGTCTAATGCAAGTTTTACTTTGGGACTAAGTTAATTGGTAACAATCGTCCCATTATTTATTTATTTAGCAGTGGCAGGGCGTGAAAATTTTTGCAAGTGAAGCCGGAGCAAAAAACCTAAATCCCCATTTATTCTCTTCTTAAAAGTGCAGTAATGGAAGAGAGGCGTATGGTAACTTCAATAGTTTAGTCAACCCGGGGGGAATCGGGTTGTTACTACCCTTCGCCACTGTATTTAGAATGTCTAAATAACTTGTATTATATACGGGTTCGAATCCCGCGTCGGGGCAGATATTTGTATGAAAAATACGAATGTTTGTGCTCGAGTCTTGGATGTTTAATATGTATATATTAGTATGTATTGATCTCTATAAGTATGTTTATCCGTTGTCTAGCACCCAATACACAAGCTTTGCTTAGTTTGGGACTAGGTCAATTTCTGTGAATTGTCCTGTGATATTATTATTATTATTATATGAGCTTACTTTAAATGGAAGCATTTTGAGAATCTATTGGATGAGATTGAGTTTCTTCCGGCGAATCTTCGCGTGTAATAAAATGAATAAATATCATGGGACATTTTACACCAATTGATCTATTATAGTCCCAAACTTAGCTAAGCTTGTACTATGGGTACTAGGCAACAGATATCTTACTAATATAATAATAGCTATTTATGCAACTGTATCGCAATACAAACACGAATCCTTACACACGGGTTAGACACGGGTCCTTAAAACACGAATGTGGTTTCATAAAGGGTCACATGAGTGTTTTAAGGCCTAATTACGTACAGTTGCATACAATATTTTATCTTCTCTCACACATTTTTTCCAAAAACGAAGTAGCCTTTTTGCATTTTCCATGCCTTAAAATCTTGATAGCATTTATCGTATAATTTTCTGGACTTTGCTAGTAATAAATTATGAGTCATTTCCTTCGCCGCATCTAAAATATCGGGCGGAGTCAAATTTTCTTCGCATTCACTGATATCAAATTTTAAGCAAGAACAAAATTTTCCCACGAAAATTCGTACAACAAAACGACACGTACGTATGAATGGAATGGCGCTAAAACCCAGTACATCACCGCGCATGTGCGCGCATGCGCTAAAGCGGGCGATGCCACAGAAAGTGAAAATTGGAATCAAAACTTGGTGATATACACTTTTTGGATTTGACCTGTATCGTAATGGTAAAAAAAATTGTATTATAACAATATTTCTTTAGAAGAAAGTGTTATTTATGTTTTTTTTTTTAATATTTCGGTATTTTGTTTAAAAAGTATGTCAATATAAACTTTTTTTGAATTTTATAATTCGAATTTTACGATAAGAGAGTAGATAAACGTGTTAATAAATTAAATTCGTCTCTTTGTAAAATGGTTGCCTGGAAGACGGTTTGAATCAATAAGGCCGACTATTGCTTACTTTGTATATTTTTTCCGTGTACAGGTTGATTCACAAGAGTTGGCACAAATGGATCGAATGAGTGAATGAAAGTATCTATGTGTTACCTATTTGAATACACTTCACACAAATATGAAAATGTCATGCATCAGTCATTTTCCTACAAAAATGTCAAAGTGACATTGCTATTGTTCATTCCATTCGTGCCAACTCTTGTGAATCAACCTGTACTAGTTTTTCTGTATCGTTTTCTTTGTGGTGTACAACAAAGAGTACAGTAAAATTACATAAAGTTTACCACTGACAGATGGTTTGCCTTCATTTCATATTCAACTTTAACGACCTACAAATAAAGCCAATTTTAGAATACTGTTACCCACGTTAGCAGATTTTGTAATAGCTACTTTATTTGTATGGTGTTAAAGTTGGAAATGAAATGAAGGCAAGCCATCTGTCAGTGGTAAACTAAAAGTAAACGTATTTTAATCGTGTTGTATTGTAATTGGTCAGGAGAGCGGCATTCTGGCGCTGGGCGCGGTGGCGGACGGGTGCATGGGCGGCATGGTGCCGCACCTGCCCGACCTGGTGCCGTACCTGGTGTGCTGCCTGGCGGAGCGCAAGGCGCTCGTGCGCGCCATCACCTGCTGGACGCTCTCGCGCTACTCGCACTGGGTCGTCAGCCAGTCGCACGACCTGTACCTGCGGCCCGTCATGACCGAGGTGAGCCTACCTAATTTTCCTTAAAGGGTGTTTTTGGCGTATTTATTGCATTCATTTAATCATTACAAGTAAAGCAAAGCAAGTCTTGAAATCCATGTGTAAGATATTTGAGGATTCACTCTAATGACAAGTGTTTATCGGAACACGGTTACTTATAGTTCGCTCGATAGAAAAAAATCCAAAGCTGTCTCTAAAAAATAAAATAAATTCGTAGTACGACGCTAATACTGCTCGGCAGGTCATGACTTTTTGAATGTTAATAAAACAAGATGTTTTCTAGGGCGTAGTGTTGCTACATTTTTAAAATATGTATTTGTTTTAGTAATAAGATGAAAATACCCAAAAACACGCGCAGTCAACCAACCTATCTTGAGCCCTCGTGCCTCCCCCACGCCCGAAATCGCCCACCCAAAATCGATTAGCGCGAAAAGCTCGGTAGGCCCTTAAGCCTGATGTTTGGGCTGAATGACTGTGCAAAACGGTCGACAGCCCGCCTGGCTCAGCGAGGCGTCCCCATACATCATCAAGCCTGATGTTAGAGTTCATCAATTTCATCATCATCCTAGCTTATATACGTCCCACTCCAAGGCACAGGCTTCTCAGAATGTGAGGGCTTGGGCTGTAGTTCCCACGCGGGCCCAGTGCGGATTGGAAACTTTTACACACCATTGAATTTCGTCTCAGGTGTGTGCAGGTTTCCTCACGATGTTTTCCTTCACTGTAAAGCTCATGGTAAATTTCAAATGCACTTACGCACATAAATTCTCCGAAAACTCAGAGGTGCAAGTCCAGGCTAGAACCCACGAACGTCTGTTTGTGAGGACACTGGTCAAACCAGTAGTCCACCCCGCGTAGGCCATTAAAAATTACTTATGGAGAAAAACAAACCTGTTGGACGCTATTGCGCTACTCGCACTGCGACGTTCTTGGCTGGACAGATTCTCAATGTAGCAACTGGAGGACTCGCTTGAACGAATTTACAGTTAGACAGACAAAGTATGTAAGGGGAATTAAAAACAAATTGCTCCATAAAATCACATTATTTTAAACAAAATAAAAAGTAAGACTTCTTATCCAAATACTAGCAACTTTAATCCCTTCCACATAATGACTAAATCAGGCCTTAAAATAAAAATAAGCTAGAAAAAAAAGCACTGACATTTAATGATGTTGTTTCTAGCGAGACCAATTAGGATGCTCTTGAAGGGATTGTGTATTTACATACTTTCACTTTTTGATTGATTGTGATTGTATTACTCTCCTGGCTACCTTCAAGTGCGAATTCCTCTAAGCGAGTATCCAGTCCAGTCGCTAATCTGCCTCATTGAGAATTTATCCAATAAAGATAAGCTGTCAAATATCTGCTGTCTGTGCAAATGAGGATCCGTCTAGCTGCTCTGGAGTTGTGAAATCTTGATGGTTTAACAGTTAATAAGTCATTGACAGCAAAAGTTTTAAAAATAAATCTTTGTTTTGCAGCTTTTGAAACGCGTCCTAGACAACAATAAGCGCGTGCAGGAAGCGGCTTGCTCCGCCTTCGCAACCCTCGAGGAAGAGGCATGCACAGAACTCGTCCCCTATCTAGGCTATATCCTGCAAACCCTCGTCTTCGCTTTCAGCAAATACCAGCACAAGAATCTACTAATATTGTACGATGCCATTGGCACGCTTGCTGACTCTGTTGGACACCATTTGAACAAACCAGAGTACATCAATCTCCTGATGCCGCCGCTCATTAATAAATGGAATGTGCTGAAGGATGAAGACAAAGACCTCTTTCCCTTGCTAGAGGTTTGTTATCCAATGCATTTAGCGCTTTTTGGTGTGAAATGAAAAAATACTAATTGTTTTTAACTTTCAGTGTTTATCATCAGTGGCCACAGCCTTACAGTCAGGGTTTTTACCCTACTGTGAACCCGTGTTCAGGAGATGCGTATCTTTAATAGAACAGACACTGAATCAGAACATCGTAAGTGACGACATTTTGAAGCATCCATATTGGAACAAATACCGTTTATTTACTTTAGCTGTTTATTTCAGGCTAACAGTCAAAGCCCAGAGCAGTTTGAAGCCCCAGATAAAGATTTTATGATTGTCGCGTTGGATCTCCTGAGTGGTTTGGCCGAGGGCTTGGATGGACACATAGACCACTTGGTCCTAAACTCGAACCTCATGCAACTGCTCTACCAATGCATGCAGGATCCGATGCCCGAGGTATATCTTGTATGTAACTTATGCTTTTTATTTGTCTTGGGACACTGAGCATAGGGCTATAATTCTTAAAGGTAATCTCAATTGTGCCCCAAGACTTTTCGCAATGATTTAAATTATTTCTATTATATATATTTTTCACATTGAAACTGCATCATTTTACCATCATAATTAATTTAGTTGGTGGCGTAGTTATCGTATCGTATTTAAAGTTGCTAGTGATCAGTTTCATTTATTTAACATAACATTATCTTATCTCATTTTTAAGTAATTGTAACTCATTTATTATTGTACTAACCACTTCACGGGTGATGGGAATAATAAGTTATCTCGGATTGGCATTATTACTGAATTTCTGGTTCGCCGCAGGTCCGTCAGTCCTCGTTCGCGCTGCTCGGAGATTTGACCAAGGCATGTTTCCAACACGTGCACCCTTACATACCAGAATTCCTGCCCATACTCGGAATGAACCTCAATCCTGAACTTATATCAGTTTGCAATAATGCTACTTGGGCTATCGGTGAAATTAGTATCAAATTAGGTAAGTCGTCAAGTTCCTATTTTGTTCTCATTTTTATTGTTTCAAACTGCGCCGGAGCTTTTATGAATAAACAATTATTAATGCTTTCCAACGTGTTACAGGAGCGGAAACATCAAAATATATTCCACTTGTACTAAACCATTTAGTTGATATTATCAATAGGCCTAACACACCAAAAACACTATTGGAGAACACAGGTGAGTAACGTTTTACCGTTCATGCCAATTGTAATAATTATGTAAAATTTAAAGTTGAATTAGAAGTCAATGATGTTGACTTACGCATTTTGCAGTATGAGACACATTACATGGTGGCAGATGTGCTATGCTGTGAATATTTGAACTGTGTATTTCGCGTCACTGCTTTATATTACTTTCCCATAACGTTCATGAAATCATCTTCCTTTCTTGTTCATGTTACTGTGGTAGTGGTTTCTGCCAACACTTGAGAATGTTACGCTTATTTGGAGTTTGTTTGGCAGGACACACTGTACCAACATTACTGAATGCTCCCTAACTGTTTACTAAAGTGTTATGTTTGCAATTTACCCAGTTTTATTATATTGTATGTTACATATACATATTATATTATATTTATCAAATAGAATATATTGTGAATAACTTTAACAATTTTATACTTAAGAATATAACTTGTCTTTTGTAAACTATTGGCTAGCGGCAAAAAAGTGACGCATGGATGACTCTGCATAGCCTAAAATGTTATTCTCTAAGCCCTTCGCTTATTACTTTTGGTTTGGGGGGTGATGTAAATAGTGTATATCACAGAAGTAGTGCCGAACACTAAAGTGTGCGCCTAGCTTGGAAAGATGGCCTGGCATCAAGAAGGCAGTCTATATTTACTTTAAAATAAATTATTCGATTAAAACCTACCGCAGCTAAGTGTACTGGGCCATCTTTTAACTAAAAAGCAAATAGGTATTTAATTTATAGATTTACTAGTATAAAGTTGTTTCACGTTTTTTCTATTTGTGACACTGATTTGTTGCTGTTGGATTATGTAATTTAAGTATGTTTTGAATGGTTTGTTGATTTGTTTTCTTGGTTTTGTTCTCGGTATGTCGTGTCGTGACTCGTGGCGCGTGTAGCGATTACTATCGGTCGGCTAGGTTATGTGTGCCCACACGACGTCGCACCCGTATTACATCAATTTGTACGCCAGTGGTCTGTAGTATTTTTTTTATTATTACTTTATATTATTATTACGATTACGTTAAATATCAAATAAGTTATTAATCCCGTATTATTTCGATTGTGGATGGTGTTTGTTCATAGCTTGTTACTTACTGTTATTCTTTTACACGATTTTTAACTTTAACAATTTGTTGTTCTGATTTATGTTGAAGCAGGCATGATACTAACGAACTTACCGGTTGTAAGGCAACACTTGAGATCTCACTGAGTTTGGGGTGGTATTTGTTTCTTATTTTCAGTGCTGTACTTTATATGTGTTGAACACCATCCGCTTTCTAAAATATATAAACAGCTAATATTCTATCGCCTGATATTGCAAGACAAACAGCGTTCGAGACTTGAAATTAATTTATTAATCTTGCAACTGATGCAGATAAGTTGAATTATTCATTTAATGTTTCACATCAATTAAGATAATGCTTGTCTTGCTGTATGGAAATTTCATAAACCAGTTTCATAAAGATATTGTTTTGTGTGCAAGTCACTTCCATTATTATATTTCACTTCGAAAGTAACAGCATTATAGAACATTTGTACCGCGTTTTTTATAACTGATCGCTTTACTGATTCCTGCCATACACTCAATTAGCGGATTGGTTGATATTTCGAACTGTGTACAGTCACGTGCAGCGATTAGAGTCCATTGTTGTTTAGAAGAATAAATTTTATATTTCATACGCAACTTCAATTAGTGTCCGTGATTGTACTACTTCTCTTTTCTATTAAATATCAGATTATGGTCTCCCACTATACGCTATTCGTAGCGTCCAAAGTCAGTGTTAAAGATTGTTTATTTATCGCCTGTTGTTATAAAATCTTCGTTGTTTTATGCGTGTTTTTGTCGCGCCAATAGAAGGAAAAATAAAAATAAAATAAATCTCTGACATAGACCGTAGCGAATATCGTTGACCGGGAGACCGTCGCCTGACCGAATCGTAACCAAAATCGAAATATCAGCTACGATCAAGTATAGCTAGTCTAAATTTTGGTTGCAATGAAAATTTTCGCTCAGGTGTTCGTCGTTGCGGAACATTCGAGACAACGACGAGAAGGATTCAGCATTCCGCGGCATCTGTCAGATGATCCAAGTGAACCCCGGCGGGGTGGTACCGGACTTCATGTTTTTCTGCGACGCGGTGGCATCGTGGTCGAACCCTAAGGACGACCTGAAGGAGATGTTCACCAAGATCCTGCACGGCTTCAAGAACCAAGTGGGCGAGGAGAACTGGCGCCGCTTCACTGACCAGTTCCCCGTGCAGCTCAGCGCAAGGCTCACGGCCATGTGCGGAATATAGACCTGCCGCCGACGCATATGGTGAGTTTGAAATGATTCACGGTTAATTATATTACGTAGACTTTTTACGGCATATTGATCTACTTGTGACCATGATGCATTAAATATTAATAACCAAAAAACACTAAACTTAAAAAGACAAATTCTGATTAAGAATACATATTTATAACAAAAATAGCCATATTGGTCCAATCTTTCTCAAGAGCGCTTGTCAACGAACTACATTTTTACGTAAAGTTATGAAAAGACATACTATACGAAGACTTTCTTAACACAATTGTAGACTACAATTTGTAGTGGTAGAGCCATGTTGTAGCTAGACGCTGCATCACGGATGGGCCGGCTCGTCCGGGGTAGTATCACCCTCTCACAGAACACCGCCGTGAAGCAGCAGTACTACCTGCTGCGTTTCGTACGGTTAGTGAGAGCACCGGGGGCCCAATACCTCTCCCCCTCCCCTATTCCCTCTCCTTTTTCCTTAGGCCTGACAACGCACTGGCATCGCATAAAGCGCTGCGGGTGTTTATGGACAGTGGTGATCATTTAACATCAGGTGACCCACTAGTTCGTTTGTCTGGCCTCTCTAACATAAAAAAAAAAACAAAAACAATTTATGTTATGGGTGTCCATGGGCGGCGGTGATGCTTTCCATCAGGTGAATCGTCTGCTCGTTTTCTCCCTATCATATAAAAAAAGTGACAAGTATCCACCTAGTTAGTAATAAAATGTATGTGTTGTTGCAGGGGAACCAATGTCAACACGGGTCGGGACGACATTGCGGGTGGCTGCGCACGCGCCCCCGGAGCATAGGGACGCGCCGCCACGCACCTCGCCGCCGCCGGCGCTCGCGACGCGCGCTCATTGTGCCAACTGACCGCAACACCACAAGACTACATATGACATTATACCGCCATGTGTCTGACACATGAAAATTCAAACCTAATTTATCTCATTGTACCTGAATAATTTCACCTTCGTTACATAGTTTCGATGGCGTTGTCGCTACTCGCCTGTCGGGCCGCGCACAGTGGTGGGTGGAGAGGTGTGTATGTATATGGGGTGCTAGGCTTACTGTTTTCGTACAGTGTAATAGTAAATGTCGCACGTTGCATGCTTACGTGCCATTACGTTAACGGAAAATGTTCATTCATTGGCAGATCCGTAGTATTTACTCACCAGATTGTCTCATCTAGATAGATGTGGTTTGAAATGTTGCATGAACATTAGTTGTAGTTTATAGCCTCTAATTCTAAAGATGATGGGATAATTATTGTAATTTCTAATAATTTCTATGGTTTCATGAATTGTTTCAATTCCATTTGAAATTTGTTACTAATAATTTGCAAGCTTTTGCAGAATAACAGTATTTGACGATTCAAAGAGTAAATTTAATTTTGGAATATATTTTTAGAGTCTGTACATCGAATATTGTGTGTTACAGTTTCACCGTACGTGTAATCGTTGTCAGAGATCGATTATATGTTGGGAATGCTTGTAATGTACTATTTGTACCAATGACCTCAGTTTTGTACAAATCACTGGGGATCACGGCAAAGGCAAGTAAATTTTTTCTTGTCCTCTCGTCTTTCGACTAGGTTTCATTTTCAGGTAGCCTGTGTAATATAATTAGTTGATCATCATTTTAAGGTTAGGTCGACTAAAGCCATTCACTGCTCAAGAAAACTGATTGCACTAATTGTAATGAGTTAGAACTTACTGACTATATAATAAAAATGGATGCTTATTCAAATCGGTTAACGAAAAATAAATACACAATTCCGTTATTATATTTTGCTTACTTTTGTCATATAACGTTTATTTTTGAAATAATTTGTATTTTCGGTACAACATTCAATATCATGTGGTAGTGTTAAAATTTATGTGTTAACATTAACTATTTTAATACATATTATAAATTACAAGACTTAGTGAAATCGAGAATTTATGTCAACTGTGATTTGTGACTGGTTTATTTTGACTAATATTTGTGTATGATTATATGTCTGTGTCAATGTAGATATGATATACGGCTTTGATAGAGTTTATGACTGCTAGATTTCTGCTATATAATATACCAAATAGTATTTTTACGTTGTATATTGTTTTAATGGATTTGCTCGTTTGAGCTGCCCTGGCTGTACTGGCCGCGACATGGACAGTGACAGTACCACCCGCCGCCGCCCCCTAACCATCCCGCCCGTAACCAACGGCGGCCGCCCCGTTACGCGTGTCCCGTGACATCGAGCATTCATAACTAGCGTCGCCACGCCATACCATATTGAATCATACGTTTCTCTCAACATATTTGTTATTTATCACTTATCCAAGCAGCCGTTTTGAGATTAAACATTAGTACCGGCCAGAAACTTGACAGGCATTACTGTTGCAATATTACAAAAAAAGAAAACTTTTCAACAATAGTCGCAATGGCTTGCTATATTATTGAATGGTGTGGTTTAAAATTTAAATAGGCCTACTTTAAATTAAGTTAATCACAATATTGTTTATCACTCGCTTAAGCTATTTAGGTCGGCAAAATGGCAAAGCTGTTAAAGGCAGCTAAATTAATATGCTGCGGGGATTGATCAATCAGAGCCCAGCGGCTTCCATTGTAAAATTTACAGAAGTGTTAAGACATCTACGCGTATGGCGGCTCTACAAAATGTTTGCTCGGTGCCCGCAAGCAACTAGGGCACACTCGAACGACTTGATGCATGATATAAATTACTATTTATGTGTATATGAAATGAAAATTATTATTATGTATATGTAAATACACGATACGATGTATATTATTATTATTATTGTATGCAAGTAAAATTGTTATTTTTGTTTTTTAAAAGCTGAAAAGTCTGACTTTAAAACACTCGTTATATAATCCATTAGTTTTTGTTTTCAGATGTATCGGGGATCTGAAATTTGATAGATGTAATAATTTATTAGTGTATTAATTATTGTCGCGATCGAAGCGGTAAATGCGCAAAGAAATATAGGGTATTTCGGGGGTAGAGAAAATTATAACATTCCGAAGGAATTAAAAATGTATTATTTTAGGCGTCGCGACGCCGCATTATCTTTGGAATTCACTTTTTCAGTGTCGTATATTATTTTTGTTGCATGTACTAAATTATATATTTAAGTGTCCTCCAGTGACTCCCTCGGTCCCTCGTCCTCGCCAGTTCCTATCCCGAGTCCTGTCTAGTCCCAGTCCTGTCTGTGCCAACGAAGCCCGGCGCGCGCGCGCCCGCTGGTGTTAGTCGCCACTAGGAGTTGCAAATCGGTAGCTTCATTCACATCTCGGTACCCGTAGGAACATAAATTACAGTAGGAACCGCTGCCTCACACTTAAATTTGAGGAACATTGTTTATTTTTAAGTGGAATACATTTCTATCAATGTTACGGGTGACCTCGTAATTTATTATTAAGGTTAGTAGATTTTATCGTCGAGAACTTTATTGTAGTAGTTTGTTTTATTATTTTCTAAAAAGAAACCGTGATAATAGTTGGTAAAGTGATTGTATGCATGTGTGTGTGAGCGAGCGGCATTCGCAAGGCACTCCTTTCCTCGGGGCATAGGTATTATAATACATGGTCGTATCGTACGGACGAACGTTTGTGATGCATTGTCGATAGATATATTTTATAAGTTGTTTGCGACGCATATACTTACATATTACGTTGTGCATTGTATCATGTGTATGTAACGTATTATATTATGTAATATGTATGTGTATTTTATAATGTTATTTATTGAAAGCAATAGGTAATCGTCTTGTCGAAATTCATTCATCTACATAAAAACTATAATTTACAAAAAAAATAAGTATCTATACAACTTTATCTATACGTGTATCATCATTTTATTTGTTTTTGAGAACAAAATGTATATTATAATTATTTTTACCAACGATGGTTGCATTTCGTCGACTTGATTATTTTCCCTGTAAGTATGTGTATTGTATGAACACTCGCATTATGTTCTCGGTCCTTTCGAAGTTTTTTATATTTATTTTATTTCTTCATTATTGGATTATAACTAGTAACGTCTCACCAAAAAACATTGTTCATTCGATACTAATCATTGAAAAATAAACTTTAAAGATGAACTGTATGATATAAATGCAGTATTGGTACTGGTAAATAATTATATTACTTGAATCATCAAATTTTAATTTTTGGATTGCAACATAAATGTTCATAATTTTTTGCAGTACTATTTACATCATTTTGTATGTTCTTGTAAATGAAGTGAGTACAGAAGTATAATTATAACAGTTAATAGTATCGCTTGGGAGGCCTAAATAAGGGCACTGAATTGTTTAATAATTTAAAGACTAAATCATAAAAATTCAAGTATAATTTAATTGCCACATTAATCTGTACTCGCTTTATCTCTGCGTCAGAATTTTCGTGTCGGCAACAGTGCAGTTTACCTTTAAGTTCTGCAGCCTTATTATCTAACGCTTCTGACGCTTGCCTTCGCAATCACTATTTCTTTCTGTCAAACGGTATAAGATGATGACAGAAAGAGATGGTGAAAGCGAAGGCGAGCGTCAAAAGCGTTAGACAATACGGCCTCTGGTTGTAATATAAAGACCTCAATATAGACAGACATATTTTACCATAAAATTCGTTAAATAAAGCACTCATTGTTCGGAAAAGTGATATTTTTTTATTATTGAATATTTTATATTCAGAACCTCTAATACAATGGACTGTGTGCCTAATGTCAACTTAACAAAGTCTGTTTTTGTGCACATTTCAGTTTGGGTTTAAGTTGATTCGTGCGAGGTAGGCTAAAGCAGTGTGATTTTTGAACTTCGTATCGTGCTGTTCCGTTCACGCTGATAGTATCAAACAGAAGAGTAGGGGGACGGCATGATACGAACTTGGAATTTCGAATTTCGTAGTAGCCACCCAGTAGGAAAACTGCGTTGCGCTAGGCTAGGAAGGGAATAAACCGTATTCAATAAAGTAACAATATTGGTGGTTTTTCTCGCACAGCTTAGTTGCCTTGGTCAGCTTTGGTAGATTTGCAGCCTTTACTTGGATTCACGTTACATTGTGCCGCGATCGGGGCGTGTTAGCATACATACACCGGGCAATGTTGTTTATTACACTATTTACACGACCGTATTTAAATGTCCATACAAGTTTGTAACAACAACCAAAATATACTTTATATAAAGGCTAGGCTCGTAAACGTAAACCCATTGACCGGAAACGTGCACTTTCCCAATAGGGCGATTTCTCCATATGTAATTACGTTTGTGACACTGCCGTTTATATATTTACAAATAAGTCGGCCCTTTTAAAAATGTGTACCTTCTGGGAAACTATTTACCATCTGAGAAAGTGCTGTCTAGTCTATCTGAACTTTTTGGGAAAGTTCACTCGCCCAAGCCTAAATTTTTATTACAGCATGGCTTTTTTATCGGCAAGCGATCGAAGGTAGTTTTGCATATTAATAACAATTATTATTAATAATAATTAGATAGTTATATAACATTGACAGAAAATCTATGTTAACATAAATTTACAACGTAAATTCTACGTAGTCGACCAAGAAATTCCTTTACCACCCTAATGTCAACATGTCAAAGTGACAATCAGCCTTATTGTTTTTATTCTGATGTGGGAACATGAAAAATGGTAAAGCACTTTGTTGATTATACTTAATAAAAGTGGTTAAAAGGCTTACTTTAGGTAGGTCCCCTGTTCTGAATCAATGTGCAGCGTTCTTTCGACACGTCCCATAGTAATAATGACATTAAACGGTCATAAAGTCATGTATGAGGCTCATGTGCCTCAGTGGCGAGGCGTGAATTTTTTTCCAGGTAAAGCCGGACGGAACAAAAGCTAACAAAAATCATACCCCATTTAGTACTAGGATCACGTCCGGCACGTTCTATGGCTCCGAATCGTACATACAGTGCCATATTCCGGCAGCGCGGCGCAGCGTATACGATTTGGTTTTGTGCAGCGCGCTGAGCACAGCCTGTGGCGGTTTAATTTTGTCTGTTTATAAATCTTATTATATAAATAGATAAAATATCGTACTTTTTGTTTTACACTAAAACTCGATATTTTAAAATTCAATTTCGCTCCAGTAATTTTAAATAAGTTTACGAATGGCTGTATGAATGTCAATTCCGTCGGTTATTCCAAGTGGGATAAATTAATTAAAAAAAAATCTTCTGTCAAAGTGAAATTAAGCCTTATGCACAATATAGAAAGTCTTTTTTTAAATGTGATAAGCCGATAGAGACCGGCTTATTTTGAGCCTATTCCATGCCTATTCTTACAGTAGACGCTTATGTAGTGAATCTATGGTTTTATGAATGAATATTTACATGTGTGAGTGTAAGATTCCTGGCGGCATACTGAAATATGAATGACTGATTGGTCTTGTGGATATTTTGATGCGCTTTGTTACTGCACCATTTTGAAAAATACTTAAAGTTTATTAAGGAAGAGTAAGTCTCTATACAAACAATCGGTTACTAAGAGAAGCGTTTGAAACTCAGGGAGCACTCGCTAAGAATGCACTAGTCTTGAAACTTTACTAGTAATAACATGTGAAAAAGACAAGTCTACGTCATTTTTCTGTGCCATATTTAAAATTTCCAAATTAACGCTCATTGGGGTATTTTCCTAAATTTCTAAGTCTTCAAATTTAAAAAAAAATATTTTTTTTCGGCTAAGACATATATGGCTAAAAATGTTCAAAAATAGCTCGTCTATCACCCCCTTAAATCTTTGCACGTAGCTACCAAACACCCTGTATATTAAAAATAACACCCTTTTTTGTCAAAAATACTATAAAATTATTTAATAATGATGACTTAATTTATTTTGTTATATAGAAAATAATATTATATATCTACTTAAGAGTAGTTATCAAATGAGGGCGCTACTTTTTTAGTAACTGTCTCAATTTTTGGCGTTAAAATGCTACATACGTAGTTTAATTACTTCCTTTTTCTACTCTTTAAGCTCCGCATCCACCAAAGATGTACAAGGAAAGAAATCCACCAATAGGAAAGTAGAACTGAGTTAATCTAGAAAACCAACCAAGTGCGTCTCGGTCCACACGCAGTTCCGTTGTAACCTACGACAAATGTTCAATATTAAGTTTTGATCGATTGAGTATTTGTAAAGCCAACTAAGCCGTGATATTTTTCTTTTTAATGCTTTTCCAGGCATAGTGCATATAAGCGACCACATAAATCTACACAAAGATTCGACCTTACTCCCTTTACAATATGGTAGTAAATTAATTGAATTTGTTTAAAGTAAGATTCACTTTTAAATTAATCCTGCATAGGTAAACAATACAACACAGTGATTAATTTTGCTGTAGCGTAACTAAATAGACGGGGCCTGGAAAAGGGTTAAATTCGTTATATGTATATGCCAGTGCAAACTTTTTGTGTTCGAGATACATCTAGGAAAACGAAAATTTTTGGAGGTACACCATAAAAGAAAAATCAGTTCTTAAGTAATATTAATCAACATTACGCCTCGCTCGTGCGCTTGTTTGTTTTACATCTGTGTTAGCATCTGTGTAAGTATTTTTCTTCCGTCCGTCGCCGTTTAGCTTTATGAGATAACCTTATTTTTCAGAGGCACACCAACTAATGACCACGGTACACCATTGTGCCGCGGCGCACACTTTGCGGAACACTGATATGTGCTACAACAAACAAAGTGTTTTGTTGATTTTTCAAGCCATCACGATCGATCTTAGCAATCCTAAGATATATTTGAAACTACTATACATACAACGATACCAAACACTGTGTTTAGACGAGAGAAAAAAAAATCATCCCCACTGGGTGTCGCGGAGGTGCCCTACAGTATCTAAGCTAAGCCTCGGACGAACACAGACAGACGGACATTGCAAAACTATAAGCGTTCCGTAGTCCTCTACGGAACCCTAAAAATGGAAAATTCTATTGGTGGTATTTTCTCGCATACCGCTCCGCTTCCCAACACATTTTTGGTAGATGTGCAGCCTTAATCTTTTACAGTCGCTATCATAAACATCAGAGCATTGAAGGTGGTCAAAAATATCTTGAAAACGACCGTATCGTCAATCGCGTACCAACGTGCGTGTTCAGTTCTATGCGAACACCTTGACTGCTCCTATTATTTTTAAACAACCAAAGGAACTACCGCGAATAATCCTACTTTACAATGACCCCTGTGGCAATTGCAATCATAGTTTTTAAGCCTTTCAACGCCACGCCTCGACAAAACGTAAACCTGCTTTGAATCTTATGTCATTGTGTCAAGATCACTTTGACAATGTACATTGTGACACCTATATGTGTCGTTGGCGTTGAAAAGGTTAAGGAGTGATATGTCAAAAAGTAGATGTTTTTAATTACAATACGTTTACTTTTAGTTTACTACTGACAGATGGCTTGCCTTCATTTAATTTCCAACTTTAACACCATACAAATAAAGTAGCTATTACAAAATCTGCAAACGTGGGTAACAGTATTCTAAAATTGGCTTTATTTGTAGGTCGTTAAAGTTGAATATGAAATGAAGGCAAACCATCTGTCAGTGGTAAACTTTATGTAATTTTACTGTAAGATTTACATACTGTCACATTGGCCACCATAAGATGACTACCATAGTGCCATGAAAAAGATTACGAATAAATTCCAATCAAATTAACATCCACTTTTATTGGACACCAATAATGGATTCGATAGAGAAAGATATTTTCGGTCGCTGCGGCTGCGTCGGTAGAGGTGCGTAGTTCGTGAGGAGCGCAGCCAACAGGTGCCGGCAGAAGATCGCGGCGGGCGGGGGCGGCGCCGGCGCCCCGCGGACCCCGCGGTCCAGCTCTGCGTCGGCGAAGGCCCGGCGGCGGCGCACGCGCTCGCTCCACGCGGGGTCGCTAGCCGGTTGGAGATCTGCTTGTGAAAGATAATCGTTAGCCTAAGGCGCAAGCCACCCAGAAGAGATGTGGGATGGGAGCGCGTCGCAGTCGCGGCGCCCCTTGAATCAACTTTCAAACTCAATGTATGTGCGTCGCGATCAGTGTTGCCAACCCCTAAAAACTAAAAACCAGCAGCTCACTAATAAAGAAATAGGAGAAAACAGTAAATAAAGTGAAAAAGGCTGATATCTTTCCTCAATCCTTTCGTGATGGCTTTCCTCAATATAATTAAAACAATTACCTACTTACTTTTATTAGTTACTAGGGCTCACATACATTGTTGTATTATAATATTATTACAACATAATAAAAAACAAAAATCAAAGCAAAATTTTCTTTTTCCATCCTCAATTGCTTCGTATTCAGTATTTTCAGACTCATATTCATTTTTAAAATCATTAATATGTACATATTTTTGGTAAATTTCTTAGTATAAATCGATGGCGCTGAATGGTCATTGAAAAACAGTAAAAATTAGGAATGAAACAGAAAACAGGGGCATTAATGTGATAACAGCCAATCTACTGTTAAAACAGTAGGGTTGGTAACACTGGTCGCGATCCAAAACAGACCGAAGAGACGAGACCGCTTCTCCGCCTCTTGCGACGCTTCTATACATTTACTATGAAATCTCGACTGCGACACGCCCCCGTCCATCGTCTCTCCTGTGTGGCTTACGTGGCGTAAGTTACGCCTAAGACACGCGACTCGAGATACCGGCGGCGCTAGGCTTAGGCGACAAAGGCCACCGCCTACGGTCTGGCGATCTGAGTGGCCTCGCGCCTCGAAAGTTTCTCGTTTTTTTTGCTTATTTATACATCCGTCGTCTAGTGTGGTGCCATTATAGGGCCTCACAATATCACCTTCCCTGTCCGAGTGCCCTCGATGTGGGGTCATAAAGCTTTTTTTAGGAGCCCACAATGGGTTCACAACTTCAGAAGCACACTTGGACGTGTGACTTTGTCAAATCATTTTGTATGGGGACAGTAAACATGTTAAATCTGGCGAACATCAAATTAAGATCCTGCACAGCCAGACTCGAAATACGCAAATTACCTAATACCTACTGATTTACATTAATGAAGGTATCTGAGGCGGCGAGGTAAAAGTTAAGTTTCTTACAACAATTAACGAGGTGCTAGTGGGGTTCGATAATATCTAGAGTGCAACAAAAGAAGAACGTATTGTTTTCAATGAAAAATGTCGCACTGACCCAATTATAAAGAAGTCACGTCACATACCTAGCTTAAATAAGAGCCTATACTTAAGTACCCTAAATTTAAACACCTTTTAAGCTTGGCTTTACCATGTAATACCTACCATGTGTTGAAATCCATGCAACAGGAGCAAAGTGACGACTTTGAAACAAATAACTCATTCAAAAATATATGTTTTTGGCACCCGCGGCGCTATCATTCAACGAAACGGAAAGACATGTTTACAGTCAACATACGTAACCCGACACCCCGACAAAGAGCCGCCTCCGCACTCACTTGTAAAACAATCTTCACATTTTTTAAAGCCCATAAAAATAGTTGAAAGAGATTTTAGGTTTTTTCTAATAGACAGTGAAATGTTACCGAGTGTTAGATGACAGCTTTTGTTCTGTAATGAAGCGGGGACATTTCACGCGTCGTTCAAGTTTTTATTGAGCTACGGTGCTCTATTTTTAATTGTTGAAGAGTATCTTTTTACATCTTAACACCAGCAACTTTTAGTAGATAATAAAATGTTTGAACATATCACACTAGTTTAATACTTAAGTAGGTGCATATCGCGCACAAAGGTGCCGCCAGAATATAAGAAGGTCTAACTCTTCGTCATGCCAACGATGAGCGTTTTTCATAAATTGTCTACAAGACTATGATTGAAGCGTACGAGTCAAAATAATCACTTGGAAAGAGATGATAATGATATTGGATACGGAACATTTGACACAAAACCCATGAATGTTTTTATTTCGTAAGAAATAGGTAAGTATATATTAAACATACGCCGGGTGTTAAATTTTTTCACTGTCGGTGTCCATTTTGTTAAACACTACGCCACCGGCCCTATGTGTAGGTACCTACTACGAAGCTCACGAAGCTCTATTCCTTTCAAAATATACAATTTTAACTCTCTCTCCATGTTCCAACGTAAATATTTGTTCAGCTAATTCGCATTTAGCGTTTCACGGGTGAGAAACGAAACACTCGACAGTGTCGAGTCGCTTACAACAATAACAACGGGAAAGTGGTCCGTGCGAGACACCCGCTCTCAATATGCACAAACTTTTAATTTTAAATACCTAGGTGGCGGCCGTGTTTCGTCAGCGAGTTTAAGCTTAGGTATACCTAATTAATTGATACAGTCGAAGAAACTGAGTCGCGTACAAGGGTAAAATCTATTTGCTGCAAATGCCTAATTACGTTGACATTCCATACATACATCTGCCAAAAAATCAGCGTGAAATTGATTGAGAAAAGGTTCCACCCTGGTGTACAAGATTCAGTTTCTTTGAAATAAGGTTGAATCGATCGCCTCCTACACTTTTATTTCACCTATCGTGCACCTTTGTGACGTTCTAATAAGGTTCACGAATAATCGGCATGAACTATCAACTGTTTTACACCTGCAAACGATGTGAAGGATGTGTTTGGTTGGTGGACCTACGTAAATGGTTCGATGAATTAAACCGTAAAAAAAATGCAAAATACGGCCCAGCTACGGCTTCGTGCGACCGGTGACGCGGCGTGTTCTTTTTATTTTAATTTCATTACGTGTGCCAATGTACCTACTGCCAAGTGCGTCTGCCGCGCAATGAAAAGAGAAAACGCTCGCCGCGTTACTGATCGCGCGTAGTCGTGGCCGGGGCCTATGCAACGCTGCTGAGTGCGGCGGGCGGTTCTTGGGGCGATCAGTTATGCTCGCCGTGGTGGAGGAACGAACGGTTCTTTTATTTCGAAACTCACGAGACCATCGTTCTGCTCGGTTACACAGCCGTCCCGATTGCAATTATAGCTCGCAATGCGCATGATAATACGACCGAGGCTGCGGGTTGCAACTTGCGATTCTACAAGTTGCCCGCAAACAATCGCACACGCCGCGGCCGTATCTAAAACGCGTAGTGAAATGTGCTTTCATTTTTTACATACATAGTTATATACCTATTAGTTACACGTTTTTTTTTGTGTTTAGTTTTAAATGGGTCCCACTGCAAAACAGCGTTGTGGCTTGCCACAACATTATGCTGAGTGGGGCCCAATTTATACTATTCGATATTTTTTATTTGTATATTTCCTGTCAAATGTATTGTTTTTTCTGTGTTTGTATCGAATATGTGTAAATAAACATCTCTCTCTCTCTCTCTCTCTCATACCTACTTATCTGCATTCTACAGAAGCTGCGGGCTCGTAACCGCAGCGGACGTGGGTGAAAACCGCTTTGAGTGTTCTTAGCCTTAGAGTAGGTACAACTAACCGTATTGCGGCAACGGCAGTGCCCGCGACATCTGCATGCAGCGCAGCCGCGCGCGGTAGGCGCGCTTGCGAGCAGCCAGTGCGGCCGCTTCGCTTCCTCTCGCCTCGCCGCTGCCCGCGCCCTGCTGCCGCCGAAGTGCCACCTACAAACACCATCAACGTAATGCCCGCCTTCCACTGCGAGGGTAAGTCCCATTTGTTCTACTGGGAGGAACCAAACGATGATCCTTTACTTAAACAGGTGATAGTATTGCTTACACTGAACAACTTTCTCCAAGGAACATAGGTCCAAAAACGAAAAAAAAATTTCATACTCCCATACAAAATATATTGGTTGCTGACCGACTTACTAGGGAAAGGTGAAAAACAAAATTCGTTACTCGAGCTATGTTCCTTGGAGAAAGTTGTTCAGTTTAAGCAACACTATCACCGTTTTCGGGAAGGACCCCCGACCTCATCCACTCTGTATAAAACTGAGATATTTGGTACGATTTTAAACTTTGTTAAGTACTTAGGCGAGCGCAGTGGACTCCGCAGTGGCGGCGCTAAGCGTAGGCGACGTGGACCATCTACGGCCTCGCAGTCTGAGGGGCCTCACGCCTCAGAAGTTACTCGTTATTTTACTAATTTACGGCCCAAGCCCTCTCATTCTGAGAGGAGGCCTGTGCCCTGCAGTGGGACGTATAAAGGCTGGAATGAAATAATTTTTGATCTAACTATTTATTAATAAATTATTTAACCCTTTTATGAGTAAAACATACCTATAAATTGTCTCTGGTATCATTGCGATATGATAGGTATCTAATTTAATGTTGTTGGCAAACGTTCGTCAAGTATAGTAGGTAGCTAGGTAGCCGAGTAGGTGATCTCAATTCCCTACAAAACAGGATAGTCCTTAACTAACTTAGGCTGCGTCAGCCTTTCTTGGTCTACAATATAAAGGCTTCTAGGAAAATATAATAGTCTTTAAAGCATTCACTGCCGGGAACACATATATGCCATTTCGTGACTTTCGCCTAGTGCCGCTGTCATATTTTGGCAGTCATTTAACACCACCACACCACCTCTACCTTTAGCAGCACCACCTTTAACAGCACCTCGAGAAGTCTCTAGTCTAACAGCCGGCAGCGTATGCGTTTAAAATTGTAGCAGGTAGTTAGTCGTAACACTTACCTGAGCAGCCATGACCCTTTGTCGTTCCAGCACCAGCAGACAGCCAGGACAGCGGCAGTCGCGCCAGCGGCACAGCCGTTTGTGCCCCTTCAAGCACGATATCACTCCGTGGTTCCGGCATCGCGCACACTTCGGCGTACGCAGCGCCTTCCTACCATTATCCACTTCATCACTCATTCTTAGTACGCACAATTTTAAAACACTGAAAACAATACACAAGTCATCGCGCTGTAATATCTTTTCAGGGATTGACGGCTGTAAAGCCAGTTTCAAGTTTAAAACGCGCGGCGGCCGAGTTCGCCCCGCCTTCGTACGGACGCCATTGGTCGAGCCGAGTGGGCGGTAACGATACGCAACCTTCGGTTCTATATTACTTATTGATACATTTGCTGTGAAAATATTCATTTTGTAACTAATATTTTCGGCTAAGTTACTATGTTAAGTTATTGTGTATAACATTATGTACCTGTGAGTATATTTGACAAAGAGATAGGTACCTAGATAGAAAGTACATTCAAAAACCAATATGTAAACAATACTCAATCTCGGCCCGCGATTGCCAATTATCTCTCTGATTTCAGTCGCCGCTGTCCACTGCGACACTATCGATTACCATCGAGATAAGATTTCATTTTCCTTTATAAAATTTGCTATTTTATTGTTAATATCAGTGGATCGTATGGTGGATGAAGAACCTACCCAAATGATTTGCGCTTAGCTAGCTAGTTACCTAACGTAACAGTTTCTTCAACTTTATTTAACTGTGTCATGCATCATACTTGCCTATCATTATTATTCATAATTATGCATCAAATATGTCCATAATTGCAGTTATTAAATGCAGTTTTCGCTTCAGAGCAGCACTTATTCCATTTGCATTAGTCGTGAAGCATATCATTGTTGCACCAACCAGTACTTAACATAATACCTATACTAAGTAAACTTAACTGACCTCAATTTCAAACCCGCAAACCCCATCAATTCTTCGAGGGCAAGTGTACTTTATTTCACCCACTTACGCTTTAAAATGCAACACTAACAACTGGCGGTTATACTTCCTTGCATCATAGGTCCTTATAAAATGTAGAAGACAATCATTCCTGTGTTTTCATCGAGACACGCTCGCTTTGCGTTAATTTCGCGGATGAATGCGCTCTTGTAACGGGCTACCCGCGTTTAGTTTGATGACTCGATGCAATGGATCAACTTTCAGGCACAAAAGCTATTGTTTTCATAAATAATAACAGGATTTAATAAGCGAGAGGGTATAAAACTGTTATATATTTGTACATAATCATTACTTAGCTTGACTTAAATTCTTAAAAATATAACTGTTTACTAATATTTTCTTCCTGTTTTTTACTGAGTCATTTTACCTATGTACTTAGTGATTAAAATTTCTATGGGGCCCGCTTCAAAAGAATGCAGCAAGCCAGTTGTGCCAGGTGTGCGTAAATAGGTACTTTAAGTTTAAAGACAACAGATACAACGGAAACCTTATTATAAAATATTTAATATTAGGTACTATTTCAAAGATAAAATCAATCACAATAAAAACTCCTTTTCGGAAACATATTGTTTCCTTTCAAAGCATTCGTTTAACCATTTCTCAGAGACAACCAAACCTCTGAATAATCTCTTCGCATCTATAATTTCATCGTCGTTAGCGTCCGCAGGTAACACTATATGCGACAAATTAGGGGAGGTTTTTTCGCATAAACTAGCTCCATACATCTGTGCTTGAACGGATTGTACGTTCTTGCTCTTAAAATGTAAAAAGCAACTTCGAAGGAATGAAAACGGGTTGTTATCGCCGAACAGTTTCATATCCAGGTTCATCATCTCTTGTGTGGTTAGAAATATTTGTGGCTCCTGTAATATAACAATTGATTAGTAAAGATTGGTGTATGTAGGTACTACTTACTACCATGCATTTTATCAAATTTACCTTTAGCTCATCCATTTTCGCAAAACAAGCCCTCAAAAGGTCTTCATTGGTAAAATCTTGGTAGCTGTCACCGAAACGGTCGTAGTCTCTGCTGAGAGCCAACTTAGTT
Source organism: Archips xylosteana (assembly GCA_947563465.1). Lineage (NCBI taxonomy): Eukaryota > Metazoa > Arthropoda > Insecta > Lepidoptera > Tortricidae > Archips > Archips xylosteana. The sequence goes on from OX387344.1 coordinate 7,219,932, forward strand.
TTCTTGTTGATAGAGATCATGTCTATTGGAGAGAGAGAACTGATTGTATCGGAGGGTGGCAGCGAGCGCAGCCAGGCGGCCGAGACTATGTTCACTTCTTGAGCGCTTATATAGCTGTTAACTCGAAAGTTGAGGCGGCCGGCCACACAGCACCATGTGTTTGGACCTGGAATTGTATTCAATACGTAAACCGCCGTAAACTCGACCCGTCCAACATTTTCACAATAAATGCCCCTGTGACTTCATTGATAAGTACGATGATGGCTTACTGAGACAAGGTTGTACTGCGAGCTTGCTGACGTTTATTTGTGATTCAGCGCTTAAAGCTGGCTCACAACGTGGGGTTTCACCGAAACTGGAAACCAAGTTCTTTCAAAGCTCCTTAGATCACAGCTCCTGTCATGTATAACGCTCTTTAATTGTTAAAATGAGTTGATATGTTATTCGCTGATTAATAGTAGGAATTAGCAAGATCACTCATCGTTAATTTCCTCTAATTGATGCTCGATACGAAGTTAGAAAATAGTATTTCGTAGAATAAGGTCAGAGCCAAAGATTAGATAGTTGTTCGGTAAAAACTTGCCAAGTAACACTATTAAGCAGCAAATAACATAACAAATAATTTAAGCAATTGAAGAACGTTATGAAAGAAGCTGTGATCTAAGGAGCTTTGAAAGAACTTGTTTTCCAGTTAGATCTCACTTTTTATTAAGTAGTAAAACCGTTTACGAACTTAGTATTTTTTCATCTTCTTCTACCTAATATATAAAAATCTCGTGTCGCGGTGTTTGTTATCGAACTCCTCCGAAACGGCTTGACCGATTTTTATGAAACTTTTTTGTCCACATTTGGTAGGTCTGAGAATAGGTCGTAGGCTATAATTTATTAGGCAAAAAAACGTTTGCTGGGTCAGCTAGTAATTTAAGTATGTTTTGGATGGGATTATTTTTTTCTTCACTTACCAACATTCTCAACATGCTTTCCGCCATGCGACTCCACGATGCTAATCAGCTCAGATTTCTTACAGTCCTCGGTATCAGAAAGGACACATATCTCGCGTCCTTGCAACGCTTTGGACACGACCTCAACTTCGCTGACCGGCTTCGTACGGAACTGGTCTGCTACCTTGAGGACCTTGGCTGTTCGCTTCCTGCGTACTCTGACTTCTAAGTCTACTTGGCTTTGGTCAACTGTGGTTGTGCTGAGTTTTATAACTGGACCTTTATCCTGAGAATGATCAAGATTTATAATACAGCAGATGATAATGGTGCAAGACAGGTCAGCCCTTTTAAGTATTACGTCAGCAGAACCTCACCAACTTTTGATTTCTCCTCTGCCATTGTCAGAAAAGTAAGCAAAGTGCTTGCTTAGTTACCCCTCATATGCTAAGATAGGTAAGCATTGGTATAATTTTTCCCTGGCCCATAAAAGTGCTTGGATAAGATATTTATAGAATCAGTATTACTTGCAGCGAAAAAGTTGAATGTCACGATCACATTGCACACATAGGTATACCGAATAAATTATCTTGAAATTGATTCAAAACCACCCTGATACGCAATTTAATTCCTCAACTAACTACTTTTGTTTGAAACTGGCTTTTCATCGCGATAGAAATAATTTAAGACATTGTTTGATAAGAAAAACTTTTTTAATTAATAGTAGATTGTTCAACAAGGGACTAAAACAAGCCATAATGACACGAGATATTTAGCCACCCGAGCGATAGCGAGGGAGGCTATAATTCGAGATGTCATTATGGTAGTTTAGTCCCGCGTTAAACACTCTACTTTTCACTTTGAATGCGAGGAAAAAAACGACGTACAAAATTACTTTTTTACAACGTATGCTCAATACGAGCAATGGACATCTGTTCAAAATGTAAATAGCAAAAAAAAATACCGCTGTCTTTTCTTTTCTTTTATATTTTTTTGTAAAGTGACGCTTTAAATGCTTACATAATTAGCCAACAGATTCTAACTTAAAGACTATGTTAAAACTAATTGGACTATGCATGTAAGAATGATAATTATTCATTCATTAGAATCGGCAAATAAATTAACCTAATTGATCTAAGTTCACACACAAAATATATTGTTAACTGAAACACTTACCCGTGAATAAAGAAACGACTTTTAAAGTTTATTTTCTATATGCCAATTCTTAGTTAAATTATATCTAATTATACATTCTATTTACTATTAAATGCAACTGACATCGCATTATTTTGAAGTCACGCCATATTAACTTTCAAACGTAACTGCTCTACCTACCGTACACTCCAGCACTGCTTTGCCGACAGTGCGGATTGCTATTTTATCGACAGAGCAGGGAACTGCTTTGCCGACAGCGTTTTTAAAAAAAAACTAGTTAAAAAACACCTAAGCTAAAGGAAATCTTTCTTTACATGCAAAATAAAATGAATTCATCTTTAATATTTTATAATTAAATAGATTAATATTCGTAATTATTCAATGTGTTTCACGAAATTATTATTTTTTAAATATTTTTTATACAGTTGTCATTTTGAGGTTATTTCCACGCCCTAAAGGCTTCCACAGACCGAAGCGCAGGGCGCTACAGTGCGTCCGCAGCGCGCTTCGGTATGTGGAAAGCTTTAAAATTGTCTATACCCAGTTACTGAAAATGGCGATAATCCTTCATTCACAAACACCGTGATTGGCAGTTTAGGGGTTTCCATAGTCAATTAAAAAAAATTTACTTTAATTTTTTTTTTTTTTTTTTTTTTTTATTGAGAAACAAACAGTCATACATAAATATGAAATTTAAATAGATAACAGTAAACAGACCTATAGTTTCCTTAATCGATTGGTTAAAGAAAAACGTGGCCAAAAAGAGTAACAATAGAAATATACATATTATTATATAAACTTAAAAACTCCATAAAACGACACAATAAAAACCAATCCCAAGAATCAATAGATCAAGGGATAAGTTAATTTTTTAAACATCCCTAGAGATCAAAAAAGAGCTTTAGTCCCGATATGCAGAGACTAAAGTAACATTTTAAGAGCATGAGAAGTGAAAAGAATTATAGTCTTGAGTCGATTTTGAGAGTAGTTCTGAGTCAAAAAGCCTTTCATAAATGCGTAGAGTAGATATATACTAAGTGTTTTGTATCAGGTATTTTAGTATGGTACTCACAGTGACAAGGGCCTGGAAGTCTTGCAGCGTCATGACGTCATCGACGGGTTTATCGCGGCGGATCCGCGAGACGCGCGGGAACCGGAGCGTGTACGCTGTGCCGAAGTCCTTACTACGGATCAGTTCCGTTGCGCGGACCTAAAACGAATACAATTTTGTAGGCAATATGAGGCACTATCAAAGGATGCCTCTATTTTTTTCGAAACATGCATACCTAAATTCGAAATGCATTACAATGGCATGGAAAGACAAAAAAATCTTAAGTTTTCGTGGGCTAACCGGTTGGAAGTCTGAATGATTTTTTTAAGTATGGAGACATTGTGGGCGTAGGTATGCAGAACAACCCACCAAAGTTTCACTACAATCGGATGAATGGTTTAGGATTGCACAGAGGACATATAGGGACAATTTATAGGTATAATGTATCTATACTAATATTATAAAGAGGAAAGATTTGATTGTTTGTTTGTTTGTTTGTTTGCATTGAATAGGCTCCGAAACTACTGGACTGATTTCAAAAATTCTTTTGCCGTTAGAAAGCTACATTATCACTGAGTGACATAGGCTACTTTTTACCGTGGGAAAATATCTTTTCCTACGGGAAAATTAATTTATCGCGGGCGAAGCTGCGGACGGAAGGCTAGTATTTAATATTTATGTAGATGTTTCCCAATAGATAGTAGAGGTAACGCCACCAGAGTTGTCGTTAAACGTCAACACAACGTCAAAATCCCGCTGTCATTACATGAGATGTGGTTGTGTGCGTGGCCTCAACTCTGGTGGCGTTACCTATAGATAAGTATTCACTGGCATCATAAACTCTAGCTTCAAAACTGTCTGCGGTCCTGTAGCTACAGTATAGTAAGCAAGCATTTTGTAGACTATATCTAATCCGCTTGAAAAAATCGCACCACAAACACTAAAAGAAATGTTCTGGAATAACCCGGAAGTCAGGCCGCCTCCTATTGAAGTAGAGACACTTGCTGCTAAGTACCTATACCGAGAGCAGCTATTTAATCTTCTCACCTGTAGCACTATAGAATGTTCTGGAAGCACCCAGAAGTCGGGCAGATCTTTATTGAAGTAGAGACTGGCCGGGGGCGGAGCGCGCCGACGCGGCATCCAATGCTGCTCCAAAGTCTCGCAAACTGATGCTCGCTCTTCGTCACTTAGGCCATTCGCTACCCGGCCAATCGACACCCAACGGTTGGGCTTTAGACCTGTTGGGAGACAACATTTATTTCTTATAACTTGCGTCTATGCTACGTACTGTAACACCAGCTGGTGATTCCTAAGAAGTTATTTAAATTTAGAAGGAACTCTAACGTGGCTTATCCCCACGAACATATTCACAGTTTGTGAAATAATTTACAAGCGATAAGGAACGGTTAACGGTATTGAGAAGCGACATGACATGACAAATTCAGGTTTTCACAAAAAACAAATCTTACGGCAAACGGATCCGACGGAGAATAAATCTGTTAAATAAATTATCTGACGGTTAACGAATCTGGCGAAAATCACATCAGACCAAAAACGTATCTGATGGATATCGTGAAATCCATCGAGAGGTGTGGGAGATCAATGCATTTTAGCAGCGATCATCTCTTACCCGGCGCGGCGGGTTCTGCGCAGGCGACGAGGAAGCTCTTAGCGCGCCCGTGCCGCTTGTCCTCAGCCTCGTCTGCCCCGATGATCACTAGATCCAGGTCGCTCATGGTGCTGTCTGTATACTGTTCAAACGTAAAAAAAAAAACTGACTCCGAAGAACTTTCTTAAGGATGATTTTTTCTTAAAATTTAAATGAGACCCAGACCCTCTAAAAAATAAATTTCTGAATCGGTTAATGAATGATGGAGTCCTAAGGTAAAACTCAATATAGTATAAGAGAATACAAACGAATTGAAAAACTCCCCTTTTTGAAATATAAGTTTGTTAAAAATACAAGTTTCGAACGCCAAGGCCCATTCAGTACGTTTTGATGTTTTTGTTACTTAATCGTTATTAAAAGATGTATTTAAGACACAGAATTGACAATTGAGAGAAGATTTCGATTAATTACTTTCCGTGACACAAGCAAAGCCGCTGAACCATGAAAAAGCGCTAAATTAATTAAGTCCAAGTCAGGCTATTTCGCAGTGGACTGTATGCGACACAAACTTGGAACAATCTGTACCTACCTAGTAAATAGTCAGAGTACATTTACGTGTATAGTGGACCAAGTAAGTGCTTTACCATTTTTTAACAGTTCCTACATAAGTAAAAAAATAACTATTGAGACTTGCAAGCAAATATAGTAGCTTTATGCCGTACAAATGAGTTGAAACTTAGTCTATAGTCATGAAATTTCTTGGTCGACCATACCTCTACGTAGGTATAGGTAACGCCATCAGAGTTGAGGCCACGCACACAACAACACGTCATGTAATGACAGCGGGATTTTGACATTTAATCATACCGATAGCAAGTTCAACAGACTCGAGATAGAATTACAAGATTGACTAAAAATTTCTTCAACCTATTTCTTTAAGAATAATTTAGGAATATACATCTAGTTCAAACACAACAAAAAATAAAATATTTTGATCTATTTTATATAATCAGATAAGCATATTTTTCGCTATTTATAAAATACCGATTTATTTCTTGCGAATATTTCTTATCAGTTTCAAATTGTTTTATTTCAAAAATAGGTTATATGAAAAAAGAAAAATTGTAATATGCATAGTATTGCGTAATGCGTAAGTATTTCATCATAAGATCTTATAACTTACATTTTCATTCACTCAGTCATTTCGTTCATTCACTATCTTTTTTGCAATCAGTACTTTATGTAGCTGTGTGTGTAATCATTCGCCTCAACTCTGATGGCGTTACCTATACTAAGTACATATTATGTACGTTTTCACCTTTGTTTTCACAATTTTACTAGAGTAAGTAAGTACCTACATAGTCAATGAACTACAGACCATTACATGATGTTCTTTATATTACAACCTCATTTGTTTTGTTTATGAATAGTCGAGTGCTTGTATAGCTTTGAATATGAACTTGTACAGAGTTCGAAGCATGTTAACATCTTGTGTAGTACTTACTTAGTTTGGTCTGAGTAACATACCGTTAATTTATGTAGAAGTGGATAGGAGGCCGGGTTCTGCATGAATATATAGATATGTAGCATAGATGGAATTGGCTTGCACGTGTGGTCGCGGAGTATCGTGTGAAAAGGTCACACTGATATCGACAGTGGAAAGGTGAAATCACTAAAGCGCCACTTATCAAAGTGGTCCACATTGAGAACTGGCACTTTAGCGTTTTTACCTTTTCACTGTCGATATGGACCTCAGCAAAGTAACGCCTAAATAAGCTTTATCAATACAACCGGAAGTTCCAAATCGTGTGCTCGAACAGGAAAACAAGCAAAACCTTCATAACCTTTAACTGGGTTATTGCGTACATTAGAAACAAATAACAAATACTTCATTCACGTCTTTTTTATAACTCAACAGGCCAATAACTGTCATCGCAGTGTCTTGGTCCATAAAACAATAACAAAAATAATATAAAATTTATTTTAGAAGTAACAGGTTCTTGGCATCAGCTACACAATAAAATGTTGTCGCTTTTGTATGATTTACGGCTCTCTTGGAAAATTTGAGACAAACAGTTGAAATATAATTATTGGTTCCATCACATCGCATCAAAAAAGGTTTACAAATAGTTCAAGTAGATAGTCGACGACTTTTTAATCAAGTCGTTACGGCTTAACTTCTAGTTAATTTTAGTGTAGTTTACTGTTTAGGTTGTAAACCTAATACTTATTTAGCTATACACACACATTCCTAAACATTTTTACTGTCATCAATTGCAGGAGTAACCATGTTATACAATACAATTTGGGAAATACAAAAAGTTTTTATACCATCGTTACACACAAAGGGGCCTTAAACTCGAGTACCTACCGTGAGTCCGTGATAGGCCACGAGGCTTTACTGAGTAGGCTAAATAAGGTACGAGGTTTTAAACCTAAATAAATGTACCTAATCATTGTGCGCAATGAATTTTCTAAGAGTAAAATTCTGGAATTTACTAAAATCTTAAAATCATTAAATAAAAATATCACGAAATTCTCATACATTTGCTAATTGGGAACTAAGTTGATTATTACTGGAATTAATTTTAAAATTTACCGTAAATTATGTTAGCAATTTTAACAATTTCCTGAGAAGTATTGGAATAACGTCTTCCAAATGAAATGAAATGAATATTTTATTTGTTCAATCAATCATCATCATCATCATCATTTCAGCCGAAAGACGTCCACTGCTGAACATAGGCCTCCCCCAAGGCTCGCCAAACAGATCGGCCCTGCGCCATCCGCATCCAATGCGTTCCCGCTACCTTCACCAGGTCGTCGCTCCATCTTGTTGGAGGCCTACCTACACTGCGTCTTCCGGTCCGCGGACGCCACTCGAGAACCTTTCGGCCCCATCGGCCGGTTCGGTTCAATCAATCAATTTAAATAAAAAAATATTTGACAATTAACGCTGTGAAAATAAAAAAATAAAATAAACATGGTAGGTATTAACCGTATTAACTAATTTTAACCAATCTGGAAGCAGTAGATCGTTTATGTCATGTGTCACGTCATAATTGACAAATTCGGTGAAGAACTTTGTGAAGAATGACTGAATTACGACGTTCTTTTATTGCAACTCTTTTCAGCTCTCTGTACAGAACTTTAATTAAATTCACCAGAACCATGGACAATAGACCTTTGGAATATCACTACAAAGAGGTCTTTGAAAGTACACGAGTAGAAAAAAAATTAAAGTTTCTTACCTCGCCCTTAATTTTGTACCAGCCAGCATTTCGTTCATTCGGGATGTAGTAGGATTCAGTTGCCTTCACGACGATCCCCTCCTCTTCATTTTTAATAGATTTGTTCAGTGCTTCTAATATATCAGAACTGAGAAATAAAAATGTTATTAATCCGGAATAATTTAAATATGAAAACATTAAAAAAAAACATATTTTTTTTTACAAAGTCGTACTTCATTAATTGTTGAGCAACATGGCACTCTTCGCATTTTAGTCTTTTTGACTGTAGGTACTTGTCTGTATAGATAGACATCATCATCATCATCATCTCGGCCGAAAGACGTCCACCTGAACATTAGGCCGCACCCAAGGCTCGCCAAACAGATCGGTCCCGATGGGACAAAAAGGTTCTCGAGTGGCGTCCACGGACCGGAAGACGCAGTATAGGTAGGCCTCCAATAAGATGGAGCGATGACTCGGTTAAGGTTGCGGGATCGCGTTGGATGCGGATGGCACGAAACCGAGCGAGAGACATCACATATAAATATAAATAGTACAAAACTAGGTTTAGGCAAAGCCAGTGTTCTTTGATCAATTATAACTATAGATCCACAGTCGCGTGCCCGAAAATGTCCGAGCCAAATGAGCGCCACTTTGATAAAAGTGGCCTTCTTTTTTCTCAGTACGTTGCGTGAAATTGTCAAGTTTAGCTGTCAAGTGTCAACCGAAATTCGACTGTAATAAAGTAAAGACTAGGTTCAAATTTCTGTGTAGGTGATGATTTTAATTGTTATGCAAACAAATAAAAAAGTTCGGACACTTTTTGAAAGGGATTTTGTTCGGCAATGTGTATCTTCAGTTATAATTGATCAAAGCCAGTGTTGGATTGTTGTTGGCCTCATATAAACAGTTTTTCAAGACAAGCCAACGCGAGCTGTCAGCACAGGCGGGAATAGAGCACCGGCATATGTTTCAAGCCAGTGACCTGAATGAAATGAAATAAATGCATTTGGCCTCACCTGAACAACACAGACCAGGCCAGCGCCGATCTGGTGACTGGCGCCAGCCTTACTGGCTTCGTCTAAACTCTAATGGACTCGTAAACCTTTCTTAATTGATATAAGGCAGTAGGTATGCATAACTCCACACCCAGTTGAAGAATAATATAAAAATAAATTCAACGTTCAGTTCACCTGTTTTTGACCAGCTTCCGCTTGCTCCTCATTATAATCCCTTGCACGTCAGTAACGATAGAATCGAGCAACTTGACCCGCTCGCTGAGAGGCACACCTCCCGCCTCCGCCGGCCCCGCCAGCACGGCGCCGTTGTAGTAAAGCACGTCGAACACGCAAAAACATGGCCGGAAGTGCGAGTTCACAGTTATCTTTTTTACATCAAATGCCACACCTGATATATTATTGTAAATTAAGTATTCAAATTAATTTTATCACTGATTGACAAACTCATGAGGATCATATTATCATACTAGCTTTTGCCCGCGACTTCGTCCGCGTAGAATTCCAATTTGTGGTAAAGCTTCTTCATCTCTTTCATTGTATAAAACAAAAATCCGGCACCGGCAACATCCATCATTATTATCATTTCATCATGAGTATCAGTTAGTGAATATTATAAATCCCGTTTATTCCCTATCCCGCGGGAATTTCAACAAATTTGTCCTTATTCTTTGCAAAATTACACTTATTTTTATCCCGCGGGTATTTTGCATTTTCCCCGAGAAAAGTAGCCTATGTCCTTAAAGCTTTCTACCGATAAAAGAACTTTTAAAATCAGCCGCGTAGTTGAGTTCACTTATTTTTTTCCCGTGGGAATTTTGATTTTTCACGGAGAAAATAGTCTATGTAAGTAAGGGTTAGTGTAGCTACTCACTAATAGGTGAAAGAAATTTTCAAATCAGCCCTGAAGTGAAATTCACTTCTTAATATCCCAGGGGAATTTTGCATTTTACCGAATAAATAGTAGGTAGCCTATACCAATAAAGGATAGTGAAGCTTTCTATTGGTGATTTTTTTTTAAACTCAGCCCCGAAGTTAATTTTACTATTTTCTATACCGCGGGAATTTTGCATTTATCCGGAAAAAAGCATCCTATGTTAACCAAGGACAGTGCATCTTTTCTATTGGTGTAAGACATTTTAAAATGAGCTCCGCAGTTGAATTTTCTTTTTTCTATCCCTTGGGAATTTTGCATTTCCCCGGAAAAAAGTAGCCTATGTCAATAAAGGATAGTGTAACTTTTTACTGGTAAAAGTTTTTTTTTTTAATCGGCTCGGAAGTTTCAGAGATTATCTATCCCACAGGAATTTCCAAAAATCCTGCAATAAATTTTTTTGTTGTTATGGTCATTTTCGTTAATACTATATTTGAAAAGATTAGTAATTGTAGTTACGGAGATATGGTCCAGTTGATTTGAGTACCTACATATATAAATCCTGATTTAAGTTAATCCCGTGGAAATTTTCAAAATTCTTTATATTCGCTTTATATTCTAATAGTCTAATTGCATGCCCAATTTGTACAGTTTAGTAATCTTCGTTATGGGCATAGGGTCACTCTTGATGAAATATATAAATCCCGATTATTCCTTATCCCGTGGAAATTCCGGAAAATCCTTTCTTATCGGATGCCTACGTCATACAAAGAACACACCCTCCACGTTTTAGGTCTCTACATACAGCGGTTTAGGCTGTGCGTTAATCCGGCAGTCAGTCATTTAGGACTTCAGGACAAAGCATTTTATATGTATTTGCATTGCACCAAGCTTTTATGCGAGTTCAACAATGATATTTGAATACTCAATTCGATTTTATTCGAAAAAGGTTGAACTCGCATAAAAGCTTCATCATCATCATCATTTCAGCCGTAGGACGTCCACTGCTGGACATAGGCCTCCCTCATTGACGTCCAATCATTACGGTTGGAAGCGACTTGCATCCACCCTGAACCTGCGGCCTTCACCAAAACGTCCGTCCATCTCGTTGGTGGACGTCCCACGCTGCGCTTGTAAAAGCAAAAGCTTGGTGAAATGCAAATACTTAATACATATAATTAGCTATTATCAGAGATCAGATCAAGACGTGGTTGACAAACGTAGACAAAAATGGTTTGCAATATTTGAAGTTTCGTTTCGTTTACAATGTGTCAAAATAAAATGTAATTTAAATCAAAAGCACTAAGGAGTATTGATATCAACTTCGAAGCAAATCACCCCCAAAATAACTTTCTACTACTTTTTGACCCCGTCAAGGGATGAATTTCAATAAAATACGAAACACGTCTTCCATCAATTTTGTTAAAGAATGGTTATGCAAAATTTGAAGTAGATTGGACCAAGGAATCACGATGTCTCCTACAAACTTTGCCCCCCTTTTTTACCCCCTTAGAAGTAGAACTACGGAAAATCCTTTCTTATCGGATGCCTACGTCATACAAAGAACACACCCTCCAAGTTTCAGGTCTCTACGATCAGCGGTTTAGGCTGTGCGTTGATCCGTCAGTCAGGACAAAGGATTTTATATGTATAGATTAAAACCGGCCGAGGGCGTGACTACAGAACAGAAAAAAATAGTTTTTTCTAATCCGTGCGCGTGTCGGATACGCCCAGGATAAGGTTCCGCAGCCGTTACAATAAAATCCTTGCATATCATATTAATTTTAATATTACCTAATTATACTGTCCGTATTAAACAAGCATTATTTTATAGGTCAGGCTGCTATTTACTCTTAAACTACTAATAATTCTCAAGCAAACTTAGCTGTTATAGTTTTCCTTGTTAATTTAACATATCTATCTATCTATATTCTAGGCCTATAGTTTCTGAGGTAAGCCGCGGACGGAAGGACAGACGGATGAACGGACGGACGACAGACATGGCGAAACTATAAGGGTACCGTTTTTGCCATTTTGGCTCCGGAACTCTAAAAACGAGAGAAATTATATAGAGCAGATAGGATTATTATTAATAAGAATATTCGTAGCTAACTATGTAGATAGATGGCAAACTGCTAACTTCCTAAAGGTAGGCGGAATAAAAATAGTGGTAAACATTACCCTTGGTACTAAACTTCTGGTTATGCTTGTGCCAGCCCATCATTTCTCCATCCAGAATCACGCTGTCGACGGTCGCGCTGAAGCAATCCTTCAGGAAAGGAGTCAGCAGGCCTGATTCATATGTTTTCCCGTAATTATCTGAGTATGAATGACCTTTTCTTGACAAGTACTCGAACACTCCATTTTGCATGTGCATCTGAAAATTGTTATTTGCTTAGAGACGGTATTCCTACTGAGGGTGATCCTGCTGATTCTAAAAAGTATATCTTGAGGAGTTCTTCGCTTAAGATAGTTTTGGATCTCGAGACTGAAACAGCGATTCAGCACCATTAAGACTTTGATAGATTCCTAAAAAAAGGACATGGGCGGTTAGATAAAGAGGGTAGCAGTCACTTATTTAAAATTGTATTGTAGGTACACTAGCTCCCTGTGTAGCCATAGTTTTGTTACGACAGTATACATACATATATACTTATTGCTTTTAGTTTATCAACAACGTGGACAGTATAAACCGCACTAAGCGGAAGTTGCGGAACAGACGTACGCCAGCATTCAGGAGTTAGATCACTTAAGTACATCTTTTTAGCATAATGTACTTAGTTCGTACCTGGAACATCTCGCCGTTGAACTTCTCTTCGCCGATGTAATAGACCTTGTCGGATAACAGCAGCGGCATACGCATCCCCTACTGTTTCCTAAACAGTATGAGCCGCACCATGCGGAACAGACGCGCGCCCAGCTTTTGGTGTTAGCTTACATCTGTTTAGTATTGTAGTTAGTTCGTACCTAAAACCTCTCCCCATCGAACTTCTTGATGTACCTAGTATAGCAAGGATGATATACCTAGACTGGATTGGCAGTCGCCATAGTACGGATCGGCCGCAGTTTTTGTAGTTCGATTACTAAATCTAGATGGCGCTGAAATATAGCCAGAGGCTTTGAAGGCAAAACAATAAGACTACAGATATTTCATATCACTGCAAATGTATTATTATGCAATGAAAAATAATACATTTGTAGTATTATGAAACATCTGTAGTCTTATTGTTTTGCCTTCAAAGCCTCTGGCTATATTTCAGCGCCATCTAGATTTAATAATCAAACTACAAAAACCGCGGCCGATCCGTACTATGGCGACTGCCAATCCAGTCTATATCATCCTTGCTAGTAGGTAAGCCTTGTCAGCAAACAGCAGCGGCACACGCATCGCCTTCTGACATTGAAACAGTATGAGCCACACCATGCGGAACAGACGAGCGTCTAGTATGATGTACTTGTTAGTTCGTACCTGGAACCTCTCGCCATCGAACTTCTCCTCGATGTAGTAAGCCTAGTCGGATAACAGCAGCGGCGTACGCATCCCCTCCTGACTCCTAAACAGTATGAGCCGCACCATGCGGAACAGATGCGCGCCCAGAGGCCGTATTGTCTAACGCTTCTGACGCTTGCCTTCACTTTCACCATCTTTTTCTGTCATCGTCTTATAGGTACCTACCGTTTGGCAGAAATAAATAGTGATTGCGAAGGCAAGCGTCAGAAGCGTTAGACAATAAGCCTGCAGCTTTTAGTGTTAGCTTACATCTGTTTAGTATGATGTAGTTAGTTCGTACCTGGAACCTCTCGCCATCGAACTTCTCCTCGATGTAGTAAGCCTTGTCGGCGGGCAGCAGCGCCGCGCGCGTGACGGGCAGCCGCGCGGACAGCATGGGCCGCACCATGTGGAAAAGACGCACGCCCAGCATTTGAGGACGCGTGTTGCGGTCCTTCAGCTCTTTACACATCTATGAACATGCGTTAATATTTTATTTTGTATACTGCGAACTTGAAAACAGGCGGTCATAATTCCGCATCTTACACAGTACACATCAGACATTGCGTCAGTTTGGCAACAATTCAGATTGCTGACGCTACTTGTCGTAGCGAGCGGACGAGTAGAACTTGATGACGTTATCGGCAATTCGGCACACATTGGAAAGTTGTCACCCTCGAACAACTGCATTAGTTAGTATTACCGACAGGCCAATGTGTGCAATCCGTACCTAATCCGTGCGGTGCGTACGCACGCAGTTCTATGAGTAACGATACAATGAATTTAGTACTTAGGTACTGATCTTTTGTTTAATACTTACCTAATGGGCGCGATACGGAACAGTAGTTAGATGCCTTTAAATAAGATGCTACTTTACACTACACTTTCCGCTGGCGGTCGTGTCGTCACAGTGTGTAGGTATGTTTTGTGTTTAATTTTTAAATGGAATTCTAAATCGATGTGGTGGGTCCCACTGAAAAACAGCGCTGGAGCTTGCATGCCGCAACGTTATGGTGAGTGGGGCCCATAGAGTTATCTACCTACTTAACTTTCTACGACCTACGACACTTGACCATAAACAGCTCAATTTGTGCAGATCTCTCGTCAATGTAGTCTAATCTAAACTAATATATAAAAATCTCGTGTCACGGTGTTTGTTATCGAACTCCTCCTAAACGGCTTGACCGATTTTTATGAAATTTCTCTAAATTCGGTAGGTCTGAAAATAGGTCGTAGGTCGTTACCCCTAGGTTATCACACAACGTTTGCGGGGCCAGCTAGTTATTATATATAAAAACTAGCTGTTGCCGGCGACTCCGTCTGCGAAGAATAAGGGGCATAAAAAATAGCCTACAACCTCATCAGGCCTCACCTATCAGGCCTACCAAATATAGACAAAAAAATCATAAAAATCGGTCAAGCCGTTTCGGAGGAGTTCGATAGCAAAACACCGTGACACGAGATTTTTATATATTTGAATGAAGATATAAAATAGCCAGCTTTCCTTGAGACATTTTAAGAATCGGACATAATGGTTACATATGCGAGACCGTTAGGCCCATACTACACTGCGCTGCGCAGTGTAGTTTGCACCATACAACTTCCATATAAAATTTTGTCTAGTGGCGGTTCATAAGCGGTTTCCCGCGGCGGGAGAACCGCCCGTGTAGTATGGGCCTAAGCGAAAAGGTAGATTTGATAGGTAACTTACTTCGTTTTTTTAGCATTAGAAATAAGGTAAACAATCTTGATGAGTCTTTTTATAGAAAAACGCTTTTAAAAAAATAGTAACTATTAGTTATTAGGTACTTATGCAACCAAAAGAGTGTAAATGACCATATTTCCTTTAAAAATTGTTACATATTAGCTGTGACTTATTTTTCAAGTGTTTTTCAATAAAAAAAAACGTCAAGATCGCTTACCTTCTTTCTAATGCTAAAAAAACGAAGTATATGTATAGGTATAACAAAAAGGTCCATGAGCGAGTTTTACGTCGCATATATATTAACAAACATTGGAGCCAGTTCGTAGTAGGCAGAAGTTATCTGAAATTGTTACCTCGACAAGATTGCTGCAGTTATCGTAGTATTCGGGACCTTGAGGATGAAACGCCGCCAGTATCCGGTGCATGCTCATGCCGAGCTTGAGGTCCTTTAGTATTATCCTGAGGAGCCATTTCATCTGCTCTGCGGTCGCATTCCGCATCACGTGACTGAAGGCGTCGTCTAAAATGGCTAGTAGGAGACTTTTTGTTTATCCGGATGTACAGCAAAAAGTTTTCCGTACCTATTGGAATAATATATCCTACAAATACTTACGCCTTTTTTCACCATGCGCTGTCGCGATCTTATCTAAAACATCATTCACATCCTTTATAGTAAAAGAGCTAGATTTCTGCGACATCCTGTTCTTTATCTCGAAATAAGCTACGCCAGCAAAATCGCTTTCCTGTGTATTCACGGATCTGTACTCAGTCAGCTTCTTAGCTGGAGCGGTATTTGGATTCAGAGCCAACACCTTTACTAACAGAGCACCCAATTTAGGCGCTTTCATGTTGTAAGGGCCTCTCTCGCGGTCACATTCCGGCAAGAGTAGCCGCATTATAGGAAAAAAACTGCAATCCTGAAAACAAGCAAGGACGCAAACTTATTGGATGCAGGGGCAGTATGAAGTTTCGCTACCTAACAACATGATAACATTAAGGCTGCGTATCCACCGGAGCTGTGCGAGGATGCGTTGCGAGGAATGTGTTTGTCATGAACCAATAGAAACACTTCATTTAAAAGGTCCTAAGTGAATGAAGTGTTTCTATTGGTTCATGACAAACACATCCCTCGCAACGCATCCTCGCACATCTCTGGTGGAAACGCAGCCTGAAGCTCCAAACGCAAAGACAGCGGAGGCGTGGCGGTGCGGTGGCGGTGACGGTTGTAATATTCTAACTTGTATGGACGGTTGTGCGGTACCGTACCGCGAACTCGTTCATGCAAGTTAGAATATTACAACCGTCACCGCCAACGTAACGCCACGCCTCCGCTGCCTGTGCGTTTGGAGCTTTAGCGAGCTTCCAACGGCGTCGTTTGGCCATTTGGATAAGTACACTGCGATAGATAAGGGCCTAAGCACAAGGCGCGTTATTTAAAAATCGACGTGTGCTAAGGGCCTTAAGGTTGTTCTAATGGAATGAAAAACGCGCTGTAAACGCGCGTTCCTAAAACGCGCGTCGACGGCGCGTTCAAAAAACGCCGTGTGCTTAGGCCCTAAGTTCTTACCTTTCTAAAGTAAGTAAGTAATAGTTAATGATTTAAAATCGCAATGTAGGTAAAGGCAATCCAGAATATTTCAGCAGGTTAGCTTGATTGAACACTGCGGTAAATCTTTCTCAGGATTTTTTCACTATATTAATTGTATATTGTTTTCAAATAGGTAGGTATTTTTCGGCGTTCAAAGTGTAAGTACCACGTCAAACGCGTGACTACATTTTGAATAAAAAAATCCGATGAAAAACCTTTCAAGGGACAGTCAAACCTCGTCAAACTAAACCAACTATCCCCTGAAATATTCTAAATTAATTTTAAAACATACCTAAATTATTATAATTATATTTCGGTTAAATGTGTAGTCTTCTTCAGAGTGTGCAAGTGTAACGAATACAAAACATTTGAGTGATGCGTTATTTAAGCAAGTAAAAACTACTTGAAAATAATGTCCAGTTTACCTTATCACCATCAACTTTTTCAGCATTCAATCTAAATTCGTCAATGAATCGTATTAATATCTTGTCTTGTTCCGTTCTGTCTTTTTTCTTTTTATATATTGAGTCCAAAACATCACAGAGATCCCCGAACAGCACCAAGTTGGCTGGAACAACCTCGCTTTTGGCCATTTCAGTGGGTGTGTTTGGTCCCACACCTGAATGTGCTACCCTACAACCAATAATATTTACTTGGTCATTTTGTTTTTTTCCTTAATGAATTCAAACCAAGGATGATATAGACTGGATTGGCAGTCGCCATAGTACGAATCGGCCGCGGTTTTTGTAGTTCGATTATTAAATCTAGATGGCGCTGAAATACTATGTATAGCCAGAGGCTTTGAAGGTAAAACAATAAGACTTTAGATATTTCATATCACTGCAAATGTATTAGGTATTATGCAATATTTTTGGAAAATAATACATTTGTAGTAATTTGAAACATCTGTAGTCTTATTGTTTTGCCTTCAAAGCCTCAGGCTATATTTCAGCGCCATCTAGATTTAATAATCGAACTACAAAAACCGCGGCCGATCCGTACTATGGCGACTGCCAATCCAATCTATATCATCCTTGATTCAAACAGAAAAATTAATCAACTAAATGATATTGTAATTACAGAATCGATTTTGGTATAATTTATAAGCAACCAATCTTCAAGTAGTAATCCCTTCAAATAAAAAAACCGGCCAAGAGCGTGTCGGACACGCCCAAGATAGGGTTCCGTAGCCTTTACGAAAAAATCAAGTAATATTTTTCTAAGGATTTCGTATGTGTACGGAATCTTCCAAGTTAGGTATCGTCAATACTTTGAAAAAAGCTTGCATCTCAAAATCGTTAATCTGGCAAAGTGAACTTTATTACGCGCGTATCAAGGTTCAGTTTTGTTTACATGCTGATTTGAGATACGAGTTTTTCAAAGTAGTGACGGTATGTTTAATACCTTAGGCTACTATTTACTCTTAAACTACAAATAATTCCCAAGCAATCTTAGCCGCTATAATTTTCCTTGTAAATTTAATATATTTACTACCATTTTGAATTTTTTCAAATTTTTCCACCCAACAGTTTAGATTTTAGAGAGGTGGGGACGGTCGATTTTAATGAAATTTTTCACTTTAAAGTTGAATATTTCGCAAACAAATCACTGAATACAAAAATCATGTAAGCAACCCCCCAATGGTTTTAAAAGGCCTATCCAACGATACCCCACACTATAGGGTTAGTCGAGAAAAAAAAAATCACCCCCACTTTACGTCTATCTATGGGAGGTACCCTAAAAAAAATTTTTTTAGTTTTTTTTATTTAACCACTTTGTCGGCGTGACTAATATATATATATTCATGCCTAATTACAGTTTTCTAGTACTAACAGTCTCTGAGCTTAGCCGCGGACAGACAGACAGACAGACGGACAGACATGGCGAAACTATAAGGGTTCCTAGTTGACTACGGAACCCTAAAAAACCAGTTCAGTATGACAGGAATTCTAAGAGAATAAGTAAGGTAAACATACCAATGCTCAACACCTCAATGCCCAGTAGATGACACCCATCTGGGTGGGATCCTGAAGGCCTTACTTGCATTTAGCCTTGCGAGCAGAGCACCTTAGTTGTATATTTGTCCGCGTTGCAAAATGTCTTGGTCTGTAAAACGCCTTCATTGCTATAAGACATAGTAAACTGAATGACTTGGCTGTAAAACAACTTAATGTCATAATGTTTCAATAGGTAAATGGTCTGGATAACCTTCATTACTAATATAAGACCTTATACAATATTGAGTCATTCTGCCTACTTGTGCATTTCACTTCCTAGACGTTTTGCTAAGAAGGTCTTCTTGAAACTAAGCCAATTTTGTAATCATGGCATTAGATAAACAAGTCATTTTGCATACTTTGTCAGTGTACTACTGAGACGTTTTGAATGCCCAGGCTAAATGCAAGTAAGGCCTTCAGGACCCAACCCACCCATCCCATCTGTCACCTCTCTTACTATGACATAAGGTTGAAGGTGCCATGTATTGGGTCAGTGTCAAGCACAGGGACGTTTACCTTAAATACCTATAGAAAAATTAAACTACATTGGGAACAAACTGAAACAATTACTTTGCTCACCCGCGACCTTCGACCGACCTTGAAAGGTTTTTTAGGTCGCGGGTGAGCAAAGTAATTGTTTCAATTCATTAATATGGACCTCCGCAAAGTAACGCCTGATTCAATAAATTACATTGGGAACCTTAAAAATCCGACTGAAGGCACAAGTGTGTCAAAATAGGTCTGCTTTTTTTGCAAGCTGCACATTACTTTAAGTGTTTAGTTCAAATATTTACTGAAGTAATTTCTACCATACTTGGCTGACACATTGCTATGTGTCCACTAAGTTTGCAAAAGGGCTTAAGTACTTTTACTCACTATTCTTATGTTTAAAATAACTTAGTGATTAGTAAAATAAAACAGAATTTAGGTTACTTAGTTTATTTATATAACAATATATTTATACAAATACTGCTTTGCTATAAGGGGGGAATGATCTTTATACAATAAATACAAATTGAAGGCAGTTTCCCTCGTCAAATCCATGACGCCATGTTTCTCACATTTTGTAATAGGTGGGCATTTTAGTGCTCTTTCATAATACTCAATTGCCAAATTGTTTATGCTTAACATGTGGTATGCTCTACCAATATTGTAAAATGCTTCCTGATCAAACTGTCTCATGTGCTGGTAGGTGATCAAATAGGACATCCCTTGAAGTATCAAATTGTGATGTTTGTCCATTGTCCTCTGTGCTGCCATTATCAACAAAGTTATTGCTATCAAGAAAGCAGACAGCGGCTCTCGACACTGATCATGGTACTCAATGAAATATTTCAGAGCCACAATGTACCTGCCTGACGTAAGAAAATTATTACCCAAGAACAAATTCTTGACAATGTTAGGTTCCCTTTGGAAAAGCCGCGACAAGAATTTCACATGTGTATTTTCATCAATTGAATTTATCACCAGATCTAATATGTTCCAACATCTGTTACTAGGAAACTTCATACAGAAGTCCCTGATGAAACTAAAGGCATTCTGGTGGTCATTATTCAACAGGCAAGCTTGTAAGCAATAAAACTCTATGTCCAATCTGTTTGATGCCAGACTTCTAGACATAAGAGAGCCAAATGCCAGTCTTTGCATGGCACAATATTGTTTGTGTTTACAAGCTATTCCTAGTAATTCTTGAAAGAAACTCCATTCTTCCTTTGGCGAGAGCTTGAATGTTTCTTCTTCATCAAAGTGAAGATCATCTGCATTGTAAGGGTTTTCTCCTCGCATTGATCTAAATTCGTGAATAAGATCAACTCCTCCCTTAGTTTTGCGAGCAATCTTTAATTCTTCCATGTGCCTATATCTAACAAATGTTTTAGATAGCAAAGCTTCACCTACTTCTAAGTATTTAAGCATTCTGTTATATTGCTTCAGAGCACAGCATTGTTCAAACAGAAGACTGGCACTTACTACAAACTTATAATCTTGCTGTAAAATTTGAAGAGCTTCATCAATACTCCCTTTAGCCTCTAGAATCCTGTACATTTTCCTACGGGCGTCAGCATGCTGCGGAACATGTTTCAAAACTTTATAATAGGAATCAATGGCCTCACTTTCTCTGCCTAAATTAAAAAGGCATTCTGCATGCTTCAGCCAAACAGCTCCGAGATCAAAACTAGCATTCTTGACAAGTGGTTCCAGGAGTTGTAGAGCCAGCTTGTGCTGGCCAACCGAGGATAGAGCTTCCTCTATATCCATATAGAGATCACCTGCTTTCTCCACATCATTGGTCAGGAAGTCTTGCAGTAATGTTTCCACCAAGTTAGTGGCTCCCAAGTGAATAAAACATACTAGCAGCTTGCTTTTTAAATCTATAGGCAAATTATTTGGTAATGTGCAATTTACATAATTTGTTTGCTCTTCTACACAGTTATCAGAATTTTGTACTGTTTGAATTTCAGCTTCTATTTCTACTCCAGCATTGACCACAAAGACATCTATGCATGTTTGATATTGTTTGTGGGAAATGAGCAATTCTAAAAATATATTAGTATCCTCCATTGTGAATAATGTTGGACATTTCTTGTATGCTATTGCCATAACATCCAAGGCATGCTCTAGTTCACTGCTGTTGTGATAAAGAGTTGCAGCCATTTTAGCATACTTCATAATAGTTTCTCCTTCATTAGGTGGTAATGAAGCAGCTATCTTGTGGTAACATTTCACACGGGTAATATTCAGAGTATGCAGAGGATACCTCAACTCTTCGAGCGTTGTGAGAAGTTCCAGCCTTTTCATGTGTGTATCAAAATTATGAGGCTCAGCTTTTATTGCCTGGGTGTAGCAAATCATCTCCTGTTTCACATCATGCTTTTGTTTAGAAAGAGCTGCAAGCCGGAGCCACTCATTGGCATCAGAAGGACTAAGATGAGCCGCTAGTAGTGAAAATTGCATGGACTTTTCAGGATCATTTTCATATATCTGAGCTAATGTTTGATATGGCTCTGGAGCATTGGGCACTTGTTTTATAATCTCATGGCACATTTTTTCGGCTGTTTCCTTGTCTCCTCTAACAAAACGTAAATTGGCTTCTCCCATTAATCCTAGAAGGGCAGTTGAGAGGCGCGTATATTTTCGGCGCCTTGTAAGCCCTTTCTCCGCTAGTTGCACGGATTGCCGCGGCTCATGGTCAGTTTTTTTCAAATCCACCTCTTCTTCATCGTCGTGCTCGTACCACTCGCTAGAATACTCGGCGAACGACATTTCGCCGCTTAAGAATTTGTTTGTCAATTCTTTCTCTAAATCCATTTTTTCAATAGAAGGCCCAGGCCTTAGTCTATCCATTTTAAAATAAAATTGAGTCTAAAGTTACACAAAACATTTAACCACTTACTTATCGAAAGCTTCGTTTGAAAGCGCTCGTCGAACAGAGCAATACACATGAATATTGCACGAAATTAAGGAAGGAGACAATCAATAAAAAGATAGACAAATTACAACAATATTAGTAAATTTAACATGCGCCGACAAGTTGCGTAGAGTAGGTTCGAGTAAAAAAAGAAAATCAAATTATCACACTCACACATGACAATGACACACACCACACGTTATTTGTTGTTGTTTTTAAAGTTCTTTCCGCTAGTGAAAAGACGAAGGTTTAAAACCATACAGCCAACCAAGTCTTTTTGGAAATTGTATGATGCATGGGTACGATCAAGGGTACGATGATAAAGCTGACACCTGTGAGTGACACCCATGGACACCAGCGTGCTCTATAACACTGGATCAAATATACCGTGACAGACACTGGCAGCGCAGCACACCGTATTTGATTCAGTGTTATTGACCGCGCTGGGCACGCTCCGTCGGCTCCCCGCGCTCCGGCTTGTTGTGGCCTTGACTGTTGGTGTCGGTCAATCGGTCGGTTGAACCGTTGAACCACAGACTACTAAGAGATACTGTCGTGACCAAGGATATTAAAAAAAAACTGGATGTTGCCAGCCGAACTATGAGTTGAAGCCAGGTTCATTCACCTTTGCTCCTATGTTCTATCTCTTTTCAACACTGTGATATATTGCCAGGTTATTTATAAAAAAACCTTATTTTTTTTAGAAATACGAATTATCTGGCATCACCTAATTAATTTACTTTAAGCTAATTTCAACAGAAATTTATATAATTTATTGAATCAGGCGTTACTTTGCGGAGGTCCATATTAATGAACTAAAACAATTACTTTGCTCACCGGCGACCTTACAATAGTTACGTTTATGCAAGAAATGTGTGTTCATGCAGTTCCTCCACCTCCACACTGTACGAACACACACAAATCACATAAACCCAACCATCACCACCACCAAGCTACACTGACGCGTTTCGAACTCAACCAGAGCTCATCTTCGGAGTTAAAACAACCGTATGCTATTACTTATTTACTTATTATTATTAGCCGAAGCATGTTTCGGCATATAGGAATGAGCATCCAGATAGATCGAATTTTGCAAAACATTTGTTGGAATCAAATCATTCATTGTCAGATTAAGATTCTTATGAAGTGTTACATTATTGCGGCAAGGGGTTGCGTCTGGATGCTCTGGAATGCATGGAAATAATTAGGTACAACACTATGGGGTCTACTATTAATGAACAGGTAAATTTAGTTTCTTCTCCTTTACTGCGGCTTGGGTCTATTTTGAACAGTTAGTATTAATAAAAAAATGTCTTATATAAATAAACAAAACTTCAAGGTAGTTTTATAATATGTCAATAAAAGTTAATTTTTGTGGGGTAGTTTGAGAGTAAGAAAAATAAAGTGGGTACTTGTGAAGTTACAGTAACAAGTTAAAACATTTGTTTTGGTTTGTTAGTTTAACATTTGGTAGCATAGCATACGGTTGTTTTAACTCCGAAGATGAGCTCTGGTTGAGTTCGAAACGCGTCAGTGTAGCTTGGTGGTGGTGATGGTTGGGTTTATGTGATTTGTGTGTGTTCGTACAGTGTGGAGGTGGAGGAACTGCATGAGCACACATTTCTTGCATAAACGTAACTATTGTAAGGTCACGGGTGAGCAAAGTAATTGTTTTAGTTCAGAAATTTATATTTTTGTTATAAAACTTTCTGCAATAAAATTTACTTAGTTTTCTTTGTATTATACAAAAAAAAGAACCCAGTCAAAATCCTCATTTCACCGGTATGCACCTCCTGCGTACTATGGCAACACTAAATGGCCGATATGTCAGAATCACGTCAGAATTGTCAGAAGTCATTCACTCATTTCAGAGAATTTTTACGTTAAATAAACGTTTTTCGTCGATTTACTTGGGTTATGCGCTATGTATTGCATAGTAAAGCATTGTAGGAGTAATTGGAGGCCGAAATCCGACATAAAACTTCACAGGTGAGTACTTATTTTACGAAAATGTTCATAAATCTTAGTGGCAATCAATTTTCCTATATTTTGCTTCTAAGCTTTGTTAGTTTTTATTCAAAAACCCCACGATTAGGTTTATAATGTTAAGTTAGAAGTATATTTTGTTTATTTGGATTTAAACATGACCTTAAATGAAAAATTGAAGAATGTGTGGTTTTACTACTAGGGTGACCAATCCTTTTTCATGCATGGTATTTATTCGTATTGAATGGAGCTAAATCTATCAACTTGGTACGGTTTCAATCTTCATAATTCATATCACAGTATATAATAACATGTTTATTGTTTGTGTCTTTACAATTTACATGAATAATATTTTACATTGCAGTTTTCCAAAAGATGAAAGAAGGAGGCAAAATTGGCTGTCGATTGTACCGATAAAGGGAAAGGTGTAGACCGTTTGACAATTTGCAGCTTGCATTTTAAGCCTGAAGATAATGACTATGACCCAGAAAGGCCGGGACGCCTACTCAGTACAAAACAATATTATTCTCACATGTGTAGAAAATAAAGAAACTGTTATAATGTCCTAGTATTTTATTATTTTTTTCCATTGACAAATACTTCCCTTATGTTTTGCAGTAAGTATTTGTAGCGTTCTCAGGTAAAAGGTAACCTTTTGCCGGATATCAGTAAGGCCGAGTAACTGCAGAGTGGCATAGAAATGAACCAGAAATGGACCTTATATTGACGACTGACAAAAAAATTGGTAGGTAACTTTTACTTGAGTTTGTGAGGATGGATGTTCACTTTCATGATAAAACGGTTGGATAAAAATTTAATAACAAAACCGGCCAAGTGCGAGTCGGACTTGCGCACCGAGGGTTCCGTACAAATTTATATGTATCTATGAACATCCAGTCTTAGCAGACCCCTGTTCCTAAGCAAAATGTGCGCAGTGTGGGATCATTGTAGATTGGTTACTGATATAGACAGACAGACAAAAAAAATTATGCTTTCTGCTTGCAATTTATGCTTGCAATTTTTCCTTTATCTGTGCTATAAGACCTTGCTTCGTACCAAATGTCAAGATTCTAAGTTCACGGGAAATATCCCTTGCGTGCGAGTGTCGAAAATTTGCGGCAAATGGCTGTAGATATCTTTTGATTGCGTTGGGTTAGAAGTTTGATTTTTCACAGCTCCAAGGGACAGTACAGTAGACTTGAGTATTTGATTTAAATTTCAGCTTGACACCTCCACGCGTTCCTGAGAAAAAGGGTCTTGACAGACGGACGAACGGACAACAAAGTGATCCTATAAGGGTTCCGTTTTTTTCTTTTTGAGGTACGGAACCCTAAAAAGTGAATTGAATTGAAATTGGTTGAATTTAATAAATTACAAAATCAATCTGTTGTATAAAAGTATGTCAAATTCCGCGGGATATTCCTAATGTATGCTTAATTATGGACACCCTAAAGAAAGAGATGCAAGATCGGCGTGACGTAATTCAAGGTCATTTTTTCTGGCTTCAAAGGAATGAACGTCATGCAGAATCCATTTTTTTTAATATTCTTGGTCGTGACTGACATAACATGACACTCATGCTCATGACAGTGACAGTTTGTAAATCTGACATTCTGACGTAAAATTTTATTTTCAATCCATTTTGTTTATTTACTAAATAAATCGTTATTGTTAAACATAACACTTTGATTTAGGACTGTTTTCTATACTGTCGTAAGTTCTTTCTCTAAACATTTACATCTTTTTGTTGTCAGAATCACTATTTATAAAACTAAATAAAACAGCTGTAAAAATCCTTAGAGTGCATAAATAATCTAAGTAAAAATCATTTGTGAGATTAATATCACATTAACATTAAACCTAATGAACACGCATTTGCTTTGTTCTTTGTATAATTTATGAGACCACTATTGCAAAATAAACGTAGGTAACAAAGACGTAATAATTATAATCCTTGAAGTCTGCTTGAAGCAACCACTTCCATAAAAAGACATTCACCTAGAAAGTGAAACGCCAGTCATTCTGGCTATTATTTTTAAATGAGCGAGCAAGAAATATAACATCTTATGTTATAGGTGAGGTGACAAGTTTAAATTGAAGATGTGTGATACCCTGGAATGCTTGAAGGAACAATTGACAGATATTGAAAATGAGTGTCTCAGCCCATGTACAGAGATCAGTATTGCTTACGAACCAGCAAAACCCGAATTGGAGAGTTTGCCTGTTGAGGTAGGTAACTGATAAAGTGAGGGACAAAATAAAATACACTGCATCAACTGTCACACTTTATTGCATGCAGTTTATTAGTCACTTGGCAAAAACAATAAGTTGAAATTATTGCTAGACATAAAAAAGATGTTCTCTTTTGCAGGTGTTTTTAAGAATTTGCTCATATCTTGAAGCAGACTTCTTGATACAAACTGTGGCAAAAGTTTGTACAAGGTTTGAATCAATACTAGCTGATGTACACATGTGGAAATGTTGGCTCTGTAGTAAACTGGATGGTGGCTGCTATCCCCCTTTACCTAATTTAAAAGTATATGATGATGTTGACATAGACTGGGTAGATTTGTCACTAGAAGTGGCTAAGGAGAAGAGAAAATGGGACAATGTAGAAAAAACTATGAGGCACATTGTTGTGAAGGATGTCCACTATGCATCCGTGGACACAGTGCTGTTGGTCAATGTAAGTGTGGTAGAGCATGTAGCCATTCATATTTTTTTATAGTGCTAAGAAAACTGTTTGGTAATCATTTCATAGTCCAGGAGAAATTCCATATTAAATGCCACTTTTTCATTGTCTTTCTTATGTAAGTAGTAGTATTTATTTATCATGTCAAACCCTCTATGTTTGTGAGGATGGATGTATGAATGGTTGTTACTCTTTCATGCCAAAACAGCTATCTATCATACATAAATACTGCAGATGTGTACTACATGTAATTTTACAGGGGATGGTTTATTTAACCTTCATGTTTTGTTTTATCTTAACAAATTTCCATGTAGTAAAAATTGGAAATAGGCTAAATTGATTGGATATTTATTTATTTTATTTTATTTTATTTTATTAACTTGGGTACAATAACATAATGCAAGCTAAAGAATTTACAATTAGTGACTTAATCTAAGACATTACAGCGCATTACATCACAATAATAATTGTACACAGCATTTAACACAACCCTCATAAAAAGAAACAAAAACAAAAAAAAAAGAATAATAATATAAAAATACATGAAAAAGTGGTACTTAATTCATCGCAATAAGCACATTATGAACAGCTAAAAACGAAGGCCAATGATCATACAATAGGAATCCAGGAAAGATTCACAATGCCAGAGTGAAATGTTCATTTACAACAGATTTGAATTTTGCTAGCGTCATGTTGAATATGTCTAACTCGAGATCAATGTTATTAAAAAGTCTACACATTCTTGTAATTGGAGCATTATTCGAGACATTATTGTTACATACTACCGGCAGGGCAAACAAATTACGATTTCTGGTCGTTTTACTAGTGGCTCTAAAATAAACATGATCTACAAGGCCACCGTCGAGATCGCCATGCAATATTTTATAAAGGGTCACAAGATCGGCAATCTGACGCCTACCAGACAATGACATCAGACCAAAAGCAAGGAGTCGGTCGCGGTATTCTGGCAAGGTACGGCGGGTGCCATTCCGAAAGCAAAGATGTCTAAGAAACTTTTTCTGGATTGCCTCCAACCTATCCGAGTGTGTCTTGTAAATGGGGTAGCACACCGAGGAACAGTACTCGAGGTTCGTTCGCACCAACGATGTGTACAAGATAATTAAAGTATCAATTTTTTTAAAAGGCTTAGTCGTACGAATTATAAATCCCAGCATACGGTTTGCCTTTGACACCATGCTCTCATAATGACTGCGAAACGAAAGATTGCAATCAAAAACCACCCCAAGATCTCTCACAGTTGAGACTCTCTCCAACTCTATTCCATCAATGCAATACCCAAAGTCTAAAGTAGATTTTTTGTTTGTAAAACTAATATATTGACACTTAGGTATACTTAAGGACATCATGTTCACTCTGCACCATTCACTTATCACGTCAAGGTCATGCTGGAGAGCCAGGGAATCCTCTCTCGAATCAATTGTCCGGTATATTTTTATATCATCTGCGTAAGCCAGACAATTACATGTCAAACAACGGGTATGTATTACAATACCGAAGTACGAAAGACCGAATGTATTAAAACTTCGAATGGGTCAAAAGACCGACACGATTTTTTTCTGAAACCGTTAACTTTTTAAGATTGTTATAAAACAAACCTAACCTAACCTAATGGGTTCTGTATGATGCCGTTTTAATAAATTCTGAAAAGTTTACGGTTTCAGAAAAAAATCGTGTCGGTCTTTTGACCCATTCGATGTTTTAATACATTCGGTCTTTCGTACTTCGGTATTGTAATACACACCCCAAACGACCCAGTAAGTCATTAATAAAACAAACAAATAGAAGCGGTCCTAAATTCGAGCCTTGAGGAACGCCGGACTCAGCTATAAAGGGGACAGAATCGTAACCACACAGACTGACAAGTTGGGTGCGACGGAGGAGGTACGATTGAAACCATCTGAAAAGACTGCCATGGATACCCAGGTGCTGGAGCTTAGCAAGGAGAATCTGATGATTAACACGGTCAAATGCCTTGGCAAAGTCCGTGTAAATGGAGTCCGTTTGAGTTTTTTCTTGAAATGTCGAAGAAAGACTCTGTACATAAGAAACAAGATTAGTTGTGGTTGAACGTTTCTTAACAAATCCGTGCTGGTCAGGACTAATCAGATGCTCAAAATGACTGTAAACCTCCGTGAAAATAATACCTTCAAAAATTTTAGCAAAACAGCTTAAAATGCTAATGGGGCGATAGTTTGATACATCATTTTTATTACCTTTCTTGTAGATAGGAGTGATTTTAGTCAGCTTCCAGAGATTAGGAAAAATACCTTTTTCTAAGGACTTTCTAAAGATTATTGATAGAGGTGTAACTAGAGCTATAGCACAAGACTTGATAAATATAGCTGGTAACCCATCAGGTCCAGCTCCCTTGCTAGCATCAAGTGATTCTAGCCTCTTCAGCAAATTGGCTTCAGTAAATGTAACAGTATTTAAGGAGTAATTACTCTCCGGAAAGTCAGGCGAATAATTTACTTCACCGGAGGAATCGTAAACCGACGAAAAATAGTCTGCAAATAGATCAACAACATCCTGACCAGTATCTGCAACATTATCACCGTAGACCATTCTATTAGGTATTTGGTTTGTAGATCTCTTTGATTTGGTGTAACGCCAAAACGCTTTAATATTTTGATTGAGACTATCCTCAATCCTAGATATATAGGATTTATAGCATGTAGAAACCAACTTTTTAACTTTTTTTCTAAGAATCGAGAACTCATCATAATCCCGAGGATTCTTATACCTAATATAATTGCGATGTACTTTATTTTTTAACCTAAGAAGGCGTATTAAATCCCTAGAAAACCATTCCGGGTAATGACTAGTTCGAACTTTTCTTTTTGGTACATTTTCATCCACAACTTTCCATAATACATTATAAAACATTTCCAAAAAACTTTCACAATTTAAATGTGAGTGACCCTGCCAATCAATTTTATTTAAAGCAATGGAACATCCGACAAAGTCTGCTTTGTGAAATTGGTATGGTGGGCTAGATAGTTTTTCAGGCAAGGTCCGATCCTTTCTCATTTGTAGAACAATGTCAAAGGGCGGATGATGAGTATCAACACGACTCAACGGTTCAGCATTGGCAATGGTCACATGGGGCCCGGGGCCAATCAACGCTAAATCTAAAATTCTAGAATTAATATTTTTAATATCATTTACCTGTACTAGACCAGTTACGGAAAGAAAATCCTTCAGATCTAAGTATTTGGGTTCCTGTGAGGCAAAGACCGGACAACTACCAGGAAGCTCACTATTCCACAAAATATCAGGCAGGTTGAAATCGCCCAAAAGTATAGTACAGGCATTTGGAAATGCTACAACAATATCCTCGCACTTATTCAAGAAAGCTGCATACATGCCATGTGAGATATAAGACGGGATGTAGACCACACACAAATTGAGAACAATCCTGCCCACCGCAACCGTCACCCACAGATCCTCAAGCGACGATCGCCATTGCAGTTTACATTCGGATGTGAGCCTGGAAGAGACCGCAACAAGGACGCCACCCCCATGACCCTTTCCATAATCACTTTTAAAGTAAGACGGACGATCTCGGCGATAGACAATGTATCGGTCATCAAAAATTTCACTCGAATTTATTTTTTCATCAAGCCAGGTTTCCGTTAGACAAATGACACCGTAGTTACTTACAATTAATGAGTTATAAAAATCCAAACATTTTGTTTTAAGACCTCGTACGTTTTGATAATATATCGACAAAGCCACTTTTAATACAAAAAGGATAATACCTATTTAATATGAATGATTATCAAAAATAATATTAGTAATAAAATAAACACAGTAAAGTTAAAATTTTGAACAATGATAATAATGATAAGAAAGTAACAAATTTAAACTATTATTGCAAGGCGTCTAAGTCGACAAAGTTTTTTATTATTAGAGGCCGTGCTGATTCGGTCTTACGAACGAAGATTCGCCCGTTGCGCACCTGAACTTTGTACTGCAAGGCTTTAGATTTAATATAGATATGCGGAATTATCCAATGCCAGTTCAGTAGATTTGCACTATCCCCAACGATACATCAATTAAAACTTTGTATCAATTAAAACAACACTAATACCTAGTGAAAATATATTAACCCTTCGGATGCCTTGTACCGGATCCGTATCCAATTTAAGGCTTTCTTTTTGTATTTTTTTTAAATCTGTATCATTGGATTTATATGAAACTGTTGAGGCTAGAATGCACAACTTTTTTTTTTTACTTCCGGCATACGAAAGGTTAAAGCAAATATATTAAAGTAACAAAACATTAAATTAAACATTTGAAATGACACTCTTCATAAGTAAATCAAACTACTGTTTTATACCTATTTAGTGAGTTTTCTTTGTTTTGTTTGTCACTTGTAGTTGTGTATTGTAAGAAAAATAGTTTTATAGAAAAAAAGCGTGAAAAAAAATACTTTGTGCCAAGTTTCATACGGCGCATTCTTGGCAATCATGGTCTTTCTGAAAGCGCTGGTGGGTTAAAAAAAAGAGACAAGTAAAAGAGCGCTTAATGCCCTATTGATTTAGATTGCAAATTTTCCAGGGTGGTGAATTCTGCATCTCTGGTGGTAGAGACCGCGGTATGGCACTATGGAATGTATTGGACATAAAACCAAATGGTAGCAACAATGAGGCAATATATACTGATATCAAGCCCAACCATATTAGATCGGATGCCCACGCGGGGTGGGTGTGGGACCTGGCTGCAGACAGAATGGACAGTGCTTCAATTGTCTACTCAGCATCCTGGGATAATACAGTCAAGGCCTGGGATTTACAAACTGGATTCACCTGCATTGAAACTTTTCAGTAAGTTCATTGTAAAAATAAATATGTATATAGGTTTGATTGTATTAAAAAAACAGAAAAGCAAAAAATAATAGAATAGAATAGAATAGAATAGAATAGAATAGAATAGAATAGAATAGAAACATTTATTTCAAGTAACACAACTCATACAATATGAATATAAATTGTTAGTTAATTATTATTATTATTATTTATTACTAAAGTTAGAATACTAAACAAAATAAGGACTGTTCGAGACATGCATCTCACAACAGTGTCTCATATACGGACAGTCAAGCCTTTCCGCTATAGAACACAGGATAGGGATACCTTTTTTGTTTGACCTTAATCTAGGTACCAGTTTGAAGTTGGTGCCTCAGCACGAGCAAGGAGAAGTGATAGAAGCCAATCAGGTAGACGATTATACATAGGTCCACTCCTCCTGGCTAGTGCTGAGGCACCAACTTCAAACTGGTACCTAGATTAAGGTCAAACAAAAAAGGTATTATTTTTTGCTTTTCAGTTTTTTCGGCGGGGTAATTTTTTTGTTAAAAAGTTTTTATTTTATACTTTTTCCCATCCTTGGGGTAATTTTTTTTTCCGAATTTATATAATATCAACTTCAAGGTATACTCTATCCAATAAAAAAGAATTATGAAAATCAGATTACTCTGTAAAAAGTTGGTCAATCATCCCCTGTTTTCCTACCCTTAGGGTAGGAATATTATGTCCAAATTTAAATGGGACCACCCTCGGGGACCACCCGCGCGGGGGGAATGGGACCACCCGCTTTCCAATAAAAAAAGAATCATCAAAATCGGACTACTCTGTAAAAAGTTATGCGTGATCATACATAAAAAAAAAAATATATACACGTCGACTTGAGAACCTCCTCCGTTTTTTTTCGTCGGTTGAACAATGACCAATTCATGATTCATTCAGTCCATGGACCTGGGGGTCTGTGGTCCTATCCGAGGCCAGGGTAATAAAAGCAAGATTTAAATTTAAAATAGATTTGTTGTTATTGCAAATTAAAGTTATTTGTGGGATGGATTATGGCAAGGAGGAGGTTGGGAATGGCTGCTTTAATGTGATGGGGCAGAATAAGTTAGTAAATTCTTGTTTCTCTTTACTACTAGCAGGTGTCTTTAATTTACAGGTGTAGGATATCTGCTCTTTCTGTGGTATCCTGTGACAATTTAGTCATGGCAGGATTGTACTCGAAAAAGATACTCTCATTTGATCTCCGTACTGGACCAGCCCCTATTAGTTCGTACCAACCACACAGGGGACCTGTGCTGGCCCTTGATTCATACAATAACAAGGTTGCATCTGTGAGTGAGGACAAAACTCTAGCTGTATGGGACAGAGTGGCTGGAAAAACTTTAGTGACTGATGTGAAAATGCCAACTGAGAAAGCATTCCCTGTTTGTATCAGTTGGAGCCAAGCAGCCTTGTACATTGGAGACTCCAAAGGGGCACTTCACCTAATCCATCCAGAAGAACATAAATACCTGAAGACGCATAGGATGTGGTCTGAACCCTTCAGTGACCCTCCCTGCAAAATAACTGGCTGTTTGCAGACCAATGGAAGTTTAGTCTTATGTTCGGACAGAGGTGACATCAAATTTATGTACAATAGTTACCCTCCACAAAAGTATGCCTCGATTAATTCGACAACATATGATGTAACACAGGTATTTATTCACTGTCACAGTTTGACAAAGAAATTGTTACAAAGTTTATGAGTAAACAATTTCAAACGAATTTTAATTATTTTTCAGTTGCGGTATCTAAATGGCGTTCTATGTATTGGAACATGTGATTCAGCTTTGGAGTTTTGGGTACCTAACGAGCTGTATCCTGATGTGGTATGTTGATCGAAATAACTTGTTCTAATGGATTATTTGATATAATCCCAAAGAGATCACAAATTATACTATGATAATTTTTATATGAACCAATGTTAACTATTTTATGAATGACTAATACAATGTTTCATTAATTTTTGTTGATAAGAGCATTTACTTGAAATGTAATCTTATTGAATTTTATTTTTGACCTTATGAACATGGTGACGTTTATTGTTACTATTTATTCTGTTGGCGCAGATTTGTCGAACTTGCCTTTGTGTCAAATCATGCATATAGCCTTTTATTGAGTGTTGGATAGGCACAAAAGATTTTGCACTGCGGCCCTAGACGCTTGCTATCGTAACGTAAACGCTAAACCTCACGAGCAAAATTCTACCTATTCTCACGCGTAGGTAAATGGCTCAGTTCCATTAGTCGATAGGACCCGCATGCGGGCTGCGGTAGATTTCTATAACGCATGCCACAGGGCCCGCATTCGGGGGATCGTCTTCATTGGTCAATGGGGCCCACATGCGCAGTGCGGTAGATTTCCATAATACATGCCATAGGGCCCGTATTTGGGGAACAGTTTTCGACATAATGAGTTTCACTAGTCGTTATACCGCCTGCGGGAAGTCATCGCACACTGTATATCGGCCGAATTGTCGACTTATGAGTTTCACTAGTCATTCGTTACACCACCTGCGGGGAGTCACCGCAGTTCACCGCACGCTGTATGTCGACCAATGAAACTGAGCCTTAAGGCGCACAATTTTGGTTCAGCCAGGACTCGCTGGCCAGACTATAGTAAAGGTATTCATTATATTACTACTTAGATGGAATATCAGTCTACCAACCAAGTAAAACTTTTTCAACGCCAAGCCTAACTAACCCTAAAGTTACTTTGAACCTTATGTCACTTCGTGAAGATTACTTTGACGTTATACCTACTTTATGACGCATATATCCGTCGTTGGCGTTGAAAAGGTTAAATTATAACGTATGTAAATAGCCCAGTTGCCTTGCCGAGTTAATCATAAATTGTAATGATAATGTTAAATAACTTATCCACAATTATATTCTCCACTAGCATTTGCCCGCGACTCCGTCCGCGTGGAATTAGTAATGTGGGCAGCTTATTTTTTTTATCCAATTTCCTTTTTCTTCATTTATGGCTCTCCTTAGTTCCTTCCGGAAGAAGTGAAACTTCATAATAAACCAACCCAACCCGCTCCCAATCCGCCCCCAACCCGCTCCCAACCCGCCCCCAACCTGCTCCTAACCCGCCCACAACCCGTCCCCACCCATTCCCAACCCGCCCCCAACCCGCTCTCAACCCGTCCCCAACTCGCTCTAAACCCGCCCCCAACCCGCTCCCAACCCGCCTCCATCCCGCTCCCAACCCGCCCCCAACCAGCCCCCAACTCGCTCCCAACCCGCTCCCAATCCGCCCCCAACCCGCTCCAAACCCGCCCCCAACCCGCCTCCAACCCGCCACAAACCGCCCCCAACCCGCCCCCAACCCGCTCCCGACCAGCTCCCAACCCGCTCTCAACCCGCTCCCAACCCGCTACCAACCCGCCCCCAACCCGCCCTATTTAACTGGGCTATCTAACACTGAAAGAATTTTTCAAATCGGAGCAGTAGTTCCTGAGATAAGCAAAAACCCCCGATTTTGAAACATTCTTCCGCTCCGCTCCGCTCCTATTAGTGTTAGCGTGATGATATATAGCCTATAGCCTTCCTCGATAAATGGGCTATCTAACACTGAAAGAATTTTTCAAATCGGAGCAGTAGTTTCTGAGATTAGCGCGTTCAAACAAACAAACAAACTCTTCAGCTTTATATATTAGTATAGATTATATTACCATTCCATGTCATTTTATAATACTTAATACAAATTGAACTTGAATTTGCTCATCAAATTGGCTAAGTAAAGTTTTTTTAAGAGGTGTTAATTATATTTTTTTTCGAAAGTTGGCGTTCTGAAGATCGAGAAACTGCAACTGTTTTATTTTTATCTCCTATTGTTTACTGGAACTATTTTTTTAAGTGTTCGAGATGACATTTGTGAGATTTAATGGCTGTCAAGCCGTTCGTGCTCAGACCTTAGTAGAAACAGAAAAAAAAACGAAGTCATCTGTCACTTTTGTCCATGTCAAACCGTTTGCGTTTCGTTTGCTTTGCATTTTGGTATGATCAGTGTGATTTTTGGACTATTTTTAACGACCTCCGGTCAAAATCCGGATTTTCAATTTTACCGCATTTCTCCACGACCTATGCACGATAATGGAATCACGATTGAATATTTTCGATCACTATTTTGGAACTGCTTCTTGGACAACGCAAAGTAAACGAAACGCAAATGGTTAGATTTCATTTGACATTGACAATTGACTTCGTTTTTTTTTCTATTTTTACTAAGTACTGAGCACGAACCGCTTGTCAGCCATTAAATCTCACAAATGTCATCTCGAACACTTAAAAAAATATTTCCAATAAATAGTAGTAGGCAAAAAAAAAACAGCTGCAGTTTCTCGGTCTTGAAGACGACTGCTGTCGAAAAAAATTATAATTAGCACCTCTTCAAAAAACTTTACTTAGCCAATTAAGAGAGGCGGTTAGTTAACAGTTATTATCAATATAATATACAAGCTAGCGTTACTTCAGAGCGGATCTGAAGTAACTGGGATGAAACCAAAAAAAATTAACAGCTGTTCCCGCGTTTGAAGTAAAATAAGCTCTACTCTTATTCCTTTTGTTTACGAGTATCACTGGATTTTACAGGCTTATACGATGAGACAAATTATCTCATCTAAGTATCTATCTTGCCTTAGCGTACGCGTGTTATGGCTCAGTTTCATTAGTCGATAGGGCCCCCATGCGGGGTGCGGTAGATTTCCATAACGCATGCCATAGGACCCGCATACGGGGAACAGTTATCGACTTAATAGTTTCACTAGTCATTATACCACCTGCGGGAAATCAACGTACGCTGTATATCGCCCGAATTATCGACCAATGAAACTGAGCCTTTATAGGCATCGCTTTTTTTCTATACCTATTCTGTATATGTATATTTTTATTATTGTTATGAGTGTCACTTCACAATCACAATCCTATAATGGGGAAGATAGCTGTTATGTTATTTTAATTATGTAAGAAATCATCACAATTTTTAATTTAATATAACAAAATGTACCTAATGAATAAACAGTGGTAGATAATATTATTACTATGGTACTGGTTTAAAGCTAATTATTTTGGCTTACAATTTATTACAGATACTGGTACTAACCTTTTGAAATTATGTTGAAGGGTTAGGTTCCTATAATTCCAAGTATGAAGTGTGTGAAATGTTGAAAGTACAAGTTAGATAATTTCGGGCACAACGTCTACCATCCAGGGATACTTTATTATTTCCATGAGATTTAAATATTTTTTATCGTTAACTGCGATGACTCGCTGTATTTCATTTACGTAAACGTTAAAATCAAGTCATAAGTCGAAAATGTGAGTAAATTCTACAATAACTCTACTGTCAGTGCAATTTCATAAATAATGCAAGTTAATTTATTTTTTATTTTTTTCATGTGTGTTGTTACTGATAAGGTTTAAAATGAGAGTGAATTTTTTGGCAAAATTTCTTAAGAACGTCCTGGTTGTATTCGCACTGTAATTTTACGTACTTATCTTGAAAAATGTGTGAATAAATAGTAATAATTTACGTATCCCTTTATTTAGTATAAGTATAAAATCTTGCTATAATGATTCACTTGCTATAATTCTAAAGGTATAAAAAATAATCACTTTAATTTTTGCCGTAACTAACTATTAGTTAGATAACCTAACTACTAAGCTTGAGGTCCCGGGTTCGATTCCCGCGTCGGGGCAGATTTTTTTTTTATGAAAAATACGAATGTTTTTTCTCGAGTCTTAGGTATTTAATGTTTATATAAGTATGTATGTTTGTTTATCCGTTGTCTAGTAGGTGCACATAACACAAGCTTTGCTTACTTTCGGACTAGGTCATTTGATGTGAATTGTCCCGTAATATTTATTTATTTATTTACTACCAAAGTCAAATGCTCTGAACTTATTATTATCTATACATATTTTATTCGTTGTAACATTTATTTGATATATAAAGTCACTGTTTCTAAATTCATTAAAGAGTATTATTAATAGGATAAGTAAGTTACAGTTTTTTTTTAAATGATAGATCAAATAATATTATAGAAAATGCTCATTTTATATAGGTTAACAATTTTATACATTTATAATATTGCACAAATTGAAGATTAGATATTTTAAAGCTTTTCAATGGTGTAGAAAATGATCTTAGCAATTGAATGATTATAGCAAGTGATTTAATACCATTTGAATTTATACATTTTAAGTGTATAACGTTTAATTTTATACGAGATATGGTAGACAGACCCAATAATTTATTCTGTGTCGTACCTTTTTCGAGTTGAGTAAATTTCTATTCGTTGTAAAATATAACCCACATTGGACCGCATTTTTTTTCAATGTCGTTTCGACAGAGACTATAATGGGTAGCTAAGCTAAGTAATCAAATCGGTCCGTATTTTAGTGGAAATTAATATAATACTGTAATTAATAATATGTGATTTTACTAAGGAAGATTATTATTTATTTTAATATGTTATTATCAAAATATCTGAATCACTTTGATTCCTTGCACTTGCGCTATTTTCATTGATCAACTTATAATGGAGATGATCAGAATACAATGTCATTATTCGTCGGATTAATCGGAGTTCGTTACACTGACCATGATATTTTCTGAAGTGGTAAAAAAGCGTGTTATTGTTTTCAGCGCGTGTTCCCGAACTTGTTGGGACTTAATTGTGCATCGAAATATATTCAGTCAAATCTCATTTTATGCTCATTGCCTGATCTCTATTTAAAAAAGACTTATGTGGGCTTATAGGATATCTTTAGATAAACCACCGTAAGCTCGACACACAATACAACCTTTTCAAAATAGAGGCCGTGGGCGACGCGGGCCACCGCCTACTACCTCGCGGTCTGAGGGGCCTCGCGCCTCGTTTCTCGTTTTTTGCTCATTTAAAAATTCGTAATCTAATCTGTGGTGCGCCATTATAGGGCCTTGCAAAATATATCTTGCTCATACCTTTAGGTCCTGCGCCATCACTGTTTCACAATGACCCAGTGACTGCCTTCCTTGATGAGTATAACCCGTGAGTATAACAATACCTTACTGAGATAAGGTTGTGCTGCGGATTGAGCTTAGGGCGGATTACCTATAGCACATTAGCATTTCTTGGGGACATAAATCATACATCGCTTTCGTACGCATAATGATCAGAAAGAGAAAGATGCTTTATGACTGCAACAAAACCTAGCATGTTTGGCCCACTGTTATTGGGAGCTATCCATAAATTATGTCACTTATCTAGGGCGAGCGGGGTCTGGCGATTTGTGGCACGAGAACAAAATAATTGCTATTTTCGTAGTAATAAGTGTGCTAAAGGGGAGGGGGTCTAAAATGATCGAAATTGGTGTGTTGTAATTTATGCATGGCCCGCTTGTTATTACAATTATTAGGTATATAATAATTAAAATAAAATTATGCTCGTAGAACATTATTCATAATACCTACCTACTCAGGAGCCTTTTCAAGATGAAGAAGAGCTCGTCATGATAGAGACAACAAATTATACCTACAGTACAGGAGTGCTGAACAATATTTGACCTTTAATGTAACTAAAACAATAAAACTAACTTTATTTAAAATAAAAACCCCAGTGTTTATTTTTAAGCTTTTATAATGCATTTTTAATAAAAGCCGAACTATGCGCTTGTATTTTATTTCAACGAAAGGGGCTGTCTCTCACTGTATCCTTTTGTGAACTTAGTGAAATCAAGATTATTTATTTAGCTGCTACAACTCAATTGAAGGTACCTATGTATGTATGTAAAACTCTTTATTGTACCTACATAAAAACATGAAATTAACAGATTCCCTGTCCCGAAGCAATGTGCTGCGTGCTGCGTTCTTTCGACGACATGACTCATGAGGCACATATGCCTCATGGACGTACCAGTAATCACACATGAGGCGCATGTGCCTCATAGGACAGGGAACCTATTAACAGTTAACAAGAGAAACAGATGTACCTAGGTGAACTTATTTCTCAAAGGGTTCTCTTCCAGTTAACCTTTAAGCGATTGACAGGACATCAGAAAAAAAGGTTTTCTGACAGGTGGAGTATCTCTAGATGGCGTTAGTATCCGTTTGTTTGAGAACTATACTTTCTTGAGATTGGCTCATTTTAATTGTCAACCAATCCAAAACGTGACACAAATGATGGGCATCAATCTCTAGAATCAAGACCCACTGTGGAACTTTTTCGTTTTTTCGTACTTATCACACAAAAAATCATAGGGACATCGCAATGCCGGGCAAGATTAAATAAAAAATAAAACCGACTTCAAAAAACACCCAAAAACTAAAACGCAAAAAATAAAATAAAAATTGAACCGACTACAAACAAAAAGCATAGAAATATCTTTCTTCTGACGGTGAGGCCACACGAGCGTAATTTTGTGAGTCGTGAGCGGCAGAATTTCGGTTCGCGCCATACAATATGCAGGCCATCACGTGACACTCACATGACACAATGTATGGCGCAACCGAAATTCTGCCGCTCACAACTCACAAAATTACGCTCGTGTGGCCTCACCTTAATCTGTTTGAAGTCGGTGCCTCAGCTCGAGCCAGCAGGAGTGGACCTAGCCATCGACCTTACGTACGTACTATCTATTGGGTTTCTTTCTACCACTCCTGCTGGCTCGAGCTGAGGCACCGACTTCAAACAGATTAAGGTGAGGCCACACGAGCGTAATTTTGTGAGTTGTGAGCGGCAGAATTTCGGTTGCGCCATACATTGTGTCATGTGAGTGTCACGTGATAGCCTGCATATTGTATGGCGCGAACCGAAATTCTGCCGCTCACGACTCACAAAATTACGCTCGTGTGGCCTCACCCTAATCTGTTTGAAGTCGGTGACTCAGCACGAGCCAGCAGGAGTGGACCTAGCCATCGACCTTACGTACGTACTATCTATTGGGTTTCTTTCTACCACTCCTGCTGGCTCGTGCTGAGTCACCGACTTCAAACAGATTAGGGTGAGGCCACACGAGCGTAATTTTGTGAGTTGTGAGCGGTAGAATTTCGGTTGCGCCATACATTGTGTCATGTGAGTGTCACGTGATGGCCCGCATATTGTATGGCGCGAACCGAAATTCTGCTGCTCACGACTCACAAAATTACGCTCGTGTGGCCTCACCGTTAGAAGAAAGATATTTCTATGCTTTTTGTTTGTAGTCGGTTCAATTTTTGTTTTATTTTTGCGTTTTAGTTTTCGGGTGTTTTTTGAAGTCGGGTTTATTTTTTATTTAAAAATTATTTTATTTTTTGCTTTTTAGTTGTATTTGTACATACGTATTTGTTAGATACGTAGGATAAAATCATCAGTTTGACCTCGAAATAAGTTTGTTACAAAATCTATTTTTAATACAAGTTTTTTTTGCTCACTGTACTTTTTGCCCCTGGTTACCAAAGTACTCATAAAGACGAATCCAATGAGGCCAAACTCGACGGGGTTGTGTCGTTTTATTGTGAAGTGCCTTTGGCCATCTTTCAGCTCCATCGTCAGACCCTGGTTACCATCTGGGATCAAAGTGCTCGTCAAGACGAATCAAACGAGCCCAAACTCGATGGGATTGTGTCGTTTTATTGTGGAGTGCCATTGGCCATCTTCCAGCTGCATCACCAGACCCTGGTTACCATCTGGGATCAAAGTGCTCGTCAAGACGAATCAAACGAGCCCAAACTCGACGGGGTTGTGTCGTTTTATTGTGGAGTGCCTTTGGCCATTTTCCAGCTCCATCATCAGACCCTGGTTACCATCTGGGATCAAAGTGCTCGTCAAGACGAATCAAACGAGCCCAAACTCGACGGGGTTTGTGTCATTTTATTGTAGAGTGCCTTTGGCCATCAACCTGCTCCATCATCAGACCCTAGTTACCATCTGGAATCATAGTGCTTGTCAAGACGAATAAAACGAGCCCAAACTCGACGGGATTGTGTCGTTTTACTTTGGAGTGCCTTTGGCCATCTTCCAGCTCCATCATCAGACCCTGGTTACCATCTGGGATCAAAGTGCTCGTCAAGACGAATGAAACAAGCCCAAACTTGACGGGGTTGCGTCGTTTTATTACAGAGTTCCTATGGCCACCATCGAGCTCCATCATCAGACCAGCTCCATGTTGCAATAATATTGCATTGTCATCTTATTTACACAAGCATGCAAAATTTCAATTCAGAAACCGGGAAGTGGGTCAAATTCAACTTGCAAGATTTGACCCGTTGAGGAGTTCCGTTGGCCATCTGTGATCTTCTTCATCAGATCCAGTTTACCAAATAGCATTTTCTGAATGAAAATGCTAGACTAGATGCTAAAAATTCTAAAATCGTCATAGTTGTGCCTATAAAATTTGAGGGTTTCCGTCGATTTACCCAAGATTCCATCATCAGATCTTGACTTGGTGCCAATGGGACCACCTCGGAAGTATGCTCTTTTAAACAAAAAAAGAATTTTGACTATCGGCCTACAATTGGCGGAGATATCGATGAACATACATAGAAAAAAATATATATATACAGGGTTATTGGTAATTCGACCTATTCCCATTAAGGGGTTATGGGGGAGGTCATTTGCAATCATTTTTGTCCCATAATGCCCTATGCAAAAATGAACCATTTCTGAGATAATTGAAATTTAAGTTTTTTTGCAAAAAAAGTCGGAAACGCATCTTCAAAAATTTATTTAAAAAAAAGTTGGCCATTTAAGTAAACTTTTTTTATTTTTTTATGTACAAGATAAAATAACTGTTTTTATGCAATATTAAAAGTATAATTATCTGTACACGTTTAAGAACGCAAGACCAAAAAGTAAAAAAAATATGTTTTTTTTATAAGGTTGTTCAAAATGAAGGGCACAATAACAGAAAATTTTACTACTACATTTGGCGTGCAGATTGTACGAAAAACATGCACGTATTTCTAGCTTTCTATCAAGCTACTAAAACTATCATTTTTGTAAATGGTTGCCAGAAAAAAATAATCACAAAGGACGTAGGAAGAAAATCACGACCGGACATTTCTCAAAATCAACTCATCAATGAAAAATTTATTAAAAAAAAAGTTGGCCATTTAAGTCATTTTTTTTTTATTTGGTTGTGTACAAGATAAAATAGCTGTTCTTATGCAATATTGAAAGTGCAACTATCTGTACACGTTTATGAATGCGAGACCAAAAAGTAAAAAAAAATATGATTTTTATCAGGCTGTTCAACATTAATGGCACAAAAACAGAAAATTTTACGTATGCATTTGGCGTGCAGATTATACGTAAAACGTGTTCGTATTTCTAGCTTTCTAAAAAGCTATTAAGTAATAATATGATTTTTGTTAATGCTTGGCAGAAAATAATTAGCACAAAGGACGTAGGAAGAAAATCACGTCCGAACATTTTTTTAAATTAACTCACACTGAATCTATCAACAATAACTGTTATAAATACAACTAACAACAATAACTAATGTAAAATACCAAATTGAAACAAATTGAAACAATTAAGTTTGAAATCCGACGATGTTTTTATTTTATTTACATTTGATACCCATCATAAATGTTCCTTATTTGTTGCAGTCGCTGACTACGAAATTTGTAAGAACTTCCATTTCAAATTATAAGAAATAAAGAAGCAATTTGAAAATGGAACTTTTTACTTTGATAATCTTATTAAAAAAACATTGTGTATTTATTATTTGAAAATCGGCGGCAAATTCGTTTAGTTAATGCACAACATTTTATTTACTAAGCAGATTACTATGTTTAGGATCATAATAATTACGAAAAATAAACACAGTTAATTATTTTTTTATAAGATTATCAAAGTAAGAAGTTCTATTTTCAAATAGGTTCTTTATTTCTTATAATTTGAAACAAAAAATTTAAATGTTTTGTGTTTTTGTGCCATTAATGTTGAACAAGCCATTCCATGCCATTTGTGCCATTGTTGTTGATAAAAATCAAAATTTTTTTTACTTTTTGGTCTCGCATTCATAAACGTGTACAGATAGTTGCACTTTCAATATTGCATAAGAACAGCTATTTTATCTTGTACTTACATAACCAAACAAAAAAAAATGACATAAATTACCAACTTTTTTTTAATAAATTTTTCATTGATGATTTGATTTTGAGAAATGTTCGGTCGTGATTTTCTTCCTACGTCCTTTGTGATTATTTTTTTCTGGCAACCATTTACAAAAATGATAGTTTTAGTAGCTTGATAGAAAGCTAGAAATACGTGCATGTTTTTCGTACAATCTGCACGCCAAATGTAGTAGTAAAATTTTCTGTTATTGTGCCCTTCATTTTGAACAACCTTATAAAAAAATCATATTTTTTTTACTTTTTGGTCTTGCGTTCTTAAACGTGTACAGATAATTATACTTTTAATATTGCATAAAAACAGCTATTTTATCTTGTACATAAAAAAATAAAAAAAGTTTACTTAAATGGCCAACTTTTTTTAAATAAATTTTTGAAGATGCGTTTCCGACTTTTTTTGCAAAAAACTTAAATTTCAATTATCTCAGAAATGGTTCATTTTTGCATAGGGCATTATGGGACAAAAA
The DNA here is from genome assembly GCA_947563465.1 of Archips xylosteana. Lineage (NCBI taxonomy): Eukaryota > Metazoa > Arthropoda > Insecta > Lepidoptera > Tortricidae > Archips > Archips xylosteana. Next base: position 7,264,115 of record OX387344.1, read on the forward strand.
TGATTGCAAATGACCTCCCCCATAACCCCTTAATGGGAATAGGTCGAATTACCAATAACCCTGTATAAACAGTGGAACATAGAACCTCCTCCTTTTTTGAAGTCGGTTAAAAAATCACTATGCCGCTATAAGAACATTCATTCTGTCATCTTGTAATAATTAGCTTTGTTATAGTTTGTTTATTTATTTATATGTGTCTGTTTATCCCACTGCTTATATTTGTTTTAGACGTGTACCTATTATAATGTAAGTACTATATATGCATTAGTAGATGTACTATTTTTGTTGCGTTTTAATTTTCTGATCCACTGTTGATGCACCACCTGCTGTAAACTAGTCTTTCCTTCTTTCTGGTAAAGGGTTGCCTGGAAGAGATCGCTCTTAAGCGATAAGGCCGCCTATTGCTTACCTTGTATCTTTCTCTCTGTGTACCTGTTTTCTGTATTGCTTACTATTCCTGGTGTACAATAAAGAGTCATTGTATTGTATTGTATTGTATTGTAACATTCTATTATAGTTATAGGTTTTACGATGGGTCTGTAATCAAATTGTTCAACTGTACTCATGAACCATGGGTACATCAACTGGACTGAGTGCAGGACAAATAAAAAACACGCTTTAAAAAAATAAAAATAAAAAAAAATGTAATAAATTTCAATTCACTTTTCTTATAGTGCAGTACAAATCTTAATAAGCAATTATTATATTGTTATATCCAGATCAAAATTTGTAAACAATTCTAAATATTGATAAAATAAATAATAATAGTTTAAAATATTTTATTGTAAAAAAAGCGTGGGGTGCATGGTGTCAATTGTCAAGGATTATCATTTTGATAACATCTTAAAAAGCACCCCACGCTTTTTTTACAATAAAATATTTTAAACTATTATTATTTATTTTATCAATATTTAGAATTGTTTACAAATTTTGATCTGGATATAACAATATAATAATTGCTTATTAAGATTTGTACTGCACTATAAGAAAAGTGAATTGAAATTTATTACATTTTTTTTTTATTTTTTTTTTATTTTTTTAAAGCGTGTTTTTTAGTTTTTTTAAACTATTATTTATTTTCTATTTTTTAGTTGCATTTTTTTCACAGTGAGAGTTTCCATGTGCAAAAAAGAGACGCAAAACGGTTTTTTGCTCGTCTTAAATAGAATCAGTCTATCTTATACTTGGTCTTTGGTGCGCGCGCACTGCTCTACACTACTAAACGTAAACCTCTTTCTTTCTAACTTTACCCCCCTCACCTACAAACCCTCAACCCCCCCAACCCCCTAAACCCAACCCCCCAACATCCCCCAACCCATTTCTCCAACCCCCCAAACCCCTAACCCCAACCCCAACACCCTTACCCCCAACCCTCTAAACCCCCCTTGCCCCCCTCCTCATTTTCCAAACCACCAACCACCTAAACCCAACCCCCCTAACCCCGGACCCCCACCCCATTTCCTCAAACTTCCCGCAAACCCCTAACCCCAACCCCCCTTACCCCCAACCCCAACCCCTAAAACCCCAACCCCAACTCCCTAAAATCCCAACCCCAACCCCCCTTACCCCCTCCCCATTTCCCACAACCCCCCAACCTCCCTAACCCCCGCACCTCCCCAAAACCCCACACACCCTTAACCCCAACCCCCTAAACCCCCTTCCCCTCCCATTTACCCCCAACCTCCCCCCACCCCTCCACCTACCCCACCCTTCCAGCTCCATTATCAAACCCTTGTTACCATCTAGGCCTCTTACCCCCTCCCCATTTCCCACAACCCCCAAAATCCCTAACCCCCGAACCCCCCAACACCCCCACCCTATTTCCCCCAAACCCCCCTACCCCCTAACCCCAACCGCCACACCCTTATTCCCACCCCCATTCCCCCCCCCACCCCGCCACCTACCCCCCTTCTAGCTCCATCATCAGACCCTTGTTACCATCTAGGATCAAATTACTCGTCAAGACAAATCAAAGGAGCCCAAACTCGACGGGGTTGTGTAGTTTTATTGTTGAGTGCCTTTGGCCATCTTCCAGCTCCATCATCAGACCCTGGTTACCATCTAGGATCAAAGTGCTCGTCAAGACGAATCAAACGAGCCCAAACTCGACGGGCTCGTGTCGTTTTATTGTGGAGTGCCTTTGGCCATCTTCCAGCTCCGTCATCAGACCCTGGTTACCATCTGAGATCAAAGTGCTCGTCAAGACGAATCAAACGAGCCCAAACTCGACGGGATTGTGTTGTTTTATTACATAGTTCCTATGGCCACCATCCAGCTCCATCATCAGATCAGCTCCATGTTACAATAATATTGCATTGTCATCCAATTAACACACATGTGCAAAATTTCAGCTCAATCGGAAACCGGGAAGTGGGTCAAAATCGCGCCCTAAGGAGTCGGTTACAAACATACAAATATATAAACATACAAACATACAGGTGAAGCTAATATAAAGCGTGTAAATAAAGCGTGTAAAAAAGGGTGACCGATAGTGACATCGAACTTACGCAAGCTAGACTTCGTCTTTTAGGTGGTTGTTCGTGTTAAGACCGGTTTGACTATTCTCCTATCACCATAGATTTGTAACAGTACCTGGGCGACCGAGCTCTGCTCGGGCAGAAACTCGGTACCAAGCGTTTTCCCAGAGATAAGACCAAGCTAGATCAATTTTTCATCCCCGAAAACCCCCAAATACCAAATTTCATCGAAATCGTTGGAACCGTGTCCGAGATCCTGATTATATACACCGGAGGGGGGGGGGGGGGAGGGGATGCGGGGGTATTAAAGGGGGGATGAAAATTTCATTGATTTTGCCGTAGAATGCACCGTTTTCAAGATATTTGACAAAAACACCGGAGGGGGTGGGGGGGGGGGAGGTGAGTCACGTTAAACTATCGTCCGTTAACCGACTTTACAGACAACCGGCTTTTCCTGTTCTGTGCTCGCTCCCAATAGGGAACGTGCACATAGACGGTGCTGCCAACTGGTGCCATAAGGGTGCCATCAATTTGAATGTTTTACCTTGATAAGTTTGTTTTACTGTCCGCATAGTGTCTCTTCTGTCGCATTAGTGCTGCCGCCTATAGTTACTGCACGTTCCCAATAATACTTTTTCTAAAAAAAAAGTAACTTATTCTCACAAAAAAGTAACTTTTTCTCACAAAAGAAGAAACTTGACGTTTTCTCATAAAAAATAAACTTAAAAAAAAAAAACAAAAATCTTGAAAAAAAACGTGGAATCGAACCGAGGTCGGCTGGATCCGCGACCACCCGATTTCTAATGTGCCATTATGATCTGCTCGAAGTCGGCGAAATTTAGCTTTATATTCTAATGCAATCAAAAATAGCCGGAAAACACGAGTAAAAGCGATTTTCTGAAAATGAAACATAGCTAGATCAGTTTTTCATCCCCGAAAACCCCCACATACCAAATTTCATCGAAATCGTTGGAGCCGTTTCCGAGATCCTGATTATATAATATATATATATACATATATATACATATATACAAGAATTGCTCGTTTAAAGGTATTAGATTAGATAGATTAGATTAGATAGATAGATTCTTAGTCCGTAATATGGTTCAATTTTCATTGGCTAATAAAAGTGGGGACTCAGGACTCCTTACGATATGCCGTCAGAAATGATTAATTAGTCACGAATAAGTGTCGCTGACATAGGAGTACGGATTCTGTTGACACACATACGTGTCGTGTCACTGGCATAGTAGTAAAATTTTTCGTTCACTGACGTTGGGTCACTAGCACTGAACGTGTTAATTAATGCTCGAGTTTTCCACTCTGCTTTTCACTTCGATTGCAAGGAAATCTAAATGGAAAAATGGAAGTAAAATTTACAAGCTATTACTTTTCATTAATGCCGATTTCTGTAACAATGTACTAAATTTGTCTATTTTTATTAATTTCTTAATAGGTATAAAACGCCAATTATATAAAAAAAAACGAGAAATTTAGGTATATTTTATAAATGTCTACTTTTCGTGGCTGTTTGCGCCTGATTACCTTAGTCTTAGACGAAGATTTTACTTTATGCACTAGAGCATAAAAAACCATTTTATGCAGCGTTCTCTCAACATAAAGAACAAGTTTACGAGCATGAGAAGTGAAACAGAAATTTTAATAAACATTCTTAATATTTTGGATACCAGCTTTACTTTCATAACAGTTGAATAAATACTTTCATAATAATTTTATCAAAAGTGATTTTTCATTTTTTCGCTTGTTTTTTCGTATTTATCACGGCAACATTAAAAAACATAACGAAAATAAATTTGCTGGTGGCAACACCAGTATCCCGTCATGGCTGAAATGGATTCTTTGGCGGGAATTTGAAACGAAAGGGCGTAAAACTTGATTTTTTTGAAAAGAAAATTCATAATATTGTATATATTTGTGTTTAAGTGTTTTTATTTGTCTGAAAATAACTAATATATAGTGAAGTGTTTTAAAAATGGAGGGTAACGAGGGCGGGGGTGGCGTTCCCCTCGCCCCCGGCACAAAACGGGGCAGGACAGTGGACAGTGAAAAGAACAGTGGCGGTGAGGACAATCTTTACTTACCTTTTCACAAACCTGATTACAAGAGACTCTATCCGGAAAACTCGGCTTCCACGGAATTTAAAGTATTCGTCGAATCTAGTAGTACGAACGAAAGACTAGGAAACAAAAGCCCAATTTATTTGAACCACATATTCACAAATGGAATCAAAGGTGTAGTGGCTATTCGTAGAATAAACGCTAGTAAGATTGTGGTGGTATTTAAACAATTTAACACGGCCAACAACTTTATTAACAACACGGCTTTTTTGGAAAAAAATGGCATGCGAGCTTTCATACCCGCAGCGCATATTGAGAAAATAGGAATTATTCGATTTGTTCCAGTGAACATTTCAAACAAGGACTTGTACTCCAAGCTGTCGTCGATATATGAAATAATTTCAGTTAGACGTTTTTCGAAAAAAGTAGGACAAGAACGAGTGCCTTTGCAAACTGTGAGCATTACGTTTCTGTCAAATTCATTGCCTGACAATGTTCAATATGACCTGTTCTCGTACAGGGTATTCGATTATATTCCCCCTCTGCAGCAATGTTACAGATGTTTTAAGTTTAATCACTCGGCCAAGATCTGCAGCGGCAAACAGCGCTGCAGTTGTTGTGCCGGTGATCACCACTACAAAGAATGCGATAAACCAAACGAGCTTTCTTGCGTAAATTGCAGCGGGCCACATATGGCTATTTCAAGGACTTGTCCAATAAAAATGCAAAAAATGATGGAGAAAAAGAGTAAAATTACTTACTCTTCTATTGTAAATACCAAAAACGTTGTGGACTTTCCCCCATTAAAAACTACTCAGCAAACTGTACAAAATGTAAATTTGAATGTAAATAAGCCTTTAAATACCACTGTAAATAAGACACAGAACCTAACGAATTTCACTTCTGTTGCTGATGTTAAAACTCAGCTATTAGGTAATAATGATCTGACTATGGCTATTGTTCGTACATTGATCCAATTGGCTAATAATGGTGATGACACTCCCATTACTACCGCAATAATTAAAGAGATGCTTTTTAAAAATTTATCATAAATGGATTCCAGTTCTTCTCATAATTCACAGTTAAGAATCGCTCTTCATAATATTCAAAGTGTTAAAAACAAAAAACCTTTAATTATTAAGTTTTTAAAAGAAAATAATATAGATATCTGCCTACTGAATGAAACATGGCTTAAAGAAAATCAAACTTTTAACATTCCTGGTTACAATATATTTTATAAAAATGCGAAAAATGAACACGGAGGTGTAGCCATTCTGATAAAATCATTTTATAAGTGTAAATTATTACAAACTGCTTTTTATGAGGACATTCAAGCAATTGCTTTATCGCTGTCTGTTGAAAGTGGTAATATGTCAATTTTATGTGTCTATTGTCCCCCTACTGGAGGCCTTATGCGTATTAATAATTTACGGAAATTAATAAATGATCTACCTAAACCCATTTTTGTAGCAGGAGACTTTAATGCTCACCACATAGCTTTCGGCTGCGTTTCCACTAAGGGTCGTGGCCAACAATTGTTCGACATGATTGACGAGTGTAATTTATGTATATTAAATGATGGCAGCTTTACAACTCTTAATTATCCTAATCGCAATCCTTCTGCTATAGACGTAAGTCTAATCAGTCCTTGTATTGCCCCTCTCTGTGAGTGGTCAGTACATGATGACAACATGGGAAGTTATCATTTCCCAACTATAACAGACATAACACTCTCAATAGACAGATATCAAATAAACCCTCCTGTTGACAAGTTTTTATATAACAAGGCAGACTGGGAAAAGTTTAAAAAATTATCAATTGATATCTTTAACGATTTGACTGTGGACAATGAGAACCCTTTGGAATCATATAATCAGTTTTGTATTTGTCTCAACACACTTAAGCAAGAATGCATACCTAAATTTACTAAAACTTCAACTTTTCGAAGTAAACCTCCGGCACCCTGGTGGAATGATTATGAGGCTTTAAAGTGCTACAGAGTTACTCCTACTATGGAAAATTACATACAATACAAAAAAATTGATGCTATTAAAAAAAGGACTATTGCTGAGGAAAAAAAGAATGGCTGGCAAAGACTTTGCGACAATTTTAATAGAACCACACCAATAAGCATTATTTGGAATTACATTAAAATGTTTAAAGGTATGAATAAAAGTAAAAACAAATCATACAACAATGAGTTTATCGCATCCTTTTTAGATAAGTTGTCGGAGGACAGCACAGATAGTTTCGACAATCTAGATGTATACTTTAATCTTAATAATAATAATGAGAAATCCAAGTTTCTGTTAGAACCTTTCTCAAGAAATGAATTCTTACTAAGCCTTCAGTCACGTAAAAATACAAGCCCTGGTTTAGATGATTTTCCCTACATACTAATTAAAAACTTGGATTCAACTGTACAAGATATTTTATTAGATATATTCAATGCACTATGGTCAAAACAAATAATTCCTCAGCCGTGGAAAACCCAGTGCGTGATTCCAGTTCTTAAACCAGATAAGTCCCCAGATTGTGCTGATTCATATCAGCCTATTTCCTTGTCATCATGCATTGGTAAAGTTTTTGAAAACATGGTAAAATGTCGCCTCGACTGGTTTGTTGAATCAAATAGCATTATTCCGCAAATGCAATATGGATTCAGACGAGGTAGGAGTTGTGCAGACAGCTTCTTGTCCCTTATATCAGATCTGAAATATGCAAAAAATAGTAATGTTAGTGTTGCATGTGTTTTTTTGGATGTCAAAGGAGCATTTGATAATGTTCATCCTGGAATATTAGTTAAGGTGATAACTAACTTGGGAATACCGGGGTTAGTTGCCAAGTGGGTGCATGAATTTCTAATTAACCGGACATTATATGTGAAACATAATAATATAATACATGGCCCAAGATCTGTGTCTAAAGGCACTATGCAAGGTGCAATTCTGTCACCTTTGCTATATAATTTATATACTAGTGAGATTTGTAAATATGTAAATACAGATTTTGTAAATATTTTACAGTTTGCTGATGACCTTGTACTATATAGTGTCAATAATGATATAGACATAGCCATCCATAAAATTAACTATGCTCTTGAGGAACTACATTTGTTTTACCATAACAGATTACACCTACAAATTAATCCAACTAAAAGCAGTGCTATGATTTTTAGTAAGGACTCTCCTTCTAATAATATTATATTCAATAATGAAGTAATTTCTCAAGTTAACCATCATAAATTTTTAGGCATAGTTATTGAGAATAACTTAAAGTTTGAAAAACATATTAAATATATATCTCAAAACTCCACAAAAGGGCTAAATATTATGAGGTGTCTAGCAGGAGTATCTTGGGGGGCAGACCCAAAGATACTGTCAATGTTGTATAAAGCAATAGTTAGAAGCCATTTTGACTATAGTTGTTTAGCTTACTTAGATAGTAATTATGTACATAGACTAGACATTATTCAGAATAAGGCTTTGAGGGTGATTTCAGGAGCTTTCTGCTCTACTCCCATTAGAGCAATGGAGGTTGAAACAACTATCATGCCTCTTGCATTGAGAAGATTACTACTGGCAGAAAGACATAGTGTGAAGCTATTAGCTTCAAATAATCAACATATAATTAAAAAAATAATACCTTGTGAATTAGACTGCCATGATCCTATGACTACAGGTGCCGATCTTCTCAATGGCCAGGCTCCCAAAGTCTCTCGCATCCTGCTGGAAATGAGGAAGAAATTCCCATCATTGTATGCAATATCACCTTGGCCATGTTATTCACACTCATTCAGTTCTTTATTCCCTCAAGTTTCAGTAATTAGGGCTTCCATCACCTCTAATCAGGATATGTTAGAATTTTTAAGTGAAAATGAGGATTACTACAAACTTTATACAGATGGCAGTAAGGGAGAAAATTATGTTCGTAGTGCTGTTTATAACCCTCAAAATAAGTTTGTTCAAAGCTTTGTTCTGAATAGTAATTGTAGTATATTTACTGCGGAGGCATATGCAGTTTTAGAAGCACTTAAGTTAATTGCATTTACTAATAGTTACCATAAGTTTTTGATTCTTACTGACTCTTTAAGTCTAATTAAAGCTCTGGAAAGCTTCAAAGTTCATTTTAAAACATCATATATGATTTATAAAATAAGAGAAATGATTAATAATTATAGGAAAAAAGGATTAGACATTTCTTTTATGTGGATACCGTCACATAAAGGAATAACAGGCAATGAAATAGCTGATAAGGCTGCATATGATGGAATCAATGCGTTAGATGTGTCTTTAATTGTAAATATTCCGGTTACTGATTGTTATGCCGCCATTAAACATGATATACAAAAATTGTGGCAAGAATTTTGGAAGAAGGACCAGGAAGTCAAGGGAAAATGGTATGGAAGCATTCAACAAGACTTACCAGTCAAACCATGGTATAATAAGCTCAAGTCACCCAGCCGTGATTTTATCACCACAATCAATCGTCTTCGTTTTGGCCATACTAAGACACCTGCACATCTGACCAGACTTGGAATTGTACATAATAATAAATGCAACAACTGCGGCAGTATCGGCGATATAGACCATTTGATTTTTTCCTGTCCGGCATACTCCTTGGATAGGTTAATCCTGGCTAGTGAAGTCAAAGTGTTATCAACTAACGACCCCTCCCGCCGCCTCAGTGAATTGTTAAAAAATGTGGACTGTTATATACCAATCTTTAAATATATTAAAAATACTTTCAAAGAACTCTGACATTACCACAAAAGAAAAACGTAAAAGTGAAACGTGAAACAATTGAAACATACATATATACTTTAGTCTATGTACTGAAACTACTCTTTCATGTGAAATGTGAAGTGAATGACATGACGTTTAATCAATGGTGTTACCAATGAGCAAATAACCGCTATGACAATATGAAAATAAAGACTTGGCTTAAAGGTCCAGTTACCAGGCCATAAAATTCCAAAAAAAAAAAAAAAAAAATGGCTGAAATGTTGACGAACTGTCAATTTTAGTGAAATTTTCTTATTTTCGCCATGACCAGTAATTTGTGAGTTGTGGTTTTCTAATGGATAGTGTTGATTATTTTTTTATATATAAATAATTATAATTTTTCACGATGAACGGGTTAAGTTTCAGTGAACTCTGTTGCCTGTTTTGTTGTCCGCCATGCCCGGGGAAAATCGCTGCTAAGCTCGCATTCCTACCTCCAGAACCCACGTATGCATTCACACCCGACGAGACTGGATCCAAATTTGCGCTGACTCTAACCGAACGTGCAGAATGGCAATACACGGAGAGAGAAAAGGAGAACATCGAAGGCTTTTATTCGAGAACGTCTCGAGGCAACCGCATCGCTTGCCTCTTTGTTCGGTGCAGCCCCAACGCGCGCTTCACGATACTGTTCTCGCACGGGAACGCCGTAGATCTGGGACAAATGAGTAGTTTTTATTTAGGGTTAGGCACTAGGATAAATTGTAATATATTCAGTTACGACTACTCCGGGTACGGCGTCAGCGGCGGGAAGCCGTCGGAGAAGAATCTTTACGCGGATATCGACGCGGCGTGGCAGGCGCTGCGTACGCGGTACGGGATCAGCCCGGAGAACATCATCCTGTATGGGCAGAGCATCGGCACCGTGCCCACTGTGGACCTGGCGGCGCGCTACGAGGTGGGCGCTGTAGTGCTGCACTCGCCGCTCATGTCCGGCATGCGCGTCGCCTTCCCCAACACCAAGCGCACCTGGTTCTTCGACGCCTTCCCCAGGTCAGTGCCCCGTTACCTACTAAACCAGCCGTACTCAATTTTTTTTAAATAGGTCACAAACATCTTGTAGATATATGGTATCGCTATACCATATACCACCCATGCATGGATTTATTTATTTTCTGTTAGTCAAATTGGGTGAATATCTATGTAGTTCCTAAGTCAGGTGAGCCACGCATAGCAGCTTGACAGGCCACAGTTTCAGTATAACTATCCTAAACCCTGAGGCTTTATTATATGATGCATATTCACATTCACTGTCTCTTTCTATCCTCATTTTATACCCTTTGATGGAAATAAAATATTGAAAGCAATAGTGATTCTGAGGGTGGTAGAGAATGTCAGGCCCTGGTCCACCTGTTCAGTTTCCACCTGACCCACTTCAGCTTCCAAACAAACAAATTTATTATGCTATGAGTAAGCATGTATCCAGTGTTCTGCACTGATGTATGACTAATTGTTTATCTCACTCAAGTAATGAATAATAAATTAACATTAACATTCATGTGAGAATTGGTGTAGACAAAAGGTGTTCCTACTGTTATTATTGTAGGAAGAAATATTAATTGTTCCTACCATAAAATCTTTTAGCTTTTTACTAAATTACTCTGCATCCATTTTATGGCAAATAACTTAAATGTTTGATTATTTAAACATGCCGGAAACAATATGATAAAGCAATCACAGTATCCTTTCATGTTGTCACAGAACATGTTAAGTCAATGGACTTAAATCAATTAAACATAATTACTATTTGCACATTCACAATGGAACTGTCACCCAGTTACTTCATTTAAATGTACATTAATTTTCTAAATAGAAAGACAACTGAGTCATGTTTAGTCTGATATCAATATTATTAGTTCATTGTACTTGGAACTACTGTTTATCATTTATACCTCATTTGCTTTAATGTGACTTGTATTAGGCCAGTAGGCGGTATAAAACAATTTTATGTAGAATTGTGGAGCAATGTTAAAATGTAGGTAATAGGTAATAGGTAATAACGGGCTAATTTCCGCAACTCGACGTCTTTTACGCGCCTATTTTGCGTAACTGGCTGTAGGCACTATTCATGCCAGCCCAACTCCATAAGGAAGCCTAGCAGACCCTTCACGTTGCCGACGACTTCCTGGAGCGACCTCGGTGTCCCGAGGTGTAGTGCCCTGTAGCTCGCCACACTAACACACTCCAGCAGGACGTGTGAGGCCGTTTCTTCCGCCTCCATGCACGCTCTGCATAGGGGGCTGTCTGTAACACCTAAATTGTGTAAGTGTTTGTTAAGTAAGGCATGTCCAGTTAGAGCCCCAACCAATAGTCGGAGCTGAGTTCTTCCATAACCGCGAAGTTTGCGGGATAATCCGGGGTTGATCTTCGGAAGAGCTTCTCTGGTCTGCCTGCAGGTTACTAGGTTTGTCCAATATTCTTGGTGCATTACCTTGGTGTTGTGGCGCAACTGGCCGCGCAACCATCCGAAAGGCAGGGGCAGAATGGGTTCAGGTCCATAAACCCTCAACTCCGATCCCTCCCTCGCCAGTCGATCGGCCGCGTCGTTGCCTCGCGATCCACTGTGACCCTTTATCCATTGAAGGGTAATGGTGTTTGTCTCACTTACCTTCGTCAGAGCTCGATGGCACTCGTATATTAGCCCCGATGTCATAGTGTTGCTCTGCAGGGCTTGCAAGACCGATCTGCTATCAGACAGTATACGGATTGGAAAACCCTGTACCTCTCTGGAGTTAATCGCTGTTATTGCCATTATGATACCCATGCATTCCGCCTGAAAGACGGTATTATGGATCCCCAATGGCGATGAGATGTTGATATTCAGGTCCTCTGAATGTACTCCAGAGCCTGTACCTGTTGACGTTTTCGATCCATCCGTGAAGATCCTCAACTCCTTGAGGTTGAGGCCCTCCCCTGGGTCTTCGTGTAATTGTATCCTATATTTTTTGTCGAATACGTACTGTTTAGGTATCCTGTCGGTGACCGCTTCGATGAGCGGCTCCCTATTTACCAGTACACCCAGTATTCCTGTGTGTGTTACATTCACGTTCCTCCATAGGTTCAGCTTCCTGAGCCTTACCGCAGCCGCTCCCGCTTCCTGTTGGATAAACAGATGCAGCGGCGGCAAGTTCAGTAGGGCTTCCAGGGCCGCAGTCGGAGTAGTCCTCATGCAGCCCGTAGTCGCCATGCAAGCCAGCCTTTGAAGTCGTTGCAACTTTGCTTCAACGGTGATCAGCTTGGTTCTCGGCCACCACACCACTGCACCGTAGCTGATAATGGGCCTGATGACTGACTGGTACAGCCACAGAGTGATTTTCGGGGATAGTCCCCACCTTTTACCTATCATTCTGCGGCACTGCCAGAAGGCTATTGTAGCCTTGTCGATCTTGCTGTTGAGATGGTTGCTCCAGTTCAGTTTACTATCAAGAATGATTCCCAGATACTTTACCTCCGAGCTGAACTGTAGCTCCGTACCAAACAGTCTAGTGGGGTTGTAGCTGCCCAATAGACGTTTGTTAGTAAACATTACCTGTTCCGTCTTCCTGGGATTGACGGTCAGTTCGTTGTCTATGCACCAATTTTCCACAATTCGTAGCGCCTGCTGCGTAACATCGCACACGGTACTGCTGACTCTGCCGCTAATTAAAATAGCAATATCATCAGCATACCCGATCGTGAAGTAGTAGTGCTGGTTCAATCTGGCTATGAGGTCATTAACTACTAAGTTCCACAGCAGTGGGGAAAGCACCCCTCCTTGCGGACATCCTCTGGCTACCAGTGCATGTTGTGTCTCAGATGACGCGAGTTTGACGACTCTTTTACTGAGCATGTTATCTATCCAGTCGACCAATACCGGATGCACTCCGTGTTTGACCAGGGCCGACGTGATGCTGGTGAAGTTGGTCTTGTCAAAAGCTCCTTCGATGTCAATGAAGGTGCCGAGACACATTGATTTGTTTTCAATGGCCTCTTCTATTTTGCTGACCACTGCATGTAGAGCTGACTCTGTTGATTTACCTTGACTGTACGCATGTTGGTGTGAGTGTAGGCGCACTGTAGCTAGGGCATTCTCTCTCAGATCCCGGTCACACAGCCTTTCTAGGGTCTTCAGCAGGAATGACGTGAGACTAATAGGTCTGTGAGATTTGGGTTCCGAGTAGTCACTTTTCCCCGGTTTGGGAATGAAAATTACCTTTACCTCCCTCCATCGCTTTGGTACATACCTGTGAGCCAAACAGGCCACAAAAACGGTGGTGAGCCTTTGGATCAGACGGTTACCTCCCCACTTTAAAAGTGCTGGGAAGACCCCGTCTAATCCTGGAGATTTGAAGGAGTTAAAGCTGTTGATAGCCCATACAACCTTTGATGGACTTACTACCTTGAGTGCATAATCCCAATGCTCCTCTGTTGTGTATGTTAAAATGTAAGATAGGAGAATGTCAATATAACAAGGAGCCAGCCTTATCCTCCGGTGTGTGATTGTGATTAAGAGATAACACTATCAGTGTTAATGTTTGGTTCCCACTTTAATTAGCTAGTGTTTTTTTATTTGCAAAGCAATCTCATTTATTGTTATGTAGATATTTGGAGAGTTCAAAAACTTTTTACTATTTTTTAAATGTAGACTATTGCTCCTAGCTACTAAAAATCATGAGCCAACTTAACTAAAGCTAGTACAGTACTTCCATGTTACAAAAACTATTTGCAAGGGGTGGCAAGCAGGGGAATTTTCCAGGGCCTCACATAACAAACCAAGTCAACAAATAAATAATTTATTGAATCTGGCGTTACTTTGGGGAGGTCCATATCAACACACACACACGCATCTATAACTTTTAAAGTTTTATTTTTAATAAGTTTATGTATTAGTAGTTAATTATTGAAGTATTGTATCATTCACTGTTTTTTTATCACTCAAAGGTTGACTGGTAGAGATCCCTTAGAGAACTAATTAGCTTTTGTATATCTTTACATGCATACTTTGCTCAAAGCTCTAGACTCTGGTTAGGACCTCACAAAGATACTACCTAACCTAGAGCACCTTAACAGCTTAAGACCTCTGCATTTTGTAACCTGTGTATTTTTCTAGCTGTTATATAAGAACACAGCTCTGCAAAAGGACTTGATATAATACTAATAAATAACCAATATTGATATTATAAATTTTGTCAGCATCAAAAGGTGATGGAAAGCCAAAATATTGCTACATGTATTCTACCAATAGCTTGATGCTTAATATAGAAATACTCTACATATATGTACCATGTATTTAAATTGGCTAGAGTCTTTTATAATGGAAACATCAAATGATTGTGTCACGGTCATGCCCTACATGTCTTACAAATTGTGATAGTGAACATGTATTCTGCCTCTATTATAAACATGTATACTTTCACTATGTAATTGCTTGAAGCCCTAGATAGTCATTGGGTCATTACATTAAGTATGTTGCTATCACCTACTTACTCTACTCAGTTACATCACAACCCTATCTAGATATAGTTTTGTTTTAAATTGATGTGTGCTTTTCTTGTTAATATTCAAAGCAATGTTATCTACAGGTCAGAGATGGGCATTAATCGATTAATTTTTAAACCAACTAATCAATCGATTGTCAAAAATTAATCATGATTAAATCAGTCACAATTAATTAATCAATGGGGTATTTGAATAATGATTGATCAATCGTCATTTTACTATTAAAATGACGATTGATTGACTAAGGGGCTGCTTCACCACCCAATTAATTTTAACTGAACGATAAATGTGATGCCGTCCCGTCTGTTACGAACAAAACAAACAGAGACAGCATCACATTTATCCATCAAATAAATTTGATCAATGGATGGTGAAACGGGGGGTAAATTTCACAATTAAATCTCGTTTTAAAATTGGAATATGCACAGTACATATAAATTAAACATGTCTTGTCATGTGTAGTTCACTTGGAAAATGCTTTGGCATGTTATTTATCAAGCATGAACTTATGCTTCCAGCCAGCCCCAGGTATTGTTAAGTATGCATTCCTTAAGATGTAACAATTTGTCAATGTAACTCAAAACTTAGACTTACAAATAAAATTTATTTATTCCTAATATTAATCATGAGAAATTTAATCTAATTAATTAATTGATTAAAAATTTAATAGCTTTTTATTAATCGAAAATTAATTTAATCGTTAGTCAATTACATTTTGCCCATCTCTGTTACAGGTGCACCAAAACTCAGTGATAACCTGGTCCCTGGCGAGAGAAAATCTAGAATTTCCATGTCACTTAGTTAAGGGATAATAGAGTCACATAACATATCACTTTTAGTATTTTTTAGATATTTTCGAAAAGCTACTATATGTATTGTTTAACTAAGTAACATGTATAATTCTTTTCTTATTTTTCCAGAACTGTTATTACTTGGCCTGTCGCACTGTACCAGGTTCTTGTTGAGTTTTGGGACACCTTGTATAGGAACAGGAACTAGGGTTTTGACTTTCCTCAATATTATGTAGGTTGCACAATGCATAAAATATTTGACTTTATCCTCATGACATGTTACGTTACTATTCTGTTGGTAAATTAAATGTGTTGTTAATCTATATTGTTACCTTGATGGCACCCTATTGAACGGGCCTTATACTGTGAAGTTCAAAACTCAAACTTTGTAAGTATTTAGTGTCCCACTCACACTTATAGCATTTAGTGCGCGAATGACCGAGACAAGTACAATACAAACTTCGAATTTCAGAGTAGCCCCCTATTGTACCAAGCTTATTTAACCCCAATGTAAACTTTTACTATTGTAACATGTTTCGAATGAATATTGCTGGATTTACAATACAATACAATGAGTTTATTGAATATCACATCATATAGAAATCATAAAGGAAAACAGGCACATAGAGTATGCAATAGGCGGCCTAAGGGTTTCCCCACATCTATCGACGCGGAATCGGCTTCAGCCAATCGGAAAAACCTTTATGTCAACGCAATAAGAGCGAATAAGACGTGTTGATATGCTCGGCTCTATTCGGCCCGCGTAGCAGAGCCGATCAACGTCTTTTTCGCTCTTATTGCGTTGACATAAAGGTTTTTGCGATCGGTTGAAACCTATTCCGCGTCGATAGATATGGGGAGACCCCAACTCTGGCTAATGCAAAAGATTACAGATTGTGCTCCCTAAGCATAGTAAAAGAGAGGTAAAGGTTTTGTTTTGTTTGAAGTTTTTTGCTTTTTATTCCAGTCGCGCAGGCTAAGACCTAATCATGATGAGATCTGTAGGTAATTAATTCAACTTTTATACTAAATGTTGTCATGGCAACACGCCAGTGGCGAAGGGTACTAACAACCCGATTCCCCCGGGTTGACTAATCTTTCGAAGTTACCAAACTCTTCTCTTCCATTACTGCACTTTCACAAAGAGGATAAATGGGGTTTTTAGTTTTTTTTTGCTCCGGCTTTACTAGCAATAATTTTCACGCCCTGCAACTGCAACACGCAGTGGCTAATATTCTTCATATGCACTATTACATGCTGTCGACGCATCACGGTTTCTTGTGGCTTTAACGAGTGCGGTTAGTGTACGACCGCGTATCTGTAGACCCGGAATAAGCGACAATAATCCACGATCCTGCGACACAGTTTTTAACTTCTGCGGGTTACATCGTTTTTTATATTTTGTAATGCACCTAATTGTTACTGTTCCAAATAAAGAAAGATTTATTTACCTAATAAATCTCTTATGGCAATTATCTGGTTGTGCATTATTGTCATTCTTTACGTGTCGCCAATTCCAGGTCGTACTTAAACTGCACCCGCTTTAATGTTAGCAATACAGATTTAAAATAAATAAAGCGCTAATCTACAACCACTGCAGCCCACATTTGTTCTTGGATAATTGTGGGGCACCTACCTAAAATATTAAATAGATAACCAAAATAATACGCCCTTCCCTTCCTTCCTAGTCCACCACTGCCTCCATTTCCTCAGTTTTTAAAGTAAAGAGTTTTTTATACAAGTATAAAAACAGAAAACCTGCTCTGTTTCAGCATTGACAAAATTCCAAAAGTGACCTCTCCAGTTCTGGTCATCCACGGAACGGAGGATGAGGTGATTGACTTCTCCCACGGTTTGGCCATTTACGAGCGCTGCCCTCGTGCCGTCGAGCCTTTGTGGGTCGAGGTAATTGCCATTATTTTAATAACATACTTAGTAATTTTACAAACGTAACTTTATCATATATGCATGCACAGATAAGACACTATCTCTAAATCTTTGTTTTTATTATATATAACACCTGAAAGAACTATGAATGGTGGCTTAACGGTTGGGTGGGTAGGTATGTAAACAATTGAGATAAGAATTCGAATATGCCCGAATACTCGGTGCGTATTTTGATGCAATGTACTTTTGTAGTTTTTTAAGGTACTGGGATAGTGATGGTTTTAGGCTGAAACCAGACGAGCGTAATTTTGTGAGTCGTGAGCAGCGAACGAAAAAAGCATAGAATCACAACTAGCATCGCAAAACGACACCACCTAACCTGTGTCAAAGAAGGCGGGGCATCAAAACTGTCGTCAAACGGCTGTTTAGTTTGCACATGGCGGCGCAGCGTAACAGTTGTATGAAGTGGTCAGAAAAATAAAAAAATATGCCTTATTGTGCAGTGAAATGGTGTGTTAATCACTCTGGAAAACATAAAAAAAAGATGGAATCACTTTTCATATGTAAATAAAACCGTAAACATACACGTTTCATTTTTTTAATCGTAACAGATTTTGTATAGGGATAGTGTTATGCAACCTTACATCATCAAAATGTTTATAGGTGAATGAAAGGGTACCTAAGATACCTATTAAAGATTTAAATCTTTATTTGTTGAGATACATGGTTTCATGCACGCACATAACAATTTGTATACATTGTTCGAAAAAGGTAGCGCAATTTCATAAGTTTTCATACGGTTTAGGAATATAGTGCTAACAATGTTTTTTCTATTTATTGCAATTGATCTGGGTCATCCTAACTAGACTATTGATTCTAATTAGACTAATTAACTATACGAGAAAAGTCAGAAATAAATTTATTTTTTAACAAAAACAATAAAAGGGACAAAAACTGCACTAAAAAGTAAGAAAATAACTGTGAAATTTAGCTATCCAAATAATATTACAGTGCAACAACTTTTGATAAAAGATAAATTGTAAGTAAATTAAAGAAATGAAATTACGCAGTTATGTTTTTATCGTTTAAGTGCAATTTTTTGGAGTAGGTTTTATGCGCATAGTGTTTAAAGGGAAGCGCAGACGCCTGTCATATCCTTATTTCACCAAATGCTTATCATGTCAAAAGCTTATTTCGTCAAACTCTAGTTTTGTCCAATCCTTGGTACGTCAATTCCTAGTATTGTCAAGTCCCTGTTTCGTAAAATACTTGTTCTGTGAGATGCTTATTTCGTCTAATTCTAGTTACGTCTAATCCTAGCTCCGTCGGATCCTTGTTTCGTCAAATGCTTAGTGAGTCAAATACAGGTTTGGTATCTATCGTGTTTTGTTAATTATGCATTGTACAAGTAATAACTTAAATACATATCAGAAATAAAACAATATTTTTGCAAACTAAGCAATCACGTTTATTTTACCCACGATAGTTTCAGCAAACATATTTCTAAATTGATTTTTTCTGTTTGCAAATCCTCTATTATTTTTTCTATTTTCTTGTCCTTTAATATATCTCCTGTCCTCCTCTTTTTAACTGTTGCGAAACCGACTTCTTTTAGGGCATAGGGCAGAGGATAATATATACAGGGTGATTCAGGAGACGTTATTGGAACCTTATTGGACTCGGCAAATTATAAGCTAATGAAACCATGCCAATATTGATGAGATTAACGTTACTTATTTTTTTACCAACGAAAATAAAAAATTGTTGTTAACTTGTTTAATTGGTCACCTTACATTCTTTCACAACACTTGAGTGTTGGGATTGGGAACTTCGCAAACACCATCATATTTATGCAGGTTTTTTTTTTGAATGAGTCGCAAGAGGCAGAGGGGCCAAAGACGCGAAGTCTTTGCTGTTATTTACTTTAGGGTAGGAAAGACTTGTGCTCGGGAAAAATCCCTTCGGACGAACTGGGAATGGAGGGCCCAGACAGTGTCCGACTTGCACGGACTAAACAACCCGGTCACAAGTCCCCTTCTCTATTGATTGTCAATACAAAAAAAAAAACGTGCTTTTAATTTTGAGGAAGGGAGGGGTTTAATCTACCCACAGTGTCCTGCCTCAGCCATTTGCTGGAAGGCCGGGAGAGGAGCATGCATTCTCCCGCTGGGCACTGGGGGGTGCTCAGGTCGGTCTTTTATGTTTTTACCCGTTGGTTTCTTCCTTGACCGACCCTCGCCCGTTTCTATACAAATTTATTTATTATTTATGCGGGTTTCCTCACAATGTTTTCTTTCACCGTAAAGCCCATGGTAAATTTCAAATGTAATTTTGCATATAAACTCAGAAAAAGTCAGGGGTGTGAGCCGGGGTCATATTATTTTTACTTAAAATTTAAATTAACCGAATTTTTTTTTAATTTAAATTAAAGAAAAAAAACCTTTCAGTATTTTTAAACTACTGTAGAATAGATTATTATTTACAGATTTATGTAGAGTTGGTTCCGATCACGCCTCCTGAATCATTCTGTATAGCCTGACCAGAAAATAAAAAAACCTTCAACGGGGGCTCCATAACCAATACTTTTTTATCGCAAAAGAAATTTAATGACAGTTCATATAATTTCCACAATATGGCGAGGTTTTTTATTTTTCTGGACAGACTATAAAAGGAAAATTCGTGCCCGGTGTTACTTCATGTAAATCGGTGTTAACATTTTTTTAACTGCAATATTTTCTATTTGATTGTACCAATGCTTGACTGAAACACGGTAATGACAAAATAACTATTTGACGAAATAATGATTTGACTCACTAAGCATTTGACGAAACAATGATTTGACGAAACAAGGATCCGACGAAGCTAGGATTAGACGTAACTAGAATTAGACGAAATAAGCATCTGCCAGAACAAGTATTTTACGAAACAGGGACTTGACAATATTAGGAATTGACGTACCAAGGATTGGACAAAACTAGAGTTTGACGAAATAAGCTTTTGTCATGATAAGCATTTGGTTAAATAAGGATTTGACAGGCGTCTGTTCTTCCGTTTAAAGGGAAGGTATTAACACCTAATTAAGTTAGTTATCTTATGATATTTTAAATCAAAATAAAGCTTAAAATCAAATGTAATTAATTACGACGATTTAGTTTACGAAAATGACTCTTCGTTGCATGCAACCATCCATCAGTTAAGCGTTCTCACTGTCACCGCCATTTTAGACACATAAAATGTCAGAGCTAGGATACAATCCCAGCCATTTATTTTGGAATTGACTAATCACGTTTATTTGTTTTGGGTAATAGAAAATCGGCTGATATTTTAGCTATTTCTTATTGGTACTACAAGACGCATGCGTAGTTGGAATAATTGCCCCGTTTAGACTGGTATTTTGCAGGAAGCTCGCGTTCTATGCTTTTTCGTTCGCTGGTCGTGAGCGGCAGAATTTCGGTTGCGCCATACATTGTGTCACGTGATGACCTGCATATTGTATGGCGCGACCGAAATTCTGCCGCTCACGACTCACAAAATTACGCTCGTCTGGCTTCAACCTTAAATTGCGTTTGTCCCCTTGCGTCGTCAGTTGTTTCGGTTCCGTCCAATATTTGACATGAAGCCTATTTTTTTTATCTTTACAGGGTGCTGGTCATAATGACGTTGAACTCTTCAACCAATATTTGGAGAGACTGAAACGATTTGTTTCTGTAGAATTGCTCAACTGACAAAGACTGCCGGCCTCGGGCCAGACAATTCAAGGTAGGCAGTGAAACATGCCAAAGAATACTTTAGCTTACAATGCTTAAATATTACTACTGTTGTAGTTGTTAAAGCCAAGAAAGCTTCTTAAAGGGAAGTCCTTTCTGTTCTTTTTACTAAAGAATTTGGCTAGAGTAATTTAAACTATATTGTATTAGTTCTTTCACGCAATAATAGACGCTCCTATGACCGTTGCTACACACGTGTTTTATACATTTTATCGGTGTTACAGGCGATGACCAAAATCCCGCTTCGACACTGAGCTCCGGCACAACGAGTTCCGCCACCGAGAGACTCCTCTAGCTAGTGGGGGCCGGGCCCAGCCGGGCCGGCCCCGCAAAAAATTCCGCGAATATTAATGGCTCCGCCAGCCCTCACCGGAGGGATACCGATAAAACTATAGACAATAACGGCGATTCGGGCTCCGGCCGACCGAAGAGTCCCAAGCCGGTCGCGCACAATATTAGTATTAACGTGACGGACACAGACTCGCCGGTGTGCGTGCGGCGGCGCATCCACCTGCGCTCGCTCAGCGACGTGACGCCCGCCAGCCGCGCCCTCGCGCCGCGCGCGCGCTCACACTCTGAGCGGCCGCGCGCCTCGCCCGCGCCCTCGCCCGCGCACCAGGCCGCCGCGCCCGCCGCCCTCGCCGCGCCCGACGCCCTCGCCGCGCCGCTCGACCCGCCGCAGCCCTCGCCCTCGCCGCGCCCGCGCGTGCGCCACGCCGTCACCGTGCTCGGCAACCCCTGGCGCAAGATGAGCGAGCTCGAGCTGGACAAGACCGGGAAGCGCGCGCGCGCACTCATCGCCGTGTCCTTCGACAGCGGCAGCCGCGCCGCCGACCCCTGGGTCAAGAACTCGTCCCTGCGGAGCGGCGGGGACGCGCAGCGGGTCCGGACCGTATCGCGGGGGGACCTCTCCACGGCGGGCACGTCCGTCGACCTCGACCCGAAGCGGGACGTCGGCTACAAACGCGGCAAACTGGAGAGGCGATCCCCCGTGGTGTGCGAGTCGTGCGGGAACGAGAGCTGCGAGTGCTGGCGGCCGCGCAGCCCGGGCTGCCCGCGCACGCCGCGGCTGGCGCGCGGCGCGGCGTCGCTGGGCGCGGCGGGCGCGGGCGCGCAGTGCACGTGCGAGGCGCGCTCGCCGCGGCCGTCGCCGGCGCGGCTGCCGGGCCGCGCGCCGGCCGCGCCGCAGCCGCAGCCCGCCGCGCCGGCGCCGGCGGACGGCGCCGAGCGGCCGCGCCGCCTGCACAAGTCGGCGTCGCAGAAGGCGATCGCGTCGGCGCCGGAGCCCGAGGCGGCGGCCGCGCCGGCTGACCCGCTGCTGGAGACCACCTGCTGAGCCCGGGGCCGCGCGACGCCCGCGGACGGATAAGCATTTCGTGTTGTGTAACGGTATGTGTGTTGTCCCTTATTGATGTATGATTATTATTAGTACCAATTTTTGTATCCCCTTAGTTCTAAGGTTTCAAAATTATAATTGTATCATATTCGATTTGTACGGAGACGATTGTAGTATGGTTTCATAAATATTATTGTTATTGTGTACTTTGGGAGGTTGTGCGTAAATACGAAGCCGTGATTTAAATGAGGCGTCTTAAAATGTATAGGTTTTCGTTTGCAGCCATAAAATACTTAAGGAAGAATACTTATGATCCAGTTTATGTAGTAACTTATCGTAATACCTTCTCATGTAGTTCCTATGAGTTTTCACTATTTCACTGTGCGCTATAATTTTCAACAAACAGAACGCACAATGCAGTTGTTAACTTTAATTTCATATTATTCCCTGGAAATTTGTACTCTGACCTAATTCTTCCAAATGTTGTATATAGCTCTAGATGATACGAAATAACTCAGTATTTAAAGTTGTTACCATAATCCAATAATGCATTATAACGGAACCATATTGGTAAATTTTGAATTAATTATGCATGCTATGTAATTATTTGACCATCATATCCTTACATTCCGTGGTTAAATTCTTTGGAGTACATTATGGTCCGTTTACGATGAACAATAATGCAGTAATGTCACATTCATAATCTCAATTAAACAAATATTTTATCTCATCCACTGTTTTATTGTTGAGTTTCCAACATCAAATGTTTATTCATACTCATACATGTTGATATCACTACAACATTGTTTACGATGCACTCACTAAAATTATTAATCTTTTTTCAGTGCAATTTTTTTGTCTACTTTGCATAAAAATAACAAGGGCTGAAAAGGATATGATAATTCACATTAATGATTATCCTCCCAAGTTTTAAAAGCAAACACTTTCAGATGTAAGTGTACGGTCAGCTGCAGAGAAAAGGTACAACCCAAGTGTGCTTACCCAGGCCAGGGCCGGATTAAGGGGAGGGCACCCGGGGCCTCCTCAATTGAGACTGAAAAATTGTTTAATGATATCTCGACTGAAAAAAAAATGGTAATTTTATTTGGAAAATTATTTGTGGCCAAGGGGCCTCTACTCCTTTTATTGCCCAAGGCCTCCAGACATCTAAATCCTGCTTTGGTTTGCTGCCAAGGGGGTAAGTACCTTTTCTCTGCAGTTGACTCTAAAGGTTTTTTCGTAAACTGCCATGTCCGTCACTAAGGAGTTAGCTGTTTGTTTCGTTTTACCCGACTGCAGCAGTCTAAAAAGGAGATCATCCTTTTCACTTTGCTCTCATCAGCAATTTTTTTTTTCGTAGTCTATTTTTCACTTTTATTTTAATTAATTATACTTGTTAACTTGTTCTTGTTCTGAGTCCGGCCTCAACTTCGCGCAACCAGCGGTGCGGTGAGCGTTTTTTCTGTTCATTGCGCGGGCGAGACGCACGCCGCACTGGTTACCTGGCGGCACAAGCAATGAACTGATTAAACGCTGGCCGCGCAAAGTCGGGCCGAAAAAACTACTACTACGCCACGCTTGACTCCGAACATGAACCCCATTACTACCAGAGTCATAGTCATAGATTTCATAATCAGGGTATGTAGCGGTAGATATGCATACCTGTTCCGTATGATTCCCTGCATCTTTTGTCATAGGGTAAAGCCAGACGAGCGTAATTTTGTGAGTCGTGAGCGGCAGAATTTCGGTTGCGCCATACATTGTGTCACGTGATGACCTGCATATTGTATGGCGCGACCGAAATTCTGCCGCTCACGACTCACAAAATTACGCTCGTCTGGCTTCACCCATAAAGTCATAGCTTATCAATAATAATAAAGTAGTAAACCTATTAACCCAGTGAGGAAAAGCTTCTTTGGTAGATGCAAATTCAAAGCTTTACTTGCGGGTCGCTTTTTGTTTCAACCATGTGACCGTGTCCCGCCGGGTATGTATTACAATACCGAAGTACGAAAGACCGAATGTATTAAAACATCGAATGGGTCAAAAGACCGACAAGATTTTTTTCTGAAACCGTTAACTTTTTAAGATTGTTATAAAACAAACCTAACCTAACCTAATGGGTTCTGTATGATGCCGTTTTAATAAATTCTGAAAAGTTTACGGTTTCAGAAAAAAATCGAGTCGGTCTTTTGACCCATTCGATGTTTTAATACATTCGGTCTTTCGTACTTCGGTATTGTAAAACACACCCGTCCCGCCATAGTCGGTCGAGAAAGATCATTTAGGGTGAGGCCACACGAGCGTAATTTTGTGATACAATATGCGGGCCATCACGTGACGCAATGTATGCGCAACCGAAATTCTGCCGCTCACAACTCACAAAATTACGCTCGTGTGGCCTCACCCTTACTCATCAAGTCATCACAATCACGTCTACGTCAAGTAGGCCAAGTAGATTTAAAATCGGTTATTGAACACTGTTATTCAAATTAATTGTTCGATAAGTATTCATAAATATGTACAGTAAAATTACATAAAGTTTACCACTGACAGATGGTTTGCCTTCATTTCATATTCAACTTTAACGACCTACAAATAAAGCCAATTTTAGAATACTGTTACCCACGTTTGCAGATTTTGTAATAGCATTTGTATGGTGTTGAAGTTGGAAATGAAATGAAGGCAAGCCATCTGTCAGTGGTAAACTAAAAGTAAACTTATTGTACACGTAATGTAAGACTAGTTTTAACAAAGTAGGTACCTAATGTTTTTCACCTTTTCCACAAATGCCTTAAAAGACCAACACAATAAATACAAATACTTACTCAAAAATGGTCAGCCAGCAGAAATACAGTTACCAGGAGCTACTTACCTATCATCAGTGCCACAAATAATAAAGATAATATAGAATAGTATATCGATACCTTAGTTCACACTCATACTAATAATTAATTACAATGAAAATCCTTCACTGCTCTCAGGACTCGAATCTTAATTCCCTCGCTTCGCTCGGGAATCAACTAAACACCCCCTCACTCAATACGCTCGGGAGTTAAATCTGGAGTCCTTCGTTACGCTCAGGATTCAATATCGCGCCCGTGACATAATACAGTGCTTTATCCCCTTGATGTACAATCTACTATTATAGTTAAAGATAAAAAGAAACAGCAGTCTCAAAAACATGCAATCTCAACTTTGTGTAGTTGCAATAGAGTTACCCACCTCTAATGATTTTCCTTTAACCCCTATGCTGGCACTTCACTTGGCGTATTTGACGAAATAGTTGCGTGTGCGAGAGAGGAGCACTATGCCGATTCTAGCGTGAAAGACGGAGATGGCAATAGCGCAACGCGAACACGCAACGCCAAGTGAAGTGCCACCATTAGAAACCTTCCCTTCCCTTTTGCTTTGGGCGTAAAACCACTAAATTTCATAATACTTTATTCACTAAGACCCCTAATTTTCAAATTACCATGGGCTCATAATACCTAAGATTTCAAATTGTCTCATTCTTAATCTTAGGTATTATGAGCCCATGGTAATTTGAAAATTAGGGGTATTAGTGAATAAGATATTATGAAACATTATAGTGGTTTTAAGCCCAAAGCGGAATTTTAACTGAAAACTAAAAGTTTCATTTTATATGAGAATTATAAAAATGTGTAGACGAATGAGCTTGTAAATATTGAAAGTAAACAACAACAATTTATATTATAATAAATAATTTTAATAACTATAATGTTACTTATACTGTAACAAAACAGGTACTTATTATATATATTTACATTTTTAATAAATTGAAATGCACATATCTTATACTATATTTTAATCTCTCTCACAAATCCCTATTCCTAGAATCTAATATTTTTTTAAATTTGGTAAATTATAGTCAGACTAGCTTTTGCCCGCGGCTTCGCTCGCGTGTACCATGAGAATTCCAAAGAACCAAGATATCAAGCAAGCAAGTATACAGGCAAGCAAGCAAGCATGCAAGCAAGATTGCTTGCGTGACAATGGGACCATCTCAGGAGTATATTATATTCTTTCGAATAAAAAAAAAATTTTTAAAATCGGTCCATAGTTGACCGAGAAATCGGTGAACATACCTACAGTCAGCAACAAAAATATGAATACAGCCAAAGTACCAAAAATATGCATCCACGACTCTATTACCAGGGCATAATGGCGTGTATACATATTTTTGGTACTTTAAGTGTATTCATATTTTTGTTGCTGACTGTACATAAAAAAAATACATAAAATGGAATGCATAACCTCCTCCTTTTTTGAAGTCGGTTAAAGAGCCCTTTGCGGCCTACTTACAGTATAAACTTATGAATTTTGAAATTTTAGCTTACAACCAGTAAAACGCAAAATCCCGTTTTTTCCCGTTCCCGTAAGAATTTCGGAAAATACTTTCTTAATACGGGGAAAGTCCTCTCTCAATGCTCCTCTACACTCCCCAAGCAACTCATGCCGAATTTCAGCTTTCTACGACCAGTAAAACGAAAAATCCCGTTTTTTCCCGTTCCCGTGGGAATTTTGGAAAGTCCTCTCTCAATGCTCCTCTACACTCCCCAAGCAACCTCATGCCGAATTTCAGCTTTCTACGACCAGTAAAACGAAAAATCCCGTTTTTCACGTTCCCGTGGGAATTTTGGATAGTCCTCTCTTAATGCTCTTCTACACTCCCCAAGGAACCTCATGCCGAATTTTAGCTTTCTACGACCAGTAAAACGAAAAATCCCGTTTTTTTCCGTTCCCGTGGGAAATTTGGAAAGTCCTCTCTCAATGCTCCTCTACACTCCCCAAGCAACCTCATGCCGAATTTTAGCTTTCTACGTCCAGAAAAACGAAAAATCCCGTTTTTCCCGTTCCAGTGGGAATTTTGGATAGTCCTCTCTTAATGCTCTTCTACACTCCCCAAGGAACCCACTTGCCAAATTTCAGCTTTCTACGACCAGTAAAACGAAAAATCCCGTTTTTTCCCGTTCCCGTGGGAATTTTGGAAAGTCCTCTCTCAATGATTCTCTACACTCCCCAAGCAACCTCATGCCGAATTTCAGCTTTCTACGACCAGTAAGACGAAAAATCCCGTTTTTTCCCGTTCCCGTGGGAATTTTGAAAAGTCCTCTCTTAATGCTCCTCAACACTCCCCAAACAACCTACATGCCGAACTTCAACTTTCTACCAGTAAAACGAAAAATCCCGTTTTTTCCCGTTCCCGTGAGAATTTTGGAAAGTCCTCTCTCAATACTCCTCTACACTTCCCAAGCAACCTACATGCCGAATTTCAGCTTTCTACGACCAGAAAACGAAAAATCTCGTTTTTTCCTTATCCCGTGGAAATTTCCGAAAATCCTTGAAACTGTTTTTTACTATTATAATTACCTACTTCTATGCCAAATTTGAAGAGTCTAGTAATTACAGTTTATAGGATTCCGTTGAACTGAATATATAAATCCCGTTTTTTTCCTTATCCCGTGGGAATTTTGAAAAATCCTGAAATTAGTGTTTTAACTAATATAATACCTACTTGTGTATCAAATTTGAAAAGCCTAGTTTTTATAGTTACAGAGATACGGTCACTCGCAATCGAATATATAAATCCCGTTTTTTCCCGTTCCCGTGGGAATTTTGGAAAATCCTCTCTCAATGCTCCTCTGCACTCCCCAAGCAACCTACATGCCGAATTTTAGCTTTCTACGACCAATAAAACGAAAAATCCCGTTTTTTCCTTATCCCGTGGAAATTTCCGAAAATCCTTGAAACTGTTTTTTACTATTATAATTACCTACTTCTATGCCAAATTTTAAGAGTCTAGTAATTATAGTTCATAGGATTCCGTTGAACTGAATATATAAATCCCGTTTTTTTCCTTATCCCGTAGGAATTTTGAAAAATCCTGAAATTGATGTTTTAACTAATGTAATACCTACTTGTGTATCAAATTTGAAGAGTAGTTATTATAGTTACAGAGATACGGTCACTCGGAATCGAATATATAAATCCCGTTTTTTCCCGTTCCCGTGGAAATTCCCGAAAATCCTTCCTTAGTGGATGCCTACATTGTATAAGGAATCTATGTGCAAAATTTCAAGTCTCTAGGTCCAGTGGTTTGGGCTGTGCGTTGATATATCAACAGTCAGTCACTCAGTCAGTCAGTCAGTTTAGAATTTTATATATATAGATTGTCACAACAAAAATTCTTAATAGTCCAGTCATTATTGACATTCAAAATCGAAAATTTAATTATAATTCCAAAAGTTTTCAAACTTCGGTTAAGTGAATGGTACATTGGGACGACAATATATCTCATTTTGCAACCTTGTCCGCAGTCCGGAACATTGTTAAAATTGCAATTAAATTAATTTTTGCTGTATGGTCGTGAAAAAAATTCCAAAAGTTCTGCAAACTTGGGGAAGTTTTCGATATAATATTTCATATCACGTATTAAATTTGCAACCAATCTAAGTGTACGGAACATTTTTTGTTATTGAAAATAAATGTTTTTTTTTATTAAACTGAATGTAAACGTTCCAAAAGTTCTGCAAACTTGACACATATATCGGAAAAATATACCGAACGGTTGTATAAATTTGCAACCTTTTTCGTTGACCGGAACATGTTTATTTATAATTCTTTTCAATTCGTGGTCATTTTTTCGAGTAAGGTAGTCTCGGAATAATTACAAAAGTTTTGAAACTTGGTTGCAAACTTCGAAAACATCTATTCTGATGCATTTACAAATTTGCAACCTCATACGCGATCCGGAACTTTTGAAATTTTCTTGAAGGTGAAAAAATAAAAAAATTACATTTTTGCAAATTGCATAAAGTTCCGGATCGCGTATGAGGTTGCAAATTTGTAAATGCATCAGAATAGATGTTTTCGAAGTTTGCAACCAAGTTTCAAAACTTTTGTAATTATTCCGAGACCACCTTACTCGAAAAAATGACCACGAATTAAAAAGAATTATAAATAAACATGTTCCGGTCAATGTAAAAGGTTGCAAATTTATACAATCGTTCGGTATATTTTTCCGATATATCTGTCAAATTTGCAGAACTTTTGGAACGTTTTCCTTCAGTTTAACAAAGAAAAACATTAATTTTTAATAACAAAAAATGTTCCGTACACTTAAATTGGTTGCAAATTTGACACGTGATGTAAAATAATATATTTAACACCACTCCAACTTTGCAGAACTTTTGGAATTTTGGTGTCAAGAACTGAGCAAATTATCCATTTATTGCATTTTTAACAATGTTCCGGACCGCAGAACAGGTTGCAAAATTTTATAGTTTGTTTTAATACCATTCCCGACCTTACATCAAAATTTGAAAACTTTTGGAATTATAATGAATTAATTGTCTTGACTGACTGGATTATAAGCCTGCAATACATGTTGGTCGAGCTCAGATTGTGCAAAAAAACCGACAGCGCTCCGAAGTGCAGCAAGTGGTCGCGAGCGACGAGTTCTTAGATACACGTTGGCGCTTGACTTTACTCGGCTAACTAGGCGAGTGACACCGAGCGATGGCAAGACAATGCAAATATACTGTCTATACGTTGGTATTGGCGTTCACTCTGCGACGGTCGGCCAACATGTATTGCAGGCTTTAGAATTGAGTTGCCATCATATCTATTCATATTTATTTTCATCACACTTGCACGTAAACAGTATCAAAACATTGGTCGTAATGCTCCATATAAAACCCTCGACCTTTTTTCTTACCATGAAACTGCATGAAACCCTTGGTCGAAGTAATTTTTTTTATATTTATTTTTAGCACTGACACAGTCATGCAGGTTCCGAGTTCAAGTAAGGAGATTATATGCTCGCAATTGAAAAATTGTCTTAAAATATTATCTAAACAGGAATTTCATTGCAATCTCACTGCATGTTACTTAAATACTCAAGTAATGTTCTTAATAATCCGTTTTAATAGTTTTTTGTATAGTCTGGTCAACATCTACCTTTTTACATAAAACCTTTGTATATTCACTGAAAATTACGATCAAGGTGTCATTCGATTCGGAATATTATGTAGAAAGTTTAAGGAAAAGGCCCAAAAGGGGCCGATAAAAATTAAAAAAGTTATAAGCAATTTATTAAAAAAAATAATAGGAATTTGTTGTTTTTTTATTATCTCAAAAACTATCACAGATATTCAAAATTTGAAAAAAGATTTGAAAAGAGCAGGAAATTTCCAAAAAAAAAGTCCTACCTCATAGAACCGTACCTATAATATTTATAACTTTTACAGAGCCCTGAAAATAGAGGTAAAAGCGGGTGGTCTGGCTTCCGCGCGCGATTCGTCACTCGGACACGGTAACAAAAAAAACCATTTTAATATATTAGATATGAATATTAAAGAATAAAAAAATTTGAGTACTTTTGGGATACATAAATAAACAATAATCCGCCGGCAAATAATTTTTATCCCCATTTTTTCATTAGTTATGCATTTGTTAACCAACAACTTTATCTCAATTGAATGTTAACATAAAAATTCCGATTATTATTGAACTACAACCGTAGGATTTTTTCCACTTCGTGGAGTTAGTTATTCATAAGAGACACAAAAATAGATCCCCGTTGGAAAAAATCAGAAATTTTAATTTTCCATTTATTTATTAACAATCTAAAATGTAAAAAAAAATAAAAACTGAATAAAGATAGGTAATATTTATTTTTATTTTTATTACTCAAATGTTTTAATTTGAAACGGTTAAAAGTTACTTAAAAATATTTTTTTTTTTACTTTTTTACCACCATTTTTTAAATAATTGTTATAAACAAATGCGTTATTTATAAGATAAAAAAAATATATTTTTACCTAATCTATTTGTTGATTTAAATTTTGATTTTTAAAAAAAAAATATTCCTTAAAAAAATATTTATAGCTAAAAAAGGCATTTTTTAATTAACAATCGTTTTTTACCACTATATATGAATATTAAGGAACCGTTTTTTCTCTAAAAATCATAAATTATATCGTTTTTAAGGATTTTGGAAGAAAATTTATTTTTTAATTGTTTATTTAAAAATAATTTGTTATAAACTATTGTTTTTTTTTTAAATTCTTTATTTTACGATTTCTTTTCCATTTTTTTATATACTATACTATATACAGTGTTCACAATAAATAAATAAATAAATACTTAACTTTTAATATTTTTATGTTCGAAAACTTGTCCTTTTATCTCGCTCTGATAATTTTCTTTTTTGCTTTTATAATTTATATAACTTTTAAATTATTGTAGATACGACAGTAATACTTCAAGTTGTTTTTATTCATTATAAGTGCTTGAACAATTTAAGCTTTTGTCTTTAGCTCTAGCTCTATTATTTATGTCTATTATTGACAAGTAAAAAAAAAATGGCGAAAATTTTTTTCTTATATTTTTCTATTCTAAAACATTAATAAATATTATAAATTAAAAATTATGATATGAGCCCTCCATGACCTGCATTTTAGTAATTTATATTATTGACAATTGTTATTAAAAAAAATGCCGATTTTTTTCATATTCTTTTAACCGAAAACGTAATGTAATGTAAGATACAACTTGAAGTATTACTGTCGTATCTACAATAATTTAAAAGTTATATCAATTATAAAAGCAAAAGAGCGAGATAAAAGGACAAGTTTTCGAACATAAAAATATTAACCCTTCGTATGCCTTGTACCGGATCCGTAACCAATTTAAGGCATTCTTTTTGTATTTTTTTAAAATCTGTATCATTGGATTTATATGAAACTGTTGAGGCTAGAATGCACAACTTTTTTTTTTACTTCCGGCATACGAAAGGTTAAAAGTTTAGTATTTATTTATTGTGAACACTGTATATAAAAAAAATGGAAAGAAATCGTAAAATAAATAATTTAAAAAAAACAATAGTTATAACAAATTATTTTTAAATAAACAATTAAAAAATTTTAAAATAAAAATTTTCTTCCTAAATCCTTAAAAACAATATAATTTATGATTTTTAGAGAAAAAACGGTTCCTTAATATTCATATTTAGTGGTAAAAAACGATTGTTAATTAAAAAATGCATTTATTAGCTATAAATATTTTTCTAAAGGAATATTTTTTTTTTTAAAATCATAATTTAAATCAACAAATAGATCTTATAAATAACGCATTCGTTTATAACAATTATTTAAATAATAGTGGTAAAAAAGTAAAAAAAAATATTTTTCAGTAACTTTTAACCGTTTCAAATCAAAACATTTGAGTAATAAAATTAAAAATAAATGTTACCTATCTTTATTCAGTTTTTAATTTTTTTTACATTTTAGATTGTTAATAAATAAATGGAAAATTAAAATTTTTGATTTTTTCCAACGGGGATCTATTTTTGTGTCTCTTAAGAATAACTCCACGAAGTGGAAAAAATCCTACGGTTGTAGTTCAATTGGGATTGTTCATTTTTTCTAACCCCCCATTTTTATTTTTTTTATCGAAAATATAGAGCATTTTAAGAAACTAATTTGAATATTTCAGCAAGTCATCACTCCAATATTTTTTTATAATTTATTGAAAATTTGAGATACAACTTCTCGTAAATTACATGCCGCGGCTGTATCTGTGTATAAACCACAGACATGATGACAAAAAAAAATGTGTCATAATCGATGGTTAGTTGTCATCTGACAATGTCACTTTACATTACAATAACAATAACACTAAAGTTGCCGATTCTTCCAAGAGAATAGGTAAAAAAACGATTTACGGCTATAGTATTTTTGTACGTATAAAATAAAATGGTCAGAAGTGTTCCCTTGAAAGTTCTTTGGCGGATTTAATCCATACTTACATTAAAATGATCCTCGCAAAAATAAGTACATCTTGTAAACTTTGAATTAACTTTGCGGCACCACTTCCCTTTTACATCTTATCTAATACGAACAATTAATTTGTTTGGGCTATTGACAGAATCATTTCCACAAGTAGGAATGAAACACTTCCTGTATAAATCCATTATTAAAATATAAAAAACGCGAAGAATGTTTTTCAAAATAGTATCCTTAAACTGACAGATGATAACTACGTCGAAGTGACAGAGAATAGTAGGTATAGAGAAACTAGACGGACGACTTTTTTTTTCTTGTTACAAAGAATTTCAAAGTTAATGCCCACAGAAAGGTCAAACAAAGGTCAAACATTATTTTGCAAAAATACACACAATCATTTAATATTTTTTTACTACAGTGTTATAAAACGATTTAATAAACCTATTCCTCGAAATGGTTTTGGAATTAGACCACATTGTAAAAAAGTGATCAATGCCAATTGGTTAACAAATGCATAACTAATGAAAAAATGGCGATAAAAATTATTTGCCGGCGGATTATTGTTTATTTATGTGTCCCAAAAGTACTCAAATTTTTTTATTCTTTAATATTCATATCTAATATGTTAAAATAATTTTTTTTGTTACCGTGTCCGAGTGACGAATCGCGCGCGGAAGCCAGACCACCCGCTTTTACCTCTATTTTCAGGGCTCTGTAAAAGTTATAAATATTATAGATACGGTTCTATGAGGTAGGACTTTTATTTTTGGAAATTTCCTGCTCTTTTCAGATCTTTTTTCAAATTTTGAATATCTGTGATAGTTTTTGAGATAATAAAAAAACAACAATTTCCTATTATTTTTTTTAATAAATTGCTTTTAACTTTTTTAATTTTTATCGACCCCTTTTGGGACTTTTCCTTAAACTTTCTACATAATATTCCGAATCGAATGACACCTTGATCGTAATTTTCGGTGAATATACAAAGGTTTTATGTAAAGAGGTAGATGTTGACCAGACTAGTATAAAAACGTCGATATTATTTTATTTTTTTACACTCCGTCATGGCTGTATACGCATTTGTCCTTAACGTTTCTGAACGAAACATTTCTATAATCTGTGGTGCGGATAAAAGCCCGGCCCCTAAGACAAAGTATGGTTAGACACGTCATATTTAAGACGAAATATAACCACGGGTATTCTCTCTCGTTCTAAAAGAAAACATCATCTGCAAATAGAGACAATATACGTTTGTCTGTATTGGCTTTCAATTCAATGAAGCCAGTTTACTATAGTGTATTTATAAATCGATATATATACATCCTAGAGATGTGCTACTTTTATATCGATAAACTTTAGCTGTCAAAAATAATTATCGTGTCATAATTCGATACCTCCTACGTATACTGGTATAACTGCATAATGGTGATTTTACAGTAAAGACCATATTGTTTAACGATACGGTCTTTTTTTTGTAAAATCACTATTACGCAGTTATACCAGTATACGTAGGAGGTTTTGAAGGACCAAATTGGATTCGAAAAATTACTCACAAGCATACTATTCAGCATTTTAATGATTCTTTTTATACTCTTTTCCTTTAGTTCTAAAATTACGAAAAGCAGTTTGATATTGGAATGAGTAGTAGTAGTTGTAAGTTGTAAAATAAGAGTCTGCGAGTTTAAAAATAAGCATAATGAGGAGCTCTTGGCAGGTGGCGGGGCGGTGTGGACTAGTCAAATCTAATAACGACAAACTCGAAAAACGATACAGAATTATTAACAAAAACAAAACGCAAATTAACCTCCCCGAGCCTTACCGCCATCTGCCGATCGCCTAAAATGACCCAAATAATACGTGCAACGTACAATTTTTTTAACGAGACCATACTTAGGTCCCGATAAAGCGTATCAATCTTCAATCTAATGTATAAAAATCTCGTGTCACGGTGTTTGTTATCGAACTCCTCCGAAACGGCTTGACCGATCTTTATGAAACTTTTGCTCTATATTCGGCAGGTCTGAGAATAGGTCGTAGACTATTTTTTATACCCCTATTGTCCGCAGACGGAGTCGCGGGCAACAGCTAGTTATTTATATTTATTTGTATATTTATGTACGAGTAGTATAATGGATATAAGGGGAAAAGTAAACTGACAGCGAACCCAACCACTCCCGTTTTCATCATCACTTTTATTGTCATTTAGGTGTTCGAGCCTACGCTTGAACCACAGTGAGATTACCCTTTCGTTATTCGTAGTACATCATTGCTTTTTCCTTATCTGTGGTCACATGAGGGAGCGAGATGTTCGGATAAGTGACTCTCTCTCTTTCTAACCTTCTGTGGCAGCGCGCGGCGGCCATTTGTTATTTCAGTACGCTTTCGATATTCGTATGTAAACCACGTTGCAGTACACAAATTTTGAGAAAACTAAGGTGAATCCACATCAATCGTCAATTGTAAAACATAGCGATCACAGGATTTACTAAAAGTAAGTAAAAATGTGCATCTCATTCGTAACTAATGGTGACGAATTTACATCACAATTTTACCGCTCAGCTTTTGCACCAGCGACGATTTCCGCTCGGCTCCCTGGGGACCAGCGACGAGTTGAGACATGCGTCCTCATGAGACCTCTCTCGACGGCGAATATCACCGGCCAATTCTGTTGCGCCACTTAAGATCGCCTTTAGTTTTCGACGCAAAAATGTCGATTCAGATGTCGAATCAAATGTCGATTCAGATGTCGAATCAAATGTCGAATCAGATGTCGAATCAAATGTCGAATCAAATGTCGAATTAAATGTCGTAACGTAATATCGCATCATCAATTTAAATATATAGGTGCACATGTAACCATTGAGACGGAGTACTCATGAAAAAATTGCTTTCAGAACATGCCTACGTTAACCACGTTGGGGAATCTAGCGGCGTCGCCGCACCAAGAGGAAGAGGCCATCAGGGGCATCATCGCCTCGCTTGACAACAATTACCCGGAAAACTGGCGCGATTGGAGGGTCATGGATTTTACGCTACAAGAATTATTCAATAGCGAAGAAGTACCACACGCCATAGACAAGAAACTTCGATTCGCCATTCCAACCGCTGACCTAGCACGGGCTTTTAGCCCTCTCAAAAAATCCCTCTCGGAGCGGCGCTTCAGACACATTAGGTCCACCCTTATGAGATGGCCACTGGGCTGGGCATTGTTGTACGCGCCACATTCAGTGATGGAGCAAATCCATGCTCCACAATACGACGTTTTTATGAACAATGTTCGGGCCATAAAACATAAATTGACTAACCGAGTCAGGGCCTCTTCGGAATTAAGTGATGCTTCAACACCTACATCGCAGACACAGCATCGTGTAGCTACACCTGTCCAGATTTCGGCTGACGAAGCCGTGGGACCCAGGACCCCCATAGCAACTCGCCCCGCTCCTCCGGCACAAGGTAGCAACGACCACCTTTTAATGACTTTGCTGCACCAACAGATGGACTTAATGAATAAAATGTTCCACATGCAAGAACAACAGAACGAAAATATTAAGTCAATAGTTCAGACTAGGAGTCAAGCGAATTCCGTTCAAGGAGTAGAGGATCTAAATGAGAGTTTCGACTCGATACCAGACAGTACAGGGGGGAATGAATCCTTGCTGGGAGAACCTTTTGGCGAACCAGAGAAGTCCATGCTCTCCGAGGACAGCTCCGAAATAGAGTACAACTTTGAACCTGCGACTACAGAACATGAACCGAAAATCAGAACGGCCGAGCCAGTCGCCCTGAAATTCGGCATCGAGTGCCAAAGGCTAGGCCAACCCGGCTGGTGTAATTTAAAATACGCAGATACTGGCAAACAATTTCAGGCAACCCCCGCCTTCTGCGCGCTCAAGGTGAATAATATCTTGGCTGGAGTTACCCCAAATTATTAGTATTTACATTGCCGAATTATGTATCTTTGTAAAAACAAACAGTCACTACTTTACTACAATATCGCACATGAATCCCAACGCAAGAAGCACGCGGCTTAATAAATTGCGGGTAGTTAAAAGCAATCTTGCTTTCTACCGCTACAATGTCAGCGGGATGGCAGTAAAAATTTATAATAAGCTCCCAACTAATATATTAGAGTTGCCGTCAAATCAATTTAAATTGGCTTTATTAAAATTCTTGCATTCGAACAATTTTTATAGTGTTAGTGAATACTTAAATTATAAAACGCAATAAATAATTATATGTATTTTTTTTTTCTTTTTAAATTGAATTGATAGTTTATAAGAATTGTGATTAATGATAATGACATTGAAATATGAACTTTATTCCATTTGTAGCATTATTTAGACTAAGAAAATGTTTGCATGCCTACTTTTATAAGGTAATTGACATTATTGATACTTTTTGAAATTTTAAATTGATTACCATCTATTATGACATAATGTTACGCAAATAAATATATTTCATATTTCATATTTCATTTCATATTTCATATTTCAAAATGGAAATTCACGGATATACTCGAAACGTTCGATCTAACTCTCGGGGCCATTACGAATGGCCTTATTCAACAGAGGATCATTTTTGATGACATACTGAAAACACTGCCTCGAGAAACTATGAAAAATGTCAGAAAAGAGTTCCTCGCACCAAGTTCGAACTTCAAAAAGAACTCCGAGGATTTATTACAATACGTGTGTGGAAGACGGACAGATGTTTTAAGACAAAGACGCAACATATTCAGGCCACGGGACAAGAACCTTAAAAGCATGATCCAGGAGATACCTCCATCTGACACTCATCTTTTCGAGGATAAGGCACTATCGGAAATAATTAAAGAGCAAGGGGGTATCCATAAGTTTTTTCCGGCAAAGTAAAACCTACCTAGAATTGTGTCGAGACAACCGACAAGAGCAAGAGGAGCAGTTCGCCGCAGCCAGCAATTCCCACAAAGCTCGTACCATAACCGTGACGCGAAGTTCCCGAAGAAGAATTTCGTCAACCAATCTTCTTCCAGGGGGCGGGAAAAAGGTGAACGCCAACTCAAGCGAACCTTTAAACCCCTGCAGGAGAGGAAGTGGGGAGGACGTAAATGACTCTTTTGCTGCGGGTCGCCTAGCAGATTACTCCGATCAGTGGGGAAAGGCACCTGAAAGTATAAAGAGGCTCATAAAGGGTTACAGGATTCCTTTTGGGCGAAAACCCCCACTGAAAAATCTGTCAAGCCTAAATTCACGGAGGTTCAAACTCAAGTCTCCCAAGACATGGACACGGAAATATAAAAATTAATAAAAGACGGAGCATTACAAAGAAGCTCTCAAAAATTGGGATTCCTGTCCACAATTTTCCTCAGGAAAAAGTCAAATGGGGAAAATCGGCCGATATTCAACTTGAAAAACCTGAACGAATATGTCTTAACACCAAAATTTCATTTGATAAATCACTACTAAATCCCCCTAAACCTAAGAATCAACGATTACATGATGAAAATAGACATTTCGCAGGCTTACTTCCACATCCCCGTAAACCGGGGCCACCGCCGATATTTGTCCCTGTCGTATCGAGGAGTAGTCTACGTAATGACCCGTCAGTATTCGCAAAAATCACGAATTGGAAGATGGCTTGCGAGTACTGGTCTACCTGGACGATTTCCTACTAATTCACGAGAACCCAGATGTGTTAGAAGATCAATTTCACACAACCTTGAGGTATTTTCAAAACCTGGAATGGAAAATAAACGAGGAGAAGACCTCAGCGACTGCCTCAATGAATCTAGAATACCTGGGAATAGCATGGAACACACGGACGAACACCAAAGGTCTAACAGAGGGGAAAATTCAACAACTGAGGAAAAATATAAACGACCTTCGGAGGAAAAAGCGGTGGAGCTGGCACGACGCAAAAGTAATACTGGGAAAGTTAAACTTTGCATCATTCGTGATACCCCTAGGTCGACTGCATTCACGAGTTCTACAGAGAGAGTTGCGCCACCTGCCCAAAAACCATCCCCACCAGAAGTTCCCCATAAAAGAAGAGCTGAAGTTAAAATTAGATTGGTGGGAAGAAAATGTGCACAGACGGTCCCTGATTCATCACGCAGAGGATTCGATATTTATTACAACGGATGCAGCAGACAGCGGCTGGGGAGCAATTGTGAACGGGCAACATCTCTGGGGTTACTGGTCAGACACGCAAAGAAATTGGCACAGCAATCTAAAAGAACTGTGGACGGTATTCGAAGTCCTTCAACGGCTGAACCCTATCCCAGAAAGGAAAACTCTTTATGTTGCAGTCAGACAACCGCACGACAGTGGCTTATATCGAAAAACAAGGAGGCACAAAATCGAAGAAGCTGTTGGACGCGACAGAGAAAATCCTGCAGTTTTGCGAGGACAGACGTTGCCACTTGGTAGCCCGATATATCCCGGGCATATACAACGGAATAGCCGACGGTCTGTCGAGGCAGAAAGCTCTCCCCGAGTGGCATCTCAGCAAAGCAATGGTACACGAAATATTTGTCGTGAGCTCCGTCTCACGAAAAGGTAAACACTATACATTTGTTATTATCAGTAGCAACACTAAGCAAAGTCTGTTTCATTTTCGTACTGGTTAAATTAATATCTATGATTTGTCTGTGGTCAAACTGTACAAAACCAACCGCTTAATTCAAATGTCAAAAGTTTTCTCATATGCACTCCAATACAGTTTTCTCAGTATCAATTTACCAGTAGAATAGTGAAGTCGAAACGTGAGATATAAGCAAGATAATCACCGCCTGTACTCTCCTGAGAGCTAAGTATCTAGCATAGTTTGTTCCTTAGCGAGGATTCTATTTGTTACTAAACTTCTCTTGCTAATTACATCCTGCCCTCATTGATAAATGTCAGGATCAGCCTTGTATGCTCAGTGTGCCCAAGCATGTCCATGAAGAACCCTTTGACACGTAATGTTTTCCCTATGGTGGGAGGTGAATGAAGCCAGTGGTGGCAATGTAATGTCAGTCTCCGCACCAGTCATCTGGTGGGAGACTGAAGCCCGTGGTGGCACAAGGTCAAGCCGTCCGGACGAAGAATTATGGGTATAGCTGTCAGATACGGCTCAACGTTAATGCTTGGAGTTATGACTTAGTGTAAAAGGCATCCGTTTTAAGTACAAAATGAATATTACAGTATAGCAGGAATCTACCCTCTAAATCTCAGGTCAGG
Source organism: Archips xylosteana (assembly GCA_947563465.1). NCBI lineage: Eukaryota > Metazoa > Arthropoda > Insecta > Lepidoptera > Tortricidae > Archips > Archips xylosteana. The sequence continues at coordinate 7,304,723 of OX387344.1, forward strand.
CTGCTGACCACCTAAGCCTAGGAACGAATTATCCCTGGGCGCTGTAGTCCAAGGGACAAGTGGCTCTCTGGTCAGAGAGTCATATCTCATCTCAATGTTACAGAAGGTGACGGGAGCCAGGTGATTGGGAAGTGAATCATTTAGCGAAGCAGGCCTATTACCATACTCTTAAGCTTTCTGTGATGGCATGATGACTGCGCGGGATTAATGAATCAAGGTATGAACTTGCACCTGTTACACCAGCAATTTGTTTCCTATGCAATTTAAAGATAAGTTAGTACAACCCTGTAGACGCCGCTCTGAGTGTCTGCCGGCCGGGGGCACGAGGGGCGACGTCACCACAAAAATTGGTGGAGAGGTGCTGTGATAAGAACCGAGGAATCGGCAATTTAAAGAGAAAAAACAATTTGTTATTATATGTAACAGAGCAAGTTCATTACCTGTAGCGCCATCTATTGAAACAAAAAGGAACTAACTATGATCGAAAATGCATGGCGTGCGGTGCCTTTGACTTTTTATTTTTTCTATTCTATTTTCATAGTTTAATCGAAGGAAATCTTGGCTATCACTAAACAAATATACAATAAACGCTTATTTATGTTTTATTATACTGTGTCTGTGCTATGAGAAACACTTATTTTTTAACCCAAAGATTGTAAACTATTTTTGTAAAACTCGGACCGGAACTAACCGATACCGGAAACAGGAAGTGCGCCATTGGAACCGAATTAATCTTGTTATTCATGTTAATGTAAGTTATTTTAGTTGTAGCATTAAGCAAGCAACGGACACGAAATTAATTCGTGAAATAATTTTAAGAAGTGATTATAGATTAATTAATTCAATACAACTCGAAATCTCATTTACCTCGCAGTTCGCGAAAACACGGTTGTTTGCAAAGACGCCATTTTTTATTTCTCTTTTGAGATACTTTACAGAACTAAGTTCAAGTGCTTAAAGAAAATTTATTTGGTAAGTAATATTGTCTTATCACGTATAAACACGCATTAAATCGATAATAAATTGGTTGGTGAGTAACATACATATTAAGTAGATTTCATGTAGTTCAACGAATTTACGCAGAAATAAGAAGTTTAAAAATGAAAAGCAGGGGACGCTTGAGATTCAGTTGTTTCATTTGAAAGGTTTGCAGGAAACTTGCATTTAAGTCTTATCTTGTTAAAAACCAACCAAATTTGTCATTAAATGTATAGATAAGTATAAGCACCCCTACTATTTCGTCCCTTTTAACGTAAAAGGGTACGATTTCGTAAGTTTCAAACTTGTCTACGTGAACGGGAAAAACTTTTTTTTGTGTGTGCTCTTGATACAAAAGAATTAAAATGAGTATGTGGACAATCCTTTCTTCAATCATCGACAAACTAAATACAATAAGAAAACTGAAAATAACACAACTTATTCGTGTATAGGAAACGAACATAAGTGGTTCATTTGGAACGACCCCGCTAAGGCGCCCCATAGCTGGTGCGGCGCCCGAATCATTGCAGACCGTAAAGTGACGCCCCGCACGGGTGCGAGCGCTGTGAGTTGCCGAAAGCCGATGTGAAGTTTACACTTTCCAAATCCAATACACGGTAGGTACGTTATTTGTATTAATAACTCGTTGTCTTTTAACGGCGTTAAAGAGCCAACATCTATGAGGAAATTTTGAAATCATTATGCTTAATTTGTGGATTATCACTACAATTATGGATTTATATGATAAATTATTTTGTACCAAAACGTTCCAAACTTTATGTGATTGGTCTGATCTTGTGTATAGGTTGTAAACACAACAAGGTTTTTATTAATTGGTTGCATTGAGTGGACACACACTATGGAGGCCTTACTGCCAAGTCAAATTATTTTCTTGACAGATAACTTTTATTTTTGTTTCTAATTGTTTATATTGCAATGCAATCACATGTTATTCAGTACAGTCTTCAACATAAATGACTATTAATTACAATAATGTTATTTCATCAATTTGTTTTGACATAATGCTACTTTATGATAGTGAAGATGTTATTTTCTTTAAAAATCCATTCACAGATTTGAACACCAATCAATATGGATGCCATATTGCTCAAAAGGCTCTCTACCATAGCGAACAATATCAATACACTTGCTCAAGCTGAATTATGCAGCGATATTCAGAATCTTGATGAAGCAAAAATTCATGCAGCTAAACTGAAATCCGTGTTAGCTCGATTTGAGACTGAATTGCTACAATACTTCAACCTGTCTAATCAACCTGATGCTGATGAAATATCAAACTTAACTACAATACAACTCAAAGGTGAAGAAGTATTAGCGGAGTTGAACGCCAGCATCAATATTAAATCTGACACCAGCGCTACCCAATCTGTGACTTCTGATAAAAGACTTAGCAAACTGCCTGAGCTTAGCATACCTACCTTTAGTGGAAACCTTCTGGAGTGGCACCAATTTTGGGATCAATTCCGCTCATGCATCGACCAGAGGAATCTATCTGATGTAGACAAGTTAATGTACCTGAAAGCATCACTCAAAGGCGAGGCCAAGAAAACCATCGAGGGATTAGACACTACCAACAAGAATTATGAAATTGCGATATGTACTCTAAAGGAGAGATATGGTAAGGAAGACCTCATCGTCGATGCTCATTATGCTACCTTATACAGGATTAAGAGAGCAGAAAAGATTGAAGATTGCCGTAAGACACTGGATGAAATAGAAAGACACATCAGAGTTCTTCAGTCGTTGGGGGAAGATATAAGCCGTAATCATCTCAGAAAAATTCCCAGAAGACGTCATATATGAGATCAAAATGAAAGCCAAGACCGAGTCAATTGAAGAATTACGAAAACAACTAGCTATTGTAATCACCGCACGAGAAGATGCTGATGTTGTTTTTGAAATAAAATGCAGATAATTTGTAGTAAACACAAGTCCTTTTATTTTGATCACCCACAGCACACTTTTACATTTACGAGAGCAACCGAACAACAACAAAAGGAAACGGAACTTAAAGAAAAGACGTACCAACTTTGACATATAACACATTCGTTCTATGCCTTCAGTATAGCCAACCTAAAGTAAATATATAAACATTGCCATATAAACAACACCCCTCCTCAATGTTTATATACATTTAAGAAACTAAATAAACTCTATATAAAAAAAAACTGAACACTAGTGGTACAACATCTCTATCTATAACTTAACATTACACTGTGTTAAAAACTTAATTAACAAATCCTTACTAAGTGACTTTGTTAGCATGTCTGCTAATTGTTCAGAAGTACTTATATACTGAATAATAATTTTATTTTCTTTGATCAAATCTTTAACAAAATGATATCTAATATCAACATGTTTTAGACGCTTAACTGAATCTGTACTTGCACTTAAAATAGCCGACTGATTGTCACAATACAAATTTACTGGACTAACATTATGAAAATCAAAATCATGTAACAAATTAACAAGCCAGCATGCTTCACTGGCTGCCATACTCATAGAAACATATTCCGCTTCCGTAGAAGACAAACTAACCGAAGATTGCTTCTTCGAACACCACACAATCAAGCAATTAGCAAAGGTAAACAAATGACCAGATGTGGATTTTCTGTCCCTCTGATCCCCTCCCCAATCAGCATCACAATACCCTTGTAACATAGTATCATTACACTTATAAATAATTTTATAATCTAAGGTATGTTTTACATAACGCAATACTCTCTTAAGTGCACTTAGCAACACACTATTTGCACATTTCTGATGTCTACTTAACAACGAGACTGCAAAACACAGGTCAGGCCTAGTGCCTGAAACAGCATACATAAGACAACCAATAATTTGTCTACAAATTCCTTCAATGTTTTTATCACTAGCAGTGTCACAATCAAAAATGTTAGTGTTAATGTTTATATCTAGGGGAGTCAACATAGGTTTGCAATTTTCCATATTAAATCTTTTAAGTACATTTTCTAAGTAATTTCTTTGTGATAATACAGTTGTGCCGTTTTCAAAATTTTGCTTTACATTTATTCCTAAGAAGTCTGAAATAAACCCTAAATCCTTCATCTTAAATTCTTTATTTAATATTATTTTGAGCTTTGTGACTTCATTTATATTTGTGCCAAACATCAGCAAATCGTCTACATAAATTAAAACAAATATTTTATCTGTGCCATTACCCTTTTTATACAAACATGAATCACATTTTGACCTTATGAAGCCTTCTCGAGTTATTACAGAATTAAATTTAATATTCCAAGATTTAGGTGAACTTTTTAATCCATATAATGACTTATTTAGCTTTACTATATTATTACCCCCTAAATAAGCCCCTTCTGGTAAACTTAAAAACACATTCTCTTTAATATCACCATACAGAAAAGCCCCCGTCACGTCCATTTGGTAAATGGGCAAATTATATTTAGTTGCAATTACTACAAATAACCTAAAAGTTGCAAGCTTTGCAACTGGGGCATAAATACCACTTAAATTAAACACATCCTGTTGCTCAAACCCCCTAGCAACCAGCCTAGCCTTATACTGTTTGACATTATTTACATTTTTAATCTTAAAAACCCATTTGCTACTGACAGGCTTTGCATTTACAGGTAAATCACAAAGTTCCCATGTATTATTGTCTTTCAAAATCTGAAGTTTCCTAGCAATAGCCTCACTCCACTTACCGGCATCACTCCTGCTCATGGCGTCACTATAAGTAATTGGCTCACACTCACTTTTGTCCAACTGCACATTATTACACTGATAGAATGATGTTTGTTTACGCACACGCCGACTCCTTTCACCTCTAGGCGAATCAATTTCATCTAGCAGGTGTTCTTCCTCACTACACGGCACGTAGTCACTATCAGTTTCTGAATTACCTTCTAAGGTACTTGTATCGGTCATCTCTTCGGGTTCAGGGACAGCTTCCACATTTCTCTCGGGACTACTCTCTTGCCCTTTGTCTTCATCAAAATTTAACGATACCACAATTTGACTTTCACTTTCTTCAGGTTTTTCCTTCTTTTCTTCTTGTAAGAAAATAATGTCCCTTTTTGCCTCCACTGTGTTTTTTTCAGCGAAGTATATCCGGTATCCTTTCACATTCTCCTCATACCCGACCATCAAGCCCTTCTCTCCTTTCTTATCCCATTTCTTTCTTCTTTCCTTTGGTATGTGTACATACACTTCTGCACCAAAGGCTCTCAACTCATGGATATCAAAAGTTTTTCCAGTCCATACTTCAAATGGAGATCTTCCATCTTCATGGCTCTTTCCAGTTCTGTTCAACACGTACACCGCTGTGTTTACAGCTTCAGCCCATAATTTCTTTGGTAAATTCCTGTCGTGAATCATAGTTCTTGCCGCTTCGATTAACGTTCTATTTTCTCTTTCCGCTTTCCCGTTTTGTTCGGGGGTATATGATACGGTGGTTTGATGTGTTATTCCACGTCTTGAAAATATTTCTTTTACATCTTTGTTTACAAATTCCAGGCCATTGTCAGTTCTGAATATCTTCACTCTGTTTCCAGTCATATTCTCTGCCTTATTTATGGCGTTCTCAATACAATGTTTGATCTCATCTTTTGTTTTCACAAAGTGCACGCTTCTGAAGTTTGAGTAATCGTCTTTTAAGACGACAAAGTACCTTGACCCACCAACTGACGGCTCTTCCATAGGACCGCAGGTATCAGCATGAATTAACTCACATGTCTTAGAACTCTTGAATTCACTTCTACTGAATGGCAATCTATGTATTTTTCCGGCCAAACAACTTTCACACTCTTGCTTTGATGTTTGTATAACCTCAATGTTGTATTTCTGCAGAATATCCTTTACGTATGTATAGTTCTGATGCACCAATCTTCTGTGCCACTCATTTATGTCGTTCGGGACTATTTTTGCAGTGTTCACTGTGTCGATATTACTAATAAAACGTAGATCTAAATAATAGGAACTTCCAATTCTTTCCGCCACCGCACATACTTTGTTCGACTTGTAAAATTTGCATGAACTGTCATCTGTCATCATCACGTATCCTTTATCTGTGGCGCGATTGACTGAGAACAAGTTTGTTTTTAGTTCAGGAACATACAACACGTCATCGATCACAGTATCAATCCAATCGTTGCCGTTCGACACTTGAACTGCCATCTGTCCGCAACCAAGCGCATTAATCACCGCGCCATTACCAACGATCACATGTTTAGGTGAAGTACTTGTAAACGACGCAAACAATGCACGATCCCGGCACATATGTTCTGAAGCACCAGAATCCACTAGCCACTTAGATTTTTGAAGATTATGCGACGAATTGACCACCATGAATGCATTACTTTTCGTTTTATTTTCGTTTCTTGACATTCTTTGTTTTCTAAATCGACACTGTGACTTGAAGTGTCCAAACTTTCCACAAAAGAAGCAGTTGTTATTATTAGCGTTTTCTTCACTGCCACTTTTATTACTCTTACAGTCAGTTTGATAATGTCCACTCTTCCCACACTTGAAACATTTTATAGGCTTCTTATTTTTGACTATGAACGCAGATGAAGTTTGCTGCGCTTCTTCGTTCTTGCCCTTTACTCTCTCTTCTTCGATTAGTAATCTAGCAACCAAGTTATCGAATGTTTGCTTGTCGTCGGGCGCAGATTCCCACGCCGAAACGAAATGTTTGTATTCGTCTGGCAATGACATCAAAACTTTTGTGATTACAAACTTATCCGAGATTTCTTCACCCATTTGTTTCAATTGGTTTTGCATTTCTTGAATCTTAGACAAGAAAACCGACATGTCTGTGCCCCTCTCATACTTATATTGAAAGAATCTTTGCTGTATTATATGCACACTAGTCTCACTTTTCTGTTCATATACACTGTGAAGTTTTCGCCACATTTCAGAAGAACTCGTACATGTAATAATATGTAACATTGCCTCCTCCGACATCCGAGTGACCAGTAGTGTTTGCGCCTTAGCGTCTTTAGATTCCCATGAAGGTATCTCACTGGCGACTTCGGGCTTCGTGCGTCTTCCCTCTACAATGTCCAACCAGCCATTACCTCTCAACTGAACTTTTGTTTGAAATTTCCATATATTCCAGTTTCTGGCCCCTTCCAACTTGATAACATTGACAATATTGCTGTTATTGCTCTCCATTCCGACCTCGTCCTTTCTCAACTAGGAACAAGTAATCCTCGACGATATTTCGCAATGCACAAAATCTATGCACCACGTAGCCACTGTAGCGAGATAACCTCACTTTTCCTTCTCGTCGACTTTTAGCTGTCTCAACTCGCGATTATCTGCAACAAACAGGTATATGTGCCTGGGCCCATAACCTGATGTTGTTTTTGAAATAAAATGCAGATAATTTGTAGTAAACACAAGTCCTTTTATTTTGATCACCCACAGCACACTTTTACATTTACGAGAGCAACCGAACAACAACAAAAGGAAACGGAACTTAAAGAAAAGACGTACCAACTTTGACATATAACACATTCGTTCTATGCCTTCAGTATAGCCAACCTAAAGTAAATATATAAACATTGCCATATAAACAACAGCAGACAGAATTTTTTCTGACAATTCACGTCAAGAGGCTACACAGTACACAGCGGAGACTCTGCATGTAAACAACAGACCAAATTATAGCGACAGGCACAATGCAAAAGCATTTTATAATCAAAGATTTAATAGAAGACAAACATTTCCAAGCCATGGCTCTACTAGCTGCAACTTCAACAGGGATGATAGACCTAACAAAAGGAGGTATGAAATGAAGAATGATAGAAGACATTTTGATAACAAAAGGTTCAAGATCAGTTGTTTGTTTTGCCAAGGACAACACTACAATGACCAATGTAAGCAAGTCAAAACCTTAGAAGAGAGGAAACGGAAACTTACAAACCGCTGTTATAAATGCCTTCGTCTAAACCATTCCGCCAAACAATGCAGAGAGAGGAAGTTAAAATGTCCACATTGTGGACAATTTGACGCGCACAATCGTGCCATATGTCCTAAATTACTTAAGAAAGAAGACTCTTCGAGGAGCACAATCGTAATGCATAGTAATGCCAAAGGGTTCACCTTTTTACAGACAGCAGTTGCGACAGTTCAAGGCAATACTTATACAATGAAATGCCGGATACTACTAGATTCAGGAAGTCAAAGAAGTTATATAACTCAGGAAGTATCCAAAAAACTTGGCTTAAAGACCGAAGAAGAAAACCAGCTCACCGTGTTCACCTTTGGAGCTAAAGAACCACGGATGATAGAAAGCCCATTGGTTAAATTAAGTATAGAGTTAGTACAATGTGGGGAGGTACAGACAATATATGCTAATGTTGTTCCTTCAATCTCCCAGGGTATAACACATCCTGGGCATCTACTGGACAGCTGTAACCTCAACAGACAACTCACCTTTGCTGATGATGGATCTTTATCAGACCGTGTCGACGTGCTTATCGGAAACGACTATTATTACTCTTTAATGTCAACTGGGAAAGTGAAAGTTTCTGAAAACCTATTCCTAGTGGAATCTAAACTTGGATGGATACTTTCCGGTACTACAGAAATAAGGCCTACTGATGAGTTGACAGTGAATACTTATTTTCAATCAAGCTGTGAAACCAGACTTAACCCACCAGACTTGCCTTTAGATAATGGTAATCTAAATTACCTCTGGGATTTAGAATCTATTGGCATAACAGATTCTCCAAAAGCTAATAGAGACGAGGAAGCTATCAATAATTTCAATGAAACCACAGAATTCAAGGATGATAGATATTATGTCTCCTGGCCCTGGAATGAATACCCACCGAACCTACCATCTAATTTTGGATTAGCTTTTGGTCGTCTGATAGGCCTACTAAAGAGACTAGACTTATCAACTTTAAACTTATATGACAACCTGATCAGAGAACAGCAGAATAAAGGCATTATAGAGATCGTACCTGAAAGGGAGCTGAACACATCTAGTCATCCAGTACATTACCTTCCACACCATGGAGTAAGTCATCCGGGGAAGAGCCTCAGAATAGTTTACGATGCGTCAGCCAGCACTAAAGGTCACAAAAGTCTCAATCAGTTCTTGTATTGCGGACCTATGATGCTTGAAGATTTAATAGGATTGTTATTGAAATTTCGCTGTCATTTAATAGGAATAACGGCTGACGTCGAGAAGGCGTTTCTCCAGGTTGGCCTAAATGAAAAGGATCGAGATGTCACAAGATTTATATGGCTCAAGGACATATCAAAACCAGCCACCGAGGAAAACCTATCGCATTTGAGATTTACAAGAGTCCCATTTGGCATCATATCTAGCCCCTTTTTGCTCAATGCCACGATTAAACATCATCTGTCACTTTCAGAAAAGGTAGACATAAAGAATTTAGCTGACGACATCTACGTCGATAACTTGATAACTGGAACCAGTACTCCGCAGGAAGCTGTAAAATTATACAGAGATTCTAAACATGCTTTCAATGGAATCTCTATGAATTTAAGGCAGTGGAGCTCTAACTCGATGGAAATGATGAAAATCATTCCGGATGCTTGTCCAGACAGAATAGTTAAAACACTCGGATTGGACTGGAACCTAGACAACGACACACTGCAGCTGAGAATTAAGAAGGTGAACGATGCCAACACCAAAAGAAGCATTCTGAAAGCGGTGGCATCCGTGTACGACCCATGCGGATTCTCAGTACCAACTATGTTACCAGCTAAATTATTATTACAAGATTTGTGGAAGATGAAAATAAAGTGGGATAAACCACTGCCAAAAGAATTAGTTGATAAATGGAAAAACATTCAAGAAGATATTTATAAGATTCAAGAAATAGCCCTACCAAGATGCTTCATACAATCACTGAATCAAAGGAACTGTCAAATTCACTGCTTCACAGATGCGTCTAAAAGAGCTTACGCAGCAGTAGCGTATATCGAGTCCGGAAACTCAATAAGCTTTGCGATAGGCAAATCAAGGCTTGTGCCAATCAAAGATCAGGCTGATTTGAAAATTCCACGCTTGGAATTACTTGGTGTGCTGATTGGCAGTCGACTAATAAAATACCTACTTAAATTCATTAAGTTTAACGTGACTCGACAATTTCTGTGGACAGACAGCCAGATTGTCATTGACTGGTACAGTTCACATAAGCTATTGACACCATTCGTTTCTAGACGAATAGAAGAAATCAAGGAGAACAAAAACCTAACAGTCAGATATGTGCCATCTAACCTAAATCCAGCCGATGTCGCCACCAGACCGAATGGCTCCGCAGAAGATCAAGCTAGATGGCTAGCTGGACCTAGCTTTTTATCCCAAAAACCAAGTGAGTGGCCATCTGGCACGGTAAGAATGTTAGACAGCTCGCTTATGGCCGCGGAGGGTCCTGCGGATATAAACCATTCCGTTACTAGAGATGCAGACATGAATCAGTTGGATGTTCCAGTATCACAAGATAATGAATTAAAAATAGTTCAAGATAAAAATAGTACCATCAGACCTGACTACGATACCATCGGACGTGACAGCAATGAAAAACTAATAGATACCAATGTCCAAAACTCTACCCTGGAAGAAATCAAAGTTTTACAGTCAGAACATTTCGCAAACGAAGTCAAGGGAATAGAAACAAATCTAAGTCGCAACTTAAGGCTATTTAAAGATGATCAAGGACTACTACGCTGTAAGGGAAGAATGAAGAACGCTAATTGGTCCTTTGATAAGAAATATCCTTTACTCTTACCTAGAAGCTGCGAGTTCACTGAAAAGGTAATAAAGGACGTACATGAAAAGAACTATCACGTGGGAGCGAATCATACACTTAGCATAATCCGTGAGTCGTTTTGGATACCTCAAGGTAAAAGCCAAGTGCAAAAGATTATAAGGAAATGTCAACAATGTGTTAAGCATGGCGGCGGACCTTATCGCCTACCACCTACACCTGCACTTCCGCCTGAGCGGGTCAACTTCAGCATGCCATTCACCTTTACAGGCGTGGATTACTTAGGACCGCTGATTGTAAAAACTGAAAATGGCACCAGCAAGCGATGGATATGCTTATTTACATGCCTGGCTGTGAGAGCTATTCATTTGGAAGTGGTCCAAGATCTCACAGCTGAGGAAGGACTTTTAGCCTTAAGGAGATTGATAGCAACAAGAGGTGTACCAACACTCATCTCGTCGGACAACGCTTCATACTTTAAGCTCATAGGAGAAATTCTATCGAAATCTTACTGTGTTGAGAACAAAATACAATGGAGGTTCATACCCGAACTAGCCCCAAAGCATGGAGGGTATTACGAGCGTTTAGTGGGTATGGTAAAGCATTGTATGAAGCGATCACTTCAAAAACACCTGCTTAGAGACACCCAGTTGTCGACGGTAGTGAAAGAAATAGAAGCTGTGCTTAATACGCGGCCACTTACATGTGTAGACTCTGAAATAGAGCATATTCTCAAACCTGCAGACTTTTTAAATCTCGGCAGATCTATAACCATGGAAACATCGCAGGAGGACATACTGGTACAAGGTACTACTACCAAGAAGGACTTGATAACGGCCTGGAGACGAGCTCGTATACTGCTCGAAGAATTTAAGGAAATGTTCAGTAACCGGTACTTGGCAAGTTTGCGTGAGAGGTATAACTATTCCCACAGGGATCCTCGCGTCACGTCGAAGGAGAACCCGAAAGAAGGACAGATCGTGCAGATAAAGGGTGACAAAAATCGCGAAGGTTGGAAGGTGGGAAAAATTATCTCTCTCATTAAAGGATCTGACGGCTTGATAAGAGTAGCGAAAGTGAGTGTAGGTGACAAAGTATTCACCCGATCTATCGCTCATTTGTATCCCTTAGAAATGGAGGATACAGGTGACCAACATAACACAGTTCTTCAAGACACAGAACCTTCAAACGAGACGGAAGCTCAACATGAAAACGTGGAAAACTCGATCAGTGTTCCCGCTGCGGTGATCAATGACAGAGTTGAAGTAGACAAATACGGATCTCAGCTAGCACCGGAACCCACAAGGGTAGAGACCATAGAGACTACGACTAGCACGGATATGGATGTGACTGATAAAATCAGCAACGTGAACGATAACGACACAGATATGACCGATATTAATTAGGACATAAGTCATGATCCAGACATGAGTGACCTAGAGCAATCTTCAGATCTTGAACAGAACCAGAAACGTCGATCCGCAGTCCGAGCCATGGAGAAGATCAGGAAGTGGACTCGCGATCTGATGACAACCCTAAACTAGTCTTCCTCGTGGCGAGTGTCGTGAGCTCCGTCTCACGAAAAGGTAAACACTATACATTTGTTATTATCAGTAGCAACACTAAGCAAAGTCTGTTTCATTTTCGTACTGGTTAAATTAATATCTATGATTTGTCTGTGGTCAAACTGTACAAAACCAACCGCTTAATTCAAATGTCAAAAGTTTTCTCATATGCACTCCAATACAGTTTTCTCAGTATCAATTTACCAGTAGAATAGTGAAGTCGAAACGTGAGATATAAGCAAGATAATCACCGCCTGTACTCTCCTGAGAGCTAAGTATCTAGCATAGTTTGTTCCTTAGCGAGGATTCTATTTGTTACTAAACTTCTCTTGCTAATTACATCCTGCCCTCATTGATAAATGTCAGGATCAGCCTTGTATGCTCAGTGTGCCCAAGCATGTCCATGAAGAACCCCTTGACACGTAATGTTTTCCCTATGGTGGGAGGTGAATGAAGCCAGTGGTGGCAATGTAATGTCAGTCTCCGCACCAGTCATCTGGTGGGAGACTGAAGCCCGTGGTGGCACAAGGTCAAGCCGTCCGGACGAAGAATTATGGGTATAGCTGTCAGATACGGCTCAACGTTAATGCTTGGAGTTATGACTTAGTGTAAAAGGCATCCGTTTTAAGTACAAAATGAATATTACAGTATAGCAGGAATCTACCCTCTAAATCTCAGGTCAGGCTGCTGACCACCTAAGCCTAGGAACGAATTATCCCTGGGCGCTGTAGTCCAAGGGACAAGTGGCTCTCTGGTCAGAGAGTCATATCTCATCTCAATGTTACAGAAGGTGACGGGAGCCAGGTGATTGGGAAGTGAATCATTTAGCGAAGCAGGCCTATTACCATACTCTTAAGCTTTCTGTGATGGCATGATGACTGCGCGGGATTAATGAATCAAGGTATGAACTTGCACCTGTTACACCAGCAATTTGTTTCCTATGCAATTTAAAGATAAGTTAGTACAACCCTGTAGACGCCGCTCTGAGTGTCTGCCGGCCGGGGGCACGAGGGGCGACGTCACCACAATATTCGAAGTATTCGGGAAGCCCCAAATAGATCTCTTTGCTTCAAGAAGATCGGCTGTAGTCCCTCTTTATGTCAGCGAGGATGTAACCGACACGAGCAGTGCATTCAACGATGCGTTCAGTCGCCTATGGAACTACGACCTAGGTTGGATCTTTCCCCCACCAGCACTAATTCCACGCGTGCTAAGACACCTCCAACAATCAAGAGGACGTTACCTCCTCATCGCCCCGATGTGGCACAGAGCGTTTTGGGAACCGGAACTACGCAAACGAGCAGAAGGTCCGCCTCATCGGATACCAAATCTTCAGGACCATCTCATAGACCTTCGAACCGAATTACCGCCGCCGCAGATAGAACACTTGGCATTGGGGGTTTGGGTGGTTCAGGCTGGTCCGAACATCTGAGTGGCTGGTCACGGCAAGAACTAAATCTCTTGGAATCGGGTTGGAGAGAGTCCACGTGGAAGACTTACAGACCAATCTGGAAGAAATGGTGCGAATGGGGGCGAAGTAACAACGTTCCTACCGACAATCCCAACGCGCAAAATGTAGCAAAATATCTTTGCCATCTATTTATAAACGTCAAGCTAAAACCCAGAACCATAGCACTACATAAATCAGTCGTCACAAATTTTAGCACCCCAGTCCAATCCCCAAAGCTTGCCTCTCACCCCCTGATAAAACAAATAATGAAAGGTATTTTTGCTAAAAACCCACCAACGAAGAAACGCATCACTTGGGAGATAGAGGATTTACTCAGTTTCCTTAAGGTCTATGCATTGGACGAGAACAGCCTGTTTGCTGTGTCTAGGCACGCGTGTGCTCTCCTCCTACTCGCTTCGGGCAGGCGAGTCCACGACCTGACACTGTTATCTATCAGCATGGAGGCTTTTGAGGACCGGGGAGATGAAATAATATTCTGGCCAAAGTTCGGCTCCAAAACGGATTCTGTTACTCACAGGCAAGCAGCGTGGTCGTTAAGAACGTCCGGCACACCCGAGAACCGGTTGGATTTAGTTCATTGGATCAGAAAAGTAATAAACTGTTCCGCAAATCGTCGATCAACTAGAGATCTGGACAATCTACTAACCACTACCAGAGGAACAATCAAGAACGCGTCAAGATCAGTAATTGCAGGTTGGTTAAGAACTCTTTTTAAAGAAGCAAACATATCCGCCTCGGCGGGCAGTTTTAGAGCGGCGGTGGCAACGAACAATTGGGTTAACACTCAATACAACATAGATGAGGTCCTGAAAAGAGGAAATTGGAAATCCAGTAATACCTTCTTTAAGCACTACTTTCAGGAGGTAGCGGTGAAACCCAGACTCAACCCAAACTTATGAAGTGTAAATTTTTCAACGGTGTGAGGTTAAGTTAGTCAAAATATGATTAAAGGCCACTTAATCCTGATAACCATAAAAAAGAAGATAATTATCTTATTTTAATCAATATTTTGTTATTGTTAAGTAATATTTTTGTTACAAGACTTGACTTTTAGTCGGATCTCATTTATTATTGCTAAAAAGAGGCTGTTTTTATTTTGTTATTGTAAAGTATAAATACTTTTGTTACAAGACTTGACTTTCGGTCGGAATTCATTTATTAATGCTAAAAGGAGGCTGTTTTAGTTTGCAATACTCATTAACCATTAAGCGTTATGTTTGGAAGACATTTTGTTTTATTCTTGTAAGAATAAGGTTCATATTTGGCGGAATGTGGTCAACCATTTCCAAGTTCGATTGTAATGCGTCTGATTTTTGTGATACCTAAATAATTATATCAAGCTAATTTATATTCATTGAGTTTCATTAACTAACTATCTCATACTTATATCTGGTTAATTTGCATAATAATCCCTCTCTCACAGTACGCTTAGGGGCAGCGCCGGCAGATAGTAAACACGTCTCACTGTGGTTCAAGCGTAGGCTCGAACACCTAAATAGAACCGTTTAACCCCCGAAGGGTATAAAACGGATATTTAGGTTTCAGCCGTAGCTTGAACCACGCCTTCATTGTCTTGCCGGCTTAATTGGACGTACTGAAATAACAAATGGCCGCCGCGCGCTGCCACAGAAGGTTAGAAAGAGAGAGAGTCACTTATCCGAACATCTCGCTCCCTCATGTGACCACAGATAAGGAAAAAGCAATGATGTACTACGAATAACGAAAGGGTAATCTCACTGTGGTTCAAGCTACGGCTGAAACCTAAATATCCGTTTTATACCCTTCGGGGGTTAAACGGTTCTATTGTCAAATGTAGGGTAGCACACAATACTAACCACATCACTTTGTTTTTTGTGTGAGCGAACCTTTACAAAGTGATGTGGTTAGTGTTGCGTGCTACCCTACATTTGACAATGACAATAAAAGTGATGATGAAAACGGGGGTAGTTGGGTGTCGCTGTCAGTTGCGTCGAGTAGCCGCGCGACCAGGGCGTTAGCACGCAGTGCACGTTTGGCAGCCGCCGTGACGTGCGACTCCGAGAGGAAGGTCTACGGATTAGCCCGAAGCATGTCGAGTTAAACTCGTTTTGAGACGTGAGTGATCCGTTTATTTTCACTATGGTCCATTCTTATACTACGTTTATGCCCGGCCCGCCATCCGCTTAAAACAAAGTTCACGTATTTCGTAATAACCTTGGTACAGCTCGCGCGATAAGAGTTTGGCTTTGACCGTTATTGCGCAGAAATCAGAAATTGGGTATCAGCGGGGTGCGGGGTATGCGCAGCCCATGCGCAGTAATCCCCTCCACCCGAAGGTCAAAGCCAAACTCTTATCGCGCGAGCTGTAATAACAATAATAGTTCTTCTGACTTGATGTATTAAAGCTATAATTCATAATTATTTACATTTTGTATTTGATGACAGTCAGGTAAAAGTTACAAAAAATGTCGTCGGCGTCCGAAGAGTGTGATTTAAATTCAACACCGCCAGATATTATCCATGCAGCCAAAACAATTAATGAAAATCTTTTACCGGAGAAGTCTAAGGAGCGGTAAATAGCTGCATACGATCAATTTATAAAATGGAGAAATGAAAAGAAAACAAGTGTTCTGAAAATGTTTTGCTGGCGTATTTTGGAGAATTGGCGAATAAATACAAACAGTCTTCACTGTGGTCCATAATTTGTCTCACCCCGAAAAAAATGTTTGTCTTAATTTTACTAATTGTACAGTGACTATAAATTTTAATAAATAAGTTTTTTTGCCCTAAGTATATTTTTATTTATTTACTCGCAAAATGTGATGAAAAACATTGTATGTTTCACGGGCGGTACGGGAATTATGGACCTCGACTCAAAAAGCCCTCAGTCTTCGACTTCGGGCTTCAACTAGAGCCTCAATCGTAATTCCATACTTACCGCCCTTAATGCCCAATGTACTATTCCATATGAACTTGTAGCTGCTAGCTACAATAGTTACTAGATTAACACCTGACTTCTGTTAAGAAACATTTCGCTCGGCGTAAACACTCACCGCTCTCAAAAGTGCGTGCGGTATTTGCGCATTGACGTCCGCGGGGAAATGATATCTAAACTCGAACGCTGTGCGTATTTATATTAGAGCCACACCGACGACACACTATGGGAGTACGTCGGTGTGTTGGAAAATTACCGTACCTTTTGGAGGCGTGATCGTGATCTCCCTGCCCCCACTATTTGCACCTAAAATAGAACCTTGTTTTAAAATATAATACATTCCGTTTCTACACTTCATACTAAAAGGGTGTTTTCTTTATAACTACTACCAACATCCCTAAAGTGGTGACCCTGTGAACAGAACAACAGCAACTTTCTGAGCCCCTGTGAAGAACAGCAATCCTCTGGAAAATCCAATCCAAGAAAATGCACTCTCAAGCCATCGATACGCAGATGCTCGTCGGTGAAATACGAAGATTGTCCCAAGAAGTTGCCAAGCTGCGATCACGACCGCAAGACAAGAAACAGCGCAGTCGCCCTCGCCGTCACTTCCAACCACGCCCACGCACTACGTCGCAGAACAGAAGCCGTCCAAACTCACCCATGCCATACTGCAAGTACCATCATCGCTACGGTATGGACGCCAAAAAATGCGAACCACCGTGCGGCGTCAAACCCATCCACACGCCGTCGGAAAATACAACGCTGGCTGCGGCGGGAACCGGCGTTAATAAGCAATCACACCGCTTATTTGTCACGGACAAGAAATCAAAATTATCTTTTCAGGTAGACACGGGCGCAAACATTTCCTTCCTACCTAAACGTAAAGGTGTAGCCGCCAAACCGCTACCATTCGAGTTGTACGCAGCCAATAACACAACTATAATACCTACGTTTGGTGAAAAAACGCTCGAGTTAGACCTCAATTTACGCCGCTCGTACAAATGGAAATTCATCATCGCCGCTGTATCAAAACCGATCATCGGAGCAGATTTTTTGACTCATCACCATCTCATAGTCGACGTAAAAAATAGAAGATTGATCGACGGAAAAACACAGCTTGTAACTAACGCCCAACTGAGCACTGCAAACATACCTACAGTTCGCAGTATAGACGTCGGACACAGTTACCACAATATACTCGCAGACTTTCCCGGAATCACCAGAATTACCTCCATGAAGCTCAGTCCTGGACATTCCGTGGAACACGTGATTGAAACACTGGCCAGCCTATCTACTGTCGCGCGCGTCCTGTTGCCCCGCACCGCTATGAACAAGTCAGAAACGAATTTCAAAACATGGTACAACAAGGTCTCTGCAGGCCCAGCAAGAGTCCATGGTCGTCACCTCTCCACATCGTGCCTAAAAAGAGCGGAGAGCTACGTGTTTGTGGCGATTATCGAAGGCTAAACAGCATCACCAAGCCCGACCGATACCCCATTCCACGTATAAAAGATTTTACCTACCAACTCGCAGGTAAAACAATTTTTTCTACAATTGACTTGAATCGTGCCTACCAACAGCTGCCTGTCGCCGAACAAGACATAGAAAAAACGGCCATAATAACCCCTTTCGGCTTGTTCGAGTTTCCCCGGATGTGCCCAGGCCTAAAAAACGCCGGACAAACATTCCAAAGATTCATTCACGAGGTGTTAAGAGGACTCGATTTTGTGTACCCGTTCATTGACGACCTACTGCTTGCCTCTACCGATGAAGAAGAGCACAAAACTCACTTACGCACCGTCTTAAAACGACTTGACGAATACGGAATCACAATTAATCCGTCAAAGTGCGCATTCGGCCAGTCAAAGGTCAGATTTCTCGGCTACGAAGTCACGAGCGAGGGTATTAAGCCGCCCCAAGATAAAGTCGAAGCAATCGTCAATTACCCGAGACCTCAGACTATCGAAGAATTACGCCGTTTTCTCGGAATGATAAATTTTTATCGCGAAAATATAAAAAACGCCGCCAGCACGCAAGCACCGCTCAATAAATTTCTTCATAACACGAAGAAAAGAGACAAAACACCAGTCGAATGGACCGACGATGCAACGCAAGCATTCGAAGCATGTAAAACCAGCATCCAAAAGGCAGTATTACTTGCTCACCCGATGCATCGCGCTGCAATGGCGATTTTCTGTGACGCAAGCGGAAAATCTGCCGGCAGTGTCATTCAGCAATACGTAAACAACGCATGGCAACCCCTTGGTTTTTTCTCGAAGAAATTTACCGACGCCCAGACTCGATATAGCACTTATGATCGAGAACTACTCGCCGTATACATGTCAGTCAAACATTTTCGAAAAATATTCGAAGGGCGCGAAATTACAATATTCACGGACCACGAACCACTTACTTTCGCTTATACAAAGACTAGTGCAAACAGCGAATCGCCGAGACGCACCCGCCAACTACTCTACATAAGTGAGTTTACGACCGACATACGCTACGTTCGCGGAGAAGAAAACGAAACAGCAGACGCACTATCAAGAATAGAAACAATCAGTTGTCCAACACCATTCAACTTTAGCGAGCTAGCGTGTGCGCAAGAAAGAGACAACACTATACACCATCTACTTCAGCAAAAAAACTTAAAACTGAAACATGTGGCTTTCTTTGCCCGGAACCGACCTCAATCTATTGTATGAAACCTCTACCGCCGACGTTCGATTATACCTTCCAAAGGAATTTCGGCGTGCTGCGTTCGACCACACACATAACGTGAGTCATCCTTGAATTCGTACAACAAGAAAAATGATGTCACGCAAGTACTTCTGGCCTTCAATAAACAGCGACGTCGGGTGTTGGGCTAAAACATGTATCCCGTGCCAGCGATCGAAAATACAGAGACATACCTCAAGTCCCGTATCATTGTTCCAACCTACTGGACGCTTTGATCACATTCACATCAACATAGTTGGCCCGCTACCTACCGCACCCGATGGACACCGCTACCTCGTAACGCTAATCGACCGCACAACGCGATGGCCCGAAGCTTTCCCACTGAAAGAAATAACAGCCGAAGAAGTCGCCAGGACAGTCTACGAAGGCTGGATATCACGATTTGGATGCCCGGCAACAATAACAACTGACCAAGGCCGGCAGTTCGAAAGTCGAATTTTTGTGTTTTTAAGAAACATTTCGCTCGGCGTAAACACTCACCGCTCTCAAAAGTGCGTGCGGTGTTTGCGCATTGACGTCCGCGGGGAAATGATATCTAAACTCGAACGCTGTGCGTATTTATATTAGAGCCACACCGACGACACACTATGGGAGTGCGTCGGTGTGTTGGAAAATTACCGTACCTTTTAGAGGCGTGATCGTGATCTCGCCTGCTCCCACTATTTGCACCTAAAATAGAACCTTGTTTTAAAATATAATACATTCCGTTTCTACACTTCATACTAATAGGGTGTTTTCTTTATAACTACTACCAACATCCCTAAAAACTTTTTACAATTTAAGAACTACCTTCTACATATAGAAAACTAGCTTTTGCCTGAAACATTCTCCATGAGTTTATGGTCAACTCCCAGTCTTCATCATCATCATCATCATTTCAGCCGAAAGACGCCTACTGCTGAACATAGGCCTCCCCCCAAGGCTCGCCAAATAGATCGGTCCTGCGCCATTCGCACACGCGCCACATTGCGCCACACGCGGACTCCCAGTCTTATCCTGCAGGAAATTCTAATGATCCCACCTTATATAGATAAATGACTGAGTGTGGAATTGCATATGTATTGGTATTGTGTGTTTATAGGCATTGGAGAGAGAGATCTCTATATTGCTGTCTCTCTCTAACTAAAGTGGAATGCCTAAACACAATACCACTACATATGCTATTCCACACTCTCGGTAATTTATCTATCTATAATTTATATACAGGGTGTTAGGTAATGAGTGGATAATCCTTGAACTACGGATAGAGGGCACTTAGGACGTTATAATAAAGCTAATATAGGTTTAGTAAAAGTCGCACGGTTTTCGAGATATTTGGTCTTTTAGGTTTTTTTCGAAAATGAACACCCTTGTTCAATGTTTTGATCATAGCACCATTTTAAACAATTTTTTTTATTTTTTATTTTTGCTCAATATTCTTGAGGACTTGTGTAATCAGTTAAGCATCACCATTTTTGTGAGACATCATTAGATTGTTTTTAAAAAAAATCGCAAACTTAATTTTTGCGTTTTCAATCGCGCACGCGTTATGGATTCGAGGAAAAATCCGGTAATCGGGATGGCGTCTGTTTGGGTAGCGTTCAGCGTACAAAATTGCAGCAGCACTAGCGTTGCCTTGGCACTCACCATAAATGTAAAGCATTTGAGCATATTCTAGCGGTGTGTATTGTGCTCGAAGCATTATTAAACTAAAAAAAGTCAACATAACAATCTAAACACTCAATTCACCATTCATTACGAAATAATAGCGAAATTCAAAATCGAATTCGAAAAAAAAAACAAAAAGCAATCAGCATGATTTTTTTCTTATTTGGAATAAATGGCAATTAAATTAGTGGCCAGTAATGTTATTTTTGCAACAAAAAGTTTTGAATTCTACGGCCGGAATACAAAAAGTACATTGGGAAAAATGTGGGTGAGTGTGTCTTTTTTTCATTATTTTTTGGCATTTTGATTTTAAATTCAAAAGGTAATTACTATTTTTAAATTGTCAATAAATTGGCATGTTTTTAAGCTTATTGGCAACTAAGCGGTAGTGTATTTTTTTTTCACCATGAGAGATGAAACTTTGGTCAATGTACAATTGAAAACGCAAACATTAAGTTTGCGATTTTATAAAAAAAAATCTAATGATGTCTCACAAAAATGGTGATACTTAACTGATTACACAAGTCCTCAAGAATATTGAGCAAAAATAAAAAATAAAAAAATAGTTTAAAATGGTGCTATGATCAAAACATTGAACAAGGGTGTTCATTTTCGAAAAAAAATCTAAAAGTCCAAATATCTCGAAAACCGTGCTACTTTTACTAAACCCATATTAGCTTTATTATAACGTCCTAAGTGCCCTCTATCCGTAGTTCAAGGATTATCCACTCATTTCATTACCTAACACCCTGTATATAGTATCAAATCACTTCAACAGCTACACCTAGTCAATTAAATATAGGCAATTGTCTTTTTGCTTCATCCCACAGCCTACCTACCTATGTAATTACCTAATTACAAGCCAAATTTGAAGTCTATTCATTATGTTATGGACTTATGGAATAGAGATAAAACCATTTTAAAGCAAAAATATAATGCTCTGTGTTGTTTATCCCACGGGAATTTCCTAAAAATTTTTTTTACTGTTAATTACTTACTTGTACTCCTTTAAAGTTATCATTAGTTACAGAGATAAGATCAATCTGAATTAAAATTATAAAAAACTTTTTATTCCCTAACCCATATATCAACTAATCCATCCTTATTCCTTATCTACATCATAAAAGCAACATCAATAAAAAAACTTCAAACTTATACATATTGATTATCACTTTGATACCACTTTAGGTTTGATAAAATCAGAAACCATTTCAGCAACTCTCTCTGAAGATTTCAAAACAAATGTATGGTCAATACTGACTAGCTTCATTTTCATTTCTGGTTGAAATTGTTTCAAATCATCCATATAACTCAATGGTACCCAACCATCTCTATCACTGTAAATAACATTAGTTAAATGCTTTATGTTTCCCAAAGCTTCAGTGTTCAGTGTAACTACCCGGTCCATTTCATCATAGGCCAAATACAAAACTTTTTCTCCTACTTTTGGTCTGAGATATTTCAGTATTCTCTCAGAATAATGAGAGGGCAATGAATTAAATTTCAAATAAATACTGACCAAAAATTGCTTCAAGAATGAAGGTAGAACATGAACCAATGTAAATAGTAAAATGGCAATTACATGAAACCTCCTTACAATATTATTCAAGTATTTGCCATTTTCTGTAACTGCCATCCCTTGGATTGTTGGAAATAATAGATTAATAGATGCCACTTTCTCCAATAATTCCTTATGCTTATCCAGTGCTTCTACAATCAGCCATGCTCCAATAGAGTGACCAATTAAATGTATCTTGCTATTCTTATCAATTTTATTACTGATAAGATCCAATTTATGTCTAATTTGTCCTTCTAGGTTGAACAAATGCTCCTGTTTATCAAGTATATTAGATTTTTCTTCAGGTACTTCAACATGCCCAGCTTGCCCTAAAAATAATAAGAGGAAATTTAATTTTACTGTTGGCCCTGACTCACCCCGACATAGTCATGAAAAACATGTAATATATACAAGTAATTACGTAGGTAGATACTAAAGGTCACGTAGCAGGGAAGTTAGGTAGTTATTTTTTCGCAATTTTTTATTTTATTATTTCCAATTTAAGCATTTATTTTTCCAGGCTAGGAAAGTTTTTCTGCCAAGTAAGTATCTCACCTGTGACACAAACTGGAAGGCCGGTATTTTTGTGTAATTCTGCAGCAAATTCGACGTAAAAGTCTGGAATTCCCGGGTTACCACTTATGCACACGATTATATCAGAACCTTTGGAGCCAAATGGATTACCCCAAGTCAGCAAATTGGTTTGAATGTTATTAAGTTTCACGTACACACGTTCCATCGTAAACGTAACGTTTTATTATATAGTTATCACTGTGGCTGTGGAGCAGGAGCTTGAAGTTTTCAAAGTAAAGTGCGAAACGTTAGTTAACGTAACGGAGTTAACCGAGTAATCCGAGTATAGCAAAGTACCTCTACTTTGTGCGAGAAGTGTCGTTGTTTAATTTAATTTAATTGTAAATAAAAATAATGGGTGTGGTTAGTGTACGATACGACCCCATATTTGGCGACCCAGCTAAAATCAGCTATTTAAAATGAATGAACGACAATAAACAATAAATGCACAACCAATTCAATCATAACTTGGGGCTATCAAGGGGCTAATCCGAAACGTTGTGTCGTACCGTTTCGCTCAAACTCGTTTTAAATACTATTAGCGTGAGCGAGACGTCACGGTCACGATAAGAAGTTCGTAGCGGAATGAAGGTATTTTATATACAAGAGAGAGTTTGAATTATGAGATCGTACATTATTGTCACTCGTATTCGGTAGTAAGTTCGGTATTAGTCGGTAAATAAAACGCCGATTAAACTCAAACCGGTTTTGAATTTGAACCATACTTCGTCTATGAATTTGAATGACCATGCGTGAGTGAAACGAAACGTCAATAAATAATGCTAGGTTTACATAAACCTCTTTATCTAGTTTTAGTGTCTCTTTTTGTACCAAACAATGTCAATCTAATATTTAATAATTTTATAAATCTAATGTAATTCTAATAAAATTATACATAGCGTAAAAATAAACCTCTTTTACTATGAACATATTGATGTTCTGTCTGATTTGGCAGACGCCGAACATGTACCTACCGGATAGAATATTAAAAATCAATATGCTTCTCGTCGATGTTTTGCCTTTTCCCTAGCGGGAAAAATTTAAAAAACAATAGCAAAAAATTTGTTTATGTTTAAAAAATAACGATAACTACAACTATCAACGACGAGGCGATATGGTTCCGGACCATAGCCAGTCCGAACGGACGAATCAAGAAAAAAAAATGTTTATGTCTAATGTCATTTTGTCATGTCATTATGTCACTGTCAGTCTCATAACAATACCCTTTGGTCGATCAGTCAGTCTCTTTCCAAAGATTATAAAAAAATACTTTTTGTTTTGATTTTTTGGTTAGCTGCACGTTAAAAAATTTATATCAACAGATAGTTGGGTGTGAGTGAAAGTGGTGAGACTAGAACAAGTAGAACGTTCAATTATATCAGTACCAGCACTACTCACTCGGTTTGTGATTCGGTATTTTTGTCATCATTACACATTAATCCAATTTTCTGCAAAATGGACATATATGATGACTATGATGAATATCAAGAACATGATGAATGTCATGAATATGATGATAATGAACTCATGCTCAAAGAAATGCAGGATTGCTTAGATAGCGATGATGAATTGCCAAGTGAGTGCTTACAAGTTCTTTGCTTGTTAGTAGGATTAAGAACAGAATTAATGTAAGCAATACCAAAGACACAAAGCCCTTGACAATTTCTAATCGAAAACTCAAAGCCCATGATTCAAATAAAATCCTGTGGCCGTATTGTCTATTAGTTTAGTATTAGCTTAATTCTTTTTTTTGAAAATGGAAGGCGAATGTTGACGCCGAATTATTGCATTTGTAGTTAAATTACACTTCCCAATGTAATATTTTTTATTATGATTGGTTGTGGTGTGAAAGTATACAAATAAAATGGTCAGTTTAGCTAGAAATGACAAATAAAATTTCGGACGCCAGGCTATTTTTAAAGAAAACAAAACAGCCAAAACTCAGACAGCAGAACAAATATTGGACTTTTTTAATCCAGGCCGGGGACTTAGACGTGGCAATAAAAACTAAGTCTCACCTGATAGAGGTTCCCAGTTTCGTCTGATTGCGTCGTACCCTTGTTATTGTTATGGCTTTGGACATAGAGTTCAATCTTCATAATTATTAGCTTTCACTTTTGGAATATTTGATGATAGAGTTTGAAGTTTGCAATCTTGCATGCTTTGAATTTAGTTTTAGAGCTTTGGTTTTGGTTCAGGAACATCTTCTTGAGGTTTCCCAGCCTTATTTTTTTCCCTTTGAATGTAGAGTCATAAATTAAAACTTTGTTGTCTTTCAAACTTTTGATAGAGCTTTAGTGCTTTATTTTTTTTTCGGGAAAGGGTGAATTGTAGTGTTGTATTCCCAACCCTACAAACAAATTGGATCGATTTGACAGTTCTGACGCTTGCCTTCGCTTTCACCATCTCTTTCTGTCACCATGTTATACCATTTGACAGAAAGGAATAGAGATTGCGAAGGCAAGCGTCAGAAGCGTTAGACAATAATTTTAATTTTGCCTCTTCGCCTAAACTTTAGTCAAGATTTGATCTATCACAGTCACATCACAGTGAAAAAAAATTACATGACAACTGTTTAGCTTACTAGCTTAAAAACATGTCCATTTAATAGACATTCAAAAATGATAAAAAAATTATCAAAACATATTTACAGGAAAAAAATTCAGCATAGAAAGCATTAAGTAGGTACCCTACAAATCTCGTTAAGCCAGTACCTTATCTTCGTTGTGGCTCACGGTGGATCAGAATGCACTCTGGTTAAATTCAGCAGCTATGCAAAACTAAATAAATTAAAAACATCTAAATTTCGCGTTTTATAAAAAAAAAATTAAAACTTATTCATATTTGATCCCAATCTTACCGCCAATTCGGGTGTGGTTAAATAAACAAATGATAAACAAAATTATTTTAAAATTTTGAATTTAAATTTAGCGGCTTTCAGTCTTTGCGGCTAGTATTATTTTTAGTAAAAAGTTGGAATATGCTTTGTTAAGCTTACAACCCAAATCACATAGTTTGAAAATTGCAGACTAATAGTTTTTAACTTTTTTTCTTCTAATGTTTTATTATGCTAAATTAAATTTTAAGTTGTTTTAGTTTATCCTAGCTGCTGAATTTAACCCGAGCAGGCACATAAACGGTTTTTTGCATCATACCTATAACACAATTATTCAAAATGGAAACAAACTCAAACAATTAGGCTGGCCGCACATACATGGTTTCCTGATAAGGTTTTCGAATATGGAATTCAGATTCGGAAACCTGAAAGCAAAGCGCACATGTTCGTTTTTTAGCATTAGGTTTTTTTTCTGCCAGTTCTAGAGCGACGGTTCTTGAGAGAGCACGTATATACATGGACGATGAGTTATTGCTTTTAATTGCGCTCTTACTGGGTTACACAACAAAAAGAAGAAGAAACGATTTATGTCCAATATCCCATATACAGGGATATTTTTCGACAGTCATTAAATTTTCGATGTCACCCCATGTTGATTACAGTCTATCACAAAAAAAAGTAATTAAAAAAACTAAAAACCCGCCTGCGGTGTAAATTAAAAAATCAAAAACCCGCCTGCAGAAATACTGAAAAGGTGGAAACAAGATAAATGTTCAATAACAATAAAACGAATTTAAAACACGCCGATGGCAGGCTTTCAAAATGTAATGCAACGATATAATGCAGTCGGAGGCATGGGAGTCAGTGGCTGCATGGGATTTAATGTCACTACACTGTTCGTGTGCGGCTAAACCGAATGACGTCACCCCGAACGCAGTCCCTGCATACATTTTGTTTCACTATCCAGCCGCACACGAACGGAAATTTCAAGTCAGAAATGCGCGAGCGCCGTACGAAGTGGACGTATAAGGGCCTACGCTAGCTGACGCGGATGCCCGCCGCGTGCGCCCGCTCGCGGGTGCCCGCTCCGGACACCCGCCGCGGGCCAGCAAGTCCGCGACGGGCGTCCGCGGCGGGCGCACGCCTAACTCAGCGCTGCTGCTAGTATACTTTTGGTTCCCAGCGTGTGCCCGCCGCGTGCGCACGGAGCGGACGCCCGCCGCCCGCCGCGCGGATTATAGTCCGTCGCACGCGCCCGCGCCAGTTAGCGCTGTTCATACAATTTCATGTAAGGGCCTACGCTAGCTGATGCGGATTACCCGGAACGGACGCCCGTCGTGCGCACGTCTAATAAGAAATTGTATGAACAGCGCTAAGTGGCGCGGGCGCGTGCGACGGATTTTCGGTACATTTTAGATCCGCGTGCGGGCGCACGCGGCGGGCGTCCGCGTCAGCTAGCGTAGGCCCTTTTTTTTTTTTTTTTGAATGAGTCGCCAGAGGGGCCAAAGACGCGAAGTCTTTGCTGTTTTTTACTTTAAGGATTGGAAGGGTGACTTGTGCTCGGGAAAAATCCCTTCGGACGAACTGGGAATGGAGGGCCCAGACAGTGTCCGACTTTCACGGACTAAAAAACCCGGTCTCAAGTCCCCTTCTCTATTGGTTATCAAAACAAAAAACGTGTGCTTTAAATTTTGAGGAGGGGAGGGGTAGGGAGGGGACTTAATCTACCCACAGTGTCCTGCCTCAGCCATTTGCTGGAAGGCCGGGAGAGGAGCATGCATTCTCCCGCTGGGCACTGGGGGTGCTTAGGTCGGTCTTTTATGTTTTTACCCGTTGGTTACTTCCTTGACCGACCCTCGCCCGTTTCTGTACAATTACTTAGTACTATTGGTTGGGTTGGTGGGATTTCCTGTCATATGCATTTATCTATAACTACGGGCTTCCTTTCTTTTGCCCTGCGATGGAAGGGTGGGTCGGAGATCTTTTGGACCCATTGTGTGGCTTTGGATGCCATCTTTTGGGTGGGGCTACCCTTTATGCCTGGTGGTTTTTTGGCATGCTGTGTGCTTTTTTGCGCTTGTCGCCTAGCGCTACCCTCTTTTCGATTCCGCGTCCATCGGTTTTTTTTTCTGCTATAATAATACGGAGGGACGAGGAGTGTCCCCCGGACGGCTGGACGCCCCAGTGTCTTAAAGGGATCATGCGGAGCTCGGCAGATCCTTACCCCAGCCAATGCTGAAGGGCCAGAGAAGAAGCTTTTAGTCTCGATTCTCTGTTTAGGCTTCCGCCGTTGCTCCCACGAGGTCCCCGCTGGGACTACCGGGTGCGTCCTCCGTCCGGAGCTCACCTGTCGTATGGGCGGGAGATGCATATGTCAGGAGTTCTTAGATCTAATTACATACTTATCAATATTATACAGAAACCAGTGTACAATTTAATCATTAAAAAGGTTTGACAATTTTTATATATACTGAAAAAACAGTGCCTAAGTCCAGGAGAAGGATTGAAAGAAAATTTGGATTGAATGTGTATGTATGACGTGTGTGTGTGTGTGTGTGTGTGTGTGTGTGTGTGTGTGTGTGTGTGTGTGTGTGTGTGTGTGTGTGTGTGTGTGTGTGTGTGCGTGCTATTTATTTCGAAGACATGCCACGCAAACCACTCTTTCCAGGAACTCCTTAGTGTGGTCTCTATTCTTGGCCGATCCAAGCAAATCACTCCAGGTCGAGCTATCTTGAGTTACCTTGACTCCGGTTTTTTGCTCTAGCTCGAACCTTCGTGTGTCAAAGCGGGGGCATTCACAGACAATGTGCGTAGCGTAGCGTAGGCCCTTAGACGGGCGTCCGTTCCGGGTAATCCGCGTCAGCTAGCGTAGGCCCTTAGTCATTTTTGTGATAGACTGTAATCAATATGGGTGACGTCGAAAATTTAATAATGACTGTAGAAAAATATTTAAAGTATTTATTCATAAAAAAATCATATAAGATACAAAATATAAACATGAAATAATCTAAGGTCTAGATAGTAAATTTAGATTAGTCTAAGCTAGATTACAAGTGTAACCTGTACGTGCTCTCTCAAGAACCGTCGCTCTAGAACTGGCAGAAAAAAAACCTAATACGAACAAAAAAATACAAACGTGTGCGCTTTGCTTTCAGGTTTCCGAATCTGAATTCCGTATTCGGAAACCTTATCAGGAAACCGAGTATGTGCGGCCAGCCTTACTGAGGTCATTTTTTGATATTTGGTAGACGACCAGCCCACCTATCTCCCATTTTCGTTTGTCGTACTACTTACGGGACACCCTGTATAGCCGTTTATTCCGAAACTAGGATACAATAAATGACATGCAATGGTAAAAAAATTATAATAAAAAGAACTATAGGATGTCCCGCAGTTCGGTGTGCCTTTTGGCATAGGCCTCCTCCAACTTTCTCCATTGCAATCTGTCTTCTGCAACTCTAGACCAGTAAGGCTCCAAGGTTATACGGATGTCATCTTCCCAACTTGTTTTTGGACGGCCTTGTTTTCTAATTCCATCTCCTGGATACCATAGGGTGACTTGTTTATTCCATTTGTTGGTTTTGCATCGTAGCATGTGTCCTGCCAACCCCGTTTTAGATGGTCTATTCGATTTATTATGTCCATAACCTTGGTTTTTTTTTCTTATCTCTGAATTTAATTTTTTTTCCTTTAGTTTGACTCCCAACTTGCTTCTCCCCATTGCTCTTTGTATACTACCACACCCCAATAGTAAACTATCTCTAATAATTAATTACATATTTTGTATTCTTTTTTCATACATATAGATTGAACTTAATTTTTTTTTGCAGCATCCTACACAGAAAAGCCTGAATTACCAGCTTACCTTGATCATGATAGATTTGATAAAATAGAAGATTTGATAGAATTTCCTTGGCTTAATACTCTACCTGTTATACATCCACAAACACAGGATCAAGAGGACTGTGCTGACGCATCAATTGAAACAGCTTCTGAGACTCATGAAAACAAAATCACACACACAACATTGCCATTGACAACTGTCAAAGAAACATTGGAAAAAAAATGTATATTGAAAGAATGGATTAACAACATATTATCAAATCATACTGCTCAACAAACCAACAAAACAAAATCTGAACTGTTAAAAATTCCACTGACAACTCATGGACGACATGCTCAAAAGAAAGATACATCTTCAAATTTTCTTTCAACTACTGGAACAAGAACCCTGCTAAAAAGGGGAATATTGAAGAAAGGGGACATCATTTGTATGAAGAATTTTGCTGCTCAAACTACAGATGAGTCAGCTTTACTTTGGTTCATCAATTTCTTACAAAAAAAAGATTTGCAGTCAGAATATAAGTTCTTGAAAAGTTGCCTTGTTCCCAACCAAATTATTGATGACAATTGTGGTCAAATTTACTCTCAGAGGATTTCTAACCGTTCAAACATTAAGTTTGAATTAGTTGTGATATAGTTGTAAGAAATTAAATGTATGGAGTAAACATAGGAATTTAGGGGGCAAAATTTAAAGACTAGTAGGGAGTTCCTTTATCGATAAACTCAACTATCAACGCTTTTTCCATACACTAGAGATTGCTCCAAGTTTTTTTGTAAAAATTAAATTTTATAGAAAGTATAAAAATGAAACAAAATAATAAATTAATTCTTTTCTTCTTTATCCTCGTAAAGCCCACGTCAAATTTTGACAATCATAATTTGAAACTTATTGTCAATCAAGAAAAGTTGACATTTGCTTTGACATACATATTAAATTTAGCATGTTAGGATTTACCTTGTAAGGACGACGAGGTTAAGTATTGTAAATATTTTACAGTGTATTAGTATTAATTAGTACCCAGCAGCTATCGTTTAAAACACGCTTTGTATAAACAAAGCTGGGGGCGATTACTAGTATATAGGGAAAGCGTCGATAGTTGAGTTTATCGATAAAGGAACTCCCTACCTGTCATTAAATTTTGCCCCCTAAATTCCTATGTCTGGTATGGAGGCTTCGGGTTCATTACAATGAAAGCCATACTCAATGGGTTGCATGTTCCCTTTGATCAAAGCATGTTCCCATAACTCCTAAATATTCAAAATATCTCATTCGAATGGTCATACATAACATAAGTAAGGTAACTAATTGTATGTATTAAAACTTAAGTACCTAAGTATGCATTTTGCCATTTGGTTGTTTTAAGCTAAATGTGTTTCGAAATTTGGTCTCGAGATTGAGATTAAGAAATTTTAATTTTCAGCCATATTAAGAAACCAATATTTACATATATTGACACAATATTTTCGAGATCTAGAAGTATTATAGAAACTAATGAACCGGATGCAGACAAAGTATCATATTGGCAAAATTGATCTAAGATATTGTGCAAAACGTAACACTACTAATATTGATCAATTTCTTATAAAAGGAGATTGAATTTTTATAAATTTGTGATATAAAATTGTAATTAGACTTCGATCCAAGGATCATATAAACTGAATTATACCTTGACAAGCTCGTGCGCGGCGCTCGGCGGAACCCTGTCGCAGGGAGCCTCTGCTGTCCTTAACAAGATTGTTTTTAATAAGTGCAGCAAACGCTGACTGCGACAGGGTTCCGCGGAGGGTCGCGCACGACCTTGTCGGTCTATAGCAATCGCCATAGTACAGATCGTCCGCAGAAAAACAGTTCGATTATTAAATCTAGATGGCGCTGAAATATAGCCCGAGGCTTTGAAAGCAAAACAATAAGACTACAGATGTTTCATATTACTACAAATGTATTATTTTTCAAAAATATTGCATAATAATACATTTGCAGTAATGTGAAATATCTGTAGTCTTATTGTTTTGCTTTCAAACCCTCGGGCTATATGTCAGCGCCATCTAGATTTAATAATCGAACTATTTTTCCGCGGCCGATCTGTAATATGACTATGGCGATTGCTAATCCAGTCTATATCATCCTTGCTTCGATCATATAATATGTAAGATAAACGTACCAATGCCACACCTCAACGCCCACTAGATGACACCCATCTGTCACTTCTCTTACTATGACATAAGATTGAAGGTGCCATGTATTGGATCAGTGTCGAGCACAGGGACGTTTTAGATGCACAGAATAAAACTCAAAAATCGATGCCGTCGCGACAATACTGACTAATGACAACACTGACAGATGCAGAGTGATATAGTAAATGGAAGTGATAGAGTTAGTAAAATTATACTTTACGTAGTAGAACATAACGTCGTAAATCATCTGTGTGATCTTCAGTTTTTTTTACCTTTTGCTACCAAAAATTGAATGACAACAACGCCTGACAACGGTATTGCGAACTTCGATCATTTCAAACATTTCACGTTGACGGTTTTACCTACTAGACGGCTGAGAGCGAAAGAAGGCAATTTTATGATTTACGCCTTGTTTTGACGGCTCCATTTTTAGGCGGCGATCGTGCATCTACGTATTATTTAAATTCAAAATTATATGATCGTTTTCATAAGATATTATTTTTATAAAATCAATAAAATATAATACCTAAGTATATATTTTTTTCATTTTCTTGCATTTGGCTTCTTCTAAATATGTCGAGAGTAAAACAAAATAAATTTACTATCTGTTGCCCGCGACTCCTGCGAAGAATTTATTTAGGTATGGCTATCCCGCGGAAACTGCAATTTTCGGGATAACAACTATCCTAATGTGCTTCTTACGGTCTCAAACTATCATCATATCAAATTTCATGTACAATCGGTTCAGCGTTCGGTTCGGTTTAGCGTGAGTGATAAGAAAAGTTGCTTTTGAATTTACATTATTCAGTAAGGATGTTGCGTTATTTCAAGATCAAGAAAAATACACATTACGTACCATACCATGTTGACAGATTCCAATATACAGGGTGTTTGGTAGCTACGTGCAAAGCTCTAAGGGGGAAGCCGAGGTATTTTTGAACATTTTTAGCCATATATGTCTTAGCCGAAGTTTTATTTTTTTTTAAATTGAAGACGGAAATTTTAGGAAAAAACCTAGAATTTGACAGTCACGAGCACGACTTGAAGTATAATAGCAGACTTGACATAACTACGTGTGTGTGCGTACATATTTCCTATTCCCTCACGCTACAATGATCAGTAATATTGTCATCCCGTTTTCTCATGTGTCGCAACACTGTCCAAGAAACCTTAAAAAAAAATGACACATGCTATGTTTTGATTTGAACGTCAGTCATTTAAATAAGTTGCCGAAGCTGCAAGCGAATTTTTTGGTAAACTGAGATTTTTTAATGTTTTTCTCATCAAAATTAGAACTGA
Organism: Archips xylosteana; assembly: GCA_947563465.1. Lineage (NCBI taxonomy): Eukaryota > Metazoa > Arthropoda > Insecta > Lepidoptera > Tortricidae > Archips > Archips xylosteana. The sequence continues at coordinate 7,338,079 of OX387344.1, forward strand.
TTTAGATTTAAAGATGGTGAAATGCCTACCTTTGTGAAAGTGTTACACATGGAAATATACCAGGATTAATCTTTCACCGGTAAGTGTATGTGTGAAAGAGATGAGTGCGTTTTTGCCATTATTTGGTTGGACTCGTAATGTCAAGTCTGCTATTACATTCCAAGTCTGTGGTCACGAGTCAATTGCCCCAAATGAGCGTTAATTTGGAAATTTTAAATATGACACAGAAAAATGACGTAGACTTGTCTTTTTCACATGTTATTTACTAGTAAAATTTCAAGACTAGTGCATTCTTAGCGAGTGCTGCCTGAGTTTGGTTTTTACTTTTTATCTCAGATTTAGCAAGCAATGTCAATGAGTGATACCTTAAAAGAAAGAACAATAAACAGGCATGTTTCTAAAAATGTTTGAACATTTCAAGGAATTTTTTTTATAGCACAGAAAAATGACTCTGTTCCAACCTAAGACATTTTTAGTAATTTCGAATGCCTCCATTTTGTTTTTGTGGCAAGACACTTAAAAATTATTTCAATTGGTCACACATTAAACTATCCGAAATAAAAGATATGGTTTCCAAATTAACGCTCATTGGGGCAACATTGACTCGTGACTATCAAATTCTGGGTATTTTCAAGGATGATATAGACTGGATTGGTAGTAAAAAAAAATACGGATCGACCGCGGTTTTTGTAGTTCGATTATTAAATCTAGATGGCGCTGAAATTTAGCCACAGGCTTTGAAGGCAAATCAATAAGACTACAGATATTTCATATCACTGCAAATGTATTATTATGCAATATTTTATATATATTGTATATGGCTAAAAAATAGCTAGCTGGGTCAAAAATACCTCGGCTATCATCCCCTTAAAGCTTTGCACGTAGCTACCAAACACCCTGTATATCGTAAGCGTAAGGTATATTTAATGTCTATTTTAAACTAGGCCCAACTTACAAACGGAATTTTTACACGGAATGTCATGTCATGAGCTAACGGCATGGACTTATTATATACCTTAGACTTGTAATTTTCCAATTTACATAAGTAGTAAGAAATTACAGTAAGCCACTTACAAAGTGTTTACTTTTGAAAATTTTTCGTAAGTCGCTTACGTAACTGACTTACGTAAGTAAAACTCACAGGTGAAAAGGCGGCCTTATACCTAAGGCCGGCCGCATACACGCGGAATTTTTCTTCGGCTAAGACGAAGTATGTTCCGTACGGAAACCAAAGAAAAATTCCGCGTGTATGCGGCTGGCCTAACCTGGACTCTGAATACTAACTTTTATTAGTCAATCAAAAGTGACCCATATTACCAAGTCATACAGTTTAATAATGGCAACTAGAGACAGCGGTCCGAGAGATAACAACAAACTAGAGAACTGTGTCCCACTCGCACCAGTACTTTATCACACTATTTAGAACGAGATTCAACTCTCTGGTTTGGTTTGGTTTCGGCTTCGGCTTCGATCATCATTCATCAAGGTTGTCAAGAATGTCAGTCAAGGTTTCGGCCTCACTTTTTTTTTTGTCGCAGGGAGAGAACAGGGAGAGAACCGGTGTTTTAAAGTATTTATTTAATATTTTACCTTCTTGACCTGATAAACATATATCCAAGACACTTCTAAAACCATAACAGAGCAATATGATAAAATAATTCATAGTGACAAAACAAACATTTCAACAGTGTTGAGGTTATGTTCATGTGATATCTATGGTATTTTTAATAAATGCCGATATGGCTGAAACTGTTGAAAATCTGGAAGTTATATTTAAGGATGTCCAGGATATCACTGATCCTAGTAGTATGGATAAAGTGTTAATGGTCCTAGAAGAGGCGCGCATGGCAGACGATAGTTACATAGAGGTAACTCTCTTGCATCTGTTCTTTCAGTTCTATGCTCCTGAATCCCGGCCTTTTCTAACCGATGTAGAACTTAAGACCTAGACGAGAGTCATACTTTTTGTAATTTCGGAACTTAGTTAAGCGTCTTTGAAGTTCTTTATTCATTGAATAATTTTTAATTTATATAGTACATTTCTTACTGATGATTTGTTCTTTATAAAGTACGCTGGGACTCACGAAGCTATACTTCTCTCTGTCTAGTTTCAAGATCTGTAAACATTTTCTTTAATTTTAGCTCTTAGTGGATAAAGTGGGATCAGAGACCATAACCTGGTCACAACCATGGTATCAGAAGTCTATATGTTTAACAAGGAAACCAAAAATCCCGACAAACGAGCCTGATACATATGATACAGGTTCATTTACACATGATGAATACAAAAGAGTTAAAAAAAACTGGAAAAAATTTGTTAGGGTAAGTTTCAATTAATCTAAGGTTCTGAATCTGTGCAAAGTTTAAGACTATCTTGTTCTATTTTTACTACAGGTTTTTTATTTCCCATTACAGAAAGGTTTTTCTTTTTTCTTGAATATGTAGTGCCTAATTCATGGTGCTTAAAAATTTATTAATTTTTTTAATTTTTAGAATTTTGATGTACCAAATACTCCAATATGTTTAGCCCGTTGGAGGAACACAAGTACTGCAAGAAATGCGACGAAATCTGCAGAGGAATTTGTCCGCTGTTTTGTTATTGCATTCTTGGCCAGGGGTCTGAAGAGGGATCTTTACCAAGTATACAGACATTTTGTGCAAACTTATGCTTACCCTACAAAGATCGTATGTTACTCACCCCTGGAAGAAAAAATCATAAATATATGTTTTTATCATAGCCCAACAAAGGCAGTTACGATTTTGTCTTCAGTACTTGGACGAGAGCCTAGGGGCATATATAAAAAATTATTTCAATATTACAATGGTGAGCATAATATACTGCGCTGCTTAAAGTATACAAAGACGAGAGTATAGTATAGAGTAAAAAATCTTAACCCATTGAGTGCTGAAGGTGAGACTCTAATTATTGAAATTGGTGGCCACCACATAAGTGGTCTTTTATGCATTAATGCATAGCTAGCACTACTTAGAAAAACTACCTCATGGATGCCAGTCTACGCAAATGCTAGCTGGCCTTGGCCATTATCAACTACTACACATTATTATGTATGTAGTTGGCACTCAATGGGTTAAAGAACTTGGATATATAGAATTTCGATATTAATTTATTTTGTACATGTATAGTTTTTTTTAAATAATTATATTTTATTGTAGGGGTACCTGAGAAGAAAAAGCTTAAATGGACATTAAATTTAGCAACAAAATTTTTGAATGGTTTGATGCTTCATTCCGGTTGTTCATTGCAAGAATTAAAGAACAATAGAATTGATAAGTCTGTTTGGATTAAACTTGAAGAGGAAATGGAACAAAAATATTGTTATTTGCAAAAATTTTGGTACAGCAAGCTCTATGTCCAAATTTTCGCTAGATGTACTATAAAGACCAAAACATTGCGAAATATTATTTATAAGCAGTAAGTTTTATTTATTTTTAATTTAATCACACATATTTTAGGAAAAAGTATCACATTATGCCTTGGTAATTATTGACTTTTTGTTCATATTTGCCTTCCAGATTGCAAAAGTCACCATACAAAATATGGAGTGATATTCGTTGGAGAGATCTGGCAAAGAAGTTTCCAGATGGTATTACTGCTGAATTTATGTATAGAGTGGCAAGGTATTTGTTTGAAAAAAATTCAAAATATTTAAGAAGTCCTTTACTAGAAATGGTAGCTGAAGCTATAGAAACCAACAAGATGAAGACACGAAACAGGCGTCTGAAATCCGTGAAGTTTGATGATGAAGGAAATCTTCAATATGTGCAACATAAACAACGTTTAAAAGATTTAATGCCAGTAGAAAATAAATGTGAAGAATGATTTATATGGTGCATCATTTTTTTTTCCAACTATTAAACAACTTTTTTTGAAGAAGTTAACACTTTACCATTAAATTGACAGAAAGGATCTGTAGAATTCTACTATATTCATAGAAGTTATTTTTTAGACAGAATCAGAATTCAGAAGCCTAAATAGGATAAGAAAACAAGGGAAAGCCAGCTCTCGGGACTGGGGGTCTACTCCCAAGTTCGAAATTCGTATCATACTATCCCTCTCACTCCTATTAAGTACCCACCCACGCGTATTTAACAGCATGGTACGAATTTCAAATTTCTAACTTTTCGGTGCATAAGGCCAGTGAGGCTACTCCGAAATTCGAAGTTTGTGTTGTGCAATCTTGCATGTAAAGTATTTGCTAATATAAGACTGTAAGGAACGGTATGGCGCGAACTTTGAATTTCGTTGTAGCCCCAAAGTCTTTCAGATCACAGGCCATATTGTCTAACTAGGCCAATTTTTGTTTTGTTGTCTGTTTTGACTTATTTTTAAGTTGGAAATTTTTATGTGACTTCTGCTTCAATCATATAATACGTAGATGCAAACAAAATCAAACTCAAAAATCGTCTCCGTCGCGCATCCGTTGCGCCAATACTGACTTATGACCAGTGATCGTAGATTTAGTAGCATTTTTGGTGCGATGACGTCAAATGACACACGACAGCGACCTAGGGTTGTCGACGTGTATAATATGATTGACGTTTAAAATAATGTAATATTATGTTGTCGTTGAAAATAAAACGCTAAATTTTTTACTTAATATTTTGATTAACATCATTTCGTTATTATTATATAATGTTTTAATACTTTTAATGTTTCTCGTCAAAACATGTTTCAATCGTGTCATTTTTTTAGCACAATAAACATCGAAGAATTTTCCTTAATAAAAAACTGTGCTTACTTAACAGTTTCTCCATTGCGTTTAATCAGTTAATAATTATTGCTTATTTTCACACACAAAATCAACGCAACTTTTTTATCACTTGACGGGACGTCATTGAAGAAATCAAATGACTTCTAAATGTATTTATGGACTGCCATTACGCATTATACTGTCAATGCAAATATACAGCAGAAAAGTTAGTATATCAATTTGTAATCATAAATAATAACTATAACCTCAGATAAGGATTTATTGCAACACATTTTCTCATAATAGTAAATTAACCCTTCATTTCATTATGCATATTGGGTTGGGCTTTACATGTTCTAAGAAAATTTTCTGTTTTCGATTTCTACTGCACACCTCAAAAAACAAACAATATAGAATACAGAACATAAAACTTAATAAAAATAGAGGTAGATAACAGGCGTTCTTCAAGACGAGATTTGAATCGTTTTTATTTTTTATTTAATTACCAACCATCTCTACATTATTAATTTTCAAGTTATTACTTAGTTCTAAATGCCTTCGATTTTATTTGATCCTTGGTTCAAACAATTTAATATTGGGCACTACTGATAACCCTAGCACTGCACCAAAAATGCTAAAAAAAGTACGATCACTGCTTATGACAACACTGACAGATTGAGTGATATAGTGAATTTAGTAATTTCTTATTACCTTAATGTCGTAACTCATCATGTGAGCTTCAGTTCTGTTTTGTTACCTTTTGTTACTAAATAAAAATGCAATGACATCGCCTGACAACGGTGTTGAGAAATAAAATATCTAAAAGAAAGTGTATTGTAAAATTAACCTTAAAGTTAATCAATAAGGTAATAAATAAATAATAATATCACTGGACAATTCACACCAATTGACCTAGTCCCAAACTAAGCATTGCGTGTACTATTGGTACTAGACAACGGATAAACATACTTATGTAGATAAATACATAATTAAACATCCAAGACTCGAGCACAAACATTCGTATTTTTCACACAAATATCTGCCCCTACCGGGAATCGAACCCGGGACCTCAAGCTTCATAGTCAGGTTCTCTAACAACTAGGCTATCCAGCCGTCAAGCCGGCCGGCCGGTACGTACAATCACGATACAAAAATCGGGTTTCGTTATTTTGGTATATATTCAAAAATACAAATAAAAAGACAAGAAAACTTAAATAAAACAATACAACTATTTAGGGATTTTTGAAGAACTTCTTCGTCGCTTCCCCAAAACGACGGAACACCACAACCTCCGGCCAGAAGTCGGAGCGCAGGAACATCTGCTGGTGCTTGGCAGGCACTTGGAGCCTAAATGAGCTGAAATTGATAGCCCTTTGGGACTCGAGCGGGCTGATGAACAGCTGGGATCCCTGTAACCGACACCGTGCCGCTTCGCGTGACCGAGACAAGTAGATGTCCACCAAGTAGTGTGATGTGCACTGCAGCCTGGATAAATCTGCGCGCCAGTACATTCGCTCTAATAAATAATCACCATAACAAGTATTAAACTATAGAAAAAAGGTAAAAAACCGGTCAAGTGCGAGTCAGCCTCGCGCACGAAGGGTTCCGTACCATTATCTATAAAAACTGCAAAAAAATCACGTCTGTTGTATGGGAGCCCCCCTTAAATATTTGTTTTATTTTAATTTATTTTTAAAGTCAATATATAACTAAATATTCTATGAATATTTCAAGCGTCTACCTGTTGTCGTTATCAATATCGAGCAAAAACGAGCAAAATAATCACGTTTGATGTATGGGAGCCCCCTTAAATATTTATTTTATTCTAGTTTTTAGTATTTGTTGTTATAGCGGCAACCAAAATACGTCATCTGTGAAAATTCCAACTGTCTAGCTATCACGGTTTATGAGATACAGCCTGGTGACAGACGGACAGCGGAGCCTCAGTAATAGAGTCCCGTTTTTAATTACCCTTTGGGTACGGAAACCTAAAATAAATAAAAACATTAATTATTAAAAAATAAAAACCCGACTGCGTAAAAAGTAAACTAAAAACAAGCTAAATAAAAAACATTTTATGAAACGTTTTTCAGTAAACTAAGAAGAGTAAGCCATGCGCAATGACACGGAAAAGAAATGCAGCTGAAGGCACCAAACCCATGTAATACTAAAAACGATGCCCACTGTGGATTTCACGTCATGTCGAATAAAATACTATATATACTTATTTATAGCAAATTTAGGACAAGAAATTGGATTCCAAAACGCAGCCGGAGGCATGTGGAATCTAGTTAGGGTATGCGCGCACGAGCAACTTAGTCGCAAAGCGATTTTTTTTGTTTTATGTGTATTTGTATCCCGGGAGTCGCGGCGCTACGTGGTGCACTTCCATACTAACCCTAAGGGTATGCGCGCACGAGCAACTGTCTCCGCGACTATTTTATCAAGTCTGTGTATTTGTATCCTGGGAGTCGCGGCGCTACGTGTGCGGACTTCCATACTAACCCATAGACTTGATAAAATAGTCGCGGAGACAAAGTTGCTCGTGCGCGCATACTCATAGACTTGATAAAATAGTCGCGGAGACAAAAGTTGCTCGTGCGCGCATACCCTTACACAATTGATAATCATTAGAATCATAATGCTTCCGACTGCGTTTTGTAATCTAATTTCTTATCCTAAATTTGCTATGAGTCTTTTATTCGATATGAGTATTGCCAAGAAGGCGCTATTGTTCTTATTTATATGGCAATAGTTCAGTATAGTCGGAACAATGACATCTTGACTTGTCTACGTTTACCTGTTAGCTCTGAATGGCTCTGATCTCTGATGCATGGACTTAATCTCTGATGTTAATTTGGAAAGGTTTTGTAGCGAAATAGTTTCATTCCTCAAGCGTGTTTGTTCCAGTAGTTTATAATAAACATTATTTACAATGATCCGTTGTTGACTACGAATCGTTTTGGGCATTTTTTGTTATTGTTCAAAGATACCGCCACAGTGACACTGACAATCATTAAAATTATTGCCAGTGTAAGAAATTAGTTCCAATGAAATTCCGCAACATGGCGAATAGTCATATTATTATATTTCTGGTGGCTTTAATTGCGCCTGTTAGAAAAAATTAGCAATCAACGTTTCGCCGAATAACTTCCGAATGGTAAGTTCGAAAATTATTCGGCAAACGGGGTATGATTAAGCTAACGCCGTCAAAAGGCGTTGTTTTAAGGCCACAACTAACCGATAGAGCGGAGCGTGCCCAGGGCGGTCAATAACACTGAGTCAAATACGGTGTGCCGCGCTGCCGGTGTGTGTCACCGTATATTTGATTCAGTGTTATTGACCGCGTTGGGCACGCGCCGCCAGCGCCCCGCGCTCCCGGTCTGTTATGGCTTTAAGCTATCCCTTTTTCTAGTTTTTCCTACTTCATGCAATAATGTAACTCACACAAATGTCAGTTTTGTATAAAATGCATATGACATACCGACAGATAGAAAAAACGAACAGTACACGGATTCTGTTGCTATAGAACCCTAAAAAACTAAAGTAGGGTATTTTATTTCTTTTTAGAGGAATTTGAAAGATTAGCGTTGTCAACCCTCATTTCGATGTTGACACTTGACAACGAACAGTATTGGAACTACAAAAACAAAATTGTTAGATAAGACACTGTACGTTGCGTGGCATAATATTGAAATTTCAAAATTAAAATTTTGCAGATTTAATACTGTACGTTGCGGTTAGTCGATTTGTGTGTGTGTGTTACGTTACACGTATAGCTAAGTACCTACTTATATCTGTTCTTGGCTTAAAGGTCTTGCAACAAAGCCATAAAATCCAGAAAAAAAAATTATATCTGTTCTGTTGACTATCACAATTAACAGGTAGAGCCACTGTACAGACTGACTTGAGGGTGACAATAATTGCCGCTGAGAGGGCGCTCTATTTCCCACATATTAATATTACTCTATGGTCTGTTTGACATTCGTTCGTATTTATCAATAAAAATTAATAGAATATTTTAGTTTTATTAATATTGTTCGTATCTAAATTTTTGTACAATGTTGCTAATGGTTTAAATTGTACTTTAAAGACGACTGTGTCGAAAGTATTTTATATCATGGGAAAGTGCAGTGTTTGAGGTTAGTTTATAAGTAGTCTTGTTTCATTCATGTATATATTTTTCTCTTTTAGTTTGCTTACAAATAACTAGTACCAATACAGAGTAAGTTTCAAGCTTAAATGCCCTATTCGATCTAGTAATTTGCTCTATTTACAATTTGATTCTCGGTTTTTGTTTTATATTATTTATGGAAAATAATACAAAGACAAGTATTTAAAACAGAAAATACGAACGTATAACACGTTTTCTTAAGTATCTGGATTATAAACTGGATGTACTCGTATTTATTTACTTGAGCTTTTTGTTAAACAACAAAAGTCATGTAAGCAATTTACAAAGGATTAATCAAAGTTAGGCATTATAAAACAAAGTATCTTTGTTCTTTTAGATGGTGTAATAAAAAAAAACTTTAACAATGTTTGCTTCCTGTGACCACACTCCTTCAAAGAAGACCTTTCAAAAGCCAAACATTCTTAGGCGAAAACCGAAAGTGACCCCTGTGAGAGCTGGCACATGTAAACCTTTGGGAGCGCAGCCACTGCCTGACACATGTACAGCCAGCCTTAGGAGTCCAGAGCTGGAAAAAAATAAGACTGACAAAAATATTGTTATAAGGAGGCCACCTCAGAGGCTACAGCTGGATATCAATGTGGAACAGAATGTGGCTTCTACATTTAACTCTATATCATTTGTGGAGGAGAATAATCTTGCTGGTAAGTTTATTAAGTTGATTTTAAATTTATTTCCAACTAAGTCAAGCCCTCAACTATGTCTGCAAATAATTTGTTTATATATAAATTAATTGTATTACAAAAAAAAACTAGTAGACATAGATATACATAATCTTGCCAGGCTACTTGATTATTTGTATGTGAGGAAAACTACAGATTTTTTAAATTATTATTACAGAATTAGAACATGGCACTGGTCAGAATGCAGTTAATGTGGAAGCATTTTTAAATGGCAGCGAAGAATCTGAGGTATATTTGAGCAAATATTTATTTACTACCCTTTAAAAGCAACTTTACTTGTGTAAACCATTAGATCTGGCAGTCAAATTGGAATTTCGGGATATTACTAAACTCCCACAAATTGGCTTATTCCCTTATACTCCCACTCTCATGACCCCATTGGCACCGTACAAAACTTGAGTTCATTAATCTCCTACTAGGGAGCAGTGAACACTCATTGTTCCATTATAATCCCACACACCCGGAAGTAATGATGTGATGTGAACAAAATAGAGATCAAAATGGAATAAAACTGGAGGAGTTTTTGAATCCCACAAATGAGCTTAATGAACTCAAAAGTTTTATATGATCCCACTGGGATCATGAGAGTGGAAGCATAATGGAATAAGCCCACAAATTATAGTTGTGTGATGAGATGAATATATATAGACTGAAACAAGTCTCTGGACTTAACAATTAAGATATTCACATGGATCCTGGGAATATGTGGATAAAAAGTAGCCTATGTGATTACCAGTGATTGGAATTGGTTGTGTGATTTTGTGAGACTTCAATGTGTAAAATTAGTATGGATATAACCAGAGGTTGGAATTTTCACAGCAAAACAAAAGACTACCGGAATGTAGATAGAGTTAGAAATGTGTCTTTATCGATATAGAGTATTATCAGGTAGGTACACAAAAAATCATGCCAATATATTTATTAACCTTTCGTATGCCGGAAGTAAAAAAAAAAAAAGTTGTGCATTCTAGCCTCAACAGTTTCATATAAATCCAATGATACAGATTTTAAAAAAAATACAAAAAGAAAGCCTTAAATTGGGTACGGATCCGGTACAAGGCATACGAAGGGTTAAGTCATTTGCAACAGTTAATTTGAAATTTAATTTCCCATTAATTAATCTGCTTCCTTTACATCAAGTGAAGTTGAACTTTCATTTAGTGTACATAAAAGATTTTATAGTGATAAACAAAACAGTTTACTCCCAGAGAATGTTAAAAAATTAATGGTTATCTACTCCTAACATTATCCATCCAAATAAAAATGTTATGTGTTGCTGTGTGAACTGATGCAGGTTTTGAAGATGAAATTGCTCTGCCTCTATTTAATTTTACATAAACCTTACGTAAAATTTTGTGTTATATATTTTGTTATTTGGTTGAACGTTTTTTCTTCTCTTACACAACTATCAATATTGATAAAAAAATGTTTCTTAAACTAGTTTGATTGCGACAGTCTTTTGTTTTGCCGCGAAAATTCCGACCTCTGCATATAATTATAGCTGGCAACCCTGGGATTTTGTTTGAAAATTTTTTATAGTTTTTGATAAGTTTTACTTTATGATGGTGTTATTGTACACATTTCATATTACTATGCTTTATTAAGTGGTAACCACTTATCAACTGTTAAACGAAATATATAATGTTAAATATAATTAATATAATGTTATATATAATTTTCATTGACCAAAAATTTTCAGTTTTGCATTTTCCCATATAACTTCAATTAATATCATGTCAAGAAACTATGCTGTAAAAAACTATGAGTCCCAGAATCCCGGGTCTTATCCAAATTAAGTATAGTGTTTAGGGTCATTCACCCAAATTTCATCCAAATCCATTCAGCTGTTTTGGGAATGAACAAGTAACAAAACACATGCAAGCACTCGCACAAACACTCACAAACTTTGCCATTTATTATATTAATGGGATTGTAGGCTGAATAACATTGTACAGTTATGCCTGTTTTAAAAGTTATGAACCTTTGCCATTTAAGTATTGGAAATTGCAGATGTACATAACTTTTAATATTGTCTCTTTTTTATACTGTTTGATTCTGATTGCAGATCAAAACACAAAATGAATCTACAAACACAAAAATAGCTAGTCACGTTGAACAGAAATGGCACATTGATTTTATAGATGATTCGGATAAAATCATAATTGAACCATGTAAGTTTAAAATGTTTAAATATGTTTCAGTATAAGTTTAGGCTGGCTCTACTAATCCTAAAGTTATAGATAAGATTTTCACTGAAGTCTTTTTTATTTCTTTGCTGCAACAAGTTTTTGATTCAGTTTGAAACCACCAATGCATTTGTTTATAAAATTTAAATGTTTACTTTAGTTGAGGGGTCGCAACTATCGCTGGAAGAGAAAGCTAATACAGTAGCCAAAGAACTGAGCTCAGTGGAAACTTCAACGTCTTGTCAAGAAGAAACTGAAGATTGTGTTCCAGCGGTGGTCAGTCATGAGGAGGTCCCCATTGAACAGTACATAGCAAGAGCTGCCAAATTTAAGGTAAATACACTCTAGAAGCTCAAAGGGGGCTCTAGTCTACCTACATGATTGATTATATCCTCCACTAGGCAACATATATAATAATCAAATATTATTTGTTTCAAGTTTGTTTCAAAATTCACAGCCTGTTATTGAATTTAAATAATGACATTACAGTGTGATGCGCCAGATTGCGACAAGAAATTTCTAACAGAACAAAAACTAAAAAGGCACAAAAGTATTCACAACAAAGCTCCTAGGCATACAACAGTTGAATGTCCTGTGAAGAAAACTGATGAAGATGGTGTGGAAAAGTCATGTGGACGGATTTTTCATGTGAGAGAGGAACTTTCAAAGCATTTGAATGAAGACCATACATTGGATGATGCACCACATAGGTAAGATATGTTACAAATAGAAGTTAGTATCATTTCGTCTAAAACGCAACTAGTCCTAGCGATAATCGGTCTAAAATGCTGCTAGTTAAAACGTATCTAGTCTAAACTGCAACTGGTCTAAGTGGCTACCAGTCTACGTCGCTACTGGTCTAAGCAGTAAGTGGTCTAAAACACAGCTGGCCTTATAAATGGTTATGGCTTGATGCTACATAGACCAGTAGCGATGTAGACTGGTAGCTACTTAGACCAGTTGCAGTTTATACGAGATGCGTTTTAGACCAGAACTAGTTGCATTTTAGACAAAATGATATTAAACCCACAAATAGGCTATTAAGTATAAGTTATAAATAACTTCAACTTATGAGCAGGCCTCATGCATGCCATGTACTTACGCGCGATATTTACCTACCGCGGGGACGATCGCCTGCGATCGAAATTCCAGTAGGTTGTCACAAGCGCGCGCCGACGCACGTTCATTCGTGTTCCATGGAAAAAATATGCCGCCTGAACTTTTATAAGTGAATGGTGAAACAGGGGGCAAATTTTAATATGACTATGCTAGAATTAATAGCTAATATAACAATTTGGAAGTTCGTATCGTGCTGTCCCTCTTACTCTTCTATAAAAAGCTATAAGCGTGAGCGGGATGGCACGATGCGAAGTTCGAAAGTTAACCTTCGTATTTAGTATAACGCTAGGGTACTATGAGCATGGCAATGTGTTCTACGCATTACAATAAATATCCTTTTTTGTTAGGATTCCAGAGCTAAAATGGCAAAAACGGAACCCTTATAGTTTCGCCATGACCGTCTGTCTCTTTGTCCGTCCGTGGCTTAGCTTAAAGAATATTAGTGCTAGAAAGTTTGCATGGATATAATATATAGCAATTATCCCGACAAAATGGTAAAACAACATGTAGAAAAAAAAAATTTAATCCAAACTGCCAGCCCTTGTCACTGTCGGCACGCACACATTCTTAAGGAGACGGAGTAGTATAATCTGTGGCTACAATCGCGGTAAGTACCAAGATTTTGTACGGGATGCAGTATCTGTTACGAAGTAACTATTAAGTAATCTGTGTTATGAGTATGATTATGGGCCACTACATAAAAAATGCAATTGCAAAAATTGGGAAAATGCAATTTAATTATTGGCTCTTTGAATTAGCTATGTTAACTTATTTTTACAAGCTTTTATTATTTTATATTTTATTTTTATGTCCAACACTCGCTGCTTGAGTATAGTATTTTTTTTAAGTTTATCTAAGATTAGTATCCTAGCTAATTTACAAAGAACAATACATAATTTAAAAAATAATTAACAATTAAATTGAATCAGTAATGTGTGAGACTTGATAATCGCCTTTTGAATTTCGTTAATATATCGGCTATAGTGACGCACTGCAGGCGTATTTTCTTAGCCTATCGGTGATTTATGGCACCGCGAGCAGCAAGTGTAATTATTACATTTTTAACCCACTACACAAACAGAGGGGTGTGTTATAAGTTTGACTGCTGTGTGTGCGTGCGTGCGTGCGTGCGTGTGTGTGTTTGCTTATAAATGAGTAGAGTAACTGAAGAGGTTGATAGTAACTGACCATTGTTCTTGTCTTTATTATAACGTTCACGGCTTTTTTGTCATTAGACCTTATAGGCACGCTGCAACCGCTTTGTCCCTGCATTTTAAATCTGTAATATCTTGGAAAATATTCATTTAAATTACATGCTGTAAAGGCCCATATTGATCCATATTACATGCACAATGTATTTAAGGTACTTAATTGGATAAGGACTAATGCTGTATTGCTTAAAATCGCTTCGTAAATAAGCCATTATTTTTTGTAAAAAGTAAAGGATAAAAAATGGTTATTGTGGGTTATCCCTAAGAGATATACATATACCATCGCGGACTTTTTTGTAGAACTTTTTAAGATGTACAATACTGTAGTACATTATTTTGATCTATCTCGTAGGGTTCAGCCAGCGTTTGCATTATAAACGCAAAAAAATGTGTTTATTTACGACATCACATTAGAAACCTCTAAAATTATCAGTGTTTCTCTGCTGTATTATGTATGTATTATACATATAAACTTTCCTCTTGAATCACTCTATCTATTAAAACAAACCGCATCAAAATCCGTTGCGTAATTTTAAAGATCTAAGCATACATAGGGACACACAGACAGCGGGAAGCGACTTTGTTTTATACTATGTAGTGATGATTTGGTAGAAACCTGCTAGAGTACATTCTGTTTTTAAGTCAATACCTACTCTTTGGCTAATGTCAAACATTCCCGCACTGAAAACCCCGATGTATGGACATGGAGTAAAATTTTTTACACCTTAAAATTTGGATGGTGTCGTGCAGATGCGAGGAGTGCGGCCGTCGGTTCTTCTGGGCGTCGGGGCTGCGGGCGCACGGGCGCGCGCACTGGTCGCGGGGGGCGCGCGCGCCGCTGGCCTGCGCCTGGCCCGGCTGCGGCCGCGCCTTCCGCCAGCCCTGCCGCCTGCGCGAGCACGCGCGCGCGCACACCGGCGACAAGCCCTACCCCTGCCGGCACCCGGTCAGTGCCCGCTACCACTGACCACTGACCACTGACAGATGCCATGCCTTCATTTCATTTCCAACTTTAACACCATACAAATAAAGTAGCTATTACAAAATCTGCAAACGTGGGCAACAGTATTCTAAAATTGGCTTTATTTGTAGGTCGTTAAAGTTGAATATGAAATGAAGGCAAACCATCTGTCAGTGGTAAACTTTATGTAATTTTACTGTAACACTTGGGCTGTGCAAACTCTATGGCAAAAGTTAAAGAGTCAATAACCAATATCTTTTAGTCAAGTCTATGTGGGATGTCTCACCAACTTTCAGCCCATTTAATAGTACATTACTGCAGCGGCCGCGAAATAGGGGATTGCCGGCCGAGTAGTTATAGATGGCCGAGTGTTAACGAGGCCATCTAGAGATACGAGGCCGGCAATCCCTGTTCGTGGCCAAGGCTTGTATAGAGTTTTTCTCAAACATGCATCACCATCACCACCATCATCATCATCACCATCATGATCATCATCAATATCATCATCAACATCATCGTCATCACCATCACAATCATCATCATAATCATCATCACTATCATCATCATCATCATCATCATCAACATCATCATCATCATCATCATCATCTCATCATCACCATCATCATCATCATCATCTCATCATCATCATCATCATCAACATCATCATCACCATTTCATCATCACCATCATCATCTCATCATCACCATCATCATCATCATCATCATCGCCATCATCATCATCATCATCACCATCATCATCACCATCATCATCACCATCATCATCATCATCACACCATCATCATCATCATCATCATCATCATCTTACCTTACCTTAAATAAGCGTAGTGGCAGAATGTCTTAATGAACCAAAACGCAAATATTGCTTATAGTTTTTTTTTTAATGGCTAAATGCTATGATGCCATAGACCTATAACGTCATGGTATGAAACAATAGACGATCACTTTGCTGGCCTAGGCCAGCAAAGTTGTATGAAATTCCATTATTGACCTCTCGTCTAGGCGGTCCCCCACCACCGGCTGCACCTGCACCTGCAACGTGACCCTTCGTGGCGTACTATAAGGAACATAACGTCAATATTTCATAGCATGTTTGAGAAAATGAATATTATGTTTGCTGATTCGAAGTTGCTAATTTTATGTTGAGAGACAACTTTTGTTTCGTACGCTATGTATGATATGACCCAAACAAATACGTAATTGAATAAACGAGCAACGGAATTTGTTCAGAATTGTGGCTGGTCATTCCGCACGGCCAGCAAGCTGGTGCGGCACGCGCGGCGGCACACGGGCGAGCGGCGGCACCTGTGCGCGTGCGGGCGCGCCTTCCTGCGCCGCGAGCACCTGCGCGAGCACCAGGCCCGGCACGCGCCGCAGCCGCGCCAGCGCCACCACTGCACGCACAGCGGTAACTAACTGCGGCTGGGCGTGCCCGTGCCGCGCCCGCACGGCGGCACACGGGCGAGCGGCGGTAAAGTGATGATATGCCGTGAGATGCTTCTCGGTCGTTAGGTGACGAACTGGGGATCCTGGGTTTTTTACCTTTCTCCAGGTACAGCCAGATGCGACTTGCTCTGCGTTTACGTTTTCCGCTCCAAGTAGATGCCGTACGCCACGTACGTCGAGTGGTTGCCTCGTACTGCGTCGCATCGCCCGCGTGACGCGCTCGCGCTTATTTATTAACGTCGCAAGCGAAACGAATGCGTTATTACTCTGTTTAATATGTTTCATCATCATCCCAGACTATACAGGGTGTTTGGCAGTCGAGTGTAGGGGTTTTAAGGGGTGATAGTAGGGGTCATTCTGAACATTTTTGACCAACAAAACAATGATTAATTTTGTAGTAGCATATGTAAATTAACGGGACCTGGAAAAGGGGTAAGTAAGGCGGCCACATAAGTAGGTACCGTCGGAATTCCTTTTAGAATAATACCGACAGAATACTTAGAAATTTGCAGTTTTAGATTGGAATTGTAAAATAAAAAATACCTAGACCGTTGTCTCCATTTCGCGCGGCTGCAGGTAAGTATTTCGGTTACGACTGTAAGATATAAGTAAGTTCCGGTTACAAGTTGATGACAGCCTCTTAAGTCTACTAATTTACTTAAGTTTTGATTTACAAACCTCAAACACTTGCCATTCGAGAATGATATGATAAGATAATATAGCAGAACCTCTTTTATTCCTTTTTTAGGATGCACACAATCGTTCAACAACATGAGTTCGCTGTACCTCCACATGAAGAAAGTTCACAAGAAAGAGGAAGAACAAGTTGCACCAAAAGCTGAAGTGACAGAAGTGTCCACCATCGCTTTGACTGATCTAGAGAATAATATGTTCATGGTTAGTACTGAGGACGTTTCAGCGGGTTTTTGCATCTAATAGCAACGTATCCGTACTATCCTTATAGAAAAGTTGTGTCAAAGTAAAAAAAATGTCATATGTTTCAAATAATTTCTGTACGCCTTTACAGGCAAAAAGAGCCTTTCTTGATTTTTTCACGTATAGAGGAATTAGGTATTACAAGAATGTGTGACGCGCCGAAAGAAGTCATACTCGAGTCAACTTAATACCATGAAATTCAGTCCACTTATTCTTTCGTCGATTTTAAAAAGCTCTTTTGCTCCTTATACGATCACAATACGAGATTGATGTCTGATGTGCAGTGATCGGATCTAGGATGCAATTTGGGGTGAACGACCTCAAATATTATGCTTAACATGCATGTGACTGGGGATTTCCCGGGATTTGGGGAAATGGGTTATTGTTCATGTTAAAAATTATCTAATAACTTTTGTCGAGGGTTAAACTAAATAAACAAAATGAAAATGTTCGCTATCTATAACAGGTTAATTTATTTTACATAAACTTTAAAAAAATATTTTAAATACTCATACCATTTAATAAAAGAGGTTGATAAAATATTAGTAATTATTATTACTTTTACCTGCATACACTCGTAAACAGATAAATATAATAAAAAATACCATAAAAGATAAGACGAGCAAGATACGTTTATTTTATATTTCGTTTATTTTATAGTGTAAACTACTTAAAATTAAAAGTTATTTACTGTTTTATAAAGGTAGGTAACAAAAAGACTCGCGGTATTGTTAGTCATATCCAAGTTAAGATAACCCCGACTTAAACCCCGGGAAATTGCATCCTAGATCCGATCACTGCTGATGTGTCACTTGCCACTGTTCATAATTTAGCCGAGTATCACATCTCAGCCTATATCCGTCCCACTGTATGGCCTCCTCTCAGAATTGGAGGGCTTGAGCTGTAGTTCCCGCGCGGGCCCCGCACGCACCATTGAATTTCGTCGTAGTTGTGTGGTGATTTCCTCACTTATGGTAAATTTCTAATGTATTTTCGCACATAAATACCGAAAAACTCAGAGGTGCGAGTTGAACCCGCGACCCTCTGCCTGATAGGACATAGGTCAAATCAGTGCCACCTCGGCTTTTGAGTAATATATACTGGTAAATATTGTCATTAATAAACCCAATTACCATTACGCGGCTTAATTATGAGCAGTAGCAAGTGGCTCAACAATCCCGTGTTGTGACTGTACAATTGGCTAAGTAAAGTTTTTTGAAGAGATGCTAATTATATTTTTTTTCGACAGTGGTTGACTTCAACACCAAGAAACTGCAGCTGTTTTATTTTTATCTCCTTTTATTTTTTGGAAATATTTTTTAAGTGTTCGAGATGGCATTTGTGAGATTTTACGGCTGACAAGCGGTTCGTGCTCAGTACTAAGAAGAAATAGAAAAAAAAAACGAAGTCAACTGTCGCTTCTGTCAATGTCAAATGAAATCTAACCGTTTGCGTTTCATTTGCTTTGCGTTGTCCAAGAATCAGTTCCAAAATAGTGATCGAAAGTATTCAATCGTGATCCAATTATCGTGCATAGGTCGTGGAGAAATGCGGTAAAATTGAAAGTACGGATTTTATGCGGAGGTCGATAAAAATAGTCGAAAAATCACACTGAGCACTCCAAAACGCAAAGTATAACGAAACTCAAACGATTTGACATTGACAGAAGTGACAGTTCACTTCGGTTTTTTTTCTGTTTCTACTAAGTTCTGAGCACGAACGGCTTGTCAGCCATAAAATCTCACAAATGTCATCTCGAACACGTAAAAAAATATTTCCATTAAACAATAGGAGATAAAAATAAAACAGCTGCAGTTTCTCGATCTCCAGAACGCAGACTGTCGAAAAAAAATATAATTAGCACCTCTTCAAAAAACTTTACTTAGCCAATTGATTGATTGACACACAGGCAGGGGGGTTTTACTCCGCAGATTAGGTATGTTCGGCCGGCGCGCCTCCCGGGGAGGCGTATGGCAGTAGGTTGTCGCGCGGCCTTCGGTTCGCACGCTAGCCGCGTCGCGCGTAATTAAGCATCTTTTTTTCTGTGATTTTTGCAACAAACAATGACTTCTAAACGATCTTATAAATAACTTACTTACTTACTAAAGGTAGTTTACTGAATTAATACACACTGTTATCCGATTTATTTATCTGGTTGATTTATATACCTACCAAATATCGGCGAGGGGAAACCCTGTGCCATTGGTTTCGGATCGGCGGTGCCCAACGGAATATGAACGCTCGTATCACACGTTACGTTTCAATTTCGCGTGCAAGCACTAAGAGTACGCAAGTTTTTATACCTAAAGTTGAGTTTTGTTCGAGAGTGATCCTTCTGTACGTTAGTACTATTACTTATTCTGTGACACAGGTAAGTTTCCTGCCGGAATCCGGCGAGCCGGCGGCGGGGTCCCCGGCGGCGGCGGCGTCGCCGGAGCGGGAGTGGCACGCGGCGCGCACGCACTGCACGTGGCCGCTGGCGCCGCGCGCGCCCGCCTACGACGACGCTTTTGTGCTGGAGGATGCACATGTGAGTCCCGCAGTCTACAGGGTGCTTGGTAGCTACGTGCTACGTGTTAAGGGGGTGATAGCCGAGGTATTTTTGAACATTTTTAGCCATATATGTCTTAGCCGAAATTTGTTTTATTTTTAAATTGAAGACTTAGAAATTTTAGGAAACTATCCAGAATTTGATAGTCACGAGTCTATATTGCCCCAATGAGTGTTAATTTGGAAATTTTAAATATGGCACAGAAAAATGACGTAGACTTGTCTTTTTCACACGTTATTTACTAGTATAATTTCAAGGCTTGCATTCTTAGCGAGTGCTCCCTGAGTTTGGTTTTTACTTTTTATCTCAGATTTAGTAAGCAGTGTCAATGAGTGATACCTTAAAAGAAAGAACAATAAACAGGCATGTTTCTAAAAATGTTTGAACATTTCAGAGTTTTTTTATTTTTATTTATGGCACAGAAAAATGGCTCTGTTCCAACCTAAGACATTTTTAGTTATTTCGAATGCCTCCATTTTGTTTTTGTGGCAAGAAAGACACTTAAAAATTATTTAATTTGGTCCAATACAAATTAAACTATCCGAAATAAAAGATTTGGTTTCCAAATTAACGCTCATTGGGGCAATATTGACTCGTGACTATCAAATTCTGGGTATTTTCCTTTAATTTCTAAGTCTACAATTTAAAAAAAAAATATTAAATTTCGGCTAAGACATATTATTATATGGCTAAAAATGTTCAAAAATACTTCGGCTATCACCCCCTTAAAGCTTTGCACGTAGCTACCAAACACCCTGTATAATAGTCCGCAGATAATTTTTTTTATCATCTCGAGCTACAATCTGTCTCCCTCCATGGTACATTCAGCAGTATGTTAGTTAGTGCTTATGCTAGTGTGCTCAGTATGTGACCTGTGTCACATCCTCATCATTTAGTTTAGACAGTAGGCATGTTTACTGTGGCTGAACTAAATCTTGAGGTATAGATACTGTGATACGTTTTAATCGTCGTGCTTGGTTATGTATAGTTCTCCATTAGTGACTCAGCCAGAGTATCTAGGTGATGTACTATTTGTTCCTTGTAGGACCTAGTATGGCGTGCAATTTATCAATTTTATCTGTCCGTTTATTATCTATTAATAATCACAAATTCAAGGACGCGCTACCGCCCCCACGAAAAGCTTCAGAGCCCACAAGGGGGCGGTACCGTCCTCGTTGGGGAACTGCTTTAGATAAAAAGGTTTGCACTGCAACATATTATAGCGAGTGCAAGGAAGTCATTGCGCTCATAAATAGTAACAGGGCGCCCGGAATGCTAGTGTTTTGAAATTAGTTCTAACAGTGTGACTTGAACGGCTACAAACAGTTCAACTTTCGCTGGTCGCTCAGTGTGCTATTTCTTACAGGATCTGTTAAAAAGTTCGCATTGAGCGCACGAAACAGCAATTTGTGATTACTTTTGCTAGCGGTTGGTCGCCTGGTCTACTGGCTAGAAACTAGAAACGGTCTGCCCAAAATTATTTTCGATGAATAAACCTAAGTCTGATATAATGTTATGTGATTGTCAATTGTTCCCATTTGTACAAACAATGAAACTTTTCATGCAGGTGGAACAGTCCGAGAGTTCTGAGAGCAACATTTACACGGTCCGGAGCGACCTATTCCTGCATGGGAACCTGTTGCACAATGAGGACAGCCAGTGAGTGTATTTTTAAAACGGTAATATTTTGGATTCTCATCTGATGTAGCTACCGTGTTGGGCTCAACAGCCTTTCCCAACCGGCCTCCGCCACAACTACAACACAACAGCGCAACGACTGTTATCGCCAAGAATCCCTTTTAAAAATTAACCGCGGACGCACGCTCCGCTTCATTTGTATCTATGCTTTTGTTTTTAGGGTTCCGTACCCAAAGGGTAGAAACGGAACCCTATTACTAAGACTTCGCTGTCCGTCCATCTGTCACCAGGCTGTATCTCACGAATCGTGATAGCTAGGCAGTTGAAATTTTCATAGATGATGTATTTCGGTTGCCGCTATAACAACAAATACTAAAAAAAAAACAGAATAAAACAAATATTTAAGGGGGCTCCCATACAACAAACGTGTTTGTTTTGCCTTTTTTTATAGATAATGGTACGGAACCCTACCTGCGCGAGTCCGACTCGCACTTGGCCGGTTTTTATTTATTTATTAACAGTCAATAAATAGTTCATAGAAAAGCTTGTATTAAAAAAATATCTTTTTACATAAACTTATTGCAAGTTTATTTCAATGACTGTTTTATTGTGGCAGGCAAATGGGATCTTCGGGACCTTTGGCGGGGGACGCGCCGCCCGCGTCTCCGCCGCACGCCGACTTGCCGCTGCTTGACACGCATTCTACCATCGACCTCATGCAGGTACCTTTATACATGAAACTACCGTGAGACTCACTCATAATAGTGGAAATAAACCGATCACTCACGTCTTAAAACGAGTTTAACTCGACTTGTTTCGGGCTAATTCGTAGTCCTTCCTCTCGGAGTCGTACGTCACGGCGGCTGCCAAACGCGCACTCACCTGTGTGCGCGAAACATGTTGATTAGCCCGAAACATGTCGAGTTAAACTTGTTTTAAGACGTGAGTGATCAGGTACCTTTATATCCAGAGACATCGCATGTTTTTATGGAATGCTAATAATTAGAATTCGGTTCAAAGGCCAATAAATATGATATTACAAATTGGTTTCTAAACACTAAAAGGCGAATAAACCATTGAAGGCTTTTTCAGGCAAAATGTGTATATTCACCACATCAATATAGTTACACATAGAGATTCGACATTGCTCCGTTTACTTGAATTTGTGAAAAATGTGATTCGCTTTTAAATAAATCTCTCATAGGTAAAAAATATAAAACAATTTTGTGCAACATGCCCTTTTGTATCGAATTAACAATCCGTGTCTCGTCATTCATGTTCATGTGATTACTTCAATTTGGTTATTTTATCAACAGGAGGAGTTAATGTATACAGACGCGGCGGTTGACGAGTCATCCTTCCAGGTCCTTTTGCTGAGTGGCGAAGAACTGGGCTAATGAAAACTGAGCTTTGTATATATTATTAGTGTGAGATACGTTTAACGCTTGCGTAGTGTTTCTGCAATACATTATCTGTACCTATACAAAATGACCACTAACAGCAGCACTATTTGGTTGCGCATTTCAGAAGTTTGTATTCGTCTTTTGAACTAAATTTAAGCAATTTATGTCACTAGGAGTGATAGTGAGTTTCCTTTCCTATTGTAAATCTATTGTCATTTATAAAAGACGCGTGTAACCAAAAATGTTAAATTTATCGTTTGAGTGACTTCAGCAATGCTAGGATGAGATGTTTTGCCATTAAGCCAGTGTGTTAGCAGGGTTTTAATGAGTTCAAAACTTCACTTTATAGTTTTAATTATAGTTATCTAAGGTTATCGAGTATTGTGACGACCGAACTTGTAGCGTTCTATTCTTAAGAGTACCTTTAAGTGTTGATTTTTACTTGGACAAAATATTTGGAAGGGAATAACTAGCAAAATTTATATGAACATGGTACAAAATGTTGCATATACAATGATATTTTGGGTGCAATACTTGGAACATTATTATTTGTCAATATTTAATTAACCAGTCAATTTTAAAAATAGGTAAATTAGGTTCGTGTATATATTATTTATATATTAAAACTAGCTGACGCCTACGGCTTCGCCGCCTTTGTAGAACTCTCTATCAAGTGGAAATTTTGCAAAATCCGTCCTTAACGTCTATACCAGAAAGCTTAATACATCGCATAATCAAAGCTTTCTAGTTCTAAAGGTTGGACAGGGCGTTGCACTTATGTGCTCAATTTTGCGGTTACTTCTTGATCAGATGAAGTTTTTGACACTAAGGACCGCATTGTATACTGAAAGACTAATGAGCTGCAGACAAGACTGATGCAGTGTATTAGCACGAGTTTAAGATTTGGTTGTTCATCGCTCATACTTTCAGTAATCGATCGGTACAAATGTGTTAGCTTTAACTGGCGTACACAGATGCTAAGGTAAGTGTCTCCGTTTTTTAAATATTGAACAGATTAAATCTGGCTAATTTAGGCAATTAAAGAATTAATTTTATAGCGATACGTTTTAATACGTAATTTTATGTTAAACTTGAGCAGAACAAATATTATTCAAAGGAGAGAATGTTATTAATAAGAATGAAATGATCTCTAGAAATGCCTTTTAAGTATAGGTTTGTATTGTATGTATATGCCATTGAAGAATAATTGTGATTAGTGATACGACTCAGACGTGCCTACAATGGGAGGTTCAAGAAAAGAAGGAAATTAAATGGATACCACTTCATTTTTTGATAACTTTACGAAGAGATTACGATGTCATAAGAGTACTTCACAATTTACTGGATAAAGTATGTCTAAAAGTGATAATAGTTAAGGCATGTTACATCGCCGCTAGAGTAGGCGTTTGTTACGTAAAAGTATTGATTGTTGTGAGAGTTTTTATCTAGATATTTTGGATTATTTGTTAGAAAGCTGTTAATAGATGTCACTGTTAGTTCAAATCTTTATTTTTCCTATATATCGAGTACTTGGCATGGCTTCGTCGCGAGCTCGCAAGTTACGAATGCGCATGACTCTGTGGTTTAAAAAAATAGTTTAAATAAAATATGAGTTTTATTCTGGCCGAAAGATAAAATTTAGTGTGCAAGAAGATTATAAACAAAACAAGTGACATCTAGTGATTTTTGACTGTCGAATATCTTTAATTTGGTCGTGTTATCAGACTGTTTTTTTGTTGATGTAGCTGTCTCCTCACCTAGTTCCTATTGTACGAAACAACTACTTGCCTAAATACAAAAGCAACGTGAAAGCAAAGCCAATGTCAAATATTATAAGGGTACAGCCAAGGTGCTCAGTGTATTGTAACGCGCTTCTATTGTTAAGGGCGGTAGACCTAGTTTAGATATATTTGAGCAGCTTGGCTTTTCCCTTATTTTTGACATGTAACGTTGGATTCGTATATTGCAATACAAAAGTTTATCGAGTCAGGTGCAATGCGTGAAATTTCAATTTGAAGACAGTCTGGTCTTACACGGCTCGGAAGTTGGCATACATCTCAGGATCGTAAGCCCGGTGAAGCGTCGACTGTACTAGATTAATATAGGTATAATGATATTGCTATTAAGTTAGGCCTAACATCTAGCTGTTAGTTACAATGTTGTAAATAAGATAATATATTTTTGGATTTATTGAAAAACAATAAGTAAGAACGCTTATTTTTTGAGACTGTTGTCCAAATTATAATCATGATAGCATTTTTTTTGTTAAAATTATACTAACTTTTGGCGTAGCAGATATCGTATTTCAAAATTATTTTTATTAGTTTATTTCGGTTGTTGCTGTTTTGTTTTGTTTGTAATACATGGGTACTAATAAGTGAAAGTCGATAACGTCCGCACTGTACATACAAACTAAGTCACACTTAATTCATCACATATCAATTTTAGTTTGTTTTTTAATTGTACTTTATTTAGTTGCCTCGTGTTAAACATGAAGATTTTGCTATACAGTTGTGGCCATATAATTAAGAACGATTATTTATTGAGATGATTTTTTCAAAGTAACAAGTATAACTAATTGCCCGTATTTTTTTTATTATTCTCGGTATTGCGAAACTTTTCCGTACTACCGGTACATTCATTTATGCAACATAGTTGGTTAAAAAATTAATAGAGAAACTTTATACATTCGATCTGAACCTAGTATTAGTACTTACTGGCTGGTCACGTAATTAAGAACGCTGAATAGTTTATTATTTTTTCAAATTTAAATAGAGAACACTGTGTGGCTCTGTGGTTGTAGATTATTATTCGTATAATTTTGGCGCCATTTCGTGCTGTTAAAGTCTTAAAAGTGATTACTTCGTATAAAAACAATGGGGAAAAATAAAAGTTGTGATAAATCTACAAGAGAAGTAATAATAAAACTTCGCGAGAAGAATTGGTCGTATAAAAAGATAGCCGACTATCTGCAATGTTCAAAAACAATGGTTTTCCATGCCGTAAAGCATTTTTCCACGTATCAAACTACTTCAAACGTTCCACGTGGACCTAGACAAAGAAAGTCATCTCGTCGAGATGATCGAAATATCGTTCGTTTGGCAAAACAAAATCCTTTTAAAGGGTCTAATGAGTTGAGAAAAGAATATTTTGGCGAAAACAACCCTTCAGCAATCTCTGCACGCACTATTCGAAGGCGTTTGGTAGAAAATAAGTTGAACGGAAGGATAGCGAGGAAGGTGCCTATGTTGAAACGATGTCATAGGCAAGCCCGACTTGCATTTGCAAGAAGGTATGAAAACTGGACAGTCAGACAGTGGAAAAACGTTCTTTTTTCTGACGAGACAAAAATAAATAGGGTAAGTTCTGATGGAAAACGATATGTACGACGCCCTCCGAATAAAGCATTCGACCCAAAGTACACAAAAGTGACATTAAAGCATGGCGGGGGAAATGTGAAAATTTGGGGGTGCATTTCTGGACATGGCGTTGGACCTGTTAGGCTGATAGAAGGAAACATGGATCAATTCCAATACAAAAATATACTGCAAGAAACAATGTTACCATATGCCGAAGACGTGCTTCCGGTTATTTGGACATTCCAGCACGACAATGATCCAAAGCATACTGCACGCACCGTTAAGGAATTCCTCACATCACAATCAGTTTCTGTCTTAGATTGGCCAGCCAACAGCCCAGATCTTAACCCAATAGAGCATCTTTGGTGCGAAGTCAAGAAAAAGGTTTCATATCGACAGTGTGGCAATTTGAGAGAGCTGTACGACGTTTTCTTAGAAGAATGGAACTCTATTTCTCTTGCGAAATGTCAAAAATTGATAGATTCAATGCCTCGCCGGTGTAAAGCCGTAATTAAAAGCCGTGGACATGCTACTAACTATTAATTTTAATTCAAATGTATTAAATTGCTTTTTTTTTCTATACCAACTTCACATTAATATGATTTATTTAATCTAAGTTTCATATAAAACAACTCTCGAGCAGTTTAATAAATCGTTCTTAATTATTTGTCCAGCTTCATTACTATTTGAATTTATTAGTATAGAGAACAAATAAAATTTGTAAAAAAAAATGTTAGCAATTATACACTATTATTCTTAATCCCGTTTGCTCTATCCATGTGGCTATTTTATAACATAACTTGTTACTTCTAAGAAGGAACACAACTAGACATATGACATGATTTAGATAAAAAAAAATCGGAAACTTCAAATCGTTCTTAATTGTATGACCACCACTGTATATAACAATAAATGTTTCCGATTTACGAACCATGTGTATTGGTATAAAAACAACCCTTCACAAGAGTAAAATTATTATAGTCCGACAAGGTCGTGCGCGACCCTCCGCGGAACCCTGTCGCAGTGAGTATTTGCCGCACTTATTAAAAACAATCTTGTTAAGGACAGCAGAGGCTCCCTGCGACAGGGTTCCGCCGAGCGCCGCGCACGAGCTTGTCAAGGTATAACACTTAACTCCTAGTTGAAAATAAATAATTATTCTAAAAAATAGTCCGGCAATCAGTCCTAGTTTATCACGTGACTAATAAACTGGTAGGACAGGGCGATTGACCACATTGTGATAGATTCGTATTACACTATCAATAATGTATCGTGATCCTGGTATAAATTTGAGATTTTTGTCTTTTCTGAAAATCCTCCACGAAACATTAAAAATCACTAGTCTCCGCAAGCCTGAATAGGTAGGTAGGTATCTATTTTATATGCTATGCTATAAGTAGGGGGTATTGAATGCAATATCTCCTACTTAACTGACTTGAATGCAAAATCATTTGTTTCGCTCCTGCTCTACTGTGAAGCCGGAATCACGATACGTATTGATAGCGTAATAATCATTCACGCCTTGTCGTGTGTATGAGGTAAGTCGTGGGTGTGGCTCTGGCACAAAATGTCGGAGAGTTTGTTGCGGCCAAGCGCGAGCGCCCAGACTAGCGTGTGAACCACGAAGACTCCTAGTAAGGACCCTCCTGAGACCACGCCCGCCATGCCTGGTTCGTTCCAGTTTAATACCGGGTAGATGAATGGCTCGCCAAATCTGGAATGGAAATAATACTTATTTAAATACGACGAGTATTATACACACTTAACTGACCATTTGTACTCCTCACAGTACAGTTCGAGGAGGAAGGGTCCTGAGCTAACATCAAATTAGTCGTAACGTAACTAAGTCTCGTGCGACTATTTTGACAGATGGGCCAGTGGATGTAAACATGTAGGTGTGAAAAAAATATAAAGTTGGGCAAAAATATTCGCATATTAATGAAGAAATATATCATCATTTCTTATTGCATTCACTGCCGGGAACGCATATATCCGTTTTCGTAATTTTGTAGTGCCGCTGTCATAGTTTGGCAGTCATTTGAACGCACATGTGCGTTTGTGGCACCTCGAAAAGTCCCGAGTCTGAAGCCGGCAGCGAATGCGTTATACCCAATTATTTATTTAGTTCATTGTTAGATTCCTGTATTGCTATACGTGTCGAAACGAATTATAAGGTTCACGTTTATCTGCTGCTATCGACATTGACGGCAATAAAAAATATAAATAGGTAGTAAATATATACGCAAGTCATTTAAGTTGTTATCAATGGCAATGTCCATTTTTCAATAGTTTTTGAATAAATAAGTATCAATTAATTTGAGTGAGGCGCAAACCCAAGTAAAATTTACTGATGAATCCCAATAAAATTTACTTTGATTTGAACCCGTGTACTGCGACGTTGAGCCAGATAATAGTCTAGCTAGATAGGTCTACCAATTGTTGGTGCCGCCTATGCGACAACCTACACGGCAGCCACCAGTAACGGCTGATACACGTGTAGCCAGCGCACCGGAGTGCGGGAGACGAGCAGCTCGACTGACACAATTCTAATTACTTATTGTCATTTTAAAAATAAGCTGTGTAAAAAGAAAAGCAGGTTTAGTTTTGAAATGAGAATAATTCGAATTGTTTCAGTCTCATTCTGAAGGTGCGAATAGTGATTAATATTGCAATAAAAAAATGTTTTATATGTTACGTCATAAAACAAAGTTTTAGTTTATAATTTGTTTGTTCCATTTATTCAGTACCTAAGTAAACGTATTTAATGAACTGACACAATCACTTTGCACACCCGCGACCTTAAAAACCCTAAAAAAGTAAGTAGTAGTAAGTAAGCAGATCGCGGGTGAGCAAAGTAATTGTTTCAGTTCATTAATATGGACCTCCGCAAATTAACGCCTGATTCAATAAACTGTTTATTTGTTATGGTGGCCTTTCATGGTCCATCCACCTTATAATCTAGACCTACCCGTTGGTGCCTTCTGCGGCGTAGTAGATCCCGCTGAAGGCGACATACACGGCAGCCACCAGTTGTAACGTAGTTATTTTTTCGGTATAATAAATTTATCAAAATTTAGTACATTTAGTACATAGTAACGCCATCTAGCGAGGATTTTCGTCAACAGTCTATGATTCAAACGTTTTTCGGTTAGGGCGACATCTGACGATGGATAGTGGCAACAGCTGTGTCTAGATTAGGCTTTTGATTCTTAAATCAAATAAAAAATTATGTAAATGTTAGGTTTGGATTTATTTTCGTAATTCCCAAAAATAATTACAAAGTTTAGTAAAAGTTTCAAAACTTGTGTTAGTCGTTTCAGCTCTGTTTTGGTTGTCGCTGTGACAGGACCTCTGTGGACGTTTTGACAGCCAGAGGTCAAGTCATTGAGATAATATTTCTGCATCGTCACGGACGTGTAATTTTTTGAAAAGGAGAGAGGAGCCGCCGAAATGGTGTGAGCTCGGAGTTATTGTATTTGTGTTTGTCCGTACTTCACATCAGCAGGGGTGAGTCCTAGCAAGTTGTTTTCCTTTAATTTACATTTTTGTCCAAAATGCTGACGTTCGTAATTTTGTTCTAGCCAGCCCTAGTCTGCATCTACAGCGTCATGGACGTCTAAAAATAAAAATTTAAGGATATAGCCAGCAATGCCAGCGATTAATTTGAGGCGGGACGGGTCAGCTTTATAAGGTAAAGCTCTGGTTTTGCTTGTGTGCCCTTGCACGCACACTACCTCCATTTCGTGTAGGTGATCCGTGCCACGCATGCTTACATGATTATTTGTTTGTTTCAGCTTGAAAATGCTTTTAAGCTGAAAGGGACCTAAAAGAACTGGGGAACTAAAAGAATTCCTTTTGAACTTAATTAACTTTTGAACTTTAGAACTTTGTCAAACCTATAGAACTTTTAGAACTTTAGAATATTCTAGATCATTTCCAAACTTCCGCAAGGACTTCGGGTCAGACTTCTGGTTCATTTATATGCCTTTGGTCAGATTTTCTTTTCTCTTCAGTATGCAGTAACTGAGCTTAAATAAACTTAAAGGGGAATGCGCCCAGATTCAAACGCTTGACCATTTCCGTTTCCCAAGTGGTTCCAACTCTTCTAGTTGGGTGAAAAATTACTAAGATCTTCGAGGGAGGAGCCAGCGGTAGTGAAGAGATAGGTGAACGCCGCTAATTGGAAACTTGTACGGAGCTTACTACAGGTCAGATCCAACCTATTAAGTGTGGTGTCCTTATAAACTAAGTCTAGGCTGCTAGGTGTTCCTTTACTCATGTGGAAGACTATTGTGGTATGATTTTCTCATAAATTTAGTTGTTCTGGTAGGAAGCGAGTTTGAGCCAAACCTTAGAACCCAATTACGACCTCTACCGTTTATGGTTTAATGTTACTGTACACCTAAGTTCGTACCTACTGAAATCCTAGAAGTAATAAAAGAATTTCAACCAGAACTTGGGTATTATTTTTATATTTCATAAAATTTTTGTCACCGACCCTACTGAGCGAACCGGCAACTCTTGCACCAGAGTTTTTAAGGTGACAAAATGGCGCCCACGTTCCGTTATGGCTTAAATTCCTTCCTGTTTTGGTAAATGAGAATACCACGGTGGTCTTTTTCATGTAAACTAATTTTACTTATTTTCTGTTGCTGAAGAGAGCAAAGTTTTGTGTACATAAATTAGTACATATTTGGTTATTGCTGGCATTATTCTGAGTTTGTGTTGTGTGTTTAAAGGTTTTACATGTCAACTGATATGTTTTTTCTGTAATGTTGAATAAAATACATTTTTTTAATTTATTTCAAACCTCTGACTAAGTTAACTGCATAACATTCACATTTATTTATTACATTGACCTGTGTTCATTTGGTGAGGTATTGAAAGTGAGTTTATCTACTCTGATGTAACTACCTTCTAACGGTAAATAAAAAAAATCCTTTATGTATTACTTTAGGATGTGATTTAAAACTTACATATTTTGGCATAATTGACAGCTTTCACTGGTTATTATATACTTATTTCAGTGTTGAAACATTTTTTTTGATATTTTAGCTTCACTGTTTCCAGTGAGATTTTTTTATTCAACATAAGTATCCCTTTTGGATTGTGACATTAAAGGTTGGTAATTTTCGCTTCAGTACCTAATTCCAGTGGTTTTTTATATAAATTACATACTTAACTAGATAGTGACAGTAAAATCAGAGTATTTTTGGTACAAGTAACTATTCAGTGATTGTAAGTAAATGGTGGCAATATTTTCTGTGTATTCTGGTGTAACTAAGAGTTTCAGTAAATAAATTACATAATATACTTTACTGAGTAATTTTAGTCTGTTTTTGATAATTTGTGCTAAATAAACTCTCATTTAATTAATTTGTTAAGGAGGTAAAATATGAACAACAGAAACAGTGACTAAAACTAGTTTAATAATTAAAAATGAACAACCTCTAATTAAATAACAGTAATTGTTTTATATCCACTTATTAATAGTGGTTTGTGTGTATACATTATTAAATAACAAGAAACATTGTATGAAATTGGTTTGGTTAAATATTTTATTTCAAGGGAATATACCTACTTATCAATTTATCTTAAGTTTAAATCCTTGTACAGGAAAACATACCACAAATTAGTTGAAACCTTGAGTTTAATTAAAAAAAAAAAAAAATATAGCAGACAGCCTCACCACTTTAATTTTGCAGGATAATAGTTACATTTCATTTTGTTTTGGGTTTTTTTTTGTTACATTATAATTACAAACATGAGCCACAGGGAAATTCAAATTCATCCCCTACTTAAGGAGGAGATTGCTTATGAAATAACAATTAGATCAGAATCCCCGGCTACTAATGTAATTGCAATGAAAAAACAATTAAAGGCTTTAGTTGAGGAATGCCCTTCGGAGATTATTATAGAGACTGATTTGGACCCCGAGTCAGAGCTGAAAATTGTTGCTTCGAAGCTTGTTGGTTTGAACAATTTGGTTGACAAGGCAGAAAAGACAGGGGACCGACATGCAGTCTGTAGATCTAAAGCTTTGGCATTCCATTTATATCACAGATTAGGTCGTGTAAGCACAGAGGAAAAGTCACTATTACAGAATAAGTCACAAATGTTTGCTTCTTTAAATCAACTTTTAGTTAAAATAGATAGTTGGTCTTCAGGCTCAGAAGACTTTCAGGAGGCTGTAGATCATCAGTCAACAGTAGTGGAGTGCTCGGGTGATAGAAATGTGTCCAGGTGGAATGTAAAATTTGATGGAAATTCTGATCCCAGATTATTTCTCGACCGACTCAATGATATGAGATGTTCCACAAATGTTTCTTTCGACAGGTTGTATAAGTCTGCAGTCCATTTGTTCACAGGAAAGGCATTATTATGGTACAAAGGCATCAAAGCTGAAGTGTCCAACTGGCAGCAATTAGAAAGCTTGTTGTTAGATGAGTTTGAAATTGTTGATTATGATTATAGGCTGAAAGAAGAGATAAGACATCGTACTCAGGGCTTGGATGAACCGATTTCAATTTATTTCGCGGTTATGCAGTGCTTATTTTCACGTTTGAAAGATCCAATGTCAGAGGCGGAGAAATTAGACATTTTTATTCACAACATTAGACCATGTTTTACACAACAATTAGGTCTGGTAGAAATTGATTCTGTGCAGCAGTTGAAAGGCGTTTGTAGAAAAATTGAGGCAGCTCATCAGAGGGCCGCAATGTTTACAGAGCCAGGGAAGTCCAGTACTATCGTTATGGGTTCCGATTTTCAATACAAATCGAAACCAAAACCACAAGTAGCCGTTGTGGAACAATGTAGCACATCTAAACCATCTAATCGTTCTGGTACAAACGTTTTACGTTGTTATAAATGTGGCAAAGGCGATCACAATTTCAGAACCTGTAAAATAAAGCCATCACAAGTACGTTGTTTTCAATGTGGTAATGTAGGTTATACAATTCGAACTTGTCAAAAGTGCAACGAGGTTTCATTGACAAGTAAACGTCATACTGACAGCGGTGCGTTTACGAAGCAAGTACGGAATTATAAAGGTAGCCATTCAAAAAACTAATTACTAAGAACCGATTTTTTTATAACAGAAATTTTAAAAGTAAAAATTGTCTTTTCGATTCAGTGGGATCGGTTCTGTTTTCAACAAACAAAAATGATATTAGGCCTTATTTGAAAGTTGCACTAAATGATTTATATGTAATCGGCTTGTTAGATTCAGGTGCTTGTGTGTCCATTATAGGGAATAGTGCACACTTACAGTTGCAAGATTATGGTTTTACTTTACAAAAGTCTGTGGATACGTCTTGTAGTGTAGCAAATGGCATTGTGCTAAATAGTATTGGATATATGTATCTTCCGTTGACGTTCAAAGAAATGACGAATGTCATTAAGTTTTATGTTATTCCGTCTGTGGTATCAGACGTGATTTTCGGTTGTGACTTCTGGAAGGCATTCGGATTGGCACCAGAAATTTTCGATTCCGTAGACTATAGAAATGCTCCCGATACATTTTGTAGTTCACTAAATTCAGGTCAAATACATACTATTCAGGCTTTTGATACGCTCACTGCTCAACAACAAGAGGCGGCGAACGTAGTGGTAAATAAATTTAAGAATATTAGTACGGAAAAAGTTGGTCTGGGGAGAACGACACTCATTGAACACGTCATAGACACGGGTAACGCGGCACCGATTAAGACTAGGCAGTATCCACTCTCTCCGGAGAAGAAACAGGCGTTATGTGCCGAGTTGGATAAAATGCTCGATTTAGATGTAGTGACACCTAGCGAGAGTCCGTGGAATGTACCAGTTTTGTTAGTTCCGAAACCAAATGGTGAGTGGCGGTTCTGTTTAGACTGTAGAAAATTAAATTCCGTTACGAAGGGTGATTCTTATTCAATTCCGTTTATCCCTCAAATTTTGGATAGTCTCAAAGAAGCGAAGTATTTATCTTCTATTGATCTTAGCTCTAGTTTCTGGCAAGTGCCTTTAGATAAGGACTCGCAAGAAAAAACTAGCTTTACTGTTCCGGGTCGCGGGTTGTACAAATTTAAAGTTATGCCGTTCGGACTTTGTAATGCTCCGGCACGTCAACAAAGGCTCATGGACATGCTATTCAATCAAAATTTTTGTTGTGACATCGAAAACGGTTTAGTATTTTGCTACATAGATGACATTGTCATATGTTCATCAGATTTTGATACACATATTAAATTACTGAACCGAGTTTTAGACAAATTAAAGTCAGCAAATCTGACAGTGAATTTTGAAAAATGTAACTTATTTATGAAGTCGCTCAAATATTTGGGTTATGTGGTTGACGAGCGTGGACTGAGAACTGATCCGGACAAAGTTTCGGCGATTTTGAATTTTCCAACGCCAACGTCGGCCAAAGAAGTAAAAATTTTTTTGGGTACATGTTCGTGGTACAGGAGATTTATTAGAAATTTTTCGACCATCGCGGCGCCGCTTAACAAACTCACCAGTAAGAAAATTCTGAAGTTTGAGTGGAGCGACGAAGCTGAAACTGCGTTTAGACAGCTGAAAAACGCCTTAGTCACAGCTCCTGTATTAGCGGTACCAGATTTCAAAAAACCTTTTGTGGTCCATTGTGACGCTTCTGCGTATGGCTTAGGAGGTATGATATCACAGGAAACTGACGGCCACGAGCATCCGATTGCTTATGTCAGTAGATCTCTCAACAAGTCTGAGAGAAACTACAGTGCAACAGAGAGGGAGGCTCTGGCAGTGATTTTTGCTGTGGAAAAGTTTCAAGCATACTTAGGGTCTAGGCCGTTTACGGTAGTCACGGATCATTCGTCTCTTAAATGGTTCATAAATTTGGAAAATCCGTCAGGTCGGCTGGCAAGGTGGGGAGTCAGATTGTCTCAATTCAACTTTGAAATTGTTCATAGGAAGGGTACAGACAATGTGGTTCCGGATTGTTTGTCCAGACTGATGCCAATTGACACCATAAATATTGGTACCGGAGTAAGGGACGAATGGTACGAGAAATTATACAAAGGTTGTGTAGATTTTCCTAAGAATTATCCAAATTATTGTGTGAGGGATAACAAAATATATCGTTTCAGCAAAAGCAAGTATAGCCTGATTAGTGAGTTTGAGTGGAAAGAAGTGGTAGCAAGGAAGGACAGATTGGACATACTAAAAGAAAACCATAATGAACCTACGGCCAGTCATTTAGGTGTATTCAAGACGCATAGACGTATAAGTCTTAGGTATTACTGGCCGGGTCTGTACAAAGATGTGGTGGACTTTGTAAAGGGTTGTAGTGTTTGCTCCGCGTATAAACATTCCACGAGGGGAACCCCGGGTAAGATGGGTAAGCCCAAGGTTTGTGCGAGACCTTGGCAGGTTGTCTCGACCGACATCGTGGGTCCATTGCCCAAATCGAGATCAGGTTACACAAACCTTTTAGTAATCACTTGTTGTTTTTCAAAATATACAATTTTATGTCCGTTACGTCGCGCGACAAGTGCTCTGGTGGCGAAAAATTTTGAAAACTTTGTTGTTTTGGTGCATGGCGCTCCTGAAACCGTTATTGTAGATAATGGAGTACAATTTACGGGATCAGAATTCCGCCAAATGCTTAAAAGGTACAATGTACCTCATTTACACTTCACACCGCGGTACACGGCACAGGTAAACCTCGTGGAAAGGTACAATAAAACCGTCATGACTGCTGTAGCCTCTTACGTGGAGGAAAACCATCGAACATGGGATGAGCACCTACGAAAAATACAGTTTGCAATAAATAGCGCTGTAAACGAGTCGACAGGTTTCTCTCCATTTTTCTTGGTTCATGCCAGAGAGCCTGTCATAAACGGTACTTTCTACAAGGATACTGATAAGGAGTACGAGCCAGGTATGCCGCGCGATGAGTATGCTGGGGAGTTTGGTTGCTTGAAAGATATATTTATGAAGGTACGTGAACATCTGTTACAGGCTCATGCCAAGAACGCCACGTACTATAACCTCAGGCGCAGGCCAGCGAAATTTTCCGAGGGAGATATAGTCTGGAAATCTACATACACGCAGAGTGATGCTTCAAAATACAAAATGGCCAAATTAGCGCCTAAGTATGAGAAGTGTAGAGTGAAAAAAGTCCTTTCCCCGCTTGTTTATGAGTTGGAGAGACTGGACGGACATCCAATAGGTGCGTGGCATATAAAAGATTTAAAATGTTAAACACTACATGAATAGTCAGCTAAATAGTTCGCGTGAAGATAGTACATATCGACACTGAACTGTATGCAAGGCAGTGGTAATCGACTAAAACGTCAGTTACTATTAGAGAATGTGAGGTATAATGGAAAAGTGATAATTTTGACAAAAAGTATGAGTGAGAACAAACGGTGCTACGACAGTGAATAATCTAAAAATTGGAAATTTTGTTTGAAAAAAAAAAAATGTAAGCTTACTATAAATTCGGCCTTATTTATAAATATTTACAGTCGTAATACCGCAGTGGAAAAAGGGAGGGTATGAAAGTAATGAGTGTAAGAAAGGTTAGGTAAAAGATAATACAAGGAGATTGAAGCTGCTCTAATCAATTAGTGACGTGTCTAACATTTAACAAATCTAAAGTTCTGTTCTGGTTTGGTTCTGAAGTGTCAGACCAACAGTTCTGTTCTGTTGAAGCCCGCGTAAAATATTACGCTGGGTATTTATTCTGGTTTTGATAAAATCCTTAAGGTTATGGATTTTGATCCATATTTTCGGTTGGGACGAGTATACCCTATTACGTTTTCAGGAATTTCTTTCCTAAGTTATGGTTTATACCAATGGCTAAGACATATATTAAGTATATTAACGGTACTCGTTATGAAAACTTGAATAAAATAGCAAATAGACAAGTTAATTTAATTAGGTATAGTTGCTTGCTTGTAGGTCTTGCAGGTGCATGTGCTGCCAGAAATCTAACTTTAATTAGAATGGCAAGTAAATACTTAGTCTAGGTAGATAAATAAGTAAACGTCTGGACAGGAGAGTTTTTTATAGATGTGTGCTACATTGGTCCCGACGAAATGGTTTATTTATGTGTTGGAAGTTGGATCGCTAATGATGGGAATTTAGAAATTGTGGTTTCACGTATGATTGAGTGGATGAGCGATTACAACGTTCATCGACCTAAGCATAATGTGTTTAAGTTCTTACAGTTTGTAAGGTTTAATTTAGCTAGGTTCTCGTAGGTCATGTAAAACATGTTTACTAACAAAGCATAAACTTTGTTAGTAATGATGCCAAGAGATTCCTTTTTATTAGAGTAAGGTTTTGTCGTAGAGGATGGTTTTCGTAATTTCGGAGATGAAAAGTTTAACTTTTAAAAGTATATTATTCCGGTAGCTTTCGTTTCCGTTCTGTTTTTTTTTCCTGGTATTTATGCACGTAAATATTTTGTGAAAAATTTTTGTGAAAAATTGTAAATTTACATTTAATTATGCATGTTACTTCAATAAATTTATTGTTATTGATAGGTAGCTAACCTTTTGTGACGACAAAAGGGAATTTAGCTTTATAAATTCTTTTAGGATTGGGTTTTTTTGGAGAGATGGTAAAACTAATTGGAGTAGGCAGGGTGGTAGAGAAGGAGGATTTTTTAAATTGTTAATATTTTTTAAGTTTCTGGTTCCTTTTCTGAGACAGTTGGAATGATAGGTTTCGGTAGAGTTAGAGAGGTCGCTGGGGGCAGCGCCTTTTTCCTGGGGGAGGGGTATTGTAACGTAGTTATTTTTTCGGTATAATAAATTTATCAAAATTTAGTACATTTAGTACATAGTAACGCCATCTAGCGAGGATTTTCGTCAACAGTCTATGATTCAAACGTTTTTCGGTTAGGGCGACATCTGACGATGGATAGTGGCAACAGCTGTGTCTAGATTAGGCTTTTGATTCTTAAATCAAATAAAAAATTATGTAAATGTTAGGTTTGGATTTATTTTCGTAATTCCCAAAAATAATTACAAAGTTTAGTAAAAGTTTCAAAACTTGTGTTAGTCGTTTCAGCTCTGTTTTGGTTGTCGCTGTGACAGGACCTCTGTGGACGTTTTGACAGCCAGAGGTCAAGTCATTGAGATAATATTTCTGCATCGTCACGGACGTGTAATTTTTTGAAAAGGAGAGAGGAGCCGCCGAAATGGTGTGAGCTCGGAGTTATTGTATTTGTGTTTGTCCGTACTTCACATCAGCAGGGGTGAGTCCTAGCAAGTTGTTTTCCTTTAATTTACATTTTTGTCCAAAATGCTGACGTTCGTAATTTTGTTCTAGCCAGCCCTAGTCTGCATCTACAGCGTCATGGACGTCTAAAAATAAAAATTTAAGGATATAGCCAGCAATGCCAGCGATTAATTTGAGGCGGGACGGGTCAGCTTTATAAGGTAAAGCTCTGGTTTTGCTTGTGTGCCCTTGCACGCACACTACCTCCATTTCGTGTAGGTGATCCGTGCCACGCATGCTTACATGATTATTTGTTTGTTTCAGCTTGAAAATGCTTTTAAGCTGAAAGGGACCTAAAAGAACTGGGGAACTAAAAGAATTCCTTTTGAACTTAATTAACTTTTGAACTTTAGAACTTTGTCAAACCTATAGAACTTTTAGAACTTTAGAATATTCTAGATCATTTCCAAACTTCCGCAAGGACTTCGGGTCAGACTTCTGGTTCATTTATATGCCTTTGGTCAGATTTTCTTTTCTCTTCAGTATGCAGTAACTGAGCTTAAATAAACTTAAAGGGGAATGCGCCCAGATTCAAACGCTTGACCATTTCCGTTTCCCAAGTGGTTCCAACTCTTCTAGTTGGGTGAAAAATTACTAAGATCTTCGAGGGAGGAGCCAGCGGTAGTGAAGAGATAGGTGAACGCCGCTAATTGGAAACTTGTACGGAGCTTACTACAGGTCAGATCCAACCTATTAAGTGTGGTGTCCTTATAAACTAAGTCTAGGCTGCTAGGTGTTCCTTTACTCATGTGGAAGACTATTGTGGTATGATTTTCTCATAAATTTAGTTGTTCTGGTAGGAAGCGAGTTTGAGCCAAACCTTAGAACCCAATTACGACCTCTACCGTTTATGGTTTAATGTTACTGTACACCTAAGTTCGTACCTACTGAAATCCTAGAAGTAATAAAAGAATTTCAACCAGAACTTGGGTATTATTTTTATATTTCATAAAATTTTTGTCACCGACCCTACTGAGCGAACCGGCAACTCTTGCACCAGAGTTTTTAAGGTGACGGCTGATACACGTGTAGCCAGCGCACCGGAGTGCGGGCGATCAACAACTCCGCCACAGTGATGACTGAGTTGAACCCGTGTACTGCGACGTCCAGCCAAAAGGCAGCTGTCGTGTCGTAAACCATCGTGTCTGTAGGTAAAAGATGCACCATGCAGCTGTTAAATCCAAATTATATCTCAACTATATCTAAATACAACACGCCAACGAATGGTAGCATGGTGGTAGAACGGAAACCCTTTCCCTACGTGACTCCGTAGTTTCATTTGCACCATTGACTATTGCTATGTATCGTAATGGTGCTAGTCAATGTTGTAAATGAAACTAAGGCCTCCTTCCTTCAAACGCTACAACCCTACTTGTTTGACCTATGGCCTCTCATTCTGTTGCTGTCAATTATTTCTAGCTCAGTAACTTACAGTACAGTTAGGTTAGTAACTAAGAACTTGTTTAGAATTTATAGTACAGTTAGGAACGGAAGTTGATTGGCAGTTGTGGAGCTCAAAATGATTTACACACGATTCTACTGCCAAGGTAATAAGAGAGTCAATTTTAATCATTTTAAGCTCTACGTCATAGCGATACGTACTAGCGTCGTAGAGTAGGGTCCAATACAGCACTGTGATCGCAATGGCGATGGTTTGTGTCACGTTGAATATAATCCAGAAAAGACCCACGTACCACGGAGTTTTCTCGTCGGCTAAAACAACAAGTGTACGTCAGTAAGTGTAAGTAGGTACTTACTTAGCTAGATTTTACTATAAGAATTTGAAACTGAAATACTCCGGAGGCAATTTAACTGCTAGTGACAAATTTTATTAACACTTATAATTTTATTACGAGCATGATAGACCCTTGACCATGTGCTCATTTCCCATTGCGATCAAGTACAGTCGCCGTCATAATGACCGTATTGTCAATTACGTTCGTGCGTTTTCAGAGGTTTTTGAGCACCTTGACTGCTCCGATGTTTATGATGGTGACTGTACCTACCGTATCGACTCACTGTTGTCTCCTTACTTTACCTTTTTATCATCTTATAGTATAAAAAAAACATATCACGGGACAATTCACAACAATTGACCTAGTCCCAAACTAAGCAAAGCTTGTACTATGGGTACTAGACAATGGATAAACTTACTTATATAGATAAATACATACTTAAATTAAATACATATTAAATAAACATCCAAGACTCATTAAAGCCCAGCCTAAGAAACATAGAAAGCTGAAATCTTGCATAGGTCCAAGAAAAGAGGGTAGATGTTCAGAAATTCCTAGGGATAGGGATTCATAGGGAATTTACCCACGTGGTCGAAGCCGCCGGTGCAAGCTAGTGGAACATAAATAGGAAATAATAAACTTAATTAGTTCTTTGTTTGAGTGAATCAACATTGAAAATATATCATGTTAGCATAGTTATGCACGATAATGTGCGTGCAGCCATAACAATAGACGATGCATTTGAATCACTTGTCCTCAAGTGACTGCTTGTGTTTCTCAAGTCTTGATATATGTATACTTACCTATACTTACATAATTTGTTGTGATAACGGTGTCCATTAAATGTTTTTGCCAATTCAAAGTACCGGTCGGCATCAAAGATTCCGAACTTTGCTAATCCTAGCTTAAATCCCTCAATCAAAGGATAAGATATTACTATTGTATCTAGGTACTAACCATATTTTCAACACGTGTTTAACTTGTGGTTTTACAAATAAATAAATGTAGGTAATGTAATACCATTGCCCGCCTTTTACTTCTCATTTTTAACCGACTTCAAAAAAAAGGTTTTTTTTTTTTTTTTTTTTTTTTTTTTTTTTTTTTTTCAACGTGTGTTACCTCAGAACTCCGTCATTTATGAACCGATTTGGAAAATTTTTTCGTTGTTTGAAAGCACATGCTTCCAGGTTGGTCCCGTTGTTACCAAAATCCTGTTCTGATGATGGGATCCATGAGGAATTGAAGAAACTCCTCAAAAATTCAAGAGAAACGTATAGCGATTTTAGTATTTTCGGTGACAAGTCGAGCATTTGCATTCAGAAAGTATCATGGAACTCTGTAATAAAACGACATAACCCTGTCGAGTTTTAAAAATAGAATTTTCAACATAAACTTATTTCGAAGTCAAACTGATGATTTTATCCTACGCATCTATTTTATACAGAAACAACTAAAAAGCAAAAAATAAAAAAATTTAAATAAAAAATAAAACCTCCTTCAAAAAACATCCAAAAAACTATGAAATAATAATTGAACAGAACCGACCACAATAAGCATGAAAATATCTTTCTTCTAATCTGTTTTAAGTCGGTGCCTCAGCACGAGCCAGCAGGAGTGTAGATGCCCTATAGATAGTAGGTATGTAGGTAAGTTAGATTACTAGGTCCAGTCCTGCTGACTCGAGCTGAGGCACCGACTTAAAACAGATTAGAAGAAAGATATTTTCATGCTTATTGTGGTCGGTTCTGTTCAATTATTATTTCATAGTTTTTTGGATGTTTTTTGAAGGAGGTTTTTCAAAAAGACAAATTTGAAACTGCAGACTGCAGAGCTATCTCTTTACAGGTGCTTTTCCACCAGAGTTCTGCTATGCAGCTATGCGAATGTGAGTGACATGCAACGAAACTATGTTTCCACTAATGATAAGCCATGTAGCCGCTCGAGAAAGATCCAGAGCACGCATCCAACACGCATCTTTTCATAGAAAAAAAAACATAGCTTAGTTGAATCCGTTTCCTATATGAACCAATGAATAT
Organism: Archips xylosteana; assembly: GCA_947563465.1. NCBI lineage: Eukaryota > Metazoa > Arthropoda > Insecta > Lepidoptera > Tortricidae > Archips > Archips xylosteana. The sequence goes on from OX387344.1 coordinate 7,380,514, forward strand.
GATACCTGGGGCCTGCTGCATAACAAAGTAGGTACAACTAATATTATAAGCGGAACTCTCGCTTCAGTTATATTAACTAGAAAGGGAGTTCCGCTTGTAATATAAGTTGTACTTTGTTATGCAATTGGGCCATGTTCATAGGTACTAAAAATAAATAACGAAGTGTACCGTGCCACTTAATCTCATAAATTTTTAGTACCTATTTTTATCAGAATTCTATATAGGTATTTGTAAGGCCGCTTATGGAGTACTGTTCCTATCTTTGGGCTGGAGCTCCCCTGTATCAGTTTCTTACATTTCACCGCTTCCAACGTAGGGCCGCTTGATTTGTCAATAACCGGACACACTAACCGGCTTGATCCACTGGCTATGCGGAGGGATGTATCACCCCTATGCATATTATACGTACCGTATATATCGTGGGGAGTGTTCCAATGAATTTTTCGGGTTGTTGCCGGCATCCAAGTTACATTACCATACTTCGCGTAACCGTCAATTATTTCATCCTCACCATCTTGATGGTTGGCAGTCTAGCATCGTCCGCTATAAGCGGAACGTTTACCCACGCACGACTAAGTTATGAAACCAGCTTCCTAGGACAGCGGAACGATACAGCTTGGAGATCTTTAAAAATCGGGCCTATCTATCTCTTAAAGGGCCGGCAACGTTGTGGGTGTCCATGGGCGGCCATGATTCGATCATTCCCTTCCCATCAGGTGACCCGCAAGCTCGTTTACCTCTTTCATATAAATAAAAAAAAAATAGAATTAAAACCATGTATAATTGGTCTTTGCCCGTCTCAATAGATACCATGTTGTTGTTTTTAGGTTTGTATATTAGAATCGGGCTCCTGGTATAATTTTGAGTACTGTGTCAGAACAAGATGTACCTACAGAAAACATTCACATATTTTAAATTTTTCCTATTAATGGAAATCAAATGTGAAGCTGGTCATAGTCATAGATATACCCTTTATTTGGAAATGTATACCACAATATACATTACCTAATACCATCTTTTTGTATTTTTTTTGAATATAGAATTTTCAGGAGACCTAATTTAAGACGAGTTTTGAATTAGCAACTTTTTGAAATTTTGTCAAATAAAGGAACCTAAAATGATAACTAAGTACCTACAGTATTTTATCTCTAATTAATCGTGGTGCAAGTAAGTAACTCTGCCTATTTTCGTTTATTTACTAAGCAACTTAATAAAATAAAGGTTCTTAATTTGACTGCATACCTACATATTTAGTATGATGTACCTACATATTCCTTTTTTATGTAGGTATAGGTATGTCCGTCGATATCTTCGCGGATTGTATAATTTTTATAAAAGTCTCATTATTTTTTGTGATATGTGATATAATATACCCATTGTTAAATTTTTATATTTTTTTGTAACTTATTTATGAAAATTATAAAGTTGTTACAAGCTTTTATATATTTAACTTCACCTTCATTTAAATCTTGCTTGCTAATTTTGATCAACTTCCAGTGGTCAGATTGATTTGATCTTCGGTATATGTATAAATAATAAATAAATATCACGGGACAATTCACACTAATTTGACCTAGTCCCAAACTAAGCAAAGCTTGTATTATGGGTACTAGACAACGGATAAACTAAATACCTGTATACCTACTTAAATACATATTAAACATCCAAGACTCGAGCAAATTATCTGCCCCGACCGGGAATCGAACCCAGCACCTCAAGCTTCGTAGTCAGGTTCTCTAACAACTAGGCTATCGGTCGTCGTCATACATATATATGAAGAAAATATATAGGTAAGTATGTACTATACGAAGGTTGGATGACAGTGCAAGTATATAGTCAATAAAAAGTACAAAATTGTATAAAAAAGCTTAGGTATTTAATTTCACTTCGTAAATTTGTTACTTTTTCAAATGTTAGAATAAGAATAAAAAAGAATAAGATTTTTTTATTTGTCAAACATAGGTACAAATGTAAATGGTAAACTTAAAATTAGAACCTTGTATGCAGGCCCCTCTTTCCCACTGGGCACTATGGGCACGTGCCCAGGGCCCCAGGGATGATGAAGCATCCTAGTGACAGATTCTGGGGGCCCTTATTCTAAAGTGCCCAGGGCCCCTAATAAGTTTAAAGACGGCCCTGCTTGTATGCTAGTGAATTTGGACCCTTTGGGCTTCAAATGGCCAGATTTATACATGTATAAAGGTCTAATGACAATAGCTACAATAATAAAGTACCATCAGCAGAAAAACTTATCCAAATGTTTTTTTTATTAGTAAAAAATCTATGTTTATGATGCTAATTTAGTGACTAATGTAAGTCACACTTTCAGCCAAAGATCAGAATTACTACTTTTAGTAGCTACCTATTATAATACTCAACTCAATAAATGTAAAGCTTGTTTGTGTTGATTTGTCTTTTTTGTTTAAGAAAGTACTACCTACTTCTTTGTTTACTCTACTTACCAGGTTTCTTATACGCAACCATTGCCGATACGAAGAAGCCGCTCACCGCCATTGCAGTGACCATCACCAGACCCCAGTTAGTGAGGTAGATGAGCCACAGCGGACTGAGCCCGCTCTGGCCACTGGTCAGCGACCACACCAGAAATCCCACTGACGCTGCCGCCAACAGTAGCCGGAAGAATAACAACGGCAAAGGTGACTTCCCATGCTGCCATGCTGACGTGTAAAAATCGCTCAATCTTTCATGTGACAACACCCAAAAATCCGAACAGGATATCTTATGCATTCGCTTAAACATTTCTCACAGTTCACTTGCTATTACTAGAAACTAGGATACTAAGATACCGATCGGCGTTATCGGTCTATTTCACAACGATCTCGGCGGGAGAGTGAGGCTCTCGAGAGTGGTACCTGCTTATCAATGTTGGTATCATTATCGTTTTAATAATCCCAGTTTTATTGCTATAAGTAGATCGTAAAAGTATCAAGGAAGACACGCAACGAATTTTCATGAGGATTAACAACGTCAAATATTAGATAAAGTTACTAATTGATCGTCGATCGTGGGGGTGATTTTTGAGTACTGAGATGTCAAAAGTTACGTTCTGCATTCGTTATGAATAAAAAAGCGGCTAATTGAGAATCTTCTCATTTTTTGAGTCGGTTAAAAATTATAGTGACGCTATGAGGAAATACAAATTTTTCATGATAAACAAAACAAAATCAAAGGCGTAGGGATGTAAGGTAAACGTCCTTGTGCTCGACACTGACCCAATACGTGGCACCTTCAACCTTATGTCATAGTAGGAGAGGTGACAGATGGCTGTCATCTACTGGGCGTTGAGGTGTCGATCATTGGTACGTTTACCTTACGAATAATCTCTAACTTATCATTTAGGTACTTACTTATTTTATTTTGAATTTTAGAAATTTGTATTTTTATGGACCTACCTATACCTACCTACCTACCTATTTAGTTTACTTCATTAGATATTTTTCTACTCGGCATAATGTAATTTTGATAACAAACAACATACCTGCTTTATCGATAAAGACTATTAATTTTATTGTCTAGCATTTAGTTAGTTCCGCGTTCGACGCCGAGTGTTGTAAGAAACATTTGCGAATTCAAATATGTTTATGTAAAAATTAAATTATTAATACCAGAGTCCTTTAAAAAAATGTACACAATCTTAAGGGCTTTAACTAAAACAAAACTTAATTGATTTCTTAGTGTACCATACGAAAGTTATCCACACATATAGTTTGTATAATAACTTTTGCTACACAAAGGACGCGATCATGATTTTGTTTTCATTAAGCACTTAATTATGTAATTTTTTAAAAACGATCCTACAGCTATGCTACGAGGATGTGAAAACCACGTTACGCTACGAAACTATGTGCCATTAAATATTTGTACATTTTTTTAAAAACTATTCATGTACTTTTGTGTTGACCGTATATCAGTACTTTTTGTTGATTGTAGGTATAGTCGACCAAGAAACTCCTTTACCACCCTATTCAATGTCAGTTGTATGACTTAAGACATCAAAGGCTATTTTCTCTTACAAGTCAATGTGACAATCAGCCTTATTGTTTTTATTCTGATGTAGGAACTGTCACAAAAAATGGTAAAGCACTTACTTGGTCGACTATACTTGCATTGTCATCGAAAGTATATAACCAATTGACCACCCACTAGCACTGGGTGAAATTCGACTTACAGCCTCGACAAATTTTAAATGCAGTATATATATAATTTAAATGAAGGTAATTGTAATTTATTTTATACTAAATACAAACTGAAATATAGATGCACAGAAAAAACCCCAGAAAAAAGACCAATGCTGGGAATCGAACCCAGGTCCTTAGCATTCCGTGCTGCGTGCTAAACCCCTACACCACCACTGGTCTAGAGATTAGACACGAATCTTTCCTATACATCATACATTTCAGTCTGCTAAATTATCACCTTATACAGTGACAAGCGCACATCTATGTTACACCCTCTATCGAGAGATTTCAACACTCCTTCGGAACTACCCGCTCACCTGGACAAGAGATGGCGCTACTGTGCAACTTTAAATAAGTTAGCTATGCTATGAAGTATCTTTTTGTATTTATTTTTTCAACTTCATTTTTTATTACTTTTACGGTAAAAGTAACGGTCCGTAAAAGTAATAAAAAATGAAGTTGAAAAAAAAATGAAGTTGAAAAAATAAATACAAAAAGATAGCATAGCTAACTTGTTTAAAGTTGCACAGTAGCGCCATCTCTTGTCCAGGTGAGCGGTTAGTTCCGAAGGAGTGTTGAAATCTCTCGATAGAGGGTGTAACATAGATGTGCGCTTGTCACTACATAAGGTGATAATTTAGCAGACTGAAATGTATGATGTATAGGAAAGATTCGTGTCTAATCTCTAGACCAGTGGTGGTGTAGGGGTTTAGCACGCAGCACGGAATGCTAAGGACCTGGGTTCGATTCCCAGCATTGGTCTTTTTTCTGGGGTTTTTTCTGTGCATCTATTTTTCAGTTTGTATTTAGTATGAAATATATGATTTCACGGGATGACCGTAAAAGTAATAAAAAATGAAGTTGAAAAAATAAATACAAAAAGATACTTCATAGCATAGCTAACTTGTTTAATTGTAATTTGTTAAAGAAAAAATACAAATTGGTAGAGCCGTTTTGATGGAGTGCGACCAAAACAACGTAACATGAGATTTTTATACCTACATTAGATTTACCCTTATTTTGATAATACTAGCTAGTGCCCGCGACTTCGTCCGCGCAGTAAAGCTTCTTCGATTCTTTCATTGCATAAAACAAAATTCCGGCGACGGCAACATCCAAAAATCCATCGTCTCGTCATCATTGGTATTACTTAGTGAATATAATAAATCCCGTTTATTCCCTATCCCGTGGGAATTTCAACAAATCTATCCTTTTTAGATTACAATGCCCGAACAGTATAGATTAACGACGATAACTTTATTCATTGTGACCCAATTTTAATAAAACAAAGCCTATATGTTGCTCCAATTTAAGCTTCATCTATCTGCGAAAACCGCAAGAAAATCCGTTCAGTAGTTTCGGAGATTAGCGATTACATACAGACAGACAGAGCTCTACTTTTACTGTTTTATTATAGTATAGAAGAAGATAGGTTAGCTAACGAATTATCTCGTCTACCGGCTCTGAAAAGGGTTATACCTGGCCGAGCTAAGTCGTCTTTCGGACGTAAGAACATCATTTTTGTTAACGAGTATACTCGCCTACAGGACTGAGGAGCAAATATCACCTGAATTGGCGTACTGTGTAGGCTTTGAATACGACTTTGCCGGCTGCCGGAACCGAAGGGTTAAGTACTTTATTGTATAGAGTGATGAGACATTGCTGTGACTGCTGCTGACGCCATGGGATGCTATTGACGCTTACTTCGAAGGTTTAAATTACTTACAAAATTTGTACGAATGAGTTCATGGAATCCCATTGTTTTTAAACAAACTCGAGATATGAAAAACAGTAAATTTCAGTAGAGTAGCTGTTGCTCTATTTTCATTTATTCAAGTACGCATACATACTTGAGTACGCATGAAACCTATTATAACACAAACGCGAGAATGATTTATAAATTGAAAGTCCGCATTTCTATGTTTGACAACTTTTATATCAAGTTAACAGTTTTATTCTTAAAAAGCTTCACACAATAATATAAAGAACACTGTTTTAAAATCGCAAGTACCATATGAAGTTAAACAGTTACACCGTTTACCCACAATAAATTGAAACCTGTAAAAATTTTGAATTTCGCGCCTAGAGCGTGCCGTTCCACCTTAACAAGAAAAATTATAACGGCTAAGTTTACTTGGGAATTATTAATAGTTTAAGAGTAAATAGCAACCTGACCTATAAAATATTGCTTGTTTATACGGACAGTATAATTAAGCATTAATTAATTAATTAATGCAAAGGTTTTTTTCATAACGGCTGCAGAAATGGCTGCGGCTGTTTTTATTCGTTAATCTTAAAATTATCATAATCAATTATTTTTTAACAATCGATAGTCATGCAATTGTTTGTTAAGAATTATATTAAAAAAACCGGCCAAGTGCGAGTCGGACTCGCGCACGAAGGGTTCCGTACAATTATCTATAAAAATCACGTTTGTTGTATGGGAGCCCCCCTTAAATATATATTTTTTTAATTTAGTGATTTATTTTTAAAGTCAATATATAATGAAATATTCTGTGAATATTTCAAGTGTCTACCTGTTGCCGTTATCAATATCGAGCAAAAACGAGCAAAAAAATCATGTTTGTTGTATGGGGCCCCCTTAAATATTTATTTTATTCCATTTTTTATTATTTGTTGTTATAGCGGCAACCGAAATACATCATGTGTGAAAATTTCAACTCTCTAGCTATCACGGTTCCCGAGATACAGCCTGGTGATAGACGGACGGACGGACGGACGGACAGCGGAGCCTCAGTAATAGGGTTTTCTCAAAAATGGTATGAAATGTTGCCATTACGTCATCAAAAACGTCGTAGAAAGTAACGCATCCTGGAGACTAGCTGCTAGCGACCAGGAAGTAATCTCGAGCTGCCAGGAAGTAAGTATGAAATTCCATTACATATCAAGTGTTCAAATTTGGAACACGTGCTTCTACGTCTGTGAAAAACTTAAGCTATTAAAAAAGTTCACACTTAAGAGGATGTAAATGTGATAGTTCTCTGATTAAATAACTGGAACATTTTTCACTATTTTATGTTGTAGTAATTACAATTTTCGTGTTTCAAATGTTTCAAAATTAAGAAAATTCTTATTAAAATTATGACGTTTGTAATTTAAAGTTGGCAGATATCTTAGTGTTGCCGGACAATTGTTGGTGAATCGATTAATCGTCGATTATAATTGCGGCGCACTAATAATCTAATTATCGATTATCGAATCGATGTATCGATTAAATTGATTATATCGTTATAATCGATACTAAGATTCATACAATTGTTTCGATTATAATCGGTCAAGTACACGATATCACGATATAATCGATTTAATCGATACATCGATTGGATAATCGATATCTAGATTATTTAGGGGGAAAATAATCAATTAATTGATAACTGATTATCCGGCAACACTAAGATCAAACATCGCCGCCCGGTACCTTTAAAAAAAAACAATCATACCATAGACAGACATAGGTTGGCGAGTGAGTAGCTAATGGCGGGTCGTAGACTTTCTTTATTTTTTCAATGTGTTCTTTTATTTTATTTTTATCAACTTGTTTCATTTTCGAGAAAAGCACTATACAAGCTTCGCCCAGTAATCGCCATCCTGGCCTCGTATCATTGCTAACTTCCACTCGTCCAGGATGGCTTACTTACTGGTCTCTGCAGTAATGTACTATTCCGTTTTTACCCTTTGGGTACGGAACCCTAATAAAAAGGGTGCGCTGTTAAGTATCATGATCCATCTACCTACTTCGTAGACCTACTTAACTTATGTACAGGTCGATTCACAAGAGCTAGCTAGCACGAATGGATTGAGTATGGCAGTTTGACATAATATGTCATTTTCATATTTGTGTGAAGTGCATTCAAATGAGTCACAAACAGATACTTTCATTCGCTCATTTAAACCATTCGTGCCAGCTCTTGTGAATCGACCCGTAGATAAAGCCGGAAACATACAGGTCAGTGGCTTGCACATTTTCGAGCTAATACCTGAGCAAAGCTAAGTAGCTGATTGTTGGATTGCTTTGCGGAGGTTCATATCCATTGTCCTGCGGGGTCCATACCAATGGTAACTAGCGGAATAGGGGTAGCAAAGGACAGATGGTAATAGGTATTTATATTATGCAGCTGGCATGCGTAATTATGTTAAATGTTATACAAATATTACACAACTAACGTATTAAAACGTATTAGCTGTAGCAATGTACAGTGTATTCCTGGCACAAGTTCGGGTAAGGTACATAGTCAATAATTACTTTGTTTAGACGGCAAAAATATTTAGGTACACGGTACCGCCTTTGTGCCGCATAGAATAAGGTGGGTGTGAGATTTTTATGAACTCAAATGTAGGTAAGTAAGTATATTATTGTAATGGAATGGAACCATGACTACTTAATATTATTTCAGAATCAAATAATCAAAAATTCATTCATAATTGACCACTAGAGATATTTAAAAATTCATTAGGGCCAAATTATGTAGTAAGACCAATTCAAACGAACAGTAAAAGTAATTATCCATCACAGAGTTTATTAAAAATATCTTTAAACAATAATATTTACAGTAGGTAACTTAAATTACAAGGGCACCTTAGTATTATTATATACAGCAACAACACTATTACATATTCGTTAATAAAACAATCATTACAGTATAACAATAATATACGGAATGATATTTATTAAAATTTCTTTGCTTAATCTCATCGAGGCTTATTATTTTCTAAAGTCAAACGTGAGATTGGTATACATATAAGTACTTTTTATTTATACAGTATAGGATTGCGTTTTACCACAATCACGCCTGATGGAAAGCGAAGATGAGGTCTACGATGGAGCACGCTTGCCTAGTAAAGTAGGTAGCAGTAGTTTTTTTACTGGACATTATCACTTAAATACACTCATAAAAAGAGTAACAATGCGAATGCATTCAAGATGGTCTGTTGTATTAAAAAATACACTAGAGACGATGTCATCTTTTGTAAGTATTTACTCTGCGTGTAGTTAAGTACCTAGTGGTTAAACATGTTCCTTGCAGCACTAATTGCGACTCAAGTTACATGTTATTATGAGGTGCTTAAGTTATAAAGTACAGGTTTATGTGTACGACATTAGTACGTTACATTAGTGAGCGATCTTCACATAACCTGATTATATCTTTTGACATTTACAAATCGCTATGGATTGCTTTAATTACAATTTTAATATTGTTTTTTATTTAATTGGGATGATAAAATTACTTAGGATAAATAGATAAATATTTGTATATCTGCATTTGCGGGTAAGACATAGAGAACATATTGTAAAATACCACCATCCACTATTGTGCCTACCTATGTTCTAGCAAATAAAGTTACTGATTACTGTACGATAAAATATGTGTCGTACCGACGTAGTGGTTGGGCAAGTGTAATGGCGGAGGAGCAAGGTGGTACTTCATTGATGTTGGCCAATTTACGCCTGAATCATTCAATTACAAACAGATTTATTGATTAAATACAGGCGACGGTGAGTTAATCCCATTATTAGTTACTTCATAGTTGTATTTTTCCCATATGGGAATAAGTAAATAGTAATTAAGTATATACTTAACGACATTTTGCGCAAATCCGAGCATTTCTTAAAAACTTTGTACATATAATTTTGGACGCCGAATCGCATAGAAATTTACAGGTACAATAAGTAGCGTGAATGCAATTGAGCCTAACTAACATAGCCTCCCAAAATGTCCTGATTCATTTGGATGGAAATTTCCTTTTTTGTTACCCACCACGAACCACTTGTGGGTGTACATTTTGGGAGGCTGCGCTGTGGTGTTAGCTAGGCCTAGTTGCATTCACGCTACTTAATTGTAAGCCATCCGGAGTCAAAAATTAAATGTACAAAGTTTTTGAGAAATGCTCATGTCTACTGTAAAAAAAGTTGCCAGACGAACACGATGGTAAACTTAAAACGTTTTAAACTATCCTAGAGAGCATATCAGCGTCTGGTGGCGTGTAGGGTAGGTCATGGCTGGTGGTGCGGATGAGCGAGCCCGTCACCTTGTCCCGACACAGCGCCAGGCCCCAGAGAGCTGCGTAGATGACCAGTAGGCCAGCCGTGCTCGCCGCTACCAGCGCAGTCGTCTGCCCAGGGTTAGTCCAGTTGAGGACCTCGTAGATAAAGGGGTTTCCGTTTCTGAAAGCGAGAGTTAACCCTGGGTAATAACAAAAAACCGGCCAAGTGCGAGTCGGACTCGCGCACGAAGGGTTCCGTACAATCTAATATATAAAAATCTCGTGTCACGGTGTTTGTTACCGAACTCCTTCGAGACGGCTCAACCGACCTTCATGAAACTTTTTGCTCTGTATTCGGTAGGTCTGAGAATAGGTCGTGAGCTATTTTTTATACCCCTAGGTGATATATGGCAAAACAACGTTTGCGGGGTCAGCTAGTTATCTATAAATATCACGTTTGTTGTAAGGAAGCCCCCCTTAAATATTTTTTTCACTTCTCATGCTCTTAAAATGTTACTTTAGTCTCTGCATATCGGGACTAAAGCTCTTTTTTGATCTCTAGGGATTAAAGTAAAATTTTTTTAATTGACTATGGAAACCCCTAAACTGCCTATCACGGTGTTTGTGAATGAAGGATTATCGCCATTTTCAGTGACTGGGTATAGACAATTTTAAAGCTTTCCACAGACCGAAGCGCGCTGCGGACGCTCCGTAGCGCCCTGCGCTTCGGTCTGTGGAAGTTTTTAGGGTGTGGAAATAACCTCAAAATTACAACTCGCCGCCTCCGGCGAATAAAATGATAATCGCAAAAACGTAACTTTTCAGGAAAAATAAAAAACACATTTTTGCCAATTACTTCTAAACAAGTGGACGTAAACTGATGATAGTCAGCGTTACGGAAAGCTAATTATTTAAGAATTCTTCTTTTTTTAGCACTTATATAATACATATTATAAAGGAGTTATTTAAAAAATTAGAAGTTAGTGGAAATCGATCATCATCTGTGATTTATAAAGTCGATTATCATTTTATTCCCGCTTTTTCAAGGGTTTAAAATACGTATTGTATGGTTGTTTTATCATTTTATTCTACTATTTTTACGGTTCGATTAATAAAAATAATAGTTACATATCATCTTATTCTCGTTAATATTGTGAAATTTGTTTTATGATAATGTAATTTATTTGGTATTGCAATGAAACAATAACATGGTAATCAACTTTGGCTTTATTTCAATTATTAGGTTAAAATTAACAGAATCTCGAAAAAAACTAAAACAATACAATTTATTAGGTACTTATTACTTGATTCTTATTCTTGATCATCATCTTCATCATCATTATTCATTTCAGAGTTCTTTACATAAGTCAAGGACTCATAAAAAGCATGATAGTAGCTTGGAATATCACCTGCCTTCAGGTCGTCGTATAATATAATTGGCAAGAGCTGGGTGTATAATACTGGTCTGGTAGTTCGGTTTCAAGGACAGGGCTTGGGCTGACTATAGATTTAAGTGTATGTCTCGTACCTCGCATGCTTCTTAATTTTTGGATTGACTCTGTGTTTATTCGGAAATATTCAGAATCGACGTCATATTAAAATTTGTATTTTAAAATTGACGGCTCTGCAGAAGAAACACTGACTTTCATTATTTTATTATTTATTATTATCGGTTAACTTTGAATCGTTGTTGTGCTTTCATTGCTGATCATCGTTTCGTCCGTTAAGATACTTTCTGTATTATTTTCTGGTTGTAGAGTTTCGTCCAAATCAGTAGCATCAAGGGTCCTTGTTTGTTCTTTGTGCTTGTCACCTTCGTAAGCATCAAAGGTCGAGGGCTGGTTGCAGTTCTGGAATATTTGATTTAGACATCGTTTTGATGACCGCTGCAATGAAGATTCATTCAACGCATGCTTTAAAGTTGGTGTCAAATCAGAAGTACAAATCTTGTTATTTCCACCGACTGTCGGTGAAGGTGATGCTATGAAATCTGCTGCATTCAAAATAAGCGAAATATTTGAAATAGTTGACGGAGTTCTCAATATATTCTGAGTGGCATGTTCAAAATCGGAGGCAGGATTTGGGTCGACTCAGGAACTGCTGTTTGTCTTGGTTCCCCGCTTGCTTTTTGTTTTTTGGACAGGTTCTATGTTCATTAGAGAATATCCAGAATCAACATCATATTTATACTGTAAAATTGAGGGCTGTGAGCAAGCGACTCTCACTTCCTTTATCTGTGTCCATGATACTTTTTGCCCTACCTCATTTTTGACCCAATTTTTATTATTTATTAGTTCTTTTATGTTATAAAACTCCTTTTGAAGCATTTCTTTAACGTTGTACTTTTCTCCGTTGACTTTAGCGTTCATAATGATTGCGTACATCTGGTCCGGGGTGTACACGACTCTATTTTTTAATTCTCTTTCAATGTTGGCGTGCACAGAGTCTCCCTCACTCTGGCCATCGTTGTCAAGACTGTGATAGATAGGACTCTGAAGGTCAAGACTTTGGTGGCTGGGAGTGTACTGCTCAAGACTATGATGGGCAAGAGTTTGATGTGGACTGTAATCGGGACTCTGATGGGCAGGACTGCGACGGACAGGACTTTGGTGAAACGGACTCTCATTGTCTATACTGTGACAGGCAGGAGTCTGAGGGTTAGGACACTGGTGGCTGGGAGAGTACTGCTCTGGACTATGATGGGCAGGAGTTTGATGGACTGGACTCTGATCGGGACTCTGATGGGCAGAACTGCGACGAACAGGACTTTGGTGAACCAAGCTCTCACCGTCAAGACTGTGACGGGCAGATCTCTGAGGGTCAGGACTTTGATGGTTGGAAGTGTACTGCTCAGAAATATGATTGACAAGAGTTTGATGGGCTGGACTCTGATCGGAACTCTGATGGGCAGGACTGCAACGGACAGGACTTTGGTTAACCGGGCTCTCATTGCCAAAACTGTGACAGGGAGGACTCTGAGGGCCAGGACTTTGGTGGGCAGGTCTATACGTCATGCTTGAATTACCGATAATCGTTTTATCTGAGAGTACACTGCTACAATTACTATTCCTCTGTAATGTTTCATCTAAATCATTACCGTCAAAAGGCGACGCTATTTCTTGTTCTCGGTTATCAAAAATACCTATAGAATTAGACGATGTTGACGGCTGAGCGTCGTTAAGGAATATTTGACTCAGACATCGTTTTGAATTCTTATGAGAGGGTCCTATACATTCATGTGTTGAGGTTGGTGTCAAATCAATAGAACAATTAGTGTTTGTTTCTGGAGTTCCCTTAAGTTGTTGATAAACGATTGAAAAATGAAATGATCGATTGAAATTGAGATGCTATAAAATTCACAGAATTCAATACGAGGGAAATGTTCGATATATTTGATGGAGTGCTTATTATATTTTGAGAGGCTTTTTCTAAATAATCTGTGTCTCCTCCAATGCTTGAAGAACTCTTACTGCGCTGTAAATTTTGAAATCTCTCTGGGCTAGGCAAATATTCAGACACATCTGGTGAGAAATCTTGGTTCAATTCAGAATCATTTTCATCGCAATATTTTTTTTTCTCTAGATATTTGTCTTAAATCATATATATGATTCGTAGTCACTACATTTTATCCGTCGCAGTTTATTCATAATATTCATTAAACGCGATGTCTTTTGTTTGTTCATTGTCACTCACTTCACTTATACGCCAATCACACCAATAATTATATAGTTTTAGAAATCGAACACTAAAAAGCCGACACAATGTTTTCGCGAGCCGGTTTGAGATCACATTGAGAGGCAGTTTGTTATTGTAAATAAACAATGCCACGTACCCTTAGCACTTGACATGTCGATATAGACCATTGCAATTTACATTCGACCCGTGCAATGTGACAAAAGGATATGGCAAGACGTTTTAGAGTTCCGTTTCAAATGCGTAGTTTTGGTGAGCACCATTGCACAAACAGTATTTAGCGGTTTGCGACGAGAATAAAAAGATAACTGCGCATATCATTACTTAGCGATCTAATTTTGACGAGAACATAATAATATAGATGTTTGTCATGCGATGAGCTTTCAGTATTTTATGATAAAATTATTGCACACTTTTATTCTAGTTACAAGGTATATAAATAAAAAAATTGAATAGTATTGTATTATGTTTCAATTTTGTCATTTACCGTACAAAAATTACGAAAAAAATTGAGCTGGTGCATTGGCACCTACGGATTCCAAATATGGCATAAAAATAAAACTAAGATAATGGTGGTTATCATTTTGTTCTCCGGGGCCGGCGAACTGTATAAAAAATATTTAAAAAATAATAATTTCGTGAAACACGATGAATAATTACGAATATTAATCTATTTAATTATAAAATATTAAAGATGAATTCATTTTATTCTGCATGTAAAGAAAGATTTCCTTTTTGCTTCGGTGTTTTTTAATTAGTTTTTTTTTAAAAGCGCTGTCGGCAAAGCAGGCCCTATACTACGAAGCGCGAAATTCGAACTTCGTTTCATGCCGTTCCGCTCACGCTAATGGTATTTATTACGAGAGTGAGAGGGACCGCACGATCCGAACTTCGAACTTCGACTTTCGTAGTAACCCCCCAGTTCCCTGCTCTCTCGATAAAATAGCAATCCGCACTGCCGGCAAAGCAGTGCTGGATGGAGTGTACGGTAGATAGAGCAGTTACGTTTGAAAGTTAATATGGCGTGACTTCAAAATAATGCGATGTCAGTTGCATTTAATAGTAATTAGAAAGTATAATTAGATATAATTTAACAAAGAATTGGCATATAGAAAATAAACTTAAAATGTCGTTTCTTTATTCACGGGTAAGTGTTTCAGTTAACAATATATTTTGTGTGTGAACTTAGTTAGATCAATTAGGTTAATTTATTTGCCGATTCTAATGAATGAACAATTATCATTCTTACATGCATATATAGTCCAATTAGTTTTAACATAGTCTTTAAGTTAGAATCTGTTGGCTAATTATGCAAGCATTTAAAGTGACACTTTACAAAAAAATATAAAAGAAAAGAAAAGACAGCGGAATTTTTTTTTGCTATTTGAATTTTGAACAGATGTCCATTGCTCGTATTGAGCATACGTTGTAAAAAAGTAATTTTGTACGTCGTTTTTTTCCTCGCATTCAAAGTGAAAAGTAGAGTGTTTAACGCGAGACTAAACTGCCATAATGACAACTCGAATTATAGCCTCCCTCGCTATCGCTCGGGTGGCTAAATATCTCGTGTCATTATGGCTTGTTTTAGTCCCTTGTTGAACAATCTACTATTTTATTTTAATTTAATGATTTATTTTTAAAGTCAATACATAATTAAATATTCTGTGAATATTTCAAGCTTCTACCTGTTGCCGTTATCAATATCGAGCAAAAAGGAGCAAAAAAATCACGTTTGTTGTATGGGAGCGCCCTTAAATAATTATTTTATTCCATTTTTTAGTACTTGTTGTTATAGCGGCAACCGAAATACATCATCTGTGAAAATTTCAACTCTCTAGCTGTCACGGTTCACGAGATACAGCCTGGTGACAGACGGACGGACGGACGGACGGACGGACGGACAGCGGAGCCTCAGTAATAGGGTTTCCGTTTTTACCCTTTGGGTACGGAACCCTAAAAACCATCTATTCTAATCTACACGTAGGGTAAACGTCATAAATAAGTGATTACTTTTGTACCCTGTCACTTTAACGTCATGTTTGAAAAGCCATACGAAATTATGTAACGATTAAAAGCGACAAGGTACATAAATGATCACTTATTTATGACGTTGACTGTACAGTCAACCAATTTGATTCCTATGCTACTATAGAACCTTGTCGCATTAACTACTACATAATTACAACGTCAGTGCGGGTCAAAGGATTGTCAACATTCCGATCGCAACATGCAATAAACGTAGAGTTTATAAACGTTTTCGCTCCATGACATAAGAAGAAAAAGAAGTTTTGACAGACGGCCTGTGACTGACAATTAAAGTTTTTTTTTTTTATTTTATTAAATGGCGTCTGTCTAATTGGAATAATAGTATTTCCAATCATTTATTTTCTCGATGACAGCTCCCGTAGAATGTAACTGCGTTTTTTACGCAAAAATTAACTTTTAAATGCGAGGTATAAAAATACGACAACTGCCTAATTTTGTTCCTTGATCCCATATAATATTCATCTAAGACAAATTGAGTCCATATATGCAGTAATTTTTTTTTAAAGTACGATAAACAATAAACGTTTTAATAAAGTTACATTCTATGGCAATACAAATAGTGATGTTATGATTGAAATATCGATATTGTATCGGTATTGTATATATTGAACTAGATGTGTTCCCGCGACTTTGTACGCGTTGTAATTTTTTCCCGGGATAAAAAATAGCCTATGTTACTCAGGAATAATGTAGCATTCTAATGGTGAAATATTTTTTGTTTGTCCAGTATTTTTAGTTTATTCATTACAAACATACAAATCTTTCCTCGTTATAATCTATATATATAAAATTCTAAACTGACTGACTGACTGACTGACTGACTGTTGATATATCAACGCACAGCCCAAACCACTGGACCTAGAGACTTGAAATTTTGCACATAGATTCCTTATACAATGTAGGCATCCACTAAGGAAGGATTTTCGGGAATTCCCACGGGAACGGGAAAAAACGGGATTTATATATTCGATTCCGAGTGACCGTTTCTCTGTAACTATAATAACTAGACTCTTCAAATTTGATACACAAGTAGGTATTACATTAGTTAAAACATCAATTTCAGGATTTTTCAAAATTCCTACGGGATAAGGAAAAAAACGGGATTTATATATTCAGTTCAACGGAATCCTATGAACTATAATTACTAGACTCTTCAAATTTGGCATAGAAGTAGGTAATTATAAAAGTAAAAAACAATTTTAAGGATTTAAGGAAATTCCCACGGGATAAGGAAAAAACGGGATTTTTCGTTTTACTGGTCGTAGAAAGCTAAAATTCGGCATGTAGGTTGCTTGGGAAGTGTAGGAGAGCATTAAGAGAGGACTATCCAAAATTCCCACGGGAACGGGAAAAACGGGACTTTTCGTTTTACTGGTCGTAGAAAGCTGAAATTCGGCATGAGGTTGCTTTTGGAGTGTAGGGGAGTATTAAGAAAGTATTTTCCGAAATTCTTACGGGAACGGGAAAAAACGGGATTTTGCGTTTTGCTGGTTGTAAGCTAAAATTTTAAAATTCATAAGTTTATACTGTAAGTAGGCCGCAAAGGGCTCTTTAACCGACTTTAAAAAAGGAGGAAGTTATGCATTCCACTTTAGTGTTTTTTTTATGTAGGTACCTATGTTCACCGATTTCTCGGTCAATTGTGGACCGATTTTAAAAATTCTTTTTTTATTCGTAAGAATATAATATACTCCTGAGATGGTCCCAGTGTCACGCAAGCAAGCAAGCGTGCATGCATGCTTGCTTGCATCTTGCTTGCATGCTTGCTTGCTTGCCTGTATGCTTGCTTGCTTGATATCTTGGTTCTTTGGAATTCTCATGGTACACGCGAGCGAAGCCGCGGGCAAAAGCTAGTTAAGTAATATAAGTATAGATAGGTAGTGCTATTCATCATCTCTGATTCTTAAATCAGCTTGTAGTATATATAAGTAGTATATATATATTGGTATATATAAAATTGGATCGATATCGTATCTACTGATCACTTATTTGGTCACAACACTATAACTATCAAACTAGATCTGTCATCGAGAAAATAAATGATTGGAACAAGCAAACACCTTTCCTATTTATTATTGTTGACACCATGTTCGCAAAATCGAGATGTCGTCATGTCATGGCGTACTTCATGCAATATTTACTGTCGTAGAAGATAAACAAATCGAGTCATTATGACATGGTTCTTTAGTGGCCTAGGAATCAAATTGGTTGACTGTACATCAGGTATCCCCAAAGGGGGTAGGCAAATTTATGTTTTAAGTTAGATAAAAGTGGTATAATAGTGACAGTTTGCTAGCCTATCGCTTACAATATACCTTAACCTATTTCCTTAGCCGCTTCTAACGACACTCACGGAAGAAATGTAGAGTTAAACCGAATCGATTCGACACTGAATCGATTTAGATGAAATTTGGTATGGAGTTAGTTTGAGACCTTGGGAAGGACATAGTATAGTTATAACCTGGAAAATGCATAGTTTCCACGGGATAGCGATTAACGAGTTCTTTGTTGACGGAGTCGCGGGCGACAGCTAGTCGCTAATAAGTTGTACTGAATGAATTTGGATATCTAGTCTGTTTTTGTCGGAGGAGTTTCTACTGTACAAAATATTTAAATCAGCGCAGAGACTTCATTCATACGAGTATTGTGTGAGACTCCTTTTAAATTAACTGTTTCTGAATACTATAAATAAATAAATATCACGGGACAATTCGCACCAATTGACCTAGTCCCAAAGTAAGCTAGGCAAAGCTTGTGTTATGGGTAGTAGGCAACGGATAAACATACTTATATGGATAGATACATACTTAAATACATATTAAACACCCAAGACCCGAGAACAAACATTCGTATTTTTCATAGAAATATCTACCCTGACACGGGAATCGAACCCGGGACCTCAAGCTTCATAGTCTGGGTCTCTAACCACTAGGCCATATGATCGTCTAAACTATGCTGGGATTACCCACGTAAACATAATTCCATGTGATCATGTTAGCATCCTATTGAAGAACTACGCTCTTGTTCGTGAAGGATAGTGTTATACGGGACGAGCTAAGTCATTAAGACTAATTTCATAGGTGATGACGAATACTCTACTCTTCAGGGACAGTGACAATAAAAGTAATTTGACGACAGTGAATTTTGATCTGCAGCAAGCATGTATTGTGTCGCAATAGGTACCCTTATTTATAACTAGTTGGTAGTTTCTTTCTTTAGTGTAATTGTTTAATATTTTACGCCATTCGATTAAATAATAGGTACCCTTAGCCCTTATCAACGCAGAGGCGATCTGCCTACCGCATGGGTTTACTATAATAATTTATCTTATACATATATATTTAGCAACATGATACAAAATTTTACTATATCTTACGAAAATTTTACTTATTTAGAACTATTTGTCACTGGGTATAGTCGACCAAGAAATTCCTTTAGGTACCACCCTATGGTTTAATGTCAGTTGTACTGTACTGCTTAAAATATCAAAGCCTATTTTCACTTACAAGTAAATGTGACAGTCAGTTTTATGGTTTTTGTCCTGGTGTAGGAACTGTCGTAAAAAATGGTAGAGTTAAAAATTATGTAAGTAGCGTTACCCATCAGTGCCACCACAGGCGTAGTATATGCCGGTGAAGGCCGCGTACCAGAGCCCCAAGCCCATGGGCTGGTAAACGTGTAGGAAGCGCACCGGAGTCCGCGACGCCAGTAGCTCCGCCAGCACCAGCACTGAGTTGAAGCCGTGCGTGATCATGTCCAGCCAGAACGCGCTGTCCCGCGTCTCGTATGTACCTGCATATCAGTAGAAGAAGCTCGCAAGTCCCAACTTTTTATAACAGTCATAGTTCTTCAGATAGAGCCAAGAATTCCCAGTTTTAGGGTGAGAGCGAGGATGTGAGAGCTATACTACGAAAATACATATGTGACCGTTTCCGCTAATGTTAAGCTATGTAGCAGTGCAAGGAAGATACGCTTTGAAGATGCGCAGCCGTGAGGTAGCTATGCGAGGAAGATGCGTCGCTCGAGTTAAGTGATGTATCGACAGAGGGACTATCCACGCTTCCAGAGGACGGACGTACGTACCTTTTCATATAAAAAACATAGGTTAGCTGAACCCGGAATAAAAATATCCTATGCGTTAATTCAAGTTACTTAGAAACTATATGTGTCCTAA
This sequence comes from Archips xylosteana, assembly GCA_947563465.1. Lineage (NCBI taxonomy): Eukaryota > Metazoa > Arthropoda > Insecta > Lepidoptera > Tortricidae > Archips > Archips xylosteana. Next base: position 7,400,629 of record OX387344.1, read on the forward strand.
ATTTCATTTTCATTAGCCGCAATCACATTAATCGGGTATGTATTACAATACCGAAGTACGAAAGACCGAATATTAAAACATCGAATGGGTCAAAAGACCGACACGATTTTTTTCTGAAACCGTAAACTTCTCAGAATTTATTAAAACGGCATCATACAGAACCCATTAGGTTAGGTTTGTTTTATAACAATCTTAAAAAGTTAACGGTTTCAGAAAAAAATCGTGTCGGTCTTTTGACCCATTCGATGTTTTAATACATTCGGTCTTTCGTACTTCGGTATTGTAATTCATACCCCATTTATCTGGCGTGTTGTATCGTGACGCATCAGAACAGTAACGGTTGCGTTCATATTTCACTGATGCAGCGTGTTATGACGGCTTGTGCTCTGTGTATGAAACCGTTACTGTTCTGACGCGTCACGACACAACATGTCAGCTAAATAATTGCAATTGGTATCAGTTCAATTACATCATGTAAGAATTACTTTAAAAGAACTGAAGATCTTGACTCTTCCTTGCCTTTATATTTTCGAAATTGTGTTATTCTGTAGAGGTAATATGAATCAATTTAAAAAAATCACGAGTCTGCGACTCCGTAATAAAATGAGTGCATTTCATTCTAAAACTGCATTCTTCAGGAAAAGTATACTAGGAATGGCACACAAAATATATAATAAGCTGCCAAGAGAACTGGTGACTATTACTTACTGATGACAAATTGTTCAAATGTTCATTATTTAAGTTGCTCGTAAATAAAACATATTATTCGATAAATGACTACTTGACTGACATAAACTAATAACAAATAGAATCATAATGGTATTTAAATTTATATTGAAATTAAAATTCTTTGTTTTGTAATTTTGACATTGTATTTATTGTGATAAGTGAGCATGCTGCATGCTAAACCTAATGCACGCTATTTGTATGCCGCTAGGCAAAGCATAGTGAAACAAATTAATGTAAGTAAATCTAAAACCTGTATAAACCTATGTTTTGACAAATAAAATTTTGATTCTGATTCTGATTCTGAGTCTGTTTACAACAGCGGTCTGTCTAAATGTATAGTATTTTACGTGTAAATCACACAAGATGGCAGCGTGTCGGGGGCGGCCTGGGTCAGGAGTGCGGAGGGCCTATTTACAGGGCTGTACATCAACATCAACAACATCACACCGCTCCACGTTCGAGCCGCTGCCGTCCTATGCGGGCGTCCTATGGTTTGCGCTTTAAGAGCAAACTCAGTTGATGTCGTTGTAGCTGAGCTACCTATTGTGAAAATGCTCTAACAGAATTTAGAGATTTAAAAAAAAAATACTTGAGTCAAACAGCAGTATCCAATAAAGCAAGGTGATGAGGAGAGCTATTGGCACCGCGATGTTGTAGAGCAGCCAGTACATGCTCACGTACCACGGCGGGACTCCCTCTTCTGTAAATAAAACAAATGACATTAATATTCCCAAACGATGACGCAGAACCACGTCTCGCTCGGTAAAATTAGCGTAGCATCTGACAGGAGTATAGCACTAATCCACAATAAAGGCAACAAGACGTCAAGATGCCGAAAGCAAAAAGTAAATTCTATGCGGATGATCTTCCATTGGGTCTTTTGTCACGTATATATACATATAATATATATTGAAGAAATATGCTTGTTCTACCGCAGTACTCTTTGTTTTAAAAGATTCTAATGCTCGGTGTGGCTCAAGCTTCGTAGTCAGGTTCTTTAACCACTAGGCTATGGTGGTCCCTTTTAACTAATAAGAAACAAGAATAACCATTTTTGAGTTGTAACAAATGGCTAAGCTGGGCTGGGCTAAGACACCTTAAAGCCGGTAGTTAAGATTAGTATTGAAGTTTTCCGTTGTAACACAAAAATTAAATACAATTCATGTCACAACGGAAGTTTTTCTAGTCAGTCAGTTTTGTACTGTAAACTACCATCTTCCAACCTCCCACTTCGGTATTTGATGTCACGTCGATCGAAACAACATTGCATCATATATCTACGTTGCAAAAATGTCGGTTGGAGGCGCAATGCCCGCCTCGTCACATAGTAAGGTACGTATGAAAAATGTATGAGCGAGTCGATGGCGTGTCTACTGTGGAGTACGTGATGTGCGTGGCACGTGTGTTATGGTTGCGAAAGCATGGCATTGTTAGCGTGATAAATGTTGTTACTATACTCTGTGAAAACCTACACAATTCTATGAACAATAATTTAAATTATATTTTATACGATAGTATCCAATTATGTCACAACAAATGCTTCACAAATGCATCAATTCACAAACACTTAATTTGACAATACTTATTACCCGCATTACCGCAAACATTTTAAAAATCTAAAACCTAATCGATTAGATAAATAGGTTGAGTTAATTCTGTAAGATTAAAAAGTTAATAATTAGCAGATAGTAAATACAAAATTCGGGAAGCCTTTATCCAGCAATGATACACTTTTCCAGGCTAATTAATATAATATACCTACAGTAGGACGTACACCTACGGGAACCAAAATATTTCAATCCGCGCATGTTGAGACACGAAAATAAGGTTCATGATCATGAAATGATAGTTAACCGTATTAAATACTTTGCCACATTGGGAATACTTTGACAAAAGTAAGATTAACTAAGATTAACTTCAGAACAATCCAGAAAACTTTCAAAAGTAATTCCTAAGTATACCCTATGGTTTCCAGAAGGTTTCCAGAGAAAAAATAATGAAGAAACACCATCCTACAAATTTGAAATGGCGTCATATGTAAAGCAGCAGTTAACCTTCTAAACTTAGCTAACTCTCTAGGCTGGCATAGTCACACAGGTGCACTTAAGCCTCGAAAAAAAAAGAGAGAAAAAAAACCTTGGTTCATTCACCAAGCACGTAATGGAACACGTAATGTAATGGTACAACATGGGTACGTTTGAGAAAAAAAATACGCACTATCAGTGGTCTGTCTCATGGCTGTGGCCCAAAAAGAAAAAGAGAGTGAAGCTGCAGTGTCGGCGAACTCGGACAAGGTCGTCTAGTGAAGCCTGTCGGACCGCGGGTCGCTGTCGTAACCGTTAGATAACTTCTTGTTCATTAGTAAACATCGCGAAATTGCTGATCCCACTTTATTGAATTAAATCATGTCATGACCGAAGATGGTAATGGTCGCGTTTATTGCCCACAGTCAAACCGATTGATTCCTGACGCACCGTAGAACTTTTTCACAATAATGTCAAATAATTTTTCTTGTCAAGCGATGTGATGTCACAGTAAAATTTTATGTGAAAGGGTTTCATAGTGGGTTACACACGGTTCATTGAAATTTGGTATGGGTCGCATTAAATCGATTTTTACAGTGATCATCGGATCAATGATTTCATTAGTGAGCCCTTATAGGATCGTAAATCAATTTCAAATTGATTGATAAAAATGATGATGAGTTAATGAAGTTAAGACTGCGTTTAACTGATATAGAGTTTTAATTGTGAGACTATAATCGTCGGAAAATGAATAATGATAGGTACATGTGTTAACCATCGCCTAGGAAAACATGTAATTCGAGTTATGAGGAAGTTGATAATTTGAAGGCCGTAGTAACATGCGACAAACTCAGTAATATCAGTCTTTGTTAATAGACACTTGTGACAACCAAAGACTCTACATTTACTTACAAGATCGTGTTGCATCGTCCGAATCGTAAATTTTGGGTTTTATTCCATCAAATCAAGCGTATAGGTAACGCCACCAGAGTTGAGGCCACGCACACAACCACATCTCTTGTAATGACAGCGGGATTTTGACGTTGTGTTGTCGTTAAACGTCAACACAACGTCAAAATCCCGCTGTCATTACAAGAGATGTGGTTGTGTGCGTGGCCTCAACTCTGGTGGCGTTACCTCTACCCGAAAAGTTTGTAAACCAACTTTTGAGGTAATTAAAAAAAATTTGCAAATGCAATATCGTAAAGCCATAAAGTAAAATCAACCAAGAAATATAGATGAAATCAAGTGGTGCCTGGTATACATTATAGTACCTATTAGTTATACTCACCAGGGATCTTTTTGCAGACAGCGAATAGCGATACTATGGTCCCGCTAATAGTCATGGCTGTGATCAGGAGCAGCCCCCAGTTGGTGAGGAAGAGCAGCCAGTAGGGGTTGGGCGCCTCGGTCACCGCCCACACCAGGATGGCCAGGGCCGTCGCGCACAGCGCCAGACGCACCACCAGTAACGGCAGTGGAGAGTCCCCGCGCTGCCATGACGAAGCGTAGAAGTCACTTAACTTCTCATGAGATGACACCCACAAATCCGACACGGAAAAATTCTTCCTAAAATATTTCACCATTTTACCGAACGTTGATCTACTTAATTCACTTCATTTTTTTTAAACTAGATTTTTACTACACAACTACACTCTGAATGAATCATGATGGTGTGGACAGCACGAGATCCAGAGAGTATCAGATAAGGTATTCGAGATAACACAATTTCGCAATTCAAATAAACAAATCGATTGAGGGTTTGCGTGAGAGCCCTTATCGATCTGTTGGTATTTTATCACTCGCGCGCATTCCAGTTATGTTTTAAACTCGCGAGTTTCGCTAGTCAACTGACACCGGTCGTCCGGTACGCGAAGTATGGTTGGAATACAAGGATTTTGTGACAATGGGTTAAGTTTTTAAACAAATCGTATTGTATAAGAAAACGAAGGAAATTGTTGTTTGTAAGCGGTGGCTGCGGCGGCGCGGCGGCGCGGCGACGGGCGCGGGCGCAGGCGCGGACTGGCGGCGCGCGCGCCATTGCTGGGTTGCACAAGCACCCTCAAACCTGAATTTTATGTAATCGTTTCTACTCACAAGACCTGGATCTTTTGTGAATCAACTTTACTCGGGATCTCATTCATATCGACAGAGGAAAGGAAAAAGTAAAACACAAGACAATTATAAAAATCTATTTAGATACTGTAAAGTAATGAATATATTTGAAAAGGTCGATTTAGTTATTATAACACAGATATTGTGATAAAATAAGCCAGTTGAAAAGGAAGCGCAGACCAGGGAACTTACGAAATCTATCTAACTTGCCAAACTATATAACACCGAGATCTAATAATGTATACGGCCGGAGAGTACCTATGGACGTCCATTCTGCCTTGCATACTAAATAAATTTCCACTAGAAACTATTAAAGAAATTGTTAATAACAAAGCCAACACGATTTAGGGTATCCTTGTACGTCATTTAGACCAACCTCTTTAACAAAAAGGTTTATGATATTAATGGGTAGTGATGATTTGCCAAACAGTAAGTAACTAAGTAGGTAACTAATATTATTTATTATTAACTGCAACAATCCTACAAATTAAGGATTAAAGTTAATGCTGTATTAAGTGCATTTTTTTCTGAAATAAACAGTTTAAATTAAATTAAATTTAAAAAATTTATAAGTGCTAAAGTGCCAAAATGCTACTTTTATTTTTGAAAATTTAAAACGTATTTTAATTTAAGTTTAATGAATTTATTAAAATTTACAGTGTGATAACGCATTAAAAAGTGGTCAAATTACTATAAAGAATGAGTTAGAAACATAGGTAGGTACATGAAACCTAAACGAGACCGAAAAAAATAAAACTCATTTTGCTCAAATTCGTGCTTTAGCATTTTTCCTTTTCGCTGTTGATAGATACATAGGTATGTAACTTATTCTTTCTTACTATGTAGTGTTTATTAAGTAGGTACATACTGTGGTGCGATTCCGGAATGCAAAACTGATTTATAAAATTTATTTATGGACGACGAATGAAATTGGTTAGTTTATATCGTAGTTCTAACACTTATAACCATAAATAGGCTCCGCTCGCGTATTTTCTAGTTTCAGTATTAGACAGTCTGCATTCTTTTTCGGGAAATACCAGCTACTATCTATTTTTTTTCTCTAATTTTAGCCATGCACTCATAGTAATTCAGATCGACTAATGTCGGAATCAGAAGACTTTAACATTTTCGCAAATCGCGTACTTAACATTAAATCTTAATATTTAAATAGGGCAGATGCCCCATTTCTGGCCACTTTAAGACCATAGACTTGTCAAGTTGTATACCTTAGTAAACTCAACTTAAAGTTGAAAATGGCCAAAACCGGCCCGTGGCCAGAACTGGGGCATCTGCCCTATAATAAATAAATAAGTCGTGGTTGTGAAGTGGTTAGACCTATGGTCTCTCAAGCAAAGGGTCGGGCTGGAGCCCGGACTTGCACCTAAGTTTTTCAGAAGTTATACTTAGGCGAAATTACATTTGAAATTTACCATAAGATTTACGGTGAAGGACGAATCTTTAGGAAACCTGCACACAACTGCGAAAAAATGCAATATTGTGTCTGAAGGTTTACTAATGTTTCGCAAATTATTTATCCCCTAATTCATTTGGCAAATGTTTCATTTCCCAACTGTTAATTTTTTTCTGAAACTGTAATCTTTTCAGGATTGTTATGAAAAACCTAACCTAACCTAAAGAATAGTCCTGAAATATATCCTTATTAGTTTACAGTTTCAAAAAAAAAATACACATTTGGGAAATGAAACATTTGCCAAATGAATCAGTTTGGGAAAAATAATTTGCCAAACGGAAGTACATCCTGTATATTAAATGACAATGGCCTAAATTGTTCTTAAGGAAGTTATGGATTTACGTACAGTTTTTCCTCCCAACTTTAGTTTTAAAATTTGCAAACAAGTTAGTTGGTATTTCAGACTAAGGATGTTTCAAGTCAGCCAACGTTTTATTTATACATTTGATTAAAACTTAGCTATAACCCAATTTTACTACACGAAACTTATCTACGCTTCATGAAACTTCGTTATTTTTAAATTTTAAATTTATATCACATAGTTTTGCAATAATTTTAGTAAGTGTTTTTTAACATGTTGTCATTATTTGGCCGTATGGCTATTCAAATTCTAAACTAAACACATTTTACATTATCTATGGTAGATGACTTGAAAAAAGTGACAATCTGGATAAAGTATTGGCGGGTAGCCATTATTTATTCAATTTAAGTGTTTAGAGACAAAATAATTTTATTTTTCGGATTTTTTTTCCGTCGCAGTGTTATGATAATCATTGTGTAGATTATACTAACGAGAGTCCATTAGAAGCCCGACGCCGACTTACGGCCCTTGACGCGCACATGTAAACCTCCTTTTCCTAAATTGGTTATAATAAATCTAATACATAAAAATCTCGTATCACAAACACTTGTATGAAAAATACGAATATTTGTTCTCGGGTCTTGGGTGTTTAATATGTATTTAAGTATGTATCTATCTATATAAGTATGTTTATCCGTTGCCTGGTACCCATAACACAAGCTTTGCTAAGCTTACTTTGGGACTAGGTCAATTGGTGTGAATTGTCCCGTGATATTTATTTATTTATTATTTACTTGTTACCGAATTCCTCCGAAACGGCTTGACCTATTTTTATCACATTATTTTTCTGTATTTGGTAGGTCTGAGAATAGGTCTTAGGCTATAATTTATACTCCTATTCTTCGCAGACAGAGTCTCGGGCAACTGCTAGTCTTCTAATATAAAAAATCTCGTATCACGGTGTTTGTTATCGAACTCATCCGAAACGGCTGGACCGATTTTTATATATTTTTTCTCTATATTTGGTAATCAGTAGTAATCAGCAACTTTATTTGCTAGAACTTGTGCTAGAACATAGGTAGGTGCAATACCTATAGTGGATGGTGGTATTTTACGTTGGTAGGTCTGAGAATAGGTAGTAGGCTATTTTTTTTAACCCCTAGATGATGTATGGCAAAACAACGTTTGCTGTGTCAGCTAAGAGTATTTTATAAAATTGTAGTATGTTATATATAACAATTATACATTTAAAAAACTAGGTAGACTACATCTTATAATAGTGACTCACATAAACTACTTTGAATTCAACTTTATATAAAAGTTTATAGCTCTGCGTAGAGAAAAAGTTGAGAAAGTTAATATTTACGTAATATGTGTGTATATTATGGTAATAAGGTGTTTGGTCATGGTAAGCAGGCTTCAATGCAGCTACAATATAATGAGGTTATGATTTAAAACAGAAATGCCGGTGAGTTGAATCGCACTAGTTTTATTTATACATTGATTTATATTCAACATATGTACGCTGTTAACGATTTTCTGACTCAAGCTTGTATAATACCCATCTCTCTAAAAAAGTATTGAAGTAGCTTTTGGTAGGTATTAGAAAGCTATAGACCGACAAGTTTCTTGCAGCGTATTATTAGCAATGGTGGTTTTTCCCAAAGCGCGGGTCTATAAAAAAATGAAAAGTAAAGGAGCTCTAAGTAAGAGGATTATTTACAGAATAAACGTTTTAATTTTAATTTTAATTTTGAACTATGTGAAGTTGGTGGCTCAAGTACAGAGAACGAGCAATCTAAAGGATTTATTTACTTATCCTAAGATGCTTTTATTGATCAGACCTCGAATTTAAGAGGCTGACAACACCTAATTTGTTGAAATTGATGTCATTTAAACAGTTTTTTAAGAAAAACTGCTTGTTCTAGCACATCAAAAAAAATATTATGTTAATATTCATCATATTTCAAAGACCGTGGACGGACTCGATACATAATTGGACGAAATCGGCTCGATAGAAAATAATTGCAAAGATAGGTCTTAAAATCATCATTAAACGGTTCTATGTCTTTATTTTTTTGGCGTATGCGTCTGCAATTAAAAACATGAAGTGAACATATTCATACCTAAACCGCTAACGAGTCATATTTCACAAATAATCCACAGTTTTTATTAATTCAATATTTGCCCGATAAATTTCAATATAACCGGCTGCCCAGTCATAGCGGCATCTCGTTTACTCCGATACAAATAGACAGTGTGCGCCGACGTTGGTGTTGATAGCGTCTTAAGCCAGGAAGAGGAGAAGAATTAGAGTTTTTAAATGATATTGTGGGGAAGCTATGCAGAGTCGAATCGCATACTTACACAAGACTACGCAAAACTTCGATACCAGACCATTTTAGTCTAGACTACCGCAATAGAAAATAAACTAAAAAATTAAATTGTCTAGGCTAGATGATCTGTCGGATATCGAAGATTTGCATAATCTTGTGTGCGAAGGGCCTTATATTCCGGTCATGACCCGTTTGCTTTGGAACACCATATCAAGTGTTCTTAATCTTGAAACAATGATTATTGACAACTGGTACTTACAACTTGTAATCGCTGAGGCTCAGATACATGGTACTAGCTTATATTATAAATATATCACTTAATTAATACGGTAACTCCGATATATTTCTTGATTTCTTCTCAGACTTTGATCTGTCATTGTGGCGTTTAACATGGCGCTTGCTTGGTGCTTGCAGAAAAGGTTCTGTCGCTGATTTTTAAAAAGTCCATAAATAATCTCTGACATAAAAACGCTGAGCCTGAAAAAATGCCTGGGATACACGAGGTTAGTTTTTCAAGTCAAGAAAGCAAGTTAGATTAGAAAGCAAGCTAGGTATTCTGGCTGCGTGTATACAGAACTACTTAGAAAAACTTGTGTATACATGAAACAAACGTTCCTAGCTTGATAGCATTATCCAAGCATTATCATTAGCTTGCTATCCTAGTTGAAAAATTATCCACGTATAAGCCTTCCGGGAATTTTTTCAGGCCCTCATTTCTTTACCAGAGTTTACTTATTTACTGAACAAGGCAAGGCAAGGCAAAAAAATAACCAGAAAAATTTCTTTAGTGCGACACAACAGAGTGGAAATTAAATGAGGACGTTACTTTTTTCGCAGCTGTCTGTAAGCTTTTAGTTCCTTTTTTCATTCGTTTTCTATTGTTTTACATTGTACTCTAGTAGGAAGGGAAGCCTAACTGTTTCTTTTTTTATTTTTTACCCATCCCATGATCAGAATTAATAAAATGCAAAATCTAACAATTCATTTATTCCAAAAATAATTATACAGGCAACTCACGAACTCGTACAAAACAGCTTAATTTCTTTAATTCAAATCACAACTACCAGCATAGTGAGCCTTAAAACATCTCTATCTACATAAGAACAATCTTGATGAAGTTAGAATTATAAAGTTGAGGATAGCATTCGTTTTTATTGCAATTTGTTTCGTGATGGTCTCTATTTTAAGCACACCTTACTCAATCACACTGCACTAATCTTAAAGGTTGGGTTGTATACCTTGTACAGCAGCGTCATGAAATATCAAATTATACGGACCTAAGTACTTACATAAACTGTAAAAGGTTTGCTAACTAAGCGTTTCACGTCTAGCAGGTAGGCTTCTTTTTTGTTGAAATAAACGCGTCACTCTTCGTAGCCCAGGATCCGCTTATACAACGACCTACACCGATCTGGTTAATGGATGAAAAGTATTTTATATTAAATTAAATATGTTAACAAATATATTGCAAGTGGGTTGACTAAAGAATTTCAGTCCAGAATATGATTAATTAATTTTTTTTTTAACATTTTTCCGTTTCGGTAATACACAAATGACGTACCAATCAAAAGTATAAAGCCTATAGAATATGCAAACGTTAGGTTGACTAACCAGACCAGTGCATATATCGATTTACCTGTGTTTACCTGTTAAAGTTCAAAAGTTCCGTTCCGTTCCGGTCAAAAGTTATGACCGGAAAAAAGTAGTCAACCTAACGTTTGCATATTCTATAGGCTTCATACTTTTCATTAGTAGGTATTGCATTTGTCTATTAACCGAAACGTTGAACTGTAAAAAAAATATACTGGACTGAAATTTTTTAGTCAACCCACTTGCAATATTTATTAACAAAATTAATTTAATATAAAATACTTTTCATCCATTAACCAGATCGGTGAAGGTCGTTGTATACGCGGATCCTAGGCTATCGCTATTTGGAAACTGCAGAGCGTTCCTTACTTGCAACAGGTATTCAATAGAGTCATTGCACGCTATAAGGACCTTACAATAAGGTCGATTTGTATCTACAGACACCAAGCGTGTCAGCCCCGTGCCGTGGCAGACAGAATAATATTCGAAAATAAATTAAATTTAATAATATTCGAATAATAGTTCGAAACGCGTCAGTGTAGCTTGGTGGTGGTGATAGTTGTGTTTATGTGATTTGTGTGTGTTCGTACAGTGTGGAGGTGGAGGAACTGCATGAACACACATTTCTTGCATAAACGTAACTATTGTAAGGTCGCGGGTGAGCAAAGTAATTGTTTTAGTTCAAGAATAATATTCTTCTATACAGTTTCTATTAACGGAACGGGCCAGTATGCGCAAAGAATATTTTGTCGGTGTTTGGTATGGCACATGTCTGACACGCTCGGTGTCTGTAGATATGATTCGACCTATGTACATCAAAATTCGCTACAAAATAATTCAAAAAGGAGCTGTGTGATTCTCTAAACGAAGTCCGTCCGCGGATACACCTATACGCTCGACGAACATTCTTAACTTGATCCTTTCACCCACAAACATGGTCGTGCGTCAACGTTGACGTTGACCAACGCCAAGACAGCAGACTCCGTATAATACCTACCCATACGTACCTATGTTTTAACAAATAAAATGATTCACTGATTTATTGATATTGTTTAAGAGGGAACGGGTCAAGTTATGATTGTCTGCTGAGTGAGTGCAGCGATAAATCTATTGTCACGCGCTATCCCTACGACCTGATCATTTTAACTTGTCAACTGTAACTGCCGCATAGGCGGTGCGGTTTGGGCCTCACTGGGCCTCTGCCTGAGTGGAACCCCTTCCTCCACATGAATAGTGACCGAGTCGTGGAAGAGTCGCGAAGCCAGGGCGTCGCGGCCGACAGCTATCCCCATAACCACGAAGTGAAGTACGACCAGCATGAGTCCCGTCAGGGCCACCACACCGATCGTCGGCCCTGGCGTTGACCAGTCAACCACAGGGTAGATGTACTTGTTGCCTTTGCTGTAAAGTAAAATCGTATGCGTTTGTTCATTCGCTTAGCAGCTTTACCTAATGAACGAAAAAAAGCGCCTTTGAAAAAATAAGCGCAGAAAGGCGTGTGCGTAGATTTGTATGATAATTTAAATACTTATTGAATCGTTGGCTAGAGCTGCTGATTGATTTATACGGATCTCGAATTAATAACGTGTAGCTGCATTATTTTAGCACTAGCCCGTTAACTTGAACAGAGTATAGATATGGTTGATGAATAAAGAGCTCATGACGGAAAAGTAATAGAATATGGTAAGTATCCAAAAGTAATCAGAATACATCATGCTAAGTTTTAAAGTATCAGATATCTTAAGTGAGCCCTACACTAAGATTCCGATCTTATTTACCAGTTGGTGCTTAAGAGCAAGGTACATTGTTAAGCTGCAAGGTCTTAAAAACTTACGCATCGGTACCACCAGCAGCCCAGTAAATCACCCCGAAGATCACGTAGACGAAGGCGAACTGCAGCGGCTGGTAGATGTGCCACATCCGTGAGGGCTGCGAAGCACTAATGAGCAGGCCAAACATCACCAACGAGTTAAGACCGTGAATGGCTATGTCTAAACCGGGGTTCAACTCTTCTTGTACAGCAGCTGTAAAGTGTAATATCTTAATTGAAAATAGGTATTAACTATAATGATAAATGTTGCCTGCCGGGCCCTGTAGGCAATGCCTTGAGTAGAAGACTATCGGCAATGTGTATGAATAAAAAAAACTGACCATCTTGTATTTTTTTTAAGAATAGGTGTAGCTCATCGATACTACCCGTATTGATGATTTAGCCAATGCCGTGTTTGAAAAAAATAGGTACTATCAGTATTTATTTAGCTGCTACTCCGTACAAAAGCTTATTTTTTAAGTTAGGTTTTATTTACATATATTGTAAGATGAGGGGGTATCTGGTCATCATAGAAATATAAATTCTTTCTGTCATCTGAGCTGGTAACAGATTTCCCCCGGGCACCAAAAAAGGCATGATAGGCAACCTTAAAACCATCATCTCTCCAGTCAGTCATTCGGATGAATTAGCTTGTTAGGGTTTATGCTTGTTAGCTTGTAGGGCTTATACTTTTATTAGGTTGAAAGGCGGGAAAATCTAAAAACTTGAATAACTTGAAAACCAATGAGTGTTGACCCCTGGTTGACTGGACTTAAATCATTGCAAATAAGCTGTAGAATACCCCCCCTTGAAGGAACACGTCGAATTTCCGGTCACCCTGCATAGTGCCGTGCCACAATGTTATCTGATCTGATGACAGGGGGCCCTTGGTGAGCTTAGTATTGATTGCCGCTAAACTAATGGACGCTAAGTACCTACTGCTATATTTTCAGTTTTAACGACTGGGTAAGATAACGTTTATGGGCCTGTATAATGTTACTTGTTTTTATCACGTCCTATTTGCTAATGCTACTTATGTATCCTAGTTTAGGCATTATATTAACTTTTGTAAATGTACTTAGGTATCTATTAGGTATTTAAAAAAAAACACTTCTAATTGCTTGCTACTATTAGTTACAAGCCTATGCAACATTTTCACTGGCACTGGCAAAATAATTAAGGATAGTTTGATACAGCACTGTCTTTATTTTATTTGTGTTAAAATTTCATACGTAACGTAATAATTAAGAATTTATGTAGGTACTTACATCCATAAAGTACCGACCAGTAAAAGATCGTGATGAGGAAAGCGAGAGGGATAGCCGTGTTGTACAGTATCCAGTAGGTTTTCACGTACCATGGCAGCAGGAACTCGCCGCCTGCTAAAACATATCCGCAAAATTGTTAACTTACAGCCGAAAACATTGCCTGCAGACTTTAGTATCACAACATAGCGTTAATATTTCATGAAATTAACTATTTACTTAGAATGACCGTCAAAGAAGTTTGAGACTAACAAAAACAATAAGTAGTTACAAATTAAAATGTAAACAATGGCACATCACTTACTTAAGGGTCCATAGAAATAACAGCGCACGGAAACAGCAAGCGCAAATCCAGTGGCGAAGGTGTTTATTGTAATGCCCCAATGCGTGAGGTAGATGAACCAGTATCCCACGCTAGGAGAGTCAATAATGTACAAGATCAGTGACGAGAGCACTATTCCGAGTGACGCTAGAAAGAGCAATGCCCGCCAAATCAAGAGCGGGACCGCGGACCGAGTGGTTTGCCAAACGCTGAGGTAAAAGTCCGATGGCTTGGGATGCGCGAGCACCAGCATCTGCACCTTTGCCTCCTCTTTAAAGTACGTTTTTATGGCACTCATCGCGTCAAACTTTAAGGTTACGCGATACTAACATTTGGTGTTAAATTTGACACTCCCAAGCCGGCTTATCTCTTACTACGAATCGATATGATATCGCGATTACCGGTCTGTTATCGAGTTGACTCACTTCCAACAATCAGTGCCAAAGCAACACAATACAGGTATCTCGGTCAGTAAGTTCGTAAGTTGTCATTTTTATATGTGGATTGTGGGTACTTGGGTACCAATCCAAGCGTTTGTATTTATTCATACATTGCCAATGATCAAAACTAAACCAATCCCTTAGTAAAAATAAGGCATATTTACCTACAGGTATTTTTTTATTATAATCGATGTTATAATAAAAAAGTGCACTATATTTATGTAGGTACAAAATAACTAAAACAGATAGTACTTAATTGATACTTTTATTACTAATTGCCATGTTTTTTTACATTTAAGATAGGTTCTTAAAAATATGTAAAATAAATGCGATTCATATGCTCTTAGAACGTAGCGACGTAGATCGGTAGCTACCTATGTTTGGATAATTAGTTTGGCATTTAGTGTTTCAGTCACAACTTGCTTTTACATCTAAGCTAACAAACTTCATATAAAATATCTTCAAGCTTAGCGAACACTTTAAGTACCTATATGCTATAATTACAAAATAATATTTTTATTCATCGTGAAACTGAGAATGACCTATTGTCTTTCCGGTATCGTCGGCTAAAGTAGTTCCTACAGAGGGCCAGTAAGTTGACCAGCACGTGCAGTAAGGTGATTCCGACGGCCACGAGCACCACCATGATGCTGGTGGGGCCTGGGTTGGACCAGTCCAGCATCGGATAGATCCATACGTTTCCATTACTGCAAACAAAACAAGAAAAAATAAAGTATCAGAAAGTCTAAAAGTTCTTGGTCAAATAGAAATAATGATATCTACTTTATTGCTCTAAGTAACTCAAACCACCACCACCACCCAGGCACGATCCAGGCTGGAACAGGGTTTTGACGTGATCTAATCACTATCCTTGGACTGGACCTTTGGTTTGACTGGTTAGTAATAACAGTAGTAGTGTTATCAGGTAATATTGAAGTGGAATGTTTTTTGTTGTCAACAAAGCCAGATCCCGCTGGTTCAAGATTTGAGTTTGATATTTGAATGAGTCGCCAGAGGGGCCAAAGACGCGAAGTCTTTGCTGTTTTTTTACTTTAGGGTAGGAAGAGTGACTTGTGCTCGGGAAAAATCCCTTCGGATGAGTTTGATATTGAATACTCACGGATCAAGCCCTCCAGCAAAATAGTAGATCAAACAGAAAACCAGGTACAGTATTCCGAAGAGGAGCGCGTGGTAGAAGTGGAGAAGACGCGTGGGATGCCGCGTAGTGAAGAGCAGACCCAGCATCACCACAGAGTTTACGGCGTGTAGGAATACGTCCAGAGTCGTATCTATCCCTATGAACTCTTCTGCAAAAATTATTACTTACAGTTTATTACTCACATATTGTCACAATGCAATTTTATAAACAGACTGGGTGTTACTACGTCCGGGCCAAAAAACCCAAGCAAATGTGTAAGTAAACAATTGCGACGCTCTCTAAGTATCTGTCTATAGGTTCTCTGCATCCACCTAATGCTTAGTGTATAGAGATCTTATGTACACCATCCCTTCAGGTCTATGTACTTATAGGTTTGATTAAGAACAATGATTTGAAAACTTAGGTATCCTTAAATATCGATAGGACAAGCAACGTTAAATAAACTTTAAGATATTCCTGTCCAAGTTGGATATCGTTGAATGTTAAACATGTTTATTTAAATAAGTATGTAGTCAGGAGAAAATGGTGCCAAATTGTGCTGTAGGTATTTAAAATACGTAAGTAGAAAATTACAGCTTCAATTTATGTTGTCATCTAGTCGACATTTAACTCGAGACGCACCTAGTTCTGAAGCAATTTACGAGTGATGTGATTTTTAAAATAAGTCCCCGTTCTTCGTGCATATAAAATGACGAGTACATGGTTACAATAAACATCACTGTCCTATTGTAATGAAGAGCACTCCTGAGCAATTCTAATTCTTATAGTTATACCTCTCCAAATATTAATACTCTAGTGAAGTGTAGTGCATTGTATTCCACAACTTTCTACGTTATTGTTATCAAGTTAAACAATTCGAAATTATTTGTTGCCATAGCCCAATTAGAGTAGACGTTTGATAGATAAATTTATAGTAGAGTAGAGATACGTATGTACACTTGACATTCTCTTTGCATCAGTTCGTCAAAATGTCTTGGATAACGAGTGCCCTATCATTTTTGGTGATAAAGATGCGGATGCACTTTGAACATGTTGTAATTTATCAAATTAAAAATAAACGAAAGTCAAACCATAATTATGTTAATAATTATTATTTTTAAATTAACGTATAGTTCTGTGGTATATTTTGTAATTCTGTAACGTCAGTCTGGCCTATCATCCACCTAAGCATCAACACGGAATCATCGTGCGGAATTTAATTAATCGTATTTAGTCATCAACACAAATCAAGGAATTTCCCGAGAATATAGTATTAGGTAAAAGTTCATAAAACGACATACGAAATGTTATATTAGTCATCATTATGATACTGTTGAAATTACGATAAAAAACTTTCAATGAGTCATGTTTACACTGGCTTTACACTGGCTCATACATACCTCTTTAATGTATATATTTTAACATTTAAATGACTTATTAGTATACCAACCTGAACCACTTATAAAGGACCAATAAAATATCGTTATCAGTAAAGCAACGGGCACTGACGCGTTGTACAGGAACCAGTAGAGTTTGAAGTACCATGGGAGGCCGAAAGTAGAATCTGAAAAAAACACGGCCGGGTTGTTTCGATGGTTTTCGACGTATTGCAATAAATAAAGTTAAATAATAATAATAAATAAATAAATAAATATTAGGGGACAATCTAACACAAATCGACCTAGTCCCAAACTAAGCAAAGCTTGTACTATGGGTACTAGACGACGATAAACATACTTATATAGATATGTCGGAGTATAGCTATAGACCATGGCGGTCGGAGTGTAGCCATAGACCATGGAACTACCAGCGCAAGTAACACAATATGACAGCCATAAGTGTTGCTTCGGCAGAGTCTCGGGACAGTGAAGCATTGGAGCGAGCATGCGACAGACGCATACCGAGGAACTGTCTTACGTTTCGTAGTGTCCATTAGAATAATTAGTTTACAGTAGTTATTGATAATTAAGACATTTACAGTAGCTTATAGTGTAATTAATAAGAAGCCCACAGTGAAAGACAATTAAAACTGTTATTTAAGATTACTGTGTTTGACAATATGAGTGATATCCAGCAAGAGAGACCTCCTTCTCCGTCATCAGAAGTGGGATCTGTTCCAGAATTACCTTCATTGGAAGATAATCAGAATGACTCTCGGTGGCGATTAATGTTTAAAGTACAGAGTGAGCAGATGCGTGCACTTATCCATACGCTGAGGACACCACATGTGAGTACCCACATCACGCTGCCAGAGTTTGATCCCGATAATCGAGACGCAGACGCTAAATCATGGTGCATTACGGCTGATTTATGCTTCAGTGACTGCCCACTTAAAGGAAGCCAACTTATAATAGCCATAAGTAAGGCCTTGAAAGGAGCGGCATCTACTTGGTTTGCTCGCGTCACTTATCCCGGCGTAACGTGGGAACAATTCAAGGACATATTTCTTGAGAGGTTTGTAGCTTCCGAAACTTAAATAACGATAAGCCAAACGAAAACGAAAGCTATGCTGCTTACGCGAACCGGCTAATATCATCTTTAACTTCTCAATGGAAGAATGTGAGTTCTGAGCAAATCATAATTTCTACAGTTTTATCACATTTGGCTCAAATGGACACTCGACTACAACGTATGGCGTTCACAACTGAAATTACTACGCGCCAAAGCTTGCAGAAAGAGCTACAAGCGTTTTCATACAGAAAACAAAAGGCTGAAGATACGCATGGTAAAAACGGAGCAGACACTAAACGGATGCGATTCACTCAGCCCAATATGATAAAATGTTACAATTGTGGAAAAATTGGACACAAACTGGCAGAATGCCGACTGAAGGCAACGGATAAGAAGATAATTTCATCAACATCATCGACTTCGACTACAGCCAAGCGAGAAGGAATCTATCAACGGCAACAGCGGCGGGCGCGGCGGCGGCGCCAGCGGCAACACCGTTAGCTGAGCACGGAGCAGCGCAGCTGGACACGCCGAGCGGCGCGTGGACATGTGCATGGTGCAGCCCCCTACCGGAAAACTTGATATAAAAGGTGATGTAATTTTACTGTAAACGAATATTCTATAGAGATTTTATTGTCTTGCCGGATGTCTATATGCGTAGCAACATAATGTTGAGGAAGAAATTTTTACAAAGAGCTTTGTAGTTGGTTTATCAGAGTCTCAGGTTACGATAACAAAGGTAAGCATACACGTGAATAGCTTAACTTCTAAAGAGTTGAATTGTTATGATATCGATACGGACGTACCATCTGCACAGTATAGAAATGAACTGCAGTCTATACTAGAATTTTTTTTCAGCTTATTTCACTACAGAAATGTCAAAACAAGAGTAAATACAGGTGAACTTCAAATTCGATTAATTGATAGTAACAAAACAATACAGAGACGACCATACAGACTGACTCCAGACGAATGTGAATCAATGCGAAAGAAAATTAATGAGTTAGTACTGAGAGCCAATTTCATTCCTAAATTCTCCCAAATTATGGAACCACTCTAAAACTTGACTTCAGAAAAAGTTCCTTTTCAGTGTTCATTGTGTCATGAACAAATACTTTAGAATGTTATCTCGATTCTTATCAAAGAGCCGATTCTCATAATATTTGACCCCCAGCTTTCTATAGAATTACGTACTGACGCCAGTGCTGAAGGGTACGGCGCAATACTCTTTCAAGTCAAAGGCGGCAAACGCCACGTAGTCTCTTATTACAGTAAACGAACTTCGGCGGTGGAGTCAAAGTACCATTCTTATGAATGAACTCGAAACACTCGCTGTTGTCAACGCAATCAAACAATTTCGACACTACTTAAGTGGCCGTAAATTTACAGTCGTAACGGACTGTAACTCATTGAAGTGTTCCCGTACAAAAAAAAAAGATCGACTTAACACCACGTGTTCACCGTTGGTGGGAATTCTTACAGTCATTTGACTTTGATACTGTTTACAATTCTGGCAAAGATATGGCTCACGTAGATTTCTTGTCACGAAATATTCCTTAACAGCAACAGACTCAGATAGAGCACAAACTAGATCAAAAACGCATAGATTTGACAAAAATAAAACAAGACTTAATAAATTCTCTATAGGTTATTTCGTATTAATAGAAAACGAGGAAAGGAATCAAACAAAGTTGGATCCTAAATATCGTGGACCTTTCAAGGTGATAGAAATTTTAGATGGTGACCGATATACTTTACAGGCTTTAAATTCTAAGCGCACTTACAAATATGCACACGATAGACTGAAAATAATGCCTAGTGATCAAAGAGACATTGACGAACTTAATATTGAACAGAGTTTTGTTGAAAGGGAACAATCAGGTTCCGAGATGATAGAATAGCTTTGCATTCTTTGCGATGTGTGTTTGCACCAGTGGTATTCCGTAGCCGTAGCTTAAGAGAAATCGGTATCTACATCTGTAGTCCGTGAGTACGCGGTGCGCGGTTACCATGGTGGAGAGTGATTACGAGGAAATCGTAAGGTGGTACAGTCTCGAGGGAGATTGTGAAAGTGTGGTGATCTCGAGGAGATTGCGAAAGTGTGGTGATCTCGAGGAGATTGCGAGAGATGGCAGTTTGAGAACTACTAGTGAAAAAAAAAAAAAAAGAGAAGCCATAGAGTTGAGAATGCAAAACGTTTACATTATAGTAATGTGTTTTAGTACATGATGTGAAATACAATGTGTTTCAATGTGAAAATGTTTGTCAATGCGTCTTTGAAAAGTCAGACTCAGTCTGAAAGAGAAATAAAATGTCAAGTTGTGATCTAAAACGATTATATGAGGAAACTATTGTTTACCTCAATGGGTCAGAGTTGGCCGAGCGGATAATACTTTGGAGAAATTGTTTCTTTTGCAGAGTAAACACACGAGGACGTGTGTCTCGCAGGATGGCCGTGTCGGAGTATAGCTATAGACCATGGCGGTCGGAGTGTAGCCATAGACCATGGAACTACCAGCGCAAGTAACACAATATGACAGCCATAAGTGTTGCTTCGGCAGAGTCTCGGGACAGTGAAGCATTGGAGCGAGCATGCGACAGACGCATACCGAGGAACTGTCTTACGTTTCGTAGTGTCCATTAGAATAATTAGTTTACAGTAGTTATTGATAATTAAGACATTTACAGTAGCTTATAGTGTAATTAATAAGAAGCCCACAGTGAAAGACAATTAAAACTGTTATTTAAGATTACTGTGTTTGACAATATGAGTGATATCCAGCAAGAGAGACCTCCTTCTCCGTCAGATAAATAAATACTTAAATACATAGAAGACATCCATAACGTTTTTTTTCTCTCCTCATTTTTGTACAATAAAGAGTTTACATACTTACATACTTAAATGTAAATGAATTTGTATTAAATTGTTCATTAATTAATTATAAAAATATTAATTTGCTATTTATAACAGTAGACAGAGATATCTCAGTGTAACAATTAGAGATTTCTTTACCAGCTGTTGCAGAGGACAGGACATTCAGAGGCGTTAAATGTGCATGTTAAAAAAAATAGTTAAAGAAATGTTCAATAAAATTTCTTGCGACCATTTATCTATTAATTTTTTAATTCAGAAATAGCCACTTAATTATTCCGATTAATTATAAAGTGAAAGGTTGAAAAATATAAACTATGCATTGTATGTATTGTACTTGTCCAACAGTAGCTTTCAATATCTAACCATGTTTAGTTACTTTAAGTAGAGTTATCCAATCTTACCTATAGGTCCTCGTAAATATATTCTCAGTGATATTCCAAAAGCAACTATCGTGGTGAGAGCATTTGCAACGACGCCCCAGTGCGTGAGGTAGATCCACCAGAAGCCAAAGCCGTTAAGCACATCAGCCAGGATAATCATCGATGCTATTATGGTAGCTATGTTAACTCCACACAACAGTCCTCGTATAAAAAGGAGAGGCACACAAGATCTGTTCTTCTGCCAGCACGACAAGTAAAAGTCCGGGACACTGTCATGTTCCAAATTAAACATGGACACTTGCAGTTCGTTTTTGAAAAACTTTTTCGCACCCATTTTGCACTTATTTTTCTAATACAATTAAAAAGGTAAAGGTAAAAATAGTCACAGACTAGCAGAGTGGCGTACGATTGATTAATTATTAATGTTATCTGCGATTATATTTGCGTGTCTGCAATCGCATCGCCACGGCCTTTGTTGCGGTTTGAAGCGACCAGCGATATAGCTCGAGTGCCAAGGTACCGTCGATAATCACTGAATCAGATAACAACAGAGAAGTAAATAGTTTCTATGATATGAATCGAACAGATTTTGATGTAGGTAATCTGAAGCACGTACCTAATACAGTTTTACCGAGTTATGCGCGATGAAGAATAAAGTACTTGGGAGAGTGATCTTCGCGTTTTTCCAGAGACCCAGCTAGATCGATTGTTTGCCCCCAAAAAATCCCGGATAGCGAACTTCATCGAAATCGTTAGAGTCGTTTCCAAGATCCCCGAAATAGATAAAAATACAAGAATTGCTCGTATTTGCATCGTTTAAAGGTATTAGATAGTTTCGTTCACGCTAATAGTTCACGATAATAGTCAAGTGTAAAAGTATGGGTGCATACAACTGGCTCATAAGTCATAAACATGTCCCATAGCTCTTATGTCATCGAATTAAGGTATGTCTATAATTATGGGAGGTTTAAATCGATACATATTTTTGCACTTGACCGTACTAAACAGAATAGTGAAATGGGCGGGACGATACGAACTTCGAATTTCCTAGTAGCCCTCCAGAACAAAAAGGCAGGCCTTAGGTATACTACGAACGAAGTTCAAAATTCAAATTTTGTATAGTGTCGTCCCGCACACGCTAATGGTATTTAATACGAAAGTGAGTGAACCTCGACCTTTTCGGAGTAGCTCCTCCCGGGGCAATAGTCCTTAAATTTATAAACAAAGTACTTACAAGAATTGCTTGTTTAATGTTAGAAGATTTGAATGATACTAAGTTCGGAGTTTAAAATCAGCCATTATAGAGTAGTGTCATTGTGTATTGTTCATTATTCCACTGTATTAACCTAAAGTAAATTTACAGAAATAATTATAAATGAAACGGTACAAAAGAGTCATCTGTTTAGTTAGGTACTTAGGTCATACTGAAAGTTTCTGGATTCTTATAAATAAGACTACGCATTATCGTTATGACACATTTATTGTTTTCAAAGTATATACACTCCCTATTTACATACTTTTGCATTCGCTGGAACCTTTGTGAAAAGCAGTGGGTCCAGTCTTCCTTAGGGACTTCTTCGATGGCCTCGTGGAAAGCATTCACTGCCATTTCCGGACTTGTAAACCGTAAACCTTCGAGAGTTAATCTTCGAGAGCAAAAAGAAATCGCATGGTGCATGATCAGGGCCGTATGGCGGAAGAGTCATTAATTCTACATTTGAAGCCTCCAAATACGCATTCGTTGCTTTAGCGGAATGTGCCGACGCGTTGTCGTGATGAAGGACTATTTTGCTACGGGGACGCTTTTCACGAATTTTGTCAAACACTTAGGCAAGCAGTGGTGTAAAGTCCCGATTTGCCGAAAAACGAAGCAACTATTTTCTTTCCTGTGCTTCGACTTTTTTTTACTTTCGTCGGAAAGTCTTCAAAATGAAAGACCCATTCAGCCGATTGACTTTTTCTTTGCGGTTCAAAGTAGTATACCCAGGTTTCGTCACCTGTCACGATGTTATATACAACCATTAATTGTCCTCCATCAATTTTTTTTTATCATTTTGCGATGCAAATGCAATATCTTTTGCACCTGGCTCATTCCAATTCCTAAGGTAGTACGAATTTGCTGACATATAATTTTTTTGTCAGTTTCAATTACTTGTCGTACAGTATTAATATTAATATCGGTAACCGCACTTGCTGGCCGGCCTTCACGTTCATCGTCATGGAGATGGTCACGTCCTCCTCTAAACTCACTAAACCACGAATAGACAGAGCTACGACATGGGACTTCATCACCAAATGCTAAGAGAAGTCTTTGACAACTCTCTTGCTGACTTAGTCCACATCGGAAATCGTAAAAAATCATGGATCGAAAATTTTCACAACTTAAATTCATTGCAACAGCGACGCCCAAATTTCAATCCAACACCACGATGAAAAAACAAATGACAGTCTCGCAAATTAAAAAGTAATACACTGCCAGAGAGTTACTTTTTCAAATCCAATTATTGCTTTTTTAATTTTCTTTTTATAAGTAGCCAATTCCAGAAACTTTCAGTATGCCCCATAGTACGAATTTTTTGAGATGTCCCGATCTCGTTAGCAGCCCACATTTCGAATAAAGCCATTGTATTCTATTATGTCCTCAAGTGCACAATCCTCAGTTTAAAATGAACAGAAATATAAGATAAAATAGCTCAATGAAATAACGACTTTATTTTTTACAATAGAGAGTTCATTTTCAATGAAACTTTGTTGGCAGATTATATTTATCAACATTGAATGCGTCGTAGACATGTAGCCAAAACAACAAAAACAAACAAACAAACAAAGTTTAAATTAAAATGAACTCTACTGTAAATAATAAAGTCGTTATTTCAATGAGCTATTTTATCTTATATTTCAGTTAATTTTAAACTGAGAATTATTTACTTTAGGCCATAATGGAATACAATGGTTTTGTTAGAAAGGTGGGCTGTAACGAGATCGGGACACCTCACAAAATTCGTACTATAATTAAATACAATATTTTAAGCACTTAGAGAATTAAAAGATATTACACAGAATTCGCACGTTTATAACGATACTGACACTATACGATATTATTCTCATTTCAAAAAATAACTACGTGTTAAAAGAAAATCAGGTTTATATTTGAAAATCAAATAATTTCGTATAATGTCAGTATCGTTATAAACGTGCGAATGTCAAATTATTTTTTAAATGACGTGACACGCAGTAAACTAGACACAGTGACATTAAGTAGTTTTATTATGTTATGTAGAATATTAAACCAAATTGTAGTTTTACTCTACTATTTTACTGACACACAGTTTCGACGTCTTCACAATGTTACTTATCCATTTTTTTGCACACACGAATGGATACATACTGTTAGAACCACATAACTATATGCAAGGGAAGCAATCGTTAAAGGTAAAGAAAACTTGTCTTAGCAACAGCAATGTGCCTCGCGGTGGCTCTCGCTTAACGACTGACGCGAGCGCAATGCGGAGCAGTGTTGCCAGATGCCGGAATACTAAAAGCGGGAGCTGCGCTTTCAAAACGCGGATTTTCAAATGAAAATGCGGATTTGCCCAGCAGTGGAACATATTATAGGCTAAATAAGGGTTCCTAGTTGACTACGGAACCCTAAAAAAACGACATCTTCATTCAAACGCGGGGTAAAAAGCGGAAAAGCGGGGTGTCTGGCAACACTGATGCGGAGAGACGGGCGGGGTTCATCTGTCAGGCAGTTTTAGGGAGTCACTAACAAGGCAACACTTCGCTCCGCTACGCTCCCGCATTAGCCTTTGAAGCTAACCATTTCGAGTCGCTTCCGCCCCGTACCGCCTTGATCGCTCGCTTCGCTCGCTCGTACCGCATCAAAGTAGCTTTATTATCAAATTGCCCATTTGTCACGTAGCAATATAATAATGACCGGGCAATATGATAAATACTGAAGTTTAGATAGTAATTAATCACTTTGCCTAATAGAGCTAGACATTATTAATAATGCCCGCATTAATCACTTGGTCCATAACATATACATGTGCATTCCAGGTAAACATGCTATAGCAATCCTCGTTTAGAACCTATAAAACAGGTAAAACACAACATACACCTTGCTACTGTTATGAGTCATTGGTATTAATCTAACCCAAAGCGACCGGTTGCCATAAAAAAAGTTGAAGTTGATTATTTTTCCTTGAACAAAGCAAACAATCCATATATTTTATTCCGATAAAAGCTACCTTTATTTTTTACGAGCTGCTGCCCGCTTTGAGGATTCAGCTGCTGCCCGCGACTTCGTATGCGAAGAATTCGTTTATCGCTATCCCGCGGGAACTATGCCATTTTCCGGGATAAAAAGTATCTTATATGTTAATCCAGGTCATAATCTATCTGTGTGCCAAATTTCATCAGAATCTGTCAAACCGTTTTACCGTGAAAGAGTGACAAACATCCATCCATCCATCCATCCATACTTACAAACTTTCGCGTTTATAATATTAGTAGGATCTGACTGGGATGAACACCGCGAGAAAGTTAAGTTTTTTATTATTATTTCTAACTAAGTATGTACATAATATGTTTGTTAAAGAGAAATTGAACTCGTATTAAACAAAAAGAACGAAGTGATTAAGTTAACATTTGTAATTGTTCTAAAACACCCAAAAATCTTTATTTTCGCCCAAATCCGATACTTCGTAGAATCAAAGCCAGGGCTTAGCCACTATATTTGAAAGGAATAAAATCATTACAATGTTGAATTTACGGGGTTTCGGTCTGATTAATTAATATTTTAGTGGGAGTTTTATTAGACGTTGGCAACCCCTGCAGAATCACTATTCATTATTCGTGGCCCTAGAAAACAGGAAATTATCGACCTTAGCGATGCGACCAAACAAATGATTCAAAATAAAAATCCCATCTGAGATTATCGAAATCATTAATGAAACACATACACTACAGCAGGAATAAATAGCAAACGCAACTTATAGTACGATTTTGGAGCGAGAGCCAGTACTTTAAGGACGCGTCTAAGAGCGCGCGCAGACAGAGAGCGGTCTGGAGTTCCGAGTTCCGCGTTCAGAGTTCTGTGTATTGACCGCTCGAGAGTTCCGACCGCCTGCTGTGTGCGTTATCGTAAGGGACTTAGTACATTCGAAAGAACGCAGAACTCTGAACGCGGAACGCGGAACGCCAGACCGCTCTCTGTCTGCGCGCGCTCTTAAGCTAGGCGCGCACGGGTTTCTTTTGTCTCTCTCTCTCTCTCTTTTCAAAGGAGACAGTCGTACTGTCACGCTGACAAAATATCACCCGTGACCACCTAGCCTTACACGTAGGTACGTCTGCCAATCTGTGCTGGCGACTAGTCAGGTGTGCCAGTAAAGTGGCCAGCCCAGTGACATTTTGGGGTTACTATATAGCTCTTAAAAAACTTTTGAACACGAAATAAAGTACAATTTTCAGCTTAAGTACTTAGACTTCCGTTAATAAAATTAATAGTTAATTGTACCAACTGTGTTGTTAACCGAATACGAGTATATCTACCTCGATTAGATTAGTTTAATTATATTTTCCACAATTTATTTACCATGTTTTATTTTATTTTAGTGTCGACTAGAATAATTTGATAGAATAATTTGAAATCAAAACTAAGTAAGTAAGTATATGTATAGTTATTGAAAATGCGAAACTGTTTTTCAATGTCATTATCTGTCTATTTAATTTACAAGGACAATACTTGTTTATTTATTTACATAAACTACAAGTGACGTTCTGCACCTGTGCTTGTAAATAGTAGATTGATAACCAAGGGTGGAAAGTGAACCATTTTACCTGAGATATTTCTGGCACTCAAACGAAGTGAGAGCGCCAATAGTTCAAGGGTGAAATGGGTAATTTCACCCGAGTTAAACATTCTACTTTCCATTTCGACTGTGAGCAAAGTAAAATACTACACGCACATTTTATGAAACAGGTAGGTATATTATAATCAGATAAAATTTAAAGTAAAATTAGAACAATTTGAAAAAGACAAATTAAATGTTTTACAGAGTTATAATATAATGTATTATGAATATGATATAAATTAATAACTACTTAGATATAAATAAATTAAATTTACCCATATCCAACCTCCAACATTTTCGCACTGGCCACTTGCCGCGGCCGACTAGACTGGGGGGCTACCATGAAATTAATCGAATTTTGCACTTCGTGGTAGGGCCTGTAATCTGGTAGGTCTGCATCTAGATGGCCATGCCGAAACGTGAAAAAAAAGTGTTGCTATCATGGCATTATGGCGGGCATTATCTTCAACTTCAACTCCGTGGCTATACGTTAAAAAAAAATTATTTTCCACCCTAGAGATGAATTCGCAATTTTCCACCCAGCTATCTTCCCATGAAAATTAAACTTTCCAAACAGGAGAGATGAACAGTATGTTCTATTTCCATGTACATATTTGACATTTTGACGAATACACATCGCCCTGTAGACCACAAAGGTTGTTGGTTTGTCAGTAGATTTAGATGATATACCTACCTACTTGATGTAGGTTACATCAATGTATGTCAAGCTAATCGTCTGTTTTTATTCACGATGCGCCATTTTTGTGGTTTACCTGTACGAGGCAATACGCCGCCTTGTGTTTTTTCCAACGTTTACTCTATTTGTTTTGTAGATATGCCTACCTGTGAAAACGATTGGATTAAGTATTTAACAGAATGGAATAGGGCACATCATGCGAAGTCATTTTGAAATAGAAATAACAAGATAAATTAATGTTTTAATTTCAAGAATTTGATATACAAAAACCAAACTACAGATAAAGTTATGACGTAACTATAGGTAGAATTACGAACATAAATTACATATCGAAGTCCGATTTACAGGAATTCAATTCAATCACGTTTTTATCAAGACAACTGAATTGGTATCTAATATCTAGGTATAATACCTAAGTACCTGACGTCCCTACGTAGTAGTACCCTGTGAATCCAATACACTGTATCTTCAGTACACTGTCTATGGGAGTTACAGTGTATTGGATTCACAGGGTACAGTAGGTATACATCT
This sequence comes from Archips xylosteana, assembly GCA_947563465.1. NCBI lineage: Eukaryota > Metazoa > Arthropoda > Insecta > Lepidoptera > Tortricidae > Archips > Archips xylosteana. Next base: position 7,428,959 of record OX387344.1, read on the forward strand.
ATTTAATAATTAACCCATTTCTTAAGCTGGACACCAAACTAACGTATAATAAAATTATTCGAGATATGATTAAAACAACACCTTGCTACATGTTTTTGTCAGAGCACACAGAAGAGCAAATTTTCATGTAATGTTACCATCAGCTTAAAATATCATTAACGAAAATCTAAAATCACAGTGGGCTTTCTTAATCTATCACAGTCTTCGATGCCTATTTTAAAAATAAGTCTTATGCTATGTGACCAGTGACGTTGTTTAAGTTATTTACAAAAAGTAGCCTTCCTCAAGGTCGTAAATTCGCAATTGTTTCTTAAATCATCAAACTTTCCATTTATATGCTTCATTCAACAAGAGTTGAAATGTTTCGTCACGAATTAGTCTCTTCTAAACATTCGTTGGCTGTGAGCAATTGTAAGGAATAGTACAGGGCAATTTTTTTAAATTGCACCTGAACGTATTACCATTCGAAAAGTTGAAGATTGGGTTACATTTGAAATACGAGTAAGTAGAGTATTAAAAAATTACCGGTCTGATCTTCAACTGGTCAAAGCTTCAGTTATAGCGATTTCTTTGTAGCAATACACAATTTTTTACCACTTTGGAATGATATTTCAAAAATCGCCCCCGAGGTTACGACTAGGGGAGTGATTCTCTAAAAACATCGTCCACGAAGTCACCATTGCGTTCAATCACTACTTAATCCGTTCAATTCGAGTCAGGTGTCTTTATCAACGGGTCATTGTCAACGTTGACGCACATATTATAGTCGCGGAGTGAAAAGGTTCGTCACTTTTCGATATTAACTTGTTACATAGAGTCGTAAAGTAACAAACCTTTCCATTCATCGACTGTACATCCAAAGTCAAGACACCTAACTCCGTATAATGCCAGCGATCGAACAGATCAAGTTATGATTGTACGCCTGGTATGATAAATTCGCAGGTGAGATTCGTTTAGAGAATCGTACCTCTGCCTGTCAACTGCCACATTTAATATTACGAAGAACGTTAGCATCTTAAAAACAGGTCATTGATGGGCATGGCAGCGGGGTCAAACACATATTATCGTATCTCAGTTAAACAGAGTTTAAAGATAACTAAGGAATACAAGACCATGACACATTGGAGGCCCTATGGCCGCTATTTAGGTTTAAATATTGTACTTAGTCTAAGTAAAGCACATATTAGCACGACAAGCATTCAAATGATATTTGGTTACGCTTATTTGATTTGCGAATGTACGTACACGATGGTTTAAACACATAAGCCACTCATGGGATCTAGCACGAGTACGCTTTGTTATACATTATCACTCTTTCGAAAATATTCGTTCTCAAGCCTTGAATCCATCGTTGTAGACACCGATAGAGTCTCTGAAGTATTTTCGGGCCACCAAATCACGCACTGTTGCGATCCCTACTGTTAGGATGTGCATCAGGGCGAGGAATAGCGCTGTCAGGGCTACTACCACCGTCGTCTGCTGCGGCTTGGACCAGTCAATCACTGGGTAGATAAAGGGATTACCCCACCTGAAAATTGTAGAGCATCTATTAGACAGCGATTTTTATAATAATAGTAGATAATCTTAGAACCATACCTATATGCCAAATAACCACGACTGCGCTTACTTTAAGCATTGTACTTTGTATTTCTTAAGCATTGTACTTTAATCAGGTTATTCAATTCTTCCGTAACATTTTTTACCCAGTCGGGGGCCTTTAGTTTCAAAGTTTTTACTTTAGTGTGGCCTCAGACTGCTTAAAAATGTTTCTAAAGAATTTAATGAACTGATTACGGTTAGTAAAATTCAATAATTTATTCAATAATGTAGGTGCCTATAAGTAAAAGTAAGCAAGATCGTGTTTTTTATAGTTATTTTTTTTATTATACTCTCAAGTTCATTTGGCGTTGCTACATGATACAATTTTGATAATATAATTTTCATTGATATTTAGACATAGAGGCCGTATTGTCTAACGCGCGGACGCTTGCCATCGTTTTCACCATCTTTTCTGTCACCGTCTCATAAAGTTTGACGGAAAGAAATAGTTAATGCGTATGCGAAAGTAAGCGCCCGCCCGTTAGACAATACGGCCTCAGGTCCTCGGGTTTTTATTAAATAATTTTTATGAATCGTGGCCTAGCCTATGTTACTCAGGTTAGCGCAAGGAATCTAATGATAACAAGTTTGGTATAAAGTATCTTTTTGTATATTTTTTTTTTAAATGACCAGGGCCCAATTGCATAACAAAGTACAACTAATATTACAAGCGGAACTCTCGCTTCAGTTATATTAACTAGAAAGGGAGTTCCGCTTGTAATATAAGTTGTACTTTGTTATGCAATTGGGCCCAGATGGCCTAGTGGTTAGAGAACCTGACTACGAAGCTTGAGGTCCCGGGTTCGATTCCCGTATCGGGGCAGATATTTGTATGAAAAATACGAATGTTTGTTCTCGGGTCTTGGGTGTTTAATATGTATTTAAGTATGTATCTATCTATATAAGTATGTTTATCCGTTGCCTAGTACCCATAACACAAGCTTTGCTGAGCTTACTTTGGGACTGGGTCAATTGGTGTGAATTGTCCCGTGATATTTGTTTATTTTTTTTTTTTTGTTTTTTTCAACTTCATTTTTTACTTTTACGGTCATCCCGTGAAATCCAAATATTTCATACTAAATACAAACTGAAACATGGATGCACAGAAAAAACCCCAGAAAAAAGACCGGCGCTGGGAATCGAACCCAGGGGCCGTATTGTCTAACGCTTCGCACTCTTGCCTTCGCTTTCACCATCTCTTTCTGTCATCACTTTATACCGTTTGACAGAAAGAAATAGTGATTGCGAAGGCAACCGCCAGAAGCGTTAGACAATAACCCTGCAGGTCCTCAGCATTCCGTGCCACGTGCTATTCCTCTACACCACCACTGGTCAGTAGTTAAGACACAATTTTTTCCTATTACACATCGCACATCTCAGCTTGCTAAATAATCACATTATGCAGTGATACAGCGCCATCTATGTTATACCCTAATCGAGAGACGTCAACACTCCTTCGGAACTAAGCGCTCACCCGGACAAGAGATGTTGCTACTAAGCCAACTTTAACAAGTTTTTTTATTTTTTTCCTTTTTTGCTGGTCTTTTTTCTGGGGTTTTTTCTGTGCATCCATGTTTCAGTTTGTATTTAGTATGAAATATATGAATCTAATGATACCCCTGTGGCACAGCATTATTAACTATTATAAGGCTAGTACCTGGGCGACCGAGTTCCGCTCGGGCTGAAACTCGGTACCAAGCGTTATCCTAGAGATAAGTCCAAGCTAGATCAATTTTTCATCCCCACATACCAAATTTCATCGAAATCGTTGGAACCGTATATGCAGGGTAATTTTTTAATCAGTGCACAGATTTTGATACGTGATTCAGTATCGTTGATACACGACGATTATCTGTTCAAGACTTTTTTTTTAAATTTTGAAATTTGGGTTGTTCATAGTAATTCATCCAATAATTGGCCGAGTTACTATGAAAAACAAAAAAAATAAGTGATTAACATTATAACGAAAAATACTGAAATTTGTTATTTTAACGACACTGAATCACATATTAAAATTTGTGCACTTAATAAAAAATTACCCTGTATAATATATACAAGAATTGCTTGTTTAAAGGTATTAGATAAAACCTTAATCATCAACATCGGTTGCGCCATTCGCAAGTAATAATGGAATAAAGGCTCTCACATACTTGCATACTAACATGCACCCTGAAAAATTACACATCAATACACTTTTTTTTTCTCTGGGCAGTCGTGTAATAATTGTATGAAAATTATGTTCACGCCACAATTCAACTTTATTTATCGAAGTATTTTTTAAGTTGAATTATCTACATCACGTTTGTGGTTAAACAGTCATCGTTTTATTATATGATAATTATATTTTAATAATGCATTAGCCTTGGTGCCAACCGCACGTTTCGCCTTCAAAGACACTGAATATTCAAAAACATTATTTATAAACGCGATACATCAGGTTATTTTTAATGCTTCCATAAAAATGTGTGAAGATTCATATGCAGATAAGCCGCGTCGGCTATTTACTTGGCATTTGTATTTGTCAATGGCCATTATCGATATTCATGCTAAATTTAATGAACCTCGACAAAGCCCTCCGATGAGTTGTTGCGAAAGATATTCGTTAACGTTTCTAGGACTTTAACGTGAAGGCACATTTACGTGATTTAAGCGTGTGCAAATACAACCAAGGTTTATTTTGACGGTTACCTATTCAGTTAGATTATGCTTCGTATTCACTTTATAGAGTAAATAATTATTTCGTCACGTGTAATTATTTAGTAATCTAATAATAATACTTGTACGTTAGCATTATGTATTAGCGTATGAGGAGATGAATTTTCACTTGGAAAATGTGAGAGAGTAAGAGCATTCGCGACGGGTATTAATCGCCATTGGCATTACCAGTGTGTTGGCGCTATGAAGAATCACCTCCAACCCCCTTAGGTGCGTAGTTCACTACTCTACGCTGTAGTATCCAACCGACACAAGCAAATAACTTGAAATAAGCCAGTGTAAATACATCTATTGCACGATGTACGGACGCCAGTAGCTTCGTCAGCATCATTAGCGAGTTACTGTCGTGTAGCATTACGTCTAATACAAGATTCTGTACGTACTTCGCTACTCTGTTTGATGTTGGTGTTCTACCACTTACGGATCGAGTCCACCGACGCTGTAGTATCCCACAGAGAAGAGCAGGTAAGCCAGCGCGAAGTAGGTACATCGGCTGCAGGACGTGCAGACGCTAGTAGGTCCGTCAGTATTACCAGGGAATTGTCACTGTCTAGCGTCACGTCCAACACTGATGTCAGTGTGTACCTACATTACTACTCTGTCTTTTGATGGTGTTGTGTCACTTAAGGATGCAGACCATCTTCGCTGCAATATCCCACCGAGAAGAGCAAGTAAGCCTGTGTGCAATATATCAGGTGTATGGACGCGTAGCTTCGTCAGCATTATGAGCGAGTTAGAGCCGTGTAGCATTATGGCCAATACTGGATTCGAAGCGTAGTTCACTATTCTGTCTACGGTCAGTGTTCATTACTTACGGATCGAGTCCGCCGACGCTGTAGTACCCCACCGAGAAGAGCAGATAAGCCAGCGCGAAGTACAGCGGCTGCATGATGTGCAGCAGCCGCGAGGGGTGCGCGGATGCCAATAGCTCCATCAACATCACCAAAGAGTTGACGCCGTGCAACATCACGTCCAGGACTGGGTTCGGCGCGTAGTTCACTACCCTGTCTGTAGCTGTAATTAAAGGTAGACCAGCAATTTGTTATGAAGCTGCGGTAGTCTAGTAGTTTGACCTATGATTATGATTTCTCAAGCATTTGGGTTCGAGACTGGGATCGCACATCTAAGTTTATCGGAATTTATATGCGAAATTACATTTGAAATTTACCATGAGCTTTATAGTAAATCGAAACATCGTGAGGAAACCTGCACACACCTGCGAAGAAATTCAATGGTGTGTGTGAAGTTCCCAATCCGCGTGGGAACTACGGTCCAAGCCCTCGCATTCTGATAGGATGCTTGTGCCCTGGGACTTATTTAGGCTGGGATGATGATGAACTTTTCTGTGACGATTTAGGAACAATTAATATACAATAATATTTTATCTCCATTCGAAACTTAAAATAATTGTAAAAAATCTTTGGATGAGCAAATTTAAATTTACATAGGCTAAGTTTATGTCATAATTTTCCTAAATAGTCGATGTTTTCCGTATATTTTCAATTGTTAACAGATATTTGCGTAAACAATTTAGTAGTTCTGACAAAAATTAAGTATTCGTTCCTTCAATACAGACTCTTTGATAGTGCTATCATGATCATGAATTTTGTAAGGACTTAGGTACTTCCTTATTCATGAAAGTGAATAACCTGATTCTAATTAAGTTAGTATATGAGATATCATTTCCTTTCAAATTTAAACGTCATACTGATAATGATAACGAAGAAACATACTATTTTAGTTAAAGTAGGCTGAGTCACCTTTTAAGAATACGGAAATGTTTTATAACTACGGGTAACGGGTTTCATTGTTTAAGTTATTATACTTACATGTCTTTAATATACCCCAGTAGAAAACGGTGATCAGAAAAGCAACAGGGATGGTGATATTGTACAGCACCCAATAGGTCTTCACGTACCATGGAAGACCGAATGTTGCATCTGGAAATTTGTTTGCTTAAAGCATAAAAGAATTAACCAAGGTTAATTCTTCGATAACCAAGGTTAATTCTTTTATAGCTTGAAGTATTATAACATTAAATAAATAATAAATCATAGGACAATTGACACCAATTGACCTAGTCCCAAACTAAGCAAAGCTTGTACTATGGGTACTAGACAACGGATAAACATACTTATCTAGATAAATACAAAAAGAAAGGTATGTTATGTGTGAAATAACGAGTTCAATCATCTATTAGTTTTAACGATATGAAATCGCTTACAAAAGCGTCTTCGGTTCATTAAAGGGAGATTTACTTTAGGAATAAGAGTTGCAACAACTAGTAGGTACATACTTAACATTATCAAAAATCATGAGTCATCCTCATTAAGTCATTCATTTTAAAAAGGGCATGTACTTAGGCATACTAACATAATCAAATTATCGTTTCACTATTTCAAAACAAAAAAAATCTAGCACACGTCACGGTTACGACCGGCAGAGTTAAGGCTGTCACAACCGTGACATTCGTGACAGTAGATACAAAGGTCTTTGTGTCAGATAGATTAATCATGTAAGGCAGGGAAGCCTCCACAGAGGCAATGAGAGCTCTGGCCCAAGTGGCACAAGGCCGAGAGACCACGGGACGTGCTCCGGAGACGTGCTTCACTCCTTACATCACTTATGTTATGGCTGTCGGTAAACAATAAAACAACATAACAGCCGCAGATTGATATCTAGTGAAGAGTTTATGGTGTTTGCGTAGTATTTCGCAAATTACGTAAATCTTTTTGACAGGCTTAAAAATATGAGTAACCTCATAAACCATTGTTTGCATGCCAAGTATGAACTTGAAATAAGCCTATCTAGCTATTGTGACAATAATCGCGAGTTCAAAGTAGGTAATACAAAGGTAAACTGGCAAGCGCAGTGTGGGACGTCCACCAACGAGATGGATGGATGATTTGGTGAAGGCCTCAGGTTCAGGGTGGATGCAAATCGCTTCCAATCGTAATGATTGGGCATCAATGAGGGAGGCCTATGTCCAGCAGTGGACGTCCTACGGCTGAAATGATGATGATGATGATGATGAATACATAGGTGCCAACTAGAAAAAAAAAACAATATAATACATTAGGTATCTTGCTAATTTAATCTAAAATTAAAAGTCTTTGTGTCACTTATCTGTCATTAAGTCATTACCATTATGCATTATTCAAGATACAATTATTTGATTTCATGCAATTAGATTAAAAATTTGCCGTGATTTAATGTAAGGAAGGAAAACTGCATACCAATAGGTTCATCAAAGTAAACACAGGCTGAAACGGTGACCGCGGAACCCGTGGTAAGGACGATTAGGAGGAAGGCCCAGTGTGCTAAATATAGAAACCAAAAGCCGACCGAGATTTTCAATGTCATGGGCGTCAAGACCATGGACGCGATTAACGTGCTCAAGGAACAGAGAAAGAGGAAGCAGCGCAGAGAGAGCAGCGGGACGGCCGACCGCCCACTTTGCCAACAGCTCACGTAGAAGTCTGACGGCGACGTGTGCCCTAAACCAAACATTCGCCAATGACATTGACTTTTAAAACATTCCGCGCTCGGCATTGTCCTGTGACTGTGAAGCGGCACTAACACACATTCAGTTCATATCACGACCGAATTTATCACGTTAATAAGCTTAGCTCACAATAATCTCTTAAGCCACGACGAGTCAAGATATTAGCAATGATCTAGTACTTTGTTACATTACTACCATTTTTAGCGAGACACATGACTGTTATCCGTTGCCATCAGTTTAGCACTGAAGACATTAAATGTTGAGTGCACTGAGGCGTGAACCACCAAAAATTTGAGATAGTACTGAACTAGTTTCTTGTTAATCAAGGTCTTGCGACACTAACTTTGTACGTTGCTAGGCAATAAAGTGTTAAATGGGCTGTTTGGTTCAACGGACTTAGAAACAATAGCAGTTTGTAAACATAACATAGTTGTATGACTTGCTAAACACATAAATCTGACTGACTGCTTATTTTATAATATTTGTCTATTTACAAGTACAATATGTCAGTAAATGTCTTCAAGATTTATTTTTGTACTAGGAAAGCTTTCTAAAGATCCGAGAAAAATTAACGTCAAATTGACGACATTAACCTATACCACCCTGACTAGAAATACCAATTATAATCGTGATTACTTTGTATAAATAGATTACTTTGTGTAATTAAAACGTACAGTCGAGGGCATAAACTTATGTACGGCTGGGAGTCGGATATTATGTAAACACCCACCTTACGATTAGTGGTAAAGAGGTGTACAGATATTTTTGACTTCTGGGTATAACGAGCATGTGTTTGTGACCTTGACTGTATACATAGATAGACTTCTTAACTCGTAAAATTTAAAAACAGTTTAAATTTTAAAAAAATTTTTTTAACTCACACCAATAAAAAACAGTTTCTGTAATCTTTATGATAAACCCGTAGCACAGGTGTTCTCGATAATTAGTGTAAAATATCCTTCGAATGTATATACATACCTAGACATTTACTTTGCCATAATTAAAGGGCTGTATCGGATACACGGTAGATTAAATACTGGTTAATATTCGCGCTTAGATAGCCCAATCTACTTTGACTTTACTATGGAGAATTCTTAAGTTGAGTGAAATACTTTGCCCAAAGTAGTTATATGGCAAGAGCGTGCTTCTAAAATGTGTCAGTATTCGCAACGCTGCTGTTTACGGCCCTTTAAATAAAACATGAAAATGTAAATGACGTCAGAAATTCTTGACCGTAGACAATAAATATTTTGCAGTTCTAAGTTGAGGTTTGACATGAATGTTAGCTTTTCTTATTATGCCTACTGAATTTAACAATCTCGGTTTTGGCATTTTCTGTACCACGTAGCTAGCTAGCTACCTAAATAAAGCGTCGGCTTATTGCAAGAAATCACTAACTGACAGAACCAAAATCTTGGTAAAACAGATAATAATCTTTTGATTGTACTGGATTACATCTCTAACTAACAAACCAAAATCTTGAGAAAACATTAATTACGTTTGAGGATATTGAATTACCGGTAATTCAATACACTCAAAAATTATTATCTGTTTTACCAAGATTTTGGTTCTGTCATAGTGATTTCTTGCAATAAGCCGACGAAAGATAAAAATAAAACGTTTACTTAGCTACCAAAATTTTAATAACAATAACACCTTCGCAGAAAATAATAACTGTAGAGCTTGTCTAATATTATTTATTTTATTAGCAGTACGGCTGCTCACCGAATCTAAGATTATTTAAAAGCGAAAAAGTTTTTCGGGTGCGCCGGTGGGATTCGAACCCACGTCTCCTGGGTATGCGCCCCAACGGGTGTTCTACCAATTGAACCACGTCGCATCCAACCGACTCCCCCGAAATTCTTAATCGCTTACATACGCCAACAGTGGCGTGTGGTAACATTCATCGCAACTATTAGAAGCTACGACTCCTACGTTCCAAATTACATTGGAAATGCGTAACAAATGATGTACCACATCTATTTATTCAAATTTTATTAATTTTATTAGCAGTACGGCTGCTCACCGAATCTAAGATTATTTAAAAGCGAAAAAGTTTTTCGGGTGCGCCGGTGGGATTCGAACCCACGTCCCCTGGGTATGCGCCCCAACGGCTTGTCTAATTTAAAATGACGCGCCCCACCACCGCATTTACATACAGGATTTGAAAAATCTACGTAAAAACAGACGCACTTCTACCTCTTTTCAATGTTCTCGAATGATATATTACAAAGTAATCGGAAAGTGTTCTCGTGGCCGAGATATCGGGCGCATCTATTTGTGTTTGTGTTAATTAGAATGTTGCAGCAGCGAGATGCATGCGGTGTACATGTGATTTCGCGTATATCACGTTCACGTGGATGCCTATCGACAGTACATCGCGTTATGAAGAGTACAGAAAAACTTAAGCGAGTAAATGTTGAAAGTTTGACGTCAATGATGAAGAATTAACATACTTATGTTAATTCTTGTATGCAAAAATGGCGACTGATAGATAATAAAATCAACTGATTCGCTTTCGCATTATTATTTGATTTATGGCGATAAAGAAATAAGACTTACCTGGAAATCCTCCGGTGTGTTTTCGAATAGTTACAATGACACCAAACAGTGACTCTACCATGATCAAAAGTAGTCCCCAGTGCGTCATGTACAGGAAGAACATTTCTGGTGGGCCCCAGAAGGCGGCTCCAGACCAGCTTATAATGAGCAAAGACCAGAGAAGTATCGGTATTCTCCAGAAGAGTGGTGACACGTGGCCTCCCCATGGCTTTGCGAAGAGTTCTGAAGTCTCGTCGCCCTTTCTCAGTGCACCTATGCAGCAGGCCACGTTATGTTTCCAGGTCCACTGAGTCATTTTGTCTTCGGTAGGCACTTGATTTTATTAATGAGTTATTGTAGCAACCTCAGTCAGTCTGCAAACACGTGATGTGAGTTAATTGAGCTCTTAGGAAACAAACAATAGAACGATACAAGGCAATTTTTTGTATTCTTCAATTATACGTGAACGTAATCTCATTATATGCAGGACGCCGCACAAATAGGCGATTAAGATTTATGTTATTATATTATTAATTACCTGTTAAATGATAGCTTAAGTTAATTATTAAAGATATGCAATTCCTGTTTTTTTATTCCCAATGAGTTAAGTAAAGTCGGCCGGGTTCGATTCCCGGGCCGCCGCGGAACCTTGTCATAGTGACATTTACCTCACTCCAGAGGCATTGTTTATCCTAACTTGAATTTCGTTACTATGATAGGGTTCTAGGTGGCCTGGGGGTCGAATTGGTCGACTACAAGAAAATATCAATGTAAAATCTAATTGGTTAAATAAGGGCTAACCTAATTGGCCGAATATTGATTGGTAGATAAATAGATAATGTTGATAATGTCTAACCTGATAGGCTGAAACTGTATATGAGATTAGGATTGGATGAATATGTTATTGGTTAATAAAGACTTCTCACCGTCCGCTCGGGTCACCTAACGAATTGCGCCCTCGAGCGCTGAAATAAAGGTACCTAGGCTTTCGGGCCAATAATTAATCGACTTCGAGGAGCGGCACCGAGCGGACCTGGGAAAAACTACAAGAAAGAAACCGGCCTTTTATTTCACCAGCTTCAGAGGCAGACCAGAATAGATCCCAAGTGCAGGGCAAATCGAAGGAATTACATTAGTATTTTGCACTTATTAATGATTTGAAAAAGTAAGTGATTGCGTTACTAAATAGTTTATCTTATGATGAATTTTCATTAGCCAGAGTTGTTGTATCGGTCACTGACTGTCAAATGACTTGGACAAAGCAGTTTATTGAATGGCCGCGTGCAGAATTAGCGAGTTCACATTTGACCCTCACATGCACCTGCACTGGTCAAGTACAGACAAACTGCCTTCTGTTTACGTTAGCACATTCCTCACCTGCACCACTGTTGAAACTTGTAGTTGTTTAAAATACTAACCATTAACTATTCAGTGAGCTTCATTCACCAATGGGAAATCATTAGCATAATGTTATATCAGTAAAAATTTGTGGTGTGGGTAATTGTACGCCAAGTCAAGGTCAAGGTCTCGTTACGCACATAACTGTTGGAAGTCAAATATTTGCATCGTACATTGAGCAAATAGAGTGGCTCCGTGTGTGATTTTTAACATTTATCCAAGGTGTGAAACAGATAAATCTTCCATAATACTACAAAGTATAGCTATAGATGGGTATTAGGTACTGAAGTGTTCGTACTCCATGGTATAATTTAAAATAATAATTAGAATATATTACCAAAGTTAAATGTTGTTGTTAACTTTTCTATTTAAATCATGTAAATAGTGTTGGTGATGAAACCGTTGGTGTAGTGATCTAGGAGCCCTAGTAAAACCTGTTTGTATACAATTTTATGTTTTTACTCGGAATCGGAAAAGGACAATTACAGTCGTCCCGTTAATTACCTCTCGTAATAAATCTTTATCACTTTATCTTGGATGAACAGTTAATCAATACTATCACTGTTTTAACCAACAGGTTCATTATTGGACATCACTCCAAGGCCTCAGCTAGGATTACTTGCAAAGATCCTTATCATACAACTGACCAAAGAAAAAAAAATCCTCTATTTTTCGGTGTTATCAAAGTTTATCTCGGTTGCGAGATTCCACTTAAAGTTTAATTTTCCAAGCAATCTCACGATACAGTTAATTGAATTCAAATGATACTGAGAATTATGCTCCTTGTAACGCGTTCTATATTAGTGGACTCGTGGTCGTGTGTTCGAATTCGAGCAAAAGGGACGAATTTTTTGGAAGTCATGTGCGAAACTGCATTTGAAATTTACCACGAGCTTTTGAGCGAAGGAAAACATCGTGAAGAAAGCGGCATCCATCTGCGAACGTATTAATTGTGTATTAATATCCTAATTCGCACTGATTTCGTCAGGAAAATGCAGGCCAAGCCCTCTGAGAGGAAACCTGTGCTCAGAAGTGGGACGTACATATTATACAGGCTAGAGATGATGACGACAACATTAACTCAAAACCTACAAACACGTACCTGCCAAACATACCGCAGAATTATTAATACGAGGGATGGAAATGTCACGTGAGCTAAAAACGCGACCGATATGGCTAATGAGCCATAAATGTATTTATATTTTCAGCTCGTCTGTGTAATGTAATGAAGTTAACTGCTTAAAAATGGGTTGTTCCAGAGATGATGGTTCAAAAAGAATTACATACCTAAATTAAAATTCAACTCGCCAATGAAATTATTTCATTGGCGAGTTGAAATTGGCCTTACCTTACATCCATTAAAACCTATGAAAATATGATAAAACATGTGCTCATTGACAACGGGAGAGGCGAAAGAAGGGAAAGAAATACACACCCCAGAATAAATAAAAATAAATAAATAAATATCACGGGACAATTCACACCAATTGACCTAGTCCCAAAGTAAGCTAAGCATAGCTTGTGTTATGGGTACAAGGCAACGGATAAACATACCTATACAGATAGATACATACTTAAATACATATTAAACACCCAAGACCCGAGAACAAACATTCGTATTTTTCATACAAATATCTGCCCCGACACGGGAATCGAACCCGGGACCTCAAGCTTCGTAGTCAGGTTCTCTAACAACTAGGCCATTTGGTCGTCAAAACATTTATTTTCCTCTTTCCTCTTATTAACAGTCCTGTGGTCTACCTATAATCACTGGCAGTCAATAAAAACCGGCCAAGAGCGTGTCAGACACGCCCAAGATAGGGTTCCGTAGCCATTACGAAAAAATCAAGTAATATTTTTCTAAGGATTTCGTATGTGTACGGAATCTTCCAAGTTAGGTATCGTCAATACTTTGAAAACGCTCGTATCTCAGGTTCAGTTTTGTTTACATGCTGATTTGAGATACGAGTTTTTCAAAGTAGTGACGGTATGTTTAATACCTTAGGCTACTATTTACTCTTAAACTACAACTAATTCCCAAGCAATCTTAACCGCTATAATTTTCCTTGTAAATTTAATATATTTACTAGCATTTTGATTTTTTTTTAATTTTTCCACCCAACAGTTTAGATTTTAGAGGGGGGGGGGACGGTCGACTTAAATGAAAATTTTCACTTTAAAGTTGAATATTTCGCAAACAAATCACTGAATACAAAAATCATGTAAGCAACCCCGCAGTGGTTTTAAAAGACCTATCCAACGATACCCCACACTATAGGGTTAGTCGAGAAAAAAAAAATCACCCCCACTTTACGTCTATGGGAGGAGGAAATTTTTTTAGTTTTTTTTATTTAACCACTTTGTCGGCGTGACTAATATATATATTCATGCCAAATTACAGTTTTCTAGTACTAACAGTCTCTGAGCTTAGTCGCGGACAGACAGACAGACAGACAGACGGACAGACATGGCGAAACTATAAGGGTTCCTAGTTGACTACGGAACCCTAAAAATGGTCTTGCCGGTTTACCTAGGTACTTCTAAAACGAACAAAAACAATGAAACAAAAGAATTACAATTATACGTTGTTGGAAAAATCTTTTATCAATCGGTATACCATACCGGACGCTTGCGACAGCCTCTGTGTTGCCCTTATAAAGACTTTCTCACGTGTGTTGTTGCTGTAATTGCCAAAGCATGTGCGGTGTACCGCGAACAATAAAAGTTACACAAAATGTGTACAATCATTAATTGACTCTATTACTAGGGCCGTATCTAATTTGATGGGCATTTCGTGTCTGTATACATACACTGCAATACTTTTAAAGCAGTATAGTATAAGTATAAGGTTGGTATTTTTCAAGGTTCACGTAGAAACCGAGGAAAACGCTCTATCGTAAGGTCGGTAGGATGTGGCTGCGAAGCGTTTCACGTCCGATCCTTTTCAAGGTCCTGTTAAATAATACTACTTACCATATTACGGCATAACGTAATTACCTACGCACTAGCATTAACTGTTATTGCATTTCAGTTCGTAAAAATAAGTATGAGTATGTTTCTAAATATTATAGTTTGGGGGTGTAAAATGTAGATATCCTAAATAATGGACTACTTACTTGTTTTCACCCGCAAACGGGACTTGGGTCATTATTCGAGCGTTTCAACAGCCCTCACGTTCGTGGTTACATTTTTTACGAATTGGGTGCAGATTTTAATGATATTTTCGATTATTTATTAAAGGTCCTGCACTTTTACCAGGTAACTGAAATCTGGAAACATTTCTACTAAAATTTGTCCATGAAACTGATTCGGAAAAAACGCTCAAATAAAAACCCATTTCTGAACTTCACTTGATTCTTTATGGGTCATGTTAGGTACACATTTTTTTGTTCCCGTCTCTCCGGTGGACAACAATTGGACATGGCAAAAGTTAAGAGTCTATAGCAAATTTTTCAAGCAGAGGGATTTTTCAATCCCGTCTCGCACCTCAGAGTTTTTCGGAATTTATGTGCGAAATTTACCACGAGCTTTACGGTGAAGGAAAACATCGTGAGGAAACGAGTCAAGTCTACATGTGTCGCTAATTTTATGTCCACATGACAGACGAATTTTGTTTCTTACGCTGTGTATGACCCTAATGCGAAAATTACACTGCTTCGTTCGCCTGATGCGGTCGCCGAACTTGTTTCGAACTACATCGGTAACCGAACGCCGTCTTCACATTAGTATGTACGCCTAATGCGGTGGCCATATCTAGGCGGTGGCAGCTCTCGCTCGCCGAATGCGGCCGACTACTACAGTGTTCTTTACTCTGTTGCGGCCACCGCATGTGGCATGCGGTCATCGACTTAATGTACCTAATTGCCGCATTATGGTCTTCAGTTACGTCATGGAAGGTTAATCGTGCCAAATTTCATGTCTCTACATAGACTTAGAGGTTGAATTTTCGGAAATTTAGCGCGCTCATTACGACTCCGTGGGTACTTATATCGAAATGAAATGTGATTCTCGAGATTCAGCTATCTACATACATACCGAGCCTTACTTACTAAGGTATATTGACCGAGTGAGAGCGAAGCGAAAGAAACAAAACGCACTCTTAACTAAACTCTTAACTCTTACTAAATTATTATGGTGGATTATTTTGAGTTAATGTAGACTCCTAATCGAGTCAATATCAAAAAATTGTACATAGTTAAGGGCTTAATGGAAACAAACGATCGCTTCCTTTGTATAACGAAAGTTAGTCATACAAATTATATGGGTAACTTGCGTTACACAAAGGAATCAATTAAGTTTTGTTTTAATTAAATCCCTTAATTGTGTACAATTTTTTTGATATTGACTCAATCAGCAAACTTAAGATTTATTTAAATGGGCCAAAAGTTGACCAGGCGTCCCACACGCTGATGTAGACTTTACTAAAATTATTGGCTATACCTAGAGCCTTAACTTTTGCCATGTACACAGAAGGGACACAAACAAAAAATGTGTACAGTAAAATTACATAAAGTTTACCACTGACAGATGGTTTGCCTTCATTTCATATTCAACTTTAACGACCTACAAATAAAGCCAATTTTAGAATACTGTTACCCACGTTTGCAGATTTTGTAATAGCTACTTCATTTCAATGATGTTAAAGTTGGAAATGAAATGAAGGCAAGCCATCTGTCAGAGGTAAACTAAAAGTAACGTATTGTATGCATCTTGTAGATTGGGGGAAAATGCATTCGTATGTCTGTCCAAATACTTATCGTGAAATTTCGCGAGCATTTAGCGAGCCATGGGGGTTAAGAACGTAAACAATATCATATTTTAGCCATTTTGCAACGTCTATAACAGCCACTAGTCTAAATCTTTCCAGCCATTTTAGCTTGAAAGAGTAATAATAACCATAAAATTAAAAATTTTAAAAACTCCCAGCGCAATTAAATCTAAGATCCCTTCCGCAGCATACAAAATAGCTCATAACTTTGAAACGGCTGGACCAATTTTGATGAAACATTATCTAAAAACCATCGCCAAGAAACCAACTTTTATATAAAAAAAATCGCATCTAAATAGTTCACCCATTTAAGAGTTATGATGCCACAGACAGACACACACACATACACACATAGCGGTCAAACCCCTCTTTTTGTGTCGGGGGTTAAAAATACACACCCACACAGAAATTTTCGCATTTATAATATTAGTAGGTAAGAATTTATTTTTAATTATACTGTCCTTGTAGTGTAGTCAGGGTGCTATATACTTTTAAACTACTAATAATTCTCAAGCAAACTTAGCCGTTATAGTTTTCCTTGTTAATTTAAAATTTTCTGAATTTTAACAAAAAATTGCTCTTTAAAGTTGAATATTTCGCAAACGAATCACTATATCGAAAAGTCGACTGCACAACCTAGATTATAAAAGACCTATCCAACGATCATCATCATCATTATTTCCGCCGAAAGACGTCCACTGCTGAACATAGGCCTCCCCCAAGGCTCGCCAAACAGGTCGGTCCCGTGCCATCCGCATCCAACACGATCCCGCAATTTTAACCAGGTCGTCGCTCCATCTTGTTGGGGGCCTACCTACACTGCGTCTTTCGGTCTGTGGACGCCACTCGAGAACCTTTTTGCCCCATCGGCCATCAGTTCTACGAGCGATGTGCCCTGCCCACTGCCACTTGAGTCTGGCGATTCTTCGAGCTATGTCGGTAACTTTAGTTCTTGTGTGGATTTCATCATGTCTAATGCGATCCCGCAGAGAAACTCCGAGTATAGCCCTCTCCATCGCCCTCTGAGTGACTTTGAGCTTTCTTACGAAGCCCATCGTTAGCGGCCACGTCTCAATGTCATAAGTCATCACTGGCAACACACACTGGTCAAAGACATTTGACTTGAGACATTGCGGTATCTTGGATGACAAGATATTGTGGAGCTTCCCGAACGCTGCCCAGCCGAGTCTAATTCGTCGATTGACCTCTTTCTCGAGGTTGAACCTACCTAATTGGATTGTATATCCCAGGTAGATATAGTCGTCAACAACTTCGAGCGGATTGTCTCCAATTATAACGGGAGATGGTACAATATGGGCGTTTGACATGACCTTCGCCTTGTCCATGTTTAATTTAAGACCAACTCGCTCGGTGACCATCCGAGGTCAGCGAACATCGCACTTAGGTCTTCCAAGGTCTCAGCCATAAGTACTACGTCATCGGCAAATTGAAGGTGAGTGATGTATTCGCCATTTACATTGATGCCTCGCCCTTCCCAGTCAAGAGTCTTGAAAGCATCCTCTAGTGAAGCGGTGAACAGTTCCGGAGAAATAACATCTCCTTATCTGACTCCCCGCTGCAATAGAATAGGCTTCGACATCTGGTTCTGAAGTCGGACGGACATCGTGGCGTTATTATATAGACACTTTCAACACTTCGATCTATCCGACGATACCCCACACTATAAGGTTAGAAGAGAAAAAAAAATCACTCCCAATTTACGTCTATGGGAGGTAAACTAAAAAAATTTTTTTAGGTTCCGATTTTGCCATTTTGGCTCCGGAAACTTAAAAAATTATAATTAACACTTTATCTACAAAAACAATTTGATCCCTTTGCGTCGTTTTCAAGGAACAAATCTCAGTCCTGGACCAGGACTCCTGGTCAAGCTACACCTTATGTATTGCTCACTTGTCGTCTTTAGTGCCTACCGAGCCACGATCACGAAGTATGCGATAGGTCATTGCAAAACTCTAGTAGGTACTTAGATATGTAAATTATGTCGTTTTCGTTAGTTAAAACTTTTTTCTTTATTTTAAATGTAAAAATACCGCAACCTATAAATTTAATACAATAGGTATTCATCGTAAATTTAGCATAACTACAGCAAAGAAAACTTTGTACTGATTAATTGATTAGGTAATAAAGTTCGAGTTTATGATAAAATAACTAAGTGTAGGTATCCAAAAAAAGTTGACTACAACCGGTCTCGGGAATAGGATTTCAAAGTAGGTAAACATTTTATCAGTAAGCCTGTTTGACGTCATATACATTATATTAAATGTTCAGTACGTAACCCTTCGAGGACTGAATATGTTAACCCATGCATGCTTAGACGACAAAATTAAATAAGGTTGGAGTAATTAGGTTTTTGAAATATAGGCACTTTTTATAAGTTTCAAGTGTTTTGAAACTTAATTATAATTTTGTAACACTATATTAATTATTGACAATCTTATTATTTGTCAAGTAAAGGTCAATATCAACTCGTCAATTGTCAGTTCAAGTAAAGCCTTATTTTTCCAATTTTTTTTTGATTTCATTGTCCTCTGATGGTCAAAGGCATATTTAAAAAAAAAATCGGCCAAGTGAGAGTCAGACTCGCGCACCGAAGGATCCGTACAAATTTTTAGGTATGTCAAAATATACTTACGCCGTTAACAACCGAACCGTAACTATAATAATCCAGTATTAGCAGAACTCTACTTTTAAGTAAAATGTACGCAGTGTGAGATCATTTTAAATAGTTTTTTTTTATTATGAGAGTATGGCAAACGAGCAAGCGGGTCATCTGATGGAAAATGATCACCAAATAAATGAATGAATGGTTAGTCAGGACTCCCCTTAATATTTAATATAATTATATTTTTATTATTTGTTGTTGTACCGGCCACAGTAATACACAATCGGTGAAAATGTCAAGTGTCTAGTTAACGCCATTATAAAGATCGAGTTAAAACGATGAAAAAAAGCACTTTTCTTGTATGACGACCCCCTTTAATTTTTAACTTTATTTCATTTTTAACCGAATTCAAAAAAGGAGGTGGTTCTATGTTCCACTGTTTATATATATATATTTTTTTTTCTATGTATGTTCATCGATATCTCCGCCAATTGTGGGCCGATTTTCACTTTTGTGTGACTCAGACTCAGCACGAGCCAGCAGGAGTGGACCTAGCCATCGACCTTACGTACGTACTATCTATTGGGTTTCTTTCTACCACTCCTGCTGGCTGGTGCTGAGGCACCGACTTCAAACAGATTAGGGTGAGGCCACACGAGCGTAATTTTGTGAGTTGTGAGCGGCAGAATTTCTGTTGCGCCATACATTGTGTCATGTGAGTGTCACGTGATGGCCCGCATATTGTATGGCGCGAACCGAAATTCTGCCGCTCACGACTCACAAAATTATGCTCGTGTGGCCTCACCGTTAGAAGGAAGATATTTCTATGCTTTTTGTTTGTAGTCGGTTCAATTTTTATTTTATTTTTTGCGTTTTAGTTTTTGGGTGTTTTTTGAAGTCGGTTTTATTTTTTATTAGTACCTATTTGTTATTGTAGCGGGATCATGTGTGAAAATTTCAATTGTCTGGCTATCACGGTTCATTAGATACAGCCTGGTGCCAGACAGACGGATAGCGGAGTCTTAGTAATAGGGTCCCGTTTTTACCCTTTTGGTACGGAACCCTAAAAACAAACTCATCTTTTTGTTGTTATTGAAATGTACGCAGTGAACTAATTGACATTTAAGCTGGATAAATTTTATATGATAAATTCAATAGAAAAGAGTTAGGTATTTGAATAACCTACTGAAAATGCATTAATTTAATGTCTAAAGTAATAAATTAATGTAAAGCTGTTATAATTAGGATTTATGGAAATATCAAAATTAGAATTGTGTTTACTAATTATTGACGTGTGTTTATTTGTTTTGATATAAACATATTACAGGATGGTACAGGATGTGTTAATTTCTATAAAATTGTAACTTGAAACATCTTTTTAGGGTTCCGTAGCCAAATGGCAAAAAACGGAGCCCTTATGGATTCGTCATGTCTGTCTGTCTGTCTGTCTATCTGTCTGTCCGTCCGTATATCACAGCCACTTTTTTCCGAAACTATAAGAACTATGCTGTTGAGACTTGGTAAGTAGATGTATTCTGTGAACCGCATTAAGATTTTCACACTAAAATAGAAAAAGAAAAACAATAAATTTTGGGGGTTCCCAATACTAGAACTGAAACTCAAAATTTTTTTTCATCAAACCCATATGCGTGGGGTATCTATGTATAGGTCTTCAAAAATGATATTGAGGTTTCTATTATCATTTTTTTCTAAACTAAATAGTTTGCGCGAGAGACACTTCCAAAGTGGTAAAATGTGCGCCCCCCCCCTGTAACTTCTAAAATAAGAGAATGATAAAATTTAAAAAAATATATGATGTACATTACCATGTAAACTTCCACCGAAAATTGGTTTGAACGAGATCTAGTTTGTCTGTCTGTCTATATCAGTAACCAATCTACAATGATCCCACACTGCGCACATTTTGCTTAGGAGCTAAGACTGGATGTTCATTGATACATATAAATTTGTACGGAGTCCGACTCGCACTTGGCCGGTTTTTATTCAAATTTGGAATGTCAGTTTGTTTATACGGACACGTTATTACTACATACATATAAGAGGT
This sequence comes from Archips xylosteana, assembly GCA_947563465.1. Classification (NCBI taxonomy): domain Eukaryota; kingdom Metazoa; phylum Arthropoda; class Insecta; order Lepidoptera; family Tortricidae; genus Archips; species Archips xylosteana. The sequence goes on from OX387344.1 coordinate 7,450,173, forward strand.
GACTTACTATAAAGTTTTCCTCGACTTCACCGTTAATGGTTATTTTTGGTTGGGTTTACGTAGATTTAGGTAGTGTATAGTAGGTTGAACTAATTAAACGCTATGGAACAGTTTTTTTTTGTATTTGCAGCTCCATACATCATCTATTCAACTATTTTTAAAGCGATTTTATTTAGCTCGCTTATCATATTATTATCAAGTTAAGTAAGTTTGTGACATTCGCGGTGCGCTCATTAAAAAAAAATAAGCCTTTTGTTGTAAAGCTAAAATTCCATCTCTGAATAATATACATAATAACATATATCAAGTGAAACGAAAAAAAAAACACATACGCTAATAAATCATAAATTATGATATGGCATATGTTTTTGTCTCTAAGTAGTACTAAACACGGAAATGATAGTTTGTTCCATGTATCTTCTGCGCTTATTTTCCGGTCCATTTTAATCGCATCTATAAATAAAACGAGGCTCTTCTATTTAAAGCTTGCTATAGGTCAACATAGTACAAGCATATTTTTTAAGCAGAGATAAATTAGTCACATTAAACAGATAATAGGTTATTTAAAGTTTTCCCGGTAAGATTTTGGGGCGTCGTAACAATATAAGCACTTTTATCCAGCATTTTTGGGTGGGTGAAGGACTTTAAATAAAAACTTACATCATTAAAAAAAATTATATGACGCCATTGTAATGCTTTTGGCATACTCCGAGATAATTTTAGGTTTTACTTATATTAATTACTTAACACTGATAATCATGCAAAAGTAGAGAGTAAAAAGTTTAGATCAGATTTTTTTCAATAACCATTATAATATATTACGATTTTTTTTCTATCAAATTCTTATCAAGTATCAAAAAGTTTTTAGTAATAGTGGTTAGTATCCTACGCTTAACCTGTTTTTAAAGAACATAAACCTTTTTATTAAAACATATCACATAATAACAAATTAAACTCTACCTTAATTAATTTCGTAAGTACACAGATCACTTATGTTATCTCGTGCACTGCACTGTCATTTTCCCGCAAGTGTAGGTATTGTTGTTCTAGTGGCGCGCAGCACGCGTGCGCGTAGGGCGGCGCGCGACTGAGCGCGGATGATTTGTGCGCGGATGCTGCGCCAGCGCACCGCAAACTCAAGGTGATACTGATACCGTAAGACGCCTTCACGCGTCGCCTATGCTTGCGATGCCATTTTTTGCGTAAAAATCAAAAGCATAACCGCTAATCTCATTACTATTGCCTGGTAATCGTTATGAAGTGGGTTAGTAGTATTTAATTGTTAAGATTATCTCTGAGTTGGGTTGCATTGAAGTGAGTGACGGCGCAGTTGCGTCTTTTAGGAGCTAAGAATTAATAAAGATTTTATAAATTAAGTATTTTGAAAGTTTGTCACGCAAAATAAAGACTCGCACATGAAGGGTCCCGTAAAACCTTACTTACATACAATAGCCATTATTAAGGTTTTATTTATCATCATTATTAAGTTAAAAGATTTGAAATGTTTCAAGTTTTCTGTAATATTGTTTGTTGATAAAATATACATAAAAAATTGCTTATTGCATCAGAGCAATGATGGATGACATATATAAATCTGTATCTACTTACAATTATGAATGCAATAGTCGGCAAAAACACTGTATTTTTTTTCCTTATTGGGGCACCACAAGGTGGTACCTTCAATGGAATACCTGTGTAGAACTAATTCTACTAAAGGTTTCATATTTATTAAATTCGTATTGGAAATATAATAAACAAGTACTCACCGAATATAATAAGATAAATAAACTGGTTTCATTTAACGTAAGCACCCGCTCGATCACGCACGACGACACACAACTGAGAAATAATTGTTAAGTATTTATAAAAATTAAATAATGTATTTTTGTATCCTGTTTGGTCACAATATTAATTATTGATTTATTAGTCGATGAAGTGATGAAAAATTTATTAAATGAAACTAAACGTTTTTGTCTACCGCCAGATAGGTTCCTTGAAGTAAAGTTTTTTTAATTAAGTATTTTAAATGATTACACCATAATTACAGGACACCCAATGCAATAGTAAATTTATTATTTACATTACAAATTGAATTGTGTAAGGCCCAAGTGAGAGGGACTTAATTTAGGAAATTAGTTCGAATGCGGGGTAAGTGCCTTGAACGAACAAGCTAGGCCGCCGCTGCTTTTTATTAGGGTTCCGTAGTCAACTAGGAACCCTTATAGTTTCGCCATGTCTGTCCGTCTGTCTGTCTGTCCGCGGCTAAGCTCAGAGACTGTTAGTACTAGAAAGCTGTAATTTGGCATGAATATATATATTAGTCATGCCGACAAAGAGGTTAAATAAAAAAAACTAAAAAAATTTTAGTAACCCCATAGACGTAAAGTGGGGGTGATTTTTTTTTTCTCGACTAAGCCTATAGTGTGGGGTATCATTGGATAGGTATTTGAAAATAAATAGGGGTTTGCAAAAACATTTTTTGATAAAGTGAATGTTTTCGGAGATATTCACTCCGAAAGTTCATAATAATGTGTCCCCCCCTCTAACTTTTCAACCACACGTCTAAAAAATATGAAAAAAATCAAGTAAGTTAAACTTAATAAAAACTTTCTAGGAAAATTATTTTCAACTTAATCAGTTCAGCAGTTTTAAAGTTTTTAAAAAAAAATTCTAAACTAAGATTGTAATTTAACCGCCACTGCAAGCATTTTTTTTTCTTTAAGTATCTATAAGATCACGCTAACAGTATCTCCTTTCAAAAAAAAAAAAATGATAAAAGTGGCCTTCTTTTTCTCAGTACGTTGCGTGAAATTGTCAAGTTTAACTGTCAAGTGTCAACCGAAATTCGACTGTAATGAAGTAAAGACTAGGTTCAAATTTCTGTGTAGGTGATGATTTTAATTGTTATGCAAACAAATAAAAAAGTTCGGACATTCTTTGAAGGGGATTTTGTTCGGCAATGTGTATCTTCAGTTATAATTGATCAAAGATCATAAGTAGATTGAGAAGAGGTCATAAGTAGATTAGTTACCCAATTCGCCGATAGATGGCGCTGTACCACCGACGTTGGTATTCTACGCGCGGTGGGAGTTGGAACCAAAACAACCACATTAATAAAGTATGCAAAGATTTTTTCGTACCTGCTACGGAACCCTATCTTGGGCGTGTCCGACACGCTCTTGGCCGGTTTAATTATTACCTACTAGCCTTCCGTCCGCAGCTTCGCCCGCGATAAATTAATTTTCCCGTATGTCATATGTCACTCAGTGATAATGTAGCTTTCTAACGGCAAAAGAATTTTTGAAATCGGTCCAGTAGTTTCGGAGCCTATTCAATGCAAACAAACAAATAATCAAATCTTTCCTCTTTATAATATTAGTATAGATTAGTATAGACAAATAAACTCATAATTTTTAGAATGCCTGGTTTTCTTTACGATTTTATGGCCTGGAAACTTTGTCCTTAAAGCCAAGTCTATTTAATTGGATATTAGTCTGAATTTACAGGAGAATGCCTGGGTTATGTATGAGAAGGGTGACCAGATTCAAGGTAAAAATACGGGACAGACCGATTTTTTTTTTAAAAATCAACATAATTTTTTTTATTACTAAAATTTGGCATAGTCAATCAAATAACCTATACAATTACACTATCACACTCAGTCACTTTCATCCACGTCATTCGATCGAATATGCGTTTGCGCGTATCGCGCGGTGTTCGCCGCTGTGTGCGAGAAAATAAATACATATTGTTCGAATAGTATTTCTATGATTAAATTCCATTGAATCATAAAATTATCTGGTAACTGGTGGTGGTTTTTTGTTAACTGGTAATCTTATGTTTTTATGTACAATAAAGAGTTTTACATACATACATTACGGGACAATGAAAAATTCGTCCCTGAAATACGGAAGTACCCGTAAAATACGGGCGTCTGGTCACCCTATGTATGAGCCTTACTTCAGAACAAGGTTTACATGAAATAAAGTATATAAAAACTGGTCAAGTGAGAGTTGGACTCGTAGATGAAGGGTTCTATACCTCCGTACAATTCATAGTTAATGCCATCATAAAGGTCGTGTTAAAAATGCTGAAAAAATGACGATGAAATGCTTATGACGACTTCCTTTAATTTTTTTAACTTTATTTTATTTTGAGCACTTCTTGTAATAGCTGCTACAGAAATATATAATCGGTTAAAAATTACAAGTGTCTATTACGGTGCTCCAGAGAGAGCCCTATGACAGACGGACGGACAAACGGACAGACAGCGGAGTCTCTGTAATAGGGTCCCGTTGGCACCTTTTGCGTACGGAACCCTACAAACGTAATAATAAACAGCATACCCGTGCGAAACTGAGGCGGGCTGCTAGTAAATGAGAAAGTATAGCAAATGACTCACCCGATGGGTGAATAAAGGGGGAGGGGTAGGCAACCACCACGTCACACTAAGCAGGAAGGACGGGGTTCAATAGCCTCCAAAGTCGAACAAGGGGTATTATACGAAAGCTACACCATTTGTCTCAGAATATTTTACGTACCTAAATAAAACTCTTCCAAGTGCGTGTTCGGCCACGTGCAGTGGGGGTTCCGTATAATAGGTAGGTACACGGCAAATATTGGACTTTTAATCGATTATTATTCCTGAACTTGTAAAGCCTATTTAGTTGTTTAGTTAGGAACATAGGTACTTATATATACTGCGGTCGTGATTTTTTTCGCGCATCCAAAAACAACCATTTAGCTTTCGACACTTGCATACACATATTAATACATATTTTCCTTTCTCGGAGCTAAGGACATTTGATACTAATAAGAATTACTAAAGAATCCCTGAATTGAAAAATTATTATCTCAAACCTGCAATATTTTAGGCGACAAAAAAATATTACCACTATAGTTGTAAAGGAGTTAGGTAGTATATATATTTTTTTGTCTGTTTGATTATTTTGTACTTAGTAACTACATACACGTCAAATTACAATTTTCTACTACTAAAAACTTTGATCAATTATAACTGTAGATCCACAGTCGCGCGCCCGAAAATGTCCGAGCCAAATGAGCGCCACTTTGATAAAAGTGGCCTTCTTTTTCTCAGTACGTTGCGTGAAATTGTCAAGTTTAGCTGTCAAGTGTCAACCGAAATTCGACTGTAATGAAGTAAAGACTAGGTTCAAATTTCTGTGTAGGTGATGATTTTAATTGTTATGCAAACAAATAAAAAAGTTCGGACATTCTTTGAAGGGGATTTTGTTCGGCAATGTGTATCTTCAGTTATAATTGATCAAAGACTAAAAACCTCTCGAGCTAAGCCACGACAGACGGGATGAAATTTATTAATGTGAAATCTCGAACCATTAAGCCTAACATGAAATTTGGCACTAGTGCATGTTCTTCATGCAATTCAAACGAAGATATTATCACCATTTAATTTTTGGGAAATCCTGGAATTTTCCTTTAACTCCTAGATAAGGGAGAAGTACCGTTTATGGCCATTGATTGTCAAGATTATATCCTATAAATATTTTTTTATCTAATATACTAATATATAAAAATCTCGTGTCACGGTGTTTGTTATTGAACTCCTCCGAAACGGGTCAACCGATTTTTATGAATCTTTTTTCTCTATATTCGGTAGGTCTGAAAATAGATCGTAGGCTATTTTTAGGGTTCCGTACCCAAAGGGTAAAAACGGGACCCTGTTACTGAGGCTCCGCTATCCGTCCGTCTGTCCGTCTGTCACCAGGCTCTATCTCACGAACCGTGATAGCTAGACAGTTGAAATTTTCACAGATGATGTATTTCAGTTGTCGCTATAACAACAAATACTAAAAAACAGAATAAAATAAATATTTAAGGGGGCTCCCATACAACAAACGTGATTTTTTTGCTTGTTTTTGATCGATATCGATAACGGCAACAGGTAGACACAGAATATTTAGTTATATATTCACTTTAAAATTAAATAATTAAATTAAAATGAAACAAATATTTAAGGGGGGCTCCCATAGACCAAACGTGATTTTTTTGCCTTTTTTATAATAAATGGTACAGAACTCTTCGTGCGCGAGTGCGACTCGCACTTGGCCAGTTTTTTGCATTCCTACCCCTATTCCTCGCAGATGGAGTCGCGGGCAACAGCTAGTATACAATAACATCTTAAACTCGATTCAAATGAGTGTAAAAGCTTGAAAGTTCAATACAATATTATTTTAATAAATCTTATATATATTAACTCAAATTTGTACTGGTCAAAAACGGTGCAAAAGTGGGCAAAAACGGTACTTCTGATTATGGTTTAAGAAATTTTGCTAAATTAAAAAAAAAGCAGTACCTGCAGTAGGTACAAGGTGCTTTTGATAAAATTGGGGCAAGTTTGATAGTTTTAAATTCGCTATAAAGTCAACATTGTCCATATGAGGTAAATGGTTGACATGTAGGCAAAAAGAAGGTCGAAGAAGACATCGACAAGGAATAGCAAATGCTAATAAAAATGCATGAGTTGGTCGGCTAACCACTTTTTAAAGTTACCCCGCAGTTCAGTCACCCCGGTTTACGGAAGGTAGTAAAAAAATACAGTTCTATTTTTTTATAATCTTAAATGTTATTTGTGCTGTAGTTTTATAGCAATAAATGGATTTTTACGATTCTCAAAGGATATTTTGTCCAATGTTTCGAAAATCGGGCTTAAGAAGCGTTTCGCAAAATTTAAAACGCCTTAATTTAAACATATCGCAAAGTATTCGCTAAACTACTTATTAATGCAAATTCACTACAGGCGATTATAGGCAATAAGTCTTACAATGAAATTGGGACGGTTTACTTTCCTGCCGCATACATCAAGTCAAGTATTTCCAGATTCATCAGCACGATAACCTTTGAAAAGTTATTCACACACGTGACGTAAGGCACCGGCCCGGCGTACTGTACGCATGATCGCTAGTCACTACGATGAATGAAACTAAGGCAAGGAAGAAACTCAACGGCTACATTAGTTAGGTACGTATAGTGCCACAAACCTATCTGATAGGTCAACTACGAAAATGCTATGTTAGTGGCAATATTAAATTCACCAATAGCGCCGCAGTCTACTTTACCAAGTCTGATAAGTTGTGTTGTGATACAATGCTAAAGTGTCACATTGTCGGCTATGTAACTGAAAGATCCAGTCTATAGTGACATTCCGATAGAGGTCACCATGATTGAAGATATGTTGACATAAGGCCGGAAGTTATTATTCGCCCGCGATTAGAATGGGATTGGAGTTGACAGTAATCCTATATGCTTACGTCAAAATATGTATGAAATGACAGTTCTGACAGTCCCATTATGATTGCGGTTTGATAATAACTGTGATTTCCTTTCTGTAGCAATTTTGATACAGACTGACAGGTAGGTTCGGGTCCGGCCGATTCGCAGCAGACGTTTATCCCAGCCACGATTCAACGTAATCGTGCTATTTAAATCTCGATAAAAGTATTCGCTCAGAAGTGTCTCGAGTTGTTTGTTAGCAGCTTATTATAGCGAATTCTTGTTGTAGCAGCGAGCTGGACTAAGGGCATTTAAAATGAAAATGCAGGTTAACTCGAATTAGGGTAAGTATATAAATGGGTGAATCAACTTTTAAATGTCCACATGATGAAATTTTGGATTTTTATTTTTTGTTCTTATTTTCCAATTTTAAATGTTTTATTTAAAAGATAATTTTCTCTCGTTTATGAATCTGTATAGAGCAGAGCTGTTTCTTTGAGAATTTAGTGCGTTTCACTAGAAAAAATTCACCAGCCCAGATCTGCCCTGTCCCCTGGACCACCATTCAAAATTATTTTTAGCTAAACTAGACATCAGTTATTGTTAATACAATTATCTTACTTACATTCATTTAACAATACAGTTTCATTTTTTATTTTTATATATGGCATATATCTCAATAATTTCACAGTATTTCCCATAATCATGTCCCCAGGACAACTCTAATTTCATAGAAAGTGAACTTTTCAATTAAAATGCGAAATAGTAACAGTAACTTAATAATTTTTTTCCTGCTACTTTGTTTTATATTGTGTTATTGTATCTTTTAAAAAAATGAATTGTTTTTGAATTTAAAAATACATAAAATAATGATTAGTGTTTTTTAATTTTGGGGACAACTTGGTTGTCCCATAGACATATCTGGTTGTCCAATGGAAATATTAGAACCAAAAATCTTACAAGAGGGTACAGAACATGACCCGCTTCGAAGAATAACCAGCTTGAAACCCGTAGTTCTTATATTTTTCGTATTTTATTTTCCACTTATTAGCTTCACTTCGTAATTTTAAATTTTCTTTATGTATCTTAGTTCTATCTTACACATTACGATAAGCAGAGCCTGGAAAACGTCGCTACTTGATGCTAGGAATCGCCGCGGCGCTGATGTGGATAGCGATCATCATCTTGTCATCGCTGATGTACGTCTCAAGATGGCAGCACGCGTCGTAAAGTTGGAAGGCATCCAAAAAGTTCCATTTGCAGAAACTTAGGACCAAGGAGGGTCGGTGTTTGCCTCCTTAATCAATTTGAGCTTTTGGAAGAGCTGGAAGACGAGGAAATGGATGAAACTTGGAATCATTGTACGCACTGCTTTCACTGTAGCCGGCGAAAAAGTCCTGGGCTATAAACGCTCCAAGCAAGAACCCTGGATGTCCCAAGTGCTGTGGTCCGCGATAGAGAGAAGGCAGAGCGTAAAGCTAGAGCAGTTGGCCGCTGAATACACTGTCGCTTCGGATGCCCGAGATGAGGAGTGCCTCACGCCTCCGCATCCGAAAGCTGGCGAGACGTGACAGACGGCGTGCCGCCAACGAGCTAGCAAACCAGACTAACGCAGCAGCCAAGATAGCCAACATGAGGGAGTTCTACGACGTTACTAAACGCCTGTGCAACAAATCACTTTCCTCCAAAAAGCCGCTAAAAGACGCCACTAGCGAAGACGAGAACGAGCACTTCTCCAACCTGTTGACTAGCATTGGCTAAGCCCAACCGATAACTGCTTCAGACAACTCCGGACCACCTCCCTTAAATCTGCCAACCACTCCACCAACATACGCAGAAGTAGTCGCCGCTATTAAACAGCTGAAGGCAGGAAAGGCACCAGGGCTTGATAACATCAATGTGGAGCTATTAAAAGCGGATCTGGCTAGGACAGCCGAAATACTTTATCCGCTGTTGCAGCGTATTTGGGAGAAGGAGCGTGTTCCCTGCGACTGGAAGCAGGGTTTGCTCGTGAAGGTACCGAAGAATGGGGATTTGTCAGTCTGCGATAGCTGGAGGGGCATAATGCTCTTACTGACTGCGGCTAAAGTTCTGGCTAAATGCTCCTCAACCGAAAGTCCCCAGAGATTGCAGGGACACTTCGGGAAGAGCAAGCCGGGTTTTGTTCTAGCAGGTCATGCACCGACCACACGAATACCTTGCGCATACTTATAGAATCGTGCGTGGAGTGGCGAGCCGAACTTTTCCTTGCTTTCGTCGACTTCGAGAAAGCGTTCGACTCCGTGAAGTGGAGCGCACTGTGGTCCTGTCTTAGGCGAAGTGGAATACTGTATATAGGTATCATCAAGTCCCTATATAACTGTAGCATCTGCAAGGTTTTACACGACCAAGTTCTAGGGGAACCAATCCCAATGACTTCAGGAGTCAAGCAGGGCTGCCTCCTGTCACCGCTGCTCTTCATTGTCCTACACGACGACGTCATGCGGAAGGTAACTCAAACATCTTGGGGCATTCCATGGAACAAAAGCTCGCACCTGGAGGACCTTGACTATGCAGACGACATAGTGTTGATTTCGTCTTCACTGACCGTTCTCTAAATGAAGCTGGACTCATTACGAGAGGAAGCTCAAGATAAGGGTCTACGAATCAACACTAGGAAGACCGTCGAAATGCGAGTACAGTCTTTGGAAAACAGACCCATCAGACTCTATGGTACACCACTGGAATCTGTCGCAAAGTTTACATATCTCCGCAGCACCATGACCAACAGCGGCGAGTCTGATGATGACGTCAACGCGAGGATCAACAAAGCGAAAGGTGCCTTTACCCAGCTAAAACTTGTGTGGGATTCGAACTTGCTCACCCGGCGGATCAAGTTTTCCCTCTTCGATTCCATAGTGAAGTCTGTTTTGCTCTTCGGCTGCGAGACTTGAAAGGAGACAAAGAGTCTGACGAGCAAGCTACAAGTGTTCGTCAACAAATGCCTGAGGTCCATCCTGCGCATATTTTGGATGAACACTATCAGCAACGAGGATCTGAATCTATGAAAGCGATGCCACCAAATCTTGATGAAGTGAGAAATCGCGCAACGGAAATGGAAGTGGATAGAAAGCAAGAAAGAAAGAAAAACATAAGGCACACCCTCCGAAGACCAGAGGACAATACCACCAGGGTCGCGTGCAGGGACCAGAGCAGACCGGCACACACGTGGCAGCGCACCGTGGACGCCGAGCTGCGGGCAGCAGGGCTGAGTTGGAGGGACGCGGAGCAACAGGCGCAGGACAGGAGTGGATGGCGACGTCTCAGGAAGGCCTTCTGGGGTGCCATAGGACAACAACGAATTGTTTTTGTCCAAGGGACAACCAAAATGTCCTACGGACAACCAATTCCGTTGTTCAAGTGACTAGTTGTCCGAGGGACTTATCTAAAACTTTGTGCCGTATAATAAATATTAATGATTTTTTATGTTTTATTTCACCCTTACGGTAAAATATTTATACAATAGTATCTGGTACAATATAATTTATTGTAATAAGTTAAGTACTTACGTAGTTGTGCCAGTGGTCCGATGGACAGACAATAAAGCCACCCACAGTCTTCAACAGTACTCGACCGACTAACGCCGCGAGTTTTGTGAAATCAAAATAACGGCTAGGCCTATTTGCTTAAAAGAACTTTTAGCTTGTTGTGAAGTATCTTAGTACGCCATCAATATTTAGATTTTATAACTTTTTTATGGTTGCCCAGTGGACCTGCATAGCGTGTATAATTAAAGGGACAAAATTAAAAGGCAAGAAATTCATAAACCGTTTGGTGCAAATATAAGAAATCGGTGTGTTTTATTAATGATACTTATCCATAAAAACGATTATGTGTATAAATATCAATTCCGCAACAGTATTTTTTCGTGATACAAAGTTTTACGGTGCACCGTTGCAAGGGGACAATCTGTCTACTATTGAAAACCAACTTTTGGTCTTTTGGACAACCATTACAGAACAGATAAATTGTAAACAAAATGAAATATTTTGTGATAAAATGCTAGGTAATATTAATAGGAACATAAAGGAACACAAATAAAAGTCATTACTTTTATATAAATTTGTGTTATCGATCCGGGACTCTGTACGTATGACGTTGAACACTAAAAAGTTGATTCACCCAAATAAATTATTTCGATTCGTAAGTATAGAACGTTATCTGCCGAGGTGAGCACAAGGCAACTGCCATACATACCATTCTTTTCTCGAAGCATTTCGGCGTATTTCTACGACTCTATAGATACAGCACTGAGACAAAATGGAAGACTGAAATTCTGCTCATCAGGGGTAATTATAATAACCCTCAAGTTTCCCGTTTATAGCTTCATTCGTTTAGGAGTTTAGGGTGGCAAAGATCATCAATAATCATCATGCATGAGTGAACTAGAATTTCCGGAATACCTAGAGAGCTGAAAGAAAAAAGGAGGAAGTAGGTACGTAGTAAGTAGTAACGAGTAATATCGACGGTCCCTACGTACAGTGCCTTAAGTGGTAGATACGTGATTTTCAGGTTTTGTTTTCATAACCTTCAGATCACTTAATAGTTTCGGTTTAGTTCAAAAAATTTAAAGTTTTTTCTCAATTTGAACCTTATATTCATAAACACAAAATCTCGTAACTACAGAATTAAAGACGGTTTCCGAAGTAAAGTCACAGTACTGGTAATTCAGCGGTTTCACGTCGGGACGCACGCGTTACCCCACCCACCTGCCCCGCAACTGGCACTTGCGTTCGCGCTGTGCTGTCCAAGGCGACGGTCATATTTGTTATATTATTTACCTGTAAAAACGATTTATAAATATGCCGACAAGAAGGAATAAAACTAAGTTTATACATGCAGAACCACGAAAGACCAAGAAAACACGTAACCGAATAAAAAATCCTCTAGGTATGCTTTAAATATTATAATTTTGTTTTAATCTATTTTAATGTATGTGTTCAAATAATATTCTATCATCAATTAAGTGTACTGTATGAAAGGAATTTGTAGTATTTTAATTTTAAGTTGATTAATGTCGCTCAACACTATCCCAACGTAGTTATCGGTATAAGGTAGTTACGTTGTTTTACACGAGAAAACTTAACTTACCAATTTTAATAAGTGACACTTAAGTATTTTTACGTCGGAAAATTAAACTACCTTCTATCGGTAACTGCCACTTAAAGTGTTTTACTTCGGAAATGTTTGTTTCATGTTTGTAAGCTACTGCCACTTATGGTTTTTTACGTTGATATTTGTATTTCTACCACAATCTGGACATTACAAAATATTATAAACCAAAGGACTGAAACTACTAAAAACTCATTGCAATAAATATCTACGTCTCCGCCACCCAATACTACACTTACCGGAAGTCCACTTCCAGTTTTACTTGAAAAAGTCGACGGTACCATTATTGACACAGAGCTAACAAAAATAAAGAAAACAAAGACTGTTGCTCAAATTCATTCGAATAGTATTCATGAACCTGTTGCAGGACCTGAAAAGCAGACTCTTGTTATCACTCCGAATATTACTAATGGTGCAATTTTTTACGATCCTGACACTATAGAAATTGTATCCCAACCTAAACCTTTATCTAACAAGCAGCTACCCGATATGTCAACTACCGAAATACTTTCACTCCCGGTTATTGTGGTAGAAGAAATGGTAGTCGAAGATATTATACCTTCAGATGCAGAATCATTTAATAATAAAGAAGCACCACTGATACATCCGATTCAAACTGCATCTAAAAGTACTCGAGACGTCGTGCATAGATCGTCACACGATCTAACGAATAGTATTATTGTTGAAGAGGTAGATTTAGATGCAATTAATATAGAACAATCTTTAGATACCAGTACGCCTTTGGCGTCTCCATCTATATCGACAATAATGCAACAAAGCGCAACAAACAATAATGCGTAACATTGAAACTGAAAATTTAAGTTTCTTTAATATTAAATCGTCTACTTCGTCTATGTGTGTAAGCCTATCCATTAATTACGAAACCTTTGCACCTTAAAACTGTGGTGGTGATACAACAGAAGAGAGTGAGTGACACAGAAAGAAGACTGACCAAGAGAAAGAGGAAGGAAGAGGAAGAAAGGTAATTTAGGGAGAATACGCAAAGCTAATAAGAATGAATGGATAGATAGAGAAAGCAATTAAAAAATCAGGGTTTAAGTTACATCAGTCGGGGAGGGAAAGAGAGACCTGCAAAATCTATATTAAATAGTTGTGATGATAAGTGTCGATTAAAATGTAAAGAAAAATTAGACGAGAATGTTCGACAACAACTGTTTACAAGATTTTGGTCTCTAGGCAATCGTGTGCGACAGTGGGGATTGCTATCTCGATGGTGTGAAAGAATTTGAAAGAAACGCATTACAACAGAGGGCCCATCAAAAAAACATTTTTCTATTAGAATACCATGTGCCAATCACTGTTGGTAGTAATAAAGAGGAGCGAGTTTTAGTGTGCAAAAAGATGCTTTTGCACGATTTTGCTATAGGTGAAGGTGTTGTATATACAGCTTTAAATAAAATCGCTGAGCGTGACGGGCTGTTAGTAGAAAGGGATAAGAGAGGACACCATGATAATCACCCTAAACTCAAGAATGAGGAAATGATTAAAAGCGTTTGTGAAAATGTAAAGTCTTTCACCCCAGTTGAAGCACACTATACTCGGAAAGAATCTTCAAAGCTATATTTAGATAGTGACTTGACAATATCCAAAATGTTTTAACTTTATGGAGAGTGGGCAATAGGGTCAAATCTGGATATAGCTAAGACACTAAGGCAGTATACTGATATTATTAATGAAAACTTTAACCTTGAGTTTCACAGGCCTAAAAAAGACCAATGCGCTGAATGCATTGCATACAAAAACCTGCCGAAGCCCATAAATCAAGATGATCAAGACCGATTCGATAAACACATGCCTATCTTGTGCTATATGCAATATTAAATATAGAGTTTGGTAACATTTTTAATGGTTATTTTGTTATTGTTACACCTGGCTTGATATTGACATTATATATTACTATTTCAGTCTACGAGAAATAGTAAGTATGAATACAAGAAAATGACAACTAATAATTCTAGTGGTTTTTGAAAAGTTACGGGCGCAGTAGTTCAAAATGGTTCCCAAGTATAATTTTCTAAGTGACAGTTAAACATTTGATCAAATATAATATTCCCACGTAATACTCAATAAGTACCAGTTAAGTTATTTTTAATTTAAAGTTTCCGCTGTATAAGTGTGTAAGTGTCAAATAATATACTTAACGTGATTTTTTTCAGTTATTTCTTTATTTTTCTTAAAGTATACATCAAATAAACCCATACTACCAAATTTCATCATTGTGCGATAAATTGAACATGAGCTACACGTGTTTGAATGTTTATAGCGCTCTCTCCTAAAATTTGACGTTTGCAGTTACAGCATTTTACGTAGGGACCGTCGATATGAAAGTCCCATAAAGGCCAATTTTAGCCAAAATTTTTGTTTTTTTTTCATACTTTCTAGACTTGGCGCTTGTTTATGACATTACGCTTCTTATTTATAAAAAAAAAATCTCAATTGAGCCTTAGCATGTTGTTTACAGCATGTTTTTGTTGGGATACGAGATTTTATTAAGTTAAGTCAAATATATAATATTAGGATTGCATGACTAAAATTCAAGTACTCTTTTACTAAATTATATTTATTAATATCTTGATCACCATCTTAACTAGGCAACTAACAATAATAGGACATTTCATTTATTTAGAAGACGACGAATGAGCATTTGATTATAATTTAATGCGTAAAATAAAGAGTTTCTTTCACTCATTACTAAAACCTTCTTATTCCATCTTACAACTTTGAGATTCACCGATACGCTTATAAATTATTGCTTTACATCATTGCTTATCGTTATTTTCACAGCAGAGCCTACGGATTTCTAAGAGTAGGAACTCTTAATTCATGTAAAACTAAATATTCTATAGCATAATGTAATAATAATAAATAGTTAAAAGGTCTTATTATTTGTCTTATGGCATGAGAAGCTTAAGCTAAATTTATTATCTACCAATCCGTACCTAATACCATTGTACTATGAGTACCTAGGTTCTAATAACCTATTCCAGAGTTGATCTTGTTAAATTCCAGGGATACCTACATCTTGATTATGTGGGTGAATTGCTCTAAAAGTTATGGTTTCACTAAAAATTTCTTTGGTTACAGAAATAGTTTGAGTAAATTACTTTTTACTGCTGTGGTGTAAAACTGAACTAAGTTTACGTTTTACGGAATTAAATGCAAGAATTAAATAACTGATACACGATGCCGGTAGCTATCGGAAACCCAACAAAAGATCAGCTCTTGATCACAATATTTATCACAAAATAATTACATATTCTGATTAAGTAGATCTTAATTATTATTTACCACGAATAAATGCAAGCACAACGTTGCATAAACCCACAGTGGATTATTGCGATTAGTTTTTTTCCTAGAGTCGTATTTTGATCTTTAGCGCTCAATGTAATGAATTAAATCGATGAATTGAATTCATTTTTAAATCGATCCATTCATTCTATGAAAATCATGAGAAATTCTGTAGCATTATCAAAATAAGAGCTTGAAAAAATAATCATGTCGACCAAGTAAGTGCTTTACCATTTTGGACGACGGGACCAACACCAGAAAAAATAATAAGGCTGACATCAATCACGATGACTTATAAGAGTTTTATGTTTTAAACCCCTCCGGAGTATTACGTCAAAGTCGTAAAATGTCCTGATGCCCAGGTCGTAGGATGACGGTAGTAAAATATCAAGATCGTAAAATAACCAAGTAGTAGAATGCCAAGATCATAACTTAACCAGGTAGTAGAATGTCAAAATAGTAAACTAACCAGTAGTTGAATACAAAGATCGTAAAATAACCAGGTAGTTAAGTGTCAGGTGGTAAATGTAAATAAATATAACAAATTAACAAGGAAAACTATCACAGCTAAGTTTGAGAAAAGTATTACAATCACATGTTAAAATCCCTACCTGAACCCTATCCTGGGCGTATCTGACACTCTCTTGGACGGTTTTTACAATTTCGAAATTCAATGATTAGGAATGTTCTTGGCACGACTTACTTAGACGCTGTAAGATATTATGGACCTCTTAAGCTGCGTACGGACTGCGCGCACATTACGCGTACCCGGGTACGAGTAGTCGGTTACGCGTGTCCTGGAACGCCATGTCCGTAAGCCATGTACGCGTACACTGTACGCGTAGCTGCAAGTACGGACATGGCGTTCCAGGACACGCGTACCCGGGTACGCGTAATGTGCGCGCAGTCCGTACGCAGCTTTACGATGTGGACGCAATTACGTCACTGGATGTTTTACGACCTTGACGTAAGACTCCGGAGGGTTTAAAACCAGATAAATGACATTGAACCATAGGGTAGTAAAGGAATTCCTTTGTTGACTACATACCTACAGGTCAAAAATACCCAGAAGTCAAGTGCGTATAAGAATTTTTACATTAATGAGTGGCTAATTATACTAGTATACTATCCTGTTATTTGATTTCACAATTAACATTTGCAATTTAAATATAATTATTATCTTAGGGACTATACAATATTATTATGTCTTTCATAAAGATATTGAAGGTAACATAATCTAACAATACGTAATTTAAATCACTGAATACATATTTCATAATTTTTGACTATATGATAAAGTCATTTCTATCAAGTACAATAATTAAATTACGAGTAAACAACAATATGCTTAACTTACAAACTTGATATTTAATTGCCTTTGGTCTAATTTTTAGGTCTGTTATGTTGGTTTTTGGTATAAGTAGGAATATTGCGAAAATTAAAAATATAACATCAAAATATTTAAACGCACTTTTTATCTGTAACCCATGCCTATCCTAAAATTATTCCAGTAGTTACCAAATTTAAGGATTAAAACGACGAAAGAAGCAGCTTTCGACGGTGGCTGTAAGTAGAGAGCGTACCTATATTAAGCGGCTTTCGAAATACTGAGTTTTATTTTCATTCTACTGCGAGAACTAATGCATTAATGCATTAAGATCCTTAATGCTATATCGGATTGATGTATCACATAAGTGAACCAAATGAGAATTCTATCAGCCGTCCAATCATTATTCCTCTTTCGATGACGGCCAATACGTTGTCGCCATCCACAGACATCGAGTTTGCGACGTCCAGAGTTAAAAAATAAATCGTTAAACCTAGATATGACAGTTTGACTCATTTTGACAATAGTTATCCTTGGGTTAGCAGCTAACTTGGAGTAAAGCAAGATGTTTTTAAATTAATTTGAAATAGTTCAGCAGATTGTTGTGTTAGGTTAGCTGAACACATTTGTAAAGGTTTTTCATCGAATTTTTGTTTCAAAATGTATCCACGCCATTGACGCAGTACACTTTGAACCTTGACTTTTGTATGTACAAAGTGCATACTGTCAATGTTCAAAGTGTACTGCGTTAAAGGCGTAGAAACATGTGCCAATCACGATTAAAAATTCCAAAAAAGTTCAGTGATATTAAATAAAAGTAACCCAACTACCTGGCCAAATATTCCGTTACTGTAGCATACAAAAGTCACCGTCGCACTGTAATTACAATGCCAAAAGCGAATTTGAACTTTCAGCACTCACACACATGTAGTTCGAATGCGAAATGCGAATACAAGCCGATAAAAAGGTTAAAACATCTTTACCGGGTAGCCTATTTAGATAGGTTAGTATGGGTAATTCTAAAACTATATTCTATTTGAACCATAGTTAATTATATTCTGTGATTAAACGATTCATTCATTGATTCATGTAAGTTATAAAAAGATCTTTTCTAAGGACGTCATCAATTTTAGTGACAAGAAAAACTATAGGTCAAAAAACACTCAGTTTGGGAATTAAATCCGATCAATTCCGATCTTATTGATGAAAAAAAGAGGCAAAGCTTTTGTTTAAAATGTAAAGAATACGGCGCCGCGTTCTCTTCCCAAGGTGAATATGATTTATTTTAAATCAATTGAAGATTTTTTTTTGTCACTATAGGAATGATTGATGTTTCTTAGAACAGATCTTTCTATGTCAGAGTTTTCCATTCTGCTCCATCTCAACAACTACCCGGTATATTTTACTCTGGTCAGCTCAAGAACACTTATAGTATAAATCTTCCCAGGTGAATTTTTCGCTTCGAGCCATTACACATTAAATTTGAACCTTAATACTATGACGATACCGTTTGTTTTGAAAGATAAGGGCTCGAAGCGAAAAATTCACCTGGGAAGATTTTTTATACTATAACTCTAGACGGCGCAAGCGGCCCTAAAGGGTTAACATGCATCGTGTTAGAAAGCATCCCTGTAATTAATAAAGACTGCGGCGCGCGCAGCGTCCTAGTCCAGTTTGGTGCGCCCTCAGTGGTGCGGCAGCGCGACGCGGTCGCGCGCGCGCAGCCGCGAGGCGAGCCGCGCGCGTAGCCCCGCCGCGCACGTCGCGAGCGCGTGCGCGAACACCATCACTACCGCGCACAGGGCTACGAAGCCAAACGCCGACGCTGCAATAGGAGATGATTGTTTTACATTTGTATTTATGTATGTAAAACTCTTTATTGTAGGACAGAAGTACCGTTTTTGGTAATTCGAAATTTGTGTTAGGTAATGCTAAAATAATATTATATTGAATTTTTATGCTTTAACACTCAATCGAATCGAGTTTAAGTTGGTATTGTATGTATAGAATTATTCCTCGTACACATATACGAGTATTTATTATAGTATTTAGACAGTAAATTGGCCATAAACGGTACAGTGGCCACAAACGGTACTTCTGCCCTACATAAAGCACATGAAATTAACAGTTAACAAGAGAAGCACATGTATAAAAGCGAACTTATCCTTTAAAGAGATCTCTTCCAGTCGGAGGATTTTTATGAATTTTCAAGGGACATATTAAAATATCGAATGGGTTAGGTATACATATGTATATATCATCGTTTTTTTCTGAAACCGTAAACTTAAAAACTAACCAAACCTATCCTAACCTAACCGAATGGGTTCTACACGATGCCGTTTTAATAAATCCTGAGAAGAGTAAACGGCTTCACAAAAAAACTTTTCGACATACATTTGATACGATACGATACGATTTGAACTTACGATATGCCCCTGTCAAGAGAATTACGTGAATTACCGATAGGTATCTACCTAATTTGGTTACCTAATGATTCGCCGACAATTTTTACGCAGATTATTGATTGGCAGACAACGTTTCGCCGAGTAACAGTACGCCGATGGATTTGTTCGTAGATGTATTGTTTCGCAGACTAACGTTTTGTTACACAACCTTTAGCAGCTATTTTAGTTGGCTCAGTAAGCTGAACAACTATTACAATTGCGCAACAAAAATCGACTGAACCTTAAATTTACAAAAACAACAATGATGCCATGTCATAACTCTGCTCATCATGTTTCGACGAACAGTTTTTCGGTAAAATAAAACAATTACGAAACAAACAATCGACTTAACATAACTCTACGAATTCGCTTTTCTTCCTACCGACTAATCGGCGAAACAAATAAAAAGCGTAACGAAATTATACCAAACTAGTCCAAAAGAAAGGGCTGCCAATAGTTTATTTATTATTTTATATTTTACAACTTATTACTTATCTTTGTATCCGATAGTACCATGCCAAGCCAAGGTTGGTGTTTGCATATATTTGAAGCGATGGCTGTATAGATATTTATGCCTTCGACTGTAGAGATTATGTTGAGATTTTTCAGAGTATACATTTATGCGTTTCACTGCGAGAGTGTGAGAAATTAATGATGTTTCACTCTAAGCAAGCCTGGCGGTATGTGCAGGGTGTATGGCGGCGGCCCAAGCCGATCGGTGTCGCCGGTAACCCAGTACGGCACACTGGCTCCCATCACTACCAGCTAGGGTAGTCAACAGGTTACTGCCAGGTTAGTTCCAGTCCAGCGCGGGGTATATTGCGGCGAGCCCGAGCCTGTCGTTGCCGCCGCCGGCCCAGTACAGTGCACTGGCTCTCACCACCACCAGCTAGGTTAGTCAACACGTCACCTCACGTACCAGGTTTGTTCCAGTCCAGTGCGGGGTATATGGCGGTGAGTCCTAGTCGGTCCGTGCCGCCAGCGGCCCAGTACAGCGCGCTGAACAGCCCGTACGCCAGCCCCGCACTGGCCCCGTACAGCGCGTGCGCCGCCCGGACCGGGTGTGACGTCACCAATAGTTCCACCACCATCACCAGTGAGTTGCCACCGTGCACCAGCAGATTCAGCGCGTTGACCTCGTGGAGCTCTGATGAATAAAGAGGTGTTACAGAGGTAGGAACGGTGGAAAAATACTCGAGCTAAGAGTCGAATGACAAGGCCGCAAGCAAGCTTTAGAAAAAGCACTCACATCCGAGGGGTTTTATGAATCTACGTAAAATTCGTTCTCCGCTATACATACATAATGCTATCAAAGGCGGTAGAAGATGTAAAGTACCGTCTATTCGAGCGCTTGTTCACTCACTTTCGTGGACATATTTTTGAAGAAATAGCAAAAGATGTACAGGTATTCTAAATAATAACCGAATACACCTTCAAGATCTACAGCTGATTTGTGAAAAATGTCATCACGAAAGTAAGGCGGTTGATACGCTCGAATATAATGCCCCTACTCCATAAGGGCAGATGGGGTTCATGCCCAGGGCCCCTGACCACACGGGGCCCCCGAAAATTGATATAAAAAATAAGTTGTTTGTTGTCACTCTTTCACTGTTCACTCTTTTTACGTTTCAACGCGACCCCAAATTCGTTAGCGGCTGTGTTGCTGGATCACCATTCCATTCCAATCCAAAACCATTCAAATCTTGTATTCTTTTTTGCACCACCTTTTTGTAAGTTAGGCATCCTTACTAGGATCATGGACGAGCGTCCAGTAGACGAGCGTGATGACGAATGCGAGATCCGTAGCGACGGTGTGGGTGAGCCAGTACACGCGGCACAGCAGCGGCGTCCGCGGCCGCCGGCTGCTCGAGCCCTCCCACGCTGGAATCAAGTGGAGCTACCAATTAGAGAAACTAGAATTAGGTGGGGTGAGGGGGGTGAGACTCTCACAGTGAGAGTGAGGTGAAGTGGCAATGGGCAGGCCACATCGTAAAGGTGTTATTATAGTAAAGCATCCCACTAATATTATAGACGTGAAAATTTGTATGGATGAATGGATGTTTGTTATTAAAACTGTTCAACGGATTCTGATGAAGTTTGGCACCTGGTTTAAGTTTATAACCTAGATTAAAATAACGGATAGTTTTTAATCCCGAAAATCGCATAGTTCCTACGGGATAGCGATAAACGAATCCCTCACAGACGGAGTCGCGGGCAACGGCTAGCAGTTCTCTATCGTTTGCCCGAATATACCTAATTTGAATTTGATAGCAAATGCATCTTTAAAAATTATACTTTATTAGACATTTTTACTTTCGGGATTTTCTATTTTAGGAAATTTAAAAATAGTTATTTTAACCGTCGGTTTATTGGCTATTGACATTTCGTACTTTTAGTATTTTGATTTTCGATGTTTCAGATCCGATGCGTCAATATTTCAGATGTACGTTTTAGGAATTATCGGTATTATGATGCGTACCGACATCATGGTTGTTATTGAAAGAAAGACGTGGTGGAATACATAAACCAATGGATATTCAGACAAGAGTAGGTAAATATGTCAGAAACCAAGGGCTTGTTATGATTGCATATATGTAAGCTGATGTTTTTTTTGCGTCTCAGTCCACCCAGAATTCGATTATATAATTATTAAGCGAAATTTAAAACTAACAATATATACTCAACGCCGTATATAGATTCCAAAAAAACTACCAGTGTGTTGCCAATAAAATGAAAAAGTTTTGCATCGTTAAGTTTTAACTTTTCTAAATATAATACATAAGTATTAATATATAATATATAATTGTAAAGTTAAAATTAAATGCAACCGCATAAATAAATCATTTAATATCAATATTAATTTCACCTACAGATATTTGGTTGAAACTGTTTTGTAGAAGAAAAGTTCATATTACAGTGGTAATACTTCAGGTTTAAACAATATTTGGATACTATTAATGTTATAATTTGCGTACCTATATACTACTTACAAATATTTTTAATATGCACATAGAAATGTTGACAACAAATCACGTATGTCAAACTTTATGGTAAACATGGCGACCACAGGGCCACCATGACATCTCCAATTGTCACTTCATTCGGCATCTGACGTTTGGATTGATCGAATGCTTTCTGTACTCGTGATAATTTTCGTTGTTGAGTTTTTGTTTCCTGTTAAGTTTTGTTATTATGTTTTGTTCGTGGGTTTTGCATTTACGCAAGTAACACGGAACCGGTACTGCAGGCTTATTGTCTAACGCTTCTGACGCTTGCCTTCGCAATCACTATTTCTTTCAGTCAAACGGTAGTTGATGACAGAAAGAGATGGTGAAAGCGAAGGCAAGCGTCAGAAGCGTTAGACAATACGGCCTCAGGTCCCTCTCACAGGGACGAGAATCTTCCTCCTTCTCCACCAAGGAAGCGTCCTAGAAGTCATATGAGTGTCAATTCAAGTCAATTGATTGTGATAAATTTTGGCACATGGATAGTTCAAAACCAAGGTATTCATGTGCAACACACATTATGCACAATACGGTATGCGTAGGTATACCTATAGGAAACATCAAAAACTTGGGATAATCTTTACACTTAAATAACAACAAAATATTATTATGACTATTTTTTATTAATGTGCAAGGGTTGGTTACATCTGGAAGGTCGTCACAATGACAATGACACTTGTGCTAGTTACGTTCGGCCATTTTTGGTAACTTTTTTGGAATCTATATACGGCGTTGAGAAAACAGAGTTGAATCAAGTAACTTGTTCACAATACCTGCTATCAAATTACACTTTTTAAATTATCGCATAAATAACAAATGGGAATGTTTGTGAAAATGTTGGATATTTGAATGTTCGAATGTTTGTTAGTCAATCACGCAAAAATGGCTTACCGGATTTAGATGAAACTTGGCGAACCAATTGACAAAGATCTGGATTGAGACATAGCATACTTAATTTTTTTTGTTCTGATGAGTTACAGAGGTAACGAGTTCCCGTGGGAAAATAATTTTATTTTAAACAGGTAAGTATAGAAGTGCGCTGTCCAAGAACGTTGAGGTACCCCGGCTTTTAAGGTGACGTGTTAACTTCGTAGTAGTTGTGCTTTAAAAATGTAACTGTAACCTTTTTCACCCGACTGTCGAAAGAGGGTTATTCATGGATTTCTTACACGGGCGAAGCTGCAGTATGAAGCTGGTATGGGATTAATACTTTGATTTTTTATTTTTATATTCATATAAAGAAATCATATTTAGACGGCCGGATAGCCTATTTGTTAGAGAACCTAGGACTACGAAGCTTGAGGTCCCGGGTTCCCGGTTGGGGCAGATATTTGTGTGAAAAATACGAATGATTGTGCTCGAGTCTTGGATGTTATATGTATTTAAGTATGTATTTATCTATTTTATTTATTTTATTTTATTTTAAAAGTAGATACTATAAGTAAATAGAGTAAGTATGTTTATCCGTTGTCTAGTACCCATAGTACAAGCTTTGCTTAGTTTGGGACTAGGTCAATTGGTGTGAATTGTCCCGTGATATTTTATTTATTATTATTTTTTATATTTATCTCTTCTTTGATGGATCGATCATTTAATTTTTTCAGAAGAAAAAGACGCCTAACCCGGAATAACATTTAGCGAGAAAAGAGCTGACACAAACATATGTAAAACTAGCTTTTGCCCGCGACTCCGTCCGCGTGGAATTAGTTTTTTGTGAGAAAAAGTTACTTTTTTGTTAGAAAAAGTATTATAGGGAACGTGCAGTAACTATAGGCGGCAGCACTAATGCGACAGAAGAGACACTATGCGGACAGTAAAACAAACTTATCAAGGTAAAACATTCAAATTGATGGCACCCTTATGGCACCAGTTGGCAGCACCGTCTATGTGCACATTCCCTATTGGGAGCACAGAACAGGAAAAGCCGGCTGTCTGTAAAGTCGGTTTACGGACGATAGTTTAACGTGACTCACCCCCCCCCCCCCCCTCCGGTGTTTTTGTCAAATATCTTGAAAACGGTGCATCCTACGGCAAAATCAATGAAATTTTCATCCCCCCTTTAATACCTCCGCGCTCCCTCCCCCGCATCCCCTCCCCCCTCTCACCCCCTCCCCCCTCTCACCCCCCTCCCCCACCCCTCCGGTGTATATAATCAGGATCTCGGAAACGGTTCCAACGATTTCGATGAAATTTGGTATTTGGGGGTTTTCGGGGATGAAAAATTGATCTAGCTTGGTCTTATCTCTGGGAAAACGCTTGGTACCGAGTTTCTGCCCGAGCAGAGCTCGGTCGCCCAGGTACTCTTTCTTATTTGTGAACCGATTCAAATGAAAAAAACACTAAATGTTAATCCAAGAAAATACCAACATATCAGTGAAAACCGCATCCTTCTAGGTAAAGCCGTTTCTGAGATTAGCGCGCACAAACGCACAGACAAACAGACAATAATTCTAAAAAACATTGTATTGGGTTCTATTGCGCTAGTAAATAGCCCTAGTGACAGTTTTTCTCAAATATCTTCAAAGTACAGACACCGACTTGTTACAGATTTATTATATGTATGTATAGATAAATAGAAGATATAGATAGATAGAAGATAGATGAATCTAATTTTACAATGACCATGGACGAAATTGTAAATCAATCATTGGCGTAACAATAGACCATGTGGCGAACTAATCAGAAAACTTCCACTCAAATCTATATTCCATAAATATCTGTCACAATGTCAATTGAGTTTAGTGGGTTGGGTATCTGCGAAATATTGAACGGTAAGGCTACAAACAGATGGAAACGGAGGCGGGAATGAGGAACCAATAAGTATAATTAAAACAGCAGCCGGGTTTCATTCGCTTCATTGACGCGAAATTGTATCAATCAGCCACGACTAGGGTTACCATTATGTTAAGACAGGTCCAGAAAGAATTTTCCATCCATGGTGTACGACGTCGGAAACCTCCCCAAGTGCTCGAGCGTTAAAACTCCCTTCTGTCCGAGGCGTTAGGCCTCATGGGGTGTGGAAGGGTAACGCCCGAGCCGGTGCACCCCTGGGAACAATGGTTAATTAATTTCTAGTGAATAAGCTAACCGTTGGCTAACATCCTACTGGGGGAGGAGGTGGGGGAGGTCAGAAATCTCCACGTGGACCAGTGCGTTACGAGACCGATAGAGTTTCGGCTGGGCTTTATAAGGAGGGAAGAGTAGCGTTTGGGCCGATGGCTTTTGGTTATTGACTTGACGGGGTGGGAGGGGTGGTGAGGTGAACCTATTCCTCGGCTTGAATCGCCCACAAGCAAGCAATGGGCCCGCTGGCCCATTCGTGGCTCGCAGAGAAGACGACGTTCAGCCTCAGAGCGGACGTCTTTTGACGGAGGCGAGTCTAAGCCAAGTACCTGTTCGTTCGACCCGGGCGGAGAAAGTCAAAGTCAAAGCCAAATTTTTTTAGTCAGTTTAGGCATTAATTGAAGCTCTTGTGAACGTCGAAGAGTCTACCACCGGTTCGGAAAAACCTAGTTAAGAAGAATCCAGCAAGAAACTCAACGGTCTCTAGAAAGGTAAGGGTGAGCCTCAGTAGGCGGAAGCATTCGTATCCTTTGTACCGCTCTGCTTTCAAAGTAGGACATGAGGGCACAAGAGTTAACTTGAGGGCACATAACCCCGGCTGGCCGGGAACGTGGGCCGCTTCGGAAGCTAGGAGGAGGAAGAGTAAACCGCTATAATCCGACACTAGCCACCATTAGTGTATCATCCCATCCTCCCATCACCATGGGCGGGGGAGTCGAAACTGCGTCGTATGGTGTTGACTACAGGAGCTCCATCTTGGGGCGGCCAGTGGGCGTCGCGGTAGTCACTTTATACCCGTGGCGTCAACACTGAGTGGCAACGAAGGAACTCGTGTGGTTTCTAGTGGGCATGCCCCATGTGGGAGACCCCACGTACTCTCGGTTTCCCCCAACAGAGCTAGATGCATAAGGCGCATTTTCCGCACTATAACAAAAAAGGATTTTTTCGTCTACATAATACATATATATTCATTTCCTTTCCCAGTCGTTGCATAATCGTATGTAAGGACTGGTGAAAAATGTAATGTACCATGGAAGGTAATACTTACATGTTCATAGTCTAGTCGTTTTGAACAGCAATGACGTGTCATTGAAATAAAAAAACGAATGCTACATTTCGTATTAAATTATACGAGCCACATTCAGACAGTACTTATGAAAACTTGGACTAACTACCTATAGTCTAATAAACAGGTGTTAATTAGTTTTGCAACTATATTTTTTACTATGAGAGGGAGGCAAACGAGCAAGCGGGTCATGTGATGGAAAATGATCATGATCACCACCGCCCATAAACATATACCTGAACTTTTTATTGATATAGGTCGATTCACACTATACTGGGGTTTTTATTTTAATTTTATATCTGATAACCCTAGCCGTTTACCCGCGGTCCCCTAGCGGTAGGTACCTAGTATATGGCGCGGGCGGTTGTGGGTGCCGGCAGCTCCCGTTTCTACGGTACGACAAATGGCAACGGAAATGATAATCGATACGTCCTGGCAACAATTAATTTACCGGGGTTGTTTGGAAGCAATGATAAGGAATTGTAAAGCAATTGTAAAAATAAAGCGGTGTAACAATGTGTTTACGGTTTTGTAGGAAAAAAGATACAGATTCATATTAGGTTTGCTAAAAGGAAAAGTTTCAAACCGGTATATTTGTTTAAAAAAAAAATGTTTAAAAAGTGTTGTATTGGTACAAAAAAAAATGAAAATTATGACACTATTTGACGTTATACCTTTTATGAGGTATCAAAACGCCATTTATTCCGAGAATAACGCTTACTTTCAGATAGTAATGACAAATTACTATGGCGGTTTGACATTACTATCTGAGAGTAAGCGTTATTCTCGGAATAAAAGTTTGGTAAAATCCAGCCTTAGCCATAGATTTTGTAGGTATAGAGATACTAAACTGGGAGGTTACTTGTTAGCCAACTCATTTTACCTACTATTTATGTAGTTTTTTTTTTGTTATAATCAAATGGTTTTTATTAGACGATGATGTTAAATATTTTAATCGATAACTCTTTTAGTTTTATCCACTCATTGTCAGTTAAAAGTCGGCTGCGCCGTCAATCATTCTTGGTAATGCAAAAAAACGCAACGGAATTGTCAAGAAATAAATTGAAGCGAGAATATCACAACAAGTGACGAATTACGTGACATTAGTAAATTTGAAACACGTGTCCCAATGTTCACGTGTAGCGAAATTAGAGGCGCGTCGTCCGTTTGATTTTTACGACTCGCCGGCCTTATGATTCAGTCGCACTAATTGTTATTCGCATGTAACGTATCCCGGGAAGCGTTTAGTGCTCTAATAGGTAACCCACGCGAGTCTTGACATTGCCTCGGCTATAAAGCGTGATTAACGTTCCTAGAGAGTACGATTATTCACTTGTCACGCTATACTGGTATAAAACTATTTATGTTCATTCACAGCCAATGAATGAGCGCGGCTTATATGTGTAGCTGCAATTTAGTAACTTATAGCTTAGTAGTTCCGTCAAGTGTCATCCTTATAGCTTTGGCGAAGAATTTGACAGGTCTTAATTCAATTATTTTTTTTAAGAATATAGCTCCATCGATACTATCGATGATTCTGCAGGTCACACATCGAAGTCTGTTTCAGAAACTGACTTGACAAATAGCTTTTAGGCTGATAGACTAAACCAAGGGTTGGACGACAATGATTATAATACAACTAAAAAATGATTTTCCAAATAATCATTATCTAAAAAAAAATGAATGTTTTGTTTCATGTAACTGCGCGCTGCGACTTAAACTAGGTCTCCACGAAATACTGATCTAGAAAAATTGGTTCCTGAATCCTGATCACCGAATAAAAATCATCTTGTACCTATATAGTCACAGTACTTTGTTGCAGTCAGCAATACTTACGCAGGTTGATTATCCTCTCTGCCCGGTACCGGTGCACCGTGGCCAGTGCCAAGCCGCACTGCAGAGCGATCACTAGAAAGCCCCAGTTGGTGAAGTATATGAACCATTTTATATGGTTCAGCTCGACGGGTGGACCTTCATAGTGCTTCGGTAGCCGCTGACATGCGAAGCTTGCTATGCCAACTGATACTACGCCGATGAAAACGAGCCATCTGAAAAACAAAGTAACGACGATTGAAAATGGGAAGGTCTGTCATTTATTGTCATCTTACTAATGACGACCAAAAATGGCCTATAATACTCCATTTAATTTAGAATTCTAAACCACAATAACATTATATTGCGGCTCGTGAACTGTAATCTCTTTACAATTTGTACTAGAGTAACAATTGATGACACGCAAATAAAGTGACATTAAAACAATTTTATTTTGCGGCTCCCAGACTATTGTACTGTACTATTTGCTAGGTAAGAAATAGTTGACGAGCCGCAATATAATGATGTTGTGGTTTTCAATTCTAAATTAAATGAAGTATTAGTGGTTACAGAAACTAACTACGAAGCTTGAGGTCCTGGGTTCGATTCCCGGTCGGGGCAGATATGTGTGTAAAATACGAATGTTTGTTCTCGAGCCTTGGATGTTTAATGTGTATTTAAGATCTATCTTTTTAAGCATGTTTATCCGTTGCCTAGTACTCATGTACATAACTGTTATGACATTATTATTACGTTGGTACGGATTTCTGATTAGGGGCCCACGGGGACCCGCTCATTTGAAAGGCATTCATGGGGCTGAAGCCAACATGAAGATGCCTTTCGTAACATCCATACTAATATTATAAATGCGAAAGTGTATCTGTCTTTCTGCCTGTCTGTCTGTCTTTCTGTCTGTCTGTTACCTCTTCACGCTTAAACCAACTAAACCGATTTAGATGAGGTATGGAGATAGTTAGAGACCCTGGAAAGGACATAGGATAGTTTTTATCCCGGAAAATTGCATAAATAAGCATAAATATGTAGTTCCCGCGGGATAGCTATAACCGAATAGAGATGACGACTGGGTTATAAATATGTCATTCTATTTAGTCCGTCAGTTAGATAATGGAAAAATATGGGACACGTATTTTTTGGTTTATCAAATTATTAAAAATCGACAAAGGCATAGATCATCAAACTTCCGGAGTGGGGGCTTGTGACGTCACTCTTAGGTAAAAATTGTACCATATAGTGACGTCACTGGAAACTTCTAAGCACTGTATCCTCGTCATTTTTTGTTTGTCAAACAAAAGTAAAAATACGTGTACAATATTTTTTTCTCAAACATGCTATGAAATATTGACGTTATGTTCCTTATAATACGCCACGAAGGGTCACGTTGCAGGTGCAGGTGCAGCCGGTGGTGGGGGACCGCCTAGACGAGAGGTCAATAATGGAATTTCATACAACTTTGCTGGCCAAGGCCAGCAAAGTGATCGTCTATTGTTTCATACCATGACGTTTATAGGTCTATGGCATCATATCATTTAGCCATTAAAAAAAAAACTATAAGCAATATTTGCGTTTTGGTTCATTAAGACATTCTGCCACTACGCTTATTTAAGGTAAGGTAAGATGATGATGATGATGATGATGGTGTGATGATGATGGTGATGATGATGATGATGGTGATGATGATGATGGTGATGATGATGATGGTGATGATGATGATGATGATGGTGATGATGAGATGATGATGATGATGATGATGGTGATGATGAGATGGTGATGATGATGTTGATGGTGATGATGATGTTGATGATGATGATGATGGTGATGATGAGATGATGATGATGATGATGATGATGATGATGATAGTGATGATGATTATGCTGATGATGGTGATGGTGATGACGATGATGTTGATGATGATGTTGATGATGATCATGATGGTGATGATGATGATGGTGGTGATGGTGATGCATGTTTGAGAAAAACTCTATACAAGCCTTGGCCACGAACAGGGATTGCCGGCCTCGTATCTCTAGATGGCCTCGTTAACACTCGGCCATCTATAACTACTCGGCCGGCAATCCCCTATTTCGCGGCCGCTGCAGTAATGTACTATTTCACACCACCTGCTCGACAATGCCTTATTATATATCATGCAAACCTCTCTCAAAGTAAATCATTATAGCCCTTGGCATTCGCCGGGGCGTAATGTTGTACTGAATTTCATTATAACCCGCCGGGCAGTAATGTGATTCTCACTTCTCGTAGTTCTTATTGGTATGCACTTAAAGTCTAATATCAAAATCGCCCGGCGTGCAGGCCAGCGCGCAGCTCGTGCTGGTGCTGGTGCTCAACGTGGCCAGCCCCGCGGGGGCCGCGCCGCGCCTCATTTATTTGCAGTTCAGCGGCCGAACGAAAACAAAGTCAAATACTTAAACAAAAGCCGCGAGTGTTACAATACGCTGCAATTTTAAGTATCAAAACAGCAAAAGAAGATAAAACATTAAGAAAATATCGAGTGACGAAAGTGATTTGACTCCTGATTCCATTAAATTAGACGCCTTAGGACCACTTGCACAGTTCAGGGTAAAAAAATTAAATCGTTAAAACCTGGGTTAAGAATGACAGTTCCATACATTTTGACACTTGTTAACCCTGGGTTAGCAGTTACCTCGCTCGGAGTTAAGTAGCTAACCCAGGTCTGTGCAAGCCAGCCTTAGAAATTGTTAATAATGTACTCCCAGAGAAGTCGAAGGAAAAATACTTAAAAGCTTACAAAGATTTCGATAAATGGAAAACTGCGAAAGGCGCAAAGTCAGTGTCAGAATCAGTGCTTCTGGGTCTATTTCGAGTATTTTTCTAGTAGCCTTGGTTTTTATTGTCTCGCAAAAGGTGAGAAAAGTAGAGTATACTCCTCGGGGATAAAACTGATTTTGCCTTGGGCGCACTTAAATCCTTCACTGCTCTCAGGACTCCATCTTAATTCCCTCGCTTCGCTCGGGAATCAACTACAAACCCCCTCGCTACGCTCGGGAGTTAAATCTGGAGTCCCTCGATACGCTCAGGATTCAATATCGCGCCCGTGACATAATGCAGTGCTTTATCCCCTTGGTGTACAATCTACTATTAATTATCTAACTGACGGACTAAACAGTTTTTTTTAGTCGTCTAGCCTATTCTTTGCAAACGTAGTCGCGGGCAACAGCTAGTATAGTATAAATGAGATGGGCGCAACTATGGAGATCTATCCGCTAATACACCATGAAGATGTGCTAGCTGACAGTTGCCTAACTACGAGTATCAGCCTTGCCTAGTCAGGTAGGAAGCGACATGGAATGGGCCATAGGTTTGGGATGTTGTGGACAGGATTACCGGGCTATGGAGTGAGATAAAATAACGGACACCTACCATTTCAATATCTCATAAATCGGCCTTTTATTAGATGGTGACTCGCCGTTCATTGAATGGGCTTTTCAAATTGTTGCCCGCTTGGAGCAACGAGGTGGCAACAATGATGTGAACGGCTAAGGATGGAGAGGTGTTCCTGGACTTTAAACTTTAAAGTGTCAACTCCCCATACCTGTTGTTTACGTCCAATCGGCCTGCCATGTGTTTCACCATTGTCTTTTTGTTTATTTCGCTAAAATATTATTATTAATGGTTGAAACGGGTGATTTGTCCTTCCCACTTACTTACTCCTTTTATTTATTATGATATTTTTTATTGAAAGGGATTAGTTTGGCCGACCCACGCACGCCACCACGCCATATAATATTACAAATTACATACTCTTTGATTGACCACGCCATTGTTTGTTTGTGTCTAACTCAAAAAAAAAGGCAAAGGCGTTCGATCTATGCAGACACCTTTGTGCGTTTTGTTTTCATGTATGCTTTTTATAGTTGCCTTTTGTATTTTTATATTTTTTCTTTATTTTTTTTTGGTTTGCTTACTGATTAATTTTTAGTTGTCGGTTTCACTGAACAGTTTATGTTTTAATTGTGGGTAAAATGGTTCCAACGGAAGACCAGCGTCGGCTTCACGGCCGACATCATGCTGAGTTGGGACCATTTCGTGATAATGTTTTGTCTGTTACCGTTTTTATTTGTTAATTTAAGGTTTCACGAATAAATATTTTTCTTTTTTTCTTTCTTTCTTTTCTTTCTTTATTTATGGAAACATATCCATCCTTCGAGCATTTAGCTCTTATGCTCCACTCTAGGCGGCCAGCAAAGGCAAACTAGAGGCGGGGTGAGTGTGTAATTGTGTGTGTATGTGTGTGTATATGCATGCATGCCTCTGGTTCGTGGTGTCGCTAAAGCACCAACAGCTCGCTACAAGCCGCTCTGCGATGACTGACTGCCCTGGTGACACCACAACACCAGCGGGCTTAAAGCACGCGTTTTTTTGTATTGATAATCAATAGAGAAGGGGACTTGTGACCGGGTTTTTTAGTCCGTGCAAGTCGGACACTGTCTGGGCCCTCCATCCGAAGGGGTTTTTCCCGAGCACAAGTCACCCTTCCTACCCTAAAGTAAAAAACAGCAAAGACTTCGCGTCTTTGGCCCCTCTGGCAACTCTTTCAAAAAAAAAAACACCAGCGGGCGATGAGGTCGTCACACTCTATGACTTATTATGATTATAGTTTGGCAGTTATATGAATGCACATCTGCGTTTGTGGCACCTGAAGAACTTTTGAGTCTGATAGCCGGCAGCGAATGCCTTACATCTCCGTTTTTGTTGTATCATATATATAGCACATTACATTTCCTAAATACAGGCATAAAAACCTACTTTTGTAGGTGGATTACTTGTTGAAAAATTTAAGCTAGTAAAAGAAGAAATGTGGCTCCTATGCCGTCGGGACAAACTACGCCGCATAATTTATGGAAGTTTCAGTTTGACTGTAGGTTCATACAGAAAATATTAATGTAGGTACGAACTTTTAATGGTCACAGGAGATTAATTTTCTGGGCATATTTATGTTTTCTAGAATTTTAGCTAGGTTTTAACAATACTAAGTATACACACGGGCAAAGTCAAATCATGATTGATAGCACTTGTGATCTATCATATTTCCATTTAATCTCAAACAAGAACATGAAAATGCTACTTCTACACTTCAAGTTGCTTTACAGTTGAATAACAAATAAAGTGTCATTAAATGTATGCAAAACTTTGCCATCAGTGGCCATTACAATATAATGAAACAATAAATTACATTTTTATGCGTATAGTAACTAACCCGTTGTTAGGCTACCATTATTCTTAAGCGCTTAGTTACGATCCGAAAGCGCTCGCTTTTCTTGGAGATGGTAAAACAATTAGAAGACATTAATTAACGACAATATGGTACTCGTAATTATAAAGGTGCTGTAAATTTAAGTTAAACGCATGTAAGTCTATCCCAGGTAATAATATTGTCTCAGTAAAGCGCATCATGTTCAGATTTAATTTCGCACAAATATTGTAGTCTAAGATCCGCGTATAACAACGACCTTCACCGAACTGGTTAATGGATGAAAAGTATTTTATATTAAATTAAATATGTTAATTGCAAGAAGGTTGACTAAGAAATTTCAGTCCAGTATATATATTTTTTTTCATTTCAACGTTTCGGTTAATAGACAAATTAAATACCTACCAATCAAAAGTATGAAGCCTTATATGCAAACGTTAGGTTGACTATATTTTTCGGTCATAACTTTTGGGTAGGCACCTAAACAGGTAAAAACAGGTAAATCGATTTTTGCACTGGTCTGGTTAGTCATTGGCAAGTTGACATTCTTTTAATTTTTAAGAGTGACATATAATCAAACGAGTTATAGACAGCGATTTAATGAACTTACTATATGATAGACTGAAGAAATAATGATGCATACAACCGCTTTGAAATATTGTGAGCACATTAAAGGTAATTTGCGGTCTAAGTATATCTCGTCGGAAATTATGTCTAATATCCATCACAATACAAGTAATAGTTTTAAGAAAGTTTTGCTGTTCTTAACCAGAAACAGCAGGCTTATTGTCTAACGTTTCTGACGCTTGCCTTCGCAATCACTCTTATTTCTTTCTGACAAACGGTATAAAATGATGACAGAAAGAGATGGTGAAAGCGAAGGCAAGCGTGAGAAGCGTTAGATAATCCGGCCTCTGTTTTATTGCTGATCTTCTACTGTGAGCGAAGCATATTCCGTACTGACTCTGTTTAACTCGCTACGATCAACAGCGTGGTAGAGCTTCAACTGAACTTCTTTTAAGTTGATCGTTCCGAGTTAAGCTGGGTCCATACGGAGTCCGCTCTTGTCGCAGTAGAAGACAGTAAAAAGGACCTCATTGTATGTGTAGGTGTGCACCTGTATATGAGGTAGGCGACGGGCGGCCGCTGCTGCGCCTGCCACTGGCAGCACCCGAACTGGTGCGCCGGCGCATGCTCCAGGCTGAGCTCGCGCCGGCTCGCCGCCCACAGGCGACCCAGCATCGCTGGCTTGCACGTCTTCTTCTGCATCGCTATCGCAAAACGGACTGGTGTTACATTACAAGTGTACTTTTGTATGTATCGTCGCTTAAAAGGCTACTTGATTCAAGCGCCATTTTGAAAACTTTACAGGAGAGCATTTAAAAGATTATTTTTTGAGAAAAAAAAATCAGTGTTCCTAAAATATAATAAAAATTTACGAATCTCCCCAATCTAATACCTTTAAACGAGCAATTCTTGTATATATGTATATATATATATATAATCAGGATCTCGGAAACGGCTCCAACGATTTCGATGAAATTTGGTAGGTATGTGGGGGTTTTCGGGGATGAAAAACTGATCTAGCTATGTTTCATTTTCAGAAAATCGCTTTTACTCGTGTTTTCCGGCTATTTTTGTTTGCATTAGAATATAAAGCTAAATTTCGCCGACATCGAGCAGATCATAATGGCACATTAGAAATCGGGTGGTCGCGGATCCAGCCGACCTCGGTTTGATACCACGTTTTTTTCAAGATTTTTAGTTTTTTTTTAAGTTTATTTTTTATGAGAAAACGTCAAGTTTCTTCTTTTGTGAGAAAAAGTTATTTTTTTGCGAGAAAAAGTTACTTTTTTGTTAGAAAAAGTATTATAGGGAACGTGCTGTAACTATAGGCGGCAGCACTAATGCGACAGAAGAGACACTATGCGGACAGTAAAACAAACTTATCATCTTACTTAGCTATGGGTTCACCTCTGAGTCCTTTAATGGCAGATATATTTATGGATCATTTTGAGAGTCAGTAATTGTGGGTAATAGTAATATTGTGTACTATTTTAGGTATGTTGATGATTTGATCCTATGCTGGAGGGGGAGTATGAGACAGCTTGACGTGTTTATTAATGGTTTGAATAACAAGCACGTAAAGATAAAGTTCAAAAAAGAATTGGAGGAAAATTGTTCGTTGAACTTTTTGGATTTAACGATTTCAAAATTAAATGGCAAACATCAATTTAAAATATACCGTAAGCCCACGTACACAGATGCTGTTATACCAGCATCTTCTAATCATCCGTGGCAGCATAAACTGGCTGCTTTTCATTGTTATGTTAATAGATTGCTGACTGTGCCTCTTTCTAAGGAACATTTTGATTTAGAGTTGAGTACTATTTATCAGATAGCGATCTCAAATGGTTATACAAAATCAATGGTAGATAGTTTAGTTCAAAAGAAGCAGGCACGGTTAGTAAATAGCATGCTTTACGCTGCGTTACCTTCTCAGTCTACTAACAAATATAGATCTAGCATCTCTTACGTTGGGGGTTTGTCTGATAAGATTTATGGCATTTTAAAATCAAACAATATTAATGTTGCCTTTAAGACTAACAACTCTTTGTACTCTAGGCTATGTAACCACAAAGAACAGGTAGATAAGGGAACTAGATCGGGGGTATACAACAAGCTTACTTGTAATGACTGCAATGGGATATACGTAGGACAGACAGGCCGAAGTTTTAATACTAGATTTAAAGAGCATGTTTCGGCATATAGGAATGAGCATCCAGATAGATCGAATTTTGCAAAACATTTGTTGGAATCAAATCATTCATTGTTAGATTCAGATTCTTATGAAGTGTTACATCTAATTAAACTTATCAAGGTAAAACATTCAAATTGATGGCACCCTTATGGCACCAGTTGGCAGCACCGTCTATGTGCACGTTACCTATTGGGAGCACAGAACAGGATAAGCCGGTTGTCTGTAAAGTCGGTTTACGGACGATAGTTTAACGTGACTCACCCCTCCACCCCCTCCGGTGTTTTTGTCAAATATCTTGAAAACGGTGCATCCTACGGCAAAATCAATGAAATTTTCATCCCCCCTTTAATACCCCCGCGCTCCCTCCCCCGCATCCCCTCCCCCCCTCTCAACCCCCCCCACCCCTCCGGTGTATATAATCAGGATCTCGGAAACGGTTCCAACGATTTCGATGAAATTTGGTATTTGGGGGTTTTCGGGGATGAAAAATTGATCTAGCTTGGTCTTATCTCTGGGAAAACGCTTGGTACCGAGTTTCTGCCCGAGCAGAGCTCGGTCGCCCAGGTACTAAAATTATGAAGCGGCATATTTTGTGCTATTTTTTGATATACATGTAACAAATAAAATGTTATTTTTTTAACGAAGTTAGATGTAACTTGAGCCATTTTGCACAATTTTCTGATCAGAGCAAAAAGATCTAAGTATACTATTATGATTTGTATGTATACAAAGCAAAATAGTTCCAAGTGTACAATACTTTTTTAACAGATCAAGGATAAATAAATGATTAAAAAAAATGTATCAATATTGTGTCGTAAATGCTCAACCCTGACCCTTGCATTAACAAGTTTAAAATGACATGAAGAAATTAGCTTCAATAATGTCCAATTAGAGTCCTCATTTCATTTGAAGTACATTCGGCGCAGTGGTATCGATTTAGTAAGTACCGTTAAGTTCAAGTGTCAATGGTACCAATTTACTGATCAATACTCTTCAATCGCGATGCATTAAATGGCTTTTTATAGCATCACAAACCATCCTAATTTATTCTTTACCACCGGTCATTTGCACCGGTTTAAAATATAATCAGATTAATTATTTCCACAGGTTAAGTATTGTACCTAGAATCATAGTCATAATAAATTGTATACACAAGTACAGCTGCACTACGTGATTTGTGGTCTAGTGAAATTAAATCTTTTTATTGCAAAATATAGTTCACAAGTGCTGTCGAGTCAAAGTCAAAGTCAAAATATGTACCTTTATTCAATTTGGGCTATACTTAACAAGCAATTATGAAGATCAAAGAATCTAACACCAATTCAGAAAAACCTGTTCAGAAGAATCTGGCAGGAAACTCAACAAGGTTTTCCAAACAAATTTAAAGTATTTAACACAATTTTTTTTAAAACAATAATATACGCTGTTCGAGATGCCAATGCGGAATTTACAGATAAATTATGAACATAACTACTTAAAATACTTATAATAACATAAATACCTATAGTAGAGAAATAACATACGAATCTAGCTTAATAACTAAATCGAGATCAAACGACTAATCAATTTTATCCTTTCACAATAAATGGCGTAATACTTCATTGTCAGACATCAACAAGTTGTACAAATGTTCCGCATCTCTACTTGGCGATCAATTTACTCGAATTACAACGCAAAAAATAATATTATATTCATCTATAATTGAGTTGATACGAGTAAGAACAAGGAAAAATAGTAAAATTGAACAGGGAAATACCTCTATCAAATTGAACCGAGAAAATTAAACCAATCCTCCATTTTCCGCCACATTAGACGAAATTGATAAAGTGGATTTCAAAATAATGAAAACGAAATAACAAAAAACCGGCCAAGAGCGTGTCGGACACGCCCAAGATAGGGTTCCGTAGCCATTACGAAAAAATCAAGTAATATTTTTCTAAGGATTTCGTATGTGTACGGAATCTTCCAAGTTAGGTATCGTCAATACTTTGAAAAAAGCTCGTATCTCAAAATCGTTAATCTGGCAAAGTGAACTTTATTAGGCGCATTTCAAGGTTCAGTTTTGTTTACATGCTGATTTGAGATACGAGTTTTTCAAAGTAGTGACGGTATGTTTAAAACCTTAGGCTACTATTTACTCTTAAACTACAAATAATTCCCAAGCAATCTTAGCCGCTATAATTTTCCTTGTAAATTTAATATATATACTACCATTTTGAATTTTTTCAAATTTTTCCACCCAACAGTTTAGATTTTAAAGGGGGGGGACGGTCGATTTTAATGAAATTTTTCACTTTAAAAGATGAATATTTCGCAAACATCACTGAATACAAAAATCATGTAAGAAACCCCCCAATGGCACACCCGCGTTCGTCCCAAGTCAAGCGTGCCTATAGAAGTTGTACTTCAAAAACCCCCGCACCTCCTCCCCCCTCAACCCCCCCGCAGTAGTACCTGAGATTAGCGCCTATAGAAGTTTTACTTCAAAAACCTCCGATTTTGAAACATTCTTCCGCTCCGCTCCTATTGGCGTTAGCGTGATGATACATAGCCTATAGCCATCTTCGATAAATGGGCTATCTAACACTGAAAGAATTTTTCAAATCGGATTAGTAGTTCCTGAGATTAGCGCGTTCAAACAAACAAATAGTGTCCGACCGAAAGTTCGGTTTCGGTTTCGGTTTCGGTCGAGTTTCGGCAAAAAAACGGGTTTCGGTTTAGTTTCGGTTTCGGTGGAAAACCTGCCGAAACTACGACCGAAACCGAAACTGCATTCGGGAGTTTTCAAGCTGAGATCGGTCATCTTCGGCGCGTTAAATTTCAAAGCGACGAAGACATGTTGCCGCGTCCACATGCCTAATCATGTGACTGGATTGTGTTTGCAGTTCGTTTTGTTTGTTGTGGGTTTTCATGTGATTTATTTTGAATTCGGTAAGTTTCATCACGTGACATTAGCATAAGAATATTAAGAATAGGTAGTAAACATCAAAAAATAATTCAATATAACAAACTAATACATATACTAGCTGTTGCCCGCGACTCCGTCCTATTCTCAGACATACCAAATATAGAGAAAAAAGATTCATAAAAATCGGTCAAGCCGTTTCGGAGGAGTTCGATAACAAACCCCAGGGACACGATATTTATATATTTAGAAGAAAGATTAGATATAGTAGAATTAAGTTAAACAAGAAGCTACTCAAGAGACTCACTCATATTGAAAATATACGGATCACCCACGTCTTAAAACGAGTTTAACTCGACATTTTTCGGGCTAATCCGTAGTCCTTTTTCCCGGAATCAAGAATCAAGTTTTTGATTAATTTAACTCTCTCTTGCTAATGCTATACTTAGGTCATACTGAAAGTTTCTGGATTCTAATAAATAAGACTACGCATTATCGTTATGACACATTTATTGTTTTTCAAAGTATATACCCTCCCTATTTACACACTTTTGCATTCGCTGGAACCATTGTGAAAAGCAGTGGGTCCAGTTTTCCTTAGGGACTTCTTCGATGGCCTCGTGGAAAGCATTCACTGCCATTTCCGGACTTGTAAACCGTAAACCTCTAAGTTTATCTTTAATCTTCGAGAACAAAAAGAAATCGCATGGTGCAAGATCAGGGCCGTATGGTGGATGAGTCATTAATTCTACATTTAAGGCCTCCAAATACGCATTCGTTGCTTTAGCGGAATGTGCCGACGCGTTGTCGTGATGAAGGACTATTTTGCTGCGGGGACGCTTTTCACGAATTTTGTCAAACACTTAGGCAAGCACGTGTTCACATACCAATCAGCAGTAACTGTCTTTTGGTTTTCAAGTGACACAGTGGTGTAATGTCCCGATTTGCCGAAAAACGAAGCAACCATTTTCTTACCTGTTCTTCGACTTTTTTTTCTTTCGTCGGCAAGTCTTCAAAAGGAAAGATCCATTCAGCCGATTGACTTTTTCTTTCCGGTTCAAAGCAGTATACCCAGGTTTCGTCACGTGTCACGATGTTATATACAAATTGATTGATTTGTTTGATTGTCCTCCGTCAAATTTTTTTATCATTTTGCGGCACCACTCTACACGCAGTCGTTTCTGGTCTTCCGATAAATCATGCGGTATCCATCGAGTGCAAAGTTTCCGAACCTTCAGATGCAAATGCAATATCTTTTGCACCTGGCTCCATGGTGCGACGGGTGCGTGGCAGTCCCAATAACATCCTGAGAATGATAGGAGACAGGTACGACTGTCCCTACATCCTTTATTGTTGTGGGCTACATGCCCCAGTCAATTAATTACTAACACTTAGATCTAAGCACTAATCAACATTTTTTTCAATTTTAATTTTATTTTAATTTTATCAATATTTCAAATGTACGTAGATATTAATGTATGGACTTATGTTGTTGTCTGAAAATAAATGATTTATTATTAAAGGCTAAGGCTAAAGGCTAAGGCTAAAACTAAGGCTAAAGGCGCACTAGGGCCAAAGCGTCCAAAGTTTGAGCACCCCTGCGTTACGACTTGTCGTGCGATACGATAACAGCCAGCGGTCGTCTGTGGCTCGCGTCCGCAATTACTCGACAATGATCTTTTTCAGTTACGAGACGAGACGTATAAATCAAAATTGATTCCTTCCTCTTTACTGATAATAGAACCCTTTTGGAATAGACAACTATTCAGTGTGAAAAGATGCGAGTTGAACTTTGACTCGTGAACTTGCCCAATGTTGTCAATAAAGTAATGTACGGGAACGGGGCATTAGTGGGCATATCCCACTTAGATATTTACAAATAGGTTTAACTGGTATATCTGTTTTTGACATACATATAAGGGTTATTAAATTATAAAGAAAAAAAATGCCAGGGGCAAAGTAAACATACGTTATTACAATTTCCGTTTTTTTTGCCAATTAATCTTACCTACTATATAACAATGAGTTTTGTATACAAAAACAGCCGCAGACTTGTAAACGTACCTCATGTAAATGGTCGTTTTAACATTGAATAAATGAAAATAACACATTTGATTTCCACTGTTGGGTCAGATTGAGAAGGCTTGGCCTGAAGTTTTTACGAGGGCTCAGTACGGATGAGCCACTTAACACACATTATTGAATTGCTTCGCAGGTGTATCTATTCAAATTTTTCTTCACCATATTTTCTTTAAAACCTCAAGCTGAAGACAAATTCCGAAAAATTCACTTTGACCCACGACCCTTTCCTTGAGAGGCATAGATTACTTAAACTACTAGGCTACCATGGGTATGGGCATGCGATCATCAGCACACGTCATAGATTATACCAACTGATAATACCGCGCATAAATAGTATGTGGGACAGTCTGCAATGCGGGCCAATGTCAGTAGGTATAACATCACTTGTGCAAATTCAAAAACAGTTGTTATAAGTTATAACATTGAGCCACTGTCCAGACAGACTGTTTTGGTCTTATCGTTTGCATAATACTAAACCTGAGATTAATCATTTGAAATTATTATGATTATGAATTCGTTAATACGACACCTATACATATGTGTAATTATATGTACATATAATCAGAATGTCAGAAACGGCTCCAACGATTTCGATGAAATTTGGTGTGTGGGGGTTTTCAGGGATGAAAAATTGATCTAGCTTGGTCTTATCTCTGGGAAAACGCTTGGTACTGAGTTTCAGCCCGAGCGGAGTTCGGCCGCCCAGGTACTATACATATAAATATAACCATTCTAATAACAATTTCCATGTGACTATCAAAACTGCTTTAGTTAAATAAATAAGTATCACGGGACAATTCACACAAATTGACCTAGTCCCAAACTAAGCAAAGCTTGTAGGTACTGTGGGTACTAGACAACGG
Organism: Archips xylosteana; assembly: GCA_947563465.1. Classification (NCBI taxonomy): domain Eukaryota; kingdom Metazoa; phylum Arthropoda; class Insecta; order Lepidoptera; family Tortricidae; genus Archips; species Archips xylosteana. Next base: position 7,492,463 of record OX387344.1, read on the forward strand.
ATAAACTTACTTTATAGATAAATACATACTTAAATACATATTAAACATCCAAGACTCGAGCGCAAACATTCGTATTTTTCTCACAAATATCTGCCCCGACCGGGAATCGAACCCGAGACCTCAAACTTCGTAGCCAGGTTCTCTAACAACTAGGCTATCCGGTCGTCAAAATTGCGTTTGTTGTAGCTCATTAGGGTTCCGTAAGTGTGCCAACAGTACCTTTACCATGAGTTACACTAGTTTACAGTGACCGTACTCGCTAGCGACGGCGTAAATGATTTGTATGGAGAATTGTACTTCCGTAAGTGTCCGCTAGAGGCGCTGTACACGATTTTCCATACAAATCATTTACGCCGTCGCTAGCGAGTACGGTCACTGTGAACTAGTGTAACTCATGGTAGAGGTACGGGAGTCTATTACTGAGACTCGCTGTCCGTCTGTCCGTTCCACCGTGTGCAGCAGGGCTTACTCTCTTGAACTGTGTTAGCTAGACACTTGAAATTTTCACCGATTATATACTCGTATTACCTATGTAGCAGCTATAACAAAAAATGGTAAAAATAAAACTAAGTTAAAAATGAAAGGCGATCGCTATATGTAAGTACAAGAAACGTATTTTTATCAGCGCTTTTAACTCGATCTTATTAATGGCATTAACTAGATAGGTACTTGAGATGGACGAACGAGATGGACGGACGATTTGGTAAAGGCCGCAGGTTCAGGGTGGATGCAAATCGCTTCCAATCGTAATGATTGGGCATCAATGAGGGAGGCCTATGTCCAGCAGTGGACGTCCTACGGCTGAAATGATGATGATGATGATGATGAGATACTTGAGATTTTTATTTGTGGTGTATTACTGTGGCTGCTATAACAACAAATACCAAAAATAAAATAAAGTTAAAAGTTAAAAAGTCGGGTCACCATAGAAGAAACTTGTTTTTTCAGCGTTACTAATTCAATCTTAATAATTTTTTTACTTAATTATTTTTAAAACATTTTACGGAGGTACTGAACCCTTCATTTACGAGTCCAGCTCACACTTGACCGGTTTTTTTATTCCCTGTCTGTCTAACCAATACTTAAATTTATTATAACTTAATACATAGATATAAATTACAAGCAAAGTCTCTAAATTATAGTTGGTATGCAATAGCTACAATTAAATGAATGCATCTCTGTCAGAGACAGACGGTTCAAGTGGGGGTCAATGTTTAAATCAGCGATTAATTGACGCTTAAGCTAAGAACACACCGCGACCGCAGATGTCACGCATAGATACAAGTATTTGTCTTCTATCTCCCTCGGGCTTTCAAGACGTATGGCGTACCGGTACTTATCACTACGTAACAGTTCATACTGAAGAGCGCTAAGATGTGCGTCATGTGACCAGTGTCGAATCTCTTGCTGTGCGATTCATAGTATAGACTCAGCCTTATGTTTGCGACGAGCCCCCAAGCCCCGACAGCTGACGACTTGACTAAAGTTGATCAATTGATACATGTGCGGCCAAAAACAAACAAGCCAAGCTATCAATTGATAGCCACCTGCGTGTATTACTTTGATCCGAACTGCAGACAGTTTGATTATAATGATCTTCTGTAATCTTCATAGTTTATTCATTGATTGTTGTTAAAAATCTATTCCTATGCAATTGGCAACAGGTTTTTTTATGTTGCGAGGGTATTGAAAGTATATGTATATCGAAATTGGAATAGTGTAAAGAATTAGTCGCTTTTTCATGCCACTTTTCTTCTTTCATGATTTTTGTCTCGAGAACGATAAATATTGTGAAATTTTATTAACGCCTGAAGAACTAATTTTGGGCTATCTTGTAAGAATTTTCATAAATTTGAATAGGTATAATAATGAGAGTAAGTAAAATGCTAAATCTCATTAGATAGATTCAGTATTGAATTGCGTGATAAAGTAAAAAAACATTCGTATACTATATCCTTACAATCATTTTTTGCATTTGCATTTTAATATTACGAGTAGTAACATTGTTACTTGTTATCTTATCATTATCGCTTTAAAAGCACGAGCAATGTTTTGGACATCAAATAACAGGCTTATTGTATATACACCAAATAAGGTCAGCCTCGTGACCCCAAGCTTCATCAGCGCATTTCTGCCCGCGTACTGCCCGGAATTGGCATTGGTTATTGCATCAGCGTATTCGATTACATATACGTTTGCCATCACATAGATATGTCGAAGCGGCCACGGTGCTCTAAAATTGAGATACACGCACTAATTTTTTTAAGGATCGAGTCGAGCCTGCATATCCTATGTTTCCATTCCAGTATGTTGGGAAATGATTTTTGAAATTACATCACTCGAAAATATGGTAAAATGGTATGGTGGTGGTGGTATGAGTGGTAAAAATCTGTGCATTGCTACAGAACTACAGCTCAAATTAAATGTTCGACTAGTTGAAAAGATCAATTAGAGCTGCCATTTCCTACTAGTTTATTGGTAAAATTGTACCTAATTATTTCAAAGTCAGTACAATTTATCACTACTTTTGGAAAGTATTTTCGAGTGATGAGATTTCAAGAATCGGTCCCCTGATTGTATCGAGATAGACCGTTTTCTTTTTGATTTAATGTAACTTAATGGAAATATTTAATATCTCAAGAGAAGTTAATTTATTTAAGACACTATTACTTATGTAACTGTTATTGTTAAAATGATAATCAAGAATGCGGTCATTATGCACAACTAAGCTAAGCTGTGCTATTGAAGTTAGGTAATACACTGTCATATTGACACTAACTTTTTGTAACTCGATAGGTATTTAACAATTACTGTAAAGTACTGTAAACAATGTATGAAAAAGATTTATGTTATTTGGCTAATAAGGTAGCTACTATCGATGTACTAAGCCATTTTGTGCTTATGATACATACCTAATTTAATTCATTCTTTTGTAAATGTAGTTTTTGTTTTCAAATTGTTTGAAACATTGACATTGAGGCTCGCTCTGTGTTTTAACATCATCAAGATCTCATGATAGCCAACAATAGTTACGTGAAACTGCACCAGTTTTTATTATAATGTCCATGGTAACAATAACAGCAAATGATCGTGGGCACTGGGCTCAAGGGTACTAACGATGGTAGTGATACGACACTTATTGTGTAGGTAGTTCCCTGCAACAATGTTGTTGAAAAGCCTCGTGGTTATTACATAAGATCGTCTGCCAGCTGTCTGGGTTAATAATTATGGGTTTATCTAGACGTTTACTATCGACATAAACATTTAGCACAAAATTCGCATAATATTGTAATTGTAAAAGTGTGTCCTACTGTCTGTCGTTTACCTCTTCACGCTCAAACCGCTGAACCGATTTAAATGAAATTTGGTATAGTTTTAGGCCTTGGAAAGGAAATTAGGATAGATTTCTTCCCGGAAAATTGCATAGTTCACGTGGGACAGCGATAAAAAAATTTTTTCGCAGATGGAGTCGCAGGCAAAAGCTAGTTTTAGATAATACAAAAATTATATTTTGTTGGAATTAATGGCCTCAAAGATATCGTTAAATAGAAATTTGTCTGAGAGTGGTGAAACAGTAATGACAGCAACAGTTTTTCGGTGACAATACAATGCATAATTATAGTATTTTATGCAACGGTTGTATAAGTAAGGTCTTAAAAGGCGAGTGACGTGAGTTGCGATACGAGCGAATGCGAGTATCGCAATGGAAGACGGCACGAGCCGTTAAGACCAAATTATACACCGTTGCATACAATATTTTTTCTACGACTTGACTCTACTGTACTGGACTGTACCCTACTGTAGGGTACAGTCAGGTACAGTAGGGTAAAATAGGGTACAGTAGGGTACAGTCGGGTGAAATAGGGTACAGTAGGGTACAGTCGGGTACAGTATGGTAAAATGGGGTACAGTAAGGTACAGTCGGGTGAAATAGGGTACAGTCGGGTACAGTAGGGTAAAATAGGGTACAGTAAGGTACAGCAGGGTACAGTAGGGTAAAGTAGGGTACAGTCGGGTACAGTAGGGTAAAATAGGGTACAGTTGGGTACAGTCGGGTACAGTAGGGTAAAATAGGGTACAGTAGGGTAAAGTCGGGTACAGTAGGGTAAAATAGGGTACAGTAGAGTACAGTCGGGTACAGTAGGGTAAAATAGGGTACAGTAGGGTACATTCGGGTACAGTCCGGTACAGTCGGGTACAGTACCCTATTTTACCCTACTGTACCCGACTGTACCCTACTGTACCCTATTTTACCCTACTGTACCCGACTGTACCCTACTGTACCCTATTTCACCCTACTGTACCCGACTGTACCCTATTTTACCCTACTGTACCCAACTGTACCCGACTGTACCCTACTGTACCCTATTTTACCCTACTGTACCCGACTGTACCCTACTGTACCCTATTTTACCCTACTGTACCCGACTGTACCCTACTGTACCCTATTTCACCCTACTGAACCCGACTGTACCCGACTACCCTATTTTACCCTACTGTACCCTACTGTACCCTATTTTACCCTATTGTACCCTATTTTACCCTACTGTACCCTACTGTACCCTATTTTACCCTACTGTACCCGACTGTACCCGACTACCCTATTTTACCCTACTGTACCCTACTGTACCCTATTTTACCCTATTGTACCCTATTTTACGCTACTGTACCCTACTGTACCCTATTTTACCCTATTGTACCCTATTTTACCCTACTGTACCCTACTGTACCCTATTTTACCCTACTATACCCGACTGTACCCGACTGTACCCAACTGTACCCTACTGTACCCGACTGTACCCTATTTTACCCTACTGTACCCGACTGTACCCGACTGTACTCTACTGTACCCTATTTTACCCTACTGTACCCGACTGCACCCCACTGTACCCGACTGTACCCAACTGTACCCTACTGTACCCGACTGTACCCAACTGTACCCTATTGTACCCAACTGTACCCTATTTTACCCTACTGTACCCGACTGTACCCTATTTTACCCTACTGTACCCGACTGTACCCTATTTTACCCGACTGTACTCTATTTTACCCTACTGTACCCGACTGTACCCAACTGTACCCTATTTTACCCTACTGTACCCGACTAAACTCTATTTTACCCTACTGTACTCGACTGTACTCTATTTTACCCTACTTTACCCGAATGTACCCTACTGTATCCTATTTTACCCTACTGTACCCGACTGTACCCTATTTTACACTACTGTACCCAACTGTACCCTATTTTACCCTACTGTACCCGACTGTACCCTACTGTACCCTATTTTATCCTACTGTACCCGACTGTACCTTACTGTACCCTATTTTACCCTACTGTACCCGACTGTACCCTACTCTACTCAACTCAGCAGGTCTAAACTGGGCTTTAGTGTTGAGTGTACCCTACATTTAATATTATGTGACAGCTAAGGTGTATCGTAATAACGACATTACGACACAAGTGCTGTTATGGCGAATAGATTAAGCATAGACTTTCTGGAGTCATATTATCTATGTTATTACATATTTGTTCGCGACCATATAAAAAACAGATAAAAGTACAGGAGTAGGAAAACAACTTTAAAATTAGGTATATTTTCAATGTTTAGTGATGGTACTTTTTGGGACCGTAAATAATATACTTTTCTTTCTTTCTTTCTTTCTACAGGTAGACAGATATATGCGCACGCACGGACGCACGGACGCACGCACGCACGCACACACGCACACACAGAGTTAGATATTAGTACCGAGGTGAAGTGGTTTTAGGTTATGTGAATATTCGTAGATTTTTTAAAGCAAAAATATGGCAGTTGAACGTTTCTGAGCCTTATCCGGCAGCGAGGCAGAAGCACGTGGCAACAGACTCACGTGCCGCGCGCGTTCATCAAGTCACCACAATTAAAGTACGTCGGCCACAACTATGCCGGCGGCGCGACAAGCATCTCTGTTCAAGACACTCACCGCCCAGCGATTAAATGAGAAAACGCGCAATGTATACAGGATGTCCAGTAATCAATGGACAACCTTCTATTCACCGACAGGCCACCTTAGGCTGGTCCCTAAAATGTACTTATAGGTCTAGTAAAAGTCCCATGGTTTTCGAGATAATCGAACTTTTCCTTTTCTTAATAATTGGCACCTTAAGCATTTCACTTAAAAGACCGTCTAGACCACAAATGAAGAGTTTTTCTTGTTTTGTTTGTTGTTAAATATTCTTTAATAGTGTTGCTAACGGATGTGTATTACAGCTTTGTGGTAGCCAGACCGATTCTTGTTAATTGGGTTTTAATTAATAAAATTACATTTCTCTTTAAAATTTGTAGCAAGTTTGATTGCTTTTGGTGAATAAAAAATGTATGAAGACTACAGTGACCAATATTCTTAAAAATTAGTGTATACAGGGTGACATCTAAGACGTAATACAAAATTATATTTTCTGGATCCACTCATGATTACGATCAACTTTTATTATGGGAGTAATATCGAAATCGGTAGAAAAAATTTTTGTATGGAGACGTCGATTTTGTGTCGATTACATTTTCGAAGTTGGTCCCATAATAAAAGTTGATCGTAATCATGAGCGGATCTAGAAAATATAATTTTGTATTACGTCTTAGATGTCACCCTGTATAATATTGATTCTAAAATGGTATCACACATGCTAGACCGGGGGATGGTGACACAAAATACTAGGTCATTTGTACCAGTATGGCGGTTCTTTAGGGGTCTAATTACCTAATGACAAAAAAGAAAACGATGGTCATAGCGCTGGTACCGGCGGCCCAATCGCGTGGGCGTTAATTGAACGTGTCGGATAAATAACGAAAATTGAACGATTTGTTCCACAAAAATTCTTGTATTTTCCGACAGTCGATAAAAAAACAGAAGGCGGAAGCGTAATGCCATACTTCTCCGGTGTAGCTTACAGTCCGCCATACCGACGCGAACACGTTAATTTAAAAACAACAATTCAACCATTTGTACCAAGCTAATTTTTGCACAGCTAATAATCGTCGAGTAACCATTCACGAAAATCACCATGCCATACTTTTCTGACGGTTCCAAATGGGCGCCATACCGCCGCAAAGAAGTAATTTTTATTTTTTTTTGCGAAACGATTTGTATCAGTATTGCATTTGGATTTTTGGAAAGTACTTGATAATATAGACTGGACTGGCCAAAATACATAACTTAATATATAAAATAAAATGAATCTTCTTAATAAAATCTCGTGTCACGGTGTTTGTTATCGAACTCCTCCGAAACGGCTCGACTGATTTTTATGAAACTTTTTTTGTCTGTATTCAGTAGCTCTGAGCATAGGTCGTAGGCTATATTTTATAATTCTTCACGGATGGAGTCGCGGGCAACAGCTAGTAAAGATATATAATCAGTATTTAAAAAAAAAAAGACATTGTTGCATGTATTCCTTACGTCGATCGACCAATTGACTAGCTTAAGTCTATATAAGACTGTCAACCAAACTATACCCACCGGTAAGATGGGGCGAGGGCAGTTTCTCAATTGACTAGCCTAAGTCTATATAAGACCGTCAACCAAACTACCCACCGGTAAGATGGGGCGAGGGCAGTTTCTCAATTGACTAGCCTAAGTCTATATAAGACCGTCAACCAAACTACCCACCGGTAAGATGGGGCGAGGGCAGTTTCTCAATTGACTAGCCTAAGTCTATATAAGACCGTCAACCAAACTACTCACCGGTAAGATGGGGCGAGGGCAGTTTCTCAATTGAGTGGCCTTAGTGACAATCCTTAGCGGACTTGTCTTGACTTTTTTGCGGGTACGCTAAACTGACACGACAATGCATTATGTTCAAACATGTACAAAAGATGTGTGTAAACAGTAGGTACCTAGTTGTTTACTATGTTTACATTCAAGTAGGTAGGGTCAACGTAAGTGATCACTTTTGTACCTTTTCACTTTAACGTCATGTTTGAATAGCCATACTAAATTATGATAACGACTGAAAGTGACAAGGTACAAAAGTGATCACTTATTTATGACGTTGACTGTACACTATTAGCAATTCAAACGTTATTTTTTCCATGTACATTTAAGTAGATGCAAAACTATGAGTAGTGTGAGATGAAAATTATGTACCCATAAACCTATATTTGTTCATCAAGTACACGATTGTATAAGAAATTACTAAAAAACAACTTACTCAAATCCAATATGGGCAACTTCATGCTTCTGACAATATCCAATCAGCAAATTCAACAGTTTATAACATAAATACGATCACCAGCTTACTTTCCTGCGTATCTAATAACTGTATTCTGAGTGCGACTATTTTGTGGCTGTATTTGATCCGTAATACGCTTTGGTTGAGATGTTTTGACAGGAGGAAATGCGAGCGATGTGCGCATGCCCGCGCGGCCGACACACTGCGTGCGGCTCGGCGACGGGATACCGATACCATGACGACCTCTCAAACTAAACGCAGAAACACCATCACACGGTAGGTTTTATTAGGCCGCTACTTTCAGGATGTATTCGCAAGTTTAATAAATAACCCTTGAGTTAAAATTAATTGTGTGTAATTTATGTAACTGTGTTTTATTATTATTTTTTGGAAACAAACTATTTATACATATTTGTATGTTAATTTTACAGAACTATTAAGTATTCTTAGACAATTCAAACAGAAAACAATAGACATTGTTCACAATCAAATAAACTTAAGTAAATTAGCAAATTACCTATATGTCCTCCCATGTCGCTAGTTTTTATCAGCCTGACAAACTGTCGTGTGGCTTGTATAGTCGACTAAGGAAGTGCTTTACCATTTTTTAATGACAACATTGATTTGTAAGTAAAAATAGCCTTTGATGTTTTAAGCCATACAACTGACATTGAACCTTAGGGTGGTAAAGGAATTTCTTGGTCGACTATTTCTACTAGCTTATGCTTAATCATTTTAGTTTGATATTTAGTTGCCTAGTAAAGGATCTTTAATCATTATACCTATCGTTTAAAATGTGTTTCATCGGAATCTTATCAGTTTTATTAGTAGGTATCCATGCAGCAAAGCGTATGAATCTGACTTAGTGTGGTCGTTACAATCACAATGTGGGCGTTGTTTTTTTATACCAATCGACACTTTAATCGTTTTTCTGTTTGGCAGTCATAATGTCATAACATGAGAATTAAAATGATATGAGAAAATAGTTACAAGATTCGTAGTACGTCGCGAAGCGCGCCCGATCGGCGGCGCGGTAACCCCACAGTTGTGCGATGAGCATCAATATAATAGTTGCGTCCTCAAACCTCGATTAGTTCTAATTCATACGCAAGTGGGTGTTCCGCGTGCCGCTCCCAGCAATCACAGCTGATCACTACCCGTTTTTAGCCGTTTGTAGCACAATTAGAAGCGACTCGTCATACTTAAACACAAACAAATGGGATCCTAATTTAAAGCAATTGGCCGCTCCGCACCGAATCGACAGGCAATTTACTGAAGAGTCCAATGAAAAAAAATGTCCAATGACATTACGCTAAAGTTTCATTGGTGTGATTCTAATTCCAATAAATCAAGGTCACTATAAACCGTGCATTTTTATTTCCCGTGGCTTTAGGAAATGTTTTTCAGGTCAATTATATTTGATTACTGCTCTACTAATAATTTTATGCCAGTTGCCAAGATATTCTACTCTGTCTTTATCTACTTACTCTTTACTCTTCTCGGATGATTTTTGCACGAATGTGATTTCAAAAAATTGAATGTGCTTTGAAAATTTCTAAGAGGTATATGAAATTGATCATGAAGTCTTGCTTTTGATAGACAGCAGAATAACACTTCATAAAGTTGCTAAGAAAGTTAGAAAAATTAACTAAATACATTTTTCTGGGATCACTTAATTATTCGAAGGGGATAGAAAGCGGGACGTCATTTCGAGGTACCTATTTAAATTACTTAAAACTATGAGTTGAAAGAGAAAAACTACGAAAATATGTACATACTTAAATTGGACTAAAACAGAACAGATTGAATGCAAGTCTCCAGCTCCCGTAGTCAGTAAATCTATATATATATATATATTTGATTTTTATATATATATATATCAAAAATCAAAAAATCAAAGTCCTGACACACTCACTCACTCATTCATCACTGACTCATCAACGCCCAGCCCAAACCCTTGAACCTAGAAAGCTGAAATTTTGCACAGAGGTTCCTTTTATAATGTATACGCGAGATAAGAAAGGATTTTTCGAAATTCCCACGGAGTAGGGAATAAAAGGGATTTATATATTTGGATCAGAGTGAACCTATCTCCGTAACTATGATTACTAGACTCTTCAAATTTGGCATTCAAGTAGGTAACTATAAGAATAAAAAACTAATTTCATGAATTTTGGAATTTCCCACGGGATAACAAAAATCAGGATTTCTATATTCAATTCAACTGGACCATATCTCCGTAACTATAATTACTACTCTTCAAATTAATTATAAATGTAATTGATCATAACAGCAAAAAATTAATTTCATGATTTTTGGAAATTCCCATAGGATAGGGAAATATCCATACTTTGTTTGTAGGTAGGGTTATTTCTGAAACTACTGAGCTTATTAAAAAAACTTTCACCAGTAAAAAGTTACACTATCCCTGTATCCCTAATTGACATAGGGTACTTTTTATCCGGGAAAATGCAAAATTCCCAAGGGATAGAAATAAGTAGTCGAAAAGTGACGAACCTTTTCTTACCCCGACTATACATGGAAATTCGTTAAGATCCGACGTTGAAAATCAATCACTCAGTTTTCAGTTTAAACACGGCGAAGAGTGAAATGAAGAGCGTACGAAAAATTGAGATTGAATTATTGTTTCATTTTAAGAAAAGTCTCAGACCTAGGTACGAGTAGGTACCTATAATTAATTTTCTGATACCTATATAGTGACCGCACCAACCTTTATGAACTAAAGACAGTTGTAAAATTGACACTGTAAACAAGGACTGCGATGGTCATTTCATTTCTTAAAACGAATCCCTAGCGAAACTAATTGGTGACCCCTGGTATACATGCATGCAGTTGTGTAAGTACTAAACATGAATTAAAAACGCCGGTAAATTGAACAAGATTTTGGTACATAGGTTTGATTAAGATTCAGCGTACCTAAGTAGTAAAAGTCTCTAATTAATACGATTAAAATTTCGCGTTATAATTACGTACTTACTCACGTTTCACCAAAATCATTGCATAAACGGTGAAGCAGGAGACCAGGTAAAACAATACTGCACACAATGCCATAGTTATGAACACATCGATCTGACTGTCGACACCCGTCAACCATTCGATACTGATTGGCCACCACTTCAATACTAAACTAAACATGTATAAGTTAGTCCTTACTTTATAAATTTAATAATAATAAACAGTGCAATTGTATTGTCTACGTACCTGAGTCCACTGTCATCATAGGAACTAGTACCACATGTTTGCACATTGCTATTTTTTAATTTTTCGTTCTTCACGTTTCGGAGTGAGCGATCAGGTGGCGCGCAGGCGAGTGGCTCGCTTTGGCGCGGTGCGGCCTGGTAGTGGTAGCCTGGTAGCGGCTGCGGGTGCGGGCTCACTGGCCGTCGCCGCGCCGCCTCACGCCATAGCCTGCTGACGAATCGCCGGTACCCACGAGCCGCTAGCTTCCCGCCATCTGCTGCGAGAAACGGTCGATATATTGACAGCGCTACGACTATATAATATGTAGTTCATTTATTGAATTCCGATTTCAAGAGCACCTTGCTGCGTGAAAGAGACTTTGAACTGAATTATTTAACCTATAAAGGTTTTTCTTAACCTACTTCTGTATAAATGTCGAGAAATTTACGTCACAGAATGGTGCGCTGCGCTTTTTTAAATGTTGCGTATATTCCAATAATTTAATTAAAATCAACAGCAGTAAAGTTCTAAGATCAAGTGTGGTAAATTCACTGTCCTATGTATCATTTTCATAGGTAACATACCTACGAAAATGATACAATATTTCTTAACCTACTTCTGAATCATGTCGAGAAATTTACGTCACAGAATGGTGCCCTGCGCTTTTTTAAATGTTACGAAAATCCTATTTATTTAAAATCAACAGTAAAATTCTAAGATCATGTGTGGGACTAGGCCAATTTGGTGTCAATCGTCCCACGATTTTTTAATTTTTTTTTATTTACTTACGTGTTCTATTCATGTGTCATTTTTCATTTTCATATATAGACAGACCTCGTTTGAGTTTCCTTTTACCATGACGGCCCAAAATAAAGTATATATAGTATTATTTTTGTCTGTTAGAAATACAATACAACAACATCGAGTTATCAGATCGGTGAAGGTCGATCTTCACCGGCTCTTAGACTACAGCGATCTTTGTACCAGTAGGTAAACTACATGCGATTTGCAATAAATAAATACAACAGAAAAACTTTGTGCCGATGACAATTAAGATTTAAAACAAACTTTTTTGCACAGGGTTGTTCATTATGTATGCGGCAATGCGCGGTGTTGGTCATTTTAAATTGCAGTGTGGATTAGGGAGAACCGTCCGTCAGCTGCCTCGCACCCCCGTCCTAAATAGTCTTAATCACCATTATCATGCCACATTCTACCTGGAAGCTTTGCATTTATCAATGATATTGCTGCGTACACGACTTGAGACTTTAAGCGATCTACCTAAAGTCAATTTGCGAACGCGGATGCCGCGAATTTTTTTTTATTTGTTGTTTGCAATGCGTAAGATTTTAAGATCGCGTACAGGCAAACCAAAAGAAATTGACGAAATGTGGATTGAGTACAGAAATAGTACATTCTGTGTGCATCAAGGGCCGTTCCGTAATTAGGGGATTACTAACGAGAGTCTATCGATGGCGGAGGTCTTTTAATGACTCGAGTTTGTAATCCCTTTGCCCGTGATACACACAATGATTTTTTCTCAAACATGCTATGAAATATTGACGTTATGTTCCTTATAATACGCCACGAAGTGTCACGTTGCAGGTGCAGGTGCAGCCGGTGGTGGAGGACGACGAGACGAGAGGTCAATAATGGAATTTCATACAACTTTGCTGGCCAAGGCCAGCAAAGTGATCGTCTATTGTTTCATACCATGACGTTTATAGGTCTATGGCATCATAGCATTTAGCCATTAAAAAAAACTATAAGCAATATTTGCGTTTTGGTTCATTAAGACATTCTGCCACTACGCTTATTTAAGGTAAGGTAAGATGATGATGATGATGATGATGGTGTGATGATGATGGTGATGATGATGGTAATGATGATGATGGTGATGATGATGATGATGATGATGGCGATGATGATGATGATGGTGATGATGAGATGATGATGATGGTGATGATGATGATGATGATGATGGTGATGATGATGATGGTGATGATGATGATGATGATGATGATGGTGATGGTGATGACGATGATGTTGATGATGATGTTGATCATGATGGTGATGATGATGATGGTGGTGATGGTGATGCATGTTTGAGAAAAACTCTATACAAGCCTTGGCCACGAACAGGGATTGCCGGCCTCGTATCTCTAGATGGCCTCGTTAACACTCGGCCATCTATAACTACTCGGCCGGCAATCCCCTATTTCGCGGCCGCTGCAGTAATGTACTATCATCACATTGCGAGGAAAAAAATTCCAAAAATAATAGCACATTACTGCAGCGGCCAGCAAACCCTGTTCGTGGCCAAGGCTTGTATAGAGTTTTTCTCAAACACGCATCATTATCAATTTATCATCATCATCATCATCAGCATCACCACCACCACCATCATAATCATCATCATCATCATTACCATCACCATCATCATCATCACCATCACCCACCATCACCATAATCATCACCATCATCTTCACCACCATCATCATCATCATCACCACCATCATCATCATCATCGCCATCATCACCATCATCACCATCATCATCATCATCATCGTCGTCATCATCACCATCACCACCACCACCACCATCATCATCATCATCATCATCACATCATCATCACCATCATCATCATCACCATCACCACCATCACCATTATCATCACATAATCATCATCACCACCATCATCATCACCACCATCATCATCACCATCACCACTATCATCATCACCATAACCATCATCATCATCTTACCTTACCTTAAATAAGCGTAGTGGCAGAATGTCATAATTTCATAATGAACCAAAACGCAAATTAAATATTGCTTATAGTTTTTTTTAATGGCTAAATGCTATGATGCCATCATGGACTTAATACCTAACCAGGGCCCAATTGCATAACAAAGTACAACTTATATTACAAGCGGAACTCCCTTTCTAGTTAATATAATTGAAGCGAGAGTTCCGCTTGTAATATTAGTTGTACTTTGTTAAGCAATTGGGCCCTGGACTAAGTACTGCGACAAAAAAGTGAGGCCGTAAAAAAAACGTCATGGTGCTGTGTCACATGAAACAATAATAGACGATCACTTTGCTGGCCAAGGCCAGCAATTTTGTATGGAATTTCATTATTTTAACGTCTAGCCGCACCTGCAACGTGACACTTCGTGGCGTATCATAAGGAACATAACGTCAATATTTCATAGCATGTTTGAGAATAGTACGATAGGCTGCAAAAGTGCATGGACATCTCGGGGCGATAATCGCGTGAGCAGTGTTTGATCGTTTGATGTTATTAACATACCCGCGCGTGCGCGCGCTCACGCGATTATCGCCCCGAGAATGTCCATACACTTTTGCAGCCCACCGTACTTTGTGCATCAAGGGCCGTAAGTAGGGGATTACTAACGAGAGCCTATTAGAAGCCCGACACACAATGATTTTCATCACACTGTGAGGAAAAAAATCCAAAAATGAAATTATTTTGTCTCTAAACACTTACATTAAATAAATAATGGCTACCCGCCGATACAGATTGTCATTTTTTTCGAGTCATCTACCACAGATAAAGTAAACTGTGTTTAGAATTCGAATGGCCATATGGCCACATTCTGCCAACATGTTATAAAAATACTTACTAAAATTATTGCAAAACCATTTGAATTAAATTTAAAATATAAAAATAAAAAGTTTCATGAAGCGTAGAC
The DNA here is from genome assembly GCA_947563465.1 of Archips xylosteana. Classification (NCBI taxonomy): domain Eukaryota; kingdom Metazoa; phylum Arthropoda; class Insecta; order Lepidoptera; family Tortricidae; genus Archips; species Archips xylosteana. The sequence goes on from OX387344.1 coordinate 7,507,590, forward strand.
AAGTTTTGTGTAGTAAAATTGGGTTATAGCTAAGTTTTAAACATATAAATAAAACGTTGGCTGACTTGAAAACTCCTTAGTCTGTTTGCAAATTTTAAAACTAAAGTTAGAACTCCCTTGGGAAGAAAAACTGTACGTAAATCCATAACTCCCTTAAGAACAAATTAGGCCTTTGTCATTTAGTATACAGGCATGAAATAACACCATTGACAAACCTTTCTCAAAGTAAATCATTATAGCCCTTGGCTTTCGCCGGGGCGTAATGTTGTACTGAATTTCATTATAACCCGCCAGGCAGTAATGTTATTCTCACTTGTCGTAGTTCTTATTGTGATGCACTTAAAGTCTAATTTCTTCAAAATCGCACGGCGTGCAGGCGGGCGTGCGGGGAGGCCGCGCCGCACCTCATTTATTTGCAACTCCGCGGCCGAACGAAAACAAAGTCAAATACTTAAAACAAAAGCCGCGAGTGTTTCAATACGCTGCAATTTTAAGTATCAAAACTGCAAAAGAAGATAAAACATTACGAAAATATCGAGTGACGAAAGTGATTTGACTCCTGAATCCATTAAATTAGACGCCTTAGGGCCACTTGCACAGTTCAGGGTTAAAAAATTAAATCGGTAACCCTGGTTTAAGAATGACAGTTCCATACATTTTGACACTTGTTTACCCTGGGTTAGCAGTTAACTCGCTCGGAGTTAAGTAGCTAACCCAGGTCTGCGCAAGCCGGCCTTCGACATTGTTATTAATAATCTACTCCCAGAGAAGTCGAAGGAAAAATACTTAAAAGCTTACGACGATTTCGACAAATGGAAAACAGCAAAAGGCGCAAAGTCTGTTTCGGAATCAGTGCTTCTAGTCTATTTCGAGTATTTTTCTAGTAGCCTTGGTTTTTATTGTCTCACAAAAGGTGACAAAAGTAGAGTATACTCCTCGGGGATAAAATTGATTTTGCCTTGGGCGCGCTTAAATCCTTCACTGCTCTCAAGACTCCATCTTAATTCCCTCGCTTCGCTCGGATTCCCGAGTTGATTCCAACTCAAAGCCCCCTCGCTACGCTCGGGAGTTAAATCCGGAGTCCTTCGTTACGCTCAAGATTCAATATCGCGCCCGTGACATAATACAGTGCTTTATCCCCTTGGTGTACAATCTACTATTGTCTCTAAACACTTAAATTGAATAAAATAATGGATACCCGTCAATACAGATTGACAATTTATTCGAGTCATCTCCCATAGATAATGTAAACTGTGTTTAGTTTAGCATTCGAATGGTCATACCAAGGGTCATACGGCCAGATTCTGCCAACATGTTAACTTACAACTTGTTTGTTACTTAGGTTGAGGTTTTATTATTAATTATAAATCGTATTGTACATTAAGAAGAAGGAAAAAAATAATAACTGAAATATGTTTTGAAAAGGGGTCCCTTTAGGCAAGGTTCCAAAGATATTGGCAGCGTTGCCTCTTTGAACAGCTAAGCCAATTCTTTTACAGAGGAAATTATTTTTTATGTTTATATCATTCTTATTAAGTTCGTGAGGTATTTTAAGGAATATTCCGACTAAGTAAAATAATAACTAAGTATATTGAGCAGAGGAAATAACCACGTAAAAGGAAAATATCTCATTTGAATTTATTGCAGAACGTTTTACATTCCTCATCTCATAATTTGAGGAACTTTCTATAGAACTTGGCCTCCATTAAGCCGACTCCGGTTCATCCCTTGTGTTGAACAAGGCCTCTTTTAATAAGCTTTTATCCAACTTCACTTCGTATTTACATTAAAAATTTTGGCTTGATTTTGATTATAATGTCGTAGTTTGTTTGAAATCACCGTAAGAAACAAACAAACAAAACAGAAACAAAAGTAAACAAAACAGAAGTTGTCTCTCCTGTGGACATTAATTTAGCGACTCCGAGTCAGCAAACTTAAGGTTTATTGAAATTGGCCGAAAGTTGGGCAGGCGTCCCACACAACGATGTAGACTTGGCTAAAAAATATTGGATTAAAGATATAACCTTTAACTTATGCCATTTCCACAGGAGAGACGCGAACAATAAATGTGTATGACCTATACTTAGATTATTTATACACTAGATAGAGCTTACGCGGCGTGAAAACGTCCCAAAAATATAAACCAACTGTTGGCTTATATGTCATTTGCCTCCCTTCAGTTTGAATGACGTAACGCGATCGTAATATGAAGCTGTCAAATGGATTTTTGGACGTTTTGTATCGCAATGTTTGCTACTGACACTATATCTAGTATATAAATAATCTAAGGACCCATAACACAGTATAATAAAATAATATATATCTAGATATAGCTGAAGTCCTAAATGCAGGTCTTCGTTTGGTACTTTTCGTTAATTACTCGTAACATTATACATATTTCTTTCTTTCATCAAGCCTTATTTTATTTCCATGAAAAATAACAAAATAACCTACACCCATAAAAAGGCCTTACGATGTAATATCAAACTGAACGGGACATCAAAATGTTAAATTCGATCCCATAAACTTATAATTCAAGAGCGTTCTAACAAGGGAAGTTTTAAGTGTCTGCCGGAGATGTTAGGGAGTCCATAAAAGTCCGTTATATCCGACTTTTAGCGAATGCCTCGTTAAGACTTAGATACTTTTTACATTGTGCTTCTTTTAAGCAAATATTAATAGAATTATAACAAGGTGAAAATGATAAATACCATCCTCGGAGCTAGCTCATATGTATCTTCGATGGTACTTCCTTCTAACGGGCCTTTAAAGAGGAAAAAACATCCCTATAAATTGACAATTATCGAAAGAATTATGTGCGTACCCTAAGAGTGATTTGCTATTTCAGCGCGTTTAGCGGCCTGAGATGGATTTTGGCTTCTTGTAACAGGACTGGTAGGTATATCAAAAGGTTGTGTTTAAGATTATCAAAGCATCTATACCTACTAAAATATAACGTGAAAAACAATATAATATTGGGGAGACCAGTTATGAGAGTAAGTTCAGTTCAGTTAGTTCTGGTTAAATGTGGATTGAATTTGTAAGGAATTAAATAAAACGCAATGTTTGAAGCGAAATTGGCAAAACTTTCCATAAATAAAAGAGCCACCAAAAATACAACAAGGTGTCACTTTTAACAAGAAAAACCCTTAGATTCTTTTGCTTTATTTTATTCAAAAAAGAATAAGACTGTTTCTTTATTTGCCCATTCCTCACCCTTTATTCTGAAGGTTATGGGGAGGAGGGGGGCCACCCTTCCACGGGATTTAGTTTCAGCTCCAGGAATCTTTCATATTTGCACCCAACTTCTACGGGGCTGAGGGGAAATAATTTGATTGAATATGTCTTTGTGTTACTCATTGGGTTACTGTAGGTACCAACAGTATTTTATTACAGTAGATAATATACGTATACTCGTTTCATAATCAAGATCAATAGAAATGAGTTTAATGAATTTGACTCTAATAAGCCAAATTCATTGCCCTGAAGCAAATTATCCAGCAGAAAACATTTTAAATTGAAAACCATAGGTACTAAGTAAAAAGACCATTGAGAAGATTTTGGATAGACAATTTTAATACAAATAAGAAAATAAATTAAGTTCAATTTCACGTAGCACATCGTTCCATCTAAATTGATGAGATAAAAAATGAGAACGAAATAAAAACACAACTTTACAACTACAACTTTTGCTTACAACTACAACTGCGTCCCGAGGGAACTTTACACTTTCCCGGGATTATGAAAATCTGGAACGTAGCAGTATGAATTCCGTACTCACAGATACATATTACCACCCACATACAAACAAATACAGAAACAAACAAAGTTCAAAGCAACCTTTTAATATACATATTAGTAAAGATAGAACGTAAAAATACCTAAGACTTAGTAAGTATCTAATCTTCTTAATCTTAATTGGGCAATACAAATAAAATTCAGAGAGCAGCAAACAAAACTTGCCAAAATTTCTTTGAAACATTAATGGACTATTAAAAGCTGCCCTCCAAGTCAAGTCAAGTGTTTGGGAGCACGGTTTACGTAGCTAGAACAAAGGAACTCTTCGCATCTAGACTCTAATAAGTACCCTTTTATAACTTCTCAGAAAATGGGCATTTGCTAAGTATAATACGCCCACATAAAACTGAAGCTGAGAAAAGGTACTCAACTTAGATTATTTATACACTAGATAGAGTGTCAGTAGCAAACATTGCGATACAAAACGTCTCTAAACCCATTTGACAGCTTCATCTTATGATCGCGTCCAGGGGCAAATGTCATATTATAAGCCAACTGTTGGCTTATATTTTCGGGACGTTTTCATGCTGGCTAAGCTCTATCTATCTATCTATCTAGGGGCTATTCTTGATGAATTCATTTTTCAAGAAACGGTTCCAAAGGAAGTGGACATGGCGGAGCCCCGACACTATGACTAAAAACGAGATCGATTTCATCATAACGGACAAGAAGCGCATATTCAGAGACGTCTCAGTGATCAATAGGTTTAATACCGGAAGCGATCATCGACTCGTGCGAGGCTCTCTGAATATCGATTTTAAGCTTGAACGTGTCCGTTTGGTGAAATCCAGGCTCCGACCAACCCTGCTCCAAACTATGGTCGGATCTGAAAAGTTCCAGTCTAATCTGGAGAACCGATTCGCTGCTTTGGAAACCACAAATAGCGTTGACATTGACCGGGCCCTCGAGAATGTAGTCAGAATCCTCAGGGAGGAAGGTGTGAGATTTTGCGAATTGCGGCGTAAAGGCAGGAAGTCGAAGCTTTCGGAAGAAACGCTCAGGCTCATGGAAGAAAGACGTGAACCACCAGTTACTTCGTCAGAACGACACGCTCTAAAAAGAGAATTGGCAAACTTGTACGATACGATCTCCGATGCTCCAACGCCCGTTCAATAGAACGAGCGATTGAGCAAAATCAAGATCAAAAGTTTTTGTCAAATCTCTTGGAAGAAGTCATCTGACGAAGCTGACCACTACGGATGGAGTAGTTGTTTCTTCCAGGTCTGGGATTCTTTCGGAAATTGAAAACTTCTACAGCCAGTTATACGCTACGCATGCATCTCAACCGACTTGCCAGAAATCATCCTGGACGAAATCGCGATGGCTCTTAGACAGCTTAAATTGGAAAAGCCCCTGGAGAAGACGGTATTACGACTGAGCTCCTGAAATCTGGTGGTAAACCTATAATGAAGGAGCTCCAGAACATTTTTAATACTGTTTTTTTGATGGGAGAACTTCAGAGGCGTGGAGTAAGAGTGTTGTCGTGTTGTTTTCAAAAAGGGTGATAAAACTCTTTTGAAGAACCACCGACCCATTTCACTCTTAAGCCACGTCTATAAGCTGTTTTCGAGAGTCATCACGAACCGTCTTGCGCGAAGGCTCGACGAGTTCCAGCCCCCCAAACAGGCCGCCGGGTTTCGATCGGGATATATACGGCACCATAGACCACATCCATACAGTGCGGCAGATTATACAGAAGACCGAAGAGTATAATCGGCCCCTGTGCTTAGCGTTTGTGGACTATGAAAAGGCCTTTGACTCGATCGAGATCTGGTCTGTTCTGGAATCTTTGCAGCGATGCCAAGTCGATTGGCGATACATCCAAGTGTTGAGAGGTCTGTACAACGCCGCTACTATGGCCGTCCAAGTCCAGAATCGGCAGTCTGAACCTATCTCCTTGCATCGTGGTGTGAGACAAGGGGACGTTATATCCCCCAAATTGTTCACAAATGCATTGGAGGATGTGTTCAAGACGCTGGACTGGAAGGGGCGCGGCATTAACATAAATGGCGAGTACCTCTCACACTTGCGATTTGCAGATGATATCGTCATCGTGGCGGAAACGCTGCAAGATTTGCAACATATGTTGAATGGCCTAGCTGATTCTTCTCAACGCGTTGGTCTTCGGATGAACCTGGATAATACCAAGGTTATGTTCAATGAACATGTAAGTCCGGAACCAATTGCAGTTCAAGGCAATATTCTCGAGGTTGTTAAGGAGTATGTTTACCTCGGGCAAACTATGCAATTGGGTAAAAACAACTTCGAGAAAGAGGCCAACAGAAGAATACAGCTGGGATGGGCATCGTATGGGAAACTGCGTCAAGTCTTCACATCGCCAATTCCACAGAGTCTAAAGACGAAAGTCTTCAATCAGTGCGTCCTACCCGTCATGACATACGGTGCCGAAACATGGACACTCACTGTAGGGCTGGTCCACAAATTTAAAGTTGCTCAACGTGCTATGGAAAGGGCTATGCTCGGAGTTTCTCTGAAAGATCGAATTCGTAACGAAGTGATCCGACAGAGAACCAAAGTTATCGACATAGCCCACCGCATTAGCACGCTGAAGTGGCAATGGGCAGGCCATATAACCCGAAGAACCGATAACCGTTGGGGTAGACGAGTTCTTGAGTGGAGACCACGGATCGGCAAACGTAGCGTGGGACGTCCTCAGACTCGGTGGAGCGATGATCTTCGCAAGGCGGCTGGCAAGAGCTGGATGAGAGTGGCCGAGGATCGTGCTCAGTGGCGTGCCATGGGAGAGGCCTGTGTCCAGCAGTGGACGAACATAGGCTGATGATGAAGCTCTATCTAGTGTATAAATAATCTAAGGTACTCTATATATTTATTTTTAAAAGATATGATAGATAAACGTCCCTGTGCTCGACACTGAACCCAATACATGGCACCTTCAATCTTATGTCATAGTAGACAGATGGGTGTCATCTACTGGGCGTTGAGGTGTCGAGCAATGGTACGTTTACCTTATAGTATCGATTATAATAATTTTCACATCTCTGAGTACCTTATGGCTTGCTGAGTATGCAGCGTTGGCAGGCCTCCCGAGGTAGACTGATGATTACGCGAGAGATGCGTTCAACCGGTGGATGCAAGTGTCAAGCTGTCGTTCACTATGGTGTTCTAAAGTGGGGGAATTTGCTTAACAGTGGACGTCTTGGTCGTGATGCCGTGGTGGCTCGTAGCTCGTGGGTTTTAAATATCTGACTTTTCGAAATTTGTGATGTGATGTATGTGGACGTGTTCCAGCTGATGAAGATGAATAGGTACCAATTTTATTTTCCGGTTTTATCTAAACAAGTATAAGACAAAATATCACTTGTAATTTACGCAAGACTTTATGCAGTAGGTGCCAAAACTCAAATAAACCTTCTCTTTTTGCTATCCGAGGCTCCTAAACGGCCGGAGATTGTAATTGACTTTGTTTTCTATTAACTAGGGTAATCACTTTGACATGAAATCCACGGAAGGCTCTGGCAACGTTATTAAAGACATTTTATTGAGCGACAAAATAATTAATCTGCGAAAGCGGGCGGGAAACGAGAGCAGCCGTCTGACGCCTCCTTCTATACAAACAGCGGATTATTATTTCAAACCCTTTAATCATCCGAAGGCGTCATGTGCTAATTGACAGATATTACTTTACAATGCTATGCTCTTTCTTTTATGTATAGGATTCGACCATGGTTCGACAAATGTAAGATAATAAAAAAAATCGTTAATTTGACAAATACGATCAACAACTTTAATTGACGAGATTTCATTTTTTTGACACCTGAAAATTACTACAGGAATCGAAAGAGTTTTGCCTCCTGAACACGGAAAAATATTTATTATAATTTATTTCTCCTTATTTAAAAAATACATTAAATTAAAAAAAAACTGAATTTACCAATACAAAATAGATATGTTTCCATTGCCTATTTCACCAGAAAAAAGAGCTGTAATAATTTTAAATTTGATAACAACCTCAACGTCAGATTTACGTCATCACTTATTTTTAATAGAGACTAGACAAAAGTAATGGATCTTTTGTGTGGTAGTTTTAGAGTTACGCCATTTTAGAATAAGCACATCTTAAAAAATTTGTAATAAATTAATTGATAATCCTAGTGAAAATTTAAAACTATCACCGTCTTTCTCATTCCAAATAGAATACAGAGAACGAATCAAATTAGGTATACTTAGTCTTAAAAAAATTTAAATGGTGTCAATTATTGTGCAACTTGCCAATGTTCATTTTTTAGCCGTGTAGTGGAGATCGGATTTAGCCGCTTAAAGATTTGCCACACTGGATGCGTTCTGCGGTCGCGGTCAGGTCAAATTGAATGCAATGTGTGTGAACAACATTGTCGGTCTTTATATGTATATTGCGCGTGCGTGCGATCTGACCGTTCGGACCGCACGGTCAGATTGCATATCTATACAAAATATATACCTAGAGACCGATAATGTTGTTCATACATAATGCGGGCTGCGTTCAATTTGACCTGACCGCGATCGCATAACGCATCCAGTGTGGCAAATCCTTTAGACTCGTATATTCTGATTTGCATTATACGGCTATAATGCGAAGAGTACAGCCAGCTGCAGAGAAACGTGACCCCCACTTCATACAAACTTTTGTAGCAGGGGGGTCACGTTTATCTGCAGCTGACTGTAGAAAGTTGCAAAACAATTAAAGTTGTTAACTCTACAATGCGTAGCAATACTTGCCAGCGGCTCCCTGCACTAGGATTCATCTGTAACGTTGGGAAGCCAAAAAACCATTATGTAGCTTAAGTCTGTCGTTAGCTAAGAAAACAGCGCTTCGCTTCGTCTTTTATAAAGCAGACTGCGAAGGAATGGAATCAGAAAACAGAAGCTTCTATCGTCTGGTTTTTCGAAAAATTTCAATTATTGAGGGCTATTTTAGGTCAGAGTGCATACCTATAGACTGTTACTGAAGCAGTGGAACCACTTACCATTTGATGAGATACTTTGAGGTCAATCGCTGGTTATTTTTAAATGAGAAAAAATATTAAAATAACGCACAAGTGTGAGCTACCGGGTTCGACCCCAGATCGTAGCAAATATAAAAAGTACCTATAAAAAAAATATGTCCCATGATATTTATTTATTTATCTGCGAAAAAAAAGGGTTTCAAATGAAAAACCGACAGCTACACATTATGAAGTCACTGGCAATAACAATGATGTGTGTGCAGTAAGATGAACTTAATAGTTCTAGATCCAAGACGGGGTAGGGCGGCAATGTCGCGCCAGGGCGGCGCCGCGCCCCGCGGCTTCCCGCCCTTGCTAACCTCTCATGGACATTCACGATACATGAGTCGACCAAGAAATTCCTTTACGGGTGGTAAAGAAAGAAATAAACATTTATTCGATACAGAAAAATTTGATTCGGACAAAAATACATTAAAGAAAAAAGAAAAAAAGCGCTTATCCCGAAATGGTCCCAAATCAGCGAAGTACCTACCAGTCTTGCAACCAGCGCTGATCTTCGGGTGTGTAATGATCGATATAACAACATTTGATATATTTTCAAATGGTATAATCACTCATTTGATATAAATAACGTTTGGTATCATTTCAAAATATATAATTTTATATGGTATAACGTTATTATATATTTTGTTCTTACATCTCGTGAGACGCAACCATTTGTTTTGTGTAGGGGGTTGCAGATCTAACCTAACCTAACCTACTTTTCTGGCTTTAAATACAAGCATTATGATATAACCATCATTATATCTTATGAACGTTATATGAAAAGTTGATTAGTAGTGGTAGAGCCATGTTGTAGCTAGCCGCTGCATCACGAATGGGCCGGCTCGTCCGGGGCAGTACCACCCTCTCACAGAAAACCGGCGTGAAGCAGCGGTAATCCTGCTTGCGTTTCGTACGGTCAGTGAGAGTGCCGGGGGCCCAATACCTCACCCCTTCCCCTATTCCCTCTCCTTAAGGGCCGACAACGCACTGGCATCGCGTAAAGCGCTGCAGGTGTCTATGGACAGTGGTGATCATTTAACATCAGGTGACCCACTAAATCGTTTGTCTGGCCTTTCTAACATAAAAAAATATATCAAATTAAGTGTTGTTATAAGATTCAATAATAGGGATGTTTCCTAGGTAAAAAAATAATAATTCTTATTAGTCCGTATTTTACATTATCAAAAAATATTAGACACGTAATTTTTCTTTTGACAATTAAAAACAAAAAGTGACGAAGATATGGCGCGTTGAAGTTCCGCGTGACGTCACTTGTTCCTAAAACGCTCATACAAAGTGTAGGAACAAGTGACGTCACGCGAAACTTCAACGCGCAACGCTTCGTAACCCCTGATCTTCCTTTGGGATCATAAACAATACAAAAAAACATCGTCACAAACTTTCTTATTTATAATATTAGTATTAATAATATTGAAAAAAATGAAAAATGAAAATGAAAATGAAAATTTTTATTACACATAATTTTTATTACTATTGTTACGGAGATGGGTGCACGAGAAACCCGCAAAAACATTTTTACGAAATTAGTAGCACTTGCAGTCGTTTTCAGCAGGCTGAAATCAGATTTCAGGCCGTTCTGGAAGAAGTCCTAACACATAACGGTAAATCAGAAATTACCCCAAGTTAGCATTATTTTCAGCAGGCTGAAACATGTTTTCAGGCCGTTTCAGGACACTAACTGTCACATGGCACCATTTCCTGAAAACCCGTTTTCAGGCCGTTTCAGGCCAAGTTACGGTCCACCTGTCTCTGGAACATTCTAGAAGGTGTGTGACAAGGATAGCCTATATGTGTGAAAGAGACAGACGATCTTGTTTCCGGAACATTCTAGAAGGTGTGTGACAAGGATAGCCTATATGTGTGAAAGAGATTCCTTTTTGTTCAATTAAATTAGTTTTACGTTAAAGGCGTATTATCTATCTAACGAACCCTACGGCTCGTAACACTATTAATAACCAGCTTATATGGGTAAATATTTGTTAGCGAACTTAAGTTTACTTTCCCGTAAATTAATATGCGAACATGATCATGAATATTCATTATTCGATATAAAATAAACGCATTTTCCAGGATGACAGCAGGGTAAATAACCTCAAATATTTTAAAGCTGTATTTTATACCTAGTTGAGGTTTGGACATCTGCACGTCGAAACACAACTCCCCTCCTCTGTACTCTCCTACGCCAATTGTTCTCCTGCTAATTTACACACCATTCCGTTTCATATCTTTCAATGACTAAAAAATGTAACCCTCCATGTCACGGAATCCAGTAATCAGGCAACGAGAATGTGGTGAAAAGAATCACCGTGTCGCCTGGATCTCCATCGTTACTACATTGACTCATCGATCCAAAAGGTTCCGAGAGATAAACAGACGGACACATGAACATGAGTGATCCTATAAGCGTTCCGTTTTCTAACTGGGGTCTATGGAACCCACAAACAAACATTGTTTATGTTATGATCTTTTTCGCAGGCGCCACGTTGGTATTAAAAAATAGCACACGTCGTTTCATTCTCTATGAGCCCATCGTCTTTAAACTTAGCGCCAAGCACTTCGGAGCCGTAAGTGACAGTAAGTGATTTAGGTGAGGAAACTCTGCCATCAACGTTTTCCTCTGACTTTTACCTCCCCGTTTTCCCATCGCACTCAACTCCGCAGAGCAATATCACGTAGCAATTTTCTTTTGTATTGTGAGATTCGTAGGCGCCGAATTTGCAGCCTGTCTCTCCAATTATTTCGGTCAATAAATACTTTGTAGAGATGCTTGTATGTGCGTGGAATTCAATTTATTTAGCAGAATAAAGTGTGATTACTTTTACTAGTTCAAGCTTTTATATTAGGGTGAAAAATGATATCAAAAACTGCTGGCTACTAACTAGCATTTTCTATTAGTCGACCGTTACTATTGCTATACGTACACCTATTGATACATTATTTCTCATAAATCGGCAATCCATTTTTTTAAAGTTAAAGGCGTTTAATATTGAACTAAACGCCAAAGTTCGTCAGTTTAAATTTTCAAAGAAAACTAAATCAAATTTGCTCCTCGTTAAAATTTGCATTTTCCTTAACAATGCCGAGGTTTCCGGCTTCACCTTGTTATTCCTTAATTTTCTGATCGCATCAGCCGTCGGCGAGTAATCTCATTTGCAAACAAGATTCTATTTTCCGGAGAAAAAATTCTAATAGTTCAGTTATCATAATTTTACTTGCTTGTAGCCGTAGGTAGGTAAAGAGGTACTTAATCTAAACAAGGTAAAGAGGTTATTAAAAATAATCGATGCAATATCAAAAAAGAATAGTTTTGCTAAAGTGTATTGGGGCTAAATCGAACCATTACTTCTATCTAACATCCTCAATTACCTGGCAGGTATCCGAAATCAGTTGGCTCAGCCTGCCTCATGTATCTCCGTCTTTTTAGATTTTATTTGTAACTAGCTGATGCCCGCGGCTTCGCACCCGTTGTATTTTTTAAATTTCTTTCATAAGAACCTTCTCCTGACAGTAACAAACGCAACAAAAAAGAATTATCTAATTTGGTGCAGTAGATCGGAAGTTATGCGCGTACAAACATTTCAGTGATTCATTTTTATATAATATACTAGCTGTTGCCCGCGACTCCGTCTGCGAAGAATAGGGGTAGGTATAAAAAAATAGCCTACGACCTACCGAATATAGACAAAAAAAAATCATACAAATCGGTCAAGCCATCTCGGAGGAGTTCGATAACAAACACCGTGACACGAGATTTTTATATATTAGAAGATATAGATATATAGATAATTACTAACTCTCGAAGAACAACATTTAAAATGTTACAGTTTACGTATCACATAACAGTAACGTCCCTAATCATATCATCATACCGTTACTTAAATATGATTTACTAGCTAGCTAGCTAGTTCAAGTCTATTTTGAATATTTAATGGAATTAGCAGTACGAAGTGAAGTGACGGTACGCGATGTAATATGTTATTCAAACCCTGGAGCAGTGCTGCCAGCTCCACATCAACTGGCCCTGAAATAATAATGCGTCCGAAACAGCCACAGGCTACCCGGCCATCACGATTACTGATTACGACTGCGGGTATCAAACTTCTCAAAATGTATTAGAAAGGGTCCCTCTTAGTCAACAGTTTGAAGGTCGGGATATTAATATAAACTTTTGGGATTTGTGTATGTATGTACTTTATTATATGGTTGTGTGTTGGCAATTGTACCATTGTTACTTTTAATTAGAGTAAGTACCTAAATAAAGTATTTTGTGTAAAAAAACAAACAAAAGTTAAATATACTTATACATGTTGAGCACTACACATTTCAAAGTAGGTATTTGAAACTGCGTAAAAACATGTACCTACATCACTTCCTTAATGATATCTAAAGACTAAAACACTTTGCTAAAGTGTATTGGGGCTTAACCGATCCATTACTTCTATCTGACATTCTCAATCACCTGGCAGGTATCCACCGAAATGAGTGTGCTCAGCTTGTCTCATGTACCTATGTACTATACTTTACATTTTATTTGATATAATTATTACTTTGAAAACATCTGGCTTAGTTATATTATAGATCATACTAAATTATCTGAGTGTTATTTTTACCTCTCAGACATTTTAAAGCCATATAAATCCAAGGATCTAGCTTATGAGGGGTTTACACGGGTCGATTTTCGCCGTGCGGCTAATAGTCGCGCGGCCAAAGTCCGATGCAACCCAACTTGGGACTTGAGGCTTTAGTCTAGCCGAATTGCCATTTAGACGGTCGATTTTAGCCGCGCGCTTTAGCATAGTTTAGCCCCTTTATCTGTACTCTTCAACCAGATTTGTGTTTTTGTATTTAGATACCTTAAAGGAAGTAATTTATGATCGCCATTATGAACATCGGAGCTGTCTTAGTGCTCAAAAATATCTGAACACACACTTGAGCTGAGCGATTGGTTTTAAGACCGTGTTCAAATGTTTATGAGTACTTAAACAGCTCGGATGTTTATGATGACAGCTCTACAACTTTTTACACCCTGCCTCAAATATCTATCTAAAATGTCTACCAGCTCATAGACTAATACTTTAGTCCAACTGGATAGATGCAACAAGTACTATAAACATTTCACTCTATTTTGTAGCCATTGTAAAGAATCTGGGGTCAGCTAACCTAATGACTTCCCTCATGTGTATCGAATAAAAAACAGGAAAGTGTATGGAGACAAATAGATACTGATGGCAATCAGATCAGTATCCGCAAGAGTCGATCATCCGGCAACGAGAGAGCTTAAACAAGAGAGACGAGCGGACAGGCGGCGCGAGGTTGCCCGACCTAGTTCGTGGTCGCTCGATGCCGCCCGCCGCCGCCCGCGCGCCCGGACCAGAATAGACGCAGCACGTGCGTCCGCCGCGACACACGCGCCGCGCCCGGCCACCGGCCGCCTCCGCTCCGCACCGGCGTCAATAACACCCGAAACCTACCAAACTAACATAAGTAACAGCGTTGTGATCCTTTGTGAAACTAGACTGCGAACAACCGCCGACGAGTGCCGGTGCAAGCTCCAAAGTGTCAGCGATAAAGTTTTGTTGTAAACTATTAATAACCTCGTGTTGGGGGAAATATTTGGTGACTGTTTTACCGTGCGTGTGTCGCTATTGTAATCGTACTCGTTATCTCGTACCGGTGAAAGCTTTCAACATATTAGTGGCTATACTTTCATTGTGAATGTTTACTTTAAATAGGGTATTTTAGAGAGTTTAGCTGTAGAATAAATAAATTATTTATGTTGTGATGGTAACGTTTAGCCTTATATGAGAAAGAAAAACAAAGTAGCGTAACAAAGTGCCTTATAGTGAAGTATCGCGCCCTCGAGGTGCGCAGGAGTGACTCACCATGCGGCTCGCGCTGTGCGCGCTGCTGCTGCTGCTCCCGGCGCCGGCGCCGGCCTGGCGGTCCGACACGTAAGGAAGTGCACCTCTAACTACTCACTCTTTACACTTTTTGTAAACACAAACTAGGTTACCTATTTTAAACCCGTTGAGTTGAAGGTTAAGCCTAGAATCTTTCAAGAATAGAACAAAAGTTAAAAAGCCAGATGCTGGAGAATCTGAAAACAAATAGCATCATGCATCGTATACCCACTTCGGCCGTGATCCATCTGCTTTACTTCGAACAAAAATATATTTGTGCGCCTTTCAAAAAGTCCATGCACTCTGCGTATTTAGCTTTCATTAAGTATGCCTATCTAATTCTTATTCATTTGCAGTGTCCACCCCACGTCCTTGTGTACAGTACGTTGAATATTATAGTGGCTTGCGTTGCGTGACTATGTAACATCACAATATATGTGCATACGTACGCGTGCGCTTGTAAAACATTGCAAATACGTAACAGTCATTTATATTAAATTAACTAGAGAACCATGGCAATGGCAACTTCGTGATTGATATTCAACCAGTCATACTGCCGCATTTCTATTGCATATTATTATAATAACACGTTCTTGTAAAATTTACAATAGCCATCTTAATTTTTTATGTTTATCATTTCATTAGTCAAATAATTTATGAAACAATGCGCTTTTCGGAATCTTTTAGAATTAATTTTGAAAGAACTCAGTAGGTTAGGTTAGTTTTATAAAATTACCTACTGAATTTAAAAACAGTTTTAGAAAGAAAAATATTTTGTGTCAATTACGTACATATTAAGATGACAGATCAAGAACAAATGATTCACTCTGAATTTTAATTTTATGGCAGTCAATATGGACTAATATAATTTAATAATTAATTGTAAACTCCGACAATTTTCCATATAAATATACGAAATTGTAACGAGATTAGGGTTCATTATTTGAGGGGTATAGAATCAAAGTCCGCTAAATCGCACAGTAAAATTGTGGAATCAACTCCCGTCTACGGTGTTTCCAACTAACTATGACATCGGGGCCTTCAAGAAAAGAGTGTATTGTTCCCTTAAAGGCCGGCAACGGACTAGAGAGAGAGAGAGAGAGAGAGAGAGAGAGATGTTTATTTACACATATTCGATACACAGGAAATACAGTTGACAGGAAAAGATACAAATATAAATCATCGAATAGTATAAATTGGGCCCCACTCAGCATAATGTTGCGGCAAGCCGCAACGCTGTTTTTCAGTGGGACCCATTTAAAAACTAAACACAGAAAAAAAAAATAAAAAAAACAACACAACACACTGTGATGACACGAACGCCAGCGGAAAGTAGTTCGCAACAAAACCTAAATAGGTACAAACCGGAAGTATGTATGGCAACACTTGAACAGTTTAATCGTATCTGAACCATTAAACCGCAACAAATTACGCCAAGGATTATTCTGGCTACTGTAGTGAATTATCAGCAATTTCACTAATTTTGATATTGTGACGCATCACTCAACCTTCGATAAAACAAACTTAAAAACAATAAAACATTATAATGACTTAAAAGTTAGGCGGGGACGCAGCCCGGCCATTTGTAAAGTCGTTCACAACAAATTTAAGCTACCGCCGTTTCGTGTGAAAAAAAAAAACAAAAAATACGTAGCAAATAACAAAAAGAATATATATATATTATTATCTACACGAACAATTAAAGAGTCTGTGTCAAATGCGCTCAATGTACGTGCTGCCCTGAGAGCGCTACCCCAGCCAGTCAGATGTCTTGTTGGAGCGAGGTAAGTAAAAAAAAAAAATGTTCTGTTTAGGTTATACATTGTGCGAGAAAGTGAATTTTACATTTTGTTTTAAAATTATGCTTTGACTTTAAGGCACGGATCGGTGGAGGCAGATCATTCCAACACTTCGTGGCCGCGTATCGAAAGCTACCGCGAAATGCAGCTGAGTGGTGCGGAGGGAAAATAAGCTGAAGGTACCTCTCCGAACGGACTTCCGCAGACCTGGCGTTACGCGACCAGGTCAGCCTACTGTACAGGTACGAAGGCTGTTGCTGGTTAACAATACCAAACATAAGGGTGGCCATGTGCAGTTTTCGGCGCGAAGACATATTTAAAATGCGATTCCGGTTAATGTACGGAGATACATGGGTACGGGGAGGAATAATAAAACAGAAACGCGCGCATGCGTTTTGAACGCGTTGTATTACGCGCTGTGTGCGTGCCAAAAGGCGCGGGCCATATACGATGTCTCCGTAGTTCAACTTTGACAGTACCAAAGCATCGCAAAGTCTGATCCTAAGCTCAACATCGAGGTATTCTCGAATTTTATATAGCAGCTTAAGCCTGTAAAAGCAATTACGTACTGTGTTATGCAAATGTGATTCAAACCGCAATTCCCCGTCCACGAGCAAGCCCAAGTTGCGAGCCTCAAGCACACGTTCCAGAGGCTTGTCGTCAATGTGAACCTTTAAGTTAATTTTGGATAATTTATCTATCTGCTGTTTTGACCCCAGGATTAAGTATTTTGATTTACTGGGGTTTAAGATCAAAGAATTACGATGCGACCAGGCGTTAATCCTGTCGAGATCCTCATTGAGCTTGTCGACCTGTAAGCACGCGTTGTCACCGCTACACGAAATGTACACTTGCAGGTCATCCGCATAAATGTGGTAGTTACAATTTCTTATCATTTGCGTAATATCACTGGTGTAAAGGACAAACAATACTGGAGCCAGGATGGACCCTTGCGGAGCACCCCTGGGCACTGAGCACAGCTCAGACACCGCGCGCTCACCGTTCGGTCTACACAGTTCAACCAGCTGACTGCGGCTACTCAGATAACTAGCAAACCAATTGACGGTGTCATTATCAAAACCGTAGTACGATA
Source organism: Archips xylosteana (assembly GCA_947563465.1). NCBI lineage: Eukaryota > Metazoa > Arthropoda > Insecta > Lepidoptera > Tortricidae > Archips > Archips xylosteana. The sequence continues at coordinate 7,525,210 of OX387344.1, forward strand.
ATTTTGACAGGAGTAGAGAAATATTTATAGTGTCGAAAGCTCTAGAAAAATCGAGTAAAGTAAGAATGGTACCGTGCCCATTGTCCTGTGCCGATAGTATATTATCTGTGACGTCTAGTAGCGCAGTAGCAGTACCCCGGTTTTTGCGAAAACCAGACTGTACAGCCGGTAGGATATTGTTTACTTCAAGATAATGTGACATTTGTTCACAAACAATTTTCTCTAGGACCTTTGAAAAACAAGGTAATAGGCTGATTGGGCGAAGATCTTTGGTACTTACAGGGTCTGGTACTTTAGGGATAGGTCGTACTAAGGCTGTTTTCCAACAGTCGGGAAAAGAATTAGTTGTTATTGACATATTTATTATTGAAGTGACAATTGTCAAGGTACGGGGTAGCGTAAGCACCAACATGTCCAAGGAAATTTCATCTATCCCCTGTGCATTTGATTTGAAAGTTTTTATGATTTTGAAAACATGAGATTCCGTTACTGGTTTAAGTCTAAAAGTAGTTTGGCTATGGCGATGAAATTCGAAAAAGGTTAGATCATTAATTGATACGTGGTCACTACCGGGCAGGTCAAGAAAATGTCCATTGATTTTATTGGGATCATTTAAATGCGCAGGCAACTCCCCTTTCGTGCGGTTATCGCTGATAACATTGTTTTTTAGGTTTTTCCACAAAATTTTAGTATCATTGATATTACAATTTATTTTTTGCTTAAAATAGGCCCGCTTTTCACTGTGTATAGCCGACACTACGATATGCTTAAGGTCTTTGTAATATTTCCTATGAGCAGGAGAGCCCGTCCTCCGATACCTGTCGTGAGCCTCGTTACGCAAACGCATCATCTGCTTCACGGTGTGAGTTATCCACGGACACTCGTGGGATTTAGCATAAACAGTTTTAAACGGCGCGTGGGCATCGAACAAGGAGATAAGATGTTGATTAAAGGCAGCTACCATTTCATCGAGGTTTGACAAAGTAAGAATATATTCCCAATGTATTTCGTTCAAGTCCCGTCGAAATAAATCCTGGTCTATGTCCTTCAGTGGTCTGTAAACTATCCGTCTCGGTTTGGGCTTTGCGATTTTAATATCCATCTGACAAGTTACGAAGGCATGAGAGCTCAGATCTGGGATATAATTAACATTTGTGGCGCAAACTGGAGCATCGGTACAAACAAGATCAATCAGCGTACTGCTATGTTCTGTAAAATTAGTTGGCTGGTCTACGTACTGGACTAAATTGAAATGTAGTAAAAAATTCATTATTTTCTTTGTATTCGTATCATTGGAACGTAAAATATTTATATTAAAATCTCCTAATATAATAACAAAGTCGCTCTTAGCAAAGTGACTCACGGATTCACTAAGGGCATCAATGAATGTGTCAACGTCGAGCCAAGGTGGCCGGTATGCTGTGCCAATTGCAACCCTCGCACCGCTGACGGTAAGGTTGAGCCACATCTGCTCGACCGCGTCGTGTGAAGTAGGGTGCGCACACACACGGGCGCGCAAGCCGTCTCTGACGTAGAAGCCCACCCCACCACCGCGCGAGCGCACGGCGGCGGGACGCGGCGCATGGCGCAATCTATAGCCATTCAGCTTTGGTGCGCGAGTCTCCTCGCCCTGTCTGAGCCATGTTTCGTTTATTGCCATTATATCAACAGAAAAAGTCTTCATTGCTACAATAAACTCCTCATGCTTTGTACCAAGAGAGCAAGGATTAAGCAAACCAACTAAAAGTTTGTTTTTTCCAATCATCATGTGATCTTATTAAATAGGTATCGGTTTATGTGATTTGTTGTTGTATTTAATATTTGCACGCGATTTTTAACAACACCATCAGTGAAAAACAAGAGTGAATAATAAAGATATGAGTGGGAAAATAAAAATTGCTCTTGTATACGGCTACGTAAATCAAGCACATCTGACCCGACTATTTTGTAAGCAATAATCGGAGAACATGACACAGCGGAGAACAAAAGGTAAAAAACATACAATGATATTATTATTACATACACAACAAGAACAGGCATTTCAACTTTCGTCCCGGAGAAAAAATTAGGCCTTAAACTAAGGTTTTCAGAAAAACCTGTGCAATGTCTGCCTCGGAGCGAACTCTGTTGGCCGGAGCGTCCCTATCGCGCCGGGCAAGCACGCGTCCTCCACTGGTCCAGGGGGCTCTCCAGCCGTGCTTCGCGCATTCCTGTCTCACCAAGTAGAACAACCCTCTGTTGTGTTTGGTGAGGCGCTCGTTGACGTAAAACCGGCACGGAGGGCCCGGCAGACCGAAGCCGGTGGTGTCAGCGCCACGGCGCACCCGCGCCGCACGCAGCAGCTCGTCGCGGGGCGCGCGGCGCGCCAGCCGCACGACCAGGGGCCGCGGCCGCGCGTCGCTCGCGCCGCCGCCGGGAGGGCACCGGGGCGCCTCCTCCTCAAGTAGCCGCTGAGAATTGCCCCCCGTACGTCGGAGCCCGCCCACTCGATTGGCAGAGACGATGTCCCGGTCGTCAAGGGCAACCCCGAGTTTCTGTGCGACCAGGAGTACCAGGTGCGCGGGACGCTCGTTGGTTTCTTCGGGGATCCCAGTGAGTTCTATGTCGTTCACCAGGAGCTCCTGGTCCCTATCATTGAGCTCCATTTTTAATTGGGCTATGTTATCCATTAGCCCCGCATCGACAACGCCCCCCCCGGCCGCAAGGCGCTCCTCCATGCGCTCTTCCATGCGCGACACTCTGTCCTCGACCGCATCAATCCGAGACCTGAAGGTTGATAAGTTTTTGTTTATGTCGGCTATCTCTTGACGCAGTCCCGCCATTTCGCTCCGCATGGAGTTGAAATCTGTTCGAAACAGTTTCATCTCTTTGGCCAAGTCGTGCATGGGGTCCCGGTCGGGAGCCGCGGCGTTAGCCCGGCCGTGGGGCGCGGCAGGAGCCCGGGCGTGGGCTGCGGCAGGAGCCGGGGCGGGGGTCGGGGCGGGGGTCGGGGATCCTGAGATCGGCGCAACCGCATCACCTCCCTCGCAAGAAAATTCGCTCACTTTCACCGGCGTGTTGGAGTTGTCCATACGGGGCACTTTGGTTCTGCAATTTGGGCACGCCCAGGACGCCGCAATACGCGCCCCCTGCGGGATGCCCACACAGCCCCGATGGTAAACGGCGACGCATTTCCCGCATTTAGCGACATCTGTCGCAGCTACAAATTTCCCGCAACCCGAACATTGCATAGCCATAGGGATATTAATTACTGTCCGACAATGATCGGCACAGATGTTCACGGGCTATCAAACAGATGGCGCTGTCTCGCGTAAACAACCAAAGTCAGACAATAAACACCCAAATCAAGTTCCCGCTCAGAGGTACCGTTATGCACAAAAAACCCAGCCGACGCGTCGCACAAATAACAACTTTTAATACACAATGTTATTATTTATGTTCACAACAATATTTTTTTTTTGTAAGTGGGTAAGACACAAGAGAGTAGTTTAATGTTGTAATTTTGTTTTTGTTCTAATGTAATGTTTTGCACTTCACTTCAACTGGATAACACTTGATGTAATTTATTACTTGTTAAGCCATATATTCACAGTAAATAAGAACTTGACAAAGAAAGTGTTTAATTTTAAAATAATACAACAGTAATTCGGCCACCCAATGTCACCAACGTTCGTGACGTCATAGACGACTAGTGACCCTTCTGGGGTTACTGGTTCTCATGGGTGGTGGTGATCGCTTACCAACAGGTGACCCACTTGCTCGTATGCCTCCCTCTATCAATAAAAAAAAATCCATTTGGTTTGGTATGGATTTAGCGGACTTTGATTCTATACCATACCCCTCATTTGTACGTGTCATCTTAGAGTGAATCTTGTAGGTAAGACTTACATTATTATTAATGCCTAAATAAGTGCGCTTGCTCAAAAAAATTGCAAGGACATGTAGGTAGGTTTATATTGAAAGCCAATTTAACTTCTTGGTATACACACGTAGAACATTATTTTCGTGTCGATCTTATTACTTGTAAATCTGAAGCACTACGTAAAACTTACTTCTAGATACATAACTGCAGATATTCCACTTTTTCTGCTGTGTAATGCCTGTAGATAAGATCAGATACAAGATAAAGTATAGATATGAGTTCAAGGGTAAACCCAATAATCGATGTTTCATATCTGTATGCTGGGTCCGTGGGTCATAGAACTCGTAAGTACTTAAATTAATCAAATATTAATGTTTATCTTTTCTTTATTCATATTTTCTAAATAGAAGAAAAAATAAAAAGAAACAGCAGAGCTTTGAAACTAAAGATGAGGTGGGTGAGCCTGAGTGTTGATATTACGAGTATACTGATTTTAGAAAAGTTACATCTAAAGATGTTTGATGCTATTTTCAGCAATAATTAACGAATAGAATAAATGTCTATGCAGATGTGCCTCAGAATCCTCAGAACACTTCACGTTATTTGACAAAAAAAGTAAGTAAATGTTGTGGTTAACATACGTGTTTAAAATTTTAGGAAAGTAATCTAAAATGTATAAATGTAAGAACTTCCCTCCCTTGGTCATACCTATTACACATTTATAAAAAAACCTGTCAAGTACGTATCGGGATTGCTCTGTAGTAACCTGCGAGAAATATTTAATAACACGTTTTGATCTACTATTACTCGTTAACTTGCAAAGCCAAATAGGTTTTGCAAGCTACACAGTTAAGTAGTTAGTACAGATAAATAGCTGAGTCGATGTGGATTTCTGATAATGCGATAGATTATTTTTTAACAGCAGCGCAACCTAACATTGGTTGTGAATGTTATCACCCGAATTCAGATGTCAAGTCCATCTACGCTACGCGCTACGGCGTAGCGGTGCTACGGCTCTACAGCCTGCTTTGCGCGTTGACAAGAAAAACAAGTCAATATTTTGAAAAATCAAGCTGAGTACAATAAAAACCGGCCAAGAGCGTGTCGGACACGCCCAGGATAGGGCTCCACAGCCGTTACGAAAAAATCCTTGCATATTGTTATTAACTTTACTATTAATTATACTATTCGTATTAAACAAGTAATGTTTTTCTAAGGATTTTGTATTTTGTACGGAATTTTCTAATTAGGTATAATAAATAATAAATAAATAAATATTAGGGGGACAATCTTACACAAATCGACCTAGTCCCAAACTAAGCAAAGCTTGTACTATGGGTACTAGACGACGATAAACATACTTATATAGATAAATAAATACTTAAATACATAGAAAACATCCATAACTCAGGAACAAATATTCGTGCTCATCACACAAATAAATGCCCTTACCGGGATTCGAACCCAGGACCTCTTGCTTCGTAGGCAGGGTCACTACCAACTAGGCTAAAGCGGTCGTTGAATAAAGGAATTTTTATGAGTTAGGCTGTTATTTACTCTTGAACTGCTAATATTGGCAAGCAAATTTAGCCGTTATAATCTTCCTTATTTCATACCAACTGTTCGTCTTCACAGTCCTTTTAAAAGACCCATCCAACCTCACCTCACCCCACAATATAAGGTTAGATGAGAAAAAAATCACCCCACTTCAAGTCTGCGGGAGGTACCCTAAAAATTTTTTTGTAAAAGATTTATCGTCTAATAATAAAATATTGGTATTTTACCTACCTTAAAGCCCAATTTAGACCTTCAGGAAAAATCGTGCAAGTTGCATTACATTGCGGCGGCGCTCGATTGATCACTTCAAGCTCGTTGGCTTTATAGCCTAGCAATGTAATGCAAAAATTCGTGTTATTTTCTAACAAAGCTGACCAGACTAGCTATGTTAATATCCATTGGCTGTGATGTTTATCTTGAAAGGCTATTTTCTTCACATTTTAGGACAAAGGTCCACATACCTTATTAAGTTATTACCTAATGTTAAATTATTATTCCTGTTGCAAGTATATATACCCGACTTACGCAACAGTTAATATCTCGATTAAGCTTTCACTATTCCCCAACTGGAAAGAAACTTAATCTAATTAAAAAAAGTCAGATTTTAAAGTCAGAAGAGCTTAGTTTTTATTTAAACTATGTGGTCTTACAAACAATTATGAAATTTGGGACGCCTTTACCTTGTAGCTACATAATAGATGTTCTATAGGAGCAATATGCATTTTTTTAAATATTAATATTACATACAAGCTGTGTGTGAACAATATGAATTGTATAAAGCCAGCTTTAAGTACGTATCTTACTGTACCTACTTTTTACTGACTGTACTTATATTGTCATCCAAACTACACACACATACCTACCAAATTTCAAGTCGATCAGATTAGAACTGGGTAAAATTTGACTACCGAAATTAGGCCTTAAGAAATATACAAAGACTAGCTGGGCAACAGCCCGCGACTCCGTGAAGAATAGGGGTATAAAAAATAGCCTACGACCTATTTTCAGACTTAGGGCCTAAGCACTCGGCGTTTTTTGAACGCGCCGTCAACGCGCGTTTGCAGCGCGTTTTTCATTCCATTAGATCAACCTTAAGGTCCCTAGCACACGGCGTTTTTTAAATAACGCGCCGTGTGCTTAGGCCCTTACAAAATATAGACAAAAAAAAACATAAAAATCGGGCAAGCCGTTTCGGAGGAGTTTGATAACAAACACCGTGACACGACATTTTTATATATTAGTATTAGACAAGATATCAAGTTATAAAACAAGTTGTAAAACTGGTTGTCAATTTGCGTTGCAGAGTGAAAGCTTGGAGCCGAGCCCTCGGCGAAGAACTGTGGGGCCTCAAAGTAGCCCTCACCAAATCTGATCAGATAAAAGCCGTAAGTACATAGTAATTAATTACCAAATTCATAGTGGGAAACAAATCGCAAATGCTATAAAGTGCTAAATTTTATAGTTGATGAAACTTAAATTTCTGTCAGATACCTACTGTTTAGCTCTATCCCATCTGAATTACAAACGTCAGTAACATTTAATTATGTTACCTTAGTCGATATGTGTATAAACTATTCTTTTCTGTCCAATCATAATAATGTAATAAACTAGCTGCCCGCCCCAGGTTCGCACGGGTGTACTTAAGTGTACTACTAATAAAAAAAACAACCTTTTCTTTCATACAAACTTTCTCTCAATACTTAGTTACTAACACAACAAAAAATAAATAAATAAGTGCAGCCGTTCTGAAGTTATACGCGTATATATACACTTTCTATAATTGATTTTTATTAATATATGTAGATCAGGAAGATTGTGAAAATATTGGATGTTTGTTATTCAATCACACAATAACGACTGAACGGATTTAGGTGAAACTTACCAAAGTTACAATACCAATACCTACAGATAAATAAAAATCTGAATTGAGACATAGATACTTAATATCCCGGTAATGCGTTCTCATGGGATAATTTTTGCGAAGATGAGACCTACGATGGAGCACGCTTGCCTAGTAAATGCTCATTCACCTTTGACTTGAAAGCGGCCAAATTGTAGTGTTAATTGTAGTGTGTGTGTTATACTTTCAACAAGAATAGAGGGCGCTGTCCAGAACTTTTTTGGTTTCAAGATGACGCATTAATTTCATCTGCAATCAATAAACAATATTATTCGACCGAACGCCGTGCTTTCGAAATGTTACCGTAACACTTTTTAGACCCAAATCTGATTGTAAATGTTTATCGTAAGATATTATTAAAGCAGGCGAAGTCACGAGATAAGGCTAGTATAAAATATATAGGTGATTGCATCGTATAAATTAACTTCGTAACACAAAACTAATCAAAAAATTAAAATATAATAACTATTTCACTGCTTAGCCCATATTTGCCAAATTGTAATCCAATTAGGTACAAGTCGCGAAATGAAAAGGTTCGTCACATTTCGACTCTATGTCAACGGGTTAAGGTAAAAAAGGCGAACCTTTTCATTCCGCTACTACCTATAAGCACACGTGTTGTGTATAAATTAGTTAGAACAAAACTTAATTTATATGGAGGCATGAGCTCACTGGTGACTTTTAATCATATTGAGAAACTTACGCCATAAATTTTCATCTTGTCAAATTAACATACACTCGAGGTCATAAATATATGTACGCTACCAAGACGTCAAAAATATCTATACAACTCTATGCCACTAGTCATATGGTTGGTGTTTACATATATTTGATGCGATTACTGTATACATATACCCTTGACTATACGTAGGTGCTTGATGGAACCATTCTAATCTCGTGACATGAATTGGGAATCAAATTCTGATCAGTTTCAGTTGCCGACAAGATGTGACTGGAGACACCCTCTATAAACTTTTCATTAATAGATACAGATTCTACATTCGTTTGGAATTATTTTATTTACTTAGGTGGAGTTCAAAAAGTTGGATACCTCAAAATTAGTATGAAAGTTTTCCGTTGTGACACGAAAATTAACCATACAATTTTATGAGTAATTATCATGATTTTATTTCCACTCAGTCGATTTTTATGGTTTACAACCATTTAACGTGGTCTAATCATTGATCTCCACTCATTTCATTGCAAACTTTTTTTAATGCTATATGATAAATTCGTATTATTTCTTATTGTTATTATATTATTGAAACTAGACTCGTACCTTGAATAGAATAGAACTTAATCAACTGAACACTATTTACAAAGGAAGTCGCTAGGGTTTTAAGAATTTTTAGTAACTAATAGGGATTTGCTGCTGTTTGACATCGTAATAATAAGATTTAAATTATGAGTCTAATATTAAATAGATTTATGTCTAAATCGTATGCGTAAATACTTTTTCACTTCTCATGCTCTTAAAATGTTACTTTAGTCTCTGCATATCGGGACTAAAGCTCTTTTTTGATCTCTAGGGATTAAAGTAAAATTTTTTTAATTGACTATGGAAACCCCTAAACTGCCAATCACGGTGTTTGTGAATGGAGGATTATCGCCATTTTCAGTAACTGGGTATAGACAATTTTAAAGCTTTCCACAGACCGAAGCGCGCTGCGGACGCACTGTAGCGCCCTGCGCTTCGGTCTGTGGAAGCCTTTAGGGCGTGGAAATAATCTTAAAATGACAACTGTATAAAAAATATTTAAAAAATAATAATTTCGTGAAACACATTGAATAATTACGAATATACAATTATAAAATAAAATAAAACCTACCTATTTAATTATAAAATATTAAAGATGAATTCATTTTATTTTGCATATAAAGATTTCCTTTAGCTTAGGTGTTTTTTAATTTGTTTTTTTTTTAAAAAACGCTGTCGGCAAAGCAGTTCCCTGCTCTGTCGATAAAATAACAATCCGCACTGTCGGCAAAGCAGTGCTGGAGTGTACGGTAGATAGAGCAGTTACGTTTGAAAGTTAATATGGCGTGACTTCAAAACAATGCGATGTCAGTTGCATTTAATAGTAAATAGAAAGTATAATTGGATATAATTTAACAAAGAATTGGCATATAGAAAATAAACTTAAAATGTCGTTTCTTTATTCACGGGTAAGTGTTTCAGTTAACAATATATTTTGTGTGTTAACTTAGATCAATTAGGTTAATTTATTTGCCGATTCTAATGAATGAACAATTATCATTCTTACATGCATAGTCCAATTAGTTTTAACATAGTCTTTAAGTTAGAATCTGTTGGCTAATTATGCAAGCATTTAAAACGTCACTTTACAAAAAAATATAAAAGAAAAGAAAAGACATCGGTATTTTTTTTTGCTATTTGAATTTTGAACAGATATCCATTGCTCGTATTGAGCATACGTTGTAAAAAAGTAATTTTGTGCGTCGTTTTTTTCCTCGCATTCAAAGTGAAAAGTAGAGTGTTTAACGCGGGACTAAACTACCATAATGACAACTCGAATTATAGCCTCCCTCGCTATCGCTCGGGTGGCTAAATATCTCGTGTCATTATGGCTTGTTTTAGTCCCTTGTTGAACAATCTACTATTAAAAGCATGCGAAAGGAAAGAAAAAAAACGCATTTACGTAAGTTGTCTTGAAGTTTGTTTGTTTGTTTTAACGACCGCTTTAGCCGAGTTGGTAGTGACCCTGCCTACGAAGCAAGAGGTCCTGGGTTCAAATCTCGGTAAGGGCATTTATTTGTGTGATGAGCACGAATATTTGTTCCTGAGTTATGGATGTTTTCTATGTATTTAAGTATTTATTTATCTATATTCGTCGTCTAGTACCCATAGTACAAGCTTTGCTTATTTTGGGACTAGGTCGATTTGTGTGAGATTGTCCCCTAATATTATTATTATTATTATATTATTATGTACCTAATGGATCATTATCAAGATAATCTCATAGCTACTTTTTATCAACATAGCAAACTAACTATTAGTAATTAATTTATGGAGAGGAAATATTTTTACCTTAACTACCACTACATGACCTAACATACAAACCGAACTACAAATTATATCCGAGATTTACTGACAACTTTTCCAGAATCGAAAAAGACTAAGTAAGTTCTAGTCGAATTCATCAGGACCATTTACTGTCGTTAAAGGCAATTACAGCGGCATGCCCGCCTGTTCCCCTCTGACCCGGAAAATCAAAGGGAAAATCAACCGAATACGAGGCAGTGAGATGGAAAAGAAACTTTTCATCATATTCTGACTCCTACACCGGAAAATGTAATCCCAAGCAACGGGACTGAAGTAAATTAATCTTTACTTTAAGAGTAAACATAAAAGTAACCAAAATTATAGAAAAATATAGGTAACGCCACCAGAGTTGAGGCCACGCACACAACCACATCTCGTGTAATGACAGCGGGATTTTGACGTTGTGTTGGCGTTAAACGCCAACACAACGTCAAAATCTCGCTGTCATTACATGAGATGTGGTTGTGTGCGTGGCCTCAACTCTGGTGGCGTTACCTATACATGACATGATATCTATATACATAACACTCATGCAAAGTGCCCACTTTTGACTCAGTAGTAATATAGGTAGAGCTTGTCTAATTTATAACTATAAATTGAAAATTTTAAAACCCCCCAACGCAATTTAGTCGCACATAATTATGTCTGAAGATAAAGTAAATACCCATTATGCGTCTAAGATCCCTTCCGCAGCTGACAAAAGAGCTTATAACTTTGAAACGGCTGAATCGATTTTGATGAAACATGTCTAAGAACCATCGCCAAGAAACCAGCTTTCAAATAAAAAAAACCGCATCCGAATCGGTTCACCCGTTTTAGAGTTATGGTGCCACAGACAGACAGACAGACAGACACACACACATAGCGGTCAAACTTATAACACCCCTCTTTCTGTGTCGGGGGTTAAAAATGACGCGCGCTCAACCACCGCATCTACGCACATCTGCCAAGAGAAATATTTATCTATTGTAGCTTAAATAGAGTTTCAAATTCTGTGCGTAAATGCGGTGTTGGGGCGCGTCATTTTAAATTAGACAAGCTCTACGTATATTGAAATGCTGAAAACTGTCTAGGTATAAAAAATATCCCTAGGCACTTTTGATGAGTGTACTTAGTAGTATATATAGTTTTAGGGTTCCGTACCCAAAGGGTAAAAACGGGACCCTAATACTGAGACTTCGCTGTCCGTCCGTCTGTCCGTCTGACAGTCTGTCGCCAGGCTGTATTTCGGGAACCGTGGTAGCTAGAGAGTTGAAATTTTCACAGATGATGTATTTTGGTTGCCGCTGTAACAACAAATACTAAAAAATAGAATAAAATAAATATATTAGGGGGCTCCCATACAACAAACGTGATTTTTTTTGCTCGATATTGATAACGACAACAGGTAGACGTTTGAAATATTCACAGAATATTTAGTTATATATTCACTTTAAAAATAAATAATTAAATTAAAATAAAACAAATATTTAAGGGGGGCTTGTATGGGAATACAAGAAACGTGATTATTTGACGTTTTTATAGATAATGGTACGGAACCCTTCGTGCGCGAGTCGGTCGGACTCGCACTTGGCCGGTTTTTGTTACAAACATGTCTATAAAGTATCTCCTGTACTTTATCGTACAATACGAGTACACATTTGAACATATTATTTAACATACCCATTGCTTACGATTTTGCATAGGGGTAGGTAGTTATGTGGTGAAAATATTATCAAGTACATTTTATATGCTAACTAAGGATTGCCGACTATGATCTGTTCAATACTAGAGTATGCCTTTAATTTTAAATAAGAATCGACAGTAAGCAACAAATAAGTATGCCTACACTCACAAATATCTCTAAAGTCAGTCATTCATAGGCAACAGACGCGAGTGTGACTTTTTATAAGTATAATATGCATTCTGACTATACTATTCCGAAGTTAAAGTCAGAGAAAATCGATGACCTGCCGGCTATTGCGTGACTAACTACCGTTTCGACTAGTAACTTTCTGAATCACATTTTTTACCCTGTGGCGTAAATAAAGAACCAATTGTTTATAGTTCAGCATAAAGTTGTTTTTGGAACAACATAATTAAGTAAGATACGAGGTTGAGATAGTAACCGATAGCGTTACTGCTCTTTGTACTACAACTGAAGTAAGAAAGTTTGCGTAATTTATACAAATTCGGTTAGACATTTACACCGAATGTGAAAAAACTCGTAAAGAATATTTTCAGCAGGTAGGTAGTTTAATAAGTTAGGATGAACACCCTTGTTAAAGTTTATTTTACTTTTCTTACCTACTTATTTTCTTGGTTAAAATGAATCAACAGGTAGAAAAAAGAACTTTATACGGATGTTCAAATTCACTATCTTAGTTGCCTTCCATAATATCCAAAAATGTAAGACGCCAGGTATCACCCGACTGTCGAATGAGGGTTATTTTTTTCGAGCGTTTGTATTTATTTACGTATTTATGTATGTATGTAATGATTGTATCAATCTTTGGCACGCCCTGCAGCCTAAACGGCTCAATGATTTTGAAGTGTGAGGTGTCATTAAATTCGTCTCAGTTCCAAGAGTGACATAGGGTATATATTTTTCCGGAATTCCCATGGGAACAGGAATTATACTGGCGGTTTTTTTTCATCTTTTTTTTTTTTAAATAGCCTGGTGGATGTCCCACTGCTGGGCAAAGGCCTCCTCTTTTTCTTTCCACCCGTCTTTTTCCCTCGCAAAATCCCGCCAAGAAGGGTCAAAACGGTCCAAGTCATCCCGCCATCTCCGTTTTGGTCTGCCCCTGCTCCGGTACTCGTCGCTTGGAAACCCAATCGGTGACGATTTTTGCCCAGCGATCCGGATGCATTCGGCAGACATGTCCCGCCCAGTCCCACTTGAGTTGAGTTTGGCGGTCTTTGTCCCCACATCGACAATCTGAGTTCTGGAACGCAGGTCGGTGTTTCTGATTCTATCAGTTACTTATCAGTTAGTATTGAAATAAAAGTTATTTACGATACCGTTTACCGACATCTCTACCTGTCATCTGTCTTTAACATGCATAGAAATAATTTATTTTATTCTTAAATAGTAAACTAATGAAATAGATGCTTTCATACTAACCATATCTTTTTCTTGAAAGCATAAATATTAACCCACTTCAGATGCAAATAAAATTTAAAATTCTGAATTTTGTTAATTTTTAGTCCCATGCATAACTAACTCTGAGATATATTAAGCTGCTCAGCAACAATAGTAGATTGTTCAACAAGGGACTAAAACAAGCCATAATGACACAAGATATTTAGCCACCCGAGCAGAGCGAGGGTGGCTATAATTCGCGTGTCATTATGGCAGTTTAGTCTCGCGTTAAACACTCTACTTTTCACTTTGAATAAATAAATAAATAAATAAATATTAGGGGACAATCTTACACAAATCGATCTAGTCCCAAACAAAGCAAAGCTTGTACTATGGGTACTAGACGACGATAGACATACTTATATAGATAAATAAATACTTAAATACATAGAAAACATCCATAACTCAGGAACAAATATTCGTGCTCATCACACAAATAAATGCCCTTACCGGGATTTGAACCCAGGACCTCTTGCTTCGTAGGCAGGGTCACTACCAACTAGGCTAAGCGGTCGAATGCGAGGAAAAAAACGATGTTTTAGGTATACTAATCTACAATATTACTTTTATACAACGTACGCTCAATACGAGCAATGGACGTCTGTTCAGAATTCAAATTGCAATTTAAATTTGTTCCGCGGTTTTTTTTTGTTGAGTGACGCTTTAAATGTTTGCATTTTTAGCCAACAGATTCAAACTTGAAAATTATTTCATAGCTAATTGCACTAAGTATGCATAATAAAATGAATTCATCTTTAATATAATTAAATAGATTAATATTCGTAATTATTCATGGTGTTTCACGAAATTATTATTTTTTAAAATATTTTTTATAGGTACAGTTGTCATTTTGAGGTTATTTCCGCCCTAAAGGCTTCCACAGACCGAAGTGCAGGGCGCTACGGAGTGCTACGGAGCGGGCACTACGGAGCGCTTCGGAGCGTCCGCAAGGCGCTGCGGTCTGTGGAAAACTTTAAAATTGTCTATGCCCAGTCACTGAAAATGGCAATAATCCTCCATCCACAAACACCGTGATTGGCAGTTATGGGTTTCCAAAATTAAAAAAAAATTTACTTTAATCCCTAGAGATCAAAAAAGAGCTTTAGTTCCATGCAGAGACTAAAGTAACATTTTAAGAGCATGAGAAGTGAAAAAATAATTATCTAAATCGATACACAAATAAGTTAACATTTTCGAAAAGACGTACATGTAGGTACGTACATTGGTAAAATACAGAACTTTCTTTTTAGGGTTCCGTACCCAAAGGGTAAAAACGGAAACCCTATTACTGAGGCTCTGCTGTCCGTCCGCCCGTCTGAGACCAGGCTGTATCTCGGGAACCGTGATAGCTTGAGAGTTGAAATTTTCACAGATGATGTATTTCGGTTGCCGCTATAACAACAAATACCAAAAAATCGAATTAAATATATATTTAAGGGGGCTCCCATACAACAAACATGATTTTTTGCTCGATATTGATAACGGCATCAGGTAGACACAAGAAATATTCACAGAATATTTAATTATATATTGACTTTAAAAATACACCAGGCAAGAGGCAAAAAATAAATTAAAATAAAAAAATATTTAACGGGGCTCCCATACAACAAACGTGATTTTTATAGATAATTGTACGGAACCCTTCGTGCGCGAGCCAAACTCGCACTTGGCCGGTTTTTTTAAGTCACTTATAAAGCAACTAATTTTCATGCGTTAACTTTGTCATTTAACATATCAACAATACGATGCAAAAGGTTTTATGTTATTACATTGACAGTAATTAGATTCTGAGGCTTTCATGTTTCAGAAACATCAGGCATTCCACTAATTAAAATTAAGTTGATTATCATACTAAAATTTAGTAACTAAATGATGTTTTGTTTCAGAAATACAAAGAAATGAACGCAAGTGTAGGAAAAAAAGATGGAAGACAAATATTGGATTCTTCATTAGATTCAGTAGCGACGATGCTTACAAATAAAATCAACGCCGTTAAGGTAAGGTAGTTAAGTAAGTAGTTAACCTAATTAGGTTGTCGGACGTGAATCGTAGACAAACTTTTCATCGAATTTCATTTCATCGGAAACTATTTATAGAATATTCAAGCCCTATAATTTCTTTAGCAGTAAGTAATCTGGTTTCATCGATTATACATTGCAAATTTTCTTAATTCCTAGAACAACTGTATAAGGATTCATCATCATTATCACCATTCCAGCATTTATACGTCCCACTGCAGGGCACAGGCCACCTCTCAGAATGAGAGGGCTTGGGCCGTAGTTCCCACGCGGGTCCAGTGCGGATTGGGAACTTCACACACACCATTGAATTTCTTCGCAGGTGTATGCAGGTTTCCTCACGATGTTTTCCTTCATCGAAGGATTATTACTTCTTAAAACTTACATTTCATAAACTATTCAAAAGGCATAACAACTAAATATCGAAGTTAATTTCATCGGCGTTTTATCATTTCTCTATCTATTTTATTACCTCTTTTATTTTATAGTGTACACAGTAGGTACAACATAAATTATCATATGTAAATTGTCATTACAAAAAAGCCGCCAACAGCGAGCGAGCAAGACGGGTCAGAGCGCAAGCGACTCGGAAAGGTTAGGTTCAAAGGCTAATGCGGGAGCTCCTGCATTAGTTTTTGATGTTAGTTATTTTTTTATGACCACCCTGGAGTCTTGATTTTTATAAATAAAAAGCTCTCTTATAGCTCTTGCCTGCGACTCCGTCTGCGAATAATAGGGGTAGGTACAAAAAAATAGCCTACGACCTATTCTCAGACCTACCGAGAACGGAGAAAAAAAGTTTCATAAAAATCGGTCCAATCGTCTCGGAAGAGTTCGACAAACAAACACCGTGACACGAGATTTTTATATACATATTAGATATTAGTATTTCATTGATTATCGTGTTATATCTACCCACATCCGTCCGCTAGTGTATTGCGTTTAGTTCACCAAAACAAATTAGTTGCGTTACTATTAATATGTACATATTTGAATGATTTTTTATGAAACATCATATACGATTTGAATAAAACATGAAATAAAATATAATAATAATGATGATTTGATTATAATTTAATTTTTACATTTGATTTAATTTTATTGCTTTGATTATTTCTGGTATGATTGCATTTTATTTAATTAACTATTAATTTCAATGGAATGATGAATATTATTTTTATCAACTAATACCAATTTTTTTGTATTTTTATTGTGATATAGCTATTAACTGTGGTAATGCATAATATAATTTGACTTGTAAAATTTATAATTTTATTAATAAATGAATATGAATATGAATAAAAAATAACGAATTTTTTTTTTTTTTTTTTAAATTAAATTCTGTAGAATAAACAAACCATGAAATAATTATTCTACATTTTAATAATCGGTGATTTAAAAATACTTGATTTGACTGTTAGATGACATGAATTGTCATATAGTCGATGAAATAAAAATACGGGAAACGTTGCCTATGAACTAATACGTAGGTAATCGATGAAAAGTTTGTCTACTATTCAAGGGTAAACCCCTTAAAGGACTAAGTCGTTAGAACGCTGCGATATTGCAGCTGTTAGCTGGAGTTGTCGTTCATGTTAATCTAATTACAGTGTATCCACGCAACGGCTAAGCAGTTAGTGCGTGAATTCCAACTAAACAATGAGACATTTGACGACAACTTCACGTACTGCTCCGCAAAGTATTCCAACTTCACATACGAAGACGGCTCCGAACTGGAGAGAGATGAAGAGAAGATCCCAAATTTTGTAAAAAAGGAACAATTGCACTACCTGCCGAGTAATCTTGAGAGGGACTCTCATTTCTACAACATAAGCGTTAATACGAATATTAGCTGTGTACATGTTCCCACCAACATTTACTTCTTAGGCAAGTAGTACAAATCAAAACAATATTTTTGTTTACCCGATGCCTATGACCTAAAATTTCTAACAATAATAAATTATTTTTATAGAAACGGAAGCAAAACACGCTATTGTGTGGTCAAAAGGCCTTAACGACATCTTCACAAGGAATTACCAAGCAGATCCGTCTCTAGCGTGGCAATACTTCGGTAGCGCTAACGGCATCTTGCGCTTCTATCCCGGCATGCCGTGGAATATGAAGGAGACCGACATCTACGATTGCCGCGTGCAGTCCTGGTACATCGAGGCTGCTACTTGTTCCAAAGACATCATTGTACTCTTCGACGTCTCCGGTTCAATGACCGGATTCAAGAACTACGTTGCTAGAACCACCCTAAAGTCACTATTAGACACTTTATCAAACAATGATTACGTAAATGTGTATGCTTTCAAAAAAGAAACTTTCCTAGTGATGAATTGCTCCAAAGGTCTAGTACAAGCGACAAAAGAAAATATTGCAACTATAATACATATTCTTACTCCAACGGATGGTGGGAAAAAACACAAGATTCCATTAGAAGGCAACGCCAACCTTACTGAGGCTTATATAAAAGCGTTTGAGATGTTGAAAGTGGTAAGTTGATCAAATTTTGTAAAATTTTGACAAAACCATTATTTAAGGAAAATTTAAGTAAGGTGTGACCCAGAGTCGAGATTAATCGACACATTCGATGGTTTCACGGCATTAAAATGATTGCTGTTGAATAGTAAATTAAATCCTAGTTACCTATCCATAAGTAAAATATCACTATTTCCCGAGAACCCTTTCGCCTTATTTGATGTGTTTGTGAGCGCGACAAGGATAGTAAA
The DNA here is from genome assembly GCA_947563465.1 of Archips xylosteana. Classification (NCBI taxonomy): domain Eukaryota; kingdom Metazoa; phylum Arthropoda; class Insecta; order Lepidoptera; family Tortricidae; genus Archips; species Archips xylosteana. The sequence continues at coordinate 7,543,467 of OX387344.1, forward strand.
AGTGTCATCGTGATCAGCTAGACTAACAGTAAAGACACGCGTGGTCTTTTAGAATGGAGGTAGTTCCGTTTTTGCTAATTACATAATTCCGGGATTTTACTAAATTCTCATGGGAAAGTTTCTATAATTTCTAGATCAAGCGAGCAATATCCGGGATATCATCTCAATGATTAAATGATGAAAAGATTATAAAAAGTAGTATAGTTAGTTACGTTATTCCAGAAATCCATTTACTTATCTATATCTACATACCTACCAAATTTCATTTTGGTGTGAAGTTTATGATATTAAATTAATAGGACTAAGTAGATAGCTTTTTCTAGCCCTCCCTGATCCATCCGTCCCATTTACACCATATTTTACACCAATACGATACGCGAATCTCTTAGTATTGTCTTCTTCTTGCAGAGAAGGGTTGAAACCAACTGTAACGTCGCAAACCCCCAAGGCTGCAACCAGTTGGTGATGCTCATCACTGACTACGTACCTGGGAACCTTTCGGAAGTCTTCGAAGAGTACAATCGAGAAGCAGTCGATGGGAAGACCTACACACCTGTCAGAGTGTTTACTTATCTTATAGGAAAGGAAGTCACCAATGTCGCAGAGATAACATCAATGGCTTGTAACAATAGAGGCAAGTACAGATATCGCATGAGCATGAAGATTGACGTTTTTTCCGAATTATACCCAAACTAGAACACATTGAAAAATCAGAAACAAATAGCAAGGGCTGGGAATTCAACTCACGAAGTGTGGATCAAGGACCCATGAAGAGCTGGGTTCGATTAGCAATTCCAGCTATACTTTTCTATTGTGTTTCCGTTGTAACCGTACAATTAAAAACAAAAATCAGGATGTAAAATTTCTAAGCTTGATAGTGACTTATTAGAGACTAGCTTTTGCCCGCGACTCCGTCCACGTGGAATTAGTAATTTGGGTATTTTTTTTTTTTTTATCCAATTTGCTTTTTCATGAATTATGGCTCTCCTTAGTTCATCGATATAAAAAAAATTACCCCCCCCCGCAATTTTTATCTTCTTTTGTAGTTTTGATACTTAAAATTGCAGCGTATTGAAACAGTCGCGGCTTTTGTTTTAAGTATTTGAATTTTATTGGTTTTCGTTCGGCCGCGGTGCTGCAAACAAATGAGGCGCGGCCGCCGCGCGGTCACCTGCGCACCCTCAGCCTGCAGGCCCTGCAGCAGGTGCACGCCGTGCGATACAGACGAAATTAGACTTTAAACGCATAACAATAAGAACTATGAAAAGTGAGAATCACATTACTGCCCGGCGGGTTATAATGAAATTCTGTACAATATTACTGCCCGGCGAAAGCCAAGGGCTATAATGATTTACTTTGAGAAAGGTTTGCATGATATATAAATAATGCATTGTCGAGCAGGTGGTGTGAAAAATATTGTATGCAACGGTGTATAATTTGGTCTAAACGGCTCGTGCCGTCTTCCATTGCGATACTCACATTTGTTCGTATCGCAACTCACGTAACTCGCCTTTTAAGACTTCACTTATATTATAAAACCGTTGCGTATAACTATAAATTGAAAATTTAAAAAACCCCCAACGCAATTATGTCACTCGTATGTTTGAACGTTAAGTCAATACCCATTATGCGTCTAAGATCCCTTCCGCAGCTAACAAAAGAGCTGATAACTTTGAAACGGCTGAACCGATTTTGATGAAACATAGCCATAAAACCATTGCCAAGAAACCTGCTTTCTATTAAAAAAAACCGCATCCAAATCGGTTCACCCGTTTAAGAGCTATGATGCCACAGACAGACACACAGGCAGACACACACACATAGCGGTCAAACTTATAACACCCCTCTTTTTGTGTCGGGGGTTAAAAATACTATTAGATTTAGGGTTAAAATTTGCTTTAAAACAGTCTCACTGTGCAGGCTACCACGTGCACATTCACTCGGTGGAGGAGGTGCAGCAGCAGGTGTTGAAGTACATTAACGTGATCGCGCGTCCCATGATCCTGGACGGCAGCCCTCCACCACCTACATGGACCCATGCCAGTATCGACGCCACGGTAAGATAAGATATTTATTGACATGAAATATTTTTTCACACAAGGATTTGCTGGCTATATTTGCATTATCATTATACCTAGATATTTTCCTAGCACGAATGATTTTTTTTCCTTCTAATACTTAGTTTATCGATGTCTTATAAGTGGCATTATATCAATGAGACACGTTTGAAAATATAAAACAAGAACCCCAAATCGAATCAATGTTATTATTATGTCAAACACTAATCACAAGTTGTTCGTGCTAGAAAAATCTCTAGGTATAATTATCATCCAAAGTTGACCTATAGTTAAAGTTTTAACTCAATGCCATTGAAAAGTTCCTTCCATAACTTGACGACATATTACACAGTTCTTACCAGTACAAGTGCAAGCAATATTAGCATATCAAATGAGCAGAATTTCAGTCTGCAACTGTAAACCCTGTAGTTTGCATTGTGTTCGATAAACGTTGAAGAGTTCCAATAACTTGAAATTATACATTACATAGTTCTTATAAGTAAACTTAGCTTATCAAATGAATAAAATTCAGCCTTCCACTATCTGTAGTTAACCTAGCTTGCGCTGGATGCGCACGACTTGACAGGATTGTGTTCCCAAATATATAGCGCAGCACCAATTAACCGTTGGATTTCGATGTTGCAACCATTTCATACCTGTTAAGGGCCGAAGACACTAAATTTTTACTTTCTTATTTTTACAGAGAACTAAACTATGGGGAGTAAGCTCGGATGTCTCTAAGGTAAGATTAGAGATTGCACTCGACCCACATTTTTAAACATTATTAATACATGTTATTTCCTCTCAGGCTAGAAGCCATGCTTTATTGGCTCATGCAATGGTAGAGCAGATCGTCAAGCCGAATTTGTTTGTCTGACATGTCGCATGGTGACCCGTCAGAACGATATCGGTTTCATACATTGAGATACATACAATTATACAATAGCATAGTCCGTCCGCGCCGAATAGACAACATTCCTTGCAGACCACAGATAATCCACGATCAACAATGTATGTATATTATACGATGTATGACTTAATAATGCACGCCCTGATAATTCGTGCTCCAATGTAATTTGTATACCTACAGTACACGAATTATCAGGCTGTGCATTATTGTCGTAGTCATGGAAACTGAATCGCATACCAGGGTGGAACCTTTTCACAACCAATTTCACGATGATTTCTTTGGCAGATGTATGGAATGCCAACATGACATTTGAAATGAATAAGGTTCACCCTGGTAGGTACGGTCGGCCAAGAAATCGGTCTACCAGTTTTGACAAAAGTTTCCGTGAGATCTAAATGTCGCTAAGGTTGACTTTTCTAACTGAGTGAAGTCATTAGTCACTGTCATCGTAATTATTTCAAGGGAAAATCGAACTCGTTGTTTCATGACGTGCAAATTAACTTCAACCGTAGGGTGGAAGACCATATTTTTGGCCGACTGTAAGTGATTCAGTTTCCTTGACTGTACATTCCGAGTCAACAAGTTATTCAAGATGTTCAAGTGTACTGCATCAAAAATCTCTTGGGTATTCAATGAAACTAATCCTACTATCTGCTCATATAATATATTCTGGATTAATCTGAAATGTCGATAGGTACTTCTATCAGCGATTCAATCGCTATCAGTTTCCTGTCACATAAGTACATCTAAGAAACGAATTGCAGTTAGGTAAATATTAAATTTTAGCGCTTTTAAATTGTGCCGTAAGCACACTGTACCGTTTTATAAAATCTTTCGGTTCGATGTAGCTCATTTGACATTTCTTTTACATATGCGACAGGATACTGATAGTGGTTAAATTGCTAGTAGAACTACGTTGATGTTGATGACGATTATGACTTTTAAAACACCTCGTATATTACTTATGCTTCGACAGTTTCATTTTCAAATCTTAAGTTCGTTTTCAAGCTTTTGAATCTAGTTTGTCTTCCCAAATCGTTTCAGCATGACGAGGACAAGTTGGTGACATCGGTGGCGATTCCTGCGTTCGACTCCGAATACAACCAGGACGCCATCTTGATTGGCGTAGCTGGCACCGACGTGCCCATCGACAGCATCGCGAAGCTTGCGCAGCCGCACCAGGTAACTATCGTATCGTAGTCATAAAAGGTATTTTTAGTCACCATTAAAATGTTGATGTCATTTAGTACCGTGAATAAAAAGAACGCGATGGACCATTTTTAATTATTTTTTTACATTATGATTTTTGTTTCCTAAAGTCTTCAATCAGTGCGTCCTACCCGTCATGACATACGGTGCCGATACATGGACACTCACTGTAGGGCTGGTCCACAAATTTAAAGTTGCTCAACGTGCTATGGAAAGGGCTATGCTCGGAGTTTCTTTAAAAGATCGAATTCGTAACGAAGTGATCCGACAGAGAACCAAAGTTATCGACATAGCCCACCGCATTAGCACGCTGAAGTGGCAATGGGCCGGCCATATAACCCGAAGAACCGATAACCGTTGGGGTAGACGAGTTCTTGAGTGGAGACCACGGATCGGCAAACGTAGCGTGGGACGTCCTCAGACTCGGTGGAGCGATGATCTTCGCAAGGCGGCTGGCAAGAGCTGGATGAGAGTGGCCGAGGATCGTGCTCAATGGCGTGCCATGGGAGAGGCCTATGTCCAACAGTGGACGAACATAGGCTGATGATGATGATTTTTGTGTTGTATGTTTTTCGTGAAGTTGTCTGATTGTGTTATTAAGGACAGCTAAAAACTCAAAATTGTAGTTATCAATGAAAAATACTTCATGCTTTTTATGGGTACTTTATCAGGGTGCGGTTAAAACACGACCTGATTTGTCAACTCGGAATGAACTACAGTTACGCACGACCTGATAATTCAAGTCCTTAGGGAGTTAAGACCGGCGCAGACCGGATGCGTGTGCATATCACGTCACGCACACGCATTGGATGTGGTTAGTGGAGCTGTAGGAGGGATGGCACACTAGATGCGTGCCATCTTTCTTATAGTTTCATTCATTACAACTGGTACGTGACACGCACATGCATCTGGTCTGCGCCGGCCTTTAACAGAAGAGAACGTATATCATTAAACCAAAGACGGATTATAGTTTATGATACTGAATTTGTGATAAGTCCCTTCTTTTCTGGTTTTAGCTCGGCGTCAATGGTTATTCGTTCATCGTCAGTAACAACGGGTACTTGCTACTTCATCCACTGCTTAAAACCTCCGTAAGTATTTCAGACAACTTACACATAAACAGAAATCTAACGTGTAGGAATTAGATACCCTATGGTGGCCACACAGGCGTACCTACACTTTTTGTCACTAAAATTCTCAGACCAAATAAAAAGGAAAATTGAATACGAACAACAAAATGAAGCCGGTCTCGCCTCTTGCGTGTATGCGTAGGTACCTCAAATAAATATTATGTATTTCTCTCAGTGCTTTTGTTTACATTTACGTTGTAAGACCCACTAGTCCAAAATTTAATGTCTCTAGACTTACCATGTATTCGTATCCTTCATCTTCCAGATAAACGAAGAGCTTCAAGTAAACTACAACAGCGTAGATTTCGTGGAAGTGGAACAGGTGGACGACGGCAAAGGCGCGCGCGAGCTCGGAGACAAGATCCAGTGGCTTCGTCGGAACCTCACCGACGGAAACGACGGGTACATGAAAGACGTCGAAGTGCTCTTTCACTACGATGATATGAGGTAGGGTACAGTTTAGATCTGCAAGAAAAATCGTGCAAGTTGCATTATATTCTGCGTGCTCGATTGAAACTTTCAAACTCGTTCACTTTACTTCCAGTTCTTTGACACTAGTGAACCTCGCTTAAAACTAATAAGATTTATTATTATTTTTGCAGGAGAATATCTCGTGTCAAGCACGACTATTATTTTCGTGGCTTGAACGAAACCCCGTTCTCGATGGGAATCTCTTTGCCCAAGGGATACGGAGACACGGAGCTGATGCTCAAAGACAATCCCCTCGAAGCAACGCAAGGAAAATCTCTCACGGGCATAAACGTGACAGACTATTTCAAATATAGCTACAGGGTACATCCCGATTGGTAAGTTAAATTGATGACACCATGAAACTAAGGGTACCTAAGTAAACAAATCAATGACGTTTATTCCTTTCAGGGTATATTGCAAGTACCATTACCTGGAGGGGCACGAGTCAGAAAGTCCGGAAATCGAAATTTGGAAGTTTCTGGTCAATATATCGAAAAATCTGACCGATATTTCGAAGAAGCAGTATACAAAGGAAGTTTCAGAAAAATTTTCCGTAGAAAGTCAGTATTTTATTAGACTTCTATTACTACTGAGCCAGTGGCTTTGGTCTGACGTGGGGTGCCATTAAATCGTGCAGCTTAATGTAATACTTAGTCATATTTATGTATGTGCTATTTTTCCTAAAGGCTATTTTAAAAAGGCTTATGTTTTATTGACACCTGAGGCGGAAGCTATACAGAAGAGACGTGGTACGGGGGCGCGTCGCAGTCGCGGCGCCCCTTGAATCAGTTAAAGTACTAGCGCCCCCGTCCCACGTCTCTTCTGTATTATGGCTTGCACCTAATGCCAATTTTATGGTAGGTAGCGAACTTTTCGAACTATAAAACTTCGGAAGTCAGAAATTGTTTATATATTGGCAAAACTTAAAAGCATACCTACTTTACCTGTTTTAGAGACTCGGACCGATCACCTGGGCAGTTTTAAACTAACTAAGTGAACGTAATCAGACTCTGTATTATTCCAGCACACTGCGGAGACGCGAAAAAGAAGCTTGGCAAAGACGATTACTACTGCAACGAGGATCTTGTGAAGCAGCTAGTGTTTGACGCAAAGCTCTCAGCGCCTTACTTCCAAGAATGGACAGACCACACTGCTTACGAAGAAGAACTGGCGAAAAAATATAACGTCAGTGTGCGGTTTATTATGACATCCAGTGGACTCACGAGGTGGCATTATCTGTACGATGATGACAAGAATGAGCAAGTCAACGAGACTGGCGCACGGCTGAAGAATTATGGTGGCAAGTAAGTTATTACAAAATATATTAGCACGAGTCAAAGTAAAATATTTTTTATGTAAATGCACCTACGACTTCCATTAGGGCCGATCCAGACGAACTGCATTCCAACTGCAAGGTGTCAACTGCCGACTGTCCATACATTTTCCATTGCAGTTGCATTGCAGACGGCAAAACTCCACGCAAACTGTACGCTAGCTGCGACTGAAATGTGTGGGCAGTTGGCAGTTGTTGTTACGTTGCAGTTGGAATGCAGTCCGTCTGTACCAGCCCTTAGGTTCTTAAAAATCATAAAACGTATTGAAAACCAAACGATAACGTTTACGTTTTACGTTCCTATGATATAATCGAACCGATTGAATCATGGTCCTCCATGGAATGTTCTTACAGTAAAAGACCTAATGATTTCATAGCCAGTCATTGTGATATTAGTAAGCAACTTTGCTGTTACAGAGTATTAGGAGACCACTATTCCACTACAATAGAAGTTACGCCTTACAAAGCAGCAGTCCTGCAAAGTATGATCAACCGTGAGTCTCTTGTGGTTGCCACTCCGCTCCCTGTCTTGGACACGACCATTCTCGACCCAGAGCCCGTCATCCAAGATGGTGACATCACCGTCACTGCTAGTTACGCCATTTTCTACAAAGATAGTAATATTGGGACTCCAGCATCCGTCGTGGGATTTCAATTTTCATATTTGCACTTCCGAGATAGATTTATGGAGATTATACAGTCCATGGATGATAAGGTAAGGTGCACAAGTGAGCTAATACATATATAACTTGCTTTTCCCGCGACTTCGCCCGCGCACAAAAAGTTTTAAAGTCAACTCCCGATCTCTATCCCGCGGGACATTCCAAAAATCCCTTTTTACTATAGGAAATGGTTACGGAGATAGGGTCCCATTGAATTCAATATCTAAAGCTTGTTTTTTCCTTAGTTAAATTTTAACTTAATTAGTTTCTTACTTTTACTAGCTTTTGCCCGCGACTCCGTCTGCGAAGAATAGGGGTAGGTATACAAAAATAGCCTACGACCTATTCTCAGACCTACCGAAGAAAGAGAAAAAAGTTTCATAAAAATCGGTCAAGCCGTCTCAAAGGAGTTCGATAACAAACACCGTGACACGAGATTTTTATATATTAGAAGAAGATAATCACCTACTTGCATGCCAAATTCGAAGTCTCATACATATAGTTATAGTTACGGAGATATGGCCACTTCGAAGCGAAAATCTAAATCCCATTTATTCCCTGTCACGTGCGAGTACCTATTTAATAATACCTACCTTCTTAGTGTACCTTCATGATACTCAAGGTATATGTGTGCCAAACTTCAAGTCTTTAGCTTCATCAGTCTGGGCTGTGCGTTGCTTCGTGCAGCACCTTGAATTGTACTTATTACGGATGCAGGAAGTTTCCCAATGACTGCTCCTCCCGTCCCGCCGCGCCGCCCGAACTCGCCTAGGTACCGATGGGTATGTATTACAATACCGAAGCACGAAAGACCGAATGTATTAAAACATCGAATGGGTCAAAAGACCGACACGATTTTTTTCTGAAACCGTAAACTTCTCAGAATTTATTAAAACGGCATCATACAGAACCCATTAGGTTAGGTTAGGTTTGTTTTATAACAATCTTAAAAAGTTAACGGTTTCAGAAAAAAATTGTGTCGGTCTTTTGACCCATTCGATGTTTTAATACATTCGCTCTTTCGTACTTCGGTATTGTAATACATACCCGTACCGATTGACGATGATCGAGATGACACCAAATACAAATTCAACATCTATTTGGATAACGCTGGTCTCGTTCCATACACCAACAGCAAAAATAGAACCCTTATAGGATCATGTGTGGCTGTCTGTTAGTCCGTCTGTTACAACCGATTTGCTCCGAAACTATTGGACCACTTAAATTGAAATTTGGCACACATACTTTCAAGATTTTTCATGTCCACAATATTAAATTTCAAAATCGATGCCATTTTCGTAATTAACGTCCCAAAAAAAAAAACAAAAAAAACGACACCCATATTGAAATTTAGACATTTCAACCCCATCGCATCCCAACAGGAGAGATGGTATTTCAGTCCGCCACGTTGGATTTTATAAAATCCTTGTTGTTTTCGTACCAGATAAACGTTTCTCTTACGGATTATTGTCCTGTTGATTTATTTATAAGTTTATTTAATTATTTTAACCAACATTGTTTTTTTTTAAATTATTATATTTTGCATAGGAGAAGTTCTTGTTTATATTTATATAAACCCACGGCAATGTAAGGACGTACAGCACGTCAGGACATCACAATGCACATTAAATTAGTAAGAGTGCCTTTCTGAAAGATTAGAATACATACATTCAAGGGGCACTTATCATTATCATAGTTGGATCTTCAACAATGTAAAATGCAAGGCTTAAAATTTTATTGCTTTACTCAATTTCATGGGAAAGGGAACAAAAATCCTGAAATTAGTATTTTTACTGCCATAAATTATGTTATTAGCTATTTGTGGGACAAATTTGAAGTCTAGTATCATAGTTATGGAGATAGAGTCACTCTGTATCGAACATATACATAAATCCCATGAGCCTATTCCCCATCCCGCGGGAATTCCAACAAATCCGTCCTTATTCTTTGCCTACATCATAAAGGCAGTTCATCAGTTAGTGAGTTAGCCAGGACTTTTCTTTTTATTTGTATAGATAATATAATAATGTTTATAACATTTATAATATTTATTCAATATTGGTTCAATAATTTGTTTCTGTTTCAGTCTTTGTCATGCAACAACAATGACTATGAATGTTATGTGATAGATAGTTCTGGCTACATAGTCCTATCAATGGCAATAGAGGAAGTGGGCCAGTTCTTCGGCATAGTCCAGCCTTTTGTCTTACAGTCCTTTATCGACAAGAATATATTCGAACATGTAGAAGTGTTCAATTACCAGGCCTTATGCCCGCTGTCAATACTTAAAAATTCATCTAACGACTCGTGGCTGCTAGATACGGTAGGCATTTGTAGATTACTTGAACAAAAAGCAGATAGTGTTACTTTGCTTATTGTAATAATATTAAATTTATATTCATTTGTTCATAGCCATGGAGTTTTATAAAGTGGTTACTAACTGAACTATTATTAATAGTATCAGATATCTACAATTGGAATACATATTCGTATGCAAACACTATAGTCGAAGGTATGGTTATATATTTTTATGAAAAAGATTCAAAACACATTTTTTACTTCTGACATGGCATCTTATTCATTTACTTTTACTCAGACGCAGAAGAAGCAACAACCAATGCGCCAACAAAGAATGAAACAATAAAGGCGCCACCAGGAGAAAAAACGTTTTCATGCGATCACTCGATTAATTTGTACATAATGAACCAAACACATTTTTTGAAGACTGTCGAGGTTTCACCGATCGTGTACGAAGAGGAATTCGGAAAATGTCATCCTCCGTACTGGGCTTCCTACGTGAAGAATACAAATTTGTTGTTGGTGGTGGTGGAGAAACACGACAGCTCATTGTTTTATCGTGACGACCGGGGGTGCCACAAACCACCGATGACGAACCCGGTGCCGACCGATGCCTCGATTCAAAGCTCAGAGCCTTGCCACAAGTTGAACTTGACGAAGCTGCCGAGACGAAGGCTCGCAGGCTGTTTTACTTACCATGAAAACGTAAGGATATTATGGAAATTGAATTGATGATTTAACTATCTAATTTGATTAGGGCCATCGGATCGGACTCGCTAATTTTAGGTCCACAGGAGAGACAGCTTTTGTTTCTTACGCTGAGTATGACCCACCATTCATTTTGACAGTACTTAAATAACCCTGGGTTAGCCCTTAATTCGGACTTATGTAGTTGAGTCGTTTTCAAAATAGGTGTACTTTTACTCTATTTTGTCTGTCTCCTTTAAAAAATATTATGTTATAAATAATACCGGACCTATGGAATTAATTTGCTCATAATAAATGTTATTTATACTTAAGACAGATAGTTTAAATCACTTTTTGACTTCAAATAATTATTCCATAAAATAATGTAGCACAAAAGAAAACATAAAAATTTAAGTGGTTCATACAAAATACAGTTGTCCCACTAGTACCCTTGCCCGTTTGAATGCTCTTAATGCCTATATTTATTTCAATTACACATATAATTTGTTATTGAATATGTTATCTGAGATAGTGTTTTAATTAAAATACAAGGTAAATTCATATAACTTTAAAAATGACACTTAAAATCTAATTTTATTACAAGTCCACTTTTTTATTACTTTGTGTTACTCTTATGTGTGACGATGATAACAATTAAATTCGATCTAATTAGGAACGCATCCATAATATTTTTTAGTCTAGCAACACTGTAAGGTACTACCAACGTAACAAATGACAGCGTAGCCATATTGTTTTCGCTGACATGGACCCAAACGTGTTGTGCTCATGTTTTGTCGTCAAAATTATTCTCTTGTATAACGTGGATTTCACGGGTAAGTAAAATTTGAAAAGTGAAGTTGTGTTATGGATAATGTAGTTTTCAATAGTTATAACGTATGGTTAATAAAAGTATACAGCTATCTAGTAAGATTTTTCTGTAACTTCTTGAAAGACATGTTGCCGCCATAAATTCACTGTTCTTTTGTGTGACACTGAGTGTAACACACACTATGTGTTACGCTGTGTGACGTTACACAAAAGATAAGGCTGTATATATACTGCACAATGCTGTGTTTCACGTCTGTATTTTTTTACCCGACTGCCGAAGAAAAGGAGGGTAATTTTTTTCGAGTGTTGTTTTTATATAATATTATGGAGTTATCATTAGACTATTCTCAGTTGTGGGAGGGACATAGGGTATATTTACTATAAATATCACGTCCGCGAAAAAAAACTAATAAGTTTAATACTTTTTGTAGGTAATAAAAATAATTTGAAGTAAAATACACCGTGTTTTTTTTTATTTCCGTCGCCCCCCCAGTAAAAAGCTCAAATACTGTCATGTTTGACACTAACTATTGTGTAAAAGTGTTAATTGAGTTATTATTATTATTGACCGCCAATTCAGTAGGTGTAATTTACGTTTTTTTTCTTTCAATATAAACAAAAACAAAATTCAGGTCTACCTATCAAAAGCCAAATGTCGAAGTTAAAGTTAACGGAAATAAAAAAAAACAGTGTAGAACTTGCTGCACACTTTTTAGGTAATTGAAAATGTCTCCAATGACTCCAGCAGAACGTCAAAGGAGCTACAGATAAAGATTAAAAATTGAAAATCCTGAAAAATTTGAACGTATGAAAAAAGAAAATGCCGAAAGAACTAAGAAAAAATATACTTATACAACTTGAATAACACCTCTCCATTTCCTCCGTGGATGTCGTAAGAAGCGACTATGGGAATAGGTTACGGTATATATTGTAGGCGATAGGCTAGCTACCTGTCACTATTATACCGTTTTTATCTCTAAAAGTGGCCTCGAAATGTACATGGATTTGTTTTCGGTGTAACTTTTCGTGTGCTCTGCCCACCCTTTTTGGGAATACAGACGTGATTGTAGTAAAATCTAAAATATATCTAAATGATGAACTAACCCTTATAAAATCCTTTGTGTTTTTTGTGTTATGAAGGAACAAATTTCTTTTGTGTTTATTTTGTGTTACGTACACCTATTTTGAAAACGACTCAGTTATAGTTAACTTTGATCCGTGCAAGTTCGCTTCAGTGTCCCCAAAGTGTGGCAGATCTGTGGAATCTTCCCAAAAAACAGGGGTCGGAATTTTATAGCAAAAATCAAACGTCAAAAGGGAACGACCATTTTGTTTTACCGACTATACCAGTTATCGATTTTACAAGCGTCTTGCATCTCCTCGTTAAAATAAATTAAGTGACAATTACTTAATCATCGATAGTCGATAAAACACAACGTTCAATCCCTCTTGATGTTTAATTTTTGCTATGAAAATTCCGCTCCGTGGACTAAGAAAGCTTGTGATAGTACAGGAATCTGTGGACTTTCCTTAACATCATTTTTTGTGGTATTCCAGGAGACGTTACTTCCAAGGTCAGCGTGTGGCAGGGGCACCACGGCGGTGGCCGAGCCGCGTGCTGTGGCGCTCACGACCCTGCTGGTTGCTGTGGCTTCCAGATTATCACTGCACGGCTAGCTCAAGGAATTTAAGTTCTTTCTTCGCCTTCTGTTGAGACCGTCAAAGTTATATGTTACGCGCACCGATATCTCTATCTCCGAAGCTATAAGGATAGCTGATCGATAAAGCTTAGCCGTAATATCACTCCGTATACCCGTAGTGTGAGAAAATTGTTTACTGGAAGTAAAAGACGCATTACATATATCTAATATAAAATTTATTACCAGCGATGCAAAGACACGTAGCGACAAGCGAGTAACTTGGAACCGTACTGCCGCCCCGACAAGCTAAATAGGAAAGAAGATCACCTATACTGAATACTCTGCTTGATGATTTGAATAACAGGTGCTACCTCACGACTTTAAGAAAACCTTAAAGACACAAACTTAAGTATCGAAATTATCGCGCACAAATCAAAAGTTTCTGTACTTACCTGCTTAAAAATGGAATTCAGATTTATAATCGTCAGGCAACATCTATCATTCAATATAATACACTACGAGAAATACATAGTTACATCGTCAAATCGACAAGGTAACCATGCTAGCCGTCCTAGTATGGATACCCAGTACCAACCCGTTTGTACTTCTGTTACTTGCGCAATAAATGTTGTTTCATTATGGTTTTTCTTTATTTTTCCAAACAATTCAATCTCATCAATATGAGATAGAGTAGCTGAAGATACTTCCACAATATTCCACTATCCAGAAGTTTATAAACGACTAAACCTTCCTGATCACCCAACCCAACGGACAACCAGACGGGGGAGTATCTATTTAGTATTCCATTGCTCAGCACAAAGTGGTTCGCTTCATCTTTCCTAATACGAACTGATAAGGAATGGAATTCGCTCCGATTGACTGTATTTCCAGATACCTATGTCAAAGTCAAAGTCAATTTTTTTTATTCAATTTAGGCTTCAATTGAAGCTCTTATGAACGCCTAAGAACCTACAACCGGTTCAGAAAAACCATGTTTAGAATAATCCGGCAAGAAACTCAATAAGGTATATTATTATTTATTTAACGTTATTTTTAGGGTTCCGCACATCGAAAGGAAAAAGCGGAACCCTTATAAGTAGGATCACTTTGTTGTCCGTCTGTCCGTCCGTCCGTCAGTCAAGACCCTTTTTCTCAAGAACGCGTGGAGGTATCAAGCTGAAAATATCAAATACTCAGATCTACTGTCCCTTGGAGCTGTGAAAAAATCAAACTTCGAAGCCAACGCAATCAAAAAATACAGCCATTTATGCCGCAAATTTTCGACACTCGCAAGGGAATCAAAACCTACATAGTCTAGTCGACAAGTTGAAAATGGTACAAAATAGAGATACTGCTCTTAAAATTACGTGCGATAGCTCATTGGATCCGGAATGACGTCTAGAAAAATGTGCTAAAAGCGTGTATTAGCACATAAAAAATTGCAAAAGTTATAAACAATTAAAGATGAAAAAAAAATGGCATTTCGTTTTTTGCCAATATTTCATAAACTATTAATATTTAAGAAATTTAAAAAAAAGATTCTGAAAGAGGAGGAAATTTCCAATAAAAAACTCCTAACTCCCGGAACTCTATCTCCATTATTTATAATTTTAATTTAACGCTGAAAATAGGTCTGCGCGTGACATTTTTAGGATGCGCGCGTGGCGTCAAAAGCGAGTACGGCGCATTAATTAATTTATTTAAAGTATTAAATATTTTTTTTTTAATTTGAAAAAATTATGGTGTGTTCTGAACACTATAAATAATTTATTCCCGTTGGAAATTTTGCTTAAAGTTAATTTTTCAACGAGTTAAACAATTGTTAACTAACGAAATTTTCTCGAACTATCGTCTTAATTATAAGTGAAAAAAAATGTTTAAATAATGGTCGTAAAAAATTTTCGCTTCGTAGAGCCTTTCTTACATACATACTTAACAATATCGTGCCATAAAAGTTAAAAAAATATTGATACTTTGTTTATAACAATTTTTTTACTTGAACAAAAACTTAAAAATCCAAGTAATGTTGTTAAAAAATTTTTTTTTTTTATAAATCATCATATTATCGTTTTTTTATTAATACAAGATAAATACAAAATTGGTAAGTTAATAAACAATAGAATTGTTGATAAAAAAATTTTTTTTTTTTGTTACTTTATAGAGGACTGTCAATTATGATTTTTAGAAAAAAAATAATTTCTTAACTAATTATTTAAACAATAGAAATATAAAAAAAACGATTATAAACAATAAAAAATTGTTATTAAGGAAAATTTTTTTTTTTAAAAATCATAATATTTATAATGTAATAAAGTTGTGAAAAAAATTTTTTTAAAAATATTGATTTAATCAATTTGTTTATAAAAAATTTATCAACAAATGCCGGGAAAAATTTTTTTTGCAAATCAATTAATATCTTGTATTAATAAAAAAACGATAATATGATGATTTATAAAAAAAAAAATTTTTTTAACAACATTACTTGGATTTTTAAGTTTTTGTTCAAGTAAAAAAATTGTTATAAACAAAGTATCAATATTTTTTTAACTTTTATGGCACGATGTTGTTAAGTATGTATGTAAGAAAGGCTCTACGAAGCGAAAATTTTTTACGACCATTATTTAAACATTTTTTTTCACTTATAATTAAGACGATAGTTCGAGAAAATTTCGTTAGTTAACAATTGTTTAACTCGTTGAAAAATTAACTTTAAGCAAAATTTCCAACGGGAATAAATTATTTATAGTGTTCAGAACACACCATAATTTTTTCAAATTAAAAAAAAATATTTAATACTTTAAATAAATTAATTAATGCGCCGTACTCGCTTTTGACGCCACGCGCGCATCCTAAAAATGTCACGCGCAGACCTATTTTCAGCGTTAAATTAAAATTATAAATAATGGAGATAGAGTTCCGGGAGTTAGGAGTTTTTTATTGGAAATTTCCTCCTCTTTCAGAATCTTTTTTTTAAATTTCTTAAATATTAATAGTTTATGAAATATTGGCAAAAAACGAAATGCCATTTTTTTTTCATCTTTAATTGTTTATAACTTTTGCAATTTTTTATGTGCTAATACACGCTTTTAGCACATTTTTCTAGACGTCATTCCGGATCCAATGAGCTATCGCACGTAATTTTAAGAGCAGTATCACTATTTTGTACCATTTTCAACTTGTCGACTAGACTATACAACATATCCCGTGAACTCAGAATCTTGAAATTTGGTTCGAAGCAAGGTCTTATAGCACAGATAAAGGAAAAATTGCGAAAAGTATAAATTTTTTTGTCTGTCTGTCTATATCACTATATCTGTAACCAATCTATTTATGCCGCAAATTTTCGACACTCGCAAGGGAATCAAAACCTGCAGGGTACTTCCCGTGAACTCAGAATCTTGAAATTTGATACGGAGCAAGGTCTTATAGCATAGATAAAGGAAAAATTGCGAAAAGCATAATTTTTTGTCTGTGTCTATATCAGTGACCAATCTACAATGATCCCACACTGCGCACATTTTGCTTAGGAGCAGGGGTCTGCTAAGACTGGATGTTCATAGATACTACATATAAATTTGTACGGAACCCTCGGTGCGCGAGTCCGACTCGCACTTGGCCGGTTTTTTCCTTATTCCGTGGTGGCCTAGTGGTTTGACCTATGGTCTCTCAAGCAGAGAGTTGTGGGTTCGAGTCCGCGGGCTCGCACCTCTCAGTTTTTCGGAATTTATGTGCGAAATTACATTTGTAATTTACCATGAGCTTGACGGTGAAGGAAAACATCCTGAGGAAACCTGCATACAGATGAGAAGAAATTTAACGGTGAATGTGAAGTTCCCAAACCGCACTGGGCCCGCGTGGGAACTACGGCCCAAGATCTCTCATTCTGAGAGGGGACGTAAATAGGCTGGGATGATGATGATGAAATGATTATAGTTACGAAGACTTCAAAGCGAAAATATAAATCTCATGTATCCCGCGATCCTATATCGTGGGAGTATCGAAAAATCCTTATGTGTGCCAAATTTCAAGTCTTTAGCTTCAGCAGTCTGGGCTGAGCGTAGCTTCGTGCAGCACCTTGAATTGTACTTATTATACGGATGCAGGAAGTTTCCCGATGACTACTCCTCGCGTCACCGTCACGCCGCGCCGCCCGCACCAGCCTAGGTGATTGACAACGATCGAGATGGCACCAGATACAAATTTAAAAATCTATTAGGATAACGCGGGTCTCGTTCCATAACTACCCCAAAAGCAAAATTTATTATTATTTCTGTGGTTACAACCGATTTGCTCGGAAACTACTGGACCGATTGAATTGCAATTTGGTAAGTACACATACTTAAGAATTTTCAAGAATTTTCATGTCCATAGTAAGAAAATTACAAAATCGATGCAATTTTTGTAATTAACGTCCCAAAAATCCATAAAAACGACATTCATATTGATATTAGACATTTTAACCCCAGCGCACCCCATCAGGAGAGATGGTATTTCACGTCCGCCACGTTGGATTTTAAAATCGTTGTTGTTTTCGTAACCAGCGACCCGATAAACCATAGAAACAATGTCAATGTTGATTTCAGACTTTGTCACCACGTTTCCCATTTTAGGGGTTGGATTCTCAAAAAACCTGAAACACTTCTTGTTTACTCATTTATCGTTAGGAGTACTCCTGTGATGCCATTTTCATAATGAACGTCCCAAAAAACCATAAAACGACACCCATATTGATATTTAGACATTTCAACCCCATCGCACCTCAATAGGGGAGATGGTATTTAACGTCCGCCACGTTGGATTTTACAATCGTTGCTGTTTTCGTAATCAGCAACCCGATAAACGACAGCAACAATACCCATGTTAATTTCAGACTTTGTCGCCCCATTTCCCTCTTTTAGAGGTTGAATTCTCAAAAAATCTGAAACACGTGTTTACTCATTTATTGTTAGGAGTACTCCTGTGAAGTTTCGAATACAATAGTCTAACTAATCTTATTTCCCCATACAAACATTGGACCCCCGTTACACCCCCTTAGTGCACCCCTGGGCCTTATAAGGAACCTACGTGCCAAATTTGGAATCTCTCGAACCAGCGGTTTGGCCTGTGTTGCTATGTCAGTCAGTCAGTCAGTCAGTTTCTTCTTTTATATATTTAGACACCACTTCATACGCATTTGTATTTTTAAGAATTTTTCTATTAGGTCGGGGAATCATCGCATTCGGCATTATTTATTGTCATTGGTAAAAGAAAATGGTGTCCTTGCGGCACGGTGACCTAGTGAAATTGTAGGTAAAATCGATGCAGAGTGCAAGAGAGTAAACACAATCGCTCTTGCATGTGTGTGTGCAGCCCCAATACAATACACAGCTACAGGAACACGCGGCAGGCAGTCAGTGTTCCCGTAGCGAGCAACGGCGCATGCCCGCCCGCACCGGAGCCACGCACGCGCAGTACCGCTCCCGAACCCAGAGCACGATCAAGTGAATAAAATCGCAAAATATATAATCCTACTACGAAAGTTACCATGAAAGGATATTGCTAGTCGACCTATACACCCAGGGGCCAAATTAGTTTAAGTTCAAGTGTTACTGATGTGCAAGCTAGTCTGTACGTTTGTGTTGCTGCTTCTCTTCTCGTTTGACTCCCGCGACTGCTCAACGACTGTCCAAAATGATAAGATATCTTTCAACAGGCAAGTAAAAGCAGTAAAATTAAATCCTTCTCGCACGTTAATACGCAGAGTGATAAACGATCGGATATTTGATTATCTAATTAAATTATGTGCACATCTGAATATTATCATGCTAAAGGCTGCCTACGAAACAACAACGTGGGCGGTTCGGAATAACTTATCTTGAAACTAATATTAAGCGACAAAAAAAAACAAACATTGATGGATTTTCATTCGTAATTTATATTTATTAAATAAAACTCACTTCAATTATCAGAATGTAAAAGTACAGAAATATTTTTTGTAATAACTAACTAATTGTATTGTAGTCAAACAAATTGATTGTCCATGATATCTCGTAGTCGAAATTTAATTAAAGCTGACTAAGTTCACCAAAAGTATGAAACGAATGAATGTATTTAACGGTAAATAGTTAATTAATTTTTCGTTCATCTAGCGTGCAGGGATGGGCCGTCAAGCTTGGGACAGAACTGTACCATTTCGGAGAATTTATTACTAGAAAGAAGGAAGTTCAAGACGTAAGTAATAATACTGATAGATCAGACATAGATACCGTGCGCGTCTGATAATATATGTATAACCACTTCAACGTTTATATCGCTTAGAGCAAAGTCTATTGCAATAACGGTAGGTAATTGGTAAGTATAGGCACGAGAAAAGCGAAGATCATAATATATAAATATTCTTGACGTGTTAAGACTAAAGAGTAGCAATATTTATAGATGTGTCTGACCAAAATAAAACATAGAAGACTGAATAGCAATTTAGGTATCATAACAACAATAATAAGGCAGCCAATTGCTTATCAGTGTAAAATTTTCTCTATGCACTCAGGTGCATATTAATAAAAAAAAAACAATTGCTTATTTTATTATACCGTGTAAACTTACTAAGAATCATCACAGCAATAATAAATTTAGGTTTTTAATTTTAAATGATCGATCTAGACTGCTAATTATTTGCATTTCAGAGCTTTAAATCCGCTCAAATTGAATCACGCGATGGCGAAAAATTAGTGCAGAGTATGGCGGACGATATTCGCGCCATGATGGAACTCAAGATCAGCGCCGTCAAGAGAATAGTAGAAGCAGCTGAAAACATGGCCTTCGACAAGCAGAGTGAGCCGGTGCCGGAGGACTACCAATTCTACAACAGTAAGGAAATGGATGAACCTTACGATGACATTTCCATCACCACGACAGCAGAACCGGATTTCACACTCGAGAATTGGATTGTCCGACCACCTACCAAAAGCGCTCATTTACAACTAAACGCACACTTTTACAACATCCCTGTCAACACTAATTTCAGTAGTGTACATGTGCCAACAAACGTCTACGCATGGGGTAAGTGTTTCTTTCATTTTGTAAAGTTGTGGAAAAATATCAGAGTAACAATATACTTTTGTTTCACCTAGCGGATGAAGTGATCAAGGGGATCCATTGGTCTGAAGGGCTCGATACACACTTTATCAACAACTACCAAAGTGATCCAACACTATCGTGGCAGTATTTCGGAAGTTCTACAGGATTTATGCGACACTATCCAGGTTTATACAGAATGCTGATAAAATTACAATTATAATTAATTATGTAATCTAGTTATTGTTTGAGTCGTAGGTACATTTTCTGCAAATGTTTCATATTTTAGCAATGAAATGGAGGGCTGACCCCGTTGATATTTATGATTGCCGTACAAGAGCGTGGTACATGGAAGCAGCTGCTAGTCCAAAAGACGTAGTCATACTGGTCGACCGCAGCGGGTCAATGACCGGCCAGCGAAGAGATATATCCAAACATGTGGTCACCAATATCTTGGATACTTTAGGAAATAACGACTTTGTAAACGTGATGACCTTTGCCGACACCGTGGAAGAGATTGTTCCTTGTTTCGAAGACTCTTTGGTTCAGGTAAAAAATTACGACCCCAAGAACTTATTCTTGGAAGTATGAAAATTATTTTTCCTCACACTTGCTCGTCAATGGTTTTATTCCACGCCTTTATACTAAAGGACAATGGCCTAAATTGTTCCTATGGGAGTTCTGGATTTACGAATAGTTTTTCCTCTCAAGGGGGAGTTTTTAGTTAGTTTTAAAATTTGCAAACAAGTCATTTCAGACTAAGGAGGTTTCAAGTCAGCTAACGCTTTATTTATATCTTTAAAACTTAGCTACAACCCAATTTTACAACACAAAACTTATCTACGCTTCATGAAACTTCGTTATGTTTATATTTTAAATTAAATTTAAAAAAATTATATCAGGTTTTGAAATAATTTTAGTAAATATTTTTTAACATGTTGGCTGAATCTGGCCGTATGACCATTCGAATTAAATTCAGATTACAGTTCTTAGCATTATTTATGGTAGACGACTCGAAAAAAGTGATAATCTGTATTGGCGGGTAGCCATTATTTTATTCAACTGTTCTTTTAGCGTTTCTTTTGCCAAGCTGTGAAGTGTTTAGACACAAAATAATTTAATTTTTTGTAATTTTTTTAGCGCAATGTGATGAAAATCATTGTTTGTATCACGGGCAGTATACAAACTCGAGTCATTAAAAGCCCACCGCCTTCGGCGTCGGGCTTCTAATGGACTCTGGTTAGTAATCCCTTTGTTACGGCCCTTGATGCACAATCAATCAATCAATTGTAACACTTGGTATCTCATAACTTATTAGCTTGTCTGCGTTGAGCATAATAATAAAGCTAAATTTTAATTTCATTTCAGGCTACCATGGGAAATTTACGAGAGCTGAAATTAGGTTTAGACAATTTTGAAACAAAGGAGATAGCAAACTTCTCAGCAGCACTGACAAGAGCTTTCGAACTTTTGGAAATATATCGGAACAACAGTGGCGGAGCCAACTGTAATCAGGTAATAGATATTTGAATTAGATATTTATGCTTTAACTTTATACATAAGTACGTATTTTTTTGTGAATGATACTTAAGTATATGTCTTTTTACAGGCCATAATGCTGGTTACTGACGGTGTCCCATATAACTACAAAGAGTTGTTCGAAAAATACAATTGGAAATACGACACCCCTGTGAGGGTATTCACGTACCTGATAGGGCGTGAGGTAAAGGTAGTACCACTTTCAGGTATTTACTGTGTGTCGTAGTCATTGTGCGACCTGCATAATGTCTTCCTTTGTGCCAGTGCAGTGTACACCTTGAATGTGGTACAGACTTTCGTTCTCGTCAACTACTTTTCACCTTCTTACATTTGCATGACTTTATATCCTTTTAAACATCATAAAGCTTTTGCTTATAGTTTAGTGTTTAGTGGTAGATGCATTGAATTGTGTTTTGTTTTGTAATGTTTTGATGATTATACATTTCTTGTTAGCGGAAGTAATAATTAAATAGGAAAATAACTTTATTTATTCTATGGGCTGTGGTTCGCTTTTGTGAAGCATTCTGGCTTACTTGAGCATGTTATCCTCAGTCAAGATATTTGAAATTAATATAATAACTAATAATTCTTGCAATATGTCCATTCGCATCGATTTACTGAAGCGATCAACGTGCGCAAAATATCTGAGCACACTTTTATACCTGGAACAATATGCTGCGGTGCCTGCGGTAAAGGTACCTGAAGCCAATTGAAATATATCTACTGTCGAGCAAAATTAACGAATTACTTTTCATAGAACTTTGTGTGGAAAGTGATCCGTTATTGTTGTTAGTACCTATGGTAGACCAAATTTTCTAACCTAGGATATATTTTTGCAAAGAACTACACGCTGAATTTATGGTTGAGCCTCAAAGCACTTATGACACGAGAAAGCAGCGCGCGCTTTTCCTTTGCAAAAAATCTGACAGACAATAGTAACATTGGTCGTAGGGAATGTTTAGTTGAGAGCGTGTTGAGCATGTGTGATGTTTCGTTTTATTGTGTGTGGTATATAGGATGTAACAAATTTGTGTGTGCTGGACGTATACAACTCGCTCCCCGCGAACAATGTCGAAAAATTGTAGCGCAGAGATAAGCTAAAGGCAACTCCTCTCATAAGTCCTTTGTGGGTGGGGCTTATAAAAATGCGTAAGTATTTTGATCTGACACTAACTTTCATGATAATGTTGGATAAATATTTTTTGGTTGTTTTATTTTTATAACATTTTATTAGCGCCAAAGGTCAATTAGTTGATTAATTTACGAGCCTTTTATTAAATGAACGCCTGATTATGAACACATTGCGCCGTGGAACATTCACATCGACCCAGTAGCGACACAACACGAAGCACCACCACCATTTAGCATTTGTTTTGGCCGGGTATTGAACTGTCGAGATTGAAAATAGGTGGCTGACGTGCGGGAGGTGAAGTGGATGGCTTGTGCGAACCGAGGGTTCTACGTGCACCTCAGCACGCTGGCAGAGGTGCGCGAGCGCGTGCTAGAGCATGTCAACGTGCTGGCGCGGCCGTTAGTGCTGCAACGGGAGACGCATCCCGTCGTATGGACCCCAGTCTATGCTAATATCACTGTAAGTACATCACTGCAACTTTTAATGTTGGCTACTAAATCAATATATATCTTGACAAACCGCTTTCGACACAGTATTGGTCCCTGAGATATTATGTTACTTATATATAGTTCAACAGCCGCTGAAATGAGAGGCGGTTCGCTCAGTCAGTCATTTCAATCGTTTCTTTGTCGATGGTAAATGCAAACGCCATAGGAATGACGCGAGGGGGATATGTAGGCCTCTCATGCAAAGAACTGCAACTTACTCCCCCCACTTACCGTTTAGCGAATGCTATGGAAGCGTGAAATGAAGTCCCTCGGCCAGTTTAACTAGGTTTATATCTGACACATTATACTTCTTGACGACTAACTTGTCTTTTTTAAGTTTTCAAATACCTGGCCATGAAATGCTGATGAAGCAATTTCTAACTTAACCATTCTGGTTGTGCCAAATCAACAGGATCCAAAAGTCGCAGATTATTTATGGGAGCAGCGGGAAAGAGCTGAGCAGAAAGAACGATTTATGAGCCAACGACGCGATAAGTCGCACTTCAACTCTGAAAAGGAACAAGAACGAAGATGGCGAATTACTCAAGTAAACGAAACTTTATGGCAGTTATGAGTACGTTTTGGAACAACAAAAATTAACTGGTTATGTGAAAATTCCAGATGAAACAGGGTCAGTATAGTGAACTGGGCAACTCTCAGTATCAGCTGATGACTTCAGTGTCCATGCCCGTTTACGATCTTCGACATAACGAGGTAAGTTTGTATCTGTGGTCTTAATATTTCAATGTTAGCATTTTTTTATTATAAACATCGGGTTTGAGTCAGTCATCAAAAGTGTACAAGTTTTTTTGGTGTCCAGCAGATTATCCAATCATTTCAGAATTTAAAGTAAAATTTGGTTCCCTGACTCAAATACCGATTAACTGGTCCAATAAGCTATAATGCTGTATTTTCCGAATTTCTTAATAACCTTCATGCATGACAGAAACAAAGTGTCGTTTCAAAACTCCAGAAGATTATTTCCAGATTGGTTACATTTCCTTCTAATTGGCCGTAAGATCTGTCTCTTTACCAACTTTTAGCTTTACTATTTCTTCATGTACTTGATGTATTATCATAACCTGAATACCTTTTAATAATATTCCGTTTTGTTTGATGGTTTCCCCTCAGAACATCACAGAGAATGTACTGATAAATGAAGCTTACTGGGTATCAGTTACGAAAGAGGTACTACACTTAGAAACTTTGATGATTTCATGTAAAATTTTGCAAGATACGAGAAAGTTTTTTATGATTTAGTTTTGGATTCAGTAACGGTAAAGTCTTATTTGGCCCCGTTAGCGATGCATCTGTCCTCGATAGATGGCGCCGCGGCCGGCGGCTCGCGATCGCGCCCGCGACCGCTACATGTGTTGTTCGACCCCTGGCTTACTGTAGATAGTAGTTTTCTACTAGATCGTAGGCGTAGACCACTAGGGTGTTATGATCAACTTTTCTATCAATTATTGACTTAATTATTTCTGTGCAAGAGTTATGATTATATATTATATTACACACACTGTCTAATGAATAAACCGTATTTGTGCCTGATTTAGTAATGTCTTTGTAGAGGCATTTTTAATGATTGACTTGTGCTACGAAACGTAAATGTAAATAATTTTAAATGAGTTTGATGCCGCCCGTCATATGACTCGAATGGGGCTTTTGTTACTTGATTATCTATTCAGTTTAAAGTACTGTTTTCTTCATATTGACAAAACTTTTGAGAACTCAACATTAATTAGTGTAAATATAAGTCTTCTCGTTGATCGAGAAGACCTTTTGATTTTTAGTGCAGGTTGTTACAATGCATTTATCTATGTTATTACATTTTATTGCATTCGTACGTCCACAACCAATCGCAGTCCGTAGAGGAGAACGGCCAAAAGGAGGTAGGCCCACGCTCTCATAGCATTACTATACCAGTGCGGACGGATGAGAGGGATGCACGCGCGGCTCCTATTGGCAGGGCGCCCGGCGGTCCGCTGCCCTCTGCCCTCTGCCCTGTGCCCGAGCCCACTGCTCACAGACACTTCACCCGAAGAGACTCTTTTAACCCAAATGCCAATAGGAGACCGAAAACCATTTTATCAAAATTAATTTTTCACATTTCTGATCAAATTATTGGTACCAAATTACACTTTCCTATGAAATATGCCTACTTGTTACACATTTCCATTTTTTTTATTTTTGTCGCATTAATAATTTAAATAATGTCAACAGATACTGACAAGGATTCAGTTAAAGAAACTTAAAGGTTACTTGTCTACCGGCTACAGAGACGGTAGTGGGATTCTAGTATGAAGAGTAGAATTTAAATTCCTACGATTAATATATTATAATTTAGTAGATTTTGCTAGAACCTGTAACAATTAACATTGTTAATTAGAATCCTTAACTATAGTTGTTGCGTACAGATTTGCAGAAAGTGACCTAACGGGGCGTAGATGCTAAATGGACACTTTATAACTTGCTGTTATTAAGCAAAATTTAAATATTTTAGTAGAATAGGTTTAACAGCTAGCAATGCTAAATATGGTCATGTAGCTAGATTAATTTTCAATTATTTACTAAATAAGTATTTGAAATTCGACTTTTATATTTTCATAGACGTTTTTGGTACTTTACTAGATCTAGCGTAATTTTTTTTTTGATGTTCTACCGAGATGAGGTGCAAAAATTAGTGATTGTTATTTCTGCCATTATTATAATAATTAGCTTATTCAAAATAAAAAAAAAAGCTTAAGTGTGAAAGGATACATTTGTAAAATTTATTTCGATATTTCAGATGCGTATAGCTAGATTGTTGGGAGTGGCGGGAACTGATGTGGCTTTGTCAGAGATGCAAGCATTGATGACCCCCTATAAGGTACTTATCGTGTTTTATTGAGTAGGTAGTGTACGAAATGTACCGGATGATTCAATTTAATGTTGTCATTGTGTCACAGATAGGAGTTAATGGCTACGCGTTTATAGTTACGAACAATGGATACATCTTGATACATCCCGACCTGAGGCCAGTGGTAAGAATAATATTCGACAAAACTGTATTCCACAACTGTTTAAAATATCAAAAACTCAGAACTGTTATTTTTTTCACAGTTTCAGCAAATACTTAAACCAAGTTATAATAGTGTTGATATGATCGAAGTAGAGCTGTTTGATGACGACAGAGGGCCTCGAAACTTTAGCAAAGAATTAACTGCGGTAACTACATATTGCATTTCATTCTTTCTTTTAATATTTACTTCAAATATTACGAATTCTATTAAGACTTTGTTTTCTATTGCTGTAGTTGCGACAGGAAGTAATAGACCAGAAGACAGGGAACAAACTGATGAACGTAAAATACCATATGGATGACATGGTAAGCGTTTCGATCTGTCCACTCAGAATTGCTTTTGTTTATTAATCTTTT
The DNA here is from genome assembly GCA_947563465.1 of Archips xylosteana. Lineage (NCBI taxonomy): Eukaryota > Metazoa > Arthropoda > Insecta > Lepidoptera > Tortricidae > Archips > Archips xylosteana. The sequence continues at coordinate 7,570,322 of OX387344.1, forward strand.
AAGTAAATAAGGATTCACTCATCTTTTAATTTCAATCTTAACTACGCAGCACTGACTTTTTCTCTCACTATATCAAAGTAATTACCTCTTGGTCTTCCTATGGATCCTTTCAATTCCTATATTCAACATATGAGGTGGTTGTACTTAACAAATTGTCACAACAGAAAAGGGCATCCCGGGGCAAAAAGCATTACTATTGGACGGGAATCAGTGAATCACCGTTCACACTGGTGGTGGCCATCCCAGAGAACTATGGTCGCCATCGTATTACCCCACCGCCCACAGACGATATCCACCGTGTGTCGCTTACCACCAAGAACATATCAGCGCAGCAGTATCTGACTGACAGATGGAGCGTGCATCCAGACTGGTGAGAACTGACAAATATAATAATAAATAATAATATTAGGGGACAATCTCACACAAATCGACCTAGTCCCAAACTAAGCAAAGCTTGCACTATGGGTACTAGACGACGATAGACATACTTATATAGATAAATATATACTTAAATACATAGAAAACATCCATAACTCAGGAACAAATATTCGTGCTCATCACACAAATAAATGTCCTTACCGGGATTTGAACCCAGGACCTCTTGCTTCGTAGGCAGGGTCACTACCAAGTAGGCTAGTGGTAGAGCCATGTTGTAGCCAGCCGCTGCATCACGAATGGGCCGGCTCGTCCGGGGTAGTAGCACCCTCTCACAGAACACCGGCGTGAAGCAGCAGTACTCCCTGCTGCGTTTCGTACGGTCAGTGAGAGCGCCGGGGGCCCAATACCTCTCCCCCTCCCCTATTCCCTCTCCTTTTTCCTTAGGGCTGACAACGCACTGGCATCGCGTAAAGCGCTGCGGGTGTCTATGGACAGTGGTGATCATTTAACATCAGGTGACCCACTAGTTCGTTTGTCTGGCCTCTCTAACATAAAAAAACATAAAAACATAAAAGGCTAAAGCGGTCGTTAAATACTAACTTATTTTTCCGATATCGGTTGCCTACATCTGATCGAAAGATAGCACCACTCTTGTTCACCTAACTCTTGCGTAAAATTGATCTTAAGTTGAAGCCAAAGGAGGGAACGCTTAATAACCTAATGAACCTAAGTATTAAATAACTGAAAATCCTGCCGGTACTTTATGTGGGGGATTCTAACCATTTGGCGACCTTGACTATGATGATGATGATTTGAGAGATGAGAATATTATTGACTAATGAACATGATATCATTAAAATATGTGAAACTAATTTAGCTTTCGTCGCTTTAGGTTATACTGCCGTCATTACGAGCGCTCGTTTTCTTCTCCCGAAGAGGAGCTATCTTACTTCTTAGAGCGCGTGGCGCGGCCAGGCTGGCGCTGGCCGGCCAAGCCGCGGCCTCCCGAGCATCACAAGAACAAGCCAGCTCACGAACGGCACAACGGTAAACAGGAGTAGTAGCTAGCACACACAATAACACAATTTCTCAAACATTGATGAATACCACACCATAATGTAAGAATAATGCATACAACGGACTTCCTATTCCTGTGTATTTTTGGCCTTTGGGCCGATGCAAAAATTAAATATGCTAAATCTACTTATGTTGTGTTTGAAATGTTGGTCAACTTGAGTTTTTAATTTTACATATTTAATTATACTACTAACTGTTGCCCGCGACTCCGTCCGCGAAGAATTTGTTAATCGCTATCCCGCGGGAACTATGCAATTTTCCGGAATAAAAACTATCGTATGTTATTCCTAAGGTCTCAAACTATCTCCATACCAAATTTCATGTAAATCCGTTCAGTCGTTATTGCGTGATTGAGTAACAAACCTCCAAATATCCAAACATCTTCACAAACTTTCACACTTATTATATTAGTAGGATGCTCACACTTCACGTCTGGTCCACTTACGTCAAGAAAAGGGTGTGTCATTCCTATTGAACAGATGCATTTAATTGACAGGAACTTCAGAGGGCCGGGAACGGACTAAAGCTTCGAACAGTACGCCACGTAATGAGTATTATTGTAAGTTGTAGACAATGTCTTTTTTATATCCCCTGTCAGTCAACAGTCTTCAGTGAATTTTTTTGATGTGAGTGAGATGAAAATTTTGGATCATGATTTAGCATTTCAAACGTGGAAACTCGACTCGCAGTCAAAAAAGAATGTAGGTAATCCAATTGTGTCATTTCTTAAATTTTCTATTGTTTACAAATGAGAGAAACAAAATCTATTTCTTTCTTATTTACCTACCTATAAGATTAATAAAACATACAAGTATGTTTGACATGTTTCAGGTGATCACGGTTTAATGCAAGCGCTCTTATACGATGCAAGGAACACGGCCTGGTTCAACAAAAGCATTTCAGAATCAGCGTCGGAAGAAAAAGCGTAAGTATTTTACTGTTTCTTTTTTACCAAGTTTAATGTTACGAAGAAAATTGTCAGTATTCCGCTAAACGATAGTATTTGCACAATTGATTATTATTTAAAATGTAACTTACACTGCACATCAATTTTATGTTGGTTTTCGCCTGGATAGCCCATTGACAAAAGTGATTGGATTATTACCGAGGTAAAGTACAAAAAGTGAAATAAATGTTTTTTTTTTCTATATTTCATTTACCTACCAATAATAAAAAATACATACTCGTAGTAAATTACCTTTTAGTAGGTACTAAACACAAGTATTTAAGGGTGGGTTTTTAATATCTCCTCAAGCAGGATCTCATCATTCATCATCTATCTTGACAAAATTTTGATAATAACAACAGCATAAACACAGACGAATTTGGAGTCTACTCCATTTATATAAAAGACGTTAAAAAGGCCTCAGATTATTGTCTAGGTGTATTTATTGTTACGCAAACGTAATACTTTTAAATAAGGCAGCTTTACAAAGGATTGTAAGTATTTTTGTGACTCTTATTATGGTTTTTGCAGCTCGGATGGCGTAAGTATGAGTATAACAATGGTTAATTACAATTTAAAAAAACGACTAGTAAAATGAGTATTTTAAAATAGAGAAATAAATAAAGTGCGTTAGAAATCGTAGAGATAGATATTTTGTATCAATACTATACGTAACTACAAAACCACGCATCTAGTCAGATGAAAATAAGATGGTTGTACAGTCACTATGTTTATGACAAAGATCGTCGCGTCTACAAATCTTATAACATAATGAACAGAAAAAGCACTATAATTTTTAATAAAAATTCGCTGTAATATTTAGTTATGTTATGACAAATACATTAAATGATTTGAGTGCCATGTGCCTTCTGATAAATCTATACATCTAACAATAAGGCGGGCTAGGGCGGATCGGGGTAGCTTCGAATTGATTCAACCCAAGGTTAAGTAGTGTCAAAATGTATGGAACTGCGAATCCAGGGTTAACAATGATTTTTTTTAACCCTAGACCGTGGAAACTGTCCTAAGAGACGCCATATCCCATTATTTAGATACCTATTCCAGATATCCTTGTATTAAATTAAGGAATGTTTTCTTCTTGTTGGGCTGCAGAGCGGAGTTTATCCAGCGTTTCGGATACATCGTGGCTTTTCTGGCCACGCATAGCGGGCTAACGCGGTGGCAGACCCATCCGCCCAAAGAACACGACAACAGCAACGACAGCAAGTGAGACTTCAAAGATATTTTGTCTAGAATAAGGTATCTGCTTGGTGTTTTTTACGGCAAAAGTACAGTTGTGTTTTTGTGTACAGGTCAGAGTTCGGCAAGCAATGGCCGCGTGCTATAGACGAGGTGTGGTACCGGCGCGCCGTGGAGCAGCACTATGTGGACCCCCTCAGTTACGTGTACAGGTAAATAAACCTTGGCATAGCACATTGATATAATAATTTGGTTGTAAATATTATGTGTATAAATCTCAAAATAAATAATAAAAAAGATTGTACATAATTCTGCGAAAAACAAAGTGAGGCCAAAACATGGCGAGGCGTAGTTTTATCGTTGTCACTTGGCCATTCTAATATCTCCGTTTTACTTTTTATTTGGTCTGAGGACTGGTATGTGAAAAGTGTAAGATACCTGCTTATTCAATACTTCATAATGAAAGTGACCCGGTAGAATTTTTCTAGACATTTATGACGCTGACCGCATTTCATTCTCAAATAATGCGGAACTCTTAGGCAAGGGCTAAAGATCATGGCCAGATATTCTAGAGCCCATTGATCGCACAATAACTTACACGTGGCTATACAGCCTGATGTCAATCTTATCTGGTATTGGATACAACGTGAAACAGCTGCCTAACAACTGTCTTTCCGTGTACAGCGTGGAGATGAGCACGGACAAGTTCCCACTAAACGTGAGCGCGGCGGTGGTGACGGCCGCGCATGCCGTGTTCCACGGGGACGGCCACCGCAAGGCGCCCGCCGCCGTCGTCGGCTTCCAGTTCCGACACGACCGCCTCAGCGAGTGGTTCGACAACATCACCTCCTCCGTAAGTTTCAATACGACATTTTATGTAAGCATCATCATCAGCCGGAAGACGTCCACTGCTGAACAAAGGTCCCTCCTTAGAGCGCCACAATTGACGACAACTTGCCAGCAGCGTCCACTGCTTTGGCCGCCACTCTCGAGCTGTTGTTGCTGCACTAGTAGAAAACTCCAACGCTGCGTCTTCCGGTTCGTGGTTGCCACTAGAATTTCTCTGTCAGTTATTTGTTGTTCAAGCGATGTGGATGTGGTGTGGATGCGGCATTGTCACTTCTACTTAATTCTTTGCTCTATGTATGGGTTTTATCGCGCAAATTATTTAAGTAAAACGAAGATAAAATACAGGGCATCTTTATTTGGGGATGCAAAGGTTGCATGGCACACGGCCGGAAGATCCTAGGCGGCGCGAATCAAGCCTATTTCCCACAAAAAAATACCAAAAAACTTTGTGATTTTTGCACCCCAGCATCCAATAAGTTTAAGAAATTACAGAAAATAAAATAAAGGTTTCATTTTGCATTTTTCAGTGTGAACACAAAGAAGGATGCAAAACTTGCGCGTCAGTAAATTGGGACTGCTATTTAGTGGATAACAATGGATGGGTGATAGTCAGCGAAGATGACACACAGACAGGACAATTTTTTGGCAAGGTACTTACTAAAACTGATTCATCAAGTGAAAGCTTATATTACCTATCTTGACAAAATAGGGCTCCAATCAAATCTTATCAGGGCAGAAGTATCAAACACTAGAGCGTGAGAGATAAGAGGCTGTTTTTTTTTTTGTTTTTTTTTTAACAGATTCGGCCTGACGTTATGTCGATGCTCGTGGAAGAAGAAGTATACAAGACCATACACGTCATGGATTATCAAGCAGTCTGCTTCAGGGAGAAGAAAACAACCAACCCCGCTTCTATTCTCCTTACGGTAAGAATTTTGTGTTAAGTTATACGCCTTTGACTTCGTAAAGGTACAAAAATATTGAAGACCCTATTGCAACATCCACGTATTTCTTTAAAAGTACCGCATAATTTACAGCCTTTGCATGTTTCCCTCACTTTTTCTTTCATCACTGTACCTACTAGTTTTCGTCTAGCTTAGTCTAGTCGTTTATAGCTTAATTTCAACATGTCACGTCTTTATTATTGTTTTCCAGCCTCTAGAAAATCTACGCCTGATAGTGGCTTGGTTCCTCGCGACGAGCGTCTGGCTCTACAACTCTATAGCAATAGGTTTAGCACAGGGTACCAGTTACTTCGATGAGGGTAAGTTAAATGACAACTTTGAACCTATGCTTTTTTAAATAATGACTAAGCCCACATCTTTCGTCATCGCAAAAGCAATACAATACAAATCTTCGAATGGGTGAACTTTTTATAGATCTACAACTGTGCATTAGATACTTCTTATTTCTTGCATTACTACTCCGCAACCACACGTGGAAAACAGCTCCATCCATGTGTCACATATGATAAGCATATGATATTTGTTTTCATGCATAAAATGAGTAATGAAATTAATGTTTCATGATGTGTGTCGCGGAGACGTCTTGCGTGTGTGGTGCGTGTGGTGGAGTATTGTACAAGTGTTGTAGTTCATTGATATTTACATCCGAAAACTAACATCTGAATCTATCAATGAACTTTTTATTGTCACCAGTTTGATTAACGTTGTTATTGTCACAAGTAATTAATGACTGACGTACTCGTATGTAATGCTAAGTGGATAGCAAAACTGCTAAATATGATACCATATTATGACAGAAAATACTTGTGAGCAGTCAGAACGGTAATATGTTCCTCACCTAATTTTACGCGATTTGTAAAGCACTAAACTGAAAAACAGACGGTAAACCTATTACCGTATCTATTGGACTCCTTACAATTGCTGGCAGTCATAGCGAGAAATGTGGGGTGACTTTGACGTTTATCGTGGCCAGTAACCACGGGCAATAATTATTGCACAATTAATGTCAGTAACTAGATACACTCTTAACTACAACAATCAAAACTTAAAAGATCTCTATCTTTTAATAAACTTTGGTTTGGTTGTGCGATTAAGACCAATGCAGACGCTTTGTTCCAATTACCTATGTGCTATCTATGTATTACCTATGTGTGACGTGAAAGTCGCCTTCATTCTTACTAGTAATACGGTGAAACGGAGTGGCTTTGACGAAATTGAGGATAGGTAGTTTAAATTGCTATTACATCTATATCTATATACGAAAAGAAGATTGATGAAGACTTACTGGAAGTTATCAACGCGAATAAAGTGAGTAGTTTAGTCGTGAAACTATTTTTGAAAGTCAACCGGTAAATTGTTGTCACTCAGTTTTACGGTATATGTATAACTTAATGGCGATTATTGGCCCTTGATACCCGCATCGGTGTGATGTTTTTACACTAAAACATCAACATACAATGTTGAATTCTTATTTATCCACATAGAATATTATGTCATGATTAGACAAGGCAGTCTAGTCTATTAAGGATTTGTCACACTGGATGCGTTCTGCGGTCGCGGTCAGGTCAAATTGAACGCAGCCCGCATTATGTATGAACAACATTGTCGGTCTCTATATATTGCGCGTGCGTGCGATCAGACCGCACGGACCGCACGGCCAGATCGCATATCTATACAAAATATATATGTATAGAGACCGACAATGTTGTTCATACATAATGCGGGCTGCGTTAAATTTGACCTGACCGCGACCGCAGAACGCATCCAGTGTGACAAATCCTGTATGTTAAATGATTAATAAACTAATAACACCATAGAAATATCCCGCTGCTATGAATGACAGGGTGAATATTCGAGCGTTTTGACCGCGCGGTTAAACGTCATTACCATTCGACGATTATTACCACAACTGAAGGACGAATCGAGCGAAATTTCATCAAACTAGATTCAGCATCGGTACTGTCTTAAGTTTTCATAAAAAGTTAACCCTAAGCATCATCCTTTTTAATAATTTCTGCTCAAATGGTAATGACAAAAAAAACCGCCGTAAAAACGCTGAATATTTACTCGACAGAAAATGCGATGTTGGTATTCTGCGTCGTCGGCTTGTTCTGTGCAATATGCATGACTACGAAGCACAATGTTGCAATGTTACGTAGGACACGACGAAATATATCCGAAGGCAACTCTTGAGTGTCTATATACGTGCATGAACAGTTTGGCTATACTCAATACACCTACAGATTCCGATAGCAAAAAACCTTTATAAAACCAAAAAGATAGGCTTTATTGTGTAACGTACTCGGAATCACAATCGTTTTCACCACTTCTTTCTTTCATACGGTATAAGACGAGGGTAGAAAGAGATGGTGAATGCAATCGCTAGCGCCCAAGCGTTAGACGATACGGCCTCAGGTCTGAGATGTTTTGCCTCTGTTCGAATAAAATAATAGAGACATGTCAACATAACACGTAAGCATGACTGAGGAGTTTAGAATCCACATAATTAGGATTAGTGCTAACGTAAGCTCTGACCTGTTCCCTCAATTCATAAAAGTTAAAAATAATTTTATGTGAAATGAAGTTTTTTTCTGTCTGCCAAAGCAAAAGGTGCAGCAGCATCTTGAGCAGTTTTTAATTGCTTAGCTCTCAACCAAGCCTCATTATGCATAATCGAGTTGACTTACTTATATTTATAATATGACTAAGTCACATCAGGGTACGATTCTCTACCAGTTAATTTACTACTCTGTTAATAATTGGTCCAACGTCATCAATCAGTTCCATGAAACGGAAAAGGGAAAATCGTACAGCAGTTCAGTTCACCAAATCTGTTGCATGGGTGTTGCTCGACAGCCATAAATAGCACTCTAAAGATCTAGCAAATTGTACCTGTCTGTTTAGTCACAAAATTTGTAAACGTGGAGTCAACAATTGGATATCATTTTTGTTTTGCAAAAAAGTAGTAACGACTCCATCTTATTTTCAGAGTATGTAACACCCACCGGTGAGTGATAGACCGAGCACAGTAGAACGTGTCGTCCATGGAAATAGACTGCTACTACAATTTTATTATTCCCCGGAATGTGCATGAACCTCGTAGTTATCTTCTCATTGTTTGAGAAAATCCTTTGTTGTCATCAATTTCTATTCAATCCAAAAGTTGTCAGTCATAAATTTCATCAAGAATATTCGAAGATTAAAAAATTGGGCCGAATCTTCAAATAGGTTTATTAACCACTACCATATAAACACACTTACATTATATTCTCATCTTTCGCGACAGTTAGGGACATGAAGATCGGGCGGGTCTACAAAAACATCTGCATGCCGATTAAGTTTAATATTGCTTGCGAGTCAGCTTTCTGTGGTCACAAAAGAATTGTAAAATACATTATTTCAGTAGAAGGTGCGGTAATTTGTCGTGATTTGTGGGATCCAGTTAATTTAAACTGTATTTACGATGCTGTATATTTTACTTACGACTATTAACTTGTCCGCTTCAGCCTTTTTATTTAATCTGACTTATTTTTGTACTTACTTGAAATTTTCAATGTACCTATTTTCCTTCGCCTATATTATATTTTATCTCATTCTAAATTGAAGCGCATGTTCTTCTTGTCTCCATTTTTTTTTCTTTTTACGTATCGATGTATTGGGTTGCTCTATCGATTGCATGGGGATCTGGCGCGTATTAATTTCATTTAATCAAAGTTTATTTTATACAGTGTCATACACTTACGAAAACGACGAAGAAACGGACGACCCTTTCAAGTCGCAGCCACCGACGCGCATTATAGAACGAGACTTCGAGAAATTGGTACTGATCAACAGGACCAGACCGACACCGTGCGACCGAGAAATGTTTCTCTACCAACTGGAGTATAACAACTTGGATGAGAAACTAAACAAACCTGCGAAAGACTGCGAGAGACCTTTTTACGCGCAGTTGGTGAACTACACGAATATGTTGTTGGTGGTAGTCGATGGAAACTGTCCGCGGGAAGATGCGCCTGTGTTATCGGTGGACGCAACTGAGGTTCAGTACAACGGGACACTTCAGTGCCTGAAGCACGTGCACCCACTGTACAGGAAGCAGCCGGTGTCGTGCATAAGAAATCATCCTGAAGTAAGTCATGTTTAACAGATGGAATAATAGCCGGCTCCAAAATGAGCGTATTGCTTCGCGAGGTAGCGTCTTTTTGCATTGCATTGACTGGCGACATTCAACGTCGTCGAGTATGGGTCCTCCCGCGAAATGATTTGCTGCCAAGGGACCAGTGAAATACCTTTAAAATATTAGCTCAATCTGACATGTTTGTCGCATTCATAGTTATCAAAGAAAGTGTCTCTTGTAGCACGGATCAAATTACGTTCCAGCAGAAATGGCCAATAATGATAATGAAATGACAATCGTCGATTAATGTTTTGTTCATATTTCAGGAGAGTAACATTGACATGTGTGGGCGAGGCAGCACGCTTGAAAGAAGTGTGTTCTGGATCCCTTTGACCATGGTGATGGTTTTCAGATATTTTTAAAATGCATCCAAAGTTGGATGGAATAATTTTAGATATTCTAAATATTGATGTCCAAACAAAGTTGGTATTTTGTATATTGTAAAAGTAAATTACTTGACTTGCTTTAAAAAAAATGGGGCTTTAAGATAACATTGTAATTTCAAAGTTGTTTTTACGTTTAGTGGATATAGTTATTTCTATTCAAAATTGTAAGTTTTATCTACGAATGATATCTATATTAATGAGCTGCCTACAATATTTCAATAGCCCTATATTAACTACAACACAGAATTTTATGCTGTTAAAATATTAATGAACATGAAAATTTGTGTTAACATATTGTATCAATTACAAAATACAGTAGGTTCAAAAATAATATCAATTATTTATGTTTATGAAAAAAGAAAAAAAAACTGTTAGATTAAGAAGTAAGAACAGGTACATGTCGTTTTCACATATCAGAGATATTGAGTAAATGTGTTTATTCTTAGTACTGCTAATAAAAATGTTCTAAGTGAATATTTAATGCTCTCTATACTACAAGCTCCCAATGTGCCACATGTATTGTGGCTGGTGTTTACAAGTTGGCAAAGAGAATTGGAAGTTACCTTATTTTTACCAAAATTATCTTTATTTTGTGGTGTGGCAGTGTCAGGCATAGAATAAAATGAGTATGTAAATATAAGATAGCTAGTTTGTCAACAAATTGGATCAACCCCTATTATAGTTGTTGTTTAAAATCAACATGCTTGAATTTTTTATGTTGATAAGAGTTTAAGCTTTGTAGTCTACAGTGACTAGTTAAAAAAGATGTATTAAGTTTGTTTATTCTATGAGCGGTTGGTTGGCATTTATTCCGTCCTGGTTATTCAATCAAATTTCTTGACACCCGGGGGACATTTTGCATTTTATTAATGAATACATTTTTGTACCACTTGTTTTCAAAGATTTAAGAATTGCTTGGCTAGATTATTGGAATAAATTTGATAAATATTGCTTAGCATAATAACATATAAAAAATTATTACACACTTAAGATAACTAATTTGTATTAGGCATCAATGCCTAAATTATACGCATATCAATTACTTCCAAGTTAAATACTGGTGTGCAATAATTATTTATACTTCATAGCAAAACAAGTAAGGCGATATTATGTTAATCAATTTATTATAGTTGAAAGTCATATTTCTATTCATAAGAATATATTTTAGTCTTAGGTTAAATAAATATTTTGAATCTCAGTCATAAAATATAAATGTGATCTACTTATTTCTTTTGAAATTAATGTGATTGTTCATTTGGTACAAAATAAATATTTGTTGTTTTATGTCAGAGTATTTTTATTTCCTTTGTAACATCACTATTGACTACATAAAGGTGATAAATAAATAAATGGCATTCAGTTACTCACACAGTTCTAACTGGTGCTTGCATTTTCATATTTCTTAATGAAGTCTTCAATATTGTCCATGACAGTTTGGTACTGGTGCTCACGAAGCAGGGCTTCTTGTAGCTGCTCCAGTTGTTCACCGCCTTCCATGAAGGTCTTGAGGCTGTGGACTGTGCCCCCACCCGGGCGGTGCTCCGTTACTCTATCTTGAGGATAATTGTATGTTCTGATTTTCTCATTTCGATTGCTTGAACCAATCTGTAAACAATTTATATTATGGGTAAAAACTTAAGTAAAAAGATACAAATAATGAATTTTAACAAATTAGCATCACGAGTAAGCCATGGTGGCCTAGTGGGTCACGGGTTCGAGACTAGGTTTGTACCTTTGAGTTTTTCGAAATTTATGAGCAAAATTACACTTGAAATTTACCATGAGCTTTACGGTGACGGATAACATTGTGAGGGAACCTTCACACACCTGAGAAGGAATTCAATGGTGTGAAGTTTCCTATCGGCACTGGACCCACATGGGGACTACAGTAGGATATTTAAAGGCTGGGATGATGATGATAATGATGAGAATCGCCATTAAATAAGGGAATGCTCCTCAGCCTTTTAAGCACCATACCACAGGAGCCTTCTTTAGGCTAGTTCAGCTTTGAGTAATGAGTTTCTATTCCAAGAGTTTCTATTTGATTTAAATTAACTAACAATTCCTGGCCCGCGAGGCCACCAATTTAAACTATCTACAGAACGATCTTACAATAATCCTTGCAGACATTTCTTGTGTAACAGAGTGGTCAAGACATAGAACAAACTACCAGAACATGTAGTCTCAGCACTGAATGTTAATCAATTTAAAAACCGATTAGACCAACACATTAGCAGTACAAAGAATACTTGACTAAGGAACAGCTAGATACAGGCACCTATCAGTTGCCCTCAACTGCCTGCCTGATAAGATAAATAATAATAATAATAATTAAAATATTCACCTGTGATTTTCTCTCAGCATTGACCTTTGAAGATTGTTCTTCAAGTTGTTTTTGTAACAGGAGTGTTCTTAATTTCTGCATTGCAATCTCTTTGTTCTTTATCTGAGACCTACCTTCTTGGCAGTCAACTACAGTACCAGTGGGCAGGTGGGTGATTCGTACAGCACTGTCAGTTGTGTTGACATGCTGTCCACCGGCACCGCTTGCTCGTTTTGTTTCTATTGAAATATCCCGTTCAGGGATATCCAATTCAACCTCTGTGGGCTGAGGTAGAACCGCTACAGATACTGTACTAGTGTGTATACGGCCACCTTTCTCAGTGGCAGGGATTCTTTGGACTCTGTGTACTCCAGCCTCAACTCTCATGAGCTCTGGAACACCCACACCTGATATCAACATTGAACCTTTCCGTAACCCGCCAATGTCAGACTTTTCAATTGACGCTATGTTTACATCCCAGTCCTTGTACTTTGCATATGACTCATACAGGTCAAAGAGTTCACGAGCGAAAAGCATCGCTTCTTGGCCGCCGGCACCGGCGGTAACTTCTAATAAGACACCACCATCTGATAAATAAGGCTGCAGTAATACCGATTGCAGGTCGCCGTCTATCTGCTTGAGTCGTGATAGATATATTTCCGCCTCCTCTTTTATCATTTTCTTGATTTCATCATCGTCACCTTCCTTTTTGTTGAGTTCTTTGAGCGATTCAATGCTGTCGTATAAAGCTATCCTTTGCTCCAGTACGTTTACAATGGGTTTAATAGCTCGAAGGCGTTTCACTTCATCATCGGAGCGACGTGTCTTCATGAGCAGGTTTTCATGTTCAACCATCAAATGACTAAGATACTTCTGCACCGCTGGATCAGATAACTTCACAGTATTTTCAGAAGAATAACATTGACGGAGCAGGAGAGAATGTCTTTCGAATTTACACAACGATCTCAAAGCAGAAACCTTTGAAAGTAACATGTTTTATAATACTATGTCAACAGACTGCAATTTTCTTAGTAACAGATAATTTGAGTTTCGTTAAGTTTCCAGCAAATTTTGTACTAACACAGTAACACTAACATTTCGATTTGAAGGTTATTTTATTTATTGACATTCATTTCATGTCATGATAGGCTGACAGGTGTCAAAATGCTTTTTTTCAGCGGTTTCAATTCCCTGCGAAAAATAAAATATGGTGGATTATTAATAATCCCATAGTAATAGGAAATAATAGTAATAAAAAAGAAAGTTTTAATTTTTTAACTGCGCCATCTATTATCAAATAGCTAAACTATACTATTTTTTTTTATGCTTAAATCGTGTGAATTTTTTGACAGTATATGATATCTTTTATTCAATATGACATTGTACTAATTATTTATTGGCAGTTGTTTAAATTTAAATTCAAATTAATATTTTATGTAGAATTAAGTTTAAATATTGTACGCCTCTCTGAGGCAGGACATTATGAACTGTAGAATAAATCTATTAAGAACTGTACTACTCATGACCATACAATTTCAATAAATAAATAAATAAAGCTGCCATCTATTGTTGAATAGCTGTACTGAATCGTTTACATAGTGACTTAAATGATGTTTCTAACATTTTTCAAAAGATGGAACTATAATCAAGGTTATTTACTGCCATCTGGTGTTGAATAGAAACAATATTTGAATTCTAACGCTCAACAATAGATGGCGACATTATAGCTGAAAGATGCAAACATGGAAATTATTTTTTCTTCCATTTCTGCTTCTTATAAATTAATTATATACATTTTTCAAAATGGGGATGACTTTAATCAAGTTTTTTTTAATAAAAAAAGTAGTTAACAGCTAAACTAAAATTAGAAAAAAAAAATGACAAAATCCTCCCCCTTGGCAGTTTCTCCTCGCCTGTTGTGCAAGGAAGCTGTGGTATCCGATTTTCTTTAAAAATGATTTGGGCAATAAAATACTAAATAAATCTGTTGTTAAAACATGAAAAAAGTAATTTGAATACTTAGTGAGAGTAGGTACCTACCCCATGCCTTGCCTAAATTACGACAAGAGAGATTTACCGTGGTACAGTTGATTGTACGGTCGGCCAAGAAAGTGGTCTACCATCAGTTTTGACAAAAGTTTCTGTGAGATCTAAATATCGCTAAGGTTGACTTTTCTAACAGAGTGAAGTCTTTAATCACTGTCATACATAATATTATTGCAAGGGAAAATCGACCTCGTTGTATTATGACGTGCAAATGAACTTCAACCGTGGGGTGGTAGACCATATTTTTGGCCGATGGTAGGTACCTAAATATCATTAAATAAGTATTTTTAATAATACATATATTTATGCAGCTGTAGGTTTCCGAAAATCGTAATAATTGAGAACTCCCCAAAGTTTGAAATAAAAATGAAAATGATTTAAACATTACCTATTGTTTAACAGATCTTAAGTATAATTTTGGACATATAATATATTATATTACCAAAAATCCAGTCAAGATAAGGACTAGCATTTTGTTTTTCGGGGACCTTCTCAGGGTTAGCTTTCATAAGCCAGAGATTAGCTGGTAGGTCGGTATCTATTCTTATACAATGTGTATCTACCCTCTGGACATAATTATATATAAACGAATAGGACGTGTTGATTAGCTATGTACAAAGTTATGTACAAAGCCTCGCACCAAACGCCACCGTATTAACTGAGAAATGACTGGTTTGCGATTTAATACTTTGGAACAACCTTTATGTAGATTTATTTAAATACCACTCCAACATCCGCACATCTCCTTTTGCACTCTTTCTTCGGCTGGCTGCCTGGAACCGAAGACCTCTCCTTGCTCCTACGGCAAGACCCTGCCCACTGCGGCTTGACCCTGGGGCCACTACCTGTCTCCAGCCTTCGTCCAGCATCGGCAGCCTACGCTTCGGATACTAATCCAGGGAAGCCTTTCCAAGAAACGCTTTCCCACTCAACTCTCGAATCCGCGACCCTCGAGATCTATTTTTCTCTATTTTTCTGTCAGTAAAGCCCTAGGGGCAAATATACGTCTTAAACCTTCATTTTGTTTTACTCAATCTAAACCCCTAGGGTCTCACCTACTCTACCCTGATATTTTATTTTATTTATTTGAGGCATCAACAGCAATACAATACATTTGTGGCGACTCATTAGTTTTAAACGTGAGTATTGTCACGTCCGTTCGGCAGACTTCGTGCACTCTCGCGAATGTTCGCCTCGCTAGCCCTCAATCACACTCCTTGTATTAACCCCCATACATTATAATGAGACTTAAGTTCTAGACAAAAAGCCAATAACAGATGTCCACAGACATACAGTTAAGTGAAACATACTTTATACTAACACGTAGATACACCAAGTTTACAAATCAAGCTATCAAGCTAAAATATTTGAGTGAGTTTAGTATGTATGAGGATGGATATGTGTAAGGTATGTGTGCGCGCATGTGTGTGTATGTGTGTGTATGTGAGAGAGAGAGAGAGAGAGAGTGAGAGATAGTGTGCGTGTAAATTTGTTTTACTCCAGAATTTATAGTAAAATTATTAATTCATTTTTTCTTTTTACTTATACTATACATAACTACTGTTCATCCTGCCAATAATAACATCACAAGTAAACTAACTACTTTTTGTTACGAATATGTGTATACGATTTTCTAGTGTCGCTTTACTACAATAACTTGATCAACCTCTGAACCGCGAATTGCGAATAACTGATACAGTATGTTCCTACTTATTGTTAATTTGTTTGTGGATAGGTATTATGGTAGGTATTAACTGTATTAAAAAAAAAATATTTTTTTTTACCTAATTTAAGAAAGTAGAACAATCCAGAATCCAGAATTTCGGCCTTTGTCCAGAGAGTAGAGTAAGTATTAGTATTAGTAGTTGTATGTATTATAATTTTACACGATTGGTGCTCATTTTGTTTCGAATGATCAATATTTTTTGATGAGAAAGCCTGGTGTTTGGACATAAGTATTATTTGATGGACATCACATTTGGTCCCTTTAAATAATAACAAAAGGCCGACCGTTACACCGTAGCACGCAGCCAACAAATTCGCGCAATATAACTGCTGCTTCATTGTCTTCAACGGCGAGCGAAAAGTGGCTAAATTCCACATATTTCCCTGCGATTACCATGTCGACCGCAGCTCGCCTATTGATAGAATTATTAGGCCCGACAAAGACTGCTTCCTCTCCCGACCACAAAATTTCGCGCTATGCGCCGGCGCGTGTATGGAGTTATTAGCGCTAATGACGACGGACAAACGGACTGCATTGTCGCCGACAAACCGCATTGCTTCCTTTTTCTATGCATCTTGGTGGAAGTGATGAAACTCCAGCGATTTCAACTAGGTACGAATCCATTTGATTTAGTAACCTTAAAGGCTTAAATTTTATGTCAAAAGTAATTAAGCAACTAAGCAATGCTCGAAATGTCAACGGTAGGAAGAGAGGCGCCTCTCTGCTGAACAGAGTGCGCGGCTGTTCCAACAACTTCCTGACCACATTTGCTGAGCGCCTGGACGCCCCACGACAACGCTCTGAGTAAAGGTCATCAGCATCACTGTTCAATCAAAATAGTAATCTTTACCGACCACATATTTGAATTTCAACTCAACTACATGCACCGTAATTACATTAGATGTGACTATTACCTAAACTTCTCCTTTGCCCATGGATTTATCTATATCTATACATATAATAAATCTCTAACAAGTCGATGTCTGTACATTGAAGATATTTGAGAAAAACTGTCACTAGGGCTATTTACTAGCGCAATAGAACCCAAAACAATGTTTTTTAGAATTATTGTCTGTTTGTCTGTTTGTCTGTGCGTTTGTGCGCGCTAATCTCAGAAACGGCTTAACCTAGAAGGATGCGGTTTTCACTGATATGTTGGTATTTTCTTGGATTAACATTTAGTGTTTGTTTCATTTGAATCGGTTCACAAATAAGAAAGATACGTCTATTTTAAGAATTTATAGAACAGTTTTTAGAAGTAGTGACTTGGGAGTAGGTACGGTGGTGAATGTGAACGCGGGTGTGCGGGGGGGGGGGTTCGGTGGGAGGTCGGTGAGGGGGGGGGGGGGTTGCGGGAGGGTGCGGGGGGGTATTTTTTATATCGAGGAACTAAGGAGAGCCATAATTGAAGAAAAAGCAAATTGGATAAAAAAAATAAGCTGCCCAAATTACTAATTCCACGCGGACGGAGTCGCGGGCAAAAGCTAGTAATAAATATTACGTAAGTACTTCGGATTTCAACCATGTCATCACTCACATGTAAAAATTAGATACACTTATGTAGATATGTATGTGTGTAAAACTTTTTACTTTACATAAAAGACATGAAATTAACAGATAATCAGAGAAACAGATATACAAAAACTACTAATCCCTTAACGGGATCTCTTTTAGTTATTTTTTTAATGATTGACAGGACATCAGAAACAAGAGTACCTACTTAAACTATTTATTTATAGGTTCGCAATTTAGGTGACACATGAACTATAAAACTGGCTCAGCCACCAGTACATGAACTTAGTCGTCGGTACATACGTCTATTATTCATTCTCGCACACATAATTATACCTAACCTAACAGTAGCTATATAAGTATATAAGCATGTTAGTTACAAGAAACATTTGTACGCCCTGAGGCAGAACATTACCTGAAGTCATTTTATATATATATATATCCACCTTCCAGCATAATTATGTAACCATGTTATGTGTGTACATATTGTTCAACTATTGATTTGAATTGAAAGTAAGTATTCCATATTATAGTATAGACGTATAGTTAACCCAAGATCGCAAAGCATGGCGTAGTCTGGTGTCGGAGGCCAAGACCCACTTTAGGTCGCTGCGCCCAGCTAGTAAGTGTGTAAGTATACCACAGCGAAACTACCAAAATCGCCCCGCTTGTGGCTTGGCACGGGCCGCAGGTCGCCATCGCTGCCACTTGACCGCGCCATTCTGCGTCTCAGTCAATAATTAGATACAAGTGCTGGCCTTTGTGCGAATGCGAGTGTTAGCCACGAAAAATGCCGCTCCCGACAAAAAGATACATTGTAAGTTATTCTAACGGGTCATTATTGAAGCTAGGTGCTTATTTGTCGCTTTACATGAATACGAACGAACATAATGGCCATTACCACTTCGGGGCACAAGGGAAAGAAATTTAACCGAAAGCAAGCGTAGAGGTAACGCCACCAGAGTTGAGGCCACGCACACAACCATATCTCATGTAATGACAGCGGGATTTTGACGTTGTGTTGACGTTTAACGACAACACAACGTCAAAATCCCGCTGTCATTACATGAGATGTGGTTGTGTGCATGGCCTCAACTCTGGTGGCGTTACCTATACCTAATGGTAATTTCACATCTTACTAGGTGTTAGAACTTCTCAATCTGGACGGAAGTTGCCTTTGCAGTCAACCTGCCTACTGTAGTGAAAGGAAGATTCCTAAAGGTAACTCAGTTTTGCTCCTACAAAGACAAATAAAAAAAAACTGCCACACAAATTCTAAAAACCGGTCAAGTGTGTGTCGAGCTCGTACATGAGGCGTTCCATAGTTACCCCCGTGCAATGTTTTAAAAACACGTAGTTCAGTAAAAACTTGACGCAAAGATCCAGTTAAAAAAGCTGAAAAAAACTCAGTTCTTGTATGACGACCCTTTAAATAACTTTATTTTATTTTTAGTATTTTTTGTTATAGCAGCCACAATAATACATAATCGGTGAAAATTTCAAGTGTTTAGCTATTACGGTTCAAGGGGTAGAGCCCTGTGACAGACCGACGGACAAATAGACGGCGGAGTCTCGTAATAAGGTCCCGATGGCACCCTTTGAGTACGGAACCCGAAAAACGCAAACTTTCAATAAAACTTTTGCCATTTCCAATATGATCAATGCATCATATTTTTAGCTGAGGCTTTTGTCTTTGGTGTTTATAATATATTTGTCAGAGTAAATTTAGAAGTGCATCGCATTTGTACCTTACCACGATGATTGAAGCCTTTGTTACAGCACACATCTACAACTGCCGCAACTCTGATGAAACCGATATTACCAATAAATTACGCGACAACTGAATGACACAGCTCCAGCCCGTTTGCACAAACGGCATCTAATTACCTTGATAGCACCCTTATGCGATAATGGGAAGTAATGCTGCATAATTACAGGAGTTACTGCCACCGGCCGTGTATTAAATTAATGAATAAACTTGTCAGTCACAGTCGCATGCGAAGTAAGTCATCTTCAATTAAAACGTTCTGTTGCGTCTATTATAAATGTCCAACATTATTATTTTATGGCCGTCATCACAAGCACAAGGCATAGCAAAGTCTTTGAGAAGACTTTGCTGTCATTAAAGTGATGTGATGATTCTGTTTTTTTCATTGTGTTATCTTATGATGCTAGAATAAATCAGTAGAATGAATCCGCCTACGTCTGGGTAATCACTCTATCTCGTTCTCGCACGATTATCACTTTAATCATTTACTTTAACATAGGTACTTTTAGTAAATCATGTCATGACGTTGAAACATAATCATTTTATTGTGTAAATTTTTTAAATAGTTCAAATTTAATGGCTCTTGATGTCAAAACATTTTGCCATTAAGAAATCATTACAAGCGAATGGACAAATCCGTGTTCAGTACGGTCTAGTCAACGTCACTTATCACGGAGCTTATGAAAAGGAATAGCAATAAAACCGTCAGTGCACAAAAGCTCGTGAATTATTTGGTGAAAAGTGGCTAATCGGGTGATTTGCGGGACAAGTGCCGGGGGCTCCGCGCCATTTCCCCGTCGAGAAACACTCGGTTGTATAGGGCTGCCAATTTCGTCTCTATCGAAATTTGGAAAGCCGAATAAATTCTAAAACATCGTGTCACATCACATGAACATGGCTAAAACTGCGATCTTTACAGTGTCCCGTAAGTATTACGACAAACTGAAATGATAGATAGGTATGACCTTAATAAAAGTCGCATCGTTGTCGAGAAATTACGACTTTTCTGATTTTTTGAAAATGTACACTCGCACTAAGATTTTGAGTTGTGATATTCGGTAATAATTATTTTTTGCTTTTATTTTTATTGAAAAATAATCTTGCCAAGGACGGCATCAAGAGAGGCCGCCACTACACTTAGGTACCGCCCTTAGCCTTCAACCTAAACCGACAGCGTCGAATCCGCACCATCTTATAGATTTCGCTCCCTTCGCTCGCTCGACACCGCCCAATAACTATTTTGCCAGATTAGTCTACTATGAGAGTCATATTACTAGAGGTAAATCGTGCTCGTAGTATCTTAACTGTATAACGGTAGTTAATTATATCTTCAAGACTACAACCATCTTGTTGCGATTATGAGCCTTGATTGGATAAAATAAAATAGCAGTTACATCCGGATATATTTTGGACTTAAGTAGATATGTATCATCACCTATCTGTGGTTCTCATTACAAAAATGTGGGCAAATTCGAGGGAACATCGACAGCATAGCCCTTGAACTGACCTAACTAGTCAGGGTACAAACACCCTGCTCTATTGATTCTTGATTCTCTATCGCCCACTCACGATGCCATTCTACAAGTGTGTTTATACTATCTGAGATTGCTTTATTGGCTTATTGGTAGATAACTTTTACGTATTTCAATCTCTATCACCTTTTTTATACGAAAATAGGTGAATATCTAAGGATTAGTAGTATCTAAGGCGTTACGAGTAGGTACGTCCGTTACAGACGAGCTATGTTGGTACCAACTCAATGATGCGAATTGTGTCAAAATCTTACTGGTAGAATAATTATGAAGGCGCTGAAACATTGGAGATCCTTTTGATCTAACCTACCTGAAAATATAGAGGCAATATAGTGCTCAATGACAGCGTATTTACTAGCCGTTCGCTGTATTATATTATAAAATAAACCGATAAGATGTAAATGATTGTTTTCTACACAAATTAATTCTCGCTATATATGACTAGGTTAAAACAACATAGTATTTTGGAAATTTAATATTCCGACGACGTATTTGTACCATTTCAGAATTAGTGGTTTGGTCAGGTATCGGGTTGATTCCAGTATGCAGCATAGTACAAAACATACATCGTTTGCTTGGAGCCGGCGGTAGATTAATGCCCAGGGCGGGTGGCGGGTCCACATTAGTTTTGGGCCATTTCCTTGCGAAGTGCTCAGTTTGCCTTGTACGCTCTCTCCCTTCGATCGACGCCACTTTATACCCATTCTCATCTGAGTAACTCAGCCTGTTCCATACTCGCAAATACAAAGCAAGAGTAGTAAGAGTAGGACAACATGAAATAAAATTATTTTTTTCTCCGAGAAGAATACTTTTAGTAGTATAGAGGCCGCACTTAGTGGCTCTTAAATAAATATCGCACGTTTGCGCAATATCAGCGCTAACAGTACTTCACACTTCTCTTTGGCCACGAAGAAATTTATAGCGGTCATATAAAATGAAATACATGCAATGAACTTATTTATGTTGCTACTTAAGTGTTACGTTGGCTTTTATACAGTAAAAGTGTAAGAGCACTCGCTTGCTTACTAAGTATATGATTATGGCCAAATCTATCACAATTTACAGTCAAGGAAACTGAATCACGTACCAGGGTAAACCCTTTACATTGCCAAATTTTACATAAAACTGACCAGTGATAGACCACATCTCACCTGATAAAAAGTGCAGATGAGGCCAAGGGTGTATCTCACTGGTTCAGTAATGGCCTATTCACTCTTGAAGAGCCCTTGATGACATATTGACATTCCACACATCTGCCAATGAAATCATCGTGAAATTGATTGTGAAAAGGTTCCACCCTGGTACGCGATTCAGTTTCCTTGACTGTACCTACCTGCGTAGCTTTAGTTAGAGGTAAAATAAGCGAGTATAACGCTCGAAACTCGAAACATCACTCGAAAACATTATTCGACAATGGAGAAAATTGCCAATTATTTACTGAAGAATTTTTTGTGCAACCGGGTTGAGTGGCAATTGTTTTAGCTCATATTTGGACGCTTGTAGGTAACGGTTGCTACAAGCTAGGCAATTTATTTATTTATTATTTTATTTACTGAGGAACAAGACAGTGAAATTTCACAGTAGGTACCTAATATCTTTAATTACGAAACTAAAAACAATAGGTCAACACTCAATACATTTCAAAATAATGACACGAATTTCAATAGACTGATTCTTTGGAAGTTAATTAGGCATAAATTCAAATCAATTACTTAACCGACAATCACGAGAATAACAACAATTAATCAAATGTTAACTTGGTACGTCCAATTAATTAATTGAGGATTAAAACCTCGACGAACGCGCGCGTTATTAGATACTAGACAACGGGCGCACATTTTACGTACAACAATACCAACGTGTAACCGAATTTGTGTCCCAGCGGGACGTGATTCCATTTATTTATGGCTTACCAAAACATTTACCCTATTACTGCTGTGTTATGGCTGTATTAAAGTGTAATAAAATTTATGATGCTTGCAAAAACATTCATGTGGAGCTTACAATCTTCTATCCTGCGCGTCTGGGTTTCATTTTGTTTGTAGGACGAAGTAGGATGACAAACGCAGAGGGCCGACCCCCTCGATTACGGCGCGAGAAGTCGCCGTGACGTCGACTCAGCATATTGCGAAGCCGCCGTGGGGTTCGTGGGGTTGACATTATGCCCGCTGAAGGGGTTCCCTGAATAGCTTCGCGGCAAATTGATTGTGCCCCCGCGCCACGGTACGGAATTTAATCTATGAAAAGATTTCACAAAGCAATTTCATGTCGAGGTTAATTAGCTTTGCCATCGTTCTGTGTAAAAGCCGTTACATTTGCTGATGAATAGACGAGTAAAAAACAAGTGCTGCGGAGGCTTTAGAGGGGACAATACATTTCTTTTTAAACGTTATATGCATGTTACGTATGAAAAATGGACTTTGATAAAATGTATTTGAAACGTTGTCATTGAAGAAACAGAATTATTAAAAAGGTTTCATATTATGCGTGTAGGAAATTACCTTATAATATTATAAATATCTGTTATCTTTATCTGTTTTTAAAGACACCGAAATTCTTTTTGAAATGTGAGTCGCTCGCTACAAATGCGTATTGATTGCTACTCACCACTAGAGGTCACTAGAAGTTACGATGTTGTTTGTTACTTTGGAAATGTATATTTGGGTCGTTTTCAATGAAATTGTACATAGTTGTTAAGGGAACATAGTGAAAACAAAATCACGATCGCTTCCTTTGTGTAACGAACTTTGAGTCTTACAAAATACATGGATAACTTTCGTTACACAAAGGAATCAATTAAGTTTTGTTTTAATTAAATCCCTTAATTATGTATTTTTTTTGAAAACGACTAATTTATCATTATTGTCATCATTAAATATTTAATAATCATATCAGGTATTTTTATTTAGGTCAAGAATACATATAATACCTATTTAATTATAGAATGATTGGGCAAAATATCCGAGACTGTTTTTTTATCTCCGACCCAAAACAGGGAAGTTAGGTATAAGTTTACCTTGTGTAGGTATCAGTGTCTGTTCACCTTTCCCTATGGCACCACAGTTCCAAAAGTTATGAACCCATTATAAAAGCGGATTTTAATAGAGTTAGTTTAATTGCGTGGGTTCTTAAAATTAGTTAATTTTAATACAAACCGATTCTTTTTAGACTTCGAAATAAAAATGATATTGGTTTTTATCTTTCTTATGTTATTTTAGTAGCCTAGTTAAATAAATATCACGGGATAATTTCATGCCATTAAACCTAGTCCCAAAGTACATACCTAAGTAAAGCTTATGTTATGGAGATACTAGGCAACGGATAAACATGCTTAAAAAAGATAGATAACATACTTAAATCCATACATACTACGTAATATTATGAATGTGAAAGTGTGTTTGTTTGTTTATCATCCGATTGTCGAAGGAGGGTTATGTTTTTTCGAGCGTATAAGTACATAAATACATGTATTTATGTATGTACGCTACGTATCATTCTTTGGGACGCTCGCTGCCTAAACGGCTGAATAGATTTTGAAGTGTGAGTGTGAGGTGTCATTAGATTCGTCCCAGTTCCGAGAGTGACAAAGGGTACCTATGTATTTTCCCGGAATTATACAGGCGGGATTTTATTCATCTAGTATTGAAATTAATTGTTTGTTTGTTTGTCCTTCTTACACGTCGAAACTGAGCGACGGTTTGCCATGATTTTTTTGTACGGACTTAGTTGAAGGGCTGGAGAGTGACATAGGCTACTTTTTGCTACGGGAAAATATCTCATTCTCACGGGGAAACGCGTTTTAATCTACTTCAGCGAGGGAAAGTCGCGGGCATCAGCTAGTTCATATTAAATATTTAAGACTAGAGAACAAACATCCATTGTCCGCGAAGAATAGGGGTAGGTATAATAAATAGCCTACGACCTATTCTCAGACCTACCGAGTATAGAGAAAAAAGTTTCATAAAGATCGGTCAAGCCGTCTCGATGGAGTTCGATAACAAACACCGGGACACGAGATTTTTATATATTAGATTTTTTACCTATGCCCTGACAGGGGATCAAGCCATAGATCTTTAGCTTTGTAGTCAGGATCTCCAACTACTAGGCTAATAGAGGTAGGATTTTGTCTTTAACTAATTATATTTTGAGTATTTTCGGTGCCAGTTTATTTTATAATAATAATAATAATATTTTATTTCAAATCAACATCTTTACAATAGTGTCTTATAACAACTAGAAACTCTGTTTCCTAAATAGGTAGACCTGTGTTTTAGGATAAACAGTGCTCCTCCCCTTCATAATTGCTATGATGTTAAAGTGGAATACATGCTTACAGAAATATAACAAAAATTAAACAATAATAAAAAGAGAAAAAGAAAAACGTGCATGTGTGTATGTGTATGTGTGTGTGTGTGTGTGTGTGTGTGTGTGTGTGTGTGTGTGTGTGTGTGTGTGTGTGTGTGTGTGTGTGGGTGTTGGGGGTGTATGTGCAGGGTGTGTGCGAGCGAGAGATAGTGTCATGTAATTACTGTGAGTATGTCCTCCGTCTTTTCATAATTTTGACATAAAAGCCAGTTAGTAACCTTAATTTTACATTCACTTCTTGAGCAATGATATATGTTTAAAAGTTTGTTTAATTTATTGTACAAAAAAGGCCCAGTGAAAACAAAGAACTTCCTACTAAAACCGGTGTTCAATTTAGTATGTCGTATTGCTACGTTATTGGTCGTCGAGAATTTGATCCCTTCAGTCTGTCATAACTATAACCCAAAAACGAATGGAATTTTAGGACCACAGATAGAACAAACAATTGCCTTACGGTCAAAACCTTAGCCCTATCATACAAATCAACTGTGGGGGTCATGAACGGTAAAGAGTGCATGACTTTTAATACAACACGTTGTGCTCTTTCCAAGTGTATAAGAGTGGATTTAGAGGCACCTCCCCACGCACAAATACAATATGTCACAAGGGATTGACATAGTGCCAGATATACTTGATTAAGGAATTGGTTATCAGCCACATGCCTCATTTTCTTGAAAATGAACATTAATTTCCTAACCCGTCTGCTGAGTAGATCGATGTGCGCTTTAAAGTTCAAGTTGGAATCTATAATAACCCCTAAATATTTCATAGTGTCCGTCCACTTTGGCCAATGGTTTACATACGCATATACTGTCCTGAAATTCTTGACAATTATGAGGTACTAGACTAAGATTATCTGATGGTTGGCCAGGTTTTATTATGGAGTGCGTAATGTATTTAGTTTTATCCACATTTAGCGTCAATAAATTTTGATCCAACCATGCTTTTACTCTGTTAAGTCCTTCTTGAGCACAATTGTAAGCATCGATCCATTCCGCAGCAGAAAAAAGAAGTACTGTATCGTCAGCATATGTTATGATTTTAGTCTTAGGAATGTTCATTTTGCAGAGATCATTAATAAAAATAAAAACAATGTAGGACCAAGGATACTACCCTGTGGTACTCCAAAAAACACAGGCAGGTCGCCACTTACAGTATTACCTACTGCAACGCATTGCCTACGTTGAGTCAGATAGTCCTTGAAAATATCAAGAGGTTTTCCTCGTATGCCAAGCCTTTCCATTTTACTCAGTAACATATCCACATGTACAGAATCAAATGCCTTGGCCAAATCCATAAAAATCGAAATGCACTTGTCACCTCTATCCAAATTGTCAGAGACAAAACAAGTAAGCTCATGAACTGCATCGTCAGTTGATTTTCCTGATCTAAAACCAAATTGATTCTCAGCCAAAATGTTATGGTCCTCCAGGAATTTAACAAGCTTTTTGTTTAAAATACGTTCAAGAATCTTAGATATCGACGGCAAAATAGATATAGGCCGGTAGTTAGTAGGGAGCTGCTTATTGCCACTTTTGAAAATTGGTATAACACGAGCCTTTTTAAGACTTACAGGAAAAATCCCTTGCTCCAAACAATTATTAAAAATGTGAGTCAAGATTGGAATGAAAATATTCTTGTGTTCTTTTAATAAATAATTTGGTATACCATCCGATCCTGTAGTGCAATTATTTTTTAAGCCCATTATTAAGCTTTCGACATCCCCTTCATCCGTGTTTAATAAAGCCATAGAATTTGAAAGTCTTGGAATGAAATTCATTGACCCAGTAGTTGGAATATTATTACCTTTTCTTAATAAAATGTCTTCAGCCAATGTTTTACCAACGTTTGCGAAGTAGTTGTTTAGTTTATCAACAGCTACTTGAGGTGAAACATGAACATCCAACATGTCATCCGATGGAGTTTTAGTTTTGTGTGTTCTCGTTATATTTTTTATACTATTCCACAGTTTTTTGTTATTTTTACCAGACCTATAAATTTCATTTCTTTCGTATTCAATCTTAACTTTTTTTAGAATATTACAACAAAAGTTTCTGTACCTACGATAAGTATTTTTCAGTATTATTTTGTGAATGGCAGTAATTTATATCTATATATATATAAGAAGAAACTGACTGACTGACTGACTGACTGACTGACTGACATATCAACGCACAGCCCAAACCACTGGGCTTAGAGATTCCAAATTTGGCATGTAGGTTCCTTATAAGGTCTAGGGGTGCACTAAGAAAGGATTTTTCAAAATTCACTCCCTAAGGGGGTGAAACGGGGGTCCAAAGTTTGTATGGGGAAACAAGATTCGTTCGACTATTTTATTCGAAACTTCACAGAAGTACTCCTAATAATAAATGAGTAAACACGTGTTTCAGGTTTTTTGAGAATTCAACCCCTAAAAGGGGGGAAAGGGGTAACAAAGTCTGAAAATCAACATGGGTGTTGTTTCTATGGTTTATCGGGTCACTGGTCACGAAAACAACAACGGTTTTAAAATCCGACGTGGCGGACGTAAAATACCATCTCCCTGGATGGGGTTGAAATGTCTAAATAAACTAAATGACTGTTGATATATCAACGCACAGCCCAAACCACTGGACCTAGAGACTTGAAATTTTGCACATAGATACCTTATACAATGTAAGCATCCACTAAGGAAGGATTTTTGCGAATTCCCACGGGAACGGGAAAAAACGGGATTTATATATATTCGATTCCGAGTGACCCTATCTCAGTTTCTATAATAACTAGACTCTTCAAATTTGATACACAAGTAGGTATTACATTAGTTAAAACATTATTATCAGGATTTTTCAAAATTCTCACGGGATAAGGAAAAAACGGGATTAATATATTCAGTTCAACGGGATCCTATGAACTATAATTACTAGACTCTTCAAATTTGGCATAGAATTAGGTAATCATAATAGTAAAAAAACAGTTTTAAGGATTTTCGGAAATTCCCACGGGATAAGAAAAAAACGGGATTTTTCGTTTTACTGGTCGTAGAAAGCTGAAATTCGGCATGCAGGTTGCTCGGGGAGTGTCGAAGAGGACTGAGAGAGGACTTTCCAAAATTCCCACGGGAACGCGAAAAAACGGAATTTTTCTTTTTACTGGTCGCAGAAAGCTGAAATTCAGCATGTAGGTTGCTTGGGGAGTGTAGAGGAGCATTGCCACTTTCCAAAATTCCCACGGGAACGGGAAAAAAACGGGAGTTTTCGTTTTACTGGTCGTAGAAAGCTGGAATTCGGCATGTAGATTGTTTGGGGAGTGTAGAGGAGTATTGAGAGACGACTTTCCAAAATTCCCACGGGAACGGGAAAAAAACGGGATTTTTCGTTTTACTGGTCGTAGAAAGCTGGAATTCGGCATGTAGATTGTTTGGGGAGTGTAGAGGAGCATTGAGAGAGGACTTTCCAAAATTCCCACGGGAACGGGAAAAACGGGATTTTTCGTTTTACTGCTCATAGAAAGCTGAAATTTGGCAAGTGGGTTCCTTGGGGAGTGTAGGGGAGCATTAAGAAAGCATTTCCCGAAATTCTTACGGGAACGGGAAAAAACGGGATATGTTTTACGGGATTTTAAAAAACGAGATAGGTATGTTTACCGCTTTCTCGGTCAATTATGGACCGATTTTAAAAAATATATTTTTTTTTCGAAAGAATACAATATACTCCTGAGATGCTCTCATTGTCACCAAATCAGGATCTGATGACGGAATCTCAGGGAAATCGAGGGCAACCCTCAAATTTTGTAGGCACGCATTACGTTTTTCGCTTACTTGCACACTTTCTTGCACGCTTGCTTGCTTCCGTGCATGCGTGCTTGCTTGCATCTTGCTTGCATGCTTGCTTGCATGCTTGCTTGCATGCTTGCTTGCTTGACTGTATGCTTGCTTGCTTGATATCTTGGTTCTTTGGAATACTCATGGTACACGCGAGCGAAGCCGCGGGCAAAAGCTAGTAATTTTATATTTAAGTACTAACGTTCCATTTCATTCAGTTTCAATAAAAACGAACATAACGCCACGTAAGTAATTACTAAAAAGATTGTAACGATCCGAACAAAACCGAATTTAAAAGCCACATCAAATCAAACAAATTTTCATTATCTCATCCATCATGTCAAACTCCAAGCGTTAATCTGAAGAAGCTCATTAGAGTCGGAGGGGCCAGCCAGTTAAGAGCAATCAACGTGCACCATATTAAACCAATTTTTATTAGGACCGATACGAAGCCAGTTATTAAAACAATATTCCGTATTAACGGCGGAAAAACGTAAAAGGCTGTAAACCTTCGGAGTTTGAGGTTGTTTGTCCCGCCCGGACGGAGAATGGCGTCCCTGTCTGGCTGCGCCGGCCGGTCTGCGCGCGCGCTAGTGTTGCCATCTAATTTTTTCAGAAGGCGCTAAAAATTTTAGAGCATGTCGCTAGTTTGTGCAAAATTGGCCCCAAATGTAGCTAAATGCATTGAAAACTGACAAACAAGTCCCTGAAAATTATATCATTCGTAAAAACAGTCGCTTAGGTACTACCAAAAGTCATTAGCTTTAGCGATTAAGTCACTAAGCTGGCAACACTAGTGCATGCCGCTCGCGAACAAAGCACAACTAATTATCTTCGACTTAAGGCGGGTTAGCGCGGCTCCGGCGCAAACGCCTCAATCTTGTATGCATAATATTATAATGTGGTGATCATGCGCTTTTACGGTAATGTAATGTTTGTAAGTTTACCGGCGATTCATCAAGTAAATAGTGTAAATAGTTTCATAGGTACTAGACTAGTTAGATCCTACTAGTATTATTAAATTTATTTATTTATTCAAGAAACAAACAGTCGTTTACAAATAAAATCTTAATATCTATTGCTTATAAATAGACCTGGAGTTTCCTTAAAGTACATACGGTAAAATGTGAAAGTTGTGAGTTTGTGTATTTCTGATCACGATGGTGTGATCATCTGATTCTAAGGTTATCTAAAATGATACTTAAATCTTAACTACTAAGTATAGACCCTAGAGACATAAAAATCAGTACGAGTATTCTTCGTGCAACGTATAAATACTAATACAAAATGTAATCATTGCATGGAATTTTCTAAATTCAATCGCTAAATGTTGCCCGGATACCTAAATGTAGCGTTTCATGTGCTCTGCCTAATCTGTGCATGTGCATGTGCTTTTGGGATACAGAGGTGGTGTGTGTATGTATGTAGCCATTATAAATGATAGTGTAATTTGGCTTAACTTCATAAGGCCTAACTTTTTATAACTGACGTACATACATAGCACTTCAGACCGAGCCAAGAATTTCCAGTTTTGTAATTTTAGAATTTATTTCCACATAAAATATTTACAGTTCTTATTTCATTTAGACGACTAGTTAGCCAAGTGGTTAGAGAGCCTGACTATGAAGCTTGAGGTCCCGGGTTCGATTCCCGGTCGGGGCAAATATTTGTGTGAAAAATACGAATGTTCGTGCTCTGGTCTTGGATGTTTAAATATATTTAATTATGTATTTATCTATATAGGTATGTTTATCCGTTGTGTTGTTGTGTAGCACTCATAGTACAAGCTTTGCTTAGTTTTGGACTAGGTCAAATTGGTGTCAATCGTCCCATAATTTATTATTATTATTATTTAAAAATTGTACTCTCTCTCTATTATAATGTACGCTGGGACTTACGAGGTTAGGCTAAGTAGGTGGAGTGAACGTTTTCGCTAGAAAACCCGGACAATGAGAGGAGTACACAAGCTTTGCCATACTAGCCATCACTGGCGTCGCGTAAAAATGTAGGCAACCCGATGGGAATCGAATTGTTACGGCGCCACGCCACTGATAGAGTTTGTCTAATGAAAGCTGAACCCAGCTATTATTTGAGTGGCAACACTATTCCAATGTCATTTTGACACTGACAAGCAAGTTGTTGAGGCACATGACGGATGTAGACAGTATATAATTTTGGTATTTCTGTTTCTTTGGCTAGTTGAAGTATAATTTTGATAGTGTTTTATGCGGCGAGAGAGCTTACTTTGACACTGGCGAAATTGTCCTCAAGTAAGACAGAAGCCATTTTTTAAATAAATAAATAATAATGAGGCTAATTTTTCAAGCGATGAATAGAAAGTCGAGTTTAGACCTGCAAGAAAAAACGTGCAAGTTGGATTACATTGCGTGACAGTAAGGCGAACGAGATTGAAGTGGTCAAGCAAGCGCCGCAATGTAATGCAACTT
This sequence comes from Archips xylosteana, assembly GCA_947563465.1. NCBI lineage: Eukaryota > Metazoa > Arthropoda > Insecta > Lepidoptera > Tortricidae > Archips > Archips xylosteana. The sequence continues at coordinate 7,601,821 of OX387344.1, forward strand.
GCACGGTTTTTCTTGCTAGTCTAAACTCGGCTGAAGAGTTTTTTTTTGGAAACCGATTTTGATTACAGTCCCTAATAATAAATAAAATGTTTTTAATATGACTTCATGTCATGACTTTTTATTCCAATGATTTTATTAACTAAAAGGGCTCAGAAATTAATATGAATGTTAGTGGTGGTCTGCATTATTTTTCATCTAGGTATTTACTTATACAAATGGGCACAGGGTACCGCACCGTTTGTACGTATTAGTGAGGCATGTATGAATAAACTAGGTACTCAAATATGATATCGACCGAATTAAGTGTGATCACTATGGACAAACAGACACTTGAGAAAGGTTAATGTAGTAATTTGAATGTAGTTTATTAATAAAGGGTTTTATATTGTGAAAAAGTACGCGTTTTCTCTCCCGTAGTGTCCGCCGAAATGAACAAAGTATGAAAGTATCACAATTGTTTAGTCCTACTATGATCGGTAATACCATATGAAAGTTTTTTGAATTTGCCGCTTTTTTGCAGGTTCAGCTTTCATTAGACAGACTCTAACTAGGTACGCTGTAGTTAGCCGTTCGCGCTGCGGCCGCGGACGCTCCCGCGTGGTTTACGACGCCGTTTAAGTGAAATAAATAAATCACTAGCCCACTAGCGCAGGCTCTTTGAGCAGCGCAGTAATTTTGAGTCTTACTTTCGAACAAATTATTATTGATGTACAGCCGGCCTGGGTAGTTTCGATCGTGTAATGGCTCTGCCCGCGCTTCTAACGAGACCATGTTAACTTGGCTAAAATATTGAACGGCTTCGTTTTTCAGTTTAGTTACTGAGACGTTCATTGTTTTAAATAAATTTTGTTCTAACTAGACGATCATTCAACAATCTTTTCTTCTACATATTTAGGATTAGATACCTATCAATTGAGAAATTGGCTTAATTGGTACTAAGTAATTCAAGCAATACGTGAGGCATACTTTAATAGTAAAACATAAACACATGGACAATCTTATTGGCACTCTTCTGCAGTCACTTGCAAACATTATGTCTTTCACTCATCAAGTTGCTTTCTACTTTAAATTTCCAATACATAAATATCGGGCATCAACTTTCGTTGCAATTTAAATCTCATTATTCAAGAGTATGCGAGTCCACGTGCATATATTGATAATTTAACGCGGCGAGGTGTGATTTTTCACGTTTTCTCCCGAGACGTTAACGTGACCCGAAGCGGGCTCTATTTATGATCGGTGCACCGAAATGGCCGACAAATGGCTGCCAAATGAGAGGCTTCGTCCGCCGGCGCGGCCGCTGCTCCTTTCAACTGCCCGCTTTTGGAACACGCAGTTGCGGTTCTTCAAAGCAGCATAACCTACATCGCCACTTTTACCACTAACACCATTAATACATCTTTATGAAAACCGGCAATGGATGGCTAAGCGATCAGAATGGTCATGCAATTCAGATGGTAGAAGCGGCCTGAGGCACTTTTGATTATACGTTGAGAGAGGGCTAATCGCGCTCGACGGGCGAACACCTCGAGATCAAACACGAGGCGCGCCGCCAGATATTTTTGTTTCTATTAAACAACACCCGACGTAATAATGTTTAACAATCGTGCAGCGATAATTCGAACAGAGAAATGCATTGAATCGTCGAATCATATTTTTAGATTTATACAAAAAATTCTCAATGTGAACTTTGAACTTCTGATTTGTTTTTTGTAGGGTACTACGCATATTTTTTTCTTTCCGTACTTTATAATTTACGGATGAAATGATTTCACATGCCAACAAATTAGGAATATATTTTTAACACATATTGTTGAAAATATGAACAGGTTCGGCAGTAGATAGTTAAACAGCTAAATGTACTAATAACTTATCAAATTTTAATAGTTGTTACTGCTACAATGTTCAACAAGCTATAAACTGCTGCTGATGCAAAATTTTACAGTCATGTTTTATAGTTATAGCTATAAACATTTTATAGTAAACTAGCTGTTGCCCATGACTCCATCTGCAAAGAATTCGTTTATCGCTATCCCGCGGGAACTAGGTATGCAATTTTCCAGGATAAAAACTATCCTAGGTCCTTCAGGGTCTCGAACTATCTCCACGCCAAATTTTATCTAAATCGGTTCTGCGGTTTAAGCATGAAGAGATAACAGACAGACAGACACACTTTCGCATTTATAATATAACTAGCTGTTTCCCGCGACTCTGTCTGCGAAGAATAGGGGTATAAAAAAATAGCCTACGACCTATTCTCAGACCTACCGAATATAGACAAAAAAGTTTCATAAAAATTTCGGTTTCGGAGGAGTTCGATAACAAACACCGTAACACGAGGTTTTTATATATTAGAAGAAGAAGATTAGAATATTAGTATGGATTATTCATCTGCCAACTCCACGGACGGCAACGTGCCGTTGTTTAGATAAGTGGTCCGTCTCAGAGGATCTCGGATTGTTATTAAATATTTGTGTTGCGCTGCGATTAGCACAGCTCACCGGCTAATTTATCGTGCAGCCAACTGCCTTAATGTTGTTTAATAAACCAGTACTTAAGTACGCACTCGAAAAAGTAGCTAGTAAGAATTGAAAGTTCCAACGTTATCAAGGCTGCCTTGGAATGATTTAGGAGGAAGTAGATATTTGTGTCAAGTTGGTATTAGGTATCTGGTTGTTTGCTATAATGTAGTAGTACCTAGTATGCATTAACTATTAAAGTTAAAATATTAAGTTGTTGTTAAGTAGTTCGGCATTTTTTTAAGGTTTTCTTGCATCGGATGGTAACATTATGCATTACTCGTAATTGTTACTAATACAAGTAATGCTGTTGCAATAACAACAATACCTAGTTTAGAAAGGCAGTCCAGTGTTGCATTGTAAATAAGCTGCCTCGATCAGTCATTATTATTGTTTATCGATGACATACAAAAATACTAAATTGTGAAACTTATTTTCGCGGAAATCCGACTTACGGAACAAATGTTAGGGAGAGTAGCCACATTGAACCGGCGCATAAATTGGACCACTTCCGTATTTCTACCAAATTACACTATTTATTTACACTGGCAACAAAAAATGATGCGATGACAGCGCCATAAACAGTCCGCCATTTTGCATCATCGCTTCATTTTTTGTTGCCAGTGTACATAAATAGTGTAATCTGGTAGAAATACGGAAGTGGTCCAATTTAAGCACCGGTTCAATATAGGTTACTCTGCCCTATATCGCGAAAATGAAGCAAATACTTCACGTAAATATTTGACGACATGTTAACCGAGCCTGACAGTGGAGCGCAAGCGCAATTGTTTTCCCCCACAGACCTTTTCTTCTCCCTTTGATTTGCATACTTAAGCGCGAAATAAAGACCGCTACACTAACTCGTTATCGTCAATAGGGTATAAATATATAATAAAAAAAAGACCGGCCAAGTGTGTTAGATTTATATTTATTGATTAATGTAATTATTCACGTATTATTGAATTATACATCGATACCGGCGGAAAGTGTTTATTTTAAACAAGTACCTATCTGACTTCCGAGTTCCGCCAATACCGATGACAGTTTAAGTCGACGGTGGCGCCGTGGCGGCCATTGACACTATAATTGTTTACAAGTTCGTGTCGTCATTCGTTGAGCTTTCGGATAGCTAACTAACACCCTAGTGAGTTAGTTCTGTTTCAGTTGTCACAGTATTAACAGCTTTATTTCATTCAAGTAAATGTATAAAAAAATCATATAAGAAGTTTGATTCCAATAAATCAGAAGTTTGACTTCAACAAGTATGAGTCAGGATTCGCACAAGGGGTTCCATAATACCGTATAATAGGTACCTAATTACTTAAAAAGCATATTACTAAATAACGAAAATGCCAAAAAAATACATTTTTTAATGATATTTGTTGTTATAAAGAGCCCAAGCCACAGTAATTCACACTAATTACGTTAAAAAAAGAAGTCTCTACGTATTATGGTTCTCAAGATACGCGCTGTGACTGATGGACGGACAGACACGGGAATCTTAGTAATAGGGCCAAGCTGACATCATTTGGGTAAGGAAACCTAATAAGTATGTACTGGTTTGACAGAGTTCTTCAAATAGGTTCAGCAATTATTTCTCTTAAGATGCTGATTGATACTGATTCTAAGGTCATCTGATATTACTTCTTTTAGATTCTATCAGTATGATTCCCGAGTAGCAACCACAAAGGGAAGGACACAAAAATAGAAGTAAAAGATTGATGAGTAGGCAACTACCAAGTAAGTACAATTTGACTTTAGTTTTTAGGGTTCTGTACTCAAAGGGTGCCAACGGGACGCTATTACTAAGACTCTGTTGTCTATCCGTCCGTCTGTCCGTCCGTCCGTCGGTCTGTTACAAAGTTCTATCTCCTGAATCCTAATAGATTACTTTAAATTATCATCGATTATGTATTACTGTGGCCGCTATAACAATAATACTAAAAATAAAATAAAGTTAAAAATTAAACGAAACGCGTATTTTCAGCGTTGTTAACTCGATCTTTATAAGTTTTTTTAATGAACTATTTTTAAAACACTATACTGAGGTATACCCTTCATGTATGAGTGAAGCGGTTTTTTTTTAATTTTGATACTCAGATTCTCTCATTGATACACATGGGCCCAAAATACGGTTCCAGTTTACCAAAAAATATGACAGTTGTGGCCCACGTTTTTATTTTAATTCATCAAAAGTTCCAGATAGAAGAGTTCTAGAACAATTAAGACTGCAGCTTAGTTATAATTTTCTAGTTTTTAGCCCAGCTGATTAAAAAAAATGCTTAATTTAAAATGTTTTTTAATACCAATTTTTATTTGGTGTTATGATAAAGGTTATTCCTAGTTAAAAAATATTCTAGTTGGTACCTAAGAGTTAAAATTGGATTGTCTTGTTTGACAATATCAATATGCGGACAAGGTATCTATTTAAAATATCTCTACGCACTTAACAGCCTTTGACAATAGCAGAATAGTTTTAGAATATACTTTGATCTTGACTCTACATAATATACGAGTACGAATCGAACCTAAATCGTACTAATTTCAAGCTATATTTTTACACTAACTCACTGGTATAATCTGGCTAACGCAATAAACCACTAATAAAGCCAAATCATCTTAACACTCGCATCGCAAGTCCGCCGCTAACGCATCAAAAACAAAACACGCTCAAGCGATATTAAGTGGTGCGCCGTTCCATTGCGCATGATTTAGCGGCGATCCATATATCTCTCGCGAACCGTGGCATTGTGTTACAATAAATAAAAACGCTAAACACCAGGCTCATTGTCTATTAAGAATTACTTTTCTCGCGGCGGCTCACAATGGTCGGCGGGCTCAAAGCCGCGGGAGATGCTTATCGCGCCGGGTTACATTAATACGCAACGGACACGCCCCAATCACGAAATACTAGATCCGTTTGTGTTATGATACTTTGTGTCGGTGTAAACGTTGTGCTCTTTATTTTCATGCTACATTAATTTGTGGCTGCTCGGCCGGGCGGTGCGGAGCGGCCGCCGGCCGTGGGCTATTTCAGAACGCTCCTGCGTGCTGTCTTTAGATAATTGGAGAGTTCACATCTTATGTAATTAAGCACGTTATATGTAATTTGTCTTCTCATTCATCTTGGCACAAAGCTGAACAAACTTACCAATGCTAAATTACCTTGGTCGTATTTGTTATTAACAATCTTACCTAATTTTTCCTTAACTGAGTCACACGAGACAGAGTTCGAGCGATATCTAGGCTAATTTTTAAAAGCGTGAAAGAAAAATCTGTAGGTACATATAGCGCCCTTTTATTACATTCCTTTTATAAGTATTTATCCTTCTTTTTTAATAAAAAAATGGTAAGGACAGACCTCCATGGATCTGTTCCTAGATAAGTGTTCAGGGACATTTTTTTCATGGACATTTACGAGTATTTAACGCATGCGGTGATTATTATTTTATTAATAAATAAAACAATTTCAGATAATTATAATAATAACATATGCCGTGCTTATGCAGATACGAAGTATAAAATAAAATCGATACACTTTAGTTCTCGATCGAGTAATCGCGTGAAATTGTGCCGTCGCGACCGTCGTCCGCGCATCGCGTCAATTATTTACATTACCGCCTGAATTGGAAATCGACTGTGTAAATTAATGCAATATTCTGGATTGTCGATTATCTTACATCGAATATTGGTCGGTGTTTTGAATCTGTCTCGAACAAATTACGCGGAGTAGAACGGGGTCAGTTAATGTAACATCAGTGTGAGATATAATTGGAAAATAATAATAAAATCTACTTACCCAAATATCTTTTAAAGGATTTGATAATTTTAAATTCGATAAATTGCTACAATGGAGTGATGAGTGACTTAACATTGTTAGATACAAATCATTGAATACTAAGTCTTATCTAATCATATTATGTATAGAATAAATGGGTGTACACATAATCTTTCTGTCGTTTAACGTGTAATAATTTTTTAACTGTTTTCATAGAAGAGGATCGCCTCGTGTGGCGAATATGAAACTGTTATATCAGTCGTGCTGCGCTTCATGAATGGTTTTTCTACTGTCATTATTTGTCTATTTACGTTCTGTTCTATTGAATCTGATCTCCCCGGAATACTTGCCTGCATAGATTGCCTACCTACTCGTATTGGACTAAGTAAGTGATTTATAAGTGAAAAAATACCCTTCGTCGTTTTAAGCAATGCATATGCAGGTTCAAAGCTTAGGGTAGTAAAAGAATGTCTTAGTCGACTATAAATCACAAATTACCTAGTAACTGCTACTTCTACGTTAAATTTCCAGCATTCAATGAATGGGCATTCAACAAACAGCCAACAGGCCGATTGCAGGTGAATGAAACAAAAGCAAAAAGGCGTGTACACTAATAGGAAAGAACGTCCAATCATGTTTTTACAGGGTTTTATTGCATAATTGACGGTGTTTACAACAATCCCCAATGAGCACGACACCCGCTTCCCAGAATTCGATCCAATAAATTTGTAAACGATACCACAAAACTTCTGTCTAAGGAAAAAATATTTAGAACTCTAATTTCTGACGATACTTTTCAATCATCAACACTTTACATTCCATTGCCGTATTTGTTTAAGTTTCCATTAACTGTTGTTGTTGTAGCGAACACTGGATATCGTATACATGTAATAAAGTCTAAAACATCGCTGAGATTGAGCGAGCGTTAGTGGAAACACCTGGTCCCGGCAGACGCTTTATGGGTTTATAGCATTACACCTCGCGGTTTAGGACACTGCACTGATTGCTCCATGAACGCCTCGTAAATGAAACAGTTAATTAATAATCATTAAAAATCAGTGATATAAATTGAAGAAATTTGTAATAAATTTACATACAGGTTTCAGTCGAGGCAAATAGTCGTCACAAATGTTTGTGCTCGAGTCTTGGATGTTTAATATATAAATATTTACCTAAGTATGCATTTATCTCTATACGTAAGTTTATATGACAGTGGAAAGGTAAAATCGCTAAAGTGCCATATATGATATTTGACGACCAGATGGCCTAGTGGTTAGAGAACCTGACTACGAAGCTTGAGGTCCCGGGTTCGATTCCCGCGTCGGGGCAGATATTTGTATGAAAAATACGAATGTTTGTTCTCGGGTCTTGGGTGTTTAATATGTATTTAAGTATGTATCTATCTATATAAGTATGTTTATCCGTTGCCTAGCACCCATAACACAAGCTTTCCTTAGCTTACTTTGGGACTAGGTCAATTGGTGTGAATTGTCCCGTGATATTTATTTATTTATTTATTATTTATTTATTTATGATATGTGGCGCCTTGGTGATTTTACCTTTCCACTATGTTGTCGCATAGTACAAGCTTTGTTTAGTTTGGGGACTAGGTAGATCTGTTTTCAATCGTCACATGTTTTTTTTACTTAGGTTATTAAAAAAGATTCTAACATTTAACTTATCTAGTCTGATTTAATAGCATCAAAATAATAATGTCTTAAGTTAACTGAACAAGTTAAACGTTTTATAAGTATGTATGTGTCATATTAAAAATGATCAATCATACATATACTATTTATCGAATAAATCAACACTTTATCTTTTTAAAAATTGAACGATGCCGAGTACAATTGAAAAATCCTATTATCCGCTTAAAGTTAAGGCAAATAAAGGAAAGCGTTTTGTATGTGGCTGCACGATTCCAGGACAATGGCACAAAGCCTGCGCCGGCGCTGATCTCCGAGTCATTAATAAGGGTTCTTCACACGTGGAGTGTGAACATGACAAATGCCCACAAAGCGGCCGCGCGCTGCGGGGCGTCCGCGGAGCTCCCGATTATCATTCCACCTTGCCACACAAAGTCAAGATGGATCTTCAAAAGTTTCAAGCTATTCCATTCTAATTTAATTGGATGGTTAATGCGATTATTTGCAACACGTATTAGAGACATAGAAGTACTTATAAGTCGTGGAATATTAGTTCTTTTCTTACTTGGTTATATTTTTTCGTTATCTTGTTGTTTGACAACCCTAACAAAAATCAGATATCATGTCACAAGTTATCTAGGTGAAACAATTCAATTGCCAACACATGTCGTGCAAATAACGAGTACCCACACAGGCTCAGGTCTAGTGCCCAGTGTACAAATAACTCTACAATGTCGTGTAGCCCTCGCCTGTCCCGGGGCCACTCACTGCAATTATTGTGAGTAGAAAATTAAATTAACACACACGCACGTCGTGTTACTCGGGGGAGGGTAGGGACCAAGATATCCTGACCCCTGCGAGCCCATGGTGACGCCTCCCTGAGAGCCGCTTTACCCAGCAGATGCAAGGTGAGGAGGCTCAGCTAATCTGGTCGAGTGGGCAGCCATTTTGCTTCGTCCACTAATTGCAGGTCCCTTCGTAGTTATTTCATCGCTCGCTACGAGGTACGTCTTTCTGTCTGTGCTCATTACCCTGTAGTTTATACTTTTCGAATTAGCACTTCTATCGTTTCCGTTGTTTTCTGTGGCCTATTGTTATGCCTGGTTGATTACAGGTTGGGACAATCATACTTTGAAACATAGCGCTAACAGATGCCTGCAGCTTTTACTGACGAGTATGTGGCGGAAGCTGGTCTTCGAATTAATAGTTCTAACAAAGTACGTAATTAATTATGTGTGATTTGTGTGTGTTCATACAGTGTGCAGATGGAGGAACGGCATGAACTTAGCTATCATATAATTTAGCTATCATAAGGTCGCGGGTGAGCAAAGTAATTGTTTCAATTCATTGAACAGACATCAGCAAAGTAACGCCTGATTCAATAAATTAAAAAATTAACTTCTTAATATTTTGCTTATTATTAAGCTTCGCGTTCGCGAAATCTTCAGTGGAATAGTGCCTACCTATAATCTTAAGAATCTTCCGTGGCCGGCCAGAAGGTTACCTAAAATTGAGCGTATCAAAGTAATAAAAAATTTATATCGACTGAGAATTTTCGATGCGTTTTTTAATCGAGACCGTGCTTGATTGGAACCAATCAAATGATGTAATTTATAGCCTGTCTCACATGCCCGGTCCTGTTGTCTTGTCTGTGAGAGTGTCTCACCTTGACCTTGACCTTACGTGGGATGTGGAGGTCGATAGTATTAATCCTTCGAGACGAATCGCAAGTTAGTCACGGTGTATACCTACTGATTGGAAACCCTATAACTGCCTAATAAAATGCGCGGCCGAGTCCGACGCCTCCACTTTAACGGGATAAGGTTGAAATGATTTAAATTCACTTCCAGACGTGATCATCGCGCGGTGTACGTAAATGTTAGGATTGAAATACTTTTAACATTTAAGTAAACATTAAATAACGGCAAAAATTTTGATTAAGCCGATAATAGGGCGCGATGACGAGCGGCAAGTTTGCTGTGTAGTTAATCAGCTGTTGCGGTGTCAGAGAAGCCATAACGCGGCGGCTGGGGCGAGATGCGGCGAAATGTGATAGAATTAATTCCCAAATTGCAGGTTCGCCGCACTCCGAGCCAGGCCTGTTTTTTATTGTTATTTAGCCTCGCCCGTACTCTGTTATTTGGACATCAATTTGAGGTGTATTGCACCTGCTAACCTCTTTAAATATTTATATTGTTATGAGACCCGATGACTGTCTCCGTTACTTCATAAAACTCTGACAACGTTTACGTAAAAGTTATGTAGTTAACTGTGTACTTATTAGTAGTTTGTTCAAACTTTAGTTTCCCACACAATAACAAGTAGGTATAATTGGTATGTACCTACCTATATATCCTTTTGTTTTATTTCATCAAACCGGAGGGTCAAATTTAATGCAAACGATATTTTAAAATTATAGAGCTAATAAAATACCCACATAATAATGCATGGCGAATAATTTCCTCATAATGACATTAGTGCGCGTTATATCGACCCCGCCCATACGTTTTGTACTATTCCGGCTCGTCCCTTGCTTCCGGTTGCGTTCTGTAGGGGAAAAAGGCTCATTTGTCGACGTGGTATTAATATAAATATACAATTTAAGCTTTTACGTAAGTTCTTGTTTACGTCGTACCAGTAAATTGACGAGTAAATTGTAGACGAATATAATGGAGGTAGATTCAAAATTGGCTCGCTCGCGTTGCGTGTAATCAAGTACCGTCAGAAGGCGCGTGTCCGCTTACAAACATGAAGAGCGATGTATTTATTAATTCAGTACGCTTGAAGTTGAAATAAAGCAGGTTGTATCAAATGGCAATCGCCGAGCGATAGCGGGCCGGCGCGCGGCACGCGACTGTATCTATAAAAATTGTTTCAAATCCAAAACCGACCGGAACAATATCGGCGCGGGCGCAGCGCGGTAAAGCACGCGTCTCGATTACCACCAAATCGATTCGAACGGCTCATATCGAGCTGCGCGGACCGTTTCCACTATTACAATTAGGTACACTCGTGCCATGAGCATTCCACTATTAAATAGAACGTTTTTGTTTAAATCCGAGACGAATCGCTAATTTGAATACTGTTGTTATTCGAGCTCATCTTATTTACCGGTTTTTATGGAGCCTTATCATGCGACGGCAGTACGGAATGTGTTTATTGGTTCACGCTCCGTCTTTAAATTTTTCATTTCATTGATTTCACCCTCAATCCTCTGAAATAAAATTCGTTTTGATTTCTTCTTTAATTTATATTATTATGCTGCACGCATGCGCTTCATGGAGGTACCGATCGGAATTGTCATAAATAAATGAATACGTCTTCAAAGCTCTTTGGATAGAAGTAGGTATAGGTATACCTACACTGTCGATCCAAAAATCGGTCGTGTTTATTTTATGTAATACTCAGGGATCATGTCATATAATAGCAACTGAAATTTTTCAACACAAATAGGTATTGGTATTATACGCGGCGTGCTTGTTACGGTAAAATCGCATTTTTCCAAACGCTAGTTTTGCTTCACGGCGCATTACAAAACCATAAAAAGAAATGAAATAATGTTTGTTGTGACAGCGCTTCCCGCATGACAAAATAAGCCCATTTATTTCAGACAACAATGTAGTAAACATGGGGCTTAATGTCCGTGTCGTGAAGTTGAATTACCCTTTAATATTTTCTGAATACTGCTACAGTTTTGGAGGTTTTGTGAAGACCAACAATAATAAACGCAGTCACTAGTCACTGCCGACATCAGTTCACAGCTAATCGTCGTAATATATTATTGCGTACTTATCTACTAACTTAGTCATTAGTCACTTACTTTACTTACTCAACAATTTCCAAAATATGTAGGTATCTAAATTTTACAAGTAAACACCCAGTAGGTATATTGGCATAAGTCATGGTAGCTTTTATTACGGGCTTGCGAAACAAAATGATTTATAACTTGAAAACCTATTGTTTTCATACCGTAGCTGCGGGAGAGAGACGTAACCCGCATCGCTGGATTTGTCAGCGTGAAATACGGCAGAAGAATTGAACGGAATTGAATTTATTTTGTCCCGTTCTAATAAATCTGGAGGATGCGGCCGTAAGTCAGGGTTCACCGCAGCCGTAACTCTCGTGCGCAATGTGCCGCGAAATCAACAGATCCGACACTTGTGCCGCGCCGGACCGCTGCCAACCTTAGGGTGCTTTTCTACCAAAAATATACTATGCATAATATGACCATACGTCCCATTTTGAACGGGGCTGTCCCGCTCTCTGGTAGGGTCAGCATCAAAAGTAGCTAGTCACTTTTGTACTTTGTCGTAATAACACAATTGTCAATGAAGTATGACGTTTTGCACCTAACTGTAGAGCGACAAGGTACAAAAGTGACCAGCTACTTTTGATGCTGACTGTACTCTGTCCCGGTGTCCCGAAAAACAAGTCGGGGACGCGAAAATGTTCCGTTTTCATAAGATTTAAAATAACGACACTTAAATGGTAGTCGAACATGTCGCCGCCCCCGCAGAATAAAGCCGCAAAGTGCAGTTACCTGCTTTTTATTGTTCATTCAGTTTTGACATCTACGCGTTAAAATACATCACCTCAATTTTTTCCATATTTTTTTATTAAGTACTTACGAAGATACAAAAAATAAAGACATTATTCTTTGTCACAGACAAAACTAGAAAAATCAGCAATATGTTATTGCGTACCAGAATTGAAACAATGTTTCGTATAAAGTATCAAACTGTAGTTATAAGGTGCAACTGAAATAGAAAATTAATTGCAAACCCTTTTGCAGTTTTCTTCTGGTGCAGATTTTAATATTACAATTCCGTAACATCCCTTTGAAAAAAAAATGTAGATAGTTTAATACGATAACATCCTTTACTTTTCTGTTTTACTCAAATATTTAGTGTAAAAGCCGTTGTTAAACCGAAAAGGCCATTTTTTACGAAGCAAGTGATGTCGTTGTCTCTTCCTACCATAGAGCGAACCACGTCGCGGACGCAAGTGACCCTTCATTCCGCTTTCGGCGCTGCTAACTCAGTCTGTTTGTGTTACATTACAAATTCTTTACTTACTGCCCGTGATACACAAAATGATTTTTATCACATTGCGAGGAAAAAAAATCCAAAATAAAATTATTCGGTCTCTAAACACTTAAATTTAATAAAATAGTGGCCACCCGTCAATACAAAATGTCAATTTTTTCGAGTCTTGTATCATAGATAATGCAAACTGTGTTTAGTTTCTATCAACATTTAAAAAAATACTTACAAATAGAACCAAACAGATTACAGCCTCTACTATAAAGCTCATGGAAGATCGACGTAGGAATAATGATCCTACAGACATCTGGTGACGCTTGCCAATACCGGCGGGTTAATAGACAGATCTCGGAGTCTCTGAGGCGCGATTTACGCCACTTTAATACTAATAGTATTGAAGTGGCGATATAGCGCAACAGAGGCTCTAAAGTTTTTGCAAAGAATCTGTATATTGGGCAAAGCCAACTGGCAGAGTTAAAGAAAGATGAAGGTAGGATCGTGAGCTCTAAACCGGAGCTATTGTTAGAAGTCGAAAAGTTCTATAGACAGCTATATACATCAACGAGAAAACCCGACATGGATCTAGCTCTAGACCCGAGAGCTAGATTAACCCGACACTACACCGAAAATATCCCGGACGTCAGCTTGTACTAGATTAGTGTGGCTCTCAAGCAACTCAGGAATGGCAAAGCCCCTGGTGATGACGGAATAACGGCCGAACTTCTGAAGGCGAGAGGAAAACCAGTCCTCAAAGCCCTTCAGAAAGTATTCGATTCCACCATTAATGAATTGGTGCAGTTCTTCAAAAAAGGCGATAATTCCTTATTGAAGAATTATTGTAGACCCATTTCACTTCTGAGCCATGTTTACAAGCTGTTTTCGAGATTCATCGATCACGAATTGTCTCGCGCGCAAGTTAGACGACTTCCAGCCTTCCGAACAAGCCGGATTTCGATAGGGCTTTAGCACTGTAGACCACATACATGCGTAGCGGCAGGTTATACAGAAAACCGAAGAGTATAACCGCCCCCTTGGCCTGGCATTTGTAGACTACGAGAAAGCCTTCAATTCGATCCAAACTTGGGCTGTACTGCAGTCTCTCCAACGGTGCCAAGTAGACTCCACAATCTCCGTCTGACTTCAGGACCAGATGTCGAAGCCTATTCTATTGCAGCGGGGAGTCAGTCAAGGAGATGTTATTTCTCCGAAACTGTTCACCGCTGCACTAGAGGATGCGTTCAAGACTCTGGACTGGGAAGAGCGCGGCACCAATGTAAATGGCGAATATACATCACTCACTTTCGATTTGCCGACGACGTGGTGCTTATGGCTGAACCTTCATGGAGGACCTTAGTGCGATGCTCGCTGACCTCGGAAGAGTCTCCGAGATAGCTGGACTTAAACTGAACATGGACAAGACGAAGGTTATGTCGAACGCCCAAGTTGTACCAGCTCCCGTCGTAATAGGAGACACTTTGCTCAAAGTTGTTGACGACTATGTCTACCTGGGACATATAATCCAATTAGGTAGGTTCAACTTCGAGAAAGAGGTCTATCGACGAAATAGACTCAGCTGGGCAGCGTTTGGAAAGCTTCGCAATATCTTGTCTTCCAATATACTGCAGTGTCTCAAGTCAAAAGTCTTTGGACTTGTGTGTGTTGCCAGTGATGACTCAAGGCACTGAGACGTGGCCGCTAACAATGGGCCTCATAAGGAAGCTCAAAGTCACTCAGAGGGGGATGGAGAGGGCTATATTTGGAGTTTGTATGCGGGGTCGCATTAGAAATGATGAAATCCGCGCAAAAACTAAAGTCACCGACATAGCTCGAAGAATCGCCAGACTTAAGTGGCATTGGGCAGGGCACATCACTCTTAGAATAAAATTGATGGCAGGTTTTTCACTAGACGTATCTGAATACCTGCTTTGTCCTGAAAGAGCGCACTGTCATTGTTGAGTGTACTAATTAATGTGAATATGAAAACTCCTTCAGTTAGTTCAGATGTTTTTAATATTTTCGATAGAATGGATTCTCTTTTTGCATTACATGGGGTATGCAATGGTACGCCAAACCAGATAAAAAATGTAAAGTGAGATTCAGGAAAAAAAACCGCATCAAAAACCGTTGCGTAGTTTTAAAGATCTAAAGCATACATAGGGACAGACAGACAGACAGACAGCGGGAAGCGACTTTGTTTTATACTATGTAGTGATTGACTATTTTTGTTATTTTTAAGTTCTTGATTACAAATAAATACACAAGACTAACTAAGTTTAGGGAGATTAAGGAACCAATCGCAAATACTTGTTTATGATAAAATTCTTGGGAGTATTTTTAAGTTTTATGATGGCTACTTATCCTAGTGGCTAGTTTTAATGAAATATTACGTTTTATTGCTTCTTAAAAACTATTAAAATTACATTTTTCTTACTAAGAAAAATTTATTACTTTATCATTTTAACTCGTTCTTCTTCTGGTATTTTGTAAAATGATGTTACAGATATAAAAAAGACCCTGTAAAATACTGAAAAAAACATTAATCATCTGTTACTTGTTCAGTATTATTATAAATGGACCAGAATAAAACAGTAATAATGTGTTGCCATTACAAGTGTATTGCAAAAAATACAAAGAATATAAAAGTTACTGTTCATTACAAAACTAAAAAAAGGAAAAAAATAGACGAACAAAACCGTAAAGTAATTTTACAAATAATAGAATACGCAAATAGTTTTGTAAATCGTTTTTTCATCAATAACTTTTAAATGATGAAAGCTTAATCCAAAACAGCTATTAAAATAAGTGGGGAAAAAAATTAGCTTTTGAATGCCACTAAAACTTAACTTCTACTGCTTATTATTAAAAAGTTGTGGATCAATTTCGGTTTTTATTTATTCCTGTAAAATTGTAATTTTTCACTTGCGGCTTTATTCTGCGGGGGCGGCGATGTTATTTCTTTTATAAACAAGTTGGAGGCAGAAGAGAAAAGTCAATTATGTAGATGTCTACGTAGTTTGAACTATTTTAATAGTAATTGTTAAAGATAATACCTATTTAGAAAATCTTGCCAAGAGTTGTACACATTTTGGAAGTTGCGACCCAGTAGGTACTGAAGTATATTTGCGTAACGGAAAAAAGAAATACATAATTGGGTGGTAGGTAAGACGTTTGTCATTTAAAAAAAAAGTTTATTTCTATCCAAAAAATCTGCTTAAAAAGTCGTTGTCTCGTATTAAAGTGACAAAAAAATGGTCAGGTTAGCTATCCTGCGAGGATGCAAAAGTTACACTATGAAACTAGTAACTGTTTCCACTAATGCTAAGCTATGTAGCCGTGCGAGGAAGATCCAGAACACGCATCCACAGCACGCACCCGGAACACGCATCTTTCCAAATAAAAAACATAGTTTAGTCGAACCCGTTTCTTCCAGTGCTAAGCTATGTGGACCAATGAATATGATTGGTATAATGAATATGATAACAAAACCATAGCACCGTGGTATCTATGGTGGAAAGACACCCTTACCACTGCACCCGGATTCGGAGTCACTCTCTGATATAACAATTCAGTTCGTATTTAAGTACATTCAATCAACTTTCTGAAACCTTTTCAACGTGATAATATAGAAAACCATCTAGATTACCGATAGCTTTAATTTTTTTTTAAACCTAATTAATATAGACAGTATCACGTTGAAATTTATTTGGTACAGAAAGCAGAATGTAATAATTAAAATAACTATTTAGATACAACTATACTAGACTAAAGTACTAGAAGAAAAAATAAATCGATCGATCGATTGATACTTTCAAGCCTTCGACTCGTTCTTGTTCTTCGAATCGTTATTGGGATTAAAAGGTATCAAATGTTTTCATACAAATGAGATAAATGTGAATGACAGCATTACTTATATTACACCATGACGATTTCTTTGACATAGTTTCCTTAATTTATTTTATTTTCTTTTTAATTTGACATACATTCTGTAATTTAATCTTGTAATATTATAGTGTAGACATAGGTACTTATTAATTTTATTGTGTAATTAATTTGCATGTTGACTCGTCGACTGAATACTGGTTCTTAATAATAGCATTTTAAGATCTGTTTGTACTTACGTATTCTGGGCAAATAAAAATTTCTTTCTTTCTTATCTTTTTACAGAGGTACCTACTTAATCACCTCTATCCTTTAGCACAATAGCAAGATAGCTTTAGTTCCCTTTGCATAAGGTTCTTATTTGTTAACCGATTTTATTTGGTCGGCTACAGGTAAGTACTACAAGAAAACGACTTTGCTACCACAAGAAAATATCTTTGTGAGTACCTACATCCCTAAATTTTATTAAGATCAGAAATGTTAACCAAGCAGTAAATTTTATTGGCCTTTTGCTGGAGAACGCAGGTACCCATCTAATGGATTATAGACCATTAATTAACTTTTGCGCATTAAAATGAAACACTGACAATTAAAGCTCGCAACTTTCTACATACGTAAATAACGAATATTTTGGCATCAGTTCAATAATATACATAAATCATTATCGGATTACAAGCTGTCAATACTGAGAGGCATTTCGACCGCGAATCGAATAAACTTAATGGAAACACGGCGTGTAATCAAATGGCAAGAACAAGCATTAATTTATTAAGGACGCTGAAATATCACCACATAAATCGCTATCTCGGCTGTCAGTTTATCGACAATTATTCTTAATTGGATTATGAAAGCGGTGCACGGTGTCTCTCGGCGTGGTGCAAGGCACGAGCGGAAGTGCACGCTTGCATGTCACTTGTGGCAACACTACAGTGCACCCCAAAATCGTTGCCTGCTCCTGGATCTGTAAGTAACCGAGCATGAGGTCGAGGACTGAGCGAAAAATACACTTAGACAAGTTTAGTGTTGTTAAAGCAAGATGTTAAGCAAGAAATCTAGATAAATTTTTCTTAGACGTAGCGAAAATTTAATTTATGAACTTAGCTTACGTTATCGTAAATAATTAAAGATTACAAAGTATTTGAGCATAACTTTTGACTCTTTTTTAATCGCAATAAACAGTTTTTTTTTAATACTCGTACAGGAAACAATAAACTCGGAAACTATACAAATTTCGATTTGTGAATTAATACATAGTCGAAAGAATATTTTGACATTATTTTGATGGGATGACATGTTCACTTTTAAATAACCTTTAAATAATAAAATTAACTGGTAAATGTTTTTTAAAACTACTAAGCGATATAAACTGTTCTTTGATTTCCAATGATACACCTATTCTATTACTTACGAGTACAAATAAGAGTTGTATCAGTTAACATCCTATCTTACTCTTAAACGAGCAATATATGCATTATGCAACACATAAAAGTTCCTGAGTTCGAAAAATCGTTTCAGCTACATATCATCTCTGGATCACTCAACGAGCAAAACTTAGTCACCTAGATTCTATTTGTAATATGCGTTGATATTTGAAACTTTAAAATAATGGTTATTAAATGAAACGCGATGTAGCCGCTGGTCGCGCGTGCTATGTGCCGCAGCTAATCCGGTCCGGGCGGCTGTCCCGCGGTGACACGGCAGGGCTATCTCATTGGCGCAGGAGAAAGGGGCGTCTCGCCGCGCGCCCGCCTTCACGTCATACTCTAACCGTTGACTAATGACATTTGCAAAATAAACGCTATACACTTATAACTTAACTAGGATAACTCGGCTAAGCAAATGCCACATACATTTTGTACACTTCTTCATAAATTTAAAAGTTATGCTCTTGTTGGTGGATCCGCACTGTCTTCTGCTAGGTGTTTGACTTCCTGATACGACACGACACCCACTTTCTTCTTTACCTGGTCAAAATAGGTCAATCTTGGTCTCGCTCTACCTCGTCTTCCTTCTACTTTTCCTTCGAATAGGTTTGAAAAGGAATTATTGTGTCGTATCACGTGTCCTAGGTACATATCATATGTACAAGCTTTATAGTCTTCAGTAGGTATTCCTTTTTTTGTACATTTGGTAGGGTACACTATACTTAGTAGTCATTCGTTCCCTGTGACAGTATGTAAATCTTCGTCAAGAATATACCTAATTGATTTTTACACTGCGAATGTCACAAGGTTGATACCTTAAACGGTTTAAGTAATTACTAAGTAAGTGTGTACGGCATAAAATAATGAATAGCGGAGGATGAAAAAAGAACTAAAGCGTTACAAACCAAATTGCTGCTGTCTTCGAGGTATTAAAATCGACCAAATTGGCTACATATCGCGAGTAATTGGCGACAAAATTTACCAGAATAATTTAAAAATAATTGGTTAGAGAACACATTGAGAAACTTCGCATATTTAATACAATTGTTGCCAATTGCTCGGTTTAGTATGTGTGGTGAAGCACGCGTGACGGATATTTTTTTGTAAAGTAGGTATCTACTTTCCTATTTATCTACTATATAAAAATAAGTCGGGTTTTCCTTCCTGACGCTATAACTCCAGAACGCACGAACCGATTTCCACAGTTTTGCATTCGTTGGAAAGGTCTCGGGCTCCGTGAGGTTTATAGCAAAGAAAATTCAGGAAAAATTTCAACAGAAAAGCGGGAAAATCTTTTTTCACATACAGCGCCATCTCAGATACATAGCATGTACTACAAACCAATACTATTCTCCGCGGACGGAGTCGCGGGCAACAGCTAGTTTCCTATAAAGTAAAGTTGGGTCACTTTGGCTCTGAACGGCAATTTTGGCCATTCAGATTAACTCGGTCCATATTTTCATTATCACATTGAAATTATGTTACATTGCTATAAGGTAAACGTACCAATGCTCGACACCTCACCGCCCAGTAGATGATACCCATTTTTCACCTCTCTTACTATGACATAAGATTGAAGGTGCCATGTACCTATTAAGCCAGTGTCGGGCACAGGGACATTAACCTTATGATTGGTTTTAGCTTTTAGCTGACCGCCCGTGTTTTTTTTACTTTGTTTTTTTTGAGGGAGGCAAACGAGCAATCGGGTCATCTGATGGAAAATGATCACCCCTACATTTGCATAAGGTACGAGCTCGCTATAAAATGCCTACTATTTCTATACTACTATAAACTTACCGTCGTTGTGAATAAAAATAAAGGAGATTTTCATTTAAACAGGAAGTTACATAATAGTATTTTATTAGATAGCTTAGCGTGAGTTATCAGTGGCAACTATAGCGGCGTTTTAACAACTCAAAGAGAGTCACTGATCTGTTGCCGGCCTTTAAGGAGAAAAAGGCCGGAAAAGGTGAGGGAATAGAGGATTGGGAGGGGGGGGGGGGGGGAGTTGATTTTTTATTAAGACTTTATAATTTATACATAGTTTTATAGTAAGAGCGTTTTCACATTATCCGATCCGATATCGGACGCCGACACGAATCGGAGGGAGTTAAATGTATGAAATATGTATCTGTCTTTCATATTGTCCGACACGATATCGGATATCGGAGATACATATTTCACACATTTAACTCCCTCCGATATCGTATCAGCGTCCGATACCGATATCGGATCGGATAATGTGAAAACGCTCTTACCCTCAAGTGAATCAAAGTAGCTTTCGAGTCTCAAAGACTTTACGGTATTAGCGGAGGAGCAATGTAAGGTTTATACTGATTTCAGTTTTGTTTTATGGGCGGTGGTGACCATTTTCCATCAGATGACCCGCTTGCTCGTTTGCCTCCCTCTCACAATAAAAAAAAAGTTTTCACTCGAATAGGTTTAATTCGAGCAGTTTTTGTTGTTAAAATACTCCATTATCTGAATAGTTTGCAAAAGGTAGTATGATAGTTTTTATGGGTCTAAATAAAATAAAATATACCTATTATGACAGTTCAGAGCCGTCGGCATCGCATTAGCCCGCTAATGGGTTATGATTATGACATTCACAGCTACATGCGACGGCATTAACTTCCAGCTTTATGATAAACAAACTTATTAAGTAAATGGATGCAAATTGATGTGTTTAGAGTAAATGGCAGCCGTGCGATTTGTTCGTAGATGCTAGTGTTACATTGTTCAATACTTAGTCCGTGCCGAAATCCGTGCTAAGTACATTCAATACCTCTTGGAGTAAACTATAATGATGGAAGGAATACATAGGTAAATTGAGTGAGTTCTGATGGGACGTACCTACCTATAACAAGGTGAAATTAAAATGAGAGTCCGTAGCTCATCGCAGTTAATGCTGGACAATACAGGGTAATTTTTTAGTCAGTGCACAAATTTTGGTATTTGATTCAGTATCGTTGATAGAATCAGGATTTGTTCTAGAATTGATTTATTTACATTTTGAAATTGGGGTTGGATATAGTAATTCATCCAATAATTGTTCGAGTTACTATGAAAACAAAAAAATTAAGTAATAAATATTATAATGAAAAATTCTGAATTTTTTTATTTTAACGACACTGAATGACATATTAAAATTTGAGCACTTATTAAAAAATTACCCTATATAATGCATTAGTTCAATTGTTGAAGTTAAATCGCAAACTCAGTGTATGGACACCTTAAATGAAATAAGACTAATTAAAACAATTGCGTTCATACATTATTTTGTCTAGCATTAACTGAGCTAGAAACATCAATTTTGTATCACGTTTCAAATTTCACCTTGTGAATATTATGATAGACTGACATTCTATGCCCTAACGGGGTGTCATATAAGTACCTACCATCTTGTAAAACTACCACCTATTAATAAATTAATACCTGTTTTAAACCATATTGCGTGCCTTTAAAAAAAACTTGAGAAATGCTTTTCTCGCATGTATGTACAATTTGTACCTACATATTAAGTAATAGGTAGGTATAGTACAGAACTGATATGGAACTTAAAACAACTATTACATGCAATCTAAGTCAGGTATTTCTTATTTTTTAAACTAATATATTTTTTTGTTTTACAATGGAAACTCTTGCAAGTATTGATTGTAACTTCAAAATTGGCACACAAAAATTTGTTCCTTATTACCACACTCTAATTAATTTCATTTAATTTTAATTTGCCATCGAATGGGGCCTCAATTTTTGTTACAAAATACTATTATGAAGCAGACATGGCATATGCAAATTTTATGATTAAAACGCCGCTATAGTTGCCACTGATAACTCACGCTAAGCTATCTAATAAAATACTATTATGTAACTTCCTGTTTAAATGAAAATCTCCTTTATTTTTATTCACAATGACGGTAAGTTTATAGTAGTATAGAAATAGTAGGCATTTTATAGCGAGCTCGTACCTTATGCAAATGAGGCGGCTTCGAGCAAAGCGTTGCCTAAATATTAGTTTAATATTTAGAAGATTGTATCACAGCTCGGCGGCTGCCTAGAACAACGTTGCAGCTCGTTTACACTACAACCCAAGTAAAATTAATTTGATCCAAATTGATCCAAGTCAACTTTAAAGACAAATACTCTTTTCTATTATTATCGAGAAGGTTAAATCCAAAATAAAAGTGCTTCTTTAATATTGACGTGACTTAAGTATATACTATTTTGCAAGTCTTCTTATAAAAATAGGTCACCCACCTGGTTCTACCTCATTCTCTTACAACGTAGTTTTGTAAATAGATAAATGGATCATACACATTTTTTTCTTTGCGTCTCTCCTGTAGACATGGAAAGTAGATTTGGTCAAGTCTACTTCGGCGTCTGAGACGTCTGGCCAACTTTCGACCCATTTAAAATCTCAAGTTTGACTGACTCGGAGTAGCTCATTATCTGCATGTCCACAAGAGAGACAAATTTTGTCTCTTACGCTGAGTATGACCCAAATGTCGGAAATATTATTATAATTTTATTCGAGAGGCTGCTGTAGCAAATCAAGCAATTGAAGAGATATCTAAACATACAGACTGATATACCTGGGTGAAGACCAAAAAGTTGCACATCTGTTAAAGCTGCATTAGCAGGTATTTATAATTGCTATTATTTTTTTCCATTGTGACACGAAAATTATCCATATAAATGTATGGTTAATTTTCGTGTCACAATGGAAAAAGTTAATGGCAATTTTAACTACTAGGTACCTGTTAATGCAGCTTTAACATTGTGCAACTTTTTGGTCTTCACCCATCTTGACTTAGCCGAGCCGAGTTGCAACCGTTGGCCGGCGAGCCGAATAAATTATGTAAATAGTACGAGGCGGGGTCCCGCTTTCTTGTAAATGATTTGGCGTTTTAGGTCCGATCTAATGGTGGTTGGGCCACGCACCGAATCTACATATTAGTGCCACAAATTATTTAATTGCCCTTAACAGCGGCTGGGTCCGCACGCGAACCCCGCCTTAATAAACAAAAGGTTTTGTTTTGTGTCAACGTAGCTTTGCTTATTTTAACTAATTGCGGGAGAATTATGTACGATTTGATTTAGTTTTAGACATGGTTTTATAGCGTGTGTTTGGACTAGTTTTATTAGATAAACATGTTAAGTTTCATGATTTTATTTTGATCGTTGTGTTGGATTAAATAATCCAACAAATACATAACGTCTTCGGAACATCTTCGGATTCAGCATCTATCGATACATTCGATACAAATTTTTGCCTTTTTATAGTTTCGTTATGTTCATCGTCCGTCTGTACGTGGCTTAGCTTAGACACCCTTAGAACTAATGGCTGTAATCATACAGACAAAATGGTAAAAAGTACAAGCGGCAAGATTTTGCTAGACAACCCTATGACTTTGTATAACTCCACATTGTAACCTATTTAAGTTCCATTTTGATCAAAGAACACATGAGTGCTGGATTTTACGGTGAGATCTTCTACTCTTCATCATAAAAAATATGTTTAAGTATGTAGTTTGGATGTGGATAAGTTTATGACAGCGTTAATGTCACTCAGGGGTAACACTAAAGGCCAACGTATACCAGATACGTGTGCGTGTCACGCACCAGTTGTAATGAATGAAACTGTAAGAAAGATTTCACACCATGTGCACGCATCTAGTGCCATTACAGTACCATTTATTACAACTGGTCTGGATGTCGGTCTGCGCCAGCCTCAAGCAATAACTATGATATCATCTCAATGACATTTTTCTGACTGGAATATCGCTAGATTGCGTTGCTATCACAAGGTCCGTTTGACGTTACAGTCCTACTGGCCATTGGGTTATTTTGGCTTAAGTATTTAGTTAGGTATAAACCAATCCCGACCTCACGAAAACTGCCAACTGTCATAGAAAACTCATTCGAATTATTATTATTGCGGTTTATTAAAAAAAAAAAACAATAAAGAATTAGAAAACAACTGTTCAAGAAAGTTCGATTGTCGGCTTCTCGGCGAATGACTTAAGTAACTCCATTTACAGCAACCGAAATATTTTTAATTTTAATGGCAAAATGATTGGTTGCTGCAGTTAATGCCATTAAATTTTCATTT
Source organism: Archips xylosteana (assembly GCA_947563465.1). Lineage (NCBI taxonomy): Eukaryota > Metazoa > Arthropoda > Insecta > Lepidoptera > Tortricidae > Archips > Archips xylosteana. The sequence continues at coordinate 7,626,221 of OX387344.1, forward strand.
CTCGAGCATGAAGTTCTCTCGAACCCGAGGCGCGAACTGGGCGGGCCACCACTTTACCGCGTCACCTCGTTCTCGGATACTGACAAATGGCCCAAAAGGTGGCGGCACCTTTCATCTCCCCACATACGCAACCGAAAAACTCAACTTTATGCTGCCTCTTCTGGGTTGTTAATACAGCAGCACAATCCAGTGATTAAAGAAATGATAATGCTATAACGAAATTTGGAAATAATCGCAAATAGCTTTTAAGCGTGGACGAAATTTCGAGGAGTAAAATATCGTCAATTGATCTTTTTTCTCCAGATAAAAAGAGATTCAGTATTCAGCCACAAAACTGAAAACTTGGACAAAATTTCGTTATAAGTAAATAATGTTTTTAGGGTTCCGTAGCCAAAATAGAAAATCGGCCAAGAGCGTGTCGGACACGCCCAAGATAGGGTTCCGTAGCAGGTACGAAAAAATCTTTGCATACTTTATTAATGTGGTTGGTTTGGTCCCAACGTCGGCGGTACAGCGCCATCTATCGGCGAATTGGGTAACTAACCTAATTACAGTCTACTAGAACTAGTATAATGTTGATTGTTTTCAGATGTAATATATTTTTTTTATTTGAAAGAAGATACTGTTAGCGTGATCTGATAGGTTCTTAAAGAAAAAAAATGCTTGCAATGGCGGTTAAATTATAATCTTAGTTTAGAAATATTTTTTTTACAAAAACTTAAAAACTGCTCAACTGATTAAGTTGAAAATAATTTTCCTAGAAAGTATTTATTGAGTTTGACTTACGTGATTTTTTTCATATTTTTAGACGTGCGGTTCAAAAGTTAGAGGGGGGGGGGGGACGCATTATTTTGAACTTTCGGAGTAAATATATCCGAAAATATTCACTTTATAAAAAAATAGTTTAAGAAAACCCCTATTTATTTTCAAATACCTATCCAATGATACCCCACACTAAAGGGTTAGTCGAGAAAAAAAAATCACCCCTACTTTACGTCTATGGGAGGTACCCTAAAAAAAAATTTTTTAGTTTTTTTTATTAATCACTTTGTCGGCGTGACTGATATATATATTCATGCTAAATTACAGCTTTCTAGTACTAACAGTCTCTGAGATTAGCCGTGGACATACAGACGGACAGACATGGCGAAACTATAAGGGTTCCTAGTTGACTAGGGAACCCTAAAAACGGAACCCTTAGTTTTGCCATGCCCATCTGTCCGTCAGTGTTTCAAGTTTAAAGTTTAAGTTGTTGGTAGTTGCTAGGACATACTTAATTGTAAGAAATCTAGTTTAATTTGTGCCTACAAGTTTTTATAGTAGAATGAGTCGGAAAGGAGAATATCGTCAAAAAACTGCTTTTAGACGCCATTTTTCCAATATGGCAGCGTGAGCGGCAAACATTCGAGGTGGCAAAGTTGAAATCCGAAAAGAGCACATCAAAATCTATCAAATTATCTATTTTCAAAACTCCCGGAAAACTTTCCCGGTATATATATCTACCAGATGACTGAAGTAAAAGGCAATTAAAAGTAAAATGACTTGACCATTGATTAAGTAATTAACAAAATAGACACAGATATAGTAAAACAACCACACAAATAAGGTATGCGAAGATTTTTTCGTAATGGTTACGAAACCCTATTCTGGGTGTATCCGACACGCTCTTGGTCGTTAATTATTTCCATTATGTTGGAGTTTTATTCACGTGTCACATACCTATATATGGGTACAGAGTGTAACTGAACGAAGAACAAAGCTGATACCTGTTTGATGACAAAGTAGGTATATTATAATGGAATGGCATACTTTTTATTAACTTTTAGTATATAATTTTTTTTCGTTTGGTCAATCAAAAATTAGATTAAATCTCGACGTTTTCATAAAAACAATAAAATACACAAATAATATATTATTATAGCATGTTTGATACCCATCAAATAAAAATCAGTGCATTTAATATGTGCCTATTTAATTCAACCAACTGTAACTCTCAATTATAGTAAAAACGATATTAAGACATTATTCATAATCGGCATGTAGAACTGAAAAAAAAATGTTTTCCGCATCCACCTCAATACACGCCGATTTAACGTAATGCGATATCAGTGTACATTTAATTATCTGATGGCTCATTAAACAACTATAGCTCCACATGTGGAATCGTTTATTAATAACAGCCTTACAAGTCTTGTACAACGATATTTGCTAATTCCCTTGAGGAATTGCGTATATGGCCATTGTCTTAGAGCGATTATTGAAATGGCGACGCATTACATTGATAGTCGGTTGTATGCGATAATAGTCTCTAATATGATGGACGTAATTACAGACAAGGAAATTGCCTTACAGTAGCCGATGAAGATATAGTTAATAACGATTCATGGAAATAATGAGGGCGTGCGTGATGCGGTGCGCTGGTGGCCGAGGGGTTAGTCTGCTGTAACTACTTACATTTACAGACAATGGAAGAGCTTGAAGTCAAAGGAATAATTGAACATTATGTCATTTTGTTAAGCTAAGGATTCAATAACAGAGACACTCACAAGTGCACGTGTAACGATAGATTTTGCAGAATAATCCTCGTGGACTTGTAAGCAAAGGTACTATAACGTCATGACGTTGACCATACAAGTTTGCAGGCGAAACAATTATACCTATTTGTAGGTAATCAAAAGGAACATCGTTATGTCTGAGTGAGCTGTAGGGTGTGACTTCAGCATTAGTATTGCTTAATTTATATAATTTGTTTATCTCTGTTCTAGGTTTCAAAGAAGATAATGCATAATAGCGATAAATCTCGTCGCGAAAACTTGTACGAACCCAGTACGAACCGCGCAGAATGTTCATACAGCAAGATTTTACCCACCAGGTTCATTGGTATTTTTTAACTTTTATTTATCACTATTCTATTTTTTTTTGTCTAACATTTGGTAGCATAGCGTGCGATTGTGGTACCAACTCTGAAGATGAGCTCTGGTTGAGTTCGAAACGCGTCAGTGTAGTTTGGTGGTGGTGATGGTTGGGTTTGTGTGATTTGTGTGTGCTCGTACAGTGTTGGAGGTGGAGATCGTAAGGTCGCGGGTAAATAAAGTAATTGTTTCAGTTCATTATCACTATTCCTAGAAAAACTTAAAAACCAAATTAAAACTAAAATAAAATATACTCAGTAGCTTAAAACTAAATTTAAGGGCTGGTAGGACTTGCTCGTTCAACACCGGGGTTGATTCGTTGAGAACCGTCCAGTTGCGTCGACCGGGCGCTTCTAACTCTCTGATGAGACTATGTGTGCCAGAACCCCATCGGCCCAGAATCTCAAAGCCGACAGGAATAAAATTGTATATCGAACCGAGACCCTGGTATTTTCCATTTTTTAGTTTCAGTCTTTTCCCTCTCTGCGCCAGCTTTTCTCATGGTCCCTGAAGGTGTGACGCAGCTAGGGTGTCAACGCAAGTCACGTTCTAGACTAAAGCCCGATCCAACCTCCGTGGAATCATGTATATGCCGTACGACTTCTTTATTAATTTACATCATTTTAACCCCCGACGCAAAAAGAGGGGTGTTATAAGTTGGACCGCTATGTGTGTGTGTGTGTGTGTGTGTGTGTGTGTGTGTGTGTGTGTGTGTGTGTGTGTGTATGTGTGTGTCTGTCTGTGGCATCATAACTCTTAAACGGGTGAACAGATTTGGATTTTTATTTGACAGCAGGTTTCTTGGCGATGGTTCTTAGATATGTTTCATCTAAATTGGTCCAGCCGTTTCAAAGTTATCAGCTCTTTTGTATGGTGCGGAAGGGATCTTAGACTTAATTGGGTTTGGGGTTTCAAATTTTTTAATTTATATTTATTTACTATCTAAAAGTGTAGTGATCTAATTAGAATTCCGAAGATGAAACGATTGACAAGCGAATTTAAATATTGAAAGAAAAAAAGGAAGAAATAATGGTTTATTTTGATCAAAACCCAACACATTACAAGTTAAATCCTAATAATTACAAACAAGATATATAATAATTATGTTAGGAGTTATCTCAAAAAAAGGATTCCACTCAGCAAGTGTCGGCGCACAGGGTGCAGCGACGCTGATTTTCAGTGGATCCAACATACAAAACAAAAACAATAAATATACAAGTATAAAACTTAACCTAGGAGACACAACCCAATATAAAATTAGGTAGATAATGTACAGTCAAGGAAACCGAACTGCGCACCAGGGCGGAACCCCTTCACAACCAATCGCAAGATAATTTATATGGCAGTTGTATGGAATGTCAACATGACATTTCAACGAAAAGGGTTCACCCCGGCACGCGATACAGCTTCCTCAAGTGTACGCACAGTCATACATCTATGTACCACCGAAAACAAAACAGGGATGGCATTAAAAATTGGCAAGACAGCAGAACCGCAGATCAACACAAAGGACACAGATGGCTAGACATTCGAATCACAAGACCTAATAACTAAAACTAACTTACATATGAACTGTTACAACACACACGATTGATTTCATAACAACGGATTAAGTCTCAGCACTTTTACTTTCATATTGGATTAATTAATAATTTATAGCTTTCTGATTTCCTGTTTGATCATCATAGTAAACCTAATAGGTGTAGGTACGTGTGATAACTGTAAGTCGCGGTATGGTGAAAAAATTTTTTTTTATTTGCTTCTTTTGAAAATGATTAAATAAGTAGATTTATGTTATCACTCCAATTTATTTTTTGTTAGTATAATATTAGCCACAGGTTTTCATTTAAGGCTGATTTCCTCAAAACATCTTACCATTTCTTACCCTTACAATATAAAGAACTATTTAGAGCGTTATTCAAGTTCATTTCTACCACACAGTGTAGAGCAGTACCATCGGTGTTAAGCACGTCTTTAACATAGTGTAGGTATTCTGAATATACCTACTGGTAGATACCTCAATATTCTATGACAAAAATATGTTCTTTATTTTTATGGGAAATTTTATTGTTTTTCGCTTGAAATACCACCAGCTTTTTAAAACCATTTGGAAGGTAAAATTTTGCCTACATACAAAACTTGCTCCAAATCATTGGTAGTTGATCATCTAACATGTGACGTTTTCTAAAGTTACAAATTTATTGATATAGCAACATTTAAAAAGTGTCAAGTAACTGTGTTTTATTTGTATCTAACAGTCTAGTTTCGCCTCTTCATCGTAACTGACATTGGCCCAAGCCTTAAGGCCGCCATTAAGGGAAAATAATAATAACAATAGTTTCGCCTCTCGTACAAGTTATCTCGCGGTCGTTATTTTGTATAAGATAAAGTCGTGTAGTGCCTTGTGAATTCAGGAAAATACATCTGCTTCGATTGCTTCGCGTGTAGTTAGGTAGCAGGTAACCCAAGAACCGTAAGGTAAGCCTGGCCAGCACGAGAAAGTCCAGTGGCCCTGTACCTAGCTGATACCATGTTCCGACACAGCAGTAAGAAGGTGAGTGTTTTCTTGGACCTCACAGGGCTAAATTCTCGAAAATATTAGTATACATAGATACAGTCCATTTTCTAAACTCCCTCAAAAACGTGAGCTAAGCGATCAACCTTAGTTTCAAACCCCAGATCTGCTTCAAACATTATAATCACGAAAGGTTTTTTGCTGCTTATTTAACTAAAATAGTCATTAATATTGTTTGATTGCTAATTATTTTTTGTGTTTTACGACACCCACCTTAATATCGAAAAATGTTTTTTTGTTGGAATTTGGATTGTAACTCAGAAGGCGCGCTATAAAACTTAATCAAACATTAATATTCAATTTATTATTTTAATACGTCAGTTCAACTTGTTTATTTAGACAAAAGTGGTTCACATTGAGCAACTTGCCTACCGACTACCGTCGTATAAATTATTACGATTTAAAACTTAATTGACGGAACATTCGACATTTTTGTCTGAGATTGGGGTTTGACGGTATTTATATACTACTGCTACGGTCGGTACCCTAACGTACTAAATATGTTCACTATTGTTATTTATCATCCAATTAATAATCACGTCATTGTTTGAATCGTTTGTCAATTTAAACCTTTTGACATTTAATGTCAGTGATGACTTTTTGTCAGGCCAAAATCTATATATATATAAAAGAAGAAACTGACTGACTGACTGACTGACATATCAACGCACAGCCCAAACTGCTGGGCCTAGAGATTCCAAATTTGTCACGTAGGTTCCTTATAAGGTCTAAGGGTGAACTAAGAAAGGATTTTTCAAAATTCACTCCCTAAGGGGGTGAAACGGGGGTCCAAAGTTTGTATGGGGAAACAAGATTCGTTCGACTATTTTATTCGAAACTTCACAGAAGTACTCCTAATGATAAATGAGTAAACAGGTGTTTCAGGTTTTTTGAGAATTCAACCCCTAAAAGGGGGAAAAGGGGTACCAAAGTCTGAAAATCAACATGGGTATTGCTTCTATGGTTTATCGGGTCGCTGGTTACGAAAACAACAACGGTTTTAAAATCTGACGTGGCGGACGTAAAATACCATCTCCCTGGATGGGGTGCGATGGGGTTGAAATGTCTAAATAAACTAAATGACTGTTGATATATCAACGCACAGCCCACACCACTGAACCTAGAGACTTGAAATTTTGCACATAGATACCTTATACAATGTAGGCATCCACTAAGGAAGGATTTTGGAAATTCCCACGGGAACGGGAAAAAACAGGATTTATATATTCGATTCAGAGTGACCCTATCTCAGTAACTATAATAACTAGACTCTTTAAATTTGATACACAAGTAGGTATTACATTAGTTAAAACATTAATTTTAGAATTTTTCAAAATTCCCACGGGATAAGGAAAAAACGAGATTTATATATTCAGTTCAACGGGATCCTATGAACTATAATTATTAGACTCTTCAAATTTGGCATAAAAGTAGGTTATTATAATATTGAAAAACAGTTTTAAGGATTTTCGGAAATTCCCACGGGATAAGGAAAAACGGGTTTTTTTTTTACTGGTCGTAGAAAGCTGAAATTCGGCATGTAGGTTGCTTGGGGAGTGTAGAGGGGAGGAGCATTGAGAGAGGACTTTCCAAAATTCCCACGGGAACGGGAAAAAACGGGATTTTTCTTTTTACTGGTTGTAGAAAGCTGAAATTCGGCATGTAGGTTGCTTGGGGAGTATAGAGAAGCATTGAGAGAGGACTTTCCAAAATTCCCACGGGAACGGGAAAAAACGGGACTTTTCGTTTTACTGGTCGTAGAAAGCTGAAATTCGGCATGTAGGTTGTTTGGGGAGTGTAGAGGAGCATTGAGAAAGGACTTCCTAAAATTCCCACGGGAACGGGAAAAACGGGATTTTTCGTTTTACTGGTCATAGAAAGTTGAAATTTGGCAAGTGAGTTCCTTGGGGAGTTTAGGGGAGCATTAAGAAAGCATTTCCCTTACAGGAATGGGAAAAACCGGGATTTTGCGTTTTACTGGTTGTAGAAAGCTAAAATTTCAAAATTGATAAGTTTATACTGTAAGAACGCCGCAAAGGGCTCTTTAACCGACTTCAAAAAAAGGAGGAGGTTATGCATTCCACTGTATGTATTTTTTTTATGTAGGTATGTTCACCGATTTCTCGGACAATTGTGGATCGATTTTAAAAATTCTTTTTTTATTCGAAAGAATATAATATACTCCTTAGATGGTTCCATTGTCACCAAATCAGGATCTGATGACGGGATATCAGGGAAATCGAGGGCAACCCTCAAATTTTGTAGACACGCATTACGTTTTTCATATATTTTCTCAAGCTATTTAAGTGTTTGCGTCTGGTAGACATCATCTCATGTTGATGAGCTGATGATGGAAGGTAAAACTCTTTAACGGTTAGGAGTTGAGGATATTTTTCAAATATAATACGGACGTATAGACCGATAGTTGTATTCTTTCAGGTTATCCAGGTGAGCTGATGATGGAAGGTTAAACTCCTTAACGGTTAGGAGTTATAGGAAGTTTCTTGAAATATCATATGCACGTATAGACCTTTAGTTGTATTCTTTCTGGTTATTCAGATGAGCTGATGATGGAAGGTATAACTCTTTAACTGTTAGGTCACACAACACCTTAACAAGATACTATAATATGTATTTAATATCAATGCTAAGTAGGTACACAGCGCTTCCAGTTACTCAAGTTTCCGTAGAAGGTAAGAAAACATTGAATTATACCTTGCTTGCACGCTTACTTGCACGCTTTCTTGCACGCTTGCTTGCTTGCGCACATGCATGCTTGCTTGCATGTTGCTTGCATGCTTGCTTGCATACTTGCATGCTTGCTTGCTTGCCTGTATGCTTGCTTGCTTGATTCTTGGTTCTTTGGAATACTCATGGTACACGCGGGCGAAGCCGCGGGCAAAAGCTAGTAATTAAATAAATAACGACATTTATGGTACCCTAGCTGTTGCCCGCAACTCAGTCTCGAATGAATTCGTTAATCGCTATCCCGCGGGAAATATGCAATTTTCCGGGATAAAAACTATCTTAATTGACAACATTTCATATTTCTAAGACTATACTTAATTTGATTCGTTCTCTGTATTCTGTTTGGAAAGAGAAAGACGCTGATAGTTTTAAATTTTCACTAAGATCTTTGATCAATTATAACTGAAGATACACATTGCCGAACAAAATCCCCTTCAAAGAATGTCCGAACTTTTTTATTTGTTTGCATAACAATTAAAATCATCACCTACACAGAAATTTGAACCTAGTCTTTAGTTCATTACAGTCGAATTTCGGTTGACACTTGACAGCTAAACTTGACAATTTCACGCAACGTACTGAGAAAAAAGAAGGCCACTTTTATCAAAGTGGCGCTCATTTGGCTCGGACATTTTCGGGCGCGCGACTGTGGATCTACAGTTATAATTGATCAAAGACTAGGATTATTAATTAATTTGTTACAATTTTTTAAAGATGTGCTTATTCTAAGAGCGTAACGATAGAATAGATCCATTACTTTTGTCTAGTCTCTATTAAAAAAAAAGTGATGACGTAAATTTGACGTTAAGGTTGTTATCAAATTTAAAATTATGACAGCTCTTTTTTCTAGTGAAAAGGGTAAAGGAAACATATCTATTCTGTGGAAGTATTTATAAGTACATAATAATGTTTTTAAATTTGTTGTATTTTTTTAAATATGGAGAAATAAATTATAATGAATATTTTTCCGTGTTCAGGAGGCGAAACTCTTTCGATTACTGCAGTAATTTTCAGGTGTTAAAAAAATGAAAGGTTGTCAATCCCCTTTCCAAGGTCTCAAACTATCTTATATACTTCTGAATCGGTAACAGACAGACACACTTTCGCATTTACAAAATAAGTAAGTAATGATTGATTCTGCAATGTGTCACGATTAAAATGGTTGTAATAACTACGAGAATGTCTTCGGCTGAGGAAGGCACTCCACCTTTCGCTAAAGTAAAGCCAAACTTGCTACTTCGGACCTCGTATTCTAGTGTTTTGTACCTCAAACAGAAAAGGGAACCCTTTTAGGATTAATTTGTTGTCAATCTGTCTGTCTGTATGTTGAAGGTAAGTAGGTCTTAAGTTGAAATTAAATGCAAATATTAGGCCACGGACACGAAGTCAGCGGGCTGCGGGATGGGCAGCGGCGCGGCGAGCGTTTTTTCTGTTCATTGCGTGTGCTTTGTGGTAACCACCGTATGAGCGTCACGGCCGCGCAATGAACTGAGAACGCGCTCGCCGCTCTACTGCCTGGTCCGTATCCTTTATAACTGTGAGATAGGTACTAAGTTTCTAAACTGATGCGATTAAAATTAAAAGATACAGCCTTTTGAAAATGTATGTTACAACTAATATACGTTATCAAGCGGGCAGTTTGGTGGCTACCTAACATTACTGAGATGTGCTACACAAACTATCCAAGTTTCGACGTTGTAGCTACATATGTATGAAAACTCCAAATTTTATCCAAAAAAAATTTTTTTTATTATTGTCATTGCAAATCACTTAGGTAATCACCAAACTGCCCGGTTCATAGCGGAGTATAGTTGCAACATATAAAAGTCGGTCAAGTGCGAGTCGGACTCGCGCACCGTGGATTCTAACCTGAATTTTTTTTTTCATTATTTTTCATTAAGATTAACAAGATCCTAATACTCTTTTTACCCAACTGCGAAGAAGGAAGGGTTATGTGTTTGACCCGTATGTATGTATGTCCATTCCTATGTCCTCTCGTAACTACACAACGGCTGAACCGATTTTGATAAATGATACGTCATTGGATTCTTCTTGATAACGCGAGTAACACTGGATATATGAAATACTTGAAAAATTAAAATAGCGGATTTTTGGTGTTAAATTGTGAGTCTTCAAAAACATTTTTTATTCAAACCTATCAAGTAGGGTATCAAAATAAAGAGATTTTAAAAGAGATTACAAAAATATATACAAGTCATGTGTTTAAATTTAATTTGGAATAGTAAATTGGTAATCAATGCATTAAAACGACGACGTACCTACCTAGACTTACTAAGATATTTTTGAGCAATAATTTTCTCTATGACACCCATGTGGAAAATTAAGTACAGTCGCGAACCGGGATTGTTGAGCCACTTACCTATGTTCGTAACTTAGCCGTGTAATGCAAATCGAATAGCTGTCAGCTAGTCCGTAACATCGGTCATTGATTACACAGCTAAATTGCGAACTATGGCAAGTGGCTCAACAATCCCGGTTCGCGACTGTACCTACCTACATATTTCAAAATTGGTTTTGAACTTTAACTAAATAGCAACGGTTTCCTAATTCAAATACTCAATAATTTATTTGGGTCTCAGGAGGTTACACTAAAAAGCAAGAAGTAAAAAAAGTAATTAAAAAAACTAAAAACCCGCCTGCGGTGTAAATAAAATAATAAATTAAAAAATCAAAAACCCGCCTGCAGAAATACTGAAAACTGAAACAACATAAAATGTTCAATAACAATAAAAAGCTAACTGAACTCGACGAAAGAAATCGAAAAAAAAACTAAACATTGAAACGAATTTAAAACACGTCGATGGCAGTCTTTCAAAATTTAACGCAACGATAAAATGCAGTCGGAGGCATGCATGAAGTGACATTAAATCCCATGCAGCCACTGACTCCCAATGCCTCCGACTGCATTTTATCGTTGCATTAAATTTTGAAAGACTGCCATCGACGTGTTTTAAATTCGTTTCAATGTTTAGTTTTTTTTTTTCGATTTCTTTCGTTGAGTTCAGTTAGCTTTTTACTGTTATTGAACATTTTATCTTGTTTCCACCTTTTCAGTATTTCTGCAGGCGGGTTTTTGATTTTTTTAATTTATTATTTTATTTACACCACAGGCGAGTTTTTAGTTTTTTTAATTACTTTTTTTTTAATCCAAGGACAGTACAGTTATGATTAAGGCCGCGCTTCCCTATAATATGCAAACTCGACGTGGTAATTGGCATTGGACGGGAACTTCCATTTTAATTACTGGCAAGTATGTAAGTGCCGTTCAGAGAGGCAGCCTTTCAAGGGACGACTATGAGGTTGTGTACAGTCGAGTTCGTAACTATAATTTTGATTTAAACGTTTTTGCTATTGTGACCTTTATAAGAGCATGTGGTAAGTAGGGTACCTAAGTATTTATTCGCAATTTTTTTTGGAGAGGTATTTATATAATTTTCCTTATCTATTCAATTTTACACTTGGCTATACTTAGTAATAAGTTAATTTTTAATTAATGCTTTATAAATCGGACCGAATCGGTTGGATCGGACTTTTATTAAATAGTAATTGCAATAAAAAAAGCGTACTGATACCCGTAGATATAGCCTGATATAGGAAAACTGTAACTTAGTAAGTAACTTACCTATATCTTAAACTTAAATATTCACAAAGGAATACTTATTACAGGAAAATTATAAATAAAAACAATGAAAAATAAATAATAACATAAATAAAATTTTCTGAACACGCACTACCTACTACATTGACAAAGCGGTTGTGTTCAGATGTTTATGCCTAGAGAGCTCCGATATTTATGATGGTGACCTACCTATTCGTTTTTTAAATTAACACTCAATAAACTACCTAAAATTGGATTTCAGTTTAATACTACCTTTGTACATAACTATACGCGAGTACTGGTTAACTGCTTGTTAGTATTAATAAATATGACTGGTAAGATAACGATGCAGCTCCAAGCATAAATCCGAATAGACAGTCACACCAAGAGTACCTATGTGTGCAAAATAAGTACTTACGTAGGCAATTTCTCAATTAGCTAATTGAAGCGTGTTACGAAAATGGGAGGAATTTAATTCTAAGTTGAAGTTTGAGGCAACATTTACTTTAAGACTGAGTTAAGTAGAGCTAAGAGTTAAAAAAATGTTTGTTTGTAAAGGTAACTTTAAAACAATATGTACGAAACTAGGCGGTAAGTTATTCCATACATCTATACCAGTATTTTAACGTCATATTTATACTTCCGTAGTCAAAATGGCAAAATATCCGCCAGTCCCAGTCCTCGGCTTACCTACCTCACAAACTGGCATTTAGGTAGTATTTTGAGCCTGCTTTTCTCAGACTACAGCTGCTACCCACTACTTTCATATCTTCCACTAAAATGACCGAGAAACTCCGTACAAATTGAAACTTAAAATGGGGCGGCCACTTTAAATCTGGCTGTTTATACAGGGTGACTTGTAGTTCGACCTATTCCTTGAAAGGGGTTATTATACTTAGAGCTTATTTACCTACGATGTTTTTTGCCCAGTCAACGAACATGTTCGAATACTTACCAAAAGGCAACCTACCAGTCCTAACCTTGGACCTCAAAAGATTACAAAAGATAAGATAGATAAGTCAAGATAAGATTAAAGCAAACAAAAGTGGCACAAACAACCCGATTTTGGCTGATGTACGCGTCGAGCACAACGGCTACCTGCTCTGTTATAATGTTATTATTTCCAATAATTTAGTCAAACATGTCAACAGTTTTATACTTTTTTGGAAAGGTTACGAGTTACAGAATCAATTTCTGTATTTTTTCGCGAGGTGTCGTATACATTTCTGAGTAATTGTCTTTGATCGAAAAGAAATGTAAAAAACTTATTTTAACCTTTTATTTCTTGAAGCCTCGATAATTTTTTGACATGATTTTTCATTTTAAGTAACACTTTGTTTACTGGTTACAATAAAAACAAAAATTCACCTTCCAAATGCGTCGTATTTTCTTTACAATTGCCATTATTAAGTCTGAAGATGGCGTTTTTTCGAAAAAAAAAAACTAAAAACCCCAATAACTCGAAAACAACTGAGTTTAGACCCCTGGTTGATTGGGCTGAAAACATCGTAAATAAGCTCTAGAATAACTTCTTTCAATGAATAGGTGAATTACAAGTCAACCTGTATTACGACAGCGGTGACTTCATCGTGTCATATGTAAATCATCAGGTGCAACTTCTAATTATGTAAGGTAGCTACAGGAACCCATCTACGTATTAATATTATCGCATATTGCATATTCTTATTATACTTAATTGCCTATTTAAACTCGTAAACGCACTTGGAGAAACTAGAAGCATGTTTGCGTAATGATTCGCGATTACGAATGATAGCGAAATCGCCCCACGGAACCCATCTAGGTAGGCAATAATTTATGACCAGAGATTAAGAAGGCTCCAACTACAGCGACGCTGTCAAAAGAATATCCACTCTATGGAAGCTTCACAGGTCTTTAATTGCTTTTACCCCAAACTGTTAAATGAAACCTTTTTATTTCCGCAAGCGATTTATCTTCAACGATTTATGCACGGTACAGACATTACCCATTTGTATCAAAATATTTACATTTAATAATTACAACTGAGAAAATAAACAAGTAAACGACACTCTACGAGTATTTAAGACTTCAACAGCATTTACAACTACTTTAACTTACAAATAAGTAACGGTAAAAGTATCTATTCAGTTCAATGTTCCAAGTGGATGTAGTCAACTGCACATTATACATACATTTACTGTCAAGGAGATAAAGCTTTAAATTTTCTTGAAAAAAAATCTTAATAAGATTTACATAAACTCATTACTATGTAATATTGATATACATCACTCGTTCATCATCATACAGACATCTGGCTCATAGAGTAACAGGGATTTATCACAGAGTAGTGAAACGTGATGTTGTCAAATCCGTCATTGAATGTTGCCGTTGCTTGCGGTGAATAACGTGCGTATGCGCAAAGGCGTTTGTCGGCAATATGTAGTGCACCCATCAGTTTCAGCACCTATAAAAGACTGTAGACATACGAATCGCTATGATTTCTAATGACGATATGAAAACATGCAGTAAGCTCAAAATAAACCTCAAACACTTAAATAAGTTTTCGTGATAATTTTCAGATACCAAAACTTTTCGCTGGCGGCACTTATTATTGCAATGTCATCGGTTTTACATACACATACCAAATTTGAAGTCACACGAACATAGGGATGATGGCATCACTAATTAACTCACATTCTTTTCACGAGCTGTCAAACTACTATTCTTCCTTAGCTTTAGTATTACAATAGCTATCATTATTTAGTATTGCAGTATAATGTCATGTAAATGTCATATGCATTTTCATGTACTGTAATCTGCAAATGTAACCCATGTCCCACATGCATCGAATAAATTATTATGTTGGTACGGATTTCCGATCACGGGCCATGGGGACCCGATCATTTGAAAGGCATTCATGGGGCCGAAGCCAACATAAATAGGCCTTTGGTACCATATAATATAAATGAGATGGGCGCAACTATGGAGGTCTATCCGCTAATACACCATGAGGATGTGCTAGCGGACAGTCCTCCACAGTTGCCAAATTACTGCCAGGTAGGAAGCGACATGGAATTGGCTATGGGGTTGGGATGTTGTGGACAGGATTATCGGGCTATGGAGTGAGATAACGGACACCTACCATATCAATATCTCATAAACTGAACTTTTGGTAGGCGGTGACTCGCTATTGCCCCTCAAACTAAAAATTATTATTATTATTACATTAGTATACATATAGCTAAGTATCACGTTATTATTGAGTTTTGGGACACCTGTACGTGCTGTATGTGCTTTCTTGTCTAAATACCTACTTAAGCAGCGGTTTTGATATGTCGATTTCGGTCCATAATTTCGGTTTTATCGCTCTATCACTAATAAATGTAAACTGCCCCTTAATACTGCGGGATACATTTAGCAACATGTAACTACATGAGCACAAACGTAATGTTCGCATAGCATTAGATGAGCTCGCCTAATCAATGATCATATTGATCATGTTTCCTGCCAGCTTACCATTAGCAAAGGCTTTTGCGAACCGGTGCTAAGTAAGGTTTTCTGTCATTAATTTGTGCTCTTTATCTGATTTTTTATAGCACAGACATTTTATTTAATGTATCTACCTAATCAGTATTTTTATCGACTAATAACTGAAAGAGATAAAAGGATCTATGTTTTTAAGTTATAACTGTCTTAAGATGCAATCACTTTAATAGATACAATTGCGTGGTTGGTTACATGCCATAAAGAGGCCTTTGTTTAAATCAGAATGTTTCAACCGCAAAATAAATTAATTAGTCTCGTCAAAACAATTGAATATCTACTACACGAGCGCAACAAATCGTGACCGCGTGCCGTTGGAAAAAATGTTTTACAACGCCTGGTTCGATTACACACATAACGCTGTAATAACAAGTTAATTACAGATGAGCTTCAATGTAGCGATTGATAGTTAGTGATATTGTCTCCGACCAATTTGTCGTTATGCCTGTTGCTCGCTCGAGCGACGGGATGCAATTTGTCTAACGGCAGCTCTTCGCTTTTTTTTAAGCTTCGGTTATCGTATCTCCATCGCTCAGATGGAAATCTATTATAGTGCATCTCTTTTGTCTGCCCAAATATCGAAACATGAAGAGCGTTCTGTGGTGCCACCACAGTGTGGGCACGGGACGCGCGCGGCGATATCGCGGTGTCACTCCTTGCTCGATTTACCGAATGTTATGGGCTGGTCGCACGAGTCACTGTAATTTCTCTGCGCATATAGAACGCTCGCGTTTATCGAAAACACCACGAACAAAAGCGCTTACGCCTCGTCTTAATTATTATGATTAATGACGCGAAGCCGCGGCGCTTTTTTGAACTCGCTTAACTGTTGTAATCGAGAAATAAATTAATTTTATTAGTAGTCCTTTCTAATAGAATATTGAGCGTCAAGGGCTGCCGAACCTTCTAAACGAGCTTTCATTTAGTAGTTCTTTTGGATCGTTGCTTTTAACATTTTTAATTTTATTACACTAACCATGCCTAATACAAATTAACATATTTAAACTTTATTTAATTTGAAAAAGAAACTATATTAAAAAAAAGTTTATCTCTGTAAATTTTATTGAAGAATTTTATAACGAATGACAATGTTGTATATCAAATGAAAATAATTAGATCGGTTGCAAAACAAATAGACGGCGCTCCGACTCGTTACCTTCTCAAACATTTTCTCATGTTTCTAAGTCACACTGCGCTGCGTATCTAGGATATGGATGGCGAGATGTGAACCTTGCGCCGACGGCGCAGGGTCGCGTTCGGCGCGGGCGCAGCCGCCGCGGGCACACGTCGTGGCCGAGCGAGATAATTAGAGGCCGGCTCTGTGGGAGCCATAAAAACGGCAAATTGACCGGCGGGATAACCAGAAAGGCACAATGTGTTAGATAATAATTTCCAAATTACAGGTTATGTTGGTTTGCGAGCGAGTATCGACGCGCTCTTTTTTCGACCGGCTGAGGTGCTAAGGGCAGGCTAATTATTATTTGGGTATCAGAGCGAGGATTTTAGTACAGCTGCTACCTGTATAAATATTTATTATTGAAACTTCGAACGCCAATTTTGATAGAAACCAATTTGGGTTGGCTAATTAAATTGGCTATAAATATTAAAACGGGTTATCCGACGATACCGTCGGCTAGGCAGGCAGACGTGTAGGTGTTATGCAGTTACTGAACAAGTTTTTATTTATTTTTATTACGATAATAAAGTTATGTCGCATCTTAATACTTTGTTTAGGGTTCTTGTAGAAACGTTTCTCTGATTAATAATAATACTCATTGTAAATAGGTAGGACGTACTTAGGTACCTACCTATTACCTACTTTAAAGAACTGTATTCTTAGTACTTAAGTCATGATGATGCTTATTTTCTAATAATATCTTTTTATAGATAGTTCTTCCGTGATGATTATTTATTTTCCAATTAAGTATTTTTAATTTAACAACATTCGACGGAACCCGGTTAATATACCTACTACTTTCAATTGAATTATTTCTTATTAGGTCTTAATGAATACTCAAGCTATTGATATTGTAATATGTTCGTTTGAAATGTGAGAATATATCGAAGTAGGAAATTAACAGTTACCTATTTTAGCTTCTAAATTTGCTACTGTCCCGTGATATCTCAACACGGATGAAAGTAGGTAGGTACCTACATACCTACTTTCAATTGATTGTAAACCCAGTTCTGCCTAGTAATATATAAAGTAAAAAAAAAACTTTATGTAAAGCTCCTTTTGCATGTATTAACTAGTTTACAGAGTTTATATGGAAATTAAGCCTTTTTATTTTTTAGAATTTTGTTTAATTAGAATTTTTTAGAATCCAGAAACTTTCAGTATGACCTAAGTATTATGTGTACTAGACAACGGATAAACGTACTTATATAGATAGAATAGCTGTTGCCCGCGACTCCGTCTGCGAAGAATAGGGGTAGGTATACAAAAAGTAGCCTACGACCTATTCTCAGACCTGCCGAATGTGGAGAAAAAAGTTTCATAAAATTCGGTCAACTGTCAAGCCGTCTCGGAGGAGTTCGATAACAAACACCGTGACACGAGATTTTTATCTATTAGAAGAATACATTCCTACTTATATTATATATTATACATTTATTAAATATATTAAAACACCCAAGACTCGAGAACAAACATTCGTATTTTTCACACAAATATCTGCCCCGACCGGGACTCGAACCCGGAACCTCAAGCTTCGTAGTCAGGGTCCCTAACCACTAGGCCATCCGGTTTCTAGTGTTTCATTGTCCTACGAGGAACCCTATTATATAGTGTCTTCATGTCGGTCTGTCTTTCTATCTGTATTAACCATGCGGACAAAGCGGTAAAATAAAATAAAAAAATTTAGGGTACTTACCTCTTCCACAATTGGAATGGTTTTAAAAAAAAAAAATGTCCTTTACGAGCCCCAACGCAAAAGAGTTCGTCTAGTCATAGGTACATAGTAAATAATAGTTTTATATTTTTGACTTGATTTTTCCTAGAAAGGCACTAGCAATAAACGATTTGTATAACACTATACTTGATTAAAACGACAATACTTTTGCACAATTGAAGAAAAACTTCGTCTTCTAAAATAGATATCCTGGGCATACCTACTGCTTCAGAAATGATCACGCAAAACAGTTCGTCAACGCCCAGCGTTAAAGTCTTTAAAATTCGTTTTACAGAAAAATAAATAAAATAAAAATCGAAATCACTCGTCATTTGAGATGTAAAAGGGTATAAAAAGGAATGTTTTGAGTAATTTTTCATTATTTTATCAAATTATTTTGAGCAATATGGGTCGCGGAAAACCTGTCACGGGAGAAGTACGAAAAATTATAATTTCCAAAAGTAATAGTAGAAAATCTGCGTACCAAATCGCCAAAGACGTGTAGTGACACGTCTTTCAACCAAGATCTACTATCCAGTTAATCATCTAGCATTACAAGAAAAACAGCACAAGTTCGTGTTTGAAGAAAATTATCAAGAAAAATAAAACCGACTTCAAAAAACACCCAAAAATTAAAACGCAAAAAATAAAATAAAAATTGAACCGACTACAAACAAAAAGCATAGAAATATCTTCCTTCTAACGGTGAGGCCACACGAGCGTAATTTTGTGAGTCGTGAGCGGCAGAATTTCGGTCCGCGCCATACAATATGCGGGCCATCACGTGACACTCACATGACACAATGTATGGCGCAACCGAAATTCTGCCGCTCACAACTCACAAAATTACGCTCGTGTGGCCTCACCCTAATCTGTTTGAAGTCGGTGCCTCAGCACCAGCCAGCAGGAGTGGTAGAAAGAAACCCAATAGATAGTACGTACGTAAGGTCGATGGCTAGGTCCACTCCTGCTGGCTCGTGCTGAGTCACCGACTTCAAACAGATTAGGGTGAGGCCACACGAACGTAATTTTGTGAGTTGTGAGCGGCAGAATTTCGGTTGCGCCATAAATTGTGTCATGTGAGTGTCACGTGATGGCCCGCATATTGTATGGCGCGAACCGAAATTCTGCCGCTCACGACTCACAAAATTACGCTCGTGTGGCCTCACCGTTAGAAGGAAGATATATTTCTATGCTTTTTGTTTGTAGTCGGTTCAATTTTTATTTTATTTTTTGCGTTTTAGTTTTTGGGTGTTTTTGAAGTCGGTTTTATTTTTTATTTAAAAATTATTTTATTTTTTGCTTTTTAGTTGTATTTGTATAATTAGATACGTAGGATAAAATCATCAGTTTGACCTCGAAATAAGTTTGTTACAAAATCTATTTTTAATACAAGTTTTTTTTTGCTCACTGTACTTTTTGCCCCTGATTACCAAAGTACTCATAAAGACGAATCCAACGAGACCAAATTTGATGGGGTTACGTCGTTTTATTACGGAGTTCTTATGGTCACTTTCCAGTTCCATCTTCAGACCCTGGTTACCATCTAGTATCAAAGTACTCGTCAAGTCGAATCAAACGAGCCCAAACTCGACGGGGTTGTGTCGTTTTATTGTGGAGTGCCTTTGGCTATCTTCCAGCTCCATCATCAGACCCTGGTTACCATCTGGGATCAAAATGCTCGTCAAGACGAATCACACGAACCCAAACTCGACGGAGTTATGTCGTTTTATTGTGGAGTGCCTTTGGCCATCTCCCAGCTCCATCATCAGACCCTGGTTACCATCTGGGATCAAAGTGCTCGTCAAGACGAATCAAACGAGCCCAAACTCGACGGGGTTGTGTCGTTTTATTGTGGATTGCCTTTGGCCATCTTTCAGCGCCATCATCAGACCCTGGTTACCATCTGAGATCAAAAAGCTCGTCAACACGAATCACACGAGCCCAAACTCGACGGGGTTGTATAGTTTTATTGTGGAGTGCCTTTGGCCATCTCCCAGCTCCATCATCAGACCCTGGTTACCATCTAGGATCCAAGTGCTCGTCAAGACTAATAAAACGAGCCCAAACTCGACGGGGTTGTGTCGTTTTATTGTGAAGTGCCTTTGACCATCTTTCAGCGCCATCATCAGACCCTGGTTACCATCTGAGATCAAAAAGCTCGTCAACACGAATCACACGAGCCCAAACTCGACGGGGTTGTATAGTTTTATTGTGGAGTGCCTTTGGCCATCTCCCAGCTCCATCATCAGACCCTGGTTACCATCTAGGATCCAAGTGCTCGTCAAGACTAATAAAACGAGCCCAAACTCGACGGGGTTGTGTCGTTTTATTGTGAAGTGCCTTTGACCATCTTTCAGCTCCATCATCAGACCCTGGTTACCATCTGGGATCCAAGTGCTCGTCAAGACGAATCAAACGAGCCCAAACTCGACGGGGTTGTGTCGTTTTATTGTGAAGTGCCTTTGACCATCTTTCAGCTCCATCATCAGACCCTGGTTACCATCTGGGATCCAAGTGCTCGTCAAGACGAATCAAACGAGCCCAAACTCGACGGGGTTGTGTCGTTTTATTGTGAAGTGCCTTTGACCATCTTTCAGCTCCATCATCAGACCCTGGTTACTATCTGGGATCAAAGTGCTCGTCAAGACGAATCAAACGAGCCCAAACTCAACGGGGTTTGTGTCATTTTATTTTAGAGTGCCTTTGACCATCTTCCTGCTCCATCATCAGACCCTGGTTACCATCTGGGATCAAAGTGCTTGTCAAGACGAATAAAACGAGCCCAAACTCGATGGGGTTGTGTCGTTTTACTTTGGAGTGCCTTTGGCCATCTTCCAGCTCCATCATCAGACCCTGGTTACCATCTGGGAACAAAGTGCTCTTCAAGACGAATGAAACGAGCCCAAACTTGACGGGGTTGCGTCGTTTTATTACAGAGTTCCCATGGCCACCATTCAGCTCCATCATCAGATCAGCTCCATGTTGCAATAATATTCCATTGTCATCCAATTTACACAAGCATGCAAAATTTCAATTCAGAAACCGGGAAGTGTGTCAAATTCAACTTGCAAGATTTGACCCGTTGAGGAGTTCCGTTGGCCATCTGTGATCTTCTTCATCAGATCCAGTTTACCAAATGACATTTTCTGAATGAAAATGCTTGACTAGATGCTAAAAATTTTAAAATCGTCATAGTTGTGCCTATAAAATTTAAGGGTTTCCGTCGATTTACCCAAGATTCCATCATCAGATCTTGACTTGGTGCCAATGGGACCACCTCGGAACTATACTCTTTCAAACAAAAAAAGAATTTTGAAAATCGGCCCACAATTGGCGGAGATATCGATGAACATACATAGAAAAAATATATATAAACAGTGGAACATAGAACCTCCTCCTTTTTTGAAGTCGGTTAAAAAAAACCGGCGGCGCCGGCGGGTGCGTGAGGAAAAGGGAATTAAAACAACCAATCTGAATTTACGTATTTATTGAAATTTGAAATTGTCAAACTACCGCGTAGACCGCGTAGTGTATCTATACAGCCGCGTTGGCAGGTATAGAGCGTGAGATCACCAACTTTAGTCACAACACTACCCATCATAGACAAATTGTAGAATTTAAAAGAAACAAAAACGTCATTCCATCAGGTCCTTATAACCTAACTTATGAAACCATTTTAAACTTTTAATGAAATATCCAAGATACAGTTATATATTTCATGGTTTTGTATTTTACGGTAACAACCGTTTCAATAGTGTATGGTTTCAATGATGTTTGATGAGGTGGTATGAAAATTCAAGAAGAAACAGTGAAAAACAAAGTTACGTTTTTTGTTTACATAGTTAGCAAGTTCCAATGACTGACATTATACCCTGGAATGGACTTAGGATAGTTTTTATCCCGGAAGATTGCATAGTTCCCGCGGCATAAGCAATAAGCGAATGCTTTGCAAATGGCAACAGATAGCATTATACGTTATATATAGTACCTACAATTTAAAAAAAAATACTATCACAGCTTAGTAGGATTTACAAGTAAACGATTCGATCTTAGATCACGTTAATAATAACAACCTGATACTTAGTTTTTCATATCACGGTCCATCTTACTATTGCAATACTCTCTGGATTATAAAACATGCTCAGTTAAGTTCTCCACAACATTGTTGCTGATCTGATGAGGTTCAATTCAGTATTTATGACATTGTATAAATAAAACTCGTTTCGATAACGATACGTGTTTATTTGTTTGTTTTGCGAATTCTGTGTTCACAGGCACATTTTATTACACGAGATCAATTAGTCCGAAATATTTGTATTAAACTACGAAATTCATGTTTTTGTATTATTGAGCACGTGTTATCCACACTGTGTATTACAGGAAACTCGATTCCCACAGTGTTGCCTGTTGTTTATTATGTCATCCTCGATTGAGGAAGTGATGACAAGTATATTAAAAGTGATTACACGTACACTAACCCAATACCTGTGTATAGGCACGCGGCGGACACGACGTACAAATACGCGTTCTTGAATCTACATAAGCACGACGACGTCTGTATACATCGCGCGCGCACTCTTCTGGATTCCGGCGGGGTCCGGCAATCTGTGCCTTGAGGGGTGGGGTAACACGAATCGGTGCGGGGTGGAGCGTGTCCATTCTGTACGTTAGTACTATTGTATGGATCTGCGCTAGGCAGAGTTGGACAGGGATAAATACATAGATATAATACTGTGAAGAAAGTGTACCTGCTTTCACTGCGTCGCTTCTCGCAGGGCCCTGCTTGCATCCACGGCGCTCTTCAGCTCGATCCACTTTTGGGTTGATGTATGGGTGTGTGTATGTATGTTTATAAATCCGATATAGCCCGAAAACCGTACTTTTAATAATTTATATGCGCAGGAGAACTCAGCGCGTGCCGACCGAATCTCGAGAGCTTTAGAACTGTCACCTTGACAGGTCAGAAGAGTATTTCTGAAGGATACACTGAGAGGTGTATTTTCCTATCAAGGTTGAAAACCGAACATTCCCCCGCCCAAGCCATTTCCAATGGCTTAATCCCGAAACAATCCGAATAGAAGAAACCGAAGCCTAATCCACAGGCAGCCGAGAAAGCTTGGCAATCGCTCGTTGTAAGACCGTGCCTTGAGCCAACTTAACGTCAGCAACCCGAACCGTACCATCTTTGCCTGGGTACAACTGGACGATACGTCCACGACGCCAATGTAGAGGAGGGGCGTTTTCCTCCTTTAATAGAACCAAATCTCCCACCTTGGGAGGGGCAGCAGGGTCATTCCACTTGACTCTCTGCTGTAGAGTATGGAGATACTCCAAATGCCAACGATGCCAAAATCTTTGTGAAATTTGCTGTAACAGCTGGAACCGAGTTAACCGATGCAGTTTCTCCTCTTGGAGGGGGAATTCAGGAACGCCATTTAAAGGCTGACCGATTAGAAAATGACCCGGAGTTAGAACCTCTGGGTCGTTAGGATCCGAAGAAAGGGGACACAGAGGTCGCGAGTTTAAAACGGCCTCTATTTTGCAAAATACGGTACTTAACTCCTCGAAAGTGAGAATGGTCTCTCCGATTACCCGTTTGAGATGAGTCTTGGCTGACTTCACAGCTGACTCGAACAAACCTCCCCATGAAGGGCATGCTGGGGGGTCAAATATCCATGAAATTCCACGACAAGCTAACTCATGACCGATTGTTCTTTGATTCTCAGTCAAAAAACTTTGAACTTCTCGTAAATAATTGTTAGCACCCTTGAAGTTGGTACCGCAATCCGACCGAATGATAGTAGGCAGCCCACGCCTAGACACAAACCGAGAAAGAGCTGCTATAAAAGCTTCTGTGGAAAGTTCCGAGACTACTTCCAGATGGACACTCTTAGTGGCCAAACAAACCAAAACGCATAGATAGACCTTTGTGATTTTCGGTTTCCGCAATTTATGGGATTTCACAAGGAACGGCCCTGCAAAATCTGTGCCAACACCTTCAAAAGGTCTGGCTGCTACAACCCGATCGCGAGGCAAATTACCCATTAACGGTTGAGTGGTAGATCCCTTCAGTTTGTAACACGGTATGCAGTTAGTGGTGACCTTATTAACCGCTCGTCGAGCCGATAATACCCAATATTTGCGTTGCAGAATACCTAACAACGTATTTGGACCGACATGTGCATTTTTTAAATGTAAATCCCGAATCAAAATAGTTACAAAGTGACCCGATTTAGGAAGCACTAACGGATGTCGCGAATCATAGGGTAAGTCCGAATTTTGTAGTCTACCACCTACCCGAAGCAACCCCTTAGAGTCTAGGAAGGGGGTTAGACGTTTCCAGTGGCCCTTAAGCCTTTGATTATTCCGCAGAGTATCAATTTCCTCGCCGAAGTTCTGGTTTTGAATTAAAGCTACACAAACCAACAAAGATTCTTCCCTCTCTTCAGGTGACAAATATTCCGATTTGATTTTGTTATCTTTATTCCGACAGTTATGAGAAAATCTCCGTAACCAACCTACGACACCGATTAATTTGTCGAGAGAACTATACCGATTTAAAACATCAAAATCCGAAACCGTTTGATCCTTACCGCTGGTTGCTACTAAGCAACGCAAACCAGGAAGCACAGCTGGCGCCTGTACTACCGAAACAGGCCAATGGGATTCAGGCCCCTGGAGCCATTTCGGACCCCACCATAAAGGATGGGAAACCAAGTCTGATGACTGACAACCTCGGGATGCACAGTCAGCCGGATTCATCTGGCCTGGAACGTGCCGCCACGAAATGTGTACCGCAGAATTCTGTAACTGTGACACGCGATTCGCTTCAAATACCTGTAGAGTATGAGGTGGCGTTTTAAGCCACGACAGGACAATGGAGCTGTCCGTCCATCCGTAAACCTCCGAGACATCCATGGTTCTTTGCAAACAAAGACAAACATGATGCAGGAGCTTAGCTAAGAGCACGGCTCCACACAATTCCAACTTTGGAATGGTGAGCCGAGATCTGATGGGAGCGACCTTACTCTTTGCCATTATCAGGTGAACCGAAGAAGAACCGTCCTCAGTGATGGTACGTAAGTAGACCACTGCTGCGTATCCTAATTCCGACGCGTCACAAAATCCGTGAACCGAAACTTGGCACGTTGACTTGGGAAACATACATCGCGGAACCTCGATCCGATTAAGGTTACATAAATCCATTTTAAACCGAATCCAGTCTCTCGCAAGACTCCCACCGATTTCTTCGTCCCACGTTAACTTTTCAAGCCACAAACGCTGGAGTAAACACTTTGCCCAGAAGGTAACCGGGCAAATCCAACCTGTAGGATCATACATCCGAGCAACGGTAGACAAGATTTGTCTTTTCGTAATCAAATTATCCGAAGTTAAAGTCGTCCGATATGAGAAATTATCCGAAATCGGATTATATTGAACACCTAAGACCGAAACCGAACTATCCACTTCAGGATTATCAAACAAATGAGGAACTTGCAAATGATCTTCTGGTAAGTCCTTCAGAAGTGCAGGACAATTGGATATCCATTTACGCAACTCGTATCCTGCCGAATCCATTATTTGGATTAATTCCCGTTGGAGTAAGAGAGCCTCCTCTTCCGTATCCGCTCCTGTCAAAATGTCATCGACATAGATATGTTGCTCTAGTGTGGCCGCAGCCTTAGGAAACCGTTCGCGTTCTCTATTTGCGAGTTCTAGTAAAGTCCGAATAGCCACGAAGGGGCTAGATTTTAAACCATAAGTATTTGTGTTCAATTCGTAAACGAGCAGCGGCTCATGAGGAGACTCACGCCATAGAATCAATTGAAACCGCCTGTCCGAAGGATCAATCCAAGTTTGACGAAACATCATTTTAATATCCGTCACGAAAACAATCTGATGCTTCCGAAAGTGCATCAAAATCTCCGTGATGTCCCTATGAAGTTTAGGACCCGCATGTAGACAATTATTTAAGGATGCGCCCGACGACGTAGCGCAGCTCCCGTCGAATACGACCCGCAGTTTCGATTGTTCATCTTTACATACAGCATGATGAGGAATGACGTAAAACTCCTGACCCGATTGAAAGTCAAACTTTGAAAGTGACATATGACCGAGATTTGAATATTCCCGCATAAAGTTGATGTACTTTTCGCGTAAGGCAGGCTTCGCCTTAAGCCTACGTTCTAACGCCAGAAACCGTTTCTCCGCAATGGCGCGGGAATCCCCTAAAACCGGTCGCGATGATATAAATGGCAATTTAGTCATAAACCGTCCGTCATTCAACCGTACTGTATTATTTTTATAATGAAGCTCACACTCCTGGTCTAATGGATTAGACTGGCACGCTTGGGGTGGCTCTTCCACCTTCCAAAACTTCTCTAAGGTATCCGAAATTGACGCACCAAAAAACTCCGAATCATCTATTAGAGTTGAGGCAGCCGGCTGCACTAGCACCGGGCCTAACAACACATAACCGAAAACCGAATTATAAGCCGTCAGCCCGTCAGGCTGTAATACTATTTTATCTCCTCCTACTAGTGCGCCGAAAACATCCGAACCTAGTAATAAATCGATAGGTGCCGGTGAACCGAAATGTGGATCTGCCAGAGTTAAGCCCCCTGTAAGCCGAAGAACCGAATTATTTAAAGTAAGTGCAGGCATGTGACCGATTATATTTTTCATACTAACCACCGGAGTGGTAACCATAGGAAACCGCTTAGTAACCGGAGAGAAGGTCAACGAACCCTTCCCACAAATACCAATAGCCTTTATATTACCAATACCCCGAATATGGTTGTCCGATGGCTCTAGCCGTAATCCTAGCCTGCGAGCTAAATCCGAAGTTATTAAAGACCCCTGCGAGCCTACGTCCAGTAACGCCCGAACTTCAATGCCCTTATCCAAATCCGAATTAAAATAGACTTTTACTAAAACCGTGGGCAGTAGCACTGTTACTGGAAGTAGCCCCGGGGCAGTATGACCGAGAGAAACCGTATCCTATGGTCTAGTATACTGCTGGTCATGACGACGGGCAGTATCTCTTTCGCCATGACGACGTTGGTCATGACCATCACGAACCTGACCCTCATCTTGGTCATACTCTCTCCGCTGTTGAGCCTGATGAGGAGACGGAGGTTGAGTGCGAGACGGATTCACTCTTCGTCCAGACCGAGAAGGCGAGCCACGGTGCGACCGTGAAGGAGAACCACGGTGTGGCCGTGGTGGATCTGAAGCAATATGACCCCCGCCCGTACGGGCCGGTGACCGCTCAGCCGAACGTTGCTTGTTAGGGTGGCCCTGATGAGAGCCCGACCGATTGAAACACAATAAGGGATGATGTTTCCTACTCCCACACGATGCACAGTTAGGAACCCGATTACAATATTTATATCCATGTGGTCCGAGTCAAAAGAAACAAAACCGATTTTTCTGCACATAATCCTTCCGAGCATATGGGGACATCGCTTTGAACTCCGAACAGTGTGGAAGATCACGATGGTCCCGATCTCCACAAAAGCCACAAGGCTGGATAAGTGTCACTCCTGTGAACTGCGGTGCCCTACGACGTGGCCTAGATGGACTCGCAACAGGCTCCTGAACGGGATGCCCAGGGTCAGCCCTGGCACACTCCAACAATCGACATTCTACCTCGAGAAATTCCTGTAAATCCGAAAATGTTGGAATGGTCTCCGCTTCATTCCCACACTTTTGCTCAAACCGTGTCTTGAGATTAGTAGGCAATTTTGCCAGACAGATATGGACAAGTAGAAAGGACCACTCAATGACAGGAAAACCGAGACGCTCCAATGAGTTGACTGCCATAATGATTGGATTGAGAAACTGTGCCCGCAGACCGATAAGTTTGGGAGACACAGACGGCAGGTTAAGGATTTGGTCCACATGCACGTCTGCCAGCCGACGGGTATTTTGGTACCGTTTCATTAAAAGTTCCCTTGCAATTTGGTAACCCTCATCCGATATCCGCAAATGTTGGATCAAACCCCTAGCCTCACCGGAGAGGCACGACATGAGATAGGCCAACCTTTGAGCCCCCGATAAGTCCGAACGTGAATCCACCAAACTATCAAACAAATTATTGAATCCCACCCATTGGTCCATTGCCCCAGCAAAGGACGGTAATTGTAATGTAGGCAACCGAGATAATAGTCCATCTGACTCCGACCGACTTGAATCCGACTTACTATCCGACCTATTGATAGTTTGTTTATATTGGAAATTCGCCTCCATTAGCTTATCGAAAGCCTCTAAACCGCGCGTATACTCAAGGCGACATGCAGCAAGAATTTCCGCCTGAGCTGGTACGTCCGAATCCGAAAGTTCGATAATCCGTTGAAACGCCTCTTCAAATTTTAAAAATTCCGTATTTACCGTTAATAGGCGCATTTTCAATCGACCCGCATGCTCCGATCGCGTAATAAGGTCCGCACTATCGATCAACCATTGTAATTTAACTTTAAATACCGAGAAATTATATTTAAACGACATCGCAATGTTTATCAATTCACTCACCGAAAATAAGTAATTAAATCCGTATATTACTTATCAAACAGAAAACACCGAATGTTATACGTATTACGCAAGCCGAAATTCACTTATTCACTTCACTATTTCACTTGAACACTTATTTAAACCGTAAATAAACACCAATAAACCGATCAAAACAATCCCAACAACCAGTAGATAACAAGACAAGTGAGTGATAAGAATTGTCAAACGTCAAACGTCAAATTCAAGTGACACCATAGATTAAATTAAATCCGAACTGTCATATATGACAGCGTTTATTACCACAAACTCGAACACACCCAAGTTACCAACCCACTATCAAGAATATAAACCGAATTGAAATTCGAAGGTAGGTATAAAATCCTTTGTTCGAAGATAAAATAAGGTCAATCCGACCGAAATAACCAAAATAAACCGAAATAAACCCGAAACAACCACGCTCTGCTACCAAAAATGTATGGATCTGCGCTAGGCAGAGTTGGACAGGGATAAATACATAGATATAATACTGTGAAGAAAGTGTACCTGCTTTCACTGCGTCGCTTCTCGCAGGGCCCTGCTTGCATCCACGGCGCTCTTCAGCTCGATCCACTTTTGGGTTGATGTATGGGTGTGTGTATGTATGTTTATAAATCCGATATAGCCCGAAAACCGTACTTTTAATAATTTATATGCGCAGGAGAACTCAGCGCGTGCCGACCGAATCTCGAGAGCTTTAGAACTGTCACCTTGACAGGTCAGAAGAGTATTTCTGAAGGATACACTGAGAGGTGTATTTTCCTATCAAGGTTGAAAACCGAACAACTATTATATATTCTGTGGTATAGGTGAAAAACTTAAGTGAAGGACCTGTTGTATGTATACTCCATTTAATTTAGAATTATAAACCACAACAACATTATATTGCGGCTCGTGAACTGTAATCTCTTTACAACTTGTACTAGAGTAACAATTGACGACACGCAAATTCAATTTGGTTTTCAATTCTAAATTAAATGAAGTATAGTAGTGCACAGAAATGATATGGAGCTTAAGTCATTTTTCAGGATCCTCAATTTGTTTATAACTGCGGACACGTTATTACTACATACCACATGTCATGTACAGTCAACCAATTTGATTCTTAGGCCACTATAGCACCTTGTCGCATTAACGAATAGATAATTACAACGTTAGTGCGGGTCAAAAGATTATCAACTTTCGTACACAACATCCAATAAACGTAAAAAGTTTATAAACATTTTCGCCATGATCCATGACATAAGAAGAAAAAGAAGTTATGACAGACGGCCAGTGACAATTCAATTCAAGTTAAGCAAACTCTTTTCCTATTCATTACCATTGACACATGTTTGCAATTAATCTAGATGTCATCATGGAATAAGTACCTACATCACGCTATATTATAAATGTTGCAGAAGATAAACAAATTGATTGATTGTGATTATGACATGGTTCTATCTTAGATTATTTATACACTAGATAGAGTATCAGTAGAAAACACTGCGACTGATACAAAACGTCCAAAAACCCATTTCACGGCTTCATCTTACGATCGCGTTACGTCATTCAGTACAGTCAAGGGCAAAAATATGTATACACTTTAGTACCATGTCACTTTAACCAATGTGACAGTTCATATATGGCAGTTCAAATATGACGAAAATAGACAAGGTACTAAAGTGTATACATATTTTTGCCCTTGACAGTACCTCTACCATGAGTTACACTAGTTTGCAGTGACCGTACTCGCTAGCGACGGCGTAAATGATTTGTATGGAGAATTGTACTTCCGTAAGTGACCGCTAGAGGCGCTGTACACAATTCTCTATACAAATCATTTACGCCGTCGCTAGCGAGTACGGTCACTGTAAACTAGTGTAACTCATGGTAGAGGTACTGACTGAAGGGCGCAAATGACATATAAGCCAACAATTAGTAGTGGTAGAGCCATGTTGTAGCTAGCCGCTGCATCACGAATGGGCCGGCTCGTCCGGGGCAGTACCACCCTCTCACAGAACACCGGCGTTAAGCAGCAGTAATCCTGCTTGCGTTTCGTACGGTCAGTGAGAGTGCCGGGGGCCCAATACCTCACCCCTTCCCTCTCCTCCTCCCTCTCCCCCTTCCCCTATTTCCTCTCCTTTAGGGCCGACAACGCACTGGCATCGAATAAAGCGCTGCGGGTGTCTATGGACAGTGGTGTTCATTTAACATCAGGTGACCCACTAGTTCGTTTGTCTGGCCTATGTAACATAAAAAAAAAAAAAAAAAATTGGCTTATATTTTTCGGGACGTTTTCATGCCATGCCGCCTAAGCTCTATCTAGAGTATAAATAATCTAAGGGTTCTAGGTGGCCTAGGAATCAAATTGGTTGACTGTACTTAAGTTTTTCATTTATGTATAACTCACGTTTCCCTCACTCGGGAGGACACTCGCCGCTATAAGGTAGGGTAAGTACATTTTTTTCTCCGGGTTGTAAGTACAGTCATAGTGTACCACTGTCAGGGTCAAAGGGTGGGAGATTTGTCTCCATATCTTGTCTTTATCTATCACTTTTATAATTTTCTTTGCCAGGCATGGAGAAAAAATATATATTTTACTACTAGCTTTTGCCTGCGACTCCGTCTGCGTGTAATTAGTAATTTGGGCAGCTTATTTTTTTATCCAATTTGCTTTTTCATCAATTATGGCTGTCCTTAGTTCCTCGATATAAAAAAATACCCTCCCCACCCGCACCCGCAGCCCCCCCACCCCCTCCCAACCCCACCCCCCCACCGAACCCCCCTCCGCACACCCGCGTTCACATTCACCACCGTACTCCCAGCGTGATGATATATAGCCTTCCTCGATAAATGGGCTATCTAACACTGAATGTATCGCATCTTTCTTCTTTGTCAACCGATTCAAATGAAACAAACACTAAATGTTAATCCAAGAAAATACCAACTTATCAGTGAAAACCGCATCCTTCTAGGTTAAGCCGCTTCTGAGATTAGCGCGCACAAACGCACAGATAAACAGACAATAATTTTAAAAAACATTGTTTTGGGTTCTATTGCACTAGTAAATAGCCCTAGTGACAGTTTTTCTCAAATATCTTCAATGTACAGACACCGACTTGTTACAGATTTATTATATGTATAGATATAGAATAGAAGATAGATTATTTAGACATTATTTATACCTTTATGAATAGGGGTTAATTCTTACCTATACCTAATATGAATTTCCTGATTTTCCTCTTCACTCTATATCTAAAAGTAAATCATACTTGAAACTCCGGTTTATTAGAATATGTATACCTTTTTGACAAAGTAACAGATTCTAACTTTTGTCTGTCCACTCAAGCAAAGACAACTTCATCAAGTTGACTCAAATTTAACACACAAATAACCAATACAATTCTCATCTAAGTTCCACAGGGTGCAGTTTCCTTTGATACTACGGATGTCACAGGATCCCCAGGATCCCTTGTCGCTTGTAGATTAGTAAGACAATCGAGACGCCGCGAAGCATCTCTGCCATTGGTCGGCGGGAGAGGGCGGGGCCTCGCGCACGCCTCCACAACATCCGACTCCTAGATTAATGTCTCGTTAGGGACGTCTAATTTTCTCTGACGATGTCAAGACGACGAAGTTTATGAACTACTGATTACTGATTAGTATTAGTTAGTGCAACTTACACGCTGTCTTTAACAATGGGCCGTAATTAGTGCTTAGTTTTCAATGAAGTGATATTAAGAAGTCTGTTTGGTAAATCGAGTATGGAGAGTTCCAGGTCAAAGTGAAACTATACTGACGCTCGTCAGAAATTTGCGGGGTAGTAAATTGCGGGTAATTTTTCATACAACTTTGTATGGGAACTGATCGGTTATTTTTGCTCGTCATTATATGCAATTTACTGAAGGTCTACATAGGTTACGTTGTTTGGTGTTTTTAAAAAATAAGAAAACAATTTAAATCGTTATAAAGCCAATAAGTATTTACACTTAATAACAAACTATGTTACGTACTTGATATAGACGATGATTTTTAATCGGTGATCAGGAGTTGTAAAATATTAATCCTCAGCCAAAAATGAATTTAATAGATGAGGTCTCAAGCAATACAGTCTCAGTTCAATGAAAAAAAAAATATGATATTGTTATAACATCCTCCTTCCACTGAATGCATGGTCATCCTACATCTGTTGAAGTTAGGTGGTTTCGTCAAGTGTCATCGCTTTGGCGGGGAATTTGACAGGTCTCACGTCAAAGTTTGTTTAAGAAACTGACTTGTCAAAGAGGTTTTAGACTCATAGACTAAACTATGTGTAGGGTGACAATGAATTTAATCAAAAAAATATTTTCCAAATTATCATTATTTAACAAAATAAACGTTTTGTTTCACGTAATTGCAACTTAAACGTGATCGCCACCGAATACTGATCTAAAATAATTGGTTCCTGATCACCAATTAAAAATCATCGCGTATATTTTGATAGTAATTAGGTAGTATCCCTACATAAATGCCTGATTTACCCATAAAGGCTAAACAAGTTGTATGTGAGAATTAAAAATTATAATGAATTCTGGGCATAGTAGGTAAAAAATAACCCTTATTCATAATAGTTAGGCACAGTTTATGCTCGTCACATTGCATTTGGTGAAGTAGAACTAATGGTGAAGTAGAACCAGGAGGACTCCTCAACAATTAACGTCCCGATTCTGGGGAAAAGCAGGATTTTTAAAAGGTGATGATTAGGTAAAGGCTACCAATTATAACTTAGACTAAGTAAGTATTTACACTAAAATGCGAGTAACAAAATAATTCTACATTTAACGAAAATTTAACAGACTTCGAAAAAACCACGACAATACTCATGGAAAAGATTTATTTGGTAAAAAAATATTTGTGTTCTTTAATAAATCAAAATATGTTTTTGTGTGACTTTTTTACTGGTCTGTTTGAAGTTGGTTCCTTAATCCGAGTCAACCTTACCTGTACCCGTACCCGTTTTCCTTAATTATCCTTAATTTTTCCATACAAAATTTGTTAGTCAGTTTTGTGACGGTCCATACAATATGTATGGTTAACTGCGTCACAAAACTGACGATTAAAAGAGTGACACTTTTTTATTGCTTAAATAGATAGTGCTTGTGATTCTGAGTAGAAATAACCCAAAATTTGTTAGGTTTTTAAAAAAAAATACAGGGTACACTTTTTTCTGAAAATACCCACCTACATACTATCTACCTATTTCGCTTGGCACGGACTACAAACAGATCTGTAGGAATTTATTTCTGTGAAACAAAAACATACAGAAACACACAGAAAGACTTGTTTCCGTTCCGTTTAAATAAATCTTTCAATTTTCCGTGTTTTTTTGGAGTCGGTTAAATTTGGTTTATATCATTTTTATTTCATGAAGGTATACATGATATAGTCATAGGTATCATATAGGGACAAGGACTCTATTAGAGTCTTTTTTTTTTGTTGTTTGTTAAATTAAACAGGTACACCACAGCCAGTACTTTGAAGCCTCTACAGTCTGAAGTCCAGTATGTTTGCCCACCAATTTCTCGAGCCCTGTCCCAATACAATTGTATTTGTCAATGATAAATGGTCGCGGCGCTTTTCATCTCCTATAGTCAAAGGTGCCGACGGCCGCGGCCGCCGCGTGATTCAAAACCATATGCTCTTCACTGTAGAGTCAAATTTTCTTCGTGTATTTATAATTACAACACAGGACTAAATGATATGGTACTAATCAAGCCCGGGAATAAACGCGGATAATGCGGTTTAATATCGTTTGAAAGGAGCCTTTCGGCGGGTAGTCACATTCACTCATAATGAGTTTATTCAAGGTTTTAATCGAATGAATCGTGGTAAGCAAATAGTATTTGAGAGATACCGAGTCGTGGGGCCGGCTTAGGCTCAGTGGGGGCTCTACTAGCGATTCGTTTTCAATTTTGTAAGGAGAATGCCTTAACAATAGCATTAGCTGTGTAAAAAAACTAATATCACTGATATGAGTGTACGATCTTCGGTTCTCAGAATCATGATTACAATACCTATCTATTTATACATACATAGTAGTTAGTTAGGTATGTAAATAGTAGAGCGTATTTTTTGTACATGCTTCAGTTCTATCAGGTTCGTTAATGACTAGTACATCATAGCCTTTAGTAAATGCGAATGCTGCCTTCAGATTATGTAATACCGGTAATAAAAATTTTAACGGACAAATGAGAAATAAAACGTAACAACTCGTAGTACTCGTAGAAAACCAAAAACTGCTCTATCCCGACTTATTGAGCCCTTAGTAGGTCTTGACACCAAAAGAAAGAAATTTCAAACTCAATTAGATATGATAAAAAGCAATCTTTTACAGTCATTCCAAGTGTCATCGGAATTTTTACTACTTTAATCGAACAAATGTTAACATACCGTGTTACCACAAATGCTTAGACAATCGTTAATATTCTGTATTTACCATATCTCAAATCATTTAAAACTGCTGTTTGTTATAGATATGTCTAAGAATACTTGTGTTTATGTTCTTTGTGGTGAGGAAAACAGTGTCTAATGAAGAGATTAAATAAAAAACTAATTGTTCGCCTCATTTTCTTCCTTGAAATGACTTCCAAATATAAAACACTAACACAAAAATGACAATATTTTTTGTGTTTATGGGCATTTTCGATTTAAAATGTAACTGTTTTCTTACTCAGTTTCAAAAGCGCTATTGATTTATGATGATTAAAAAAAATATCCCTGATTTTCCGTACAATTTTTGGTATCAGTTTTGCGATGAGCCATATAAACTGTATGAAAAAGGTCACAAAACATACTCGATAAAATAAGGAAACATTTTTCTCTATGAAAAATTAATAATACCTAATCTACTCTTGACTTTGAATAAAAAAACTCTAAAAAATCCTGAATTAAAAAAATAATGTAAGAGTTTATAAACAATCCAAGTAGTACCTACCTAAGAATTTCAATGAGCACCTAATAATTATACGTTATTGAATAGCATTATTAACTGTTTATTGTGCCTGAATATTAAAGACAAGATCTTTATTACACACAAAATGCCGTTCAATAAGCATGAGCGAGCAGCCATGCCAGTACTGTAAGGCTAGGTCTTTGATCTCTTAATGTCGAACAGCTAGGAAAATTGTATTTCTAAAGTAATTTCTTATCCAACTCACGACTTTGACACATGTACAATGGTACGAAATCCGTAATCGCGCTTCAAACGACATTTGCGGTTGATGCAACAATAAACAATTTCGAGTTGAGTTACCGCCATTTCTCTGCCAGAGATAGACGTATTAGACATTAAACAGTACGAGCGTTAATGCATTTAAAATCAATGCAGGAATTGTTGTGGCACAATGGCCGGGTTAGGAGGTGTGCCGCGGGAAACGTCTTCGATTCGGCACGCTCCGACCGTCGCCGTGACAACGCCACAAAGCGCACACGCACTGTTAGATAAAAGATTAACGACGCAGGACCACCTCGTGTGAGCGCCACTCATTTGTTTCAATAAACTTTCACCGCACGCACGCTCGGTACAAAAGTTACACAAAACAATATGGCGAAACCCGTACGTATTTTAATTGCAAAGATTGATTAGAAGGTGTGGAAATATTAACTAAGGCCCGGGCCTTGTTTTAACGTTACTTTACATTACACAATATTGCTTAAACATTATTACATCTGAGAAAGTGTACTGTCAGCACTATTGTTGACACGTATAGGCTGATTCTAAATTATTGTTATGTTATGTTTAGTGTTAGTGTTATTGTTATGTTTAACGACCGCTTTAGCCTAGTTGGTAGTGACCCTGCCTACGAAGCAAGAGGTCCTGGGTTCAAATCCCGGTAAGGGCATTTATTTGTGTGATGAGCACGAATATTTGTTCCTGAGTTATGGATGTTTTCTATGTATTTAAGTATTTATTTATCTATATAAGTATGTTTATCGTCGTCTAGTACCCATAGTACAAGCTTTGCTTAGTTTGGGACTAGGTCGATTTGTGTAAGATTGTCCCCTAATATTTATTTATATTTATTTTATTTTTATTGTTTTGGGCAGTTGATACTCGAAAACTTGACTGCTACTCACACCGCTGGCGGTGAGCTGGCTGGTAACTGAATATAGCGTCTCAAACGCAAGTATGGTATTTTTTTGCGTAGTATATCTGTTATAGAATCTGTGGCAGTATTTAAAATTTCGAATGTTAAATATAGTTGCCCAATTCTCGATCTGAAAACAGCAGTGTATTTGCGCATGCTCGCACAGTGCCATGATATTTGTAAGCATCTAAGAAGAAACAATAACATGTTGTTCTTGATATGGAAATGTAAAGTTGGAGCTAAATTTATGGCTTGCATTAAAGTTGGAGGCACAATGGTCGGTGCGGTCGCGGGCAATGCGGGTGCGCTCCTTGCACTTTACTGCGACCAATTACTGTTTATCGCTATTTTTACAACCCCCGCTTGCGTATTTAGTAAACATTGTCTCATTTTTCAAAACAGGAGAGACTGGTTTGCTTTTATTGGTAATATTTTACGATGTTTTTAGATTCCGTTCAGATTTTGTAACGTTTAATTTCAAAATTTGATCTTTCTTATTAGCTGTCTTAAACTTCTTAGTCTTTTTCTTAATAGAGCGGTATAGACACATTTGATTACGCGAAAGTGTAATGGTAGTAATTGGTAAATGAAATTTTAGGAAAAACTCTTAAGACGATACTTGCGTAATCATTAATTCGTTAAACAGCAGTTGTGGCTTTTTATGTACTATTAAGCCAATTGGCAGCCAATAGTAAAATAATCTGCTAAGACGCTGTCTTGGCTCTTACCACTGAAATCACACATCAAACAGATAGTGGGAAAAAGTGTCTTGCAGTATTTTTAGACCTTAAGAAGGCATTTGACACCGTCTCTCTCCCTGTCCTTGTGGACAAGCTTCAAAGACTTGGTTTTCGGGGAAAACCACTTGAGTTGATCTCTAGTTACCTTCGTGGTAGGTCACAGAGGGTCAGAATTGGTAATTATGTGAGTGACGAGCAACAAATCACCTTTGGCGTACCGCAAGGAAGCGTCCTTGGTCCCACTTTATTTTTGGCCTACATTAATGACCTTACAAGTATTAATCTTGACGGGGGCCGTGTGTTCTCGTATGCTGACGATACAGTAGTTGTCTTCAATGATACCTCTTGGGAAGCTGTGTATGGGAGAGCAGAAGCTGGGCTTAATAAAATATCTGAATGGCTTAATAATAACTTACTTACACTAAACATCTCTAAGACCAACTACATGTGTTTCACAAAGAGCGACAGCGCGCGGCCTTCGGCAGTTTTGAAGCTAAAAATACATACCTGTAGTCTAAGTGATGCTGTGGCTTGTAACTGTACTACTATTGAAAATGTTTATACTACTAAATACCTTGGTATAGTCCTGGATCATCGACTCTCTTGGCACTGCCACATTGACTACCTCAATGGAAGGATAAGAAAACTTATATGGATTTTCAAAATATTAAAACATGTTGCATCACCTAACCTACTAAGACAGCTATATGTTTCACTAGCCCAGTCTATTATTACGTATTGTATCCCGATATGGGGTGGGGCTGGCAAAACAAAACTGTTGGAGGTAGAAAGAGCGCAAAGATATTTGCTCAAGGTGATGTTCTCCAAGCCCCTTAGATATCCTACTGTTGACTTATATAGGGAATGTAGTCTCCTATCAGTAAGGAAACTATACATAGAAGGTTGTATTGTGAAGCTGCACAAATTATTGGAGTATGTACCTGCTACTGCTTCCTGTAATAAAAGGAGAATTGGCAATGTTGCACCGCTACCTTTTACCAAATCTAAATTCGCTAAGAGGCAATTTACTTATCAATCTGCAAAAATGTATAATGTTATAAATAGAAAATTAAGCATTTACCCTGTGCAAGTTCATGAATGTAAGAAAACGTTAAGAGCATGGTTAGAAATTCTAAGTTATGAGGAGGCTGAAGCAATACTTTTGTAACCACACAACACACTCATAAACACACAACACTCATACACACAAACACACACACACTCACACACACACATATACACACACACACACACACACACACACTCACATTTTATTATTATCAAAGTGTTTTTGTTCTTAGTTTTAGTTATTTAGTATAATTAATTAATAATACTCTTGTTATTGGTTGTTCACATTATGTAATTGCTAAACTTGAGGAAGAGCGGGATCTCCTAACACAGGTATTTGTACTTACTGGGAGGTCCCAACCTTCTCTAGCTTATAAAAGGCTGTCACCAATAAAACAAATTTTGAATTTTTTTTTTTGAATTTTTTGAATCTGGACCAATTTTGCCGTTCTCCTATTATTTTAGATTACCCTGAGCCTTATGATAAACCATGAGCTAAGTCCGTCCAAACAACTAACTAAAGACCGCAATATAATAATGAAATAAATTATTATTATCGCAAGCAGGGCCGTATTAGCAATGTTGGGGCCCCCTTTCAGCCAAATATGAACCGCACTTTTCAAGAAATTCAATAAAATCAACGGGTAACATTTATTGGAAAATGGCAAAAATACTAAGTACCTATATTGTCATCGACGATATTAATTTTCCAATTCAATTTTCACTCTGTAACATTTTAAATGGCCCCTAGGCAGTTGCCTAATGGTTAATCCACCCCTGATCTCAAGGCTCGATTTAAAATATATTTAGCATAAGGAATATTTTCTGTAACGAGCTTTGAAGTTCTTTTAAAGTAGGTAAATGATCGATTGAAATTCCTATACATACCTACTTATCTTCTTGGCTTTATGTCCATTTCAATCGACTTAACGAAACTTATATAATATACAATAAGTTAGAGCTCTTAGATATTTTAAATCAAACCAATGCACTGGAATAACAGAAAACATTTCACTTAATTAATAATTAATCTAATACCTTTAAATAATATCTTTAAACAAGCAATTCTTGTATATAAATATATAATCAGAATCTCGAAAACGGATTCAACGATTTCCAATAAATTTGGTATACAGGGGGTTTCGGGGGCGATAAATCGATCTAGCTTGGTCTTATCTCTGAAAAAACGCTTGTTTTTGAGTTTTAACCCGAATATTTATTTGCTTTTAGGTAAATTTTTTAGACAAATATGCATTTGTCATTTTCCAGAATCAAGCTAACTTTACCTAAATTGCGTGTTACTCATGCATGTTATTCGTTACGAAACCTTCCATAATACCTCAACAAATATTTATCCATCAAATATTACCTATTCGCAACTGTTTTTGTATTTCAGTATTTTATGCAACAATTTTTATTGTACTATGTCATCCTGTCAATACTTTGTGTTTCCAATAAACTTGCGGTTTCTCACATTTACACGACAAAACAATAAAGCGACTTCTGTCAACTATGCAGGTAGGCAAGTAGATACTTTCAGTGTTACAAATGTTTTTAATGTTCGACGTTTTGTAGTAATCAACAGACACGCACTCTCACGCGCAGCTCGTAATTAAACTTTAATAATAAATCCAGACACAAAAACCAACATGATAAGTTTTACTTAATTACAGCTGTCAGATGGACAGTAAAATGCCGTAAACCGTGTTCTGGATGGGAATATGGGAATGAGTCAGCCCTGTAATTAGGGCGCGCATCCCACCGCCGCCAAATGGTCTGCCGGCAATCAATTAAAACAATATTTGAAATAGTGCCTTTAAAAAAGTTAAAAGGATGTGCTCAAGCTATAAACGTTTTGTGTGGATGCCGATAGGATCGGGCCCTCGTCTCATGCGCGAGTGGTCCCGCGCTGCGCCTGCGCCGGCGCGTCTGCCTGCGCT
Source organism: Archips xylosteana (assembly GCA_947563465.1). Classification (NCBI taxonomy): domain Eukaryota; kingdom Metazoa; phylum Arthropoda; class Insecta; order Lepidoptera; family Tortricidae; genus Archips; species Archips xylosteana. Next base: position 7,666,895 of record OX387344.1, read on the forward strand.
ACAAAGAGCGCGTTGCGATGAGTTATGACCGGCCCGCGTTACCGTCAAAGCCTCCTTGTTTGAGAGAGCCGAAAGTAATTAACTTGAACTTAGTTCAGATTACGACTTTTAAATCTCCGCAAGTGATCGTTTTTGAATACTTTTAGTATATTTGGTTCGTAGCGCGTAAAGAATACTGGAATGGCCTACTCCGTAGGTCGTAGCGCTAGCAAGATAGCATTCATCACTCGAAAAGTTGCAATTACTGACATTATTTTTGTTATTAACAGCGAAGACAATAGTAATTTTATTCATAGCATACAAATACGGATAACTCACGTCTATGATCGAGTTTAGCTCGACATGTTTGTCGACAACGTGTGGCCCTAAGAAGAAGGGCTACGGATTAGCCCGAAACATGTCGAGCTAAACTCGATCATAGACGTGAGTAATCAGTATTTTTTCGCTATGAGTGAGTCTCACGGTAGTTTTATGTTCAATTTAATTTAATTCGTTGTTAAATATTGATGTGCTGTTTCGTTATATTAACATGAAAAATACTGAGAAGCTGATATAACGGGTCACTTCCTTTTAATTTGTATGACAAGTGACTTTATTTTTGCTCATCATTGTAGATTAAGTAGGTTAAGCATATTAGACGGGTGCCTGTCGTATCGCATAATGTGTGTCCTAAAATTTTTTCGCCGAGAATGTTTGGCATTATGTCAAATGCCATACTACTCGTTTATCCTATTCATTTTTGCGCATACACATTTAAATATCCTAAAGCATGTTCGTCCTAATATTGATAACTCTAACATCGAATTACTTAAAACGTAATATTCCTAATATTAACTGTCCTAACAACTATTTCACCTATCATTAAAATGGCTACAATTACACTAAACTGTGCTACGACAGGTACAAAAAAGGGGGGATGGGGGTCGAACCTATATAGACCCATTTTAGACAATTTCCACTACGTAAATAGACGCAAATTTAAAAAAAAATCTTATAGGTTACAATCGAAAAAAACACAGCTGCTCTGGCTAAATAAATATGTCTAAGTTCAAATCTTTTGCTTACACCACAAGACTTTTATATAATTCTAGATCAGACAATACATATTTCGAAATCCGTGCACCCGCTATCCGCTCATACCTTGCACCGCGTATAAAAGGCACCATTCAAACTGCTAATCGAGTTTGTCGGCCGATGGTATCTCTGAACGCGCGTTAATAATACTAACGCCTCTGCCTCCTCGGCCCTTCACATGTTATGATAGGTGTGATGTGATAGATATGATGCACTGCAGAATTCTGATGACCTTCACGGCAACTTGCCTTTAGAAAGCGTAGGTTTTACCAGCGATTCTGATTAATAATACTAACACCTCTGCTCCCCGGCCTATAGCCAAGTATAGACCTGCAAGAAAAATTGTGCAAGTTGCATTACATTGCGAGGCGGTAAAGCGAACGAGATTGATTGATTGAAGTGGGCAATCGAGCACCGCAATGTAAAGCAACTTGTGCGATTTTGCTTGCTAGTCTAAACTAGGCTTACCTATCACGTAGCCGTGTTACAGTTCTGTTGGTGTACCGCCTTAAATTCTGATGACTTTCACGAACGCATCTTACGTACCTTAGAAGACTGGTTTACCTGCGATACTAAGGCACCTCTAGAACTTTTTTAAGACCAACGTGCATTGGGTGGCGTGAGGGAATTGTTTTGTTGCTTGAGCTCAACTATATGAGCAAAATAGGCTGATATTTTGAATCATGGTATAAACAGCAAATTGCTCAATACATTTCTCAAAATAACTGTCAAAAATAATCAATTTTGACCGACATTCTATTAACATATATTATCCATTATTAACGACACGAATAATATAGGTATTTTTTCTGTTTATGTTTGTGAAATCTTCTTAACGTTCATACAATTTTGAAATAACGACTTAGTAATTATACCAAACTAAAGATTGCCTCATCAGAAATATATCATATTGTTTAGATTCGCCGAAAACAATGCTTTGGTTAGGTACAAAATACTTCTGTACTGTGCCACAAAAGAGTCCATTTGCTTTGAATGTAAAATAATAGCCATTGTTCTAGGAACCCCAATAAATAATAGCGGGAAGCTATTTGCGCTTATCGAAGGTGTATCGTTGAATATTAATCATAACAATGAAGAAATATTTAACCTGCATAAATATACTCGTAGCTGAAAATAAAGGTCAACAGTATGCCAAAGGGTAGCGGGACCTACACTTAACATATGGAAAGGGAACTAGTGGGTCAACTCGTGCATGGTAAGTAAGCTCCACCACTCTGAAAACTCAAATCACGAAAGGATTGCAGATGCGTTGCCAGTTTAGATAAAATTCTTCTTATTCCAGTATTTAGTTAAACCAGCTGTCCATAGTCCATAAGTTTGTCGTAGAGAGTACTTTTTGCTGAAATACAGCAACTCAAGCACTGCTTCTTGGCGACAGTATTTGTAGGTTGGATCTGGACGGACTTTGCATAAAGTCCTGCCACATGCTAGCGCCAAACACCTGAACTTAAAGTATAATTTTGAATTGTTTAAAATATTAAGGTAAGTATTTTCGAAATCCTTTTCGCAGAGGGTACCTACTTAAGTACCTATCTATTTGTACGGGTATGAAATTTAATTTGCATGAAAGGCATGGTGTTAAACGAGACCCACAGTTTTCTGCTACCTGATTGATACGTTCGTAATTTTAGTTTCATGTCTGAAAGTTTTATAATTCAATCTGAGGGATACGAGTACATTCTGGCCCTGATGTGGCATTATACATACAGCTGGCAACCCTCGGTAAAATTTGAAAGAATATTGAAATTTCAATTGTTTCCATTATTCTTTCAACTTTCCTGTTATTGTTGGGGCTGCGAAGGAAAATAATGGATAGACTGTGTTTCTGCTTATTATTCATTGTCCCGAAGGGTGCCCGAGAGCTTTCCCTGCTCCGTGATTCGGCTCATTTTTTACAGCAACAAAACAAGTAGCGCCTCTCGAAATATTGAGCTTTAGAAAGGAAAGTTATTTCTAACACGATAATACGCAAAAGCTCTTTGAACAAAAAATATTGCTTTAGGTTATTGATCGTGCTGTAGGAAGAACGAACCTGCTACCGAAGAATTTTCTCTTTCCCTTTAACAAAACTAGTCGAGTGAACAGAGACCGACTACTCCTATTCAATCACATGAAAGACTTTAATGAACCTCGCCATATTTTAAATCAAACATCCAATTCAATTCGAACCAAATCGATCAGCTACGCTCATAATCAAAACTTCGTGATGCAACAAAAAACTAATTGACAACAATCAACAACGTTGCAACAAAAAACAATATTTTCTATCATTGTCATTAATAATGGTTAGAAAAAAGTCATTCACACCTTTGGAGCGCTAACATGACAAATGCGGCGGAGGCGGCGGCACAAAGCCGCGTGCGCGCGCGCCGCAGGGCGTCCCAGCCTAAATATTAATTATCTACAACACAACGAACACCTTTTAAAAGATTATCGCGAGTTTATGTAGCGTAATGTCCGTACATCGCGATAGCGCCGATGCCGGACGCTGCGGGTTTGCTCGTCTTCTGTGTGGCGATGCCGCGGTGCGCCATGGGTAAAGGTATTTTATTTGTTTTGCAGATTTCATTATATTTATGTATACCGCTACATAGAAAAATATAATCGCACTTTATATACCTAATCATAAAGATGATCCGGCACTTTTAGGCTAACAACATTTAGATAGGTAGGTATTTTAGCAGTAGCACCAACTTATTTGTTATTTTAGCGATTAAAAAAAAACGAGTATCAGTCGACAATAGAGCAGTGTCCGTTACGAGTAATGTAACGATGTTTCAGCCGCACTCCATTACCGCGGCTGACATTACTTAGGTTAGATAGGTAGAATTAATTAGGTTTCTCGCTATCCCGCGGGAACTATACTATTTTCTGGAATAAAAACTACCCTATTCCTTCCCATGGTGTCAAACTATAACCATACCAGATTTCATCTAAATCGGTTCAGCGGTTTAAACGTGAAGTGGTAACAGACAAGCAGACAGACAGAGTAGAGACCGAATTTATAATATTGGTTAGGATTTTACTCGCAGACACTAACCTAATTGATATTCTAGCAATCTTACTAAAAAAAACAGAATCTCAGTTCACAATAGAGCGACGCCCGTTAGTATATTCAGCCGCACTTATTGACCGCAGCTGACATTACTCATATTTAGAGGTGGAATTAATTGGGTTTGCGGTATAATTAATCCTAATCTCTGATCCATAAATAGCAACCAATACTAACCTTGTTTGAAATTCTACCGATCTTACCCGCAAAAACCGAATATCAGTGCACTATAGAGCGGCGTCCGTTGGTGTAATGATAATTCAGCCGCACTCATTGACCTCGGCTGGCATTACGCATCATTTGGACGTGGAATTAATTAGGTTTGCGGTATAAATCGTGCCGCGGGCGACGGCGCCATGTGCTTGCGCTAAGCACAAAGAATTCCGTAACGGAATACTGCGTTATTATGTATCTGTATCCGGTATGAACTTTAAATAATAATACCTGTGTGTAGTACTAAGAAGTATACCTACCTATAAAGTATATGGTACCTAAATATTACTTACTGGCATTAGTAGAAGTAATTATGATAATTAATAAATGATTTATGATTTTATGATTTATGTACGTATGAACTTACTTAAACCCTTAGTTGTACAAAAATAAATTTAAAAAAACACTGTTGACACCCAATGATTATGATGCCAAGAGTTTTACGGGCATTTAATTTAGGAAAGTTTTTTAAGCCTCGAATATTATAATGAAAATTTAAACTTAAGTTACTTACACAATTTATTGAATCAGACGTTACTTTCCGGAGGTCCATTTAATGAACACGAAGGTCGCGGGTGAGCAAGTAATTGTTTCAGTTCATTAAGTTATATATATTCTTTTTAACATGTTAGATGACGTAAGGATTATTTAGTCTAGATGACAATTCCATGACATTATTTTCTTAATAGTTACACAGCGTAAAATCAAAATTTGTCTCTCCTGTAGACATAAAATTAGCGACTCCCAATCAGCAAACTTAAGATTTATTTAAATGGGTCCAAAGTTGGCCAGGCGTCCCACACCCCGATGTAGACTTGGCTATGAATATTCGCTATAGTAGGTATAGACACTTAACTTTTGCCATGTCTACAGGAGAAACGCGAACAAAAAAGTGTGTGTGACCCAAATGCCACTATAACGGCGTAATTTATTAATATAATGATGCTTATACAATATTTAATTATAAGTCCTAATTCTGTATTTTAACCTACAAACTTTCTGTAACCTGTCCAGTAGCTATCCGTGCCAAATAGTAATGTAAATGAAACTCATTACATATAGCCCCGGGTAAGACATGAGAGATTTTTTATCTGTCTAGCCAGACAATGCTAAACATTATGATGTTAGCTCTGCTCTTTTTTGAAGAATACAGCAACTCGTATCTTAAGGAAAATTGAATTTTTAGTGACAAAAATTTTTCGCTAGGCGATGCATGGTAGTAATTAGGTACTCTACATGATAAGTAATTAGTTAATTACTACAATAGGTACATAATTGACCCTCTCCTTGCTCTTGTTAGAGTGGTCGTAGCCTTCGGTTGCGAATTGGTATCTTGTTCTGAACTATCATGACGACTTTATTGAGAAATTGTGTGGTGGTTTCCCCTAGTTGATCTTAATAAACGTCAATGTAGTTATAGTTGTAGCCAAAGCTCTACTCAATAAAAAGCGATATTTCAATTTTGTTTTTCTTGCTTGACGGTTCGCGTTATAAAAAATACATCTTAGCGGCGGATATGCCGTATTTACATAACAACCAGTATTATAATAAAATACAAATCAAATATTATAATTCCCCGTCCAACGCTGAATGCAACCGGATCGACAACAGTCGCCGCCGACCACGTAAGCCTCGACAACTAGTCAAATAAATAACTTCCAACAACAAATAATTCTCATAACTAAACCAACGCGGTGCTTTCGGGACGGACCGAAACAAATCAAACATAAAATGCGACCAAGTAATAACGTATTTAGGGACTAATGTCGTGTTTCACGAAATGGCGAGCCGACGAAACGTTCTTTAAATCCCTACGAAGCGATACACATTTCCATCTGACGGCGCAAACTCGATCCTTATGACGCTGGATAAGAATTACATTCGATCATCACACTGAGCACGTAAAGTTTTATGAGAACATTAAAGGTGGGAAATCCGAAAGGAGTGTTAAAACGCAAGCGAGCAGATGGCGGCGGCGGCCGTTGATACAAACTCAATTATTTACACTCAATAAAAAGGACATTATACGAGCATTAGAAAATAACCTGGAGTCCGAGAGCGCTCAAGACAGGCTGGCTGTTTACGAGATAAGAAATTACCTGGAGGAATAGTTATACCAGCCGAGCCGCCCGCCTACGTTCAAACACATTGGCTTAATACGTTTTTTAACGATTTAACTTAATATTGGACAAAATAATTCCCTTGAGTTAATTAACCAGCATTGTCGGTGGGATGCTGTAAGTATAAGCAAACCGGCGTATGTGCAGGCCAGCTCTACTCGCTCTACATATACTAAATATGCCACTCGAGACGGCTATAGCCATTTATGTATTACATAAATGCCTTGATGAACAAGCTCCTTGCACCTTGCTTGAGTCGCCTTGCTTAGTGAATTTAAGCTCTTAGTACACAAGACTACACAAATATTCGACACCTGACGATCTTAGTCTCTAAGCGGTTACCGCAATATATATTCATAGATGTTCGTTCACAAGCAGACGCGTACACGAAGGGCCTTCATCTCTCAAGTTTTAATTATACAGTGCCAAAAATCTATGAAAGCACCTTTTGTATTTGCTAAGTATTACATTTGATTATCGTCACGATATAGACATCGTATTCGATTGCGACGAATTCTTGATTTTATAGTTCTTCCATTCCGATTCCGCTTAAGTAAAATAAATCTCTTTCCTCATATTAAACGCAGACGTCAAAAAAATGAGAACAAAGCGGATTTAAGACTAATCTATTTATGAGATGACTCACGTTTAACATAAAAAAATAACCTATTATAAAAAATAACCTCTACCAAAATAATACTCAACCATGGATATTTCCTTGACTTACCGTGCTTAATCAGAAATAGCATTTATAGCATCCTTGATCCCGTCATGGCAAATATAACAAATGTTGTTTGAAAAAACACAGGTAGACGCAAATATTTGTGAACAATTTGTAGAATTCACACTTAATAACGTTGATTTTTTCCAACGAATGTTTAGGAGCCGTTGGCGGCATTCTCAAAGGCCCAATCATTAGGGCGATATGACTATGAGTGAGGTGCTATGATTGCTTCTCTTCTCTGGGATACCGCAACAGGTGACAGCGACCTTCACAAAAAAATGATAAGTAGGTAATCTAAAGTGGTTTTATTGGTTTTTTTTAACTCTATTTTACTTTTGTGGCATCCAATCGTTTCTATTTTTATATTAACCAGTATATATCGTGATAATTTAACTAAAACAAGAAATGCAAGTTCGCATCGAAAGAAGAAGCATAATTTTAAATTATTTTTAAACCATCGTCTAATAAAATTGGATTTGTCTCGTCTCATTTTTACATGACAATAAAAGAAAATCGCGCACAGACATTCACTGTTAGTTTGTGTTCCAACATTGACATTAAAAAGTATTTTTAATTTACAATTATTCAGCCAGCATGAAGCGTATCATTTTAGTAAAAGCGCATAGACTGTGACAAACTGCGCACAATGTACTCATAATTGTGGTACAAAACTTTGTAGTTGCATGCATTGCGAGGACAAAACATTATTCAGATAGATGTACCATGTGAAACACTGAATTACAATTCTAATAACGACAGTATAAGGTTTAAAACACTTTGCTTGACGTTATCTCAATGTCCTGTATGACTTCTGTTTCTTAAAAATACAAAGTCAATGCTTCTATTTTGTAACCAAGAACACATTGAAATTTTAAACAGTCAGTTTTAAATCATGGCATTAAGTTTTTTCCAAATATTTATACTAAATACGTAATTCACTTCGGAAGAAAAAAGTTATATTCGTTCGTGCAACATATCGATTTTTACTGTAAATACCATACATAAAATATCAACAAATTTTGTCTCTTGATAAGAATCCAAAGTAGAAGAAATTTACTATTCCGCCGACACGTAAGGTCGCCGAAGAAACAATATCCAAGTCTAATCGGTCTGTTTACCATTTCAGCTTGTACTTATCTGGAAATAGGACGATGGGAGCGAATTCCATTCCTTAGCAGTACGTATCTTAGGAAAGATGGAATGATGAAGCGAACCGCTTTGTGCAGGCCAATAAGAATACTAACCAGATAAGGGTGACGACGCTTCCCCGCCTGGATGTCTGGGTCTTTTATTACCCAGGGTGTTTTATTAATATTTGTTCCTGAGTTATGGATGTTTTCTATGTATTTAAGTATTTATTTATCTATATAAGTATGTTTATCGTCGTCTAGTACCCATAGTACAAGCTTTGCTTAGTTTGGGACTAGATCGATTTGTGTAAGATTGTCCCCTAATATTTATTTATTTTTATTTATTTATTTGCCTTACAATTTTTTTTAAGTACGTAACTAACGTGTACTAACATATTTTAAACATTATAAAATGTTACTAGATGAAAATTTTGTTAGATTTAATGTAGTTTTAGTTTATTTTATTTTAATATAGTTAGTTTCATTATTATTATTATTATTATACCTACTATAACTTTCGTGGAATGGGAAAATCCTTCTAGGTGTAGTTTTATACGTTAGCTAAATACTTATTTCAAATTAAAAATGGACTTCAAACTTAAACGTATATAGAATTCATTGTTACGCTAATAGTCAACGAACGTCTGATTGGTCCACATGATAATGAATTAAAGTAACAGAAGAGCCAATTTTGAGGTCATTTACCGCACATTGATGCTCAACCACACGTCGTGTCGTGAGAAACACTTACAATGTAGGTAGCGGAGCGATCTAACAATAATTTCAGGTGCTTAAAAGAAAGCAATTTGATATAAAATCCCTTAAGCGTTTGTGATCGGGTCTGGTTGGACAATGCGGCGTATTCGGCATACGAAGCACGAGGACGCCTTCGATCCAGTGTTAAGTTAATATCTCTAAATTACATAGTGGATGGATAAGAGACGCTTCTGTCTTCTTGCAGCGCGACCGATTGAATTTAATGGGCCTATTTGCGCAGACGCCGACAATTTAGCGCGACGTGGCCGGCGTACAGATGGATGGAGAGATAATGCCGTAACTAGCTATTACAGTATTAGGATGGATAACCTGTGCCTATGAGCAGTCGCGTTACTTGAGGTAATGCCAACTGTCGAAACCACATCAGTCTCATGTTTAAAGAGGGTACGATGGCTGAGAGACTTTTGAGAAATAGGTATTTTAATGAAATGTCGCTGTCTCGCCCGAACCCCTCCGTGTCAGTACAGCGAGAGCGGGACAACTGCAGCTCAGACCGTTAATAGGCGCGTAAAATTGATCAAAACAGCATTTCGTAATCCCCTGTTTTCTTCTCGAAAACTGGACCAATAAAATTATTTTTTTCAAATTAATTAGAGGATAGTTTTTGCTATGCCCCTATGTTTTCCTGTTTTTGTTTATATAAGGGATTCTTTTCTGATGAGTGTCTGAAAATGACGTTGAAATTGGGCAATTTTTTCAGTTTTTGAAAGCTCATATTTCTTATGTTAATTGAAATATGGAAAAAAACGAAACCTAAGGGCATAGCTGTGGTAGATACAGACTACACAGTAAAAAAAATTTGGCTCTAAAGCTATTATCCAGGGAGGAAACAGGGGATTACGTTTGTATGGAGAAATGGTGCGCATCGTATCCTCTTAAGTATGAAAATATATTATTATGTAGTTTACGTTTTCGTGTGTAACTATAATTTAAGGTGGAAAATCGACTGTATGACTCACGGATCCATGTCTAAATAGATAGCGCTGGTTAACGATCAAAACAACAAAATGCGATTTTTTACGAATGATGAGTTTGCCTAAACCTCACTTCGCACGTTGCCACGTGGTGGTTACCTTCGTTTAACAGAAGTAAAAAAATTGTGAATGGTCCCAATCTGAGTACCTAATTCAAATACAGACGCATATTTTTGTCTTAAATGTGTCGATGACTTATTCAAAAAACTGACACGCTAATTTTTAATATTACATTTCACCTGACGTCGTCCAATTTAATATAGGTTGACTAATTTGTACTAAAAATAAAATTTACATTTACAGTTTATAAACAAATACATTATGGAGTATTTTGTGTTATTCCATCCGAGACACAAAAGTGACTAACTAACAAACATGGCGCGAAGTGCGACGGTCCATAAGAGGCAAACAAGTGAGGGTAGTTAGCACCCCACGCATTAGTTGCGGACGATTTACTGTCAAAGTGCTATGATCCAAACTCTGGATTTTAATAATGTTGCGCTTAAATTTTTTACGCACTTCCTAAAAGGAAGCTCAAAAAATTTTCAGAAACTTCACAACCGATTTTTATGACTCTTTTACTGCGCTAATGAGAATTTTATCGAAAGGCTTGAGGACTACTCGTTTGTAGTACCTAAGTAGGTTATTTTTTTTCATTTCTTAAAAAATATGTTTATAGTTTTACTATGTATTTCCTGCCAATAGTAAACATAGTGTAATAATATAAGAAAAACAAACAGATTATTAAAATATGATATTTATATACAAGTACAGCGTGCCTACACATACTTTTAACTAATACCTTTTTGCAATTTTTTTGGTGATAACACTTAAATAACATCCGACGTGCATCCGACAGATAGGATTTGTACGTTACTTTACTAACTTTCATTACACATTTGATCTCTCGTATCAATTTGTTTGGTACCTGGTACCTGTTATACGGTCTTATTTTGGGAGATTTTTTTTTAGTAAGTACCTACATTTATGCAGTTATGTTGTCTATATATTTTTGTCAAGTGTTTGATTGGAAAAATATGGAATTGCACGAAATTATTAAAAAAATATTACAATGTAAAAAACATTATACGCAACTTACACATAAATCATAGCCTAGTGGTTTATTGACCTTTGGATAGTGGGCTCGAGCCTGGGCTCGCGCACCTCTTAGTTTTTTAAATTTTATGTGCGAAGTTACATTTGTAATTTTATCTGTGCCCAGTAGTCCCAATATTAAAAATTAATGGCACGCCTTTAGCTTGCCTTTAGTTTTTAAGTAGAACGGTCGGCCAAGAAAGTGTTTTACCAGTTTTGACAAAAGTTGCTATGAGATCTAAATATCGCTTAGTCACTGCCATCATATTATTGCAAGGGGAAATCGTTTTCGTTCGTTGTATCATTAAGTGCAAATGAACTTCGACCGTAGGGTAGACCATATTTTTGGCAGACTGTACTTTCTGGTTAGAGTAACAGAAAGACATACCCATATGCATTTTATCCATTGAAAGCTTCTGGTAAAAGCAATACCTACGGCAAGCTATCTATCCTCACTGACATTACCTTAATAGCAGCAGCAGCTTATCAGTTTATGTAGTAACACGTCGTCGATCTTTGGCGGCCGCCGGCGTCTCCTTCGTCGGTTACCTTAGCATTTTAGCAGGCCCCAGGCGCGAATGCGCTGCCTAGCGAAGTCTACGAGCCGTGAGGATAGAATTATGGCCATGTTTTATTTCGCATTAAAGTCTAGGTAGGTAGTATTTAGATGGTCTGTTAGAGCTACATCTTTACCCATGCGACCCTGATTAGGCTTTTAATTTTCTTGTCCGAATCCAATAATTTTTAGAATGACATATCGTTGGGTAAAGTGCAAATTTGCTTTATTGGCCATTTGATAATTCCACGTATCTGACTAATCTAGCCAATTTCCAATTTTTACTTCAAATTCGTTAATATACTTAACAGGTTCCCTGTCCTATGAGGCACAAGCGCCTCATGTGTGACTCTACTGGTACGTCTATGAGGCACATGTGAGCGTCTATGAGCGTTTAATGTCATTATTAGAAACTATGGGGACGTGACGAAAGTACGCCGCACATTGCTTCGGGACAGGGAATCTGTTAAAACTAATTTGAAGTTAAAACCATGCCCTGTAAAACTACATAGAGTAGATACGCGGTACTTACGTATGGTAGATAAGCAGATTTGCACTAACCCCCGATGATATTTCAATGGAAAGAAACGGAACCCTTATTGGGTATCGACCCACTTTAATCAAATTAAAATTAATATGAATTAGTTAGGTGCTACAGGCCGTAGTTTCTTATAACTGCAAGAAAATTAGAACTTTTTAGTCCACGTGGGCAAAATATCTACCTACTTATACAAACTTTTAAAAGTGTATTTTATACAAAAGTCGTGGGTATCAAATGTTATAGGGCAAAAACTACCTTATTATCAAATATGGCAAAAAGTATAATGAGAATACCAAATAGATAATCTTATATTTTTTTATTTTCTCAATAGCTAAATTTACTTTATTTTGTAAAGACATAATAACCGGTACTAGTTCCTGTGCTGGTAATTTTGTATTTTTATAAAAAACCAAACATAAAATCCTTGTTAAATTATTCAAGTTTTAAAAGTTATTTGTTAAATGTAGCTTCCATGAAAATCAAAATAATATACCTACAATACAATACAATACAAATATTCTTTATTGACCACCAAAAAAAAAAAAGTACAGAAAAAATAATAATAACAATAAAAAATCAGGCAGACAATAGGCGGTCTTATCGTTCAAAAGCGATCTCTTCCAGACAACCAATACTGGATACATGTACAAATATGAACAGGTTTATGTAGGTGGCGGAAACAACAGACAGGAGAAATGAAGAGATATTAATCAATAAAATATTAAAAACAATACAAATATACAATATTTATATACATAAATAAACATATACATAAAAATATAATACTTATACACTACATACACTACATATACAGAATATCAATGACTACCTACTATAGATATACACTTCAGGTATTTAACGAAATAAATAAATGCTAATATCCACTGGAGGATAAAATAAATCTTCATTTAGTGTTAAGGTCAGCTTTTTAGTTCGTAAGTAAACCAGGTTTAACAACAAAATTAAGATAGGTATATTTTTCAAACAAGCGGTTATAGATCACTATTTTGCATAGTTACAATTATAAAATTTCAAAAACTATTTTACAATTTAACTTCATACATGATTTTGAAATACCTTTAAATGGAAACATTCAGTTTCTACGTGTTTATAACACAGAACTTCGCAACTGCATATCGATAAATAAGCTCTACCAACCCTTAAACAATGTTGCAAGATTAATTTAATGACAACGCGTATGACATGAAGACAGATTGAGCATGCCCGGGCGATAGTTATATCATCACAAGATCTAGTTACAACCGCAGTTCCCGCTAATAAGGATCATCTCCCATCATTTCAACTCTCTCTAACTCAGCATCGATAAGTACCCACCTACCTACTTCTTTAATCATTGCAATTTCGAAACAAGCTCAAGCGTTGTCGGTGTCGAATAAATTTTGTATAATGTAAACGTGATAACAATTTAAATTCCTCTGTAAAGGGTCTCGAGCCGACAAAAACAACAAACAAACTGAGAGGAGCGCGATTGGCGCAGCGGCGGAGGGCGGCGCCGCGGCCGCCCCGCCCGCCTCGCGCCGCAGTCTCGCTCGCTCGCCCAGTCCATAGCTTCCACTCCGCTGCGAGGGTCGTGTGGCCTGTAGCTTACCAAACCAGTTGACACAAACCATAAAACGTTAACGGGAGTGTGCAAAACTATGCCGAGACCCACACGTGAGTCTTACGGAGATCAAAAACCACCGTTTTCATATATAGCTTTGACCGCGATGGCGATCTGGAGCTCGCCGGAGCGCATGCTGCCACTGTCGGAGATCTACCGGTTCATCACGGACCGGTTCCCGTACTACCGGCGCAACACGCAGCGCTGGCAGAACTCGCTGCGCCACAACCTCAGCTTCAACGACTGCTTCGTGAAGGTGCCGCGCCGGCCGGACCGGCCCGGCAAGGGCGCCTACTGGACGCTCCACCCGCAGGCCTTTGACATGTTCGAGAACGGCTCGCTGCTGAGGAGACGCAAACGTTTCAAGCTGCATAAAGGGGAGAAAGATAGTTTAAACGCTGAGTTGCAAGCGTTGGCGAGTTTTAACAGAGCGTTTCTGGCTCGTCAGGCGGGTGGCCCGCCGGCTCCTAGTATGGGGGGTGAGAGTCTTTATGGGCCGTCAGTAAGCATGTGTTCGAGGGTGAGTCCGGAACGGTTGGAAGCGGTGGATACGGCGGCGATGCTGCCGGCGGGGAGGCGGCCGCGGCGCGCGTTCACCATCGCGGCCTTGCTGGAGCCGGAGCCGCGGCGCTCGCCGTCGCCGCCGCCGCCGCCGCGGCCGCCGCGCTGCCCGCTGCCGCTGCCGCCGGCGCCCTACCTGCTGGCGGCGCAGCGCTACCACGCCGAGCTGCTGGCCGGCCTGCAGCAGTCCTGCCTGCCGCCGCTGTGGACGTGGCGGGACACCAGCCAGTTCTCACATTACACGCTTAATTCATGAATGGTGAGTGGTCTATCTTAATTACATACATATAATTATATCTATCTAAGTATTTGACTTACAAGTTTGCGTTAACTAAGTATTAATCTGACGATTAAAGAAAAGATAAAACTGACTTGGACTGCTCTTTCACCAATTTACCTAAGACTATAAAAAATGGATGAACCCACATATTGATAGATAATAATTTATAGATTGGTACTTACATTACATTTGTTGTTTTGATATATGTTACAGTTTGCGCTACACACTTCCTTTTAAATACATAAGACATTAGGTTCACCAAATATAGGTACTCTTACCACTAGGTAGGTACAATAGATTTCTTATTTTTATATAAGTATAGTAATTCTATTTTGAAACTGCTGGGATTACAAATACTAGTCTTAAAGTAAAACATTAATTAATTACATCTGACTCTATTATCGATCACACTATTATTAATTAATAGACCATATACTTGTAGGTACAGTTGACGAAGTTTTGGTACCTACTTACTGTAATTACCTACTGTCTACCACTCAGATTTATAGCTTTTACTCGTAACATGTATATTAAAGTTACATTCAATGGTAAGTCACTTGACGCATAGCGTAATCTAGTATCGCTATACCAAGGATGGCCTACTTGATTAGGATCACTATTTACAGATTTATACTCTGTTTAATCCACCAATTGCATGAAATCAACATTTTTACATAAACATATTTCTGCATGAACAAGTAGGTAATTTTCTGCCTTGTCACGATAGACTGGACCAACATCCGCGATTGACCAGTTGGCCACCCCTGCGCTATACTACTGCTGTACCTAATTACAATATGAGACACATAATAGATGTCCACATAAGTAACAAGACGGAGTAGGGTTAAAAATCATACTACTGGAAATCTTCGCTGAAATACCATCATATCTGCCTGTTTCGGGTCTACGAGTATATCGGATGGCATAAAAGTCCTAATGTTGTATCGCATAACTACTTTCCGCCAAAAATCGTATGGCATAATCTTTGTTCCGCATATTTTTTATTTGCCGAAATTGTTTTTCCTAATGTCGTAGACTGTTAGTACTAAAAAGCTGTAATTTGGCATGAATATACATATCAGTCATGTTAACAAAGTGGTAAAATAAAAAATATTTTTTTTTAGGGTACCTCCCATAGACGTAAAGTGGGGGTGATTTTTTTTTCTCGACTAACCCTATAGTGTGGGATATCGTTGGATAGGTCTTTTAAAACCATTGAGGGGTTGCTAACATATTTTTTTGTATTCAGTGATCTGTTTGCGAAATATTCAACTTTAAAGTGAAAATTTTCATTAAAATCAACTGTCCCCCCCCCCCTCTAAAATCTAAAGTGTTGGGAGGAAAAATTTGACAAAAATCAGAATGGTAGTAAATATATTAAATTTACAAGGAAAATTATAGCAGCTAAGATTGCTTGGGAATTATTTGTAGTTTAAGAGTAAATAGTAGCCTAAGGTATAAAACATACCGTCACTACTTTGAAAAAGCTCCTATCTCAAATCAGCATGTAAACAAAACTGAACCTTGATACGCGCGTAATAAAGTGCACTTAGCCAGATTATCGATTGTGAAATACGAGCTTTTTTCAAAGTATTGACGATACCTAAACTTGGAGGATTCCGTACACATACGAAATCCTTAGAAAAATATTACTTGATTTTTTCGCTATGGCTACGGAACCCTATCTTGGGCGTGTCCGACACGCTCTTGGCCGGTTTTGTGTCTAAGATCTAATTGTCGATTGATTAATGTGCATAATTTTATTGTTCCTAAAATTTAATGTACTAAAATTGTTTTGACTACATGTCATAATTTCTATGATTATTTGGAGTGCAGAATTATGGCATAACAGAATTCAAATACTATTGGGCAATCATCACGTGGAATCCTATCATTATTGAATCAATTGATTACGGAGATGAAATTCATTCAGAAATTCAAAAACTAATATGTGGAGCGCCTCCACTAGCTAAAAAGCATAAATATACAACGGCAAGTGATCGAACGAACAATGTTTTGTTAAATAAAACTAACTACAAAAAACCGGCCAAGAGCGTGTCGGACACGCCCAAGATAGGGTTCCGTAGCAGGTACGAAAAAATCTTTGCATACTTTATTAATGTGGTTGTTTTGGTCCCAATTCCCACCGCGCGCAGAATTTCAACGTCGGCGGTACAGCGCCATCTATCGGCAAATTGGGTATCTATTCTGCAGTCTACTAGAACTAGTATGTATGTTGATGGTTTTTCAGATGTAATTCTTTATTATATGAACCGATTTCAATTTAATTTTTTTTATTTGAAAGAAGATACTGTTAGCGTGATCTTATAGGTACTTAAAGAAAAAAAAATGCTTGCAATGGCGGTTAAATTACGATCTTTGTTTAGAAATATTTTTTTACAAAAACTCAAAAACTGCTTAACTGATTAAGTTGAAAATAATTTTCCTAGAAAGTTTTTTAATAGTTTAACTTACGTGATCTATTTCATATTTTTTAGACTTGCTATTCAAAAGTTAGAGGGAGGGGGACACATTATTTTGAAATTTCGGAGTGAATATCACCGAAAATATTCACTTTATCAAAAAATGGTTTTAGCAAACCCCTATTTATTTTTAAATACCTACCCAATGATACCCCACACTATAGGGTTAGTCGAGAAAAAAAAAATCACCCCCACTTTACGTCTATGGGAGGTACCCTAAAAATTTTTTTTTTATTTTTTTTATTTAATCACTTTGTCGGCGTGACTGATATATATATATATATATATATATATATATATATATATATATATATATATATATATATATATTCATGCCAAATTACACCTTTCTAGTACTAACAGTCTCTGAGCTTAGCCGCAGACGGACAGACAGACAAACAGACGGACAGACATGGCGAAACTATAAGGGTTCCTAGTTGACTACGGAACCCTAAAATAGATTTCTTGGTGGCAATAGCCAGTAACATTACTTTGATGTAAACCTGTTTCTCTGATTACACATTAAAAATTAAATGTGTTTTATTAACGAACCTAACTTGGCCAGAGAATGTTTGTTCGGAATGTTTTTTTAAATGGTAAGAGATGTCTAAGGGATGCGGGGAAACGTGAGCCAGTAGACGAAGCCCCGTTTCGCGGGGCTTCTATTTCCGCTCTGAGGGACGAAAGGTACCTAACGAACCTTGGTTAGGTTAGGTTAGGGTTAGAGCCCAATTACATAACAAAGTACAACTAATATTACTAGCGGAATCGCTTCAGTTATATTAACTAGAAAGGGAGTTCCGCTTGTAATATAAGTTGTACTTTGTTATACAATTGGGCCCCGGTTAAATTGTGCGTACTCTGAAGGTTCTTTTAATGCAGGGGGCTTCGCCCCCCGAGCCACCCTTCCGCAGGGCTTTGCGCCCCCTGGCCCCCCTTTTCTTTGTAGCTGTCATAGCATAGATTAATGTAATTTTAGCCAATTTAATGATAGGCAAAATAATTGTTAGGACAATTAATATTAGGAATATTAAATACGTTTTAGGTAAGTCGATGTTAGAATTATTAATATTAGGACGAACATCCTTTAGGACATTTTAAATATGTATGCGCAAAAATGAATAGGACAAACAAGTAGTATCCCATTCGACATTATGCCAAACATTCGCGGCCAAAAATATTAGGACAATAAATAAACATTATGCGATACGACAGGCACCCGCCTGTTTCATCAAATTTTACCTATTAAAGCACTAAGTTGGCAAAGTAGAACTTTTTATTATACATACTTATACTACTTATACTTTATTGGTTATGCGTTGCGTAATCCCTCGGCACGTCGCGGCATCGTGGTATCGAAATAAAGAAACATGAATTCTAAACTCATTGATATAAGATTCAAAATAACTTGATAGTAATAAAATGCCACGCCGTGCCATGCCGTCAGTGGGCGCCGGCCTTTATTTGCTTGTAATTTATATTTGACGTAAGTAGCACTCAGGGTTTTTTTACGTTTTTATGTAGGCACATACACATAATCCTTCGGCGATTTATAAATTAAGTCATATTTTCTGATTTTCAATAATCTATTTCGCAAACCTCTATTTTGAGTAACCTCTATTTTGGTTTTTTCAATGTGTTTGTGGGTATAAACCACAATAGAGAGATCTATCTCTCAAGGCAGATATATGTTATCAAATCATATGCAATTTACAGCGACATCTAAAGTTTACACGTAGACCTACTGATGGGCAAAAATAACGGGTAAATTTTTATACAAGTTTGATTGATCATAATCAATCCTATGTTATATATCAAAATGGAAACTCTGCATCTATCTACTGCTTAAGAAAAGTAGCCAAGTTTACTCTTTAGTTTATAACCTATCAAAACACCAAACATTGCTCTAACGAGAAGATAAATCAGATTGACAGCCTAACTAGCATGAAATTGTTCAATACTTCATTGATATCTATTTACGTCTGGCTTGGATACTTTTGGGGTCAAAATTCTAAATGTAAGTCTGCGATAACAAAAAACATGTGTAATATTTTTATTAATATTCCAGTCAGCACTGCTCTACAATAATAATTAAAAAAACACTGGCCTAGACTTGACTTGGTATTCAGGTAGCCTCAGAGCACCCAAAAGAGGTTCAGGCTTCACCGATAGTCAGCTCAGGGTGGTAGAGCAGAACGGTGGTAGATCAGAAGAGGAGCGATTTGGTGAAGCGGAAAAAGAAGGGCTGGAATAAAATACCCTGCTTTACTGCTTGCTTGAAGAAACCATCCAAGCCTCGTTATACTGCTTAAGCCAGCGAAAGAAACTAAACGAGACTTAAAAACACACAAAAACACAAACTTTAAAATTGTATACAAGAAAGCAGACATAATTGCAATTATGGTAGTCCTTAATAATGCAAATTCACACCTTGGTACAAGCCTTGCCAAATAGTAATGACAGGAAAAAACAAAAGCAAATCAATAATTTAGAATTTTGTTTTTCCGTAAGTGGCCAGTGGCGCACCATAAAAGTTTGCCAATGACAACATACCTACCTATACTATGCCTACTCTTAACACATTTCATTCAAAGCTTTACCTACCTATTCAGAGTTTAAAAGATGTATTTCTATAAAAAAAGGCTGTGTGTAAAAATATAATGATTTGTCGTATTGAATTAAATCAAATTTAAATGCCACTTACATACAAAAATTGGTGTTGATTACCCTTTTACACAATAAAAAAGGATTTGCGTTTGACCACAATCACGCCAAGTAGGCAAAGATGTGGTCGAAACTAAGATGGAGCAGACGCTTGCCTTGCTCTATAAAATAATAATGCAATTAAATACAATGTATTATACTTAAAGCAGTTGATTCATTTAGAATTAATCTGTTGTTTGGTTAAGACGCTGTCAACACCAACGTCGGCGCACACTGTCTATTTGTATCGGAGTAAACGAGATGCCGCTATTACTGGACAGCCGAGTATATTGAAATTTATCGGGCAAATATTGAATTAAAAAAAAACTGTGGATTATTTGTGAAATATGACTCGTTAGCGGTTTAGGTATGAATATGTTCACTTCATGTTTTTAATTGCAGACGCATACGCCAAAAAAATAAAGACATAGAACCGTTAAATGATGATTTTAAGACCTATCTTCGCAATTATTTTCTATCGAGCCGATTTCGTCCAATTATGTATCGAGTCCGTCCACGGTCTTTGAAATATGATGAATTATTAACATATAATTTTTTGATGTGCTAGAACAAACAGTTTTTCTTAAAAAACTGTTTAAAAAACATCAATTTCGACAAAATTAGGTGTTGTCAGCCTCTTAACATGAACATTATAATAGGGTAGATAACACCATAAAACAATGATTTCAACAATAATTCCAAGATGCGACTCTACTAACACTTTATTTTAGCTCAAAGATCAGAACATTTAACTACTAATTTAGAATTTTAGTAGCTTGATTAAACAAATGAATAATTAGTTGTTTGAGTTGGTAAAGAAATGACGTCATAACTAGGTATTGCCCTAAAAATCTATTGGAGAATCGTGTTTCGACACCTCATAAAATATATGTCAAGTAATTCGTGGTGTCAACATTCCTGTTATTTTTTTTATACTTTTTGACCAACTGTAAAAAACGAAGGAGGTTATCAATTCGTCAGAATCTTTTTTGTCAATATTTTGTCAAGTAAATTTCGTTAACCAAGCTTTTTTAAATTAATATTTTTGTTCAAAAAGGAGCACAGATATATGAATGTTTTCAATCACAAGTATTGGTTTCTCTGTCACTCATAGCGGTTGGTGTTTTCAAGAACATTTCAACTGCCATCATGAACACAATTACGATTAGAAGAAAAATAATCAACATAATAAAGACAGCTTAATTTTTTTGAGTTTTTGACATTTTCTGCTTTTTTCACAAGCTTTCATTTTTATATACCAAACTTTTTCTTTTATATTTATAAATATAAATAAATAAATATTTGGGGACAATCTTACACAAATCGACCTAGTCCCAAACTAAACAAAGCTTGTACTATGGGTACTAGACGACGATAAACATACTTATATAAATAAATAAATACTTAAATACATAGAAAACATCCATAACTCAGGAACAAATATTCGTGCTCATCACACAAATAAATGCCCTTACCGGGATTTGAACCCAGGACCTCTTGCTTCGTAGGCAGGGTCACTACCAACTAGGCTAAAGCGGTTGTTGTAACGGTAAAATTTATTGTAATCCAATGCTCATTGCTTAATAAGAAGAAGCATAAAATTATTGTAATCAGGCCAAAATCCTAAACAGAAACTTAGATACATAGGTTAACTATGGGCATAGATTAATTTCCAGGTTTACATATCGAAATAGGATAGTACTGTAGATTCTTATTTTAAAGTATTTTTATTTCGTTTTGTTTGAAATGACATTTTCCTTTTCCGTTTTGCTTTATTTTAGGTATTTTAAATAAAACACAAAAATATGTAATGGGGCGGACATAGCTTCCATCTTCGTATCTGTTGATTTTAGCGATTTTTCGGTCCGTCAGCAAAAAAATCGTCAATGAGGGCGACTGAAACGCACTGAGATCGGTTCTATGACTGTATCGTCGTTTTTAGGGTTCCATATCCAGAGCATTCTCAACAGAACGCCGTTACTAGGCCCCCGCTGTCTGTCTATCTATCCGTCTTTCACTGTACAATAGTATCTTTTGAAATGTAAAATGTTATAGGTATAATATTCACAGGATGTATGCCGTTGTCGCTATAACCTACGAATATAAAACGCAGTTAAATAAAGGGGGTTCTACACATAAAAAGTGTTATTTCGTTACGGAACCTTTTATGTGCGAACCCGACACGCACTTGGCTTCGCACTTTCTTTATTATGACTACGCTATTGTGCTGGAACAGGGATTTAAGCTTCATGTTGTGCTCCTTAATAAATAAATAAATAAGTACAGTTAGCTGCAGAGAAAAGTGACCCCCACTGCATACAAAGTTTGGACGCTGGGTGGTCACGTTTCTCAGCAGCTGATTGTACATCATTCATACTTCAAACTACATCTAAATTATCATTCTTAATATCGCTACGTATGTACATAAATATTATAATCATGCTGTTTCAACTTCAGTCATAACATGACCTAGACTTAGGCCAAGCTTTGGACATAAAAATGCTAAATTAGGAGAGAATAAGTCAACCATTGGCCACTAAATTTTATATTGTTTTTATGTTAAAAAAAATTTAGATTTTTAAAATACTTTCAAACTAAATTAGTGGGAGTTGCACCAAATAACTATGTTTAAAAAATCAATGTCTATACAAGCCGACAAATCTGCAGTTAAATAAATGTGTACAACCAAAAATTTATACTTATTTAGATAGAGATTTGACGGCTTGTTTGACACCAGATGACCCGCTTGCTAGTTTTCCTCCCTCTCATAATAAAAAAAAATTGGTTACCTTTATTTTAATCTAGTTTTAGTTTAAATTTAATTTAGTTAAATACTCTTTAATGATTATTTCACTGTTGGTTTGAAAATTAAAAAAAAAATCCTGACGCTCACAATTAGATATATCTAAAACAGATATAGTAATTTGATGTAACTCATCATTTCAGCCGAAAGACGTCCACTGCTGAACATAGGCATCCCCCAAGGCTCGCCAAACAGATCGGCCCTGCGCCATCCGCATCCAATGCGTTCCCGCTACCTTCACCAGGTCGTCGCTCCATCTTGTTGGAGGCCTACCTACACTACGTCTTCCGGTCCACGGACGCCACTCGAGAACCTTTCGGCCCCATCGGCCGTCAGTTCTACGGGCGATTTGCCCTGCCCACTGCCACTTAAGTCTAGCGATTCTTCGAGCTATGTCCGTGACTTTAGTTCTTGCGCGGATTTCATCATTTCTGATGCGATCCCGCAGAGAAACTCCAAGCATAGCCCTCTCCATCGCCCTCTGAGTGACCTTGAGCTTCCTTATAAGACCCATCGTTAGCGGCCACGTCTCAGTCATAAGTCATCACTGGCAACACACACTGGTCAAAGACTTTTGACTTGAGACACTGCGGTATATCGGATGACAAGATATTGCGGAGCTTCCCGAACGCTGCCCAGCCGAGTCCAATTCGTCGATTGACCTCTTTCTCGAAGTTGAACCTACCCAATTGCATTGTATGTCCCAGATAGATATAGTCGTCAACAACTTCGAGCAAAGTATCTCCGATTACGACGGGAGTTGGTACAACATGGGCGTTCGACATGACCATGACGTAACTCATTCATAACTAAATAGTGTCGAGGCAAAGTTTTCACTAAACCCCCTTTTCTTTGTCTGCAGGTAGAACAACGTAGAGTAAAGAAACATCGCAAGATAGCTCTAATTTATAAGTGAGACCTAGAGACTACGTATTAATGCGGAAGCCAATTTGCCTACCTATTTAAAGAGAATATTCAAAGAAACTAGCTTCAATTTGGCTTGGAACATTTACCCCAAATCAAACTACTATATGTGGTAAGTAAAATTTTGCACCATACCTAAACAATTATCCTATCACGAACATAATTAAATTATTACTGATGTTATTTTAAATTATAAAAAGAAAAGTTCTGACTGATTGAATCACTGACTGACTCAGCACCGCCTAGCTCAAACCATTGGCCCTAGAAGGGTGAGATTTTGCATAGGGGTTGCTGATTTAAGCCAAGAATAAAGAATGATAAAATAAAATAAATATCACGGGACATTTCACATCAATTGACCTAGTCCCAAAGTAAGCTAAGCAAAGCTGTTATGAGTACTAAACATCGCATAAATCTACTTAAATACAGATACATATATATATAAATACAGATTAAACCCCCAAGACCCGAGAACAAACATTTGTATTTTTCATACAAATATATGCCCCGACACGGGAATCGAACCCGGGCCCTCATGCTTCGTAGTCAGGTTCTCTAACCACTAGTCCATCTGGTCGGTCATCTGGGGATTTGATGAAATTGTTGAATTGTTGTGGGATTGGGAATAAACGGGATTTATACATTCGATTCATAGTGACCCTATCTTCGTAACTAAATATGCTTAGACTTTTCAAATCTGATCCGCAAGTAGATAATAATGAGAGTAAAAAACTAATTTCAGGAAATGCGGAAATTAGTTAAGGAAAAAACGGGATTTATATACCTATCCACTAACTGATACCGGTGATGGTTATGATGGATTTTTGGATATCGCTTTGCCGGATTTTTGGTTTATTCAATGAAAGAGACGAAGAAGCTTTACCACGAATACTGCGCGGACGAAGTCGTGGGAAAAAAAAACTAGTTCTACGTAGGTACATACAAAACCAGCTAGTAGTTTTAGTTAGGTCCGACGTTTGGCATTACAAATATCTGTTTTGTTACCTTCGCAACAAATAATCACAATAACGCCACATGACGTTAAAACACGTTACACATTTTATTATCTCGTACTTTTATGCGTTGAAAATTCAAATTAAACCCTAAACTTTCAAGATACCCATCGAAAAATTTTTATCTTTGAAAAGAAGCGATCTGTGTTAATGAACTATACTGACGAGCAAAATTAAAGGATCACTTTTCGTTCAACTATACACTGAAAGTAACCCAGTACATTTAGTTTGTCTACTAAGGCTGGTTTTAGTTTAAGCGGACCGTCCGCGCGGATTGCTACGCTATGGCTATTTGTATTTGTATTACTCTAAAACGCTTCCTAAGCTTAATACATATTGGTCCATGCGTAGCAGTCCGTGCTGACCGTCCGCGTGACACTAAAACCAGCCTAACACACGTATAATTCGCTTAATTGGACTTGCACGGAGCAGAATTAACTATAGAACTAACCGTTAAGAATTGTCAAAATTTATGGAACTGCCATCCGTAGCCCAGGGCTAATGTTTTAGTTTTTAACTTTACAAGCGGCCCTTGCATTATAATAATGATTTTATACCCTTAACCTATATGTTTACAAAAAATACAGACACGAAAATCCGAACTGAATCTTTTAGTTTTGGCGATATGCTTAAGTTTACATATTATTTAAAGTTATTTTTTCAATGCTCTTTGACCATAGATAAAAAAATTGTTGAAACACAATCATCATCCCAGCCTGTAAAATTCCACTGCAGGGCACAGGCCTCTTCTCAGAATGAGAGAGATTAGGCAGTAGTTCCCACGCTCTGACTGAATAATCTTACAAAGTTCTACTTACCTGTAATTCTAACACCTGATTTCATTCATATGTGTTGGCTCTGACAACAGGTCATTGTAAGATTTGTTTTCCTCTTTTTCAGAGCGCAGCGCCGCATTTCCAAATAAATGTCAAGAAACAAGTTTGTGTGAAAATCCTCAACAAAATAAATTGTTATAGGTAGTATTTATTTATTAGGCTCGCTTAAAACATGAACGATTTTCTGAACTAGTTAACTATATTGTTGTTTGAAACTGTGATATTTGTGTTAGAACTTAGTTAATATTATTATTTGTAAATAGTGTACAAATTAGATTATATTCGTTGTAATAATTTATAATAGAAAATGTAATCTCAGGCTAATCAAAAGAAATAATAAAGAAATATTGTGTTTACTGTTTTCAGTTGTTTCGTTTGCATGTAGTACTTTAACAATTATGTTGTCATCAATGTTTAGTAGTGTTTTTTCAGAGCTTTACTACGATAAAATAAAATAAACACTGGTCTATACTTTTGAGGTGTTGTACTCGTAGATCCAAAATGATCTGGCAAGAAAAGCGCATCCGATATTTAAACACCCTCAAGTCTAAAACTATAACAACAACTAAGTACAATCTTTTAAAGCGAGTTAATCACTGTTAGAAACTTAAATGTGTGTGTATAGATATCTACCTAAGAAACTTATTCATGTTTAATTGAGAAGTATGAGATTTGACCAGATTAATAAAAAACGTTACATGTAGTGAAGCATCGTTTTCTCTAAAAGGCCTTTTTTTCGAACGGAATATTGCTGTTAGTTAGCCTCTTATGGCTATTATAGCTTACCCGAAAGAAAGAGCTGCCAGACTGGTCACTCACCAAGTAGATAAAAGGCCTAGTATTCACAAAGCCAAAATATCAGTAAAATATCATAATTATTGTACAAATTTCACCCGAATGCAATTTTCTTCTTTCAACGCCAATTTAAATGGCGTAATAAGTCTTTTAGTTAATGTTTACCGTCGGTCAAAACTCGTTAACGAATCTTTAATGTATGACCGCGTTATGTTAAAGAAAAAAGAAAATTGAGATAATTTTGATTGTAAAAAAGGTTCTGTTCCTTTTTTATTAAATTCGAAGAAATAATAATAAGAGCTGAACTGAAACTTGAGCGCAGGTGCGATGCACTCACATTAATTATTTATAGTTTTTTTTTCGTGATCATACTATTTATTACAGTGAAAGAATAACCGATGTTGTTGTTAGATAATAATCTAGACAGACTTAGTAAACTTATCTTGTCGTATAAGAACCAAGCAAGTGACAGGTTTTAACGCCAAGGAAATCATTAAATGAATGAACTCAACTTAGCACTCTACACGTGGTAAGGTGTTTGAATATTGATTTAAATCGAGAGGACAATAAGAAAATTTACTTGGGCGCCGTAGGATAGGTGCCCTTCACTCACATCGACAAGATAGCTCTAGACGCCTAATGCTGAGATTTTTGCAAATAAATCATACTGGCGACTATCTGATGTAGAGCAGTCATATTAATGTATGGACAAGACGACCTCTGGACGTCTAACATTACACTTCATCATCCCAGCCTATAAGTATACGTCCCACTGTGGGGCACAGGTTTCCTCTCAGAGTGAGAGGGCTTGGGCCGTAGTTCCGTCCTGGACACAGTGTGGATTGGGAACTTCACACACACCATCCAATTTTCTCGCAGGTGCGTGCAGGTTTCCTCACGATGTTTTCCTTCACCAATAACAACGTAACTGACCGGAGGACGTTTGTTGGGTGGCAGCATACAGCTAGTTACTGGCCAGCAGTGGTGAAGGGTACTAAAAACCCGATTCCCCCGGGTTGACTAAACTTCCGAAGTTACCAAACGATTCTCTTCCATTATTGCACTTTCAAAAAAAGGATGAATGGGGTTTTTTTAGTCTTTTTTATTTCAGGTTTACTTGCAAAAATTTTCACGCTCCGCCACTGCTAGCCAGATGGGTAGACAGAAAGCTTTCTTTTGACATGAGATATCTAAGGGAGACTTTTCGATGTTCACTCGCATTGGCTGTCTCAATCAAAGGAAATCACGCAAAAACTTAAATGTCAGTAGGTAGGTACGTACCTACTATAAAGCTTGAAAATTTTTGACGACTATTTTCTTCGTGATTAAGTAATAATATTTTGACCACAAATATACGGTCAATCTTGTTTCAGTAAAAAACAAAAAGCGAATTGTAACTATTAATTTTCTTTTCTTAAAAAATATTTTAAATGCTTTATCTTGTAAGCTTTGTAGTGCTTAAAATCTCTCTCTCCTAAAACTCTAAATAACCGTGGCTGCATGGATTCTATGGTCGTGACTTCTATGATTGCGACTCAATCTATTTGAAGGATACACGGAAAGAACATGTCTAGTCACCTTTTTGAAAAATGAAATTTTAATCTCAAAATGTAGAGCTCGCAAAGTACTATAAATTACCATTGGAATAAATATAGATATCTGAAATTAATATACTTTTATTCACTCTCAAAGAAATTATTACCATAGAAACTGTTCGTGACGACTAACTTTCAAATCACTATAACTCAAAAAGTTTCTTAAATGACTAGACATGTTATTTCCGTGTGCCCTTCATTTGTCTTAATATTTTTACTTAGGTACTTTGCACAATATTCGAATAAAACTGCTCAGAGAATAAATCCAATAGTAATAATAGCTTACGCCCGTGCCTAAAAAAATAGCTAAATAAACCTTTACTCCTTGGTTATGTCGAAAATTTCTTGTAGTTGCTTCTGTCATACTCGAGGCAATTGTTTATGCAATGCATTGTCTGTCAGCCTATCAATAAGTCAGCCACGATACTGCTCTAAGGGTACATATTGCTTTAAATATTTAAAATAAGTACCTAATCGTAGCTGTGAAGTGATCGCTCGACCGAATGAATGCAGCAATAAACTAGACTAAAAGGACTACTATGTAACCATCCTGGTAAACTATTTGACCATGGTATTACTAGTCTTAAAGTACAAGCCAGTGTTACCACACTCATATATAATAAAAAATACAGACTTTTCATAATTTTGACCGTCGCAGAAACAATGGTCAGAAATTCCACGGCTTCTAAATATTTATCAAAACTATATTCAGCATTTTAAATATGAAATGATAGATATAACGGGATACTTTTAGCAACGAAAACAAATTACGGCATGGTAACATAAATCTTACAAACCACCGCGTGACTTTAAATATTTAATTTAGCTCTAGCTATTCAATAAACTTATAATAGTATGGTATTATTAATAAGGAGTAACATTTTGAATCTGGCATGATTACTGTTAGTAGTTATTATAAATGAGTTTTTCTTGTTTTAAACAATGGCTTATATTTTATGTCTTTGACGCATAAATTCGTTATCGTTTTGGTCGAAGAACAGTAAGACCCCAACAAAACGAGTAAGTTTCGTTTTAGAACTTTATAGTAATTGATTTTTTGTAGTTTCTTAGGCTCAGCCTAGTTTGGCGCTTACCGGATAATACTGTTCTGTATAACCATGTAATTTTGTTCTTTAAATAAATAAACTATAACTATAACTAAACTAAACTATGAAGAGTGGTGGCCTATCTAATCTCAATCACTAAAACCGTTTACCCGAATTTTGTTCCACAAAAACTATTCGGTATTTAACGCTTCTTAAAAAGATCATTTAGAATTTTACCAGTAAAATGGTTTGGATCACAATTTCATTTAAGAAATTATTTTTTATATCTCCGATTTAAACGAAATAATTTTTATACTACAAAAAGATTAACTTTTACAGTAACTTTATTTTAAATTTATTACACAATTGAGACATAGTCGACGAAGAGCAGCTCTGTTTTACAGAGTTCCGAATCTGGTCAGTTAAGGCGCTTTTTGCATTATGTAACTCTAACCAAACCTAACGTGATTTACCCTACTCTAGTTTGGGGACATTAGGGATGATTTAGTGAGCATTGGGGATGGCCTGTGTTCAGCAGTGAACGTCTTTCAGCTGAACTGTTGAAAAAAAATTATGAGGGGGGATTTTCAGTGGGTACGTTTTAAATTACTTTAATGATAATATGAATATTACTTACTTATTACTTTAATGATAATATGAATATTAGACGACCAGATGGCCTAGTGGTTAGTGACCCTGACTATGAAGCTTGAGGTCCCGGGTTCGATTCCCGTGTCGGGGCAGATATTTGTATGAAAAATACGAATGTTTGTTCTCGGGTCTTGGGTGTTTAATATGTATTTAAGTATGTATCTGTCTATATAAGTATGTTTATCCGTTGCCTAGTACCCATAACACAAGCTTTGCTAAGCTTACTTTGAGACTAGGTCAATTGGTGTGAATTGTCCCGTGATATTTATTTTTTATTTATTTTAATATTTAGCGAAGCGTATCGAATGCCAAATGTCACAACGGAAGTGAAAATGTGCTATCAAAAAAATACTAAACATTGCATAGAGCATACAATTGTGACGGGAAAAGTTGTAATGGCAAACGATGTTAGTACGAAATGTTTTCCAACAAATTCGGGTTAACATGCTTAGTGATTGCTACAAGTTAGACAGGAAACATATCGTTCTTCCAACTATAATTTTAGAGCTTTTATTTGCGTGGATCTTTATAAATAAACTAGACTTTAAATTAATCGTGTTACGATAAAAATTTAGACACTCATTCGCCAAGAGTTAAAAGTCATGTCAGTAAATACCTACATAGAACATTGTCATTCTAGGCACGTCTAAGACGTGTTTTAGTTTTTATCGTAAGTAATTATGCAGAAATATGTTTAGTTTACACGACTGAGATGGTTTTATTGTTATTTAATTTAGTTTATAATTCTTTGGCCTGTGCGTGCACTGCAATAGAACCTATACCTATAGGCTGGGATGATGATGATGATGAATTTAGTTTTGGTTTATATATTTTTTAACTTGCTAAAATGCCGGTTACATGTCCTGCTCTACCTTTAGTTAGGTACAATCAGGTTCCAGTAATCACTAATGCGATTTTAATCGCTTTAACGATTATGTGCTTTATGAAAGTAACGGAACATTACCGAATTAGTCACACCCACCCCTTTACCATTTTTATATGTGTGCCACAATGCAACTTTTTCATACATTAACAAGACCATGTTTAATCTTAAAGCCTTTTTAATGGCATTGTAGACCAGTATTTAACAGTTATATTTTGACCAATGCGTAAGCCTCGACAAAAAACATTAGTGATTGAGCAACCCACGTCTAAATATGAGCAAAAATCGCTCCTTAGAGCCTCTGTAAATTGCGAATTTTTAGGCGCATGCGACGTGCATATGACTCATAGATGACGCACATTATTTGAGCTTTACGCCATTTTTTTACTGCAGAGCTGCGTATTCGTATCGATTCAAACAAAAATTCAAACGCGTGACATATACTAACGCATCGTCTGCGCGTAAAAATATGTAATGTACATAGGGCTCTATGCACGCCTCGTGGTCATGTCATACTGACGCTTATGATTATTAATGCCCCGTTGTTTGATCAATAGTTAAACACACTAATAGTTAAAATATATGGCAAACTTAACAATAGTTAACGCATTTCAAAGGTAATTTGACTATTAGTATCTTTAACTATTGATCAAACAACGAGCCCTAAGTATAATATGATTATTACTAAAATAGTCAAATTGTTTCTCTACAATAAAAAAAAATTGCTGCAATTTATTTACTAAATTGCGTGCAATAAACAAGCACTGATGAGACCTCAGCGTGATAAAATACCTACTGAATTGTAAGTTACGTCAAGGTAGATGAATAACTTTGTACATATAAGTACGTGAGTAAATATCTGCAGTCAATATTTTAACCACGATCATTCTTAACGTTTGTATGCGTCCGACGAATGTCATAAAACATAATTTAATCAAGCCGCACTCGATGCCTAGGTCTTGCGCAACTGTAAACACGACCCTTTGCATCTGATTTAGCTGCATAATAGCTATTCAATAGCAACAAAGCTCAGTCCATAAAACATTTGGAGTCATACGTCAGCTATGTCGGCGGGCGGCCGACAAACGATATGTCACGGCACGTAGTACAATGCAAACAGTCGGCGTCTGTGTCGGTGCCTGTGATGCGTTGTGCGAGTGTCACAACAGTCGCGGCCGCGGCGCCGCGAGCGCGACGAATGTGCGACAATGCCGGACCGCCGCTGCAGCGCGATCAAAGCCACGCGGTGGCGACAAAGCCTTTGTCCACACACAGGCCATTTGCGCACCCTCGATGCAGCGCAGAACTTGCGGCTAGATTGTCTTTGCAGCTTAATTCGCTTGCCTTCAATACGAAATAAAACTCTTTTGTCAGAATTTAACACCAAATCTAGAAAATAGTTTATTTCAGGCCATCTAATAATACAAAATCGACCGACACTGCTGCGTGGTCAAAGCCACCCGGTTAAGACAAACGCTTTGTCCACACACAGCCCATTTGCGCACCCTCGCTCGATGCTGCGCGGAACTTGCGACTAAATTGTCTTTGCAGCTTTATTTACTTGTCTTCAATGCGAATTAATAATAATAATAATAATAATAAATGTATTTATTTAGGCATTTTTTTAGAACCCATACAATTTAAAAAATAAAAATTAATATTAATATTACAATCATTCAATAACACATTATCATTTCATTCAATTTCAAAGCATTACATTAAATTAAAATAATATTCTCAGTTAAATAATAAAAAAAAGTTAAATTAAATAATTAAAATCATAATGATAAATAACTTGCAATTAATTTTTTTTTTAATTAAAACTCTTTCGTCTTGTTTCTTAGACTTCAACACCAAACCTAGAAAATTGTTTATTGCAGGCCTATTACCTAATACTACAGGATCGACACTGCTGCATCATCAAAGCTACATGGTAACTACAAAGCCTTTGTCGACACACCGGCTGCAGCGCAAGACTTACCAAGCTGAAATATTTTTACATCTTTATACGGTTGTCTTCAATGCAGAATAAACTCCTATTTTATGTTTCCTCTTAGAGTTTGATATAAAATCTAGAGAATAACTTATTTCAGGTGTAGTAATCAAAGTACGCAATAAAGTGGCAATAGTTAGGCCATAATAGCACGCAAAACAGACGGCTATCGGGGCCGAAAAGTTCTCGAATGGAGACCACGTACTGACAGACGTCCACCAAGGAGATGGACGGATGATTCAGTAAAGGCCGCATGTTTACGGTGGATGCAAGCCGCTTCCAACCATAATGAGGAGGCCTATGCCCAACAGATGACGTCCTACGGCAGAAATGATTATGATGAAAAAGTACGCGACATAGCGCCGTTGTAGCCACGCCATATCGTCAAAGTCTTTGACCACTCCGGCCATTTGCACAACCTCGATGCTAGAGTGGACTAAAAAACTGGACTGTGCGCAGATAGATTCGCATGAAAAGATTTTCAGTGCGAAATAATTCTGCCTTTTGTGTTTTTTCTGGTACTTTGCCATTCTAATTTCTTATGTACTTACTTATTCAAAGTATTCAAACCAACAATGCAAAGAATTTTAATATGGCATAGAAAACTAAAGAAGAAAAGTGGTGAAAGATAATGTTGAGACGAGTAAAGAATTCAGAAGAAGAGTGATAACCTGGAGATATAGGCCTTTGCTGCTCTTCTCACTATGTGGCGCTATGATGCGCGATAAAATAAAATTAAATGTAAGTAGCAAATGAAAGTAAACACGTTTTTTTTGAAAAAAATAGCAGGATATCACCCCAGCTCTACGAATTTTACTAACTCTAACTTTACGAACTGACTACTAAGACAAACTAAAGTATCATTTTCATCAATATCTTAGTTCTTGCTAACTCATTTTAAGTACCAAATCTGAGCCATTTATGTCCTATGTGGGTGGAATTTGTACATGCATATTGCTTATTTTATTAGAGGTTAACGGTAATGAGAGATAGCCAAGGAAACATTACTAGGTACTTATTAACTTCACCGTAATACAGCGTGTATTTTTCATACGCGAGTATATTTTGATGGCAATTAGTGTTGGTCCTAAACAACACATTTACATAAATTTCGTTAACATTGTGTATTTTTTTTCATACAAAATAATTGAGCACGCAATGTATTTGTTACATCTAATGTTATCGACTGATTGACGTTTCTTTTTACACGTTATATCGCGACAGTTCAATAAAAGTCAAAAATAGTAATCATTATTTAATTCTTTTTTTCAACTAATCACGCCGATTTGTCCGCCTGACATACTTATTTTCCACGTGTTGTCCATGCACTTCAATGCAAGTGACACATCGTCGAACGATGGACTCTTTCATACTTCGTAGATTGGTTTCTAATAATTAATCAAAAACGTATCTTATCTCTCAATTGGTCCACTGATGTTCGAGGTTGCGAGTAAACCTCGTTTTTCATAGCTCCCCATAGGAAAAAATCTAGCGGTGTCAGGTCAGGGGAGCGAGCCGGCCACCGACGGGGGCCAAATCGTCATATCCATTGGTCACCAAACATCAAGTTTGCAGGCATCAAGCAGTTCTCAGGCGTGCTGATGAGTGTGAATAGGCAAGCGGGAAATGTTTTCTACTGTTCCAGTCAGGATCAGGCTATCACGAATACGCTGCAGAGCCTTCACGATTACTCGTTGATTTCGCGGAGTCCGCCGGTTCGGAAATCGCTTTCTCTTCTACTGCTTTGTTGAGCTTCTCCATAAATTAATATCATATCAGCGAGTTCATTTGCAGGGAAATTCGATGACCGCGGCATTTTTAAAGAAATGTTTTGATATGCGACAGTGAGTTCAAAATTTAGTAGTCAGTAAACTCCTTTGACATAGCTACCAAAGAGCTCGCTCTAACCGCAGACTAAGGTTTTGACTATTTTATTGGTTTTATTCTTGCCAAACTTTTTGATTGATTTAAAGTTTAAAAAATAATTACGTTATCAAAATTGATTATGGGCGAAGTGTCAGAGTCAGCATCAATTCTAGGTGTAAACAATGTAAAATACACAATGCTATCGGAAATCTTCAAGTCCTACAACCACTTTGCTAGTGAAGAAAATGTAGTATGAAGTATGGTATTTACCTAAAGGTTGAAGCGATAGTTAAATAAAGACGTTTACAACAGAAAACTTAGTACGTAAGTATTTGAATTACACACAATCTACAGTCATTCATTAAGAGTAAGTACAAATGAGTCATTTGAAAGAATCTTCAAGAATACACAAGGTTTTAAATGTTGCTTTAATTACGCGAATTCACCATAGGGTGAATTCAAAAGTCCATCTAGTTCCCTTTGCTGAAATAATGTAAACAAACCGTTCCTCATTTGTCAAGTCATGACAATTTGGACGCAATACATTGCTGCTCGGTCGTACTTTTAAAAAAATGAATAACTCTTTATTAATTATTAACAATTTACTTTCACATATGTTTTGTACGGTCATAAGCTATATCTGGATAAAATATACGCCCGTATGAAAAATACACGCTGTATATTGTCAATGTTTGTCATATCCAACCAACACACTTAAAGTATACCGGTGTGAGGTCTGCCGTATCGTAAACGGTGTAAACCTCTTCCCGGATCGGTCAAGAAAGTTAAATAGTGTGTGTTTTAGATAGGTATGAAGGAATCTGGTCTTTTCTCTTACGATTATGAATTTGTTGAAACAATGGCAGTTTATCTTTCAAATTTAGCACTTTAATAATTATGTTAGATGAGTATTGAATCACTTTGTTTCCCATACTTAATTTCCTTTGTTCGACGTCTGCCTAAAACGCATTATGCTTGTGTCGCGTTTTGCCTAAACTTCATTACTATGTAGTACTGTACCTAATTCGCCATTTGACTCTGCTGTAGTCCTATTGCGTTTAAGTCTTATTACGACGTAGCCCAAACAGAGTTAGTCATAATGCGTTTTAGTACAACTGAAATTTAAGCATAGTGATAATTATAAACGTCGCGTTATATACTAAACGCGTTTTAGGTTTATGTAGTGTAGTATAGCATAGGAATAATGCGTTTTAAACAGACGTCGAACAAAGGCTTAATTTCATCATATCATCATCATCATGAAAGAGAAATATACTCACAGTGGTTTTTAATACATATAATTTAGTTCTTTTACAAAATAATATCAACAGAGCTCTCACGCGCGCTTTTGTCAAAACCATAATAATTCCCCCCGCGGCCCGGTCGCACAAGCCGCCCATCGCCTTGCTTGTCCGACCGGTGGCGCCATCTATCCCTTACAGCTCACACTTCACAGCTCGATACATAGCTAAGCTCGTTATAAAAAACATAGTACGCTAACATTCGGCCATACTGACCAATGTCTGACCTCAGACATGCAATATGATTTTATTGATTATACAATACAAATGATGAAGTGAATTAAAAATCAACACTAAGTCTGAAAGTAGTTTAAGAACAAATTAATATAATATTACGTTTAATTTAACAAGTCGACTCCTTGCAAACTACTTAAATACTAGTAGGTGTACTCATTAAATTTTGAAGTAAATGACTCTGGTGTATCGGCCATCCTAGCTATAGAATGACCCTATTCTAACAGTGAGTAAAGTAGGTAGTTCTAACTCGGTTCGCATTTGCGGCATCTTCATTCTTGCTCGATGATTACTACAGCCAACAGCAACGGCAGCTTATCCATTACAGTGTGTATTCCCATTGATGTATCATGGGTAGCGTCGGCAGCACGCTCACCCCGGCGTCTGACCCCGTCACTCATCGTTGGCAGTACGCTCGCCCCGAATGTACCACCTGGAGCGGCACCAGCTGCAGACTGTTTGCAGCACTAGGTTTCGTCACTTGTGGTCATCGGCAATACGCTCACTCCGAATGTACCACCGGGGCGGTGTCATCTTCAGGCTCTTCACGCCACCGGATCTCATTACTTGTGGTCATCGGCAGTACGCTCACTCCGAATGTACCACCGGCGCGGCGTCATCTGCAGGCTCTTCATGGCACCGGGTCTCATCACTTGTGGTCACCGGCAGTACGCTCACTCCGAATGTACCACCGGCGCGGCGTCATCTGCAGGCTCTTCATGGCACCGGGTCTCATCACTTGTGGTCATCGGCAGTACGCTCACTCCGAATGTACCACCGGCGCGGCGTCATCTGCAGGCTCTTCATGGCACCGGGTCTCATCACTTGTGGTCACCGGCAGTACGCTCACTCCGAATGTACCACCGGCGCGGCGTCATCTGCAGGCTCTTCATGGCACCGGGTCTCATCACTTGTGGTCATCGGCAGTACGCTCACTCCGAATGTACCACCGGCGTGGCGACATCTGCAGGCACTTCACGGGACCGGATCTCATCACTTTGGTCATCGGCAGTACGCTCACTCCGAATGTACTACCTTGAATCATGGACAGCATCGGCAGCGCGCTCACTCCGACATCTTTAAATAAAAATAATCTCCAAGCAGAATCATTCTTCTTAGTATCAACTCATCCAGTGTATAAAATATATGTTTATCTTTAATACCATGCATGTATGCATGCAATTGCAGATATTACGTTAAATATGATAAACATAAGTATTTATACACTTGGTTGTGATTAATAATATACATGTATTACATAATAAATACATTTAATATATGTATTTCTATCGTCTAAGTGGTATGTATCAATAGTATAGTGTCTGCCTAGTCTGTGATCAGGTCTACCGGTGATAACTGTCCCATGAAAACTATGATCCCTAATTTACTAAGTATTGAGATACCATGGTATAATATATATATATATACATATTTTGGTTATATACCGAACATTTTGATCGCAGTTGAGGGCTAGCAGGTAAACTAGCAATATCTATTGATAAAATGAAACATATTTTAATATAATCGTTTTATTAGTTTTACAACTTTTAGAACAAATCAGTTTTAGTCTCATTTCTCTCATTAACATAAAAATGGCTATTCATACCACTAATCTGGAAATCTACACAATAAAAATAATTAACTTAAAGTATTACTTTTAAACTAATTATTGATAGTTTGGTCAAGGGTCTGTTTCATTACTACGGTTAATTTTCACTGTTTAATTGAATAGTTTTCATTTCTAATCTATTTAAAGCTATTATTAATCATAATTTGGTCCGTTTTATCCTATAATCCAGAAACATGAAACAGACCCTTTCCTCAGTAAACATTTTTTTTTTTTATTATTTTCATTTTATATATTTTCTTTTATTTTATTGTATTTATATCTCTTTATTAGTCTTTTACCCCGACCGAATCTGAATCTTCGTCTTCCATAAGATTATCCGTGTTCATTTCCATTATAGTGTCTGCTTCCTTCTCCTCGGGCAGAGTGAAACTCACCCAAGACTTCATTTTATCCGCTGCATACACGTTTTGGTACTTTCTTTTTGAAAGACCGTCAATACTGCTAACTTCGTATCTATCGAGCCCAAGAACTTTAGTCACTCTATATGGACCACTATAACGTGGGAGCAGCTTATTGCTCTCGCCCGGGTTGTTAAGTTGCTTTTGCACCAGAACTAGATCACCCTCCTCGTATTCCTTAGCCGCTCGTCTTTTCCCGTTAAAGCGTTTTTGCATTTCCTCCTGGTTGACCTCAATAGTTTGTGATACTTCTTCTCTTATTTTATCAATAAGAGTTTCATCAGTGTTCCCATCATTTTCGGTTAAATCATAAAGATGTCCTTCAGCCAAATGGATAGTCCTTTTACCGAATACGACTTCAGTTGGTGTCTTGCCGATTCCTTTATTTAAAGTATTGTTTAGGCTCCATTGGACTGTGTTGATATGGGTGTCCCAATCCTTGTCATCCTGTCCGTGTGTTAAAGCAATCAGAGACGCTAAAATTGAGCGGTTATACCGTTCAATTTGGCCATTAGCTCTAGGCATGGCAACCGCGTTTCTAACATGTCTGATTTCTTGTTCTCGTGCAAATTCTGTGAATTCGTTAGATGTGAAGCTTGTTCCCCGATCCGAAATTAGTAACTTTGGGACGCCAAATATGCCAAAAACATCACGTAGAACATTAATAGAGGTCTTGCTTTTAGTGTTCCGCACAGCTTTTAGAATAATAAATTTGCTATATCCATCTATAACGGCCAATATGTATGTGTTTCCCACTTTGCTTTTGATGAAAGGGCCCAGATGGTCAATATGGACACTATGAAATGGTACTGGTGTCTTGGGGATTGGGTGAAGAAATCCCTCCTTTTTACCAGTTGGTTGCTTGGCATAAGCGCAAGGAATGCATGAGCGTACATACTTCTTGACAAAATTAGTCATGTGAGGGAACCAGTATGTTTGTTTGACTTTGTCAAGTGTTTTTTCAATTCCCATATGTCCACACTCGTCGTGAGACATATGGCAAACTTTCCAGCGCGCATCTTGCGGTACTGCCCATTTCAAAGCATTATCAACCTTCCTATATACTTTGCTATCCTTCAGTACATAATTGTTTTTAATGTCCTTTGCCTCATCACAGCTATTGTTAAGAATACATTTAATGAGCACCAACTGTGGGTCTGCATGTTGTATATCATCTAAGTTGGGCGATGATGTCGTTGATACTTTCAATACGTTGTACCCGAACGCAGAGCTTACATCGGTTGTTTCAGGTAAGTTAACGGGGTTGCGGCTTAGCGCGTCTACGTGGGACATTTGTGTCCCAGGCCGGTACTCAATTAAAAAATTAAATTCCTGGGCTTGCAACCACCATCTCGCGATTCTGGGAACGAGGTCGCGTTTTGCCCAAGTGAACCGAACAGCATTGCAGTCGGTTACAACCTTGAATTCAACTCCTATGAGATAGCTCCGAAATCGATTCAGGGAAGCCACGACTGCTAACGTTTCAAGTTCAAAAGAATGAAAATGCTGCTCTTCGACTGTAGTTTGCCTACTAAAGTAGGCCACAACTCGAAGAGGAACCTTTTCATCGGAACGTTGCATAAGAATTCCGCCTATACCTGTTTGACTGGCGTCCGTGTGCAGCTCAGTCAACAGCGCTGGATTGTAAATGGCTAGGATTGGGCGAGAGACGAGTATGTTCTTTATCTTTATGAAGGCTTCTTCTTGTGCTTGTTGCCAAACCCATTTTTCGTTTGACTTAGTTAAACATGTAAGAGGCTTTGCTAACGTAGCGAAACTAGGGACAAATCTGCGAAAGAAACTGGCTAGGCCAATGAACTGCCTAACTTCATGGACATTCTCGGGTGTTTTAAACGATGCTACTGCATCAGTTTTCTTTTGTCCTGGTTTGACCCCTTGCTCGGAAATTTCATAGCCTAAATATTCGATGCATGTTTTAAAAAAATGACACTTGGTCAGGTTAAGTGTTAAGTTGGCTTCTCTGAGTGCCTCTAACACTTGACGCAGCTTCAGCATTCCCTCTGTAACGTCTTTGGATGCCACGACGATATCGTCCATATAAGCCAGCACTCCCGGTATCTTTTTAGCATTTAACACTTTATGTATGAGCCTCTGAAACACTGCTGGCGCATTACATAACCCAAACGGCATTCGGTTATATTCGAAATGTCCATCTGGGGTTATAAATGCTGTCAGGTGTTTTGAGTTTTCAGCAATTGGTATCTGATGGTAACCAGATGTTAAATCTAGCGTAGTAAAGAACTTTTGACCGCATAAACTGTCTATTTGGTCCTCAATTAACGGCATGGGGTATTTATCTTTGTGTGTGCGCTTATTGAGCGCTCTGTAGTCCACGCATAAACGCGGATCTCCATTCTTCTTAGGGACCAATATGATTGGGCTTGCGTATTCAGATTCAGACTCGCGTATTATCCCGTTGGCAGCAAGGTCTTCAACAATAGTTTTAACTTTCTCCCTTTCTGAGATGGACAAACGGTACGGTCTATACGTGACGGGTGTATCATCTTTTAACTTTATATGCATTTCAGTCAAGTTTGTCTTGCCCAGTTCAGCAGTTGTGAATGCAAAACATTCTCTGTTATTATTTAACAATTTGCAAAGCTCGTCTTTTATAGGGCCCTGTAACTCGTCGTCTGTGTGTAAATCTGCTGGAGATATTTGTTTGTCGTCTTGTCTCGAAATCCTAAACACACTCTTCTCGCAGGTGTGTGTCGACGCTTTGATTTCATTTTTATTATGCTTATCAAATACAAATTCAGGCAACATTATTCCTCTAGCAACCAATTGCCCCTTTTTTAATTTAATAGTTGAAGTTGTTAAACCCAGAATCATTATGTTCGAGTGTCCCTTCTCAAAAGAATACAACCCAGGTAGAATAATGTATTCCGATCCTGGCTTTAAGCATATCTCCGACGAGACGTATAGTCTTACGGCATCTAAACACTCTCGAACGTTCACGGCCACTGCAGTCACTCCGTTTATCTCTACTGGTTCTTGTGTAGTTATTTCCGCTGGTTTGTCTAAGGCTTTAAACAAAACTAACTCAGTGTCCGTTTTATAAATTCTTGTTTTTGGTAATTCGGTGAGATTTTGGCCTATAAGAATGCTCGCGTTGTATGGCATCATGTGGTGTGGTACTACGTATGCGACAATTTCTTCCGTTACACCGTCCACTTGAACCCGTAACTTTGCTTGTGCACTGGGTTTGATTGAACCGTTCGCAAACCCTTTCAACATAGGTAGATCGTCAATGTCGTGAATTTGTACAGAGTTTATGTTGACATTGT
Organism: Archips xylosteana; assembly: GCA_947563465.1. Classification (NCBI taxonomy): domain Eukaryota; kingdom Metazoa; phylum Arthropoda; class Insecta; order Lepidoptera; family Tortricidae; genus Archips; species Archips xylosteana. The sequence goes on from OX387344.1 coordinate 7,708,096, forward strand.
CGCTAAGCAACGTGCATTCACTACCTAAGTCTATGAAACCTCTGACCTGACATTCATTCACCATAACGTCTTTGAGATATTTGTCACATGAATTAGCCGTTGATTCTATTCTGCTCACATTTTTAAACGCAGTAGACCCTGCCTGTGGCCTGATGCCACTATTAAAGCTCTTATCGCATTTAGCAGCATTGTGACCTACACGTTTGCAGTTGCCACATCTTACTAGATCTTTTGTGCATGCTTGGTAGCGATGGCCCGTTTCTCCACAGTTAAAACATTTACCGCCCGCAAACTTTTTCGCGTTATCCTCGGACGCTTTGTGATGATTTGCTGAACCGATTGTCGGGCGATCGCGAAACATTGGAGCACTCCTAGTGAAATCTTCTTTTTTTGTAGATATTTTCCTAAAATACGTGAGTACATCTTCTGGTTCCTTGAAGCACAAACCTTGAGCACTCATACGAACGTTATGTTCAAATATTCCATGGGTCAGGCAGTCAACTGCCTTAAGTCCTGCTATTTCGCACCTGTTGATAAGACGAATTTTGTCATAGAAATACTCCTCGTAGGTTTCGTTCCGCTTACTTTTACGAGCGAGCATTTCATGCAGCAGATCACCGTAGTTCTCCTCGCAGGGAAAAGCTCGTAAAAGTTTTTCCTGCCATTCGCTCCAAGAGTATTTGACGCTCGTTAGTCCATCATACCAACGCTTCGCCAACCCTGACAGGCGAGGTAGCGCGTAAAAAATTGTCTGCTTGTCAGACCATCCGTAAACGTAAGCTGACTCATTAATCTTTGAAAGCCAATCTTTCATCGACTGACTTTTAGCCTGTGGATTAAATTCGGGTATGACGTTTTGTGATCCATGACCCTGTGGAGCGCGATTCCTATTATCCAGTGCTGCTACTAGTTGTTGTAGGACAGAGGGCTCCGTCCGAGTAATATTGTCTTGCCTGCTTTTAGTTGAACGACAGCTTCGTTTCTTTCCTCTTTTACGTTTATGCGACCGTTTAGCTCGTACTGGTGAAGACGAACTCGCGCTAGACGAACTCTCGCTAGCTGAACTCGTACTGGCTGAACTCGAACCGGAAGAACTCGAACTGGATGAACTAATTTTTCGTTTGTGACCTCTGATCCTAGGTTTAGTTTTACTGCTATGAATTATATTCGACGAAATCGAACTACTGAGACTTGAACTTCTCTTCTTTTTTTTTTTCTCTTTTCGACGAGACACTTTCTCATCGGTCTTCATTGCTACAGGAGGGGTTCCCGGTTCAGACATCACTAATTAAGTACCCAAAACAAAAGAAATAATTGCTATCTTACTTTATTCAATTCTTTATTATATTGCCAAGTATAGCTAAAAGAAATATACAGATATATGGATCAATTTCAAAAAAAATCCGCACACTGTCAACGGCTCAATCAGAACAAAAATCACGATCGCCATTCCTGTGTAACGAAAGTTAGTCATACAAAGTATATGGGTAACTCCGCTACACAAAAATAATTAACTGAATCCTGTTTTTAATTAATCCCCTAATCGTGCACAAATTTCCCGAAAGCGACTCATATTATCGTATCTATCTCTATATCCATATCGAAGTCGAGCATTACCATGTACCAGTTTAATAATACCGTGCGAATCGTCTTGTCATCTTCAAGTGATCAGTTGAAAGGAGAAGGTCTTGGTTAACACGTTCGCTGCGGCAATTAGGTAGTTTAACTTGTCAATTGACCATACATGCGTACCTATCTGGTCACATTTACCCCATACTGCAGTAAACGTGTTAAGGGCAATTACGTAGTATAAAATTATGTTTTCGTAACTGACGTGGTTATATTTATTTTGTAATATGTACTTACGGTACAATTTTACATTTAAGTTGAGTTGAATTAGAATACCGCGCGTCTTCGGTAATTACCGCGTAGGTACCTATATGTATGGCGGCATATCAAATGGGGTGACAGATAATTGGGTCGAGTACGCTCTCTATTCCTTTTGGTATATTTATCTTACTCTATAGTATTGTCGCCGTGTATATTTGTACGTTCCGGTATAAGATAGAATAATCCCGCAGTGATTATAAGGATTCGGTTTACTCATGCTTTATTGTGTCACTAATAACCTCTTCACTACAAACTATTGTCCGAGTATATAATATAGATCTATTAAGCAATAAAATAATAATAAAGACTCTTTATTGTTGATTTCACCTATTCTCCAATCCAATATGATGAATATCATAAAATACGTAAATACATGTCTTATTCTTAACACATGATACTTGTTAATTCAATCTAATAAATTAGAAGTAATTTCGTTGTGCTTTGTTAAAAGAAATATGTGATCATTATCAGCATCATAATAATACTTCGATTCGATTACACTCTTATTCATCGTGCCGTTGAAAGGCTAAAACTTGTCTGCAAATTCATATCAAGTACAGCCGTACTTTCAGGGCATGTTTATGTCTCATATCATATCATATCATAACACATTTCAAGAAAAAAAACAATATCAGCACGATGGCATAACCTCAAATGTTAAAGACTCACCTTCCTTCAGATGAATTAGGCCTTCTAATCCAGGTTCTTGTTATCCCACTTCTGAGTTGAAAGAGAAATATACTCACAGTGGTTTTTAATACATATAATTTAGTTCTTTTACAAAATAATATCAACAGAGCTCTCACGCGCGCTTTTGTCAAAACCATAATAATTCCCCCCGCGGCCCGGTCGCACAAGCCGCCCATCGCCTTGCTTGTCCGACCGGTGGCGCCATCTATCCCTTACAGCTCACACTTCACAGCTCGATACATAGCTAAGCTCGTTATAAAAAACATAGTACGCTAACAATCATGATGAATTTGACTCGCCGTAATTTAATTAGCCATACTTACTAACTTTCGCCATAACATATATATGTATAGGATCGTGCTGTTTTCGGGATTTTTTGTAATGTCATCTTATAAAATGCAGTATGGAATACGATACAATACATTATGGCGCATGAAATTTGAGCAAACGATAGAGAACCAGGTAGGTAAGTATAAACTTACTTCATTACAGGTCACGGTGAGAATCACTAGGTGTGCAAGTCACGTTTGATATTGATATGTTTTGTAACCAATAAATTTTTCACCTCAATAGATATTATCAGCCCGTAACACGAGTAGTGTTACTCTCGATGGACCCCGCTGCATTGCAAATCGAACTCAATCAGCTGTCAGCTTTATTAATCCACTCTTCATTAGACACCTACCGTCTGATCTGCCGCTTTCAATTGAAACAATATTTTAATGCTTTGCCGCCACACGAATAAAATAAAACGGTAGAACCATAAACATTCCACATTTATATTCGACCTCAGCCGTTCGGGCGGACGCTGCGTCCCGCTCGCTCCCGTAGCACGTTCTCGTTCCCTCTGCGCCGAATCGTCTGCGGGAACCGAGCTCCTCGAGCCTGTTTAAGATCCCAGAGGGAGATAAAAATTGTATGGCTCATAATGTTTTAACAGTCTCATCGTTTGAGAGCATCGAGCCGAAGCCCAATTTAATTTTCCTCTTCGGGTTGGTAATAATTGAGTCGATTTGTTCTATGCGCGGGGCCGGGAGCGTCGAGCGTAGGGCATCGAGCCCGGGTTTACCCGGTCCGGAAAAAACCGGGTTTTCCCGGTTCCGAGGATTACAAAAAAACCCGGGTTTGATTTTTATAACTCGGGTTTTTCGGGTACTTTTAATACTTTTCTTTTTGTTATTTATTAAGTATAAACCACTTCGAATGCAATAATAAATGGAATAATAACACGCTCTGATAAATTATTACGTAAAAAGAAGCTTAGTTGCTACGTTCCTACTAGGTTCCTAGACTGTCACAACTAAACGTATTCGATGCGGCGGCGCGGGCGGTGTGAGTGAACGTGAGGAGTGTTGTTTGTAGTGTTCGGTGACGATCTTTCTAGGTGAGTATCTCTCAATTAATTTTGTTATACACGGTACTGTGAGGGTAAAAATGTGGCGGTACGCGACAGCGCGGCAGTGAGGGCGTTACCTATCGCTGGTATATGAACATTTAAAAACCATTCCACCTACTAGCGTCGAGCCGGAGCGTATATTTTCTTCGGCTGGAATTGTCGGCAATAGATAGAACTTTGGATGCCCTAATTTTTTTACGTTCATATTACTTAAGTAAAAAGAAAAACTAATAATTTAGTTCAGATTTCTGTCATTTTTTTGTTTCGTTACGTACGATATATTATTATTATCCAAAACGGATATTAATTATTATAAAGAAGAGTTTTATTAATGTTTACGGTAATTGGTGATTATTGTGATACTAAAAAAATCTATCATCATCATCATCATCATCATCATCAGCCTACGTTCGTCCACTGCTGGACATAGGCCTCTCCCATGGCACGCCATTGAGCACGATCCTCGGCCTCTCTCATCCAGCTCTTGCCAGCCGCCTTGCGAAGATCATCGCTCCACCGAGTCTGAAGTCGTCCCACGCTACGTTTGCCGATCCGTGGTCTCCACTCAAGAACTCGTCTACCCCAGCGGTTATCGGTTCTTCGGGTTATATGGCCTGCCCATTGCCACTTCAGCGTGCTAATGCGGTGGGCTATGTCGATAAGTTTGGTTCTCTGTCGGATCACTTCGTTACGAATTCGATCTTTCAGAGAAACTCCGAGCATAGCCCATTCCATAGCACGTTGAGCAACTTTAAATTTGTGGACCAGCCCTACAGTGAGTGTCCACGTTTCGGCACCGTATGTGATGACGGGTAGGACACACTGATTGAAGACTTTCGTCTTTAGACTCTGTGGAATTGGTGACGTGAAGACTTGACGCAGTTTCCCATACGCTGCCCATCCCAGCTGTATTCTTCTGTTGGCCTCTTTCTCGAAGTTGTTTTTACCCAATTGCATAGTTTGCCCGAGGTAAACATACTCCTTAACAACCTCGAGAATATTGCCTTGAACTGCAATTGGTTCCGGACTTACATGTTCATTGAACATAACCTTGGTTTTATCCAGGTTCATCCGAAGACCAACGCGTTGAGAAGAATCAGCTAGGCCATTCAACATATGTTGCAAATCTTGCAGCGTTTCCGCCACGATGGCGATATCATCTGCAAATCGCAAGTGTGAGAGGTACTCGCCATTTATGTTAATGCCACGCCCCTTCCAGTCCAGCGTCTTGAACACATCCTCCAATGCATTTGTGAACAATTTGGGGGATATAACGTCCCCTTGTCTCACACCACGATGCAAGGGGTTAGGTTCAGACTGCCGATTCTGGACTTGGACGGCCATAGTAGCGGCGTTGTACAGACCTCTCAACACTTGGATGTATCGCCAATCGACTTGGCATCGCTGCAAAGATTCCAGAACAGACCAGATCTCGATCGAGTCAAAGGCCTTTTCATAGTCCACAAACGCTAAGCACAAGCAGCCGATTATACTCTTCGGTCTTCTGTATAATCTGCCGCACTGTATGGATGTGGTCTATGGTGCCGTATCCCGATCGAAACCCGGCCTGTTCGAGGGGCTGGAACTCGTCGAGCCTTCGCGCAAGACGGTTCGTGATGACTCTCGAAAACAACTAGACGTGGCTTAAGAGTGAAATGGGTCGGTGGTTCTTCAAAAGAGTTTTATCACCCTTTTTGAAAAACAACACGACAACACTCTTACTCCACGCCTCTGGAGTTCTCCCATCAAAAAGAACAGTATTAAAAATATTCTGGAGCTCCTTCATTATAGGTTTACCACCAGATTTCAGGAGCTCAGTCGTAATACCGTCTTCTCCAGGGGCTTCTCCATTTTTAAGCTGTCTGAGAGCCATCGCGATTTCGTCCAGGCTGATTTCTGGCAAGTCTTCCGTAAAGTGGCGTGTTAATGCAGCTCTGGACTCCTCATTTTCGGGATCAGGTTGAGATGCATGCGTAGCGTATAACTGGCTGTAGAAGTTTTCAATTTCCGAAAGAATCCCAGACCTGGAAGAAACAACTACTCCATCTGTAGAGGTCAGCTTCGTCAGATGACTTCTTCCAAGAGATTTGACAAAAACCTTTGATCCCCGATTTTGCTCGATCGCTCGTTCTATTGAACGGGTGTTGGAGCATCGGAGATCGTATCTTACAAGTTTGCCAATTCTCCTGTTTAGAGCATGTCGTACTGACGAAGTAACTGGTGGGTGTTCACGTCGTTCCTCCATGAGCCTTAGTGTTTCTTCCGAAAGCTTCGACTTCCTGCCTTTACGCCGCAATTCGCAAAATCTCACACCTTCCTCCCTGAGGATTCCAACTACATTCTCGAGGGCCCGGTCAATGTCATCGCTATTTGTGGTTTCCAAAGCAGCGAATCGTTTCTCCAGATTAGACTGGAACTTTTCAGATCCGATTATAGTTTGGAGCAGGGATGGTCGGAGCCTGGATTTCATCAAACGGACACGTTCAAGATTAAAATCGATATTCAGACTAAAAAAATCTATACAACTTTTAAAATATTAGAACTGTTTTTGTAATTTGGAAAGTACTGTCTCATTTATTTTAAACCTTCCTCATCCTTTACATTTTGTACTTATTGTAGAAAATCGATATAAGAACACAGTTTCTTGTATTTTTAAAAATTATAACAAAAAGATCGAAAAGCTCGAAAAAACCGGTCTACCCGGGTTTTGATTACTCTTAGACCCGAAAACCCGGGTTTTCAAAATTTAACCGAGTTTCGATGCCCTAGTCGAGCGGCGCAGCTCGTAAGCGATATAATTAATTCATTCGACTTGCGCATCTGGTGCAATTACATTAAAAAGTCGATGAAAATGGATGAATGTAGATTTCAGTTTATGTGTGTTTGTTCTTTTTATAACATACTTATTTAAATAAACTTTAATATACATAAATAAACATTTTGTATACAAGAACAATTAACCTAAAACTAAAAACCTTAAGAAATATAATAATGAGTAAGTATAATAAGATTAATAAGTATTGTTATTTATCTGTTATCTTTTTGTCTGTCTGTGAAGACCCCTTAATTTTTCAGAAACACGTATTATGATAAAATTAATATCAAGTCTGCAATCCCTTGAAGCTACGCAAAAAATAAGTTTGTTCCTAAGTCCTCACGACAATAAAACACAAAGCTTATGAAAGTGGTAATTTCATGTAAAAACAGTGGAAATCATAACTCCCCACACCTAAAGGGTATTTTTCGTTGCAAGAAGTCTGTAAAAAATAAAGCCTCGCGGCTATAAAGGAAGAAGCCCGGAAATCATAGCTCCGCACAAAATGTTTTAGTTCTTCATAGAAAATATAGAAATGCTATGAAACATAAACTGCTTTTTATTTGTTTTTCAATTTGTATAGGTAGTCGACCAAGTAAATGCTTTTCCATTTTTAATGTCAGTTCCTACATAAGAATAAAAACAATAAGGCTAATTTTCACTTTTACCTGTAAGTGAAAATAGCCTTTGACGTTTTAAGCCATACAACTGACATTAAACCAGGTCGACCATGTAGGACCCTCAGAACGCGAATCCAACTCAATGACTTCAACTAGAGTAAATGTTGTACCTAATAGTCAAAATCGCAACCGAGTAAGAAGTAAATAATAGTTGTCATTTTACTTAAAACACGTTAAAAATTAAAATGTGACCCAATGCAACATTTTTACGGTAACGGTCTGATTCTTAAAAACAATAAGCGAGTGTATACAAGTAAACATTGTAAATTTAGCAACGTTATTATCTCACAAACAGGCATTGGTCACGGCAGTGCGCGACGGCGGCCCACCTTCGACATTCAAGGAAACATTTGTCGGCGCGACACAAAGCCTCCGCGTTTACAAATAAATAACTTGGGAACAACAAATATTTTAATAAGCACCTCTAAAGAAATTGTTGTACGCTTAGTTACTTGCGAGTGACACACATAGAGACGCATACGCATACGCCACCGTCTTGCGCGCGTGACAGTACTTCAGCATCAAGCAAATATGACCACACAACCTTTAAATTTAAGCACCATCTTCGCGTGCATTAACAATTTTTCAAATAATAATGCGCGCAGTCAGCATGACCAATGTCAAAGTGTGGAGCCAACCGGTGAATGTGGATCTTTTTGAAAGTAAGTTTTATGGCGATACTTGAAAGAATCGACGGAAAATTGGAAAAGGTAAGCGTGAAATTCTGGCAGATGCGAGATCGCTCGTAAATCAAAGGGCCGGTGTCTGGTCAAGAAAATAAATAAAGTTAATGCATAGTTCAACGTACTTACTTAACACCTTGACTTGGGCGAAGTAACACCGGTCATCTAATTTATTACCCCAGCTAGCCAACTTTTGCTTACGATGTTTTATATGTGCACCTTATTAGTTTTAAGTACAGAAGTTTACAACAGTGCATACAGCTCGCGCGATAAGAGTTTGGCTTTGACCGTTATTGCGCATTGGGTATCAACGGGGGTGCGGGGTATGCGCAGTAATCCCCCCCACCCGAAGGTCAAAGGCAAACTCTTATCGCGCGAGCTGTAAGAGGTTTAGAAATGCCATGCGAGGTACAAACGCGAGACGCATCTATAGCTAAAATGGCATACCTATATCGTCGCTACAAAAAAAAACCGCATCTCAAAACAGATGATCTTACTAAATAAACTTTACTCTTTCGCGTTAAGGTTCCTTTTACGTTTTGGTGTGGATTTGAGATACGAGCTTTTGTCCGAGTAATGACAATATTTATCTTATCATACCCTCTTAGTGTGGACGAAATCAATTGCTCAAAAATAGGTTATTGCCGAGATAGTGTTTCAAAAAGGATTATAATTTATTTAACTGGTGGGTGCCGTAATTTACTAAAACCTACGAAAAAATAAAAAAACCATATGCGCATTAAAAGCAGGGGAGGCAAAAACATGGCGATTTAGATTGTGCAAGGAAATACACACGATGTTATTTCTATTATTTCTGTTTCTTTATGTATCTGACAGAATAACAGCAAAAGTAGAAGAAAAGTTCCTGGTGTTCTAGTTTTATTGCCTATTGCTGTAAAGAAAAACATCTGAATACTTTTATACATCTTGCAAATACATATACATATTAATACAGGAATGTTTTACCAATCCTACAAATTTTAACGTTAATTGTACTGTAATAAGCAACTGCTGTATAGACAAATATTGAACCCCGCAGACAGCCCGCCGGCCTGGCAGACTCACGGGCACCACCTGATTTATACACTTACTGCAACCAGACAACGCTTGCAAGGTAAATATTTTTAATGAAATGATGAACTGAAGTAATTAATACTTACTTTTAATTCTAAGATAAGAGCGACGTAATTCTTACCTTAATAACAAACAAATAAAACAATAAATAAACACGGGAAAAACTTGACGCCAATTGAACTAGTCCCAAAGTAAGCAAAGCTTGTGTTATGCGTACTAGTCAACGGATAAACATACATAAATAGATAGATATATACTTACATAGGTATATATTAATCATCCACACGACTCGAGAATTTCGTTTTTTTTATACATAATATCTGCCCCAACCGGGTATTGAACCCGGGACCTCAAGCTTCGTGGTCAGGTTCCCTAACCACTGGGCTATCCGGATGTCAAGACAAGTATAATGTACCATTAATCTTTCATTACTGTATTTCATAATGTAAAAAACTGCGCTATCTATATGTGATGCATCAGTTAGAGAAGAGTGAGACTATTAAAACTAGAGTCTACGAGAGCCTACGCCGCTACGTGTCTGCTACGAACGTGTCTACGAAGGAATGATGTCACCAACCAAAGTGAAGTCAGAAAGACGTTTCGCCGCTGTAAACTCTCAATCAATGTGCGAGTATTATTTTGACGTCTGACAATAATTATAGTATATGCTTTATACCGTTTTAATACTTTTCCAGGCATAGTGCGTACATAATAATATAGCGACCACATAAATCTGCACAAAAATTCGACCTAGTTCCGTTTGCAATATGGTAGAAAATCAATTGAATTTGTTTAAAATATGCTTTGCTTCTAAATTAATTCTGCATAGGTAAACAATATATAACACATTCATTAGTTTTGTTGTAGCGTATCTAAATAGACGGAAAAGGGTTAGTACAATTTAAAAATACATCAGCGAAGTATTTTTAATTTAAAGCCAGTTGCTGGAAAAAAAAATCTATTTAATGTATGGAAATTTCAAACTTAACGACTAAATCTAAATTCATTTTTTTCAGCCAGAAACTATTAGTAAATACTTAAGTTAATTAACTAAAAGAATTTTTATGATAATTTAGTTTTGTATTCACACTTTGTCCAGAGCGCGAAGAACCTTTGTTTTTGTGTTATTTTCGAAAAAGAACATTACGTACCCAAACCGGCAACGCATAATAGCTTCGCTTACTAATACCGCTCGCAAAATGGTTCGCTTTCATCTCGCTAACTTTTTCGCGTCTTTTTGGCCCCGAATCCATCAATTCTCGTGATGGATGGACCATTGGACCGGGTTGGCAATCGAAATTCAAATTCGCTAAATCTTCCCACACGGCATCGAAAACAGGTCGGGTCGTTAACAGTGTGCGCGAGCGGCGCGGCGAGCGTTGTGTTTGTGTTTTTTTCTGTTTGCTCTGGAGATATTCGCCCGAGGCGCGGGTGGGGGGGAGGATGCGTCCGCGCAGACGCCCGGGCAGCAGAGGCGTGATTACAGGGCTGTGCGGGGCTAATCACTCGCAACACGGCCGGCCGCGCGCCCGGCCTGCACAGCAAGACGAAAGTGTCTACAAGAACGTCTTTAATAAGCACTAATTTACACACAATATGAGATTATAGGAATGTTTGTCAATTCTTTGTTAATTACCAGTGAGTTTTACCTTGGTCTCATCCGCATTTAGGTACAATTAATTAGTGAAATAAAAAAAAAGTTTAAATTAATCTAAATAGACCATGAAGTCGACAACTTGCAACGTGATACTGAAACTAGGGTCAAAGATCTGATGTTGACTAGAGATACAATACATCATCACCTTATCTCTCCAAAGCAACGTAATATTATACTTACATCAGTTTAACTAATTTATACTTTGTTAGTTTGACTGTTTGTAGGAGTCTCTGGAACTAATGATTAGATTAAAAAAAGTTAACTAATGGTAAGGTACAACACTATCGCAGACTAAGAAAAGCTAGTTTATTATCTACCCAGAGAAAGTGCAAAGCCACTACGGGACCAAAATGCTATAATATCATTAGTTTTTGGGCTTCTAATATTTGTAAAGCTGAAGCAACACAACTTCTATTATTTTAAAGTTAAAAGAAAACGTATAATATAAGCGATTCAAAATTAATCATAATAAAAAAGTGAAAATTTAATTACCATGGCTAACAATTGAACATGACACATATAACAACGTGAAACAATACAAGTTTCACGAAAATCCCCACACATTTTTCACATCACACCACATTGAGCTCGTACTTTCGTCGTCCCTTCGTCCCAGAGGTCGGCTCATTGTTGTTAATAACAAACAAGGCAAAGTCCGCCGCTAACTACACACGTTTCTCCATCGCGCGTTTTTTTCATCACCGACGCCGCGATAACGCTGCGATATGACGGCTGTCCCCTTAAGCGCAAAGCGGCGTAAACGCTGGGCTAAACACAGAAAATAAGGTCCAATGATCGCTTTAACTCGTACGTGTTAAAAGTAATTTGTCTTCCAAACTTAGTCAGTACTGTGAATGCAAAGTATTTCGTTCTTACATACGCCGAGGGTGATTTGTAGAGACCACAAATTGTAGACAGGATGCCTGTTGTTCCGTGGGCATGAAATGCAAAGTCTCGATAACTAAAGTCTGGTTAGGAAGGACTTGTTAAATAGGCATTTAAAAGTCTATAGAACAAATAGCTTTTGCCCGCGACTTCGTACTCGTTGACAATAACGTTAGTTGTTTGGATGACATTTTGCACACAGGTAGTTTATTAACACATATGATAATTTCGGAAAATGTGAAGTTCCCGTGAGATAGGTGAATTCTATAGAAATTACCTTTTTCCTAATTGAAACAGGCTTCTTTTATCCCGAAAAAGCGCAAAGTTTTGGCGGGACAGAAGTAACTCTTTAGATCGATTTAAAAAAAACTTTCACTAATAGAAAATATATTCTTGACTGTTATTATGGCTACCTACTTTTCCTCGGGAAAATGCAAAATTCACAAGGGATAGAAATTAGTAGATTCTGCATTTAGACCGATTTAAAAAATCTTTTACTTATAGAAAGCTACACTGTTTCTGTTTGACATAGGCTACTATATGTCAATCAGGGATAGTGTAGCATTCGATTGGTGAAAAGACTTTTAAAATCAGCTCCGATGTTGAATTCACTTATTTCTATCCCGTGGGAATTTGAAATTTTCTCGAAGAACAAGTAGCCTATGTCAATCAAGGATAGTGTAGATAGCTTTCTGTAGGTAAAAGATTTTTTAAAATCAGCCCCGAAATTGAATTCACTTAATTTTATCCCGTGGGAATTTAACATTTTCCCAGTGAAAATTTAACCTATGTTAATTAGGAATAGTGTAGCTTTATATTGAAGTAAGAATTTATAAAATCAGCTTTTTAGTTTCTGTGATTACTGACCCCCTACAAAAAAACAAACGAAGTTTTGATAGTGAAAAAATACAATACAGTACAATACATTGTTTTTTTATTGTTCACCACAAAGAAAACAATACAGACGAGTATATGGAAAAAAATGTACAAGGTAAGCAATAAATATGTAAGTCTCTAGCACCAGTATTTTAGGTTGTGCTTTGTCTATCTGTTAGTCAGTCACGATACTGTTTAATACGTATAAAAACAGAATAATAGAATATTCATACATTCTTTAGAGACTACCCGTAGTAACATACCATAGCTCCTGGGAAATGTCGTAAAATGTATACTAAGTAAAATAAATTTGAAGCATGCGGTAAAGTTTATTTTCTAACTATATTGAGGCACTATGCACGAGTGAAATAAAATATGAACGATGTAACGATTATCCAATTTTTTGTGATGTTCTAATCGATCCTTTAAAGCTAGGTGTAAATACGAAAAGAGATCAAATAATACACGCCATGGGCATAAAGATAGAGAATAACCTCTTTGCAAATTTGTTAAAAAACTCTTCAAATAAGTTTCTAAAATATAATTCCGAAACCGTCATTTGTTTTTGAAATAATAACCTTTCAAACAAATTATGTCGGAAATTACATAATACATACTAGAATCAAAAGATTAAAATTAACAACAAAACTTCCGTCTACTTTACGCGGCTAGTTACCATTAACCATTCATTAACATTTAATGCCGATGTATCGCCGCCATCATTCCTATTCGAGCTACTAAAATGTTTAGTCGAATCTAATACTCCTTCATTACCCTCCAAATGGTAATTGAAAACATTAGGTGAATTCATTTCTCGTAATTAATTACGTTGATTGTCGTAAGACAAGACAGCACCGAGCTAATTACTTGTGTCATATATCAAAGTCTGTTATATGTTGTTTACCATTAATGCCTCGAGAAAAAATACATTAATTTCTGTAATTAATTATATTAATCATGGTCATATTAACTTCATACGCATGTAGCGTAGAACACTTTATTGCTAGGTTTACTGGTAGAGTCAATTTTGCAAATTTTGTTGTGTTTGGTTTGGCTAATACAAGATGATTGTTGATCAGCATCAACTTTCGTTAAGAAAACTAACACGGGGGTCATGAACGCCAAGCAATTCTATCAGTAAGTTTTATATTTATTTATACATCAGAATTAATGTTTTATACCAAGTATTAAAAAACTTGCTAGAATTAAATTGTTATACTCGTACACACTCACCGCAGTGTCGCGTGGTTTTTTTAACGTTGGTCTGATACAAAACAATACACTAAAATTTTACAGCTTACTTCTTTAATTATGTTTTAAAAGGAATTTACTTTGATTGGCGATTTTGTTAAGTTTCTATCACGTAAGTTAATAGGGACTTGGCACTTGGCATGGTGATGGTGAAACAGGGGTTAGAAGTATTACACAAGCGATGTGACTGTACCAAGTCAGTAATAGCTTAGTTTCGTTATTCCACCCGAATGGTACATGTTAAACACTCCTCCTAATCTGAAAAAGTAAATATATAATGCATAACATTCATTTTCTTTTCATGGCTGATTTCGTTGATAAAGTTCCCGTCGTCATACACAACTTCACCCTGGCTGTGGAATACTTACGTGCTCGGCGCTAGCGGATATAAGTCGCACTTAAAAAAAGCTACTTTTAATTAGAATTTAACTAACTGTATGCTAAGCCACGCCGCCGCTGCGGCGACAGGCCTCATGGCGCGGCGACAGGCGTCAGCCACGCTTGTCAAACGTCACTCTAAAGCCACAATATTAGAGCAATTTTAATTCAATCACGCGACATTTTATTCACAATGCAATCGCTCCTACTCATTACGACTTCATTTTGTTATAACAACAATGCGGCCGCGTTTGCATTCATCCTCAGACGTGACAGCGCCTTTGTTCGGGAATCAATCTTGCGACGGTAATGACGCGAAATCAGTTCCAGTACACAATAAAGAAGTCGCTAATGTTTATTCCTTTTTTCGCGCTGTAGGTAATCTTGAAACGAAATATTAATAGTTTTTAATCGTAATACAAGAATATTGCTGCGATTGAAAGTAGTAGCCACCAAGCCACAACTTTATGCGGACTGCCATGACGTAAAGCTTGCATCATTTCCGTTAAGGATTTGCGCTTATTTTAATTGATGTCACTACCAGAAGCCTTCCAATTTGAAGTATCTTTCCTGTGAACATGAACAAAAACGCTAATAAGTTCAAAGTAGATTTTAATGGAAGTATTTTAACGGGCGGCGAGTCGGGTTTTTTGTCGCAACCCTTGCGTTGATTCGACACTTGGGAGCTAATTCGACCTGAGTAAATAGTCGCAGGCGCCTGTTGCTTGAGCACACAGTAATGTGTAAATAAAGACAGGGTGCGAGCTCCGACACTCACGCATCTAGTAGGTAGTTTATTTGCTATCTTTAAGGGTTACCAGTCCAACCTGTTCGTCATGTGTCTATTTGAGGCACTCGGACCATTATTTATAGGCATCTGCCTGACTTTGTACGTTCATAATTATATGTTTGCTGTTCAGTAATATTTCTAATTTAAATGCATTAGCAATGGTAACACTGTTATTACAAACAATTTTCATTGTGCTGTGCATTGTACTTGCATTATCATCTAAATCGTTAAAGAGTTCCGTCCTGTGTAGACTTAATAAACTTACATAAGTATGCCAAACTACTCAATCGGGTATCAGTAAGTGATCAAAAATGGTTCGCCAATTTTGATACCACAACTTACATACTTACACATCTACATACGAACGAGCAAGTTATAATGTAAAAGCTTTCAAATGTCAAATGCACGAAATTTACTCACAATAGAATCTACAGTGTACTCGTAGTTAATTAATACAAGTCAACTAATTGAAGATTAAACTGATATCAATTATCCACAAAAAAAAACTCGTCAGTGAGGTTTTGAAAGAAGTTTAGTGGTAATACTAAAGTAAATGTTAAACAAAACGAACATTGATGATAACCGAATGAATCATTTTTTGTTCACTCAACTAAACATAAACGGAATCACTTCACAATGTAGCTTATTACAACTTCGGAATGCAACAATAACAAACAAAAATGAATTAACAATGGTTCCCTACGTGTCAAGTCCCACACACTCGGCATTACAAACATCACACAAAAAAGAGGTCGCATCCTAAACGCGGCAACAAAAAGTGGCTCATACAAAACGGTACTGGCGGCCTCTTCAAAGTGAGAACAGTCATTTTACACCATCACCCGCACCGGCTCGCCTCACGTGACCTAATGACAACTGCAATTAATATTTCACGTATGAGACCTTATATTTATGACACAAATTGGACCGTAATTCTTAACGAAATGAGTTGTAAATTCAAACATAACTTGCAAAAGTGACAGGATCTTATATGGTTACTGCCGAATATTACTCACGTATCGAAACGAAAGAATGCACTTATTCGTTTTTAATATGAATAACAGCAATGACAATAACGCGAATACCAAACATAACGTCTAAGTATAGTGCATCTTAGGACCATAAAAGACCCTACGCTTTAGAAGAAACTGCAGTCAAATGTTATTGCAGTTGTATTTTTAGCTTTCAAAGAGGATCTTCAGAGCATAAGAATCTTTTACCTAAATAATAGTTCCTTCTGTCGGTCCGGCAACGAGCAAGTGACATTTTCATTTATAAATAAAAATATCCATTGGTGGCAGTGACAACTTACCTTCAGGAGCATGTTTGTATTCCACCAAATAAAACGTCGTAAATTTGACTCAAGTGTATCCCAAATATGTAGTGACATTGTGCTGCTCTTATTTACTCGTTATTTTTGTTCGTCAGTATACATATAGTATCAACCCCCATAGTAGTATGTTTGTAATTTTTTGACTAATATAAACAAAAAATGCACAGTCAATTGTGCACCAAAAAGTATTTTATTTAAGTCTTCTCTATGTGATTAATTACGAAAACATAAAAGTTTATTTATAAGTAAGTAAATGCCGTAAAAGTTTGTTGACGGAAGTGTTTGAGAAGGAATAA
Source organism: Archips xylosteana (assembly GCA_947563465.1). Lineage (NCBI taxonomy): Eukaryota > Metazoa > Arthropoda > Insecta > Lepidoptera > Tortricidae > Archips > Archips xylosteana. The sequence continues at coordinate 7,724,790 of OX387344.1, forward strand.
CGCTTGATCAAGCATGTCGTCTTTGCTCCATTGTCTTAACACCGGTAAAATACCGGTTATTAGTTAACTGCATTAAATATAATGTACTTATAAATACAATCATTTACCTTGAAAAATAAGCATTGTGTTATAATTGTGAATTATTTTTTACAAACTAAGTACATGAACGTTCGTCAAAATAATTAATTTCAAGCAAGGAAGCAGTTTTAATAGTTGAAAGTTAACTATTACTAGTTATTTGTGATACGAGGTTGATAATTAAGGTTTTACAAATGAGGTTACGAGTGATAAACCCGAGCCGCAAGGCGAGGGTTTTAATCGTCACGAGTTTGTAAAACCTTGCCAGCCGTGTATCATACGACGTTTTTCAATACATTTGTGAGAAAATAGGCAATTGATAACACAAATTTGAAAAATAATGTACATATACTATAATCAACAACACAAAACAACGCAAAGTTTTACAAAAATGGCGCGTCCGTAATGCCCATGCATAAGTTTTGTTTTTAATTAGGTTAACTAAAATTATCAGGCAAAATTTATTCGAATAAATAAAAGGTGGAAATCATTAAAATCTGAGGTAATTAAATTACAGTTTATAATAATTACAATCAATTTTGCAAATTCATTACTTAGTTTTGTATATTTATACATTTTTCTACGTATAATAATAATAATAGTAATAATAAATGTATTTATTTAGGCATTTTTTTTAGAACCCACACAATTTAAAAAATTAAAATTAATATTACAATCATTCAATAACACATTATCATTTCATTCAATTTCAAAGCATTACATTAAATTAAAATAATATTCTCATTTAAATAATAAAAATAAAAAAAAGTAAGTATAAATCGATATTTTTTATTTTTATCATTTAAAACTCTTTGCTTGTAAACTTTTAAAATGGAGAATTAAAAAAAATGTAAAAAAATCGCACTAGTGCGGTAAAACTTACGAGCCATGTATACATAATTTGAAAGTGAATTTTTCGAGCAAATGTATTGAAAAAGATTATACAAGACAGAAAAATATTATGCAGATAATTTTACAGTTTTACAAGCCACAGTACCTATCTAATACTCATCCTTAGAAAATTTCATACATCTTTGTATGGTGCTGACTTACCTATGGTGCTGATTTAACGTAGGATGATCCACTTCAAAAGCTAATTTGCCGCCCTGTTTCTTAAAAAAAATCTTAGCAAACCAAAAATTACATCCCTGTGAAACACCGATAGAGAAACAGCGGAACCAGTAATGGAATCAGCTTACTGCGGCAACATTCCCGGAGCGTTACAGCTTAGGGATATTTAAAAAACGAGCCTACCTATTCCTAAAAGGGACGGCAACGCACCTGTGATTCCCCTCGTGTTGCGGGTGTCCATGGGCGACGGTGATCGCTCTCCATCAGGTGACCCGTCTGCTCGTTGCCCCCTCTTATATAAAAAAAAAACCAGTAATAAGTAAGGTCCCGCTAGTATCCTCTGGGTCCTAAAAACTACTGCCAAGTTTTGAATATTGGCTCAAAGACTCAAAATTATTAAGATTCCTCTACATTATCTGTAATATTATTGTTTGAGATTTCATTAAACTGGCCCTTTAGACCGATAGCTCTGTTCACTGAAAAAAAAACTTCCTTCCTACCTATCTATGCACACCTACCTACACCTATCCAAATATAATTTCAGGGTGATGAGAACTCAGTTACATAATATAAGTTAGTAGCATTAAGAGCATTGTTACACTGGCGATTTGCGGACGAGATTTCAATTAAGAGCCAGTGTGGAAGCTTAAAATTCGGAATATCAGTAGATAAAAGACACACTTCGAGTGCCAAAGCAGATATAATTTATTTTGAAACAAGGAAACACCAGTCATTTTTTATTAAGGCTCTCAACTTATCCATTATAATCATGTGAGTTAAGTGTAAAGTACCGAAGGGGGCGGTCTCTGCGACACAATCGCCGGAACCACACCGCGGGGTGCCGAGGGGCCTTCGCCCTTTACCGTCCGACGACAACGATGCGATCCCGACACAGTGCTGAGACGACACGACCTCCGTATCGATAGCGTCTCGATCGAGCTATACTTCATTTAATTTAGAATTGAAAACCACAACATCTTTATATTGCGGCTCGTCAACTATTTCTTACCTAGCAAATAGTACAGTACAATAGTCTGGGAGCCGCAAAATAAAATTGTTTTAATGTCACTTTATTTGCGTGTCGTCAATTGTTACTCTAGTACAAATTCACGAGCCGCAATATAATGTTGTTGTGGTTTATAATTCTAAATTAAATGGAGTATAGTATCCAAAGGTTTTGTTTAAAAGAACGTTTGAGGTTACATTTTTGGTCCTCAGTTGCATCGACTTTAAGATACTTACTTATGTTTAGATTTTAATGATGAAAGTTTGCTGCGGAAGTTATCATTCATTACATTGCAATAGTGCATACAGTATATCTTTACAATTTCTTAATTGTAGAAACCATCACATTATATTCTATGTCAATTTATAATTATATTATATTATATTAATTAGCCTGAAGAAGTGTCCCACTGCTAGGCAAAGGCCTCCCCCATTTTCACCATTCCTCCCGCTTTTGTTAAAATGAAATAAAGTAGACGACATGGAATAACAATTGAAATAAAACAAGATGAATTCATATAACGTTAAATAATAGCTGTGTAATCCAAATTACAGACTAAAAATATGTTTAAAAAAATCTTGAAGTTGTTTTGCTCACGAAGGCTGTTGCTGATATTATAATCTATTCAGATATGACGAAGTTTGTGGTGGACACTTACAATGGTCACCTGATGACACCTGCGCTGTGGATTTAATTATTCTCGTGGTATGCCTAAAGGTGGTATTAGTTTTCAGTCTGGCATTTCGCCAGTACATTTTCACCAGTGAAATGAACTTGCCACCAAGTAGGCAAGTGCGAGTGTAAACCACAGTTAAACGATTAATGGCTGATTGCGCCCGCGCGCCGCTCACACTCAAACTACTGAGGTAATTGAAAATTCACTTTACTGCCTACGTACGTTTTCGCGAATAACAGGTAAAGTGAAATTATGCTGTAATCCATACAAATGGCTATAAGTATTATAATAATATGCGGAGCATAAAATAAATAAAAAAATATAAGTTTGTTTTGCATACATAATTATAGAGGTAAACATATTGCATATCAACAAATAACAAGAACCGGTCGAGCGTGGAACCGTCTTAAAGAAAAAAATAAAACTTTGTAATTGGTGAAGGAAAACATCGTGAGGAAACCTGAATACACCTGCGAAGAAATTCAATAGTGTGTGAGAAGTTCCCAATCCGCACTGGGCCCGCGTGGGAACTACGGCCCAAGCCCTCTCTTAATGAGAGGAGGCCTGTGCCCTGCAGTGGGACGTATATAGGCTGGGATGATGATGATGAATTTGTACTTTATTTATTTTATTAACTTTTTGTACTTTATATACTTAATTTTTTTATATTATGAGAGGGAGGCAAACGAGCGAGCGGGTCATCTGATGGGAAACGATCACCACCGCCCATGAATATCAACAACTCAAGGAGAGTCACTGATCTGTTGCTGGCCTTTAAAATAAGTACCTATATAAACCCGTTTCTTGAGAGCCCCTATGTCATAATTGCCTGGCAACACTGCTGACGGAAGTTTATTCCAAGTTTCACTGTACGTGGTAGGAATTCCGGAGAAAACGGACAGTGGTAAACCGCCATTTATCAAGATGGTACTTTGACTTTCGGCGGGAGATGCGATGGTGGAATTTCGCAGCAGTCGGAGCACTCGCCGTGGTAGAGCTTATAGAACACATATAGAGAACCTACGTCCCTTCACATGGACAAGGAATCCAAACGATCGTAAATCATTGACTGATCACCCACAAGTCGAGCTGCTCTACGTAGAATACGGTCAAATAGAAGGAGAATATATTAGGGGCTTTATGAATTAAAATACTTAGTTTGATTTTTGAGATTTTGTGGTGTACCTATGTATATTTCTGTCCTTGGCTGTATAGACCCTCAGTGCGCAAGTCCGATTTGCACTTGGTCGGTTTTTAGGGTTCCGTAGTCAACTAGGAACCCTTATAGTTTCGCCATGTCTGTCTGTCTGTCTGTCCATCCGCGGCTAAGCTCAGAGATCATTAGTATTAGTAATTTGGCATGAATATACATATCAGTCACGCCAACAAAGTGGTAAAATAAAAAATAAAAAATAATTTTTTTGAGAGTACCTCCCATAGACGTAAAGGGGGGTGATTTTTTTTTCTCGACTAACTCTATAGTGTGGGGTACCGTTGGATAGGTCTTTTAAGGCGAGGTACCTCGAAGAAACGTAATTTTTAATTTCATTTTATTTAGAAACGGTAATGATTAAACACGTGAAAAAAATATATGTTGCTTTTGAGACCTTTCTGTAAGTACGTCGGGCACTCGTTACATAATTGGACAAACTTCGCTCGATAGAAAAAAAATCCAAACATACCCCTATTTTGTACCTTTAAACTCATTTCATTTCAATATTATACTACTTGATGTATTGAAAGTCACATCAAAATAAACGTCTGTAATGATGTAATGTCCGTCGGGTTTAATTTTGTTAATTTTGTAAAATATATAATTTTTAAGCCAATATTAACGAAGTTCACGGCACGATTTACTGGCGCCCCGCTGCCAGCCCGCCGCTCAGTCCCGAGCGGAACGTGTTGGAGGTCGGACGCTTGCCAATTTTTGAAGCGCTCCACATTAAGACTAAATAGGTATCCTTGATGTGGGTAGTAGTATCGTCATTTATTTCTGTTATTTACCACTACTCGTATTCAATGTAACCGCCACACACAAAAAGAAACACCCATCCACGCAACTATACACAGTACACAGTGTACAAAGAAAAACAGTACGAGCACAGAGTAAAAATGTAACCAGTTATTCAACTTCATACTAGAGCGCCCGAATCGACGCACGCACACAGCCAAGCGTATTACACGGCCGCTAAGTAATCTTCGGAATACAAAACAATGCTGCAGTCCCACGCGGTGCGCCGTCTATGACGCTTGGCTGTGTGCGTGCGTCGATTCGGGCTCTCTAGTGTGAAGTTGAATAACTGGTTACATTTTTGCTCTGTGGTACGGGTCTATCAAATTTTTTACAAGTGCCTGTAATATAAATTCGCAATTATTGACAAAATTGCCACAGTACAAAGTTTACTAATGTTACCGCTGCAATCGCCGAAATGATAATTCTTATTATTTCAGCATGAAGGTGACAAAGATGACTGTTTCACACATCTAAATATACACGATGATTTTTAATCGGTGATCAGGAGTTGAAAAATCGTGATCCCTAGACAAAATGGAATTTAATAGACGAGATCTTAAAGCAATGAGGTCTCTGGTTAATTAATAAATAAAAAAAAATGTTAAAACTTCTTCCATCCACCGAATGCATGTTCATCGTACATTTGTTTTAGTTAAGTAGTTCTGTCAAGTTTAGTGTCATCGCTTTGGCGGGAAATATGACAGGTCTCACGTCAAAGTTTGTTAAAGAAACTGACTTGTCAAAGAGGTTTCAGGCTCATAGACTAAACCATGCGTAGGGTGACAATGATTTTAGTTAAAAAGTGATTTTCCAAATAATTATTGTTTAAAAAAATTGATGGATTTTTTCGTGTAACTGCGACTTAAACGTGGTCGCCATCGAATACTGATCTAGAAAAATTGGTTCCTGATCACCGATTAAAAATCATCGTGTATAAAAGAAGAAACTGACTGACTAAATGACTGAAATATCAACGCACAGCCCAAACGGCTGAGTCTAGAGATTCCAAATTGCCAAAAGGTTCCTTATAAGGTCTAGAGGTGCACTAAGAAAGGATTTTTCAAAATTCACAACTTAAGGGGGTGAGACGGGGGTCCGAAGTTTATATGGGGAAACAAGATTAGTTAGACTATTTTATTCGAAATTTTTCAGGAGAACTAACGATAAATGAGTAAACACGTGTTTCAGGTTTTTTGGGAATTCAACCCCTAAAAGAGGTCACAAGACCAACATAAGGGACAAGGTCTGGAAATCAACATGGGTATTGTTTCTATGGTTTAGGGACCTTATCGGGTCACGCTGGTTACGAAAACAATAACAATTTTAAAATCCAACGTGGCGGACGTGAAATACCATCTCCCCCGGTGGGGTGCGAGGCGTTGAAATATCTAAATATCAATATGGGTGTAGTTTTAATGTTTTTTTTGGGACGTTAATTACGAAAATGACATCGATTTTGAAATTTAATATTGTGGACTCCTGACACCTATCATTATCCTAAAGTTTATAATCTCAGTGACTTTTAGGTTATAAACAATATGGAAATGACAGGTGTCAGGATTTACTTTTTAACTGCCGACCACTATGTATATGCTCATTTTTTCATAAATCTCAAATTCGGTTTTTACAATATTGACTTAGACCGCTGACTACCGAGACAGTGCCACTTTTAGCAATTTTTGTAGTGTGTGGGAGCGTGAGAAGTATGGTGTCATATGGCTTACGAGGCTCCTGCGAGTGTATACATATTTTTGACCACTTGATCCGTGAAGAATGACCGACAACTACCGTTATTTGTATTTTAGCGCCATATATAGTTTAGTTTTGTATCTAACTGAAATTCTGGAACTGTACAAGCTGCGGACAAAGAAGTATCCACTTCGAAAACGTTTCATATTTTACATTTATAACACAAAAGTAATTTAAGTAATTGCACCTAAACATTTAAATTACAGCGTGATCTTGGTCTCGGTCGCAACTTACACTACTGTAAATTATATTACACTGTTGCTTGCAAGCGTGACCTCCGTCGGCGAGTTCACGGCGCGCGCGGCGATCGTAGCTTTTGCGCGGGCGGGGTGCGGGGTGTAAATTAACGTGGCGCGCTTCAAGAACCTCGCCTTAACACCTTTGCGGGATTGCTAACATGATTTTTCTATTCAGTGATCTGTTTGCGAAATATTCAACATTAAAGTGAAAATTTTCATTAAAATCGACCGTCCCCCCCCTCTCTAAAATCTAAACTGTTGGGTGGAAAAATTTGAAAAAATTCAGAATGGTAGTAAATATATCAAATTTACTAGGAAAATTACAGCGGCTAAGATTGCTTGGAAATTATTTGTAATTTAAGAGTAAATAGTAGCCTAAGGTATAAAACATACCTAGACTTGGATGATTCCGTACACATACGAAATCCTAAGAAAAATATTACTTGATTTTTTCGTAAGGGCTACGGAACCCTACCTTGGGCGTGTCCGACACGCTCTTGGCCGGTTTTTAATGTAGGCAGAGCACTCGAAACGCTACATTTACATTTCGGGCCTACTTTTAGCGGGCTACAATACTGACAGCAATTACTAGTAGGTAAGCTTAAATTTACCTAGAGCTTTACATTGTATGTATAGGGTATCAAGGGGCGTTTATTCGAGTGTTTCAACTGTCTTATTTATCTGATCACATCTCTTTAAGAAATGGCTGTAGATTTTGATGGTGCTTTCGGTTATATAAAATTGGAGGTCCTGTACGTCCATCATATCATAATATGGTTTCAGCGGATCTATTCGTTTAAAATTATGACAGCTCTTTCTTCTAGTGAAAAGGGTAAAGGAAACATATCTATTCTGTGGCATTATTGGTAAGTACATAATCATCCGAAGCAAAGTTATAAGAGTTCAAAAAAACGACGAAACGTTTCGAGAAAGGGTAGGTGCCCCCAGATATGTTTTTTTTTAAATTTGTTGTATTTTTTTAAATATGGAAAAATAAATTATAATAATTATTTTTCCGTGTTCAGGAGGCGAAACTCTTTCGTTTCCTGTAGTAATTTTCAGGTGTTAAAAAAATGAAAGGTTGTCAATTAGGTACTTTAATTACAATAAATATCAAACTATGCCAATTGCCCCCATGTCTCCCTATTTTGACGTCACTGCCCTGAGATAACGAGGTCTAATTACAACAAATACTTAGTAAAAATAAATTGTACGGAGTTAAGAAACCCTTCATGTACGAGTCCGACTCGCCCTTGGCCGGTTTTTAAAGGACAATATCAACTCTATTAAAAAGATAAACAGATGATATTTAATTTCCTAGAACCCTACAAACGTTATCTCAACAAAAATAATTAGCGGGTAGGGTGTCGGCAAAGCTACAAAAACTGCAAATCGAGGGACGAACGGATAGACACAATGTGTTAGATATTAATTTCAAAATTATAGGCTACGGCTCTCTGTGCCAAGGTGTTCGGGCAAAAACACCACCAGAAGTGCCAAGAGAGCCCAATTTGATTACACTCTGCCCGTGTAATAGCCGGCATAGCACTCAAACAGCTGCCTCTACAAATATTTATTATGTGCACAACCTGATTTGTTTGAGAAATAAACTGTGTGATTGTTCGAAGCGAGCGCACAAGACATAATACTATAAAAAATTCTTATGTGTTTCTTTTTCACTCACATAACAAGATAACATAACCCTTAAATGTGTGTAATTGAAGACTGTTTAGATAAATTATATGAATTAAATAATTAAGCATTATTTTTTGATTATTTTCCATCGTAGGCCTCATCTTCGCTTTCGCGTCAAACGCAAGCCTATACGTATTACTGTTTAAAAAAAACATTTTGAATGCCAAATTGATAAGACTTGATATTTTTCTGCTGCTGCTTTCTTTATTTTCTGCTGGGTGAGAGGAGGTCAAAAACATTTTTATATAATATTTTCTAGGATCAATAGTTATAGATGCTTGGATGTTTGTTACTCAATCATGCAATAACATCTGAACCGATTTTTAAATATTTAGCTTGTTTTAAATAAAACAATACTTAGATATACAAATATTGCTAATGACCAGGTAAACTCTGTCACACCTAAATTACAATATTTTGGCTTCATATGTTTACTACAGAATGATATAAAAGTCCTACTCGACAATATCTTTAACGCAGTCTATGAACACTTTTATTTTTAAACTAGAGGAATTTTCTGCGCATTTAAAACTAATAAGATGTAATACAGATGTCGAATGTTGCATACATACATACTAATGAATGACGCAAAACTTAAATACAATTATTTTTCACCTGTTCAAATATCTATACTTTTTTTTTCATTGTCTCACTGGAAACTCCCACAGGGAAGCAAGTCAGTCGGTGGTCGATCAAATATTAGAATAAAAATGTATGAAATAAAAATTAAACCGGCTTCAAAAACCTTAAAAATTACTTTTTTCTGATCGCTTAAGTCGGCACTTCAACAAGAGCCAGCAGGAGATGTAGAAGCCTTAGTATGTAGGTAAGGTAGATGATTAGGGTCTACTCCTGCTGGCTCGTGCTGAGGCACCAAAACTTATTTTCATGTTTTTTTTGAGTCGGGTGAATTTTTAATTAAAATTTTTCCATTTCTCGCTTTTTAGTATAACTAATCTAATTTGTAATGAATAAACTAAAAACTGCTGGACAAACGAAAATATTTCACCATTAGAATGCTACATTATTCCTGAGTAACATAGGCTATTTTTTATCCTGGGGAAAAATTACAACGCGTACAAAGTCGCGGGAACACATCTAGTTCAATATATAGGTAGGTACAATACCGATACAATATAGATATTTCAATCATGACATCACTATTTGTATTGCTATAGAATGTAACTTTATTAAAACGTTTATTATTTATCGTACTTTAAGAAAATACTGCATATATGGACTCAATTTGTCTTAGATGAATATTTTATGGGATCAAAGAACAAAATTAGACAGTTGTCGTATGTTTTATACCTCGCATTTAAAAGTTAATTTTTGCGTAACTAAACGCAGTCACATTCTACGGGAGCTGTCATCGAGAAAATAAGTGATTGGAAATAGGTACTATATGAGCAAATGCACGAGATACCCAAACTAGTACAACGTGCCCACCAGGTTTCCGCAAGAGTCTAACCACGCATTCCTGAGGCCATATGGAGTAATAAATGTTATCTGAACCTAGGTCGAAATATGCTTAGTTTTTGAGATATTTCCATTTTTATGTTTAAATTTTACTATGAAAGTGGTGGAGGTGCTGGGATTGCGTATTTATTATATATGAAAAAATAAAAAAGTTAAAAAGCATAATTCGACTTAGGTTCACATAACATTTATTACTTCACATGGCCTCAGGAATGTGTGGTTAGACTCTCGCGGAAACCTGGTGGGCACGTTGTATAAGTCCCTACAATATTTGAAGAGTTCCCTCGATTTCCCCGAGATCAACTCATCACGTTCTAACTTTGGTGAAAACAGAACCTCATGGTAGTAAGTATTCCCTGTCTAACTAACAAGATTTTTACAATTCAATCTGTAAATGACGTTGTTATGAAGTAATAAACCTCCTTGTTTCGAAGTAGGTTAAAAATAATCAGAAACCAATTATTGTTTTTTGTCTATCTTAATCCTAACATTTTAAATGTACCCCCAACGAAATTCTCAATATTTCATGTTTGGTTTATTTCGGTTTGTCTGCACAGCTGATATGAAGGGTAAGGAAGGACAATTCTACTAACTGTTATAAATTAATTTAATATTTTTACAAGCAAAAAGAGAATTTAAAGGAAAACTTTGTTATTTGTCTCGCGAAATATCTGGTTAACGACATCTGAATAAGGCCCGATTTTTTAATCCTCAGATAAACAACCAGATAGTATTTATTCGACTGATAGCAAAAATAAATATTTTTTCAATTATCAGTTTGATTTTATTCTACGAATAAGTCGCTATCAGATGAATAACTTTATCTGCCCTTTGAGGGCTAGATAACCCAAAATTCAACAGTTAGACTTGAAAACCGATGGTATTACAAATAAATGTGGTTTTACGTTAGTCGTTACTTGATTTTTCGTTTCTTACAAAGCAAAAGTGCGATTATCATGGATAGTTTTGATATAATTGATGACCTAGCTATTTAGTCTAAGATCCCTCTATAAGACGACCTTCACCGAGCTGGTTAATGGATGAAAAGTATTTAATATTAAATAAAATAAATTAATAAATATATTGCAAGTGGGTTGACTAAAAAATTTCAGTCCAGAATATGATTAATTAACAATTAAAAATATTTTTTTTTCACTGGTTTGGTTTATAGTGAAATTCCATACCAATCGAAAGTATGAAGCCCATAGAATATGCAAACGTTAGGTTGACTATTTTTTTCCCGTCACAACTCTTGAGTAGGCAGGTATAAACAGTTAAATCGATACTAGTAATTTGCACCGGGTGTGGTTAATGAATTAAAGTTAAATTAAAATAAAGATTATTTCATTACGAACACGGTGGTATAGGGTTGTCTGCGAAAAATCAGTTCTGAATTTCGGTTGTCGAGTTTTAAAAAGTGAAATATTGCTGCGAGTGAATACGTGCGACACGACAGAGAGGTCCCAGCGATCCAATTCGTATTAAATTTTTTAGTCAACCCACTTGCAATATGTTTATTAACATAATAATATTTTCTCAAACATGCTTTGAAATGTATGCGTTAATGTCACGAAATGAAGCCATGAAGTTTGTTGTTTATGGCTCCCTACATTACTTCTTGGCCTAGGCCATAAAAGTAAGTATGAAACACCATTATTGTCCGCTGCTGTAACTTTTTAAATTTGCTTACTAACACTAAACTGACAAAGGAAAAATTACATACAGCCAACTTACGACATTAAAAAAAATCTATCTTCTTTTATTTCTATAAAACCGCCTAAACTACTGGTGATGGATGGATGGATGTATGGATGTATGGATGGATGTATAGATATATGGATGTATGGATGGATGTATGGATGTATGGATGTACGGAAGGATGTACCTATGGATGTATGGATGGATGGATGGATGGATGTATGGATGGATGGATGTATGGATGGATGTATGGATGTATGGATGGATGTATGGATGGATGGATGTATGGATGGATGTATAGATGTATGGATGGATGTATGGATGGATGGATGGATGGATGGATGGATGGATGGATGGATGGATGGATGGATGGATGGATGGATATATGGATGGATGGATGTATGGATGGATGGATGTATGGATGGATGTATGGATGGATGGATGTATGGATAGATGGATGGATGGATGGATGGATGTATGGATGGATGTATGGATGGATGTATGGATGAATGTATGGATGGATGTATGGATGGATGTATGTATGGATGGATGTATGGGTGGATGTATGGATGGATGTATGGATGGATGTATGGATGGATGTATGGATGGATGGATGTATGGATGGGTGGATGTATGGATGGATGTATGGATGGATGGACGGATGGATGGATGGTTGGATGGATGGATGATGATGATGATGATGATGATGATGCATGTTTGAGAAAAGCTCTATACAATCCTCGGCCGGAAGAGGGATTGCTGGACTCGTTTTATCCGGCCTCGTCTACGACTCGGCCGTATACCCCAAATCTCGTCCATCAATCCCTTACTTCACGGCCTCTGCAGTAATGTACTATTAATTTAACATAAAATACTTTTCATCCATTAACCAGCTCGGTGAAGGTCGTCTTATGGAGGGATCCCGTACTAATTGAGGAGGAGGCTATAATAAATGAATTCATAAATCCTCCGGAAATAAAAAAAACGAATTGTCAGACCCAGACTCGATCAAGTAACGGTTAAGTAACCATGTGGGATTTAAGAGAATACACCTAACAGGCGATTAGGAATAAACTAATTGTAAAAATTACACGAGCTTATAATATAACAAAGTACCACCAAACAACATACATTAATCATAATGTTTAAATTGTAACTGATAGTGACCTTTTTTGCTTTACCTGATAAATAAAAATAAATAATAAATAAATAATAAATATCACGGGACAATTCACACCAATTGATCTAGTCCCAAAGTAAGCTTAGCAAAGCTTGTGTTATGGGTACTAGGCAACGGATAAACATACTTATATAGATAGATACATACTTAAATACATATTAAACACCCAAGACCCGAGAACAAACATTCGTATTTTTCATAGAAATATCTGCCCCGACACGGGAATCGAACCCGGGACCTCAAGCTTCATAGTCAGGGTCTCTAACCACTAGGCCATCTGGTCGTCTAGATAGACAATGAATTGTCTGTACCTACTGTTCTAACATTCGTTCATGCAATATGTTTGTTTCATCCCCCTGAAGTTAGCGACTTCTTACTTAGTTAGCTATTCGACAATTTATCTGAGGATTGAAAAATAGGCCCTAAGGTAAGACGAAGTGAAGCCTCAGTGATATGATAGCGTAATCAATTCTAATACTGAGCGTGCATCAGAGTCTCGGCGCAAATTCTACAATATCGGCTGAATCCCTGCACTTCCCGAAGGTCGGCCGAAACGAAGCCTGAGAATCAGCGTTGAGGAGAATGCGGTATTGCCTCACACTACACTGCTTAGTTGCTGTACTTAGATAGCCGAGTTACCTCACTATTTTTAGGGTTCCGTACCCAAAGGGTAAAAACGGGACCCTATTACTGAGGCTCCGCTGTCCGTCCGTCCATCTGTCCGTCTGTCACCAGGCTGTATCTCAGGAACGGTGATAGCTAGACAGTTGAAATTTTCACAGATGATGTATTTCGGTTGCCGCTATAACAACAAATACTAAAAACCAGAATAAAATAAATATTTAAGGGGGCTCCCATACAACAAACGTGATTTTTTTGCTCGGTTTTGCTCGATATTAATAACGGCAACAGGTAGACGCTTGAAATATTCACAGAATATTGAGTTATATATTCACTTTAAAAATAAATAATTAATTTAAAATAAAACTAATATTTAAGGGGGGCTCCCATACAAAAACCGAGATTATTTTGCCGTTATTAGGTATAGATAATGATACGGAACTCTTTGTGCGCGAGTTCGACTCGCACTTGGCCGGTTTTTTATTTATTACTACGCTATGGTTCAGTAGTATGTTGACATAGAATGTTAAAGTAAAGTCATTGCATCATTATTGAAAATGAAAATTCTCAAACAAATTTGACAAATAATAATTCATATCAATGTTAGTACAATTAGAAAACTCGTAACTATTGCTGTTGCGACATAGTGAACTGTATGCTTAGTATAAGTTTTACTTCACCAAAATACTTCTCGATCGCGTTTACGTAAAAATTTCAATTCTATGGAAACATGGACGCGCGGCCGCGGAGGCGCTCTCCATGTTTCCCTAGTATTTGATTTTTTTACGTAAACGCGATCGAGAAGTATTTTGGTGAAGTAAAACTTATACTAAGCGTACAGAGCTCAAAAACATAATCCTAATACGTCTGTTAGGACAAGTCTGACATATCATACACACTACACAGTAGATAAATTTAACGCGTAGGTATTCACGGTAATCGGTAGCGAATTTGGGGGTAGGCTGCAATAGAGAGATCTCTCTCCAGGCAGATGTTATGCCTGGGGACCAAAGTCCGATGGATGAAAGTTGGAAGTAGTATTTATGCAGCCGAGTTGAGAAACTTCCATAGCGTGATGTAGGATTGTAGTAGTTAGTTTCTTATGTGATGACTAGATGGCGCTAGTAGGCGCTACATCAGCCCCCCTTTTAGACCGGAGGTCGATATGAATTGCAGTGGAGTGCAGTCTGTGCGTCATGTGGGCGCTTGCAAGGGCCAGTCACTCAGAGCCTCGTCGGCGAGCATTGTTGTTCCTCTGCTACTTGTGGATGCATGCCTGTTGCGTGATTGCTCGGAGCCTTGTTGGCGAGCGTTGGTTGATTGATCGGCAAGTGGAAGTAGTGGGAGGAGGATTTGTGAACTGTAGAGACACCAGGCAGATAATAGATACATGCTAATGGTGCACAGTGCGGTGAGTATGGCTTGCTGTGAGAATGCGTCATCGTCTTGTGTCTCTGAAGGTTGCGATTTTGTCCAATGTCGTGGGTCACCAATTTGGGGGTAGTTGCAATAGAGAGATCTCTCTCCAGGCAGATGTTATGCCTGGGGACCGAAGTCCAATGGATGAAAGTTGGAAGTAGTATTTATGCAGCCGAGTTGAGAAACTTCCATAGCGTGATGTAGGATTGTAGTAGTTAGTTCCTTATGTGATGACTAGATGGCGCTAGTAGTCGCTACACGAACAATACTTTTCCAGCATTTAAATAAATCCTAAGTACCCTTTGTTGTACACATACTGTTATTTATTTAGCTCTAACTGGTGTCCGCGCCTTTATCTGCGAAGGATTTAATGAACAATGCAATTTACCAGGATAAAAAAAACCGGCCAAGTGCGAGTCGGACTCGGACACGAAGGGTTCCGTACCATTATCTATAAAAACGGCAAAAAAAATCACGTTTTTTGTATGGGAGCCCCCCCCCCCCCCCCCTTAAATGGGTATGTATTACAATACCGAAGTACGAAAGACCGAATGTATTAAAACATCGAATGGGTCAAAAGACCGACACATTTTTTTTCTGAAACCGTAAACTGTTCAGAATTTATTAAAACGGGATCATACAGAACCCATTAGGTTAGGTAAGGTTTGTTGTATAACAATCTTAAAAAGTTAACGGTTTCAGAAAAAAATCGTGTCGGTCTTTTGATTCATTCGATGTTTTAATAAATTCGGTCTTTCGTACTTCGGTATTGTAATACATACCCCCTTAAATATTTGTTTAATTTTAATTTTATTATTTATTTTTAAAGTAAATATATAACTAAATATTCTGTGAATATTTCAAGCGTATACATGTTGCCGTTATCGATATCGAGCAAAAAGGAGCAAAAAAATCACGTTTGTTGTATGGGAGCCTCCTTAAATATTTACTTTATGCTGCTTTTTAGTATTTGTTGTTATAGCGGCAACCGAAATACATCATCTGTGAAAATTTCAACTGAGATACAGCTTGGTAACAGACGGACGGACAGCGAAGTCTCAGTAATAGGGTCCCGTTTTTGTACGGAAACGTCCCTTTGGGTTCGCAAACCTAAAAAAGGTATCCATTGTCTTATGCCACGTCATAAATTGTGAGTCAAAATTCGTCAAAATCCCTTCAATCGTGTTTGCGTGAAACATTCAAACGTTCCTCCTGCCATACTAGTAGAGGAGACGTGGAAGATCGACCTTCACCGATCTGTTAACTCGATGAGACATATTTTTTATCAAATATTATTTATAAACAAATATGCATATGATAACTTGCCTATCGAAAAGTGTTCATAGATTTTTATTTTTTTTGTTTTATTGTGGAGTGCCTTAAGCCATCTTCCAGCTCCATCATCAGACCCTGGTTACCATCTGGGATCAAAGTACTCGTCAAGACGAATCAAACGAGTCCAAACTCGATGGGGTAATTCGTAATTTCATTAATTCAGTATGGCCAAAGGCACTCCACAATAAAACGATACAACCCCATCGAGTTTGGACTCGTTTGATTCGTCTTGACGAGTACTTTGATCCCAGATGGTAACCAGGGTCTGATGATGGAGCTGGAAGATGGCTAAAGGTACCTATGAACACTTTTCGATAGGCAAGTTATCATAGGCATATTTGTTTATAGATTATATTTGATAAAAAATATCTCTCTTCGAGTTAACAGATCGGTGAAGGTCGATCTTCAACGGCTCTTAGACCATACTGCCCTTGCAGACCCTAAAACGCAGTAAGAGCAAAAAAGCGATTAGACCATTATGTTCCTGGCGATGTGCTTGTTATAGTTCAATATTCAACATACGTAAAAGCACTCTTACTGCGTTTTAGAGTCTGCAGGGCAGCATAACTTTCACATTTATAATAATAGCAGGATAAGTAGGAATTAGTTTTACAATCGTATTTACCTGCCTACCTAGGTCCTGAGACCGATTAGGCCTCACCTTTAAGGAATCAAAATGCGACGGGACCGTTAAATAGAGGTAGGTAAATATCGGATTATCTCATAGTTATGATTATTATACTGACATTCAGGCTCAGATACCATGTAGGTTATTCTATTTTAATAGCTAGCTCTTTCAAACGGTTTATTTTATGCACTTGGACCTCCACTGCAGAAATCCAACATACCTAGGTTTTTTTAGGTATGTTTTACACATGACTTCGATAGCGACTAAGTACGAATGAAAAGTGTCTTTTCAAAAGTTTTTTTTTCCATTTTTAGACACATGATTAGAAACGTAATTTTCTCTACAGCTAAGGTCCTAAGAAATACCTATCTCGAGTTTAAAATCAAGTTGTCGAAATGCTCTAATGTCAAGAGTCATCTAATCTAAGTACATAATATGTTTGTTATTTCATAAATACTTACAGTGTAAATAAGTAAATCTTCAAATAATCTCTAATCTCTAAGTATTTTGTTTAATATTTACCTAAGCATGCAATTTACAAAAACAAGGAAAAAATAGTATAGTAGAGTTCACAATGGAACGCCGTCGTGTATGACTACTGATGTAGGTATGCCGAAAACTTAAAGTGGTAGTTGGCAACTATAATGAAATAACCTTTTTGAAACACGTTGACCCAACGTTGGTCATCATCATCATCCCAGCCTATATACGTCCCACTGCAGGGCACAGGCCTCCTCTCAGAATGACGTCGGTCAAGTGCATGAAACTCAGATCTACCGTAGTGAGGTAGACTATAAGTGAATAAAGAGTTTTCGTTGATTTTTAAAGATGCAATTGTTTATTATCTACTTAATGACCAAAAAAACCACTTTAATGGCTTTCAAAGGTTTGACTAATATCACAATGCCTTCGGGCAACGAGATCCGACGACGCACGAACGATGTGGCATCGCTTCCTCTGTTCATCAAAGAATTACCTGCCTATTAAGGCGTTGGTTCCAGCGACGGTACAAGGTATGCCTAAAGAGGGAGGATGACTCGGCGCAGCAGCGCGGGCCAATATCGGGCGTTATTAGACCACAATCGGGCCGTCGCACCACGTTATGCGTGAAACAGACCACCGAACTAGAACCTTTTTTATCAAAACACTTTTTATTCCTCCCAACCGCCCCCCCACGACGGCTTACTAAAATCTCTCGCATTCCTGTATTTACTCCGCAACGCATTTACTCCATCAATCAACGGTTAAAAACAAATGAAACCATTTTGTTTACTAATAAGATTTTCCGTTTAATATTTCTATACATTATCTTTAACAATTTAAACAATATTTACAACGATACTTTACTTATTTATTGGATTGCTAATATAAAAAGGTAAACAATAAAATTATTTTTAACTAAAATAAATAACATTTATTTTGACATTCAACATTGAGTTTTCGAACAATAAGCCATTTGTGTTAAAAAACGAGAAAACTGTTAATATAATACTCACAAACAACAGTGTATGCATATCATTTCATAGTTATGACATTTTGTCATAATAATTGCCATCAATTGAATGGCCTAAATTCACCAGAAAGAAAAAGATGAAAATAAGAACATTTTAGAAGAATTGGAATTAAATTCGAAAACTCTACAAATCTACCTACCTACCTAAATATTAAATAAATAGATTTCCTCTATTACTAATATACACATTAACTAACTATGGTACTATGTAACTAAAAGTGAGATCACTAAAACATCAAAATGATATTTTTAAACGGATTATTCATTTAGCCACGCATGCCGAGGATACTCTTCACGGTAGGCCGAGCGATTACAGCTCATTTAGGCCTCACTACTTTACAGTTTTATTGTGTTGCGTGTAACTATATTACCTATCTGAAATCAAATCATCCAATAAATGCACCCAAATAATGTTTATTTGGTAGATCAGACCTAAGTCACAAGTAGGAAGATAATGCAAAGCATCATCATATTTGATTTAAATATGATAAGCGATTATTAGTCAGAACGTATGTTCTTCGACATTATTAAAATCCTTGATAGCCGAGCACTCTCCAAACTGCCCGAATATTCGTATGAGTTCAGTACTTACAATCTAACATTGCACGATATGTGGCAGGTTGAGGGAGTGCAGTGATGTCACGCGACGGGCAGCGGCGGCGGCGGCAGGTAGCAGGGGCGCAGCGCGTGCGCCGCCGCCTGCAGCAGCTCGGCGTGGTAGCGCTGCGCCGCCAGGATGTACGGCGCCGGCATCGCCAGCTCCAGCCGCGGCAGCGCCAGCGGTGGCGGCGCCTGCGCCGGCTCAGGCTCCAGCAGCGCCTCTATCGTGAACGCGCGCCGCGGCCGCTGCCGGGGCAGCATGGTCACTGTCGCTGCTTCCGGCAACTCAGCGGGCTCCGGACTCAATTGTGGACATAGAGGAGGAGTATATAAACTTGCGCTCGGCAAAGCCGGTGGCGGCGGCGGTGCACCAGCCTGTCTTGCCAAAAATGCACGGTTAAAACTTGCCAGAGCGGCCAGCTCTGCGTTAAGATTGTCCTTTTCTCCTTTCTGTAACTTGAACCTCTTGCGTCTCCTCAGCAGCGAGCCATTCTCGAACATGTCAAAGGCCTGCGGGTGGAGCGTCCAGTAGGCGCCCTTGCCGGGCCGGTCCGGCCGGCGCGGCACCTTCACGAAGCAGTCGTTGAAGCTGAGGTTGTGGCGCAGCGAGTTCTGCCAGCGCTGCGTGTTGCGCCGGTAGTACGGGAACCGGTCCGTGATGAACCGGTAGATCTCCGACAGTGGCAGCATGCGTTCTGGCGAGCTCCAGATCGCCATCGCGGTCAGGGAGATGTACGAGTAGGGTGGCTTCTGATCGCCATACGATTCGCGGGAAGGTCGCGGCATCGTCACTTCCACAGATTACAGTTTGAATATGTTTTCAAAGTACAAGAATAAATAAACACAAGTGTGCGATCACGTCACTTCGAAGCGAGGTGTGTGAAGGAACTGAGGCGCGGAGAGCTCGCGGCGCGGCCCGCCTGCCGGCCCGCTGCGGCAGAGCGCCCCGGACGACGCACCGAGCCCTCGCTGTGATTGGTCGACCCGTTGGCCAATCGGAAATGTCTGTTTTCAGGTATGATGTCGGCTTTCGCTCCACTAACAAGGAATTTAAATTGATATTATGTTTATATTGCCTCCAAATATCTTTTGTGATGACACCGCTTTTTATTTAGCGTATGTAAATTACGATGATACAGAAAAAGAGATTTGAATTATACACTTATCCGACGATGAATGAGCAAATTAAAATTTTGGGTA
This sequence comes from Archips xylosteana, assembly GCA_947563465.1. NCBI lineage: Eukaryota > Metazoa > Arthropoda > Insecta > Lepidoptera > Tortricidae > Archips > Archips xylosteana. The sequence continues at coordinate 7,744,991 of OX387344.1, forward strand.
GGTAGATATTATTATAATATCTCTGAGATGCTTTAGATATATTATGCTACGTCGTATAAATGGAAACTGAATAGATAAAGGTTTTTCGATAAATTATTAAGAAAAAACTTACTAACTTTGGTTCACAAATAAGTAAGGTAGGTACATATGTAAAGACATATTTAAATAAATAATTCACCACCCAAAAAAATCTTACTTACCTAATTTATGAATTTATTGAAATTAAGGCTTGCATGTAGTTGATCCCGACCATAGACAATCTTACCTAAGGTTTCTTTGCACTATTTCTAAAATATTCTGATTTACAACAGAGCTGGCCTGAGCCCTGCAGTGGGACGTACCTATATAGGCTGGGATGATGATGATGACAACAGATCTGCTTTACATTTAATTGCCATGACACACCAGTGTAGTGACAACAGCAAAATAACCGAATATTTAACTGAATTTACAGTAGAGACCTGAACCTAATTGGTTATTCCTCATAGGTAATCATTACCTATATTTTAATCCCTACGACAAAATAATGACGTTATAACTTTATTCAAGTGACTAGCTTCGTCCATAGAACCATTTTTATATATTTGTCTTTCTATTTTTTTCATCGGTGCACTGGTACAATCAGCAGCGGAAGCGAATGAGCGGTTGTGGAACTCAAAATAACCTACACACGGCTCTATTAGGTACTACCAAGGCAATAAGAGGGCATATAGATTGTACATACTTAGGTTGTTCAATTTTAGCTTTACATACAACCATTTAACCACTTCTGCTAACTGACTAGCAGACCTTATTTGAAATTAAGCTCCGATATGAATCCCTAAAACGTATCCGCTTCAAACTTTTTTGAACCTAACCACTAATAACGGATCAAACGAAAATGTCGGTTTTACGCACTAATAGAGCTGCGCAGGCGTTTGTCACAGTTGTTTTTGCTGCAGTTCGTTTACCCTTCCGTCATTCACGAATTCGAGAAACGGTACTCGGCAAAAAATAACTATTCGTGACCGATAGGTTTATCTACTCTTCATTTTATTTTGATTTCATTGAGTTCTTATTAGCTATTGTGAACTTATTTCCGTCTGTCAAGACCCTTTTTCTCAGGAACGCGTGGAGGTATCAAGCTGAAATTTATATCAAATACTCAAGTCTACTGTCCCTAAGAGCTGTGAAAAAATCAAACTTCTAAGCCAACGCAATCAAAAGATACAGCCATTTACATATGCCGCAAATTTTCAACACTCGCAAGGGAATCTAAAACCTACAGGGTACTTCCCGTGAACTCAGAATCTTGAAATTTGGTACGAAGCAAGGTCTTATAGCACAGATAAAGGAAAAATTGCGAAAAGCATCAATTTTTTTTGTCTGTCTATATCAATAACCAATCTACAATGATCCCACACTGCGCACATTTTGCTTAGGAGCAGGGGTCTGCTAAGACTGGATGTTCATAGATACATAAAAAATTATATTGGTTCATGTAGGTACCTACAGTGCCACGTTAGGCTGGGATGATGTTGATGACGATGTATGCCATTTAAGACTCGGTCAGCATAATAATATATTTCATTATTTTTTTGCTTCTTCCATAAACTATAAATGTTTCTGTGTTGCTTTAGTCATTTGAATTAATTATTTCCTGATTTGTCATATTCCTGATTCGTCATCCGCTCCGAATTAAGACTAAATTACTGTTTAATAATAAAGTACAAAGTATAACTACTGTCCTAATACTTATTAATCCTGTAAGCACGTGTTCACGATTTCATTTGACTGTATACAATGACGAGTTAGGAATATGACCAGTTAGAAATATGACCAGTTAGGCATATGACCAATCAGGAACAAATCCTTGAATTATCCTAGTTTAGGGTAAGTAGGTGTCTGTTTCCCATCCATTATACTTAATGATGGTTTCAATCTCGTTCGATTGGTTAATTTGCAATGTACTCGTATTTTAAACAAGGTTTAAATTAATAATTAAGTAGGGGTAATGAATACCTATCAAACATATTCATAATTGACGTAGACGAATATTTATTACATTTGAAATGCTACACTTCGCAAACGTCACATTGGAGAAACAAATGAAAAAGAATCGTTAAAGACTTAGTTTACCTCGGAAGATTACATAAATTCGCGTAGAAAGATTTTGGGCGGCAGTACATTTCTTAAGTTTATTAGTCTTGACGCTGACCAAGTTTATTCGATCGAACATAAAGCCGAAATAAACTAAGACGACGAGCATTATAATTGGAAATAAATTTATATCGATACGAATATCTCGGTGATTTTCTTTTCAAAAAGGGCCGTGTGTCTTAAATGGGATTGATGTTATTTTAAATTGGACGTTGTAATTTTGTGTAAAGCTTTAGTTTCGGTCGGCGGTTTTCTTAGATCCGACGTTGCGGAGTGTATCGCTGGGCATGCAAGTATAGTTGGAGTGGTGCGAATTGGTCACGGATGCTTATCGAGGACGCAGCCGATAAAGGCTTGTCGATATTTTATTATTACAGGGAGGCGAGGGTAATCATAAACCGACGCTCTGCTTTCGACGAGGGTCTAAGGGACTCATTAAAAGCTATATTGATCTTCAATATTAAAACTTACCGTGAATTACACCGCTAGTTAAGATTCGTTTACGTTTCATGTTTGGCTAGTAAATAACGGACTTGCACAGCTCTAATCTCTACGTTTAACATTTCCTATGTAGATACCTAGACATTAAAGCAGTCAACGTCCACTTTGGTGATCAGGATTGGGTCAAACTGGTGGTTTTTATTGAGATTTTTTAGAATTAACAATGTTAATTCTAGGAAATAATGACTTACACCGTTGAAAGTGTGCTATTAAATAAAACTGTTTAATAGTAGATTGTTCAACAAGGGACTAAAACAAGCCACAATGACACGAGATATTTAGCCACCCGAGCGATAGCGAGGGAGGCTATAATTCGAGTTGTCATTATGGTAGTTTAGTCCCGCGTTAAACACTCTACTTTTCACTTTGAATGCGAGGAAAAAAACGACGTATAAAATTATTTTTTTACAACGTATGCTCAATACGAGCAATGGACATCTGTTCAAAATTCAAATAGCAAAAACAAATACCGCTGTCTTTTCTTTTCTTTTATATTTTTTTGTAAAGTGACGCTTTAAATGCTTGCATAATTAGCCAACAGATTCTAACTTAAAACTAATTGGACTATGCATGTAAGAATGATAATTGTTCATTCATTAGAATCGGCAAATAAATTAACCTATCTAAGTTCACACACAAAATATATTGTTAACTGAAACACTTACCCGTGAATAAAGAAACGACTTTTTAAGTTTATTTTCTATATGCCAATTCTTTGTTAAATTATATCTAATTATAATTTCTATTTACTATTAAATGCAACTGACATCGCATTATTTTGAAGTCACGCCATATTAACTTTCAAACGTAAACTGCTCTATCTACCGTACACTCCAGCACTGCTTTGCCGACAGTCAGTGCGGATTGCTATTTTATTGACAGAGCAGGGAACTGCTTTGCCGACAGCGTTTTTAAAAAAAAAAACAAATTAAAAAACACCTAAGCTAAAGGAAATCTTTCTTTACATGCAAAATAAAATGAATTCATCTTTAATATTTTATAATTAAATAGATTAATATCCGTAATTAGGTATTCAATGTGTTTCACGAAATTATTATTTTTTTAAATATTTTTTATACAGTTGTCATTTTGAGGTTATTTCCACGCCCTAAAGGCTTCCACAGACCGAAGCGCAGGGCGCTACAGTGCGTCCGCAGCGCGCTTCGGTCTGTGGAAAGCTTTAAAATTGTCTATACCCAGTTACTGAAAATGGCGATAATCCTCCATTCACAAACACCGTGATTGGCAGTTTAGGGGTTTCCATAGTCAATTAAAAAAAATTTACTTTAACCCCTAGAGATCAATAAAGAGCTTTAGTCCTGATATGCAGAGACTAAAGTAACATTTTAAGAGCATGAGAAGTGAAAAAAATATTAACTTCTTCTGTTCGTATTTCGAACGTTATTGCAGCCAGATCTTTCGCGGTAACTTGATTAAAGTTCCTATCTAGAACTGTTGACAGTCTTCTTATTATTTAACTATTGAAAAAATACTAACAAACAAATTAAAAAAGGTAATATTAGACTTAATGACATACATTATCTTCGAGGTATAATTTCAATTCATAAAGGTGGATGACCTCCAAAATTTGCACTAAGCATATTCTACCCTATTTAGTCTAAATTTCAACCGATTCAGTTAGGGATTAGCAAGAAGGTTGGTTGCTATTGTATCAATAACTTGGATCAGCTGGGTCACCACGGTCTAGCTTGTTCCAAAAGCGCCTTTTTATCTCGCCGCGCCTGTCTTAACGACATGATCCGTTGAGCTTTTGTATTAACGTAGCATCGACGCTCGAGCCGAATGGCGCATGACGATAGCAGGAGACCTGACGGCACGACGCTTCATACCTTGCGAAATGGGACGTGTGGACTTGTGAATGGGAAGGTAGGAACCTTGCTACGACGTCATTATGAGGGCTGGCGCGGCGGCTGCATCAACCAAAAAAGCAAATCACCGCAACTATGCTAATTTGGCGGTCAGCTACATATTTGCGCCTTGCGTTAAGACTCTCGAGATGCGGGGACCGGAAGCTCAAAATCCTCCTCTTTCCTGAGACAACGTATTAGCATTACCATACAACTAGAAAATGTAGCCAGGCTTAAGGGTGTCCTGCCCATTAACAGCGATCTAGGCGAAATTTGTAAATATACCTAGATATCTATGTTTAGAGCAAGTTATTTTTAGCTTTCCTTTCCTTTTTAGGGTCCCGTACCCAAAGGGTAAAAACGGGACCCTATTACTGAGACTCGCTGTCCGTCCATCCGTCTGTCCGTCTGACACCAGGCTGTATCTCATGAACCGTGATAGCTATACAGTTGAAATTTTCACAGATGATGTACTTTGGTTGCCGCTATAACAACAAATACTAAAAAACAGAATAAAATAAATATGTATTTAAGGGGGCTCCCATACAACAAACGTGATTTTTTTGCCGTTTTTATAGATAACTAGCTTTTGCCCGCGACTTCGTCCGCGTAGAATTCCAATTTGTGGTAAAGCTTCTTCATCTCTTTCATTGTATAAAACAAAAATCCGGCACCGGCAACATCCATCATTATTATCATTTCATCATGAGTATCAGTTAGTGAATATTATAAATCCCGTTTATTCCCTATCCCGCGGGAATTACAACAAATTTGTCCTTATTCTTTGCAAAATTACACTTATTTTTATCCCGCGGGTATTTTGCATTTTCCCCGAGAAAAGTAGCCAATGTCCTTAAAGCTTTCTACCGATAAAAGAACTTTTAAAATCAGCCGCGTAGTTGAGTTCACTTATTTTTTTCCCGTGGGAATTTTGATTTTTCACGGAGAAAATAGTCTATGTAAGTAAGGGTTAGTGTAGCTACTCACTAATAGGTGAAAGAAATTTTCAAATCAGCCCTGAAGTGAAATTCACTTCTTAATATCCCAGGGGAATTTTGCATTTTACCGAATAAATAGTAGGTAGCCTATACCAATAAAGGATAGTGAAGCTTTCTATTGGTGTTTTTTTTTTAAACTCAGCCCCGAAGTTAATTTTACTATTTTCTATACCGCGGGAATTTTGCATTTATCCGGAAAAAAGCATCCTATGTTAACCAAGGGCAGTGCATCTTTTCTATTGGTGTAAGACATTTTAAAATGAGCTCCGAAGTTGAATTTTCTTTTTCTATCCCTTGGGAATTTTGCATTTCCCCGGAAAGAAGTAGCCTATGTCAATAAAGGATAGTGTAACTTTTTACTGGTAAAAGATTTTTTTTTTAATCGGCTCGGAAGTTTCAGAGATTATCTATCCCACAGGAATTTCCAAAAATCCTGCAATAAGTTTTTTTGTTGTTATGGTCATTTTCGTTAATACTGTATTTGAAAAGATTAGAATTGTAGTTACGGAGATATGGTCCAGTTGATTTGAGTACCTACATATATAAATCCTGATTTAACTTTATCCTGTGGAAATTTTCAAAATTCTTTATATTCGCTTTATATTCTAATAGTCTAATTGCATGCCCAATTTGTACAGTTTAGTAATCTTCGTTATGGGCATAGGGTCACTCTTGATGAAATATATAAATCCCGATTATTCCTTATCCCGTGGAAATTCCGGAAAATCCTTTCTTATCGGATGCCTACGTCATACAAAGAACACACCCTCCACGTTTTAGGTCTCTACATACAGCGGTTTAGGCTGTGCGTTAATCCGGCAGTCAGTCATTTAGGACTTCAGGACAAAGCATTTTATATGTATTTGCATTGCACCAAGCTTTTATGCGAGTTCAACAATGATATTTGAATACTCAATTCGATTTTATTCGAAAAAGGTTGAACTCGCATAAAAGCTTCATCATCATCATCATTTCAGCCGTAGGACGTCCACTGCTGGACATAGGCCTCCCTCATTGACGTCCAATCATTACGGTTGGAAGCGACTTGCATCCACCCTGAACCTGCGGCCTTCACCAAAACGTCCGTCCATCTCGTTGGTGGACGTCCCACGCTGCGCTTGTAAAAGCAAAAGCTTGGTGAAATGCAAATACTTAATACATATAATTAGCTATTATCAGAGATCAGATCATTGGTGAAATGCAAATACTTAATACATATAATTAGCTATTATCAGAGATCAGATCAAGACGTGGTTGACAAACGTAGACAAAAATGGTTTGCAATATTTGAAGTTTCGTTTCGTTTACAATGTGTCAAAATAAAATGTAATTTAAATCAAAAGCACTAAGGAGTATTGATATCAACTTCGAAGCAAATCACCCCCAAAATAACTTTCTACTACTTTTTGACCCCGTCAAGGGATGAATTTCAATAAAATACGAAACACGTCTTCCATCAATTTTGTTAAAGAATGTTTATGCAAAATTTGAAGTAGATTGGACCAAGGAATCACGATGTCTCATACAAACTTTGCCCCCCTTTTTTACCCCCTTAGAAGTAGAACTACGGAAAATCCTTTCTTATCGGATGCCTACGTCATACAAAGAACACACCCTCCAAGTTTCAGGTCTCTACGATCAGCGGTTTAGGCTGTGCGTTGATCCGTCAGTCAGGACAAAGGATTTTATATGTATAGATAATACGGAACCCTTCGTGCGCGAGTTCGACTCGCACATGGCCGGTTTTTTATTTACTTGACAATGTGTGTAAATAAATTACCTATTTAATTAAGGTGGGTCATATCTTGGTTAAACAACCTGTCATCTAGCATGGGCAGCCTACTCACTTCACCTAATAAGGACATCAATTTGACACGAATAATGCCTTGCAGAAACAATAAGTCTTCTGTCAAAAAAATAATAAGAAAACAATGACGCGAAGTTTTTACCGTTTTACTTCGCGGGACAGCACTTGGCTATTAACTACTTACGGCCTCCGCAAGATTATTAATTCTAACACCGTCCGAGGCGACTTAAAAAAGCTCTCAGAGTGCGTTAAGTCATTACTTGCATATTTTTTGTTGGAAGTAGATCGCATTTTTTCGCGCGCCCTCGAGCCAGAGGGTGATTTATGACAAAAGTTATAAGCGGCATTTTTAATATCAACGAGCCTTTTAAAGTTTGGCCCTTTGTAGATGCCGCTCTAGAGATAACCTAATTAACAAACGTTATATATCACTGGGCAGTGGGCGAGCGCAAATACGAGCTTTTATTTATTAACCGGCCACGGAGAGGTTATGTATGTGCAGCCGGCCCCAACTCCGGCGCAGTCTAAATGCTTCTTATCGCAAATCTGCCAATCGACGAGATCACAACTTTCAGTTTAAATAGCCAGCCATACAAATCAAACCAATGGCCGGTTCGCATTCGATAAAACATTAATGTTTTTAAAATCACCTACACGTATAAATTATTGCATGCGAAAACATGTTTACATTCAAAAAACTGTGAACTGTGAAATCAATCAACAGTAAATGAATCAAATTAAACTATTTAGCATGATTTCGAAAGCAGTAAATTGAATGTCTCTTAGATACTAAATGAAAAATTAATCATCATTACTAAAATCAATTTAAACTTTCTCAAAATAAGACAATAGTCGGACTGTATGAAAGATAAAACGACTCACGTAGAAATAACGACACGATATTTGTAGATTCGAACCAGCGCGGTCCTATTATGCTCAAACCGCTTTTCAATCTTGCACATTCGAAACTAACAATAACAAGTTTTATTGTAACTCTCATTGAGTTCCAATTAAAATGAGAGATTTAAGTTTTACTGAAGTTTATTATCGCTAGTTAAAGGCCGGCGGTAAATAGAATCAGATTATTGTTATTGAATTACACATCAAGCGGTCGTGACTGGAGAGTTAGGCTGGGGAATGCTAAATATTACTTATTGCTTGTTTGGCATTTGCTCAAAACTACGAAAGCCTATTAATGTTTTTTTCTTCTCGCGTACTTTAATCCGCAAAATAGAATTTCACAAATCGCTTTTAATATGTATAGTATAAAATCCGTACTAGAGGTGACCATCACCCATCTGTTTAATGGTTAAAAATAATTTTATATTAAACTTAATACATTGCAAACATGTCTCCAGTGGGTTGGCTAAAAAATTCCTGGCCAGACCATAGTTAATAAAAAATTAAAAAGTTTTTTTATTAAACTCGTGCACTCGTGAGATTAAATAGGAACGGCTTAACCTAGAAGGATGTGGTTTTCACTAATGAGTGAAAACCACATCCTTCTAGATTAAGCAATTCCTGAAATTAGCGCTAACAAACGCACAGAAAACAAACAAAAACACAATAATTCTCATACATCATTGTTTTGAGTTTTATTGCGCTAATAATAGCCTTAGTATTTCTCAAATATTTTCAATGTACAGTCGAGTTCACCAATATCTGTACAGCCAACATGTCATAAATATCTATACATAGACCTTATTACGGTAACATAAAGGTCTATGTATAGATATTTATGAAAGGTTGGCGATGCATATATTGGTGAACTCGACCATACAGACATCAACTTATGGCTTGTAAATAGTCAATTTTAATGGGTAGCGGAAGGCCAGGAGCCCGCTGGTGCTAAAACGGAATTTGAAGTAGGTAATTGCAGAAGCACTCACCTGTTTCGGAGCTCCGGCGATGATGGAAGATATATTGGAGATGCGGTGGTAGTACGTTCTCCAGGTTTGCAGCACAATTATGTAATTAAGTAACTTGCGATGGCGATGGAGTATATATTATATCGATAGAAGCGTTGACACGAAAAGTATGACTAAATAATAGTAATAATAATAAATCTTTATTAAATTTTACATTTAGGTACAATTAGATAACTTATAGACTAAAATATTTTAAATTAGAACAAAAACAGTTATGTATACCTGAACTAGGAAAATTCCTGTGTTTCAGGTGTAAGAGAGCTAACAAAACTTAACTTAAATATTAAATTACATGCAAAAGAAACAAAATCATTTAGGACAATTTAAATTGTTTTAAGTAATTTAAGTAACCAACTAACTAATAGAATTATCTAACTAACTGAACTAAACTATGTTTATTTTAGAACAACTAATAATAGTTCTGTATCTTCATAGGACATGTGTTGAAGTGCTTCTTGAAGAATTTTCTTAGTTTGGATGTAATTAAGCGCATAAAACTCAACTTTGGCGTTTAACCTGTTATAAAGGAATGGTGCCAGGAATGCATGAAATCTGGAGGAGAAAGGGTGTTTCTTATTTAAATTTGGTGGGCAAACTATATCCTGACAGTTTATAGAGTTTTTTTCTTCTATATGAGCCAGAGAGCACCCCTGCACTATATAAACTGAAAAAGGTTTTAGTGCGCGATCAGCTTATAATATGTACCTAATTAAACATGAAAATTTTTTTTTAGGTTTGTTTAGTCTGGCCAGGAATTTTATTTTCTAGTTTGTTATTTTTTCTTTGGCGGCAGTGACGTGGTGCTCCGTAACCAGTAACCACTGTAGTCTATATAGACTCCCAATGATTTGTCTAAATTTTGACAAATGCGATGTGGCAAAAAATATGGCAAATGTTATGTACATCAACTGCGAGATAATACATTCGAAGACCTACCTAACTAACGTTTCAATCACTCTCCGGGTTCGTCATCATCATCATCCCAGCTTATGTACTATACGTCCCACTGCAGGGCACAGAATGAGCCAATCCGCTCTCCGGGATGCCTAACGAAAATTCCACTCCACCCAAAATCAAAACCCCCCTGTGATCGTGAAATATAGTTTATGATAAACTTTCTGTAGTAAACAAATATCATCATTTCAGCCGAAAGACGTCCACTGCTGAACATAGGCCTCCCCCAAGGCTCGCCAAACAGATCGGCCCTGCGCCATCCGCATCCAATGCGTTCCCGCTACCTTCACCAGGTCGTCGCTCCATCTTTTTGGAGGCCTACCTACACTGCGTCTTTCGGTCCGCGGACGCCACTCGAGAACCTTTCGGCCCCATTGGCCGTCAGTTCTACGGGCGATGTGCCCTGCCCAATGCCACTTAAGTCTAGCGATTCTTCGAGCTATGTCCGTGACTTTAGTTCTTGCGCGGATTTCATTATTTCTAATGCGATCCCGCAGAGAAACTCCAAGCATAGCCCTCAACATCGCCCTCTGAGTGACCTTGAGCTTCCTTATAAGACCCATCGTTAGCGGCCACAACAAACAAACAAATATACAGAAACAAAATTGATTTCTTATTTCACTTTGTATGCAACGGTAAGGAACACTAAAAATAACGTGGAATAAAAAGGACTTTAAAACGGCGCCTCACGTAAGTAATAGAAAGCAAGCAACGCGCATCGATGTTTATGTTAGTTTTCCTTCGGCAGCGACTGTGCAAACGAAGTCACGTCAAGTCGAGGCGAAATCACGATAACGCTACACTACTGTACTCGTACTAAACGTCCCTACATTACAGTTTTAAAACAAAGCCTAACATCCACTGAAGACTCTGTACTTCAGCTCGTGATTAATCCAGTGCCACGCGAGCGATGTATTTCAAAAACTTTTACTACTCTAGAAAAATGCGCGTATTTGGTGCCAGCCAAGGGGCTAACGGAAACGGAAGCGCCAGGTTGTGCTGGTAATGAATTTGCGAGGGCGGGCGCCGCCCTAGGAAAATAAATTGCTTTGTAGTTTCCTTGTTTTGTTTCAAAAGCTTTAGTTTGACTTGAACAACTTGTGGGTTACTGGGTAAAAAACGATCGCTAGTCATGAGACTCGGTTGTTAGAGCTTCCTACTGTTTCTTGCCCAGGCAAGGAAATTTATAATTTTTTGAACAAATTCATATATTTGTACAAGTTTCAATCTTGCGATAGACTTAAAAAAATCTAGCCTTGCCCGCGACTTCACACGCGACAACCATTAAATTGGGCAGTTGAATTGGAATTTCGGGATCGGGATGCGCAATTCCCATGGGAAAACTCAAACATTGCATCATACAACAACAGTTAAAGCTTTTGGCTAACATAAGTTTAACAAACATTTATGATCGAAACATTTATGGGGTTAGTATTTACGATCTAGAATTCGCAGGTAGTTTCGATTTTGTGACCTGTTGTAAGATTGAGCGACTTCGAAAGTGCATTCTCGTCTGGATCACCCTAGACATCCCGTAACCATAGCTACGCAGTTCAGATAATTAAATAAGTAGTTGATAAATCTTCTTCATAGATACTCAAAATAAATAAGAGAGAAGTTTACCTATTAGACTCGACACTATGTTGAAGTCGTTTTTATAAACAAAAGAAAGGAGCGATAGAAATTATAGTCAGTTAACATTGTATATTAAATATTTTTGCGACGCTATCTGGCATTATAAAATGTCTTCAGCATACTCGCTTGCTTAGTCCGTTTAAGTTTCAACATACCTATAAGTACATCAAACCTAAAAGCACAACAAAGAAGCAACCGTTAGCCGGCAATTGCACACGAAATTCAATTTGTAGACAGCCGGCCGGCGCGTTGACCACAAAAACGCTCACCAAACACAACGCGGGAATAACAATTATTGTGTTGATTACGGCATCGTGAGTCTAATAATTCACTCTAGCTAGACCCTAAACTCTGTAATTACGCGGATGGAAACGTCGGCTCACCGTTTGAGATAAAAATCGGAGTACGGAACCCAAGGGTACCGCGGACTTGACGCGCCTGGCTGCAATTACACCTTCCTAGCCTAACAAAACACTCGTGTTATTAATTTCCTATTCAAGCGTACGCTTTTACCTGTCATAATGAATTGTTTTTGAAGTTCGTCATGTATTTAGCAGTCTACTAGTTGATTCCTTTTAGCCTAAGATCGTCCAGAAGATTCTATCTATTTTGTTCGAATGAAATAATTAACTAATTAACTTATTATATTAATAAGTAGTTACGTTTCACTTTTATTTACATTTTTGGTTTAATCTAATTTCATTTGATTTTTTTGATCATCTACCTATTTAGTCGTTTTTTTAATCGAAAAATTGGCAAATGGGCTAAAATCTTCACCGATTGGGTTGCAAGCGACGGGCACCGTAACAGGGGCAGGCCGAAACGGAGATGCCGGAATACTTGGACCCATTTTGGCGGAATTTTGCGAAGGATAGAGACGGGTGGTAAGGAAAAGGAGAAGCATTTGCTCAGTAGTGGGACGTCCAATAGATTACACAAACATTTAAATGTTTGTGAAGTAACTTGACCATCTATTTAGTCTGATACTAAAACTTTGGCAAAATACAGAATCTTGCAAAACGATAGACTCACTTCAGACGGCGAATCAGTTTTATTGTCATTATATTAATTAAGTAGGTACTTACTTCACGTTTTTATTGCTGAAATAGCTATCATCATTAGTAAATTGTTAAGTTTAAGTACTACTTTTTCTTTTTCACTTCATTAAATTAATTAAAGCTATAGGTAAGTAGCAGAGATAAATTAATTTATAAGCCAATTTAGATTTTTGTTCACTTAATTAACTAAAGAGCTACCTTACAATTTTTGTACAATAATAAATTGCAAAAGATACCTACGTGTAAATTCAACCGTGAAAGTTAAAAAATAAAACTTTCGATAGTATACACGACTACTGTTAATTATTTTACCTAAAATCTGAACATTTATTAATTGGTCAGTGAATGCCTTTATACCTGTATCGAAATGCATGAACTAAAACCATTTACTTATTTCTGCATCACCACTTATGATTTATTGATTGTGGTCGCGGAATAGCAAGTTACATAAGTATAGTTACATAAGTGCTCATCATCCGGAATCATCCGGTCCAACAAGTTTGATGCAATGATATGAAGGGTTTGACTGAAAATCAGTGCTCTGCAGCAGGCACCTACTGCAGCTTAATGCTGAGTCAAATTCCTTTTCGACATCTCAATTATTTTTTTTATTATTATTGTTTTCTTTTGTATTATTATTTTTCTCCTGTATTAGTCAGTGTATTTTTCTTTTTTGATGTCGAATAAAGTTATGTCTATGTCTATGTCTATAGTAGCGGAATGATGATGTTTTCCTTCACCGTAAAGCTCACGGTAAATTTCAAATGTAAATTACCTACGCACGTTAAATCCGAAAAACTCGAGCAAGCCCGAGTTGAACTCACAACACTCTGCCTGAGAGGCCATATGCTTATTACTTCTCTAACCAGTTTCCCTCTATTTCAATGTTATTTTACTCCCTAATTCTAAGCTGGGGGGCTAATACGAAATTCGAAGTTCGTATCGTGCTGTCCATGTCAAACATCTGTTTAATGCTATTTAGCGTGAGCGAAACGGTACGATACGAAGTTCGAAAACCGAATTTCGTAGAATAAGGCTGGAGCACAGAGTAAACACAAAGAGCTAGTCCATTCCAGCGAAGCGCGGCCGGCGGCGGCTAATGACAGGGCGCCGTACGAACGGCGCTTGCCCTAATTTCACGCGCCCGGACTCTTGCCCAAACATTCCAATTAGAATAATGATCATATTATAGCACGCGTTTGTCTATTTGGATTTCGTAATCTAATACCTTTAAACGAGCAATTCTTGTATATATATATATAATCAGGATCTCGGAAACGGCTCCAACGATTTCGATGAAATTTGGTATGTGGGGGTTTTCGGGGATGAAAAACTGATCTAGCTATGTTTCATTTTCAGAAAATCGCTTTTACTCGTGTTTTCCGGCTATTTTTGTTTGCATTAGAATATAAAGCTAAATTTCGCCAACTTTGAGCAGATCATTATGGCACATTAGGAATCGGGTGGTCGCGGACCCAGCCGACCTCGGTTCGATTCCACGTTTGTATCAAGATTTTTTGTTTTTTTTTTTAAGTTTATTTTTCATGATAAAACGTCAAGTTTCTTCTTTTATGAGAAAAAGTTACTTTTTGTGAAAAAAAGTTACTTTTTTGTTAGAAAAAGTATTATAGGGAACGTGCAGTAACTATAGGCGGCAGCACTAATGCGACAGAAGAGACACTATGCGGACAGTAAAACAAACTTATCAAGGTAAAACATTCAAATTGATGGCACCCTTATGGCACCAGTTGGCAGCACCGTCTATGTGTACGTTCCCTATTGGGAGCACAGAACAGGAATAGCCGGTTGTCTGTAAAGTCGGTTTACGGACAATAGTTTAACGCGACTCACCCCCCCCCCCCCCCCACCCCCTCCGGTGTTTTTGTCAAATATCTTGAAAACGGTGCATCCTACGGCAAAATCAATGAAATTTTCATCCCCCCTTTAATACCCCCGCGCTCCCTCCCCCGCGCTCCCTCCCCCCCTCTCACCCCCCCCACCCCTCCGGTGTTTTGATCTCGGAAACGGCTCCAACGATTTCGATGAAATTTGGTATTTGGGGGTTTTCGGGGATGAAAAATACATCTAGCTTGGTCTTATCTCTGGGAAAACGCTTGGTACAGAGTTTCTGCCCGAGCAGAGCTCGGTCGCCCAGGTACTACTACGTTAATCTTGCAGCGGTTAGATTCGATGATATCGGGTAATCTGATTAGAAATACGCTGGTAAACTTGGAGATGTTAGGAAGGTATGCCCTGTGTTGACTTACAGCTCAGCGAATGTCGTAGAAAATCATTGCATGAAAATTTTCACGGCTTAAGTTCAAGATAATGCAAAACAAACAATTTTCATCTGACCACCAATTAGTTAATAATACATTGTGTATGAAGGTCCGTAAGTAGGGGATTACCAACGAGAGTCTATTAGAAGCCCGACACCGAAGTCGGAGGGATTTTAATGACTCGAGTTTGTAATCCCCTTACTGCCCGTGATACACACAATGATTTTCATCACACTGCGAGGAATAAAATTCAAAAATAAAATTATTTTGTTTCTAAACATTTAAATTGAATAAATAATGGCTACCCGCCAATACAGGTTGTCACTTTTTTCAAGTCTTCTACCATAGATAATGTAAACTGTGTTTAGAATTCGAATGCTCATACGGCCAGATTCTGCCAACATGTTAAAAAATACTTAGGTACTAGAATTATTGCAAAACTATTTGATATAAATTTAAAATATAAAAATAATGAAGTTTCATGAAGCGTAGATAAGTTTTGTGTAGTAAAATTGGGTTATAGCTAAGTTTTAAACATATAAATAAAACGTTGGCCAAATTTTATGAATGTTTACCGACAGCAATGTACCTAAACGCAGACCAAGGCAGAAAGAAAGGGCAAGATTTCTGGCTGGATACGCAACTGAAACAGATGCAGAGGTAGAGAATAAAAATAATAAGTCGATGACAACAACTACTCAAACAATCATTCCAAGATACAAATGTAACTTTAATGTAACTTTTTGTCTTCGGCAAAGCTTTTCGTTGCAAAGGCGTAGGTTATGAACTTAATTGCCTGTAAGTAGTAACCTATTTAATAATTAAAAAAAAAAACATAACATACTTAACCGCTACGGAGTCTATACTATACTTTCATAATATAGTATTATCAATGTATATATATATATACATATATATATACAATGTATATATTTATATATATATATATATATATATATATATATATATATATATATATATATATATAAATTATACTCGTACATAGGTAGATGCCTACTAAAAAACATACAACGCACAGCGAATCTAAGGAAAGCAGTTTTCATATCTTTCTAATATACTAGCCTACCGTCCGCAGCTTCGCCCGCGATAAATTAATTTTCCCGTAGGAAAAAGTATTTTCCCGCGGTAAAAAGTAGCCTATGTTAGTCAGTGATAATGGAGGTAGCTGTCTAAAGAAAAAAGAATTTTTGAAATCGGTCCAGTAGTTTCGGAGCCTATTCAATGCAAACAAACAAACAAACAAACAATCAAATCTTTCCTCTTTATAATATTAGTATAGATAAAAATCTCGTGTCACGGTGTTTGTCATCGAACTCCTCCGGAACGGCTTGACCGATTTTTATGAAACTTTTTTGTCTATACTCTGTAGGTCTCAGAATAGATCGTAGGCTACTATTCTTTGCGGACGGAGTCGCGGGCAACAGCTAGTCATAATCTAATAATCAGTCAATATAATTTGTAACATAAGTATACAGGTAAAACAGTTCATCATCATCATCATCATTTCAGCCATAGGACGTCCACTGCTGGACATAGGCCTCCCTCATTGATGCCCAATCATTACGATTGGAAGCGATTTGCATCCACCCTGAACCTGCGGCCTTCACCAAATCGTCCGTCCATCTCGTTGGTGGACGTCCCACGCTGCGCTTGCCAGTCCGTGGTCTCCATTCCAGAACTTTTGGCCCCCAACGGCCATCTGTTCTACGTGCTATATGGCCTGCCCATTGCCATTTCAACGAGCTAATCCGTTTGGCTATGTCGGTTACCCCGGTTCTTCTACGGATCTCCTCGTTTCTGATTCGATCCCGTAGAGAAACTCCAAGCATAGCCCTCTCCATAGCTCGCTGAGCGACTCTGAGCCTATTCATCAGGCCCATAGTGAAGCACCACGTCTCGGATCCATATGTCATCACTGGCAACACACACTGATTAAAGACTTTTGTTTTGAGGCACTGAGGTATTTTGGACGAAAAGATGTTGCGGAGCTTCCCGAACGCTGCCCATCCGAGTTGGATTCGCCGATTGACCTCCTTCTCGAAGTTGGACCTACCTAGCTGGACGGTCTGTCCTAAGTATACATATGCGTCAACAACTTCAAGAACCGAGTTCTCGACCACAATGGGGGCAGGGACAACATGAACATTAGACATAACTTTCGTCTTGTCCATGTTCATTCTTAGTCCTACCCGTCGAGAGACTCGATTGAGGCCTTCGAGCATCGTGCTGAGTTCTAAAACAGTTATGTAATGTAAAATATTTTGCAGAAATTAATTATAATAAGTTTAGTGAACAGTGTAGTGTGAACATTTAAGCATTATTTTGTCTGACAATGTAAATATTTAATTAATTCTTGGCCTGTTTTTCAACACAATGTTTATTGTATCTGAATAAATAAATAAACTAAACTTCTCGCAGAAATAGATGTTTTGACGAATATTATGGTGTAACAGCTTGTACAAAAGCGATTACGACATAAAACATTTTATTACAGGCATTAAGGTACCATTATTCAAAGATTTATTCATATCGAACGATCGCATCTCTTTTGTGAGACGACAATGGTTGTGTTGGGCCTGATTCCATTCGCGGCGCCCGCTGCATTGTGCACGCGAGCGTTCCGAGCATCTTCACCAAAACTAGTGTTGCCATGAGAAGAGGATCCCTTAAAAGTTTGAGAATAAATTTTTCTCAAATATGCAATGAAATATAAATGTTATGTTCCTTATAATAAGCCGCGAAGTATCACGTTGCAGGTGAGGCTAGACGAGAGGTCAATAATGGAATCTCATACAACCCCTCATAAATCCCTTTCCACACGGAATGACACGACGTCATGGCGTTCAGCCGTTATAACAAACCTGTAAGCAATATTTTCTTTTTGGTTCATTATGACATTCTGCCACTACGCTTATTTAAAAAACTAGCTTTTGCCCGCGACTCCGTCCTCTCCTTAGTTCATCGATATAAAAAAAAATCCCCCCCGCGCAACCCCCCCCTCACCGGCCCCCCACTGAACCCCCCCCCCCCCCGCACACCCGCGTTCACATTCACCACCGTACCTACTCCCAAGTCACTACTTCTAAAAAATGTTCTATAAATTCTTAAAATAGACGTATCTTTCTTATTTGTGAACCGATTCAAATGAAACAAACACTAAATGTTAATCCAAGAAAATACCAACATATCAGTGAAAACCGCATCCTTCTAGGTTAAGCCGTTTCTGAGATTAGCGCGCACAGACGCACAGACAAACAGATAAACAGACAAACAGACAATAATTCTAAAAAACATTGTTTTGGGTTCTATTGCGCTAGTAAATAGCCCTAGTGACAGTTTTTCTCAAATATCTTCAATGTACAGACACCGACTTGTTACAGATTTATAATATGTATAGAATAGATGTATAGATAAATATTTTTTCACTTCTCATGCTCTTAAAATGTTACTTTAGTCTCTGCATATCGGGACTAAAGCTCTTTTTTGATCTCAAGGGATTAAAGTAAAATTTTTTTAATTGACTATGGAAACCCCTAAACTGCCAATCACGGTGTTTGTGAATGGAGGATTATCGCCATTTTCAGTAACTGGGTATAGACAATTTTAAAGCTTTCCACAGACCGAAGCGCGCTGCGGACGCACTGTAGCGCCCTGCGCTTCGGTCTGTGGAAGCCTTTAGGGCGTGGAAATAACCTCAAAATGACAACTGTATAAAAAATATTTAAAAAATAATAATTTCGTGAAATACATTGAATAATTACGAATATTAATCTATTTAATTATAAAATATTAAAGATGAATTCATTTTATTTTGCACGTAAAGAAAGATTTCCTTTAGCTTAGGTGTTTTTAATTTGTTTTTTTTTAAAAAACGCTGTCGGCAAAGCAGTTCCCTGCTCTGTCGATAAAATAGCAATCCGCACTGTCGGCAAAGCAGTGCTGGAGTGTACGGTAGATAGAGCAGTTACGTTTGAATGTTAATATGGCGTGACTTCAAAATAATGCGATGTCAGTTGCATTTAATAGTAAATTGAAAGTATAATTAGATATAATTTAACAAAGAATTGGCATATAGAAAATAAACTTAAAAAGTTGTTTCTTTATTCACGGGTAAGTGTTTCAGTTAACAATATATTTTGTGTGTTAACTTAGATCAATTAGGTTAATTTATTTGCCGATTCTAATGAATGAACAATTATCATTCTTACATGCATAGTACAATTAGTTTTAACATAGTCTTTAAGTTAGAATCTGTTGGCTAATTATGCAAGCATTTAAAGCGTCACTTTACAAAAAAATATAAAAGAAAAGAAAAGACAGCGGTATTTTTTTTGCTATTTGAATTTTGAACAGATGTCCATTGCTCGTATTGAGCATACGTTGCAAAAAAGTAATTTTGTACGTCGTTTTTTTCCTCGCATTCAAAGTGAAAAGTAGAGTGTTTAACGCGGGACTAAACTACCATAATGACAACTCGAATTATAGCCTCCCTCGCTATCGCTCGGGTGGCTAAATATCTCGTGTCATTATGGCTTGTTTTAGTCCCTTGTTGAACAATCTACTAATGAATTATCTCTGTATTCTATTAAATCCGGGTTGGAAATAAAAGTAAATAAATAGTAATAAATGTGTTAATTATAATTTTTATCTAGACACGCGGCAGCGTGTCAAGCCAAGTTCAAGCAAAGGAACTGGCTAGCCAGCGCCGAGTGGAATATTACACGAACCACTTGGTGCCACTTTTGTCCCTTCTATAACTCAAAATCTCTTTAACGTAAACACATAAAACTACGTGTGTTTAATTATATCCATAAGGACATCTAGAAGCCCAAATTTCATGAAGCTAGCTCAAACGGTTATAAAGATATGAAGGTCAAAAAGTCGTAAATTTTAGCACTGACTGACTCACTTATAGTACCTAAACCTAAACTACTTCCAGATGTCCTAGGAAGTTCAAATCTGGCGTCCAGACAGGGAATTACGTGTATACAAAGGAAAAAATCTGAAAACATGATATTTATAAGTATACAGTTTATCTATCTGTGTGGCGTTCCGGGTATTACCGACGGTGCTGGCTGAAAATCAGCGCTGGGGTGCTATAAACGCCTCAGCATTATGCTGAGCCAGTGTCCAATTTACAACCGCAATGACACACTCTTTTTTAGCCTTTGTATTGTCCTTTTTGTAAAAATATTTTTATGTGTCTTGTGTTGTTGTAAATAAATGTATTTTCTTTCTTTCTTTCTTTCTTTAAAACAGCCAAATTTTGACTAAAATTTGAAATTTTTCCAAAAAATGTTTTTAACCCGTCAAAACCCGCTGGCTCCATAAGGCGTCGAGTACGCCTAATTGACATGTAAAAGAGCCCTTTGCGGCCTACTTGCAGAATAAACGTTTTGATTTTGATTTTTTGATTTTGAATGTTTGAAGTACGGGCGTTTGCAGTTTAAATAGCACCTAACGCCTATCACAATAAAATTATAAAGCAAAATTTAATGGGCGGGGTGCGGGGTGCGAGGGGAAGGTGAGGTGAAGGGGAGGAGGGGGCTGAGGGGGTGAAGGGGGGATGAGGAGGGTTTAAGTGGGGATGAAAATTTTATTGATTTTGCGTTAGGATGCACCGTTTTCAAGATAGTGGACAAAAACACCGGGGCGGTGAGGGGTGAGGTGGGGTGCGGGGGAGGGAAGTGAGGGGTGCGGGGGAGGGGGTGCATAGGTTTCAAAGGGGGTGAAAATTTCATTGATTTTGCCGTAGGATGCACCGTTTTCAAGATATTTGACAAAAACACCGGGGGGGTGGGGGGTGGGTTGGAGGTGAGGGGAGAGGCGTGCGGGGGGAGCTAACAAAGGGGGGGTGAAAATTTCATTGATTTTGCCGTAGGATGCACCGTTTTCAAGATATTTGACAAAAACACCGGTTCTTGTCCAATCACCGAAGTTAAGCAACGTCGGGCGCAGTCAGTACTTGGATGGGTGACCGCCTGGTTTTTTGTAGTATAACTTCTTTAGGCACGCTTGACTTGGGGAGTAAAATACGTTACGTAAGTCAAGCGTGCCTAGAGAAGTTTTACTTCAAAAACACAAAATGAATCCAGGCGGTCACCCATCCAAGTACTGACCGCGCCCGACGTTGTTTAACTTCGGTGACTAATTTCTTTACAAAAAGTAATGATATCCCACCAAAAACATAAATGTAAAAAATATTAGCCAAGTTCAATACTAAAAATATACTTGATTATGGACTTCACCGACAAAAGGATTGAGATCTAAATGGGTGCCAAGTTCTGCAGGTAATACTGAAATCTATTTGTAAGAACAAATAACATCCTAAACAAGTATAACACTCTATTTCTTTGGTTTTTCTACTCCAACAGTGTTTTATATTTATAAATATAAATTCCTAAATTTAACTATCTAATAATTTACACAAAGTACATAACTGTTAAATTGAAGCTTAATATTTGACTTGGCTAGTTTTTACCAGCAAATTGAATGTAGAAGATAAGTTGATTAGCCAAATATAAGATGATTTGTATGTGAAAAGTAGCCAAGTCAAATGTTAAGCTTCAATTTAACATTCAAGTATAGTTTTAGTATTGAACTTGGCTAATATTTTTTACATTTATGTTTTTAGTGGGATCTAGTTTACTTATTCTCTATTGATTACTTATTCTTTATTTACTATTGATTTTTTTTGGAGTTTTATTTTATTTATTTCATTGCATGTTTGAAAAATGCTCTATACAAGCCTCTGCCGCGAACAGGGATTGCCGGCCTCGTATATCTAGATAACTATAACTACTCTACTCTCTACTCAGCCGGCAATCCGCTATTTCGCGGCCTCTGCAGTAATGTACTAATAATAAGTGACCTTTTTCCAAGATCCCTGTGACTCTTGCAATGGTAGGTCTTTTAAAGTGATGTCAAAAAGTGAAAGGTTTACATACTGTTACAGGGGATAGTCATAAAATGACTACCATTATACTGTAAAAACACATCAAAGCGACTGCAATTCAAATACAAATGTTTTAAAACATACCTGATGCTATCTAGCTAATGCTGTCCTAAAAATAGGTGTACCTATGACTAACAAACTAAAACATCAAACTTTATTTATAGTTTATTTATAAATACAATACGGTAAATTCAAATGATTAAGTTGGTCCCTCGTGGTTAAATTTAAATTAAGTTACAGACTAAAAAGCTCAATTAGGTACTTACTTGGGAAGCAATAGTTTATTATGCTGAATGTCAACAATAATTTTGGACCAGTTTTAATTATTACTCGCTAGCAACGGTTGATACTTAGGTATCAAAACTAACAAACGAAAAGTGTCGCCGTGGTTATTATGTAGGTAATCCATTACAAAATTACGTATAAGTACCTAGATAGAATTACATTATATATATGTGCTAGTACTAAGAATTTTTGACTTAGGCCATGGAGACAAACAAATATAGCGAAACTATAAGGGTTCCGTTTTGCCATTTTGTCTTCGGAGCCGTACATTGAACTAGCAATATTCCTTCCAATTAGTAAGAATCCTCGAGTTGCCTTCTGACCATTATTTTAATGAAAGTTATTATTAGTCCTTGACTTTAAATCAAAAGAAGCCGTCGATTTTTTAAACATTTACATACATTTTGAAAACCATGTGGCAACACTGTCTAGTAACTACAGCCAGCCCGCCGTCGCCCGCGCTGCTCCAGCATTCCCTTCCCTATGAAATGAAGCCAAGATTGATGAGCTTAGACACGACCTGTGACACGCACTACCGAATACCAGCACCATGTTACCGGAGCCGTTTGTTTGGAATGCGCTTTATTTCACCCTTTATAATGTACGGTAATTACTAGCTGGTAGCGAACGTGAGCGGTATTTATGTAGAAGATATCGGTTCGTTTTTGTCTAATGTTTGGGCGCGTTCGTCCGACTAATAGGATTTTTTGTGGATCAAGTTTGTTATGCCGTTGCTGGCATTGCCAGATCGTATTAATATGACGTTAATTTATCTTTAGCTCCCAACCGCCTTTTGATACTTAGTTGTTATGAACATCACTTTGCCAGATTTTATCGATAGATTAGATGCAGTTAAATACTTTCATCCATAAATATAAATTCAACTATTGAGTTTCGATATAAATTTGTACCAAATCTTTATGAAAACGACGACGCCTACATGATTTTGTTCCTAATCAAATTTAACATGACACGTACCGATCAACTTTACACGTTCTTAAAACTTGTTTTAATAATACTTAATTTCAGTTGCTTAATAGTGATACGTATATTATCATACTTTATAAGTACCTATAATATTTTTAGGACTCTGGTTTAAAAATCCACAAATAGAATGCAAGCAATAATTTTACACTTAAAATTTAGTATGTGAGCCAAAGTATAAATATGTATAAGAGTTTGAAAATAGGTTCTTTTTATAAGTAAAAGTAAATGAATACCTACCGAATTCATGAGTATCAGAATGAATCCTTTGATGATCTCTATAAGGATTATTCTTCAATACAAAAGCCTTTTGGTTTTACAATGTTTCTAAGCACATACACACATACGTAAGTTGGTCAACAAACCGTACTAAAATTATTATCCAGAACGGCCTATGTCTTTACATAATTGGAGGCAGTTTTATCAGCGACATCAGAGTTTTAATTACTTTGTTTGTATAAATTAATTAAAACAATCCACTCCAGTCTCACGAGCGCTGGAGCACTGTTCTTAGCTAGATTATACCTATAAATGATTTTTTTTCTCACAGAATTTAGACCAGACAAAAACAATAGAGCAAAGTACTCACATTCATTTTGTTTAGTTAAACTTCAGCATTTTAATTTAAGTAGCTTGAATTAATATTTTTATAATAGTTTCCACGAAATCCGGCATAATGAAACAATTCCAGGCAGCACTATAATTTTGAGGCACTCTGATTTACTGTTTTACTATGTAATGATGTCGCTGGCAATTATTTCTGTGGTGTAAACCAACTACAGGTAGTTCCAGAAAATACGGATATTTTAATTTTTCCCTTATTTTCCGCATAAAATCTTTGTTTTCTGAAAAATACTTATCGAGTCACGTGCAGTGTCAAAGAATTAACATACCATTTACCTTCCATTACTACCATTTACTTTCTATGGAACATCATTTCATAGACACAAGTGAAGGTCCATTCATTCAGTCAGAACCATTCTTTATCGACACAAAAACAGCCGCCATTCACAAGAACACACCGGTAGGTCATTTTTCCGGTAAGATTCCGGATCTAATAGCATTAATTACAGTGTCACGGAGGAGGCTCGAGGCCGGGAGGACCCGGGGGACGCACGCTCCTCTTCCAATAAATCAATTTAATCTAATTTAATTTAAGCCGAGCTTCCTCCAGACGTTTTCGTCGAGTCACGCGATGTTATTTCCAGCAATTACGTTGGCATCGACTAATTTTTCAGAGAGTGCGTCGTGGCTGTTCGCGTTTGATTTGGACAAGAAGGCGTATCAATGCTGAACTGATAGCCAACCTTCACTTCTTGGAGAGGCACTAATAAAGAACTTTGACTTGAACACAAAAAAAAATGCTGCAAACACGCATTATGACTATTAAAATTTCAAATACGTAAAACCTTACATATTTATAGTAATAAATGTGAATTCTGCTTCCGTAAAAGCAAACGGTTCCATCTTACCTAGGTAAGCAGATATTGCTATTCTAATGATCAAAGATTTGAATTTTTTCCAGGTTGGTATCTTACTAATATTATAAATAAGCTTAATTGATGAACTAAAACAATTACTTTGCTCACCCGCGACCTTAAAGGTCGCGGGTGAGCAAAGTAATTGTTTTAGTTCATTAATATGGACCTCCGCAAAGTAACGCCTGATTCAATAAAGCTTAATTGACTAAAATAGTTGTAACGAAATTACAAAAAAAAAGTGATAAAGTATAACCGTCGCTATTCCACAAATATTATATCTAAATTAAAAAATAAAAAATATTTTATTACGCGGAGTAGGTAGTTAGTGGTGTGTATTTAATAATATTAGGGAGCGTTGTCACGAATGAAACTCACGTATTTCGAGACTGTTCTTTATTTTGTACGGTAGACATAACTCCAGAAACAATCTACCCTCATATACAGCATTCTCCCCTCACAGTTCCTCAGTAACACAAAACAAAATAACATAATTATGTTAATGGTATATAACCATGTTTTATCTTATAAAAAAAAAATGCTTATCTACATAACAACAAAATAAACACTATTAAGTGCGTATGCATTGTTGTAATGAAACGTTTGGGCTTAATACTAGCTATACATAGTTATAATAACACTTTTTGCATACTGATAATAGGTATACAAACAGCGGCATGAGTAACAACACTTTATTTATTTAGCTTTAGTAGGTACATTAAGTACTTAGACAGTAAGTAGTATTGCAATAAACGTTAGGACTTAATACTACTTATAATATAATAACATTTTATGTATAAGTATACTTATAATATAGATACAACAGCGACAATAGTCATAATCTTATTTATTTATCTTACATTAAGTAGACATTCGTGCATTTAAATGTGTAGCATACGTTAGGGAATAAGGTGAAACCGGCGGATGTCTGTTAATCGATATCAATCGTCAAAACCATACCTTTTAGGTGGTACGCGATTACGTTTAATCTTCGAAGTTGTTGCCTCGGCGCGTGGGAAGTGAGGTGGCGGGCTGCCGGGGGGCGCCGCGGCGAGCGCCCGCGCGCCCGGCGGGCTCCCGGCGCGGGCCGGCGGGCCGTCCGGGGGCGCCGCGCCATGCGCGCGCGCGCCCGGGGGGCTAGCGGCGTGGGCCGGCGGGCCGCCTGGGCTAGCCGGCGGTCCGGCCTCCAGAGGAACCCCAGGGGGTTGCTCACCGAAACTATCAATAACTATAGCTTCAAAATCACCAGGAACGGCTGAGTGATCCCGATGTAACTGATCGATGTGTTTTTTAAACACTTTATCTCTAAATCTGACTTTGTACGTAAGGGGCCCCGTCCGGTCACAGACTGTACCTTTTTCCCAAGTGAAACCGTTATTCCTGAATAATTTCATAAATACAGACTCTCCTATTGCGAACTCCCTCATGAAGCCTTTCCTATATTTGATCTGAGCGTTTTGTTTACGTATCACCGCCTCGCTCACGCTGGGACGTAACAGATCAAACGACGTACGTAACTCTCGACCTAGCAACAAGCTCGCTGGAGTCTTATTAGTTATAGTCTGCCGTGCTCAAGCTAAAAGGCGGCTAAGTGACAAAACCAACTTTTGAGTAAACGGCGAAAAACGTCACAAAAATTTCAAATCGATGCTGGTCAATTTCCTTAAATCTTTAGCTATGTTGTCATATACCAAACGGTAGATCTTTTTTTAATTTATGATTTGATTTTAGTTACTCTTGTAATATTATAGTTTTTGTGCCACTAAAAGTCATTTTTTCCTTTATAGTTATGAAAATAAAATAAAATCCTTTTTACATTGCAGTACAAAAAGGCGGTTAACGGATCTTAACTGCTTTATAGACATGTATTTTTTGTTAATGATATAGGAATTGTTTTGAAATAGATAGTTAACTACAATTACGTAACTAGAAAGCAGTTATCTGTTTTAGTGGCATTTTAATCTGGGTTAGTGAGTATAATTGTTAACCCAGTCCATAACTATAAAGCGGCAAAGGGCACATTGCCGCCTTTTAAACTAATTCACTGTTTCTTGTTTACTTTCCGATATACTGGAACATAGCTTAAAAGCGGTTAACTTACAAACCTTTTGGCGTCACTGCTTTTTAGTCTTGTACGAGTCCCAATATTTTTTTAAGAATCCTGCAAAATTGGCCGTAACTACAAATTCAAATACACATTTTACTGTGAATTATTCGTTTATTTCGATGTATGTAAAATCGACATTCAAATAGCTCGTCATTGCTACCATAGTTAATACTTCATTGTGATATTAAAATAGAACAAATATGGCACTCTGCGCAAAAATCAAAAGGATAGTTACAATCTCAAAAAAAAGCAACTTAGTCACAGTAATTTAGAATTATGTCCATTTGAATAATAATATGGTATTAAAAAAAAGGTCATAGGGGTGTAAAGAAGAACCCAGAATCTCAATCTCCAAATGTCAACCTCACCTGCCCGTGGTGCACCCTGCTAGCAACTGACGAGGCTCTGGTGACCGACAGATGGCGGAATTACCATCCAAAAGCAAGTAGGCAAAATTAAGTCGGCCAGCAACGGGCAGCAGCGTTGCTGGTGCAAGTGGCCTAATTCTGCGATTACCAACCCGCCTGCCCAGTGTGGTGATTATGGGCAAAACCTTTTATGGTAGCACAACCATTACCCCGGCCCCCAGTTCTCGTCAGCCCTACTATTCCTGGTTACGGTAGCGGCCATGGTAACGGTAGGGCGGGGGGTGGCATATCTTGGGTTTGTCGGAGGTCCGTAGAGACGGAGAGGATACGATAACCTTAAGCTCCGGTAACCTATTCTACTTTCGGGAGGGCGAACAGCAGTCCCAAGGTGGAGTCGGCTTCCTTATCAATAAAGCTCTCTGTAACAATGTGGTGGAGATCGGTAGCGTGTCGGCAAGGGTAGCATACCTTGTACTTAAGTTGACTGATAGGTGCTCCTTGAAAGTTATACAAGTGTACGCGCCGACCTCGGCATACTCCGACGACGAAGTGGAAGCTATGTATGAGGACATAAGTAAAGCCATGCATAGCACCACTAGAACACATTACAGCGTTGTTATGGGAGACCTCAACGCTAAGGTGGGAGTACAGGCATGCGACGATTCGACTATCGGACCGCACGGATTTGGAGTTAGAAACCACAGGGGCACATGTTGGTCAGCTTCCTGGAAAGCCAAAAGCTTTTTCTAATGAATTCTTTCTTTAAGAAGGGGCCTTACAGTAAGTGGACTTGGAGAAGCCCCGACGGTAAGACGCGAAATGAGATCGATTTTATCATGACGGATACAAAGCATAAATTCAGGGATGTCTCAGTGATCAACAGGTTTAACACAGGCAGTGATCACCGACTTGTTCGAGGCACTCTGAATATACGTCATAAGCTGGAGAGAGTCCGCATGGTGAGATCTGTTTTGCGTCCAACACAACTCTTGTTGATTTGTTGGAAACCACCGACGATGTTGATAAAGAGGCCGACCAGTTGGTGAGGACGATTCGGGATGTGGGAACAACGTGTTTCCCAAAGCAGCGAAGTGTACAGCAGTCTAAACTCTCTCGCGAGACTCTGGAACTCATGAGGCGGCGACGAGAAATGGCGGCGCAGACTGTTTCGTTAGGTGAAACAGAGCTTTCCAAGCATGTTAGAAAGCTGATAAGGCGAGATCTCCGTAGCTCCAATACTCGCTCTATTATGGAGGTAATAGAGCGCAACCGGGGATCGAAAGTCTTTCTACAGCAACTTGGAAGGAGCAACCTAATGAAACTAAAAACTGCAAATGGCCAAACCATCACCTCTAAGCCGGAAATCCTCGCCGAGATTGAGAGCTTTTATGGACAGCTGTATGCTTCCCATGCTGCACAGCCTCTTCCCGATCCAAGTCACATCAGAGCCTCACTAACACGCCACTACAGATAATTATCCCGGACGTCGAAATGAGCGAGATTAGGATTGCCCTGGGGCAGCTTAAAACCAACAAAGATCCGGGTGAAGACGGAATTAGAAGACGGAAGACGGAATATTAAGTATGCGTATTGTTGATCGAAGTTGCAAAATGTCAACTTAATCGGTAACCAGGAAGTGGGTCAAATTTAACGTACAAGATACATACCTACAAAGCCAATCACATGCTTTGTGCAACCACGGTTGCCAATTTATTTATTTATTTCAATCATATTTATTTTTTAAGTCAGTAATGACCTTGTTTGAAATCACTTGTCAATAAATGATAGTAATTGGAAAAAAAGACACGTGAGTGGCTAATTGTAATATATGTACATACTCTACTAGTCAACCGAGTACATTACAAATCTTGTAATACTAATTCTAATTCTGCGATTACACAAAAAGAAAATATGTAACTTACAGACCGCATAATATGTTTATTGGCCATAATGTTATTTGGTGGGAATGCGTCGCCGTCCGCCCGCGAAACGTCTTCCTACACTAAGAGGTTACTGCACATTGACACATCTACTTCTTTATTATGGTAAGTTTTCTGGTTTAGCGAGGGTACAGAAGAAAGAGGCAGGCGTAGTTAGCTGCATTTTAGTCATGTATTGTAGAATAGCCCCCTTTTAGTTATGCAAACAATTAAATAAAATATGTCGTTTACTTTGCGCACGGACAAATGCCGCTTTCAACCGTAGGTTTTTTACTGGAATTGTGGCATGAATACAGGACTAAAAGGCGGCAATGTGATTTTAACTGCTTTTTAGTGATGCATTGTCGTATAATCGCCTTGTAGTCAGGTATCAGCTAAGTATTTTATTCAATGAAACCTAGTTAGATAGCGGTTAAAGTCGTTTAGCCGCCTTTTAGTGTACCCAAAAATAATAACCGCTTTTAAGCTTGGCATTTATAATAAAAAAGGAAAAACAATCCAAACGGTAAAGTACTTTAGTAGCTTTTTAGTTAAGTAAAGTGGTTTAGTCGCCTTTAAGCATAGCAAAGTCCATTTTTTATGTATTTAGCCGCTTTTTTTGAAAAATTATTTTCGAAACGGTAAAAGATAGAAAAACCGTTCCTAGACAGATCGATAGAGATTTTTTTTCTAAGCAGAATGGTATTGAAAAGTCGAAATTGACCAAATGTCACTTAGCCGCCTTTTAGCTTGAGCACGGCAGTAGTATGTGGAGTAGCTCGGTAAATCAACAAAAAATTGTCTAACGCGGTGTCCACATCAACATTATCTCGGATAGCCTTTTTTAAACATGTTTTAATTATTTTTACTGCATTTTCTGCACACCCGTTGCTGCTAGGTTTATATGCGGTTACTAAAATGTGGTTGATTCCCAAATTGCTTAGGTACTCCGAAAAATCCTTACTACTAAACGGAGGTCCGTTATCGGACACCAGTTGTCGCGGTAACCCGAACTGTCCAAATAAATGATGCAATTTTGCTATTGTCGATTTAGCTGTGGTTCCTGGGACTCGATATGCCTCAATCCACTTAGAATGGGCATCTATAATTACTAAATAATATTTCGTGTTACCCGCCACGGAAAAAAAATCGACATGTAAACGATGCCAGGCCTCTGGCGGCCATTGCCACGGGTGCAGTGGCGCCGACGCCGGCGTGGCACGTTCGCGGGCGCACGTGTCACAGGCACGACACACGCGCTCGATGTCGGCGTCGATGCCAGGCCAGTACACGTAGTTGCGCGCTAAACCCTTGCATTTCACGATACCCTGGTGCGTTTCGTGCAGTTGATTTAAAATATTTTCGCGCAATACCATTGGAATTACGACACGGTGCCCGTATAAAATACAACCTTGTTCGATACTCAAGGAATGGCGTAAACTAAAATATGGCCTCAGTTCCTCACAGTCACAATATAACCAATTCGTTTTAACCGCACTTATTACTCGTTGTAAAATAGTATCTTTGGCAGTGGATTGAGCTATCTCCTTGTAATCGACCGGAGCTGATTTTTCGACAAAATTTATGTAGGTATCGACACACGATCGCTCGGTGACGTCCGGCACGGGAATTCGTGATAAACTATCTGCCACACAGTTGTGTTGCGTAGTTATACACTTCACTTCATAGTCATACGCACCTAGTATCACTGCCCATCTCTGAAGTCGGCTCGCAGCCATGAGTGGAACTCCTTTATTTTCGCTAAAAATTGACGCCAGTGGCTTGCAGTCCGTAACTAATGTAAATTTCCTACCATATATGTAGTCGTGGAATTTTGTAACACCGAATATAATCGCTAGACCTTCTCGACAAATCTGGGCATAATTTTTTTCCGCTTGCGAGAGCGACCGTGACGCGTGCAACACCGGGCGCTCGCGACCCGCCGCGTCGCGCTGGCTCAGCACGGCCGCCACGCCGCGCGGCGACGCGTCGCACGTCACCGCGGTAGGCCGCGACCCGTCGAAGTGGGCCAGCACGGGGGCTGCCATCAACGCTCGTTTCACGGCTGCGAAAACCTCCTCACATGTCGAATCCCAGATGAATTCATTTTCTTTTTTTAATAGATTATACAGTGGGCTTAGGTTATTACTCAAATTATGCACAAATTTACCGTAGTAATTTACTAGCCCGAGGAAGGCTTTTAATTCTTTAACATTTGACGGTATTGGTGTATTATTAATCGCATCTATTTTTGACGCCTCCGTGTGCAACCCTTCCGCATCTATAACGTATCCCAGATACGATACCGAAGTCTGAAAAAAACTACATTTTTCACGTGCCACTCGCAACCCGCTCTCGGCCAGAATTTTGAAAACCTTTAACAATCTCTGCCAGTGATCCAGGTAATTGCTTCCCGATACGTTCAAATCATCTAAATAACATGTGACATAACGCATTCTAAATAATTTTTCCATCATTCTTTGAAATTTATTTGGTGCGCATTTTACGCCAAAAGGTAATCTGTTATAGCAATACATTCCTTGCAATGTTACAATCGTACATAATTTCTTAGAGTCCTCGTCTAGTTCAAACTGTAAGTAGGCCTGGCTGAGATCAATTTTACTAAAGTACTAACCGCCCTGAAGTGATGAAAATATGTCCTCAATCCGCGGTATCGGATACTTATCTTCGACCAAGACCGGGTTGAGCGTCGTCTTAAAATCGCCGCAGAGGCGGACGGTACCGTTCTTCTTGATGACGGGCACGACGGGCGTGCCCCAGTCGCTCCACTCGACGGGCGAGATGATGCCCTCGCGCTGCAGCCGCGCCAGCTCGGCCTCCACGGCCGGCCGCAGCGCCAGCGGCACGGGGCGCGGCCGCCGCCACACCGGCACCGCCCCCGCTGTTAACTCTAACCTAATCTTAGCTTTATTAAACGTTCCTATGCCGCTTGCGAATACGTTAGGGAATCGCTTCATTAGCTCGGTACAGATGTCATCGCTCTTTGGTTTCGCACCGATACTATTAACAGAGTACGTGCTAGTGGAGGGAAAGTCTATACCGAACGAACGCATCCAATTTCTTCCTAACAACGAGGGACTAAATTCGTCATCTATTACCACGAGACATAAATTATTTAACAACCGATCGTTGATTTCGACACGACAAAAAATTTTACCCTTCGGTTTCACCTTTTGACCACTGTACATTTTTAAAACTGAATCATACGGAATCAATTTACAATTTGCAAAACATTTTTTATAAGTTCCAAAGGAAATGACACTAATGGCAGACCCGGTATCGCCTTCCATATTAATTGTAAAACCGTTTATTTTTACCTCGATTGTCCATTTGCTGTCAGCCTCCGTGTCACTTATCTGGTAGATGTCCAAGGGCTCGTCGTCGTCGTAGTCATCGGCGCCGCCCGCGCCGATCGCGGGCGGGGCTTCCTTGCTGGCCTCGTCGGTCACACCGTGAATATCTTTCTGCGTTTTTCTATAGCGGCACATTTTTGCTATATGTCCAATGTCCCCGCACACATAACATTCACTATGTAAAAATGAGCACTTGACATGCGGATGGGGCCCGTCGCACCGGTAGCACCGCACTCCTGCTGCGCCGGAGCCCCGACGCTGGGGCCTGTAGGAGCCTCTCGCGGGCCGCGAGCCTCGAGCGCGCGCGCCGCTGCGGGGGCGCGCGCCGCCGCCGCCGACCGCGAACACGGGCTCCGTCTCGCCGCGGGCGCCCGGCGCAGCCGCTGAGTGGCCGGCCTCCTCAGCCGGTTTTGA
Organism: Archips xylosteana; assembly: GCA_947563465.1. Taxonomy (NCBI): domain Eukaryota; kingdom Metazoa; phylum Arthropoda; class Insecta; order Lepidoptera; family Tortricidae; genus Archips; species Archips xylosteana. The sequence continues at coordinate 7,778,063 of OX387344.1, forward strand.
GTCTCGTACCGCCGCCTCCAGCGACAGCGCCAGCTCCGTAGCGCGCTTGAACGTGAGTTTTTCGTCCTCTTCGGTCAGTAATCGCTGGCGTATGCGCTCGCTGCGCAATCCGTAAACAAACTGATCGCGTAGATGCTCCTTTAGACTGTCGTTGCTGGTGAATTTGCAAGACTTGCTCAGCTTTTTTAACAGCGCGAGATAGTCGTTAATAGTCTGGCCTTCGACTTGTTTACATGATCTAAAAATCATTCTCTCGGCAATTAGTGATCTTTTAGGACACAGATGTTCTTCCAGATACGTAACGATTGTATCAAAATTGACATTTTCTGGTTGGTCAGGATAGCAGAGGTCGATAATTAAATCCAAGGGCTCAGTCCCCACGACAGCCACTAAATATTTCGAAAAATCTGCTGGTTTAATATCTTGCAGCACGAACCACGTCTTCAATCGGCTGACGTAAGTCGACCATGTATCTACATGTAGCTTGAACTCTTTAAGGCCACTAAAGTCCGGATTTCTGTTGTCTGACATGACGAATCACACTTTACGGCACACACACTGTTGGAAATTACATAAATCGTCGCCAAAATGGTGTGTATTTAATAATATTAGGGAGCGTTGTCACGAATGAAACTCACGTATTTCGAGACTGTTCTTTATTTTGTACGGTAGACATACCTCCAGAAACAATCTACCCTCATATACAGCAGTTAGGTACCTACTAAACTAATTTTTGCCAATAAATAACCTACTTAATGGATTCTTAAAAATAATATACGTAGGGTACTCAGTATTCAGCCAGGCACCGGTAGTTGGCCGTATATGAATGCGAGGAGTACGAAAAATATCTCTCGTGCTTTTCCCATCCGTGCGAAAGCTTGGCAGAGGCTGACTACCGGTGCCTCACTCACCTGGCTGACAACTGGGTATTTTACCCTACTACGAGTATATCGAAAAGTAACGCCGACAAAAACCTAAAGGAAAAATGTTACATTCGTTTTTAAATTGTTTGCGGTCATTGCTGCCGTCGATACAGTCATGGCAAAGAAATAACAGGCTATGACAACCAGACCCCGACATAAATGAACACGCACTCCTTTATAATTACAAGCTTCGACTACCATTTCGCTCTATCGTCGACCACTGCCCAGTGGATTATTTAAACCACACCTGCACAATCGTAAGTTAATATTTAATTCAATTTATTCCCATGTAATTGAATTTGATCTACTTGTCTGTACAATAGATTGCTTTATGTTAACAATGAAGCCGATAGCTGCTGGACGAGGCAGAGTGACCAGTGACCACACAGATCGCGAGCAGTCACGTCTCCAATGAGATCGGTGCCGCGATGACACCCTTGAAATGTTTTTAATGGCGTGATTTATAGAGCAAATTAAACATTTGACTTGGCGTGAATGCGATGCTGAGTGGATCCGACACGCACGGACGCGGCGGCTGCAGTACAGCTGAGCGCAACTCTTCGATGCTTCAGACGTGTCGTCTTTAGGTAACAGGTAACACTCAACAGAACGATCTTAAAAAAGCTTTGTTTTATCTTTCAATGCTTCACCAACTTTGAACAGAACAAACCACGGCAGTGTCGTATTTTCTTCGTTATACTTAAGTAGAATTCGGTTTTATTTTCTCCACCATCTTATATAAGATTACTTACCTACTTGAAAAAAAATTAACAACGTCCGGTTACGCTTTTCATTAATTGATTATTGGTATCGTTTTTAAGTAATAAATTGATTTGTTCACACATAAATCAGTCATTTAAAAACTGCCTTCCTGACAATTAAATTAAAAGGAATTTGTTTATAAAATAAGTAGTCATGTCATTAGGTGTCATATAACCACGTAGAAGGGATTATTTGCACTGTATGTTATTAAAAATCAACCCAAATTAATTGTACATAGGTATAACTTAATTACATTCAGCGTTATACATCTACAAAACTAATAAGTAATAAAGGAAAAAAATGTAGTAGTATGTATTTCCTTTCACAATTGATGTCATCACTTTTTTGTTTCCCCGCTATCAAAGAGTACACTTTTGTTATTCTTTTCACAGGTTTTAATAGATCACTCACCAATGAAATCCTTTTTGAACCACCGTACCTGCAATCTTAATCAATTTTTTGAATACCTAGTTAGCTTCGTATAGACTTAGCTGGGAAAATAAGTATATGACTTTGTAGCCATATGCGCGATCCCGTTTTTTAACCCCCGACACAAAAAAGAGGGGTGTTATAAGTTTGACCACTATGTGTGTGTGTGTCTGTCTGTCTGTCTGTGTGTATGTCTGTGGCATCATAACTCTTAAACGGGTGAACCGATTTGGATGCGGTTTTTTTTAATAGAAAGCAGGTTTCTTGGCGATGGTTCTTAGATATGTTTAATGAAAATCGGTTCAGCCGTTTCAAAGTTATCAGCTCTTTTGTTAGCTGCGGAAGAGATCTTAGACGCATAACGGGCATCGACTTAATGTCAAACATACGAGTGACATAATTGCTTTGGGGGTTTTTTTAAATTTTAATTTATAGTTATATCTCGAGTGACATTTCCTTTCCTTAATATTCTGCATTGTAAACCAGCTAAATACCACCGCTGATACCGCCGCTGTGTCCGACTGTACCACCCCGGTCCGTCGTCGCACCAGCAACGGTCGCAGCTGATTAATGCGCCGCTACTGTATTCATCCGGAGCTTTTTTATCGGCGACACCGCGCGTGTCCGTGAGAACCGATTTCCTCCGCAGCAGCCTAGAAACTATTCAACTTTAAACAACCTAAACTTTAGTTTGAAATTCACCAATTTTATTATTCACGCTTGTGGTCTTATCTATATACATCTATACTATATTCTATACTAGCCGTAACCCGCGACTCCGTCTGTGAAGAATTCGTTTATCGCTATCCCGCGGGAACTAAGTATGCAATTTTCCGGGGTAAAACGTATCTTTTATGTTAATCCAGTTTTCCAAAAATCCAATTTTCATCAGAATCTGTCAAACGGCTTTAGCGTGAAAGAGTAACAAACATCCACACATTTTCTATTGTGAATGGTTCCACTGCTACTGCAAGTTTATTTTACGCGATGTTTAGGGTTCCGTACCCAAAGGGTATAAATGGGACCCTATTACTGGGATTTCGCTGTCCGTCCGTCACCAGGCTGTATTAAAAATAAATAATTAAATTAAAATAAAACATATATTTAAGGGGGGGCTCCCATACAACAAACGTGATTTTTTTGCCGTTTTTATAGATAATGGTACGGAACCCTTCGTGCGCGAGTCCGACTCGCACTTGGCTGGTTTTTTTATTTACTAGCAGCCAGTGGTTAATGGTATATCCAATGACAGTTTATTACATTAATAAAGTACTTTAGTTATAACTATAGTTACTTGAGAATAAGCTGCATACCTTAAAATTTTTACTTACCTAACTGGCTATAGTATAAATCTTCCCAGGTGAATTTTTCGCTTCGAGCCATTACTTTAAATTTGAACCTTAACACTATGACGATACCGTTTGTTTTGAAAGATAAAGGCTCGAAGCAAAAAAATCACCTGGGAAGATTTATACTATAACTAGACCTTAAATTATTGCTCTAACTAAAATACCAGCAATTGCAATGCACGTTACGCTTAGCTACGCTACGCCTGCTACGGCGTAGCATTCGCAACATAGAAAGTCAAGCAGTACTAATTAAACAGTAATGATTTTAATTGGCTTTTCTTAAAAATGTTAAAAGTTTAAAACTACGGATTAGATCAGAAGGCAAAGTGCATAGTTGACGAAAAATCTAAATAAAAAAAAAACATTGATTGAGCGGTAAACTCACCTGCCATTAGAGCGTTACTCGTAAATAAATTCCTTTCTTGTTTAGTTTTTTTTTATAGTTTCGCGCTTGTTGTGTAGTTAAAATGTAAATGTATAATGAAAGCACAAGACTTTATACCTACACCAAATTGATAAAAGAATAAAGAAGAATAACATAAGTTATATCGACAACGTTTTTATCTGTGTCTGTGTGTGTAGCTTTCAGTGGTTTGGCTAGAAACATCACTTCTTCAAATAACATTGATAAAAAAGACTGCGGTATATTTTATTAATACATAAGTATATATCTACTTTTAATAACATTTTAATTTTTTATTGGTTTTTGTTTCCTTTATAGATTTTTAATACCATTTTAGGCTTCGTATTATTACTCAGACTCGCAAGCTGAAGCTTGTTCGTTTAAACCAACACTCAGCAGCAATTGCCTAATTCAGCCCTAGACAATAATGTAGTATTGGTGCTGGCTAGTTAAATCGCCAGTCAATCAAACCATCCAAACCGATTATTACCTACTCGTAATGTGAACCGCTAGAACTGGTTAACCAGGCGTCAGCATTTAATTGCTTCCTCGGACAGCCACTTATTCGCATCCATATTGATTGAATTATTACTTCAAATAAAATAAAAATTCTATTCGAAATCAAATTAACTGGGTGCAACTATTTGTATGAATAATTAAATCTAAAATAGACGCCTAAAACTATTTGCCGAGATAAAATTTTATTGCAACAACTTAATTGATTTGCTGAGCTTTCCGTTTTATGTCGTTTCACTGGAATGATTAGGAAGCTTGTCGGTAGTAACATAACAGCCTCATAATAAAAATCGTATTCGTTTTATTGCGTTCAATTTTAAAACTTGTTTGGAGTAGGCATTATTTTCTTCTAGCGAATACAGAGGTGGGTACTAAGTATTTTCTCATTTGTGTGAGGTACTCTATTGATACTCATCTCATTACGACTGGACATCCAATATTTGTTATAGGGCTGCGAACGCCGCAAGCACCTATTGTGCGAAACCTTTCCGATTCTCCGGTGTCAGCACAGTGTTTAGTGCCGCCATCTGGTTTAACATTAGAAAGAAAGCTATTTTTTGAGTCAAAGTCAAAGTCAAAATTCTTTATTCAATTTAGGCATAAATTGATGCTCCTATGAACGTCGAAAAATCTACCACCGGTTCGGAAAAAACCCTGTTGAGAAGAAACCGGCAAGAAACTCAACGAGGTATATTTTTTCAATCAGATCTACATTGTTATTAAATGACATACATCTAAAGTATTTAATACAATTAAATTTTTTAACACAGTAGATACGCTATTAAAATTTGAGACTAGGTATCGCTAAAGCGGATCGGAATTATTTCCAAACATCCCTGTCCATGATATAGTCATTAATTTTATAGTACGCCTTAGATATTAATGTCTTCTTCACAATGGATTTGAATTTTTGTATAAGTTTGTTCGGTTATTGTTTTCGGAATTTTATTATAAAAACGTATGCATCTTCCCAGAAACGACTAGTAGGTATAGTCAGCACCTCTATAACATGAAAGAAAGGAACAAAATTTTTACTTACCTATTTGGCAATCATGCAGCAATATTGTCATGCACATATTGGCTTCCTCCTGTGATCTAAGGCAGTTAATTTTTAAGTAGTCGTTTAGGATTACATTGCACTTTTATTTAACTTATTTATTTTATTTAACTTGCAATATTCGTAAATCTGTAGGTAAAAGGTAGGTACAGACAAGTTTAAAAATATGGGTGCATGCAACTTTCTCATAAATATGTCCCATAGCTCTTATGTCGTCGAATTAAGTTTTGGTAAGTAGGTACATATCTAATTATGAGAAGATGCAATCGATAGGTATTTTTGCACTTTACCTACGTAAGTTGCGTTCAAATCTTGCAAGTAGAATTTCACCCACTTCTAGTGATCGGATTAACTTGAAATTTGGTACGGATGTAGTTTGGACGACAATGCAAGTGGAGTAAGAAACAAAAGCTTGTATTAAGAGGGTTTATACCTGCTGAGCTGGCAACGTTGCATTTTTGTTAGTTTTTCTCGATTATTCCATAAAAATTGAAAGAAAATTAAAAATGTTTTGAATACAAATTGTTCTAATATATAAGTTAATGTGTCTACTGCAATAATAATTCGTGGTAAGACTTTTATTTTCTTTAAAAACCGTTAGGTAATAATTTGTTCGTTTTTAAAGAAAATAAAAGTCTATCAACAATTATTATTGCAGTAGACACATTAACTTATATATTAGAACAATTTGTATTCAAAACATTTTTAATTTTCATTCAATTTTTATGGAATAATCGACAAAAACTAACAAAAATGCAACGTTGCCAGCTCAACAGGTATAAACCCTCTTAAAAATTAAATTTTTATCAAAACCTCAGGGCTAAGATGCGTCCGATCAAAAATAGCACCAAACGCAGATTTAGCTCTATTTTTTAGGGTTCCGTAGTCAACTAGGAACCCTTATAGTTTCGCCATGTCTGTCCGTCTGTCTGTCTGTCTGTCCGCGGCTAAGCTCAGAGACTGTTAGTACTAGAAAACTGTAATTTGGCATGAATATATATATTAAAAAAAAAAAAAAAAATAATAATAATAATATTAGGGGACAATCTTACACAAATCGACCTAGTCCCAAACTAAGCAAAGCTTGTACTACGGGTACTAGACGACGATAAACATACTTATATAGATAATTAAATACTTAAATACATAGAAAACATCCATAACTCAGGAACAAATATTCGTGTTCATCACACAAATAAATGCCCTTACCGGGATTCGAACCCAGGACCTCTTGCTTCGTAGGCAGGGTCACTACCAACTAGGCTAAAGAGGTTGTCACGCCGTTGTTGTTAGTCACGCCGACAATGTGGTTAAATAAAAAAAAAACAAAAAAAATTTTTTTTGAGGTAGGTACCTCCCATAGACGTAAAGTGGGGGTGATTTTTTTTTCTCGACTAACCCTATAGTGTGGGGTATCGTTGGATAGGTCTTTTAAAACAATTGGGGGGTTGCTTACATGATTTTTGTATTAAGTGATTTGTTTGCGAAATATTCAACTTTAAACTGAAAAATTTCATTAAAATCGACCGTCCCCCCGTCCCTCTAAAATCTAAACTGTTGGGTGGGAAAATTTGAAAAAATTCAAAATGGTAGTAAATATATTAAATTTACAAGGAAAATTATAGCGGCTAAGATTGCTTGGGAATTATTTGTAGTTTAAGAGTAAATAGTAGCCTAAGGTATTAAAAATACCGTCACTACTTTGAAAAACTCGTATCTCAAATCAGCATGTAAACAAAACTGAACCTTGAAATGCGCGGAATAAAGTTCACTTTGCCAGATTAACGATTTTGAGATACGAGCTTTTTTCAAAGTATTTACGATACCTAACTTGGAAGATTCCGTACACATACGAAATCCTTAGAAAAATATTACTTGATTTTTTCGTAATGGCTACGGAACCCTATCTTGGGCGTGTCCGACACGCTCTTGGCCGGTTTTTTTCTATGTTGTCACGAATAACAATTTCTTTCTTTCTTTTTCTTTCATTGCTAAGCGGAGATCCATATCAATGGACCTTTACACCTTGCTTTTTTTGACTTTGTCCACTGCCACTAGAGCGTTAGCTAAAAAAAGCTATAGTTCGTCTTTGGTTAGTTATACAACATTTATAAATTCCAGAGAGTAAGTATAGTTGCACGGTCGGGTTGGTTGCCTCGCTGACAATGAGCAATTCAACGCCAGTCGTCTGTCATTGTGAGCCGACCGGTATATCGCTCACTGCAACCGATACCTCTCGCAAGTGCCTCTCTTTGTCATCGTTCAAGTAAGTACCTAGTGTCTACCAAATAGCAAAGTCACGAATAACTCACAACGAATCTCGAATTGTTACTCTCACTCTATCATGAAATATGTTTGTAATTGAATCCCTTGTTTATAAAAAGTACGACCCTATAAAACCAAAATGTGAGCTTTGCCTGTGTCTGGCAACACCGAGTATTAAAGTGACAGTAAAAGACAAACGAATGTTAAGTTGACATTAAGGGTCAAAGGTGCAAATTGAGAAAATAAGTGTGGCTCCGAAGTAGGAACAAGCTAAAAGATTGTTCATTGATATGGACGTAGACTTCCCCAAAGTTAACGCCTAAATTAATCAATCCAAAATATCACTTTGAAGAGATTGTGTTCTATCTAGACTTACTGATTACCTTGTTAATAAAAGATTAGAAGGTTCGCTATAAAAGTGGAAACCTTGTGGCAATTATTATTGAGTTATGGGCATTTCGATAGATGCCTACAGATATACAACTTGTTCGGCTCAGAACGTTAAAGTTTGTTTTGAAATTTGGTATTTATATACTTAGTCGTAGGTGTCTGCGTGGGTTTAAACAATAAACCTATTTTAATTGAGAAACGTGATAAAGAATATTAACCTGATTATAGGTGTTCGATAACGCAACATTGATTGTAAATAAATAGCTCAATAAATATGATCAATTTGTAAACTAGGAGACGGCCATGATATTCTCTTCGTAAGCTGGATTAAATAGTATCTATTGAAAATTCTGGCTTCTAATACTATCTCGAAAGTTTTTATTTTTATTATTATATTAGCTGAAACATCAAACCCCATTAAGATTATCTTTGTTACATGAGCCGCCTTCTCAGCCCCATCCAACCTTAAACTAGTGTGTAATTGGTGACATCAAAGTTAATAAACGACAGCGACCCCGAAAGGTGTTCGCTGCGGCCCGCCCGGGGGTAAACGGCACTCAATTTAACCATTTCTCTATATTAATTACCAAAACAGCCCCTAACCAAGCCGTTGCACATAAATAACAAAAAATGACAAGTACCCAACACCCGCTCGTCACGCCGCCTGATTCGACCGATTACATTAATACCCCTCCTTTCTTTAAGCTTAAACGAACTAAAGCAAGGCAATTTATCAAATTTTAACAGTTTAAAATCATGTATACGCCATGCAAAACCCATAAAAACGTAATATTTTATAGTGCGTTGATGTATATCACTTGCCGACGCGCGTGTGAACTGCGATTCGTTAGTTAAGAAAAAGAGAATAGCTTTTATGCAAATTACCTGAAGAGAAATTGCTCCTAGTTCTAAATCATACAATAAAAATATATGGCATTTATTGTACACCTGGTTGGTTTTATTTTATTATTATTTCGTATCATAAATTTTTCTACATGCTTCTAGTTTCAAATTTTCGTACATTCATGAGATAAGTTAAATAATCTGTAGTCAAGAGACACGAGAGAGGCCATGAGTAGGTATTAATTAGGACGAAAGGTGCATTAGTACCTATTACTGTCTTAAGTTATTAAGACAAATTTGGTGGCTATCTAAGTGTTATTAGAAGTCTTTATTAAATAAAATATCTTATAATATCAACAATCCTCAACATAGTGTACCTATTAAAAAACATTATCTAAGTAGGTACTTGTACGGTCGGCCAAGTAGGTAAGTGGTCTACCAGTTTTGACAAAAGTTTCTGTGATATCTAAATATCGCTAAGGTTGACATTTCTAACTGAGTCTGAGTTTCTAACTGAGCAAGGAAAAATCGACCGCGTCATGGCGTGCAAATGAACTTCAACCGTAGGGTGGTAGACCATATTTTTGGCTGACTGTACCTACCTACTTCTAATATTTTCTGTAAACATGTTTAGATAATGTCTATATTGTGGACACGTAAAAAGGAGGTGGGTAGATATCGTGTACACTGCCAGGAAAGGGCATCGCGAAATATTTAGAGGGATACAAAAGTGGGTACAGCAGCGCAGAAGTCCAGAGCGCCAGAACCTCCGGCCGGCGTGCCAGAGCAGACGCAGCAGCAGCACCATCAATGCTATCCTGTCCGGACTTTTCCACTTTAATTTCACTTTTTAGCAAACTGTCTATCATGAAAGATGTATTCGGCTTAGCTATCGGGACCGATTCAGCAATTTCGTATATTATCTGTGGTTCCAGCGAGGGAAGCAGCTGAATTTGATTTTGAGACTGGCCGAATATAGTATTCAAATTTAAAAGTGTTGTTGTCTCAACCGCAACATTGTTCTTTTCTTCCTGATGCAGCTTGAACCGCTTGCGTCTCCTCAGCAGCGAGCCATTCTCGAACATGTCAAAGGCCTGCGGGTGGAGCGTCCAGTAGGCGCCCTTGCCGGGCCGGTCCGGCCGGCGCGGCACCTTCACGAAGCAGTCGTTGAAGCTGAGGTTGTGGCGCAGCGAGTTCTGCCAGCGCTGCGTGTTGCGCCGGTAGTACGGGAACCGGTCCGTGATGAACCGGTAGATCTCCGACAGTGGCAGCATGCGTTCTGGCGAGCTCCAGATCGCCATCGCGGTCAGGGAGATGTACGAGTAGGGTGGTTTGTGTTCGTAAGATTCGCGCGGCGGCGGCGGCATGGTCGCGCGGTGTGAGCGCGAGGCGTGGCGGCCGGGCGGGGCTCCGGCCGCGCCGCCCCACTCGGCCCCGCGCTGTCGCCCGCAGATATGATAACGAGGATGCCACTCGTCGAACAAACCGCATCTCCCTCTTATGTACCTACTATCACTATTATTACCGGAGTGATTGACTACGCAGGCGTACCTCCTGTTAAATACCTATCTAACAACACGCAGAGATAAATACCTATCGACTTACGAGAGTACCTGTAGGTAAATAAGTGTACTTGATGATATATTATGAGCATTCTTCGATCTATGTAAGGCTAAGGAAATGTAAAATCATTCAAAACGAAACAGACGTTTTCTGAACACAAGATAAATGTTTCCCAATTGAAATAAACTTTCTTGTAGCGATGTTATATTCATTCGTTTTTTAATTGATATGCCATTTGTCGAAAGCTTACGCCATCTAGCGTCAAGTAGCGGCATTAATGATTAACAAATAAGTCTCATCATGGTTTAGTTAATAATAGTTATGATTGCTTATATAATTATATCATTAAAGCATAAGAATTTGATTTTAATACTTCAATGAGTATAATTTAAAGCTTATCCAGACATAAGCGATTGACTTCGTTACCTATAATGAATTAAAGTTGTTCAATGTGACTTCTGCGAAGAATTCGTTTATCGCTATCCCGCGAAAACTGTGAAATTTCATCATCCCAGCCAATATACTCGTACGTCCCACTGCAGGGCACAGGCCTCTTCTCAGAATTAGAGGGCTTGGGCTGTACTTCCCACGCGGGCCCGGTGCTGATTGGGAACTTCACACACACCATTGAATTTCTTCGCTAGTGTGTGCAGGTTTACTCACGATTTTTTCTTCACCGTAAAATTCTTCATGGAAATTGAAATTTACAGGATAAAATATCCCGTCTTAGGCTGCGTTTCCACCAGAGATGTGCGAGGATGCGTTGCGAGAGATGTGTCTGTCATGCTCCAATAAAATCAAAAGAAAGATTCAAAGAATTTATTTGCTCAGAATACAGTTGTGCAGATGTTACATTGTTAATCTCAAATATGTCCAGTGTATTCAGCCTGCATGCAGGCGTGCAAACATTTGTCGGAGCGATACAATTAAAATAAAATAATGTCAAAAGTGCTAAAAAATAACAATTACAAAATAATAATAAAACATAATCAATAAGAGTCAAATATTTGAAAAATTTTAAATTGAAATGTCAGTCACGATTTAAATAATTCTTGATGGTGTAAAAACAACGATCTAAGAGCCAGGTAGTCAATTAATACTTAGTTTAAAACTATTGCCTTCGAGTAATTTTATGTCCTCAGGTAAGTTATTGTATATGTCAATGCACATATTGAAAACATTATTCTTATAGATCATTTTATGAGCTCGTGGTTTATACAGTAAATTCATAATTTTAAATCTGGTTAGAAACACTTCATTCACTTAGGACCTTTTAAATGAAGTGTTTCTATTGGTTCATGACAGACACATCCCTCGCAACGCATCCTCGCACAACTCCGGTGGATACGCAGCCTTAATCCAGGTTATAAACTATCTAAGTTAAATTTTATCAAAACCGTGCATTTTTGCGTGAAAGAATACCGCTAATATTATTAACGGGAAGGTTTGTAGATATGCATGGATGGATAGATATCTGTGGATGTTTGTTACTTTTTCACGCTAAAACGGTACGAGGGATCCTGATGTGCCACACAGTTTATAACCTGGATTAACATAATCAGTGTAAGATCAGTCGAGCGTAACTATTAATTTCAATAGGTTTTAAAACCTAGCTTTTAATTGTTATACTCGTACTTCTGAATAAATATTTTTTTGGTCTTGAAAGTCGACTGTATCTCCACCCTTTTTTCTTTTCATTCGCGTTTTTCCCCGTGTTACTTTTTAATCATTCGTTGGACTTTATTTAAAAATATTGAGGCAAATCAAAATCACCATTTTAATTCCAACTTTAAGGAAACACTAATTCTGAATTCAACCTTTGAATTAGAGAAATAAGTCCGTTGCTTGTGTTCGTATGTTAGCTTATTCATAAAAAAAATCTTAAGCGCAGAGGAACTTAACGATTTGTATTTCTTTGCAAATTAAGTTCCACGTAATTATTAGGTACATATTTCGAACGCATTGTTGAATTGTTAACAATCAAAGCGAATGTGATTATGACTTATTGTAACATTTAGCAACTAGCGTTATAATATTAAAATGAGATGGTCATACATTCGTCATCATCATCATCATTTCAGCTGCAGGACGTCCACTGCTGAACGTAGGCCTCCCTCATTTATACCCAATCGTTACGGTTGGAAGAGGCTTACATCCACCTTGAACCTGGCAATGAACAGTCCATATACCTAGCACGCAGACGAGATGGCCGTTGGGGCCGAAAAGTTCTCGAATGGAGACCACGGACTGGCAAGCGCATCGTGGGACGTCCACCAAGAAGATGAACGGGCGATTTGGTAAAGGTCATACATTAGTCTAGTTATAATATTTAGAAACTAATTTAATAGAGATGCAATATAACTCATAAGAAGATTAAAGCGTATAAAAATTGTCGGATCCACAGAAATAAAAATAACGCTAAAGTAGTCGTAAATTAAACAATAGACATTATGTAACAATTTTATATTTTTAAAAAACATTTTACACATGATTGAAGAGACGATACGATCAACAATTGTACATTTTGTAAATCTCATAGTGCGCGAACGACATAGGTAGTTACTGAAGAATTAAACATAGGTAGATGTACTAAGACCTATTTGCCCCACATTGTACTATTAGTTCACAGCTTTCCCGTGAGCTCTGGTACTGCCTTGAACAAGTCAGCGACCAGACCATAGTCCGATACCTAGAAAGAAAACAATGTGTTAAGAAAAAACCACAAAATCATAGCAAAAACAGAAAAGTACCTATTTTATTTTAACAATTCGAATTATTCTCATTTCATAAATTAAGGTCACTTCATATATCTACAGACACTGTGGCAGACAAAATAATACTATTCTATACAGTTTCTATTGACGAATTCATATCCATCGTAACACGATCGCATAGATACGGGCGGTTTCCTACACGCACGTGTACAGGGCACGTGTCTAACACATTTAGTGTCTTTAGATATGAATCAACCTTAAACTTTATGTAAAAAGAAAAAGCGACTAAGTAGTGGAACTCTCTGCCGAGGTCAGTTTTTCCGGAACGCTATAATCTGGACATCTTTAAGGTCAAAGTGAACAGACACCTTCTAGGCAAACGTGTACCATCTTAGGCCTCATCTTCGCCTTCAATCCAGCGCGATTGAGGCCAAACGTAAGCCTATTTTTTATATAAAAAAAAATACAGGTTTAGTTTTAAAACAAGAATCATTCGAATTGTGCCAGTCCCATTCTAAACATGCAAATCAACTTTTATTGGCATGGAAGATAAACTGTAATTTGTAATGTGTAGCTCAGCCAATATGTATGTAGAAGTAAAATATATACAAAGGTTTGTGTGAATTTTAAGGGTATGTAGCTTAATAACAAGGATGATATAGACTTGATTAGCAATCGCCATAGTACAGATCGGCCGCGGAAAAATAGTTCGATTATTAAATCTAGATGGCGTTGACATTATAGTCAGAGGCTTTGAAAGCAAAACAATAAGACTACAGACGTTTCATATTACTACAAATGTATTATTTTTCAAAAATATTGCATAATAATACATTTGCAGTGACATGAAATATCTGTAGTCTTATTGTTTTGCTTTCAAAGCCTCGGACTATAATGTCAGCGCCATCTAGATTTAATAATCGAACTATTTTTCCGTGGACGATCTGTACTATGGCGATTGCTAATCCAGTCAATATCATCCTTGATAATAATTAAGAAATACCTGGAATATAGGTGCTTCTGGGTCCTTGTTGATGGCGACGATGGTTTTAGAGTCCTTCATACCCGCGAGATGCTGGATGGCTCCACTGATGCCCACAGCAATGTACAGGTCCTGTATAAAAATATGTTAAATAAACCGAATTGGTATGTCTCGTCTGTTGTATCAGTTTCAATGTTGTGCATTACAGTCTTCAAAAACTGTTTATCATGACATGAAACATGTTTATTAACTATCTGAGTTTTTTTTATTAACTCTGGTCCATTTTGATAGTATGCGAATTTCAAAATAAATTAATGTTTAAAGAACTAAATAAATTAAACATCTACTAAACTAGGACTACTGGCTCTGTGAGCTAGTAGAGTTTTTAAAATGGCTGAAATATGATGTTTTTTACAATTTCAACCCCCACAGCTCCACCATTTTGAAAAAATTCCAAAACTGAATCATCAAAAACAACCATGTTATAATCGAACTTTCTCTCACTAAATTTCACGAGAATTGGTTGAGAATTGCGACCTGTAGTGATCAGCCGGGCATCTTCTGGACAGACATACAAAAGCAGTTGTGCCCAAGCTGAAATGGAGTCTCCACCTGACCAAAAGGTCAATAAAATAATACTTTTTAAATACTCATAATTGGCGCAAGTCTATTTTCATCCACATCCAAAATTCAGACTCCCACAAAAGCACCCTCAACCTAAAAGTTTTTACATAAGTTTTCATCTCAATTCACTCACAGGCGCTACAATTTTGCCAGTCTGCCCGATCTGCAAATCATTAGGCACGAAGCCAGCGTCGACGGCGGCGCGCGATGCTCCGACGGCTGCGTTCAGCTTATCAGCTAGGTCATACAACAGCTTGAAGTTGTCGCCCGACTTCAGACCGCGACCTAAAAGTATTAGGTGATACAGAATGCTAAGTATCATGGAGGTATTTTTTTTTTCTATTTTTTTGTCAAGTTTTTGAACACATTTGGAAGGTATAAGCATATATTTGCTGCAACTGCAGACCACAGCATTAATGAGTTTCCATTATTTCAATACATCTACCAGCATCTTGATCAAGGGCACTGTAGAATTTGTGGCTTGATAACAAATCCACAATTAAAGGTAATCATGGTCTACATCCCATAGCAAATATGACTCATGTAATTAACTTTGAATCATTAATAATTTTATTGTATGCATATTTTTGTTTGTTAGTAAAAAAAAGGTTATGAAATGTTTGAAACAATCAATGTTTACAATGTAAGAAACATGACCAATGTGTAAATCCTTATAATAAATAGGTAACAGTTTCTTATAAGAATAGATCAAAAAATAGTACCTCCTGAGACAATATTCTTAGCGCTGGTAAGTTCTGGCCTGTCAGACTTGGAGAGTTCCTGTGAAACCCACTCTACCAGGTCAGTCTTGTAGTTTCCTTCAGGCGCCTTTTCTACAGCCGCAGAGCCACCTTCTAGAGGTTCTGGAGCGAAAGCCGTGCCTCGAACAGTAATCACCTTGATAGCATCCTTGGCCTCCAGTGTCAGGACAGCATTGCCTTTACAAAAGTAACACTATTTTAGTACATCTATTATGTTCCAGTTGATGGCCAACTTATGTCATTCTTAAAACATCCATTGAGAAGTAGCTTTACGATACAGTTTTACCATTGTTAACCTTTTGAATGCCATACATTGTTTTTGTAAAAACTAAATTGATTTTTTTGTGTGTGTATTACCGTATTGTTGTTTATAACCGACACTGGGGTTCAAAAGATTAAAAGAACTGCTGTTAGCTATGACAAAATGGTTACAAAATATCTTTTCTTCAGAATTATTAAGTACCTGCATAGATGGTTCTCACAAATGTGTTAGCATCCTTAACACCAATGATGTCAGTGATAGGTGACACATCAAGCTTGGCCGCAACCCGTGGAAGGACTGCCTTGCCAATGGCAGTAGCTGGAGCCAGGATATGAGTGAAGTTGAACTGCTTCTGAGTGGCGAGGATCAATGGTGTCAGAGACTCGGCCGTGAAGCCTTTGAATGCATCACTTTCTGCTACAAGGACCTTGGAAACTCCACCAGCCTTGGCAATATTTTCTGCTGCCTGCATTTCAGAAAGTGGGAATAGAATAATTACTTTGGCCTTTTATCATATGAAGGTACAGAATTGATAAAATATTAAAGTGGAATGCCATATGGAATTTTAGCCATTTCAAACAGATATACACCACAGTGAGACCAAGTTGTCTTGAGATAAACAAGACAAGACCAAAAAAATTACAGCCGTTTGAGAATGTCAAAAAATAAGCTTTATTTCTTTCATTCAATAGTGTCACTAAATCCTTACACTTACAGGCTCATAGAGTAAGGAAAATGGTCTTATCTATCTATCCCACTCTAACATATGCATACGCTAGTTTATTCTAAGTCAACATTGTTTTAAGGATTATACTGAAAAATGTCCCGTGTATGGAAATTTTTACTTACGGGACCACATTTAGTTCCTGCGACCAGAACCGATATTTCTCCACCAATTTTCTTAGCTGCGCTCAACGTATTGAGGGTGACTGCCGATAGAGCTTCATTGTTGTGTTCAGCGATAACTAAGGTGCTTTGCAATCGTCGCAACTGAAAAAAGTTAGCAATAAGTAAGGAAGGAACCCCATTATCAAATCAATCTTTGAACTCTTATCAATGTATAACATAATAGTGTACGTAATTTATGATACTTGTTGCTAATTGCTAACGTACCTGGGTCGAATAAAACAAGTGCCTAGCGGAAGGCGTAAACATTTTGCCAGTCAGTAAATGTACAAAACTAAAACAAAAGTTTACTGCTAATGAAAATTTACTTCTAAAAAGGTTACAAAGTCCACTTCTGTGGCAGCCAGCCTGTTAGCAATAACCCTCCTTGTCCTTCGACAGTCGGGTCGGGTGAAAAAGCAACTTTATCACTAAAAAAAAAAACAATCTGTCAAAATTTACAGCCGTAATTCATTGTGCTTAAACAGTGTTGTGATTTTTCAAAATGTTGCCAGTAAAATTATATTTTTGACAGTTGTTTCTTAATTTCTATTATAGCAATATAATATATAAAACAACTTTTCTAATCTAAGTAGTTCAGTCCTCAAAAAGCTGTTAACTTTGTTAAATTTTAATAAATTGTCTAAATCAAATAAATAAAACTGACTATCACTACACTAAGTTAGTCTTTTGTTGAAATTTCCATTAAGCACACGTTATCTTAGTACTTAAATAAAAACTATCACGAGTTAGCAAAGTTATAAGACTAAAAGTATACATCGAGTTTCTTAATTAATAAGAAAATGTCGTCTTTGCCAATTGTATCAATAACCAGAAGAGAGACGTTTAGCTCCTGCCACCGTTTGCACAGGTAATATTGCATTCCAGATGGTAAGGTCATAAATTGAAGCTTAGGATGTACTTTATATCTTTTTAAGTTAGATTATTTTTCCCTCAATTTTATATTTTATTGTTCGAAGTTACGGTTCATTTTTGTTTGAAAAAAAAATCTTCCACGTTAACTTCGTTGCGATTTGAAATTTGATATCGAGGAATTTTAAGTAATTGTTTCGTTAAGTATCAATATTCAGGCATTTAACGAAAAAGAACAAATTTTATCTAATTATCACGCAGCTCGTTCTATTTTGTGACCTTCACTATCAAATAGCTACATTGTACATTTTAATTCATTCTTTTATCTCTCAGATAGTTGAGGTGAAAGGTCATGATTAGATGTTATTATTTTTACAGCCCATTTCTAAGTGATGAAGAGAATGCAAAACTATATGGAAAATGCAACAATCCCAATGGCCATGGGCACAATTATGTTGGTAAGTTCTTTCTCATAATATTTTTATGAATGGTTTTTTTTGTTTAAATGGAGCTAAATTGGAATCTTTTCCACCTATCCAGGCTGTCCATACTAATGTTATAAACGCGAAAGTGTGTCTGTTTGTCTTTTACCTCTTCAGACTTAACATGTTTGCTGCACCTATTAGTTTAACTTGTCAATTAACCATACATGTACCGGGTCACATCAACCCCATACAGCAGGAAATGTGTTAAACTTAGTGTGGAGATAGTTTGAGGCCCTGGGAAGGACATAGGATATTTTTTATCCTAGAGCATTGCATAGGTTCTGCAGGAAAGCAGTAAACAAATTCTTCACAGACAGAGTCTTTGGGTAGGTTTCATTGAATATTATATCGATAAATTACTCACATCAGTTAGTCCAGAGATGGTGAACCTTTATTGGTGAAAGTGCCATTCTTTTATGAAAACAAACAATAATCTGGTTATGACGTGCCATCAAAGATACTTAGTGATTGCATAGATGCATGATTAGTGATAGTGACCAGTGGCGTAGCTAGTTAACCAAAGGCCCTGGGGCAAAAAATAAACTAGGACCCCAACCCGTGTTTGTTTACATGATAAGACGAGTAAGGATGAATGCACTTTAAATTCACTAGACTCGCGCGCTTGGAAATTCACTAGTAGCGTTTTATAGCCGCGTTTCTCATAGGTCCGCGTTTATAGTTTGTAAGTCAGAGTCCGAGGGGCCCCCTGAGCTTGGAGGCCCCGGTGCACTGCCCCGCTTGCCCTACGGTAGCTACGCCACTGATAGTGACATGCCCAAATTCAAATATTATTTATTTTATTAGCAGTACGGCTGCTCACCGAATCTAAGATTATTAAAAGCGAAAAAGTTTTTTGGGTTCGCCGGTGGGATTCGAACCCACGTCTCCTGGGTATGCGCCCCAACGGGTGTTCTACCAATTGAACCACGTCGCATCCAACCGACTCTCCCGAAATTCTTAATCGCTTACATACGCCAACAGTGGCGTGTGGTAACATCCATCGCAACTATTAGAAGCTACGACTCCTACGTATATCATTTCTTACGCATTTCCAATGTAATTTGGAACGTAGGAGTCGTAGCTTCTAATAGTTGCGATGGATGTTACCACACGCCACTGTTGGCGTATGTAAGCGATTAAGAATTTCGGGGGAGTCGGTTGGATGCGACGTGGTTCAATTGGTAGAACACCCGTTGGGGCGCATACCCAGGAGACGTGGGTTCGAATCCCACCGGCGCACCCGAAAAACTTTTTCGCTTTTAATAATCTTAGATTCGGTGAGCAGCCGTACTGCTAATAAAATAAATAATATTTGAATAAATAGATGTGGTACATCATTTCTTACGCATTTCCAATGTAATTTGGAACGTAGGAGTCGTAGCTTCTAATAGTTGCCATGGATGTTACCACACGCCACTGTTGGCGTATGTAAGCGATTAAGAATTTCGGGGGAGTCGGTTGGATGCGACGTGGTTCAATTGGTAGAACACCCGTTGGGGCGCATACCCAGGAGACGTGGGTTCGAATCTTATTCTGCAAATTGCAGTCCTGGTGACGGTGAAGGGTCCCGTTGATGCCCATACTGGCATGGTGATGAACATCCATGATCTGAAGCAGTACATGAAGCAGGCTATCATGGACCCACTGGACCATAAGAACTTGGATCAGGACGTGCCATATTTCAAGACGGTGGTAAGAAACAGAACCCCTAAAATTTACATTGATTAGTTAATATTCTTTACTAGACTAGACTTTTTAGACGACCAGATGGCCTAGTGGTTAGAGAACCTGACTACGAAGCTTGAGGTTCCAGGTTTGATTCCCGTGTCGGGGCAGATATTTGTATGAAAAATACAAATATTTGTTCTCGGGTCTTGGGTGTTTAATATGTATTTAAGTATGTATCTATCTAATATAAGTAAGTTCATCCGTTGCTTATTATCCATAACACAAGCTTTGCTTAGCTTACTTTGGGACTGGGTCAATTGGTGTGAATTGTCCCGTGATATATATATTTTTTTTTTTTACTTATAACTAGGTGTGTGCAGCTTTCCTCACAATGTTTTCCATCACCATACATCTCATTGTAAACATCAAAAAGAAAATTTTGCATATAAATTCGGAAAAACTCGAACCTAGACTTGAACCCATGATTCTCTTCTTGCGAGGCCATAGGTCAAACCATGCTACCTCATCTACCACAGCTATGGGCTACCAGCCTACTACGGCTTTTTAACACCAGGTACTTGTGAGTTAAGAATTAAATAGGTATGCCAGAATTGCCAGATAACAGTGTTTCATTATTATAGTTGTGGGGTGTTGTTGATTAAATAATCAGATAAGCTTCATAGAAAATGAATATAATTAAGTAATAAGGGGCCGTCCATTAATCATGTGATCTTTTATTTAGCATTTTTTAACCCCCCTCCCCTTTGGTGATATGTGGTGAGATTTAAGACTACCCCCTCCCCCATCCAACATCACGTGTATTTTTAGTACCTATAAAGAATCTTAAAATTTTTCGAATATTATCTTTCTATACAGGTATAAAGTATAATCTTATTTTATTCTGAAATTAAGGACCAAGGTTGCAGGTTGTTTTTGATCGGCATTTTAATCAAAATTATAATGTGTTTGACGAAAAAGTAAATACACGTGATATCTTACTAGACCCCCCTCTCCCCTTGTGATATTTCGTGATTTTTGTCAAACCCCTCCCCCCCCCCTTTCAAGCCTCACGTGATTAATGGACAGCCTAAAATTATAGGAACTAAGTAAAAAACAACAGTTTTTAAATTAACAAATTAAATATCCAACTGCTTAGTTATTTAAGTTAAATACCTACCCACAGGCTTGTGGTTGTCCCCTTAACACGCAGGCGCTTGCTATTGTTCATTATTTCTTTCTACTAAATGGTATAAGATGGTGACAGAAAGAGACGGTGAATGCAAAGACAAGCGCCCGCGCGTTAGACAATACGGCCTCTGTTCTTATGTATTTTACCTACTAAATAATAATAATACATATGTTAGTGTACATAAGAACCATTTGTGTAAATAGCTATATTACACTTTTAGTGTAATACCTTTATCAACTTGATGAAACCTTTCAATAATGTAGTTTTTAAAATAAATAGAAGCATTTTTTGTTCTATATTTATGCCTAAAAACTTTATTGATCATCAAATAAAACTGTCACGCAATACAAAAAACAATTGGGGATGTCTATTTTTTTGCAATGTGTAGTAAATCGAAAACCATTTCGAGATAAATGCTTTCTAACCCGTTTTCTGTAGTTATTTAATTTTAATATTATGTTATGACTTTATTACATACCAAATAAGAAATGACCTTCAATTGACATTGGTGTAAATTGCGTGACTGGTCCAAGTCGTACTTTATTCTGTGCGGTTAGAATTCTTCAAAATTTTACGCGTGGATTATACTACAGAGTTTGATTTGGACCTGCTGTCTGACATCTAGCACTTTGACAGCGACAGTAAAGTGACAGAAGTGAAAGTGTACCACTACGCAAAAAATAATTAAAGGGGTTGCCTTATCGTACGCATTTAGATACATTTAGAAATTTGCCAGTGTGGGAGCTCTCAATTACAATCTGACGTCATCAACCAAAATAGTTTCAGTAATTAATTTTGAAAAAAGTAGTGAACTAAATGACAAAATATTGAAATTAGTTTCTTATAATTGACTTTTCTATACAAAAAAAATATAAAAACCAGTGGTATTTTTTTTAGACATTGCCAATTATTAAATCAGTGTAGTAAACAATAACCAATTGTATTCAGAGATTTAAAATTAAATCTACTTCACTATCTTTCAGGTTAGTACAACAGAAAACTTGGCCATATACATTTGGGATCACCTACAGAAAGTAATGGATAAGCCAATGTTACTCCATGAAGTGAAAATACTGGAAACTGAGAAGAATCATGTGGTTTACCGAGGAGGATCGACTTACAGGAAGAAATCTGAGAACTCTAGCCTACATACAAACAAGCACTGCAATGTCTCTTCTGACTCTGACTGAAGGATAATATAACATAAGTAGTTTCATAACACTTTGTAATCGCGTCTTATGAAGAAATACTAGCTGTTAATAAAATGTTTCTAAAACAATGTTTTTTTTAATACATTACTGACACAAGATTTTTGTTGGGATAGATGAAATTAGGTATCTTTTATTGAACAGGGTTGTGGAAAATATTAGTAAACTGGATGTTGCAGATGCGAATGGCACAGGACTAGCGATGTGCTGAGTACGGCTTGACTCGAGTCAGACTCGATTCCTGCTTAGGACTCGCCTACTAGAGTACAAAAATATTTTGATTCGAGTACGCCAGACTCGATTCGGTACTCGAGTCAGAGAGAATCGGTTTCGTACTCGCTGACTCGATTCTATTATGCGAGTACAACTGACTCGAGTCTAGTATTTGATGTGGTTTTATTTGATGTTTATATATTTAAAAAAATGATTTATTAACGTTGTGTCACTATACTAAACCTATACTATGTGCTGTTTGAAGTACTCCTTTTCGATTTTTCCTTTTTGTTATAAAATTGGTAACGGACTTGATTTCTGGACTCAAATTTCTTGACTCCAGTAAACATTCGAAAAGATACCAAACATAGACTCGAGTAGGTCTTCACTGGACTCGAATCGCGGAATCGAGTCAGGATTCGAATAACATATTAAGTAACTGCTGACTCGAGTCGCGGAATCGAGTCAGGATTCGAATACCACGTAAAATGACTCGAGTCGACTCGATCCACCAAAACAGCGACTCGGCACATCGCTACACAGGACTGATCTGTGTGGCGAGCCTCCCAAGGCTCCCTCCAGGGAGGTATATGTTCAGCAGTGGACGTCTTTCAGCTGAAATTATGATGTTGCACTTTGGGTTCATTCTAACTAAATTGCGTAATGCCTTATTCACTAATTTGTCTAAATATGGAGTTTAAATAATAAAAACCTTGTAAAAAATAGCCGAAAGTTAAGCACTTGTGCAAATATTCTGAATAAAGATTTTTTTTAATTCTCATCCTCTGGCTGTCGGTGGCTGATGGCGCTTAAACTTGCCTAGTAAATTCCGGCTGTCACCTTGGCCGTCTAGCAACGCATAGCAACCTAAAAACACTGAAAAAAAAACATGTTTCTTATTCCAAAAACATGTTTCCTATACAAGACCGTTTCAGCCACCGACAGCCAGAGGATGAGAATTAAAAAAAATCTAAAAATTGAAATAAATACGACGATCCCCTTTCACTTTATTTTATTTTTAGTATTTGTTGTTACAGCGGTCACAGTAATCTGTAAAAATTTCAAGTGTCTAGCTATTATGGCTCAAGAGATAGAGCCCTGTGACAGACGGACAGACAGATATACAGACAGACAAGACAGCGGAGCCTCAGTAATAGAGTCTCGATGGCAGCCTTTGAGCATGGAACCCTAAAAATTAGGCAATCTATTTTGATACTAGCTCTTTTTGATTTCTAGGATTATTGACAATAGAGAGTGTTTCTGCGCACTGTTACATCAGGACCTTTAGTCTACAGTTTTACTGAATGTGCAAAAAGAAATGACAAGGCATATTTCCCAAGTTTAGGACTTTATTACATCAATACTTGAGTTGCCTCCATCAGGCATCAAAAGAACCCTTTACAACAAATATTGCAACAATCACCATACAAATACCTAAAATAAATAATACACTTAATGTAATTTTCCAATTAAATAAAATTATACTTATAAGTTACATAAAATCACAGATTGGCACTAGATCTTTAAAGACATAAGTTAAAATACATTTACAAAGAAGGTAACCTTGTACCTACTGTATTAAGCTGCAGAGCTAGTCAAAGACTAATAAATAAGGCTATGAAAGTTTAGTGCTAGTAGATGTGACCTAGCATTGGACCCATAATGTCATACAACTTAAATGTCAAAAGCTACTTTGGTTGCGAGCTATCTAGCATGCTTTTTGATACAAAAGTCTAATGATAAGAAAATTAAAAGGTTCTAGTATGGACAGGGCGCTTTGCATACCTACTAAACCATAACTCATTGTCATTATTTCATAAGCATGTGTGCCAAACAGTATATAGTCATTTATATTAATTTATAATATGTAGTTTTAGATTTTATACTTTTAAATCACTTTAAACAATCTTTGTCGTAACAATCAAAATATCAAATTACTTAAAAAAATACAACATTCAGGAATTCTTGACTTACTCTAAGTAAATTAATATGTATTTTCCCACCATAAATACTACTTTACTTAATTTTACTACATCGACAAAAGTATAAAGCACATACAGTTACGATTTAAAATCTAACTCACATCTTCATATCACATTCGAATTATGGAATACTTGCACACACAACTTCAAATATCTGGGAGATCATAGATCTTATCCTTATATAGCTAAATCTTTGTCGTTTTTGCATGGATGCTTGATAGTGATGTAAGGGACACCCAATTCGAAGTCGTTGCTGGGCCAATACTTGAGCAGGGGTTTCTGTTCTGGTCTCTCATCGGAAACATTGAAGTATGCAAAGAGGACGAGCGACGTGTAGCTGGCGATGAAGCTAAGTATGTGCCAGACTCCGTGCATGTACGGGAAGTCGATGGAGAGCCAGGCGTCGCAGAAGAGACGGTCGATTATCCAGCAGAACAGAGCGAGGAGCGTGACTGCCAAGCTCCGGAGACCAAGCCGAAACACGCGCGCGCATTTCACTCTGAAACGAAAGAAATCAACATTATCTCCGACCTATAGGCCTACTGCTTTGAACAGTTCTCAGAATAAGAGGTTTTGGGTTATAGTTCCCACGCGAGGACTGGGAACTTCTGCATATACACACCATTAAATTATTCCTTAGGTATAAGCGGTTTTTCTCACGATATTTTCCTTTACCGAAAAGCACATGGTAAAAAATATAATTTTGCACATAAATTCCTAAAAAAATTCTAACTTTTTTTCTTAATATAGTGACGTTAACCTATTTCAAATTTGAATGAACTTCGCTTGCTGAAACCGACTTTAAGAAAATTTACAGGCATAGGACCATTCTTCAAGTAGCTAACTATATATATCCCCTTCAAATGAAAAAAAATCCAACTTAATTTACAAATGACGGAATTCTGAGGTGACAAACATTAATAAAAAAATGAGAATCACCTAATATATTTTTAAATAGCTTAACAAGCAAGTTTGATATCAAACCGCGTCATCACTCTGCCATTAAGACCCGTCCTAAATTTCTAAATGGCAATCAAACATGACTAACGATAATCCTTAGTAAATTAGATTGCGCAACTCATTATTAGCTTTTAGCTTACCTTGATAACTCTTTATACAAGAACGCGCTAGCTGGCAACACTAGGCCCATCAAGGCGAACGCGTTCGCAAAGGGATGCATCACGAGGAAGCCCGTCGAGATCACCGAGAAAATGCAGGTGTAGAACGAAAGCATTTTTCTGAAAATATTTATAAAACCGATTTAATTTTAACTATGGATGTACAGACGACAAAAGCGAGGCCTGCCCGGTTTCAAAACAAATTTGCTTGCAGCCGTTGAAGTTCATTGGTATGGATTGGTATGGACAGATGTCTAGCCACTGCAAGCAAAATGGACATTTAAGGTGTCAAGGTGACCTTTTTGTCGATGGTACATACAGTGTACATCATAACTTCGATGTGTACAGTAGTCGCCATCATAAACATTGGAGCATTCAAGGTAGTCAAAAATATCTGAACATAACCGTAATGTCTTTAGTACTTTGTCGGAACAACCTGTTATATAGGTAAGAACCTAAATGAGTCCAGTTGCCATCATAAACATCGGAGCAGTCAAGGTGCTAAAAAATATCTGAACACTCACGCACGTACGGTCGGCATATTTTTTAGCACCTTGACTGCTCCGATGTTTATGATGGCAACTGGACTCATTTAGGTTCTTCGCCTTCCTCTCCTCCTCACGTTTTTTTTAATTATATGGTTCTGTCTGATGAGACAAGACAATTTTGCCAGCGAGCCTCTCAACAAGCACATTCGTAATCAGAATAAGCTTTCGTAAGATGCTAAAATCAGAATTAACGAAAAATTCATTAATTTAATAAAAAGTTCCGGGACACTTTATGTAACAGTAGGTAGGTTATTTAATTGTACAACTCGAAGAATTTATTTCGAAGTAAACCACGTTGGTACCTATTTCTTATGGGACACGCGATAACCATACCTATAGGTAATGCCTTCAAATAATTCTGTTATATGAGAGCCTTTTTTAATGCGTTATGTGACGGAAATGGTCAGAGAATAGGTATTTAGGTACCTACCTACCTACTTATTGTACCAAGAAAACACAATAGAATCAATTAGCGAGAACTTCAGGCATTCAGTTTCCTAGTTCATGGAACAGTTATACTACCACTATCATACTTTGCTATCCATAGATATTATTGCCGTAGACAGCTAATGTATTTTAACAGTGTTAGTTCTAGTTTAATTTTTATATTAAACTTGCTGTTGCCCGCGACTCCGTTCGCGAAGAATTTTAGCCTACGACCTATTAGTCCAACCGAATATGGAGAAAAAAGTTTCATAAAAATCGGTCCAGCCGCTTCGCAGGAGTTCGATAACAAAAACCGGGACAAGAGATTTTTATATATTAGATAATAATGTAATAAGTTTTCTAATATTGTACTTTGTGTTGTGACAATAAATTACATTCTATTATATTCTATAAGCTATACTCATAGATTGGAGCTATGATGGTGATCAAAAAGTATTATGTGATCGATCACTAGATGTTGCTCGGAGATTGGAGATTGGGGATTGGAGACTGACCTGGCAGAAACATATTAAAACAAAAAGAGATGAGATTACTTGAAGTACAAAGGTCTGCATTGGCTGATGGGTAGAAATTCAAAACTGGCTATGGACAATAAGATTCTCATCTACAAAACCATGATAAAGCCAATTTGGGCGTATGGCATACAGCTGTGAGGTACTGCCAGCAACTCCAACTTAATGATAATGCAAAGGGTGCAAAACAATTTACTGAGGCAAATATCAAATGCACCATGGTTCCTCAAAACAACAGAGCTGCACGAAATTCTCGATATAATAACAGTCAAGGAAGAAATTGCTTCTTATGGCAATAAATATAAAGGAAGACTTAAAAAAAGCATCCAAATCAACTAGCGGGACAGCTAATAACAGTACCGGAAACTATTCGTCGGTTGAAAAAGAGCGAAACATTTTTGATCAGGATAGCCAGATAAACTGACCACACAAACAAAAAGGGTTGCACTCCACTGGGAGTAGCTCCCTACGCATACACCATTCATTACCATCGCATCTGAATAGCCCGCAGGGCTGATCGCATGATTAAAGAGGAAAAAAAAAAAAGAAAAAAAGATGTTGCTCGCAAAGTCTGAACTGTAGCTTCTACTTACATACTACTTATTGCAAACTTTTATTTAAAGTGATATTAGTATGGGGCAAATATCTATTGGAAGTAGACTTTAACCCATTTAAAGTGGTCGGACCGGTTTGAAATTTGAGTACAATCGTCATCATAAACAACAGAGCAGTCAAGGTGGTCAAAAACAACTGAACACACACGCACGCGATCGACAATGTACACATATATATGACAAAGCAAATACAGTCAACCAAAAGCACAGTCAGAAAAACATCTACTAAAAATGTTTTCTTTGACAAAAGAAAAGGTTTGGCTTACATACAAGCAAAGACACAAAGTTTACCTCAAGGAGTATGGATACGTATGTTTGGATCCAACCATCACGACCCTCAAAAGGTTGCGTAAGCATCCTCATCCAGGGCTTAATACCGGTACCAAAAATACTGATATATTACCTATTATAAACCGCTTTAGTACCGGTATTATTTGTACCGATTTCAATTCCTACCCTCCCCGCACCGAAATAAACATACTACTTATTAGATAGCGACCATACCATACCCAAGCAATAATTTAAGCAAACTTTGCGTCTTATTACGAGCCTCGGCCATCAAAAGTAAAGCTATTACAGTTATCGCAGTAATAATAACTGTGCTAATGCAATTCAAGGACTACAAACATCAATCATTCCATTGTAAATTATCACCATTCGTACCTAATCAGCTAAGTTATACAATAATATAGTACGTACAATGGAAATATATATAGGGCCTGCTATTTCGTGTTCTTCGTTGAAAGTTCAAAGATTCCATTTAAGTATCAGTGCGAAATAGACACAATTACATAAGTACCCAAATAACCTGCTACTAATATTATAAATAGTTCCCAATACGCACTGGGCACGCATGGGAACTACGGCCCAGACCCTCTCATCCTGAGAGGAGGCCTGTGCCCTGCAGTGGGACGTAGGTATACCTATAGGCTGGGAGATGAATATTATAGAGGTTCGACACCAAATTGACATTTTCTTACACGCATCTAGTGCGCCATCTTTCTTACAGTTTCATTTATTACAACTGGAGCGCGTGCGTGACGTGACATGCCCACGCATCTGGTCTGCGCCGGCCTTAAATGAAAAAAGACCGTGATGTAATTTTTGAGATTTTTTTAATTGATAGGAGGCAAACGAACTGGCGAGTCACCTGATGAAAGCCATCACCGCCGCCCATGACCCATAACACAAGTTGAGTTACGGCACAGAATATATAATAGTACTAACGTATAGGTAACGCCACCAGAGTTGAGGCCATGCACACAACCACATCTCATGTAATGACAGCGGGATTTTGACGTTGTGTTGACGTTTAACGACAACACAACGTCAAAATCCCGCTGTCATTACATGAGATGTGGTTGTGTGCATGGCCTCAACTCTGGTGGCGTTACCTATACATAAGGATGCGACATCCCTCCGCAAGGTTAGCGGGTCGGGTATTATTATGCATTGAAAAATAATACATTTGTAGTAATATGAAACATCTGTAGTCTTATTGTTTTGCCTTCAAAGCCTCTGGCTATATTTCAGCGCCATCTAGATTTAATAATCGAACTACAAAAACCGCGGCCGATCCGTACTATGGCGACTGCCAATCCAGTCTATATCATCCTTGGTAACAGGCAATAGATCGAACAACTCCTCAAAGCACTTCCCATAAGTATAAGATCTGATAGAGGTAACGCCACCAGAGTTGAGGCCACGCACACAACCACATCTCATGTAATGACAGCGGGATTTTGACGTTGTGTTGACGTTTAACGACAACACAACGTCAAAATCCCGCTGTCATTACATGAGATGTGGTTGTGTGCGTGGCCTCAACTCTGGTGGCGTTACCTCTACCCCAACGCATCCGTAATTCCGTAACCACACGGCGGCCACGACGTACAAAATACGCGTTCATGAATCTACATAAGCACGACGACGTCTGTACACGCGTACGCCTCATACATCGCGCGCGCACCCGACTGGATTCCGGCGGTTCCGGCAATCTGCACCTTGAGGGGTGGGGTAACTCGAATCGGTGCGGGGCGGAGCGTGGCCATTCTGTAGAGGTAACGCCACCAGAGTTGAGGCCACGCACACAACCACATCTCATGTAATGACAGCGGGATTTTGACGTTGTGTTGACGTTTAACGACAACACAACGTCAAAATCCCGCTGTCATTACATGAGATGTGGTTGTGTGCGTGGCCTCAACTCTGGTGACGTTACCTCTACAGAATGGCCACGCTCCGCCCCGCACCGATTCGAGTTACCCCACCCCTCAAGGTGCAGATTGCCGGAACCGCCGGAATCCAGTCGGGTGCGCGCGCGATGTATGAGGCGTACGCGTGTACAGACGTCGTCGTGCTTATGTAGATTCATGAACGCGTATTTTGTACGTCGTGGCCGCCGTGTGGTTACGGAATTACGGATGCGTTGCCGCCCCTATGAGAAAAGAGTGGGCTCGTTTTTAGGGTTCCGTAGTCAACTAGGAACCCTTATAGTTTCGCCATGTCTGTCCGTCTGTCTGTCTGTCTGTCTGTCTGTCCGCCTGTCTGTCCGCGGCTAAGCTCAGAGACTGTTAGTACTAGAAAACTGTAATTTGGCATGAATATAAATATTAGTCACGCCGACAAAGTGGTTAAATAAAAAAATCTAAAAAAATTTTTTTTAGGGTACCTCCCATAGACGTAAAGTGGGGGTGATTTTTTTTTCTCGACTAACCCTTTACAGGGTTATTTTTAATTCACTGACATCCTCTTAACCCTGAATTCCTATCACTCAAACAAATGTTTTTTGTTTTACGACTTTTTAAAATGAAGCACTTTTTTCCCATACAAATACACAGAGTATCGTAAAAATAAGAGGAAATCTCAAATTTTCAAAACGTTATTTCACCATAAATATTAAGTTATGACAAAAGCCGTAAAACAAAAAACATTTGTTTAAGT
This sequence comes from Archips xylosteana, assembly GCA_947563465.1. Classification (NCBI taxonomy): domain Eukaryota; kingdom Metazoa; phylum Arthropoda; class Insecta; order Lepidoptera; family Tortricidae; genus Archips; species Archips xylosteana. The sequence goes on from OX387344.1 coordinate 7,808,591, forward strand.
GGTAGGAGTTTAGGGTTAAAAGGATGCTAGTGAATTACAAATAACCCTGTAGTGTGGGGTATTGTTGGATAGGTCTTTTAAAACCATTGGGGGGTTGCTTACATGATTTTTGTATTCAGTGATTTGTTTGCGAAATATTCAACTTTAAAGTGAAAATTTTCATTAAAATCGACCGTCCCCCCCCCCCCCCCTCTGAAATCTAAACTGTTGGGTGGAAAAATTAAAAAAAAAATTCAAAATGGTAGTAAATATATTAAATTTACAAGGAAAATTGTAGCGGCTAAGATTGCTTGGGAATTATTTGTAGTTTAAGAGTAAATAGTAGCCTAAGGTATTAAACATACCGTCACTACTTTGAAAAACTCGTATCTCAAATCAGCATGTAAACAAAACTGAACCTTGAAATGCTTGTAATAAAGTTCACTTTGCCAGATTAACGATTTTGAGATACGAGCTTTTTCAAAGTATTGACGATACCTAACTTGGAAGAGTCCGTACACATACGAAATCCTTAGAAAAATATTACTTGATTTTTTCGTAATGGTTACGGAACCCTATCTTGGGCGTGTCCGACACGCTCTTGGCCGGTTTTTTAAGATCCCCCAAGTTGTACCGGTCCGGAAATACTGCCGCTGCAAGCCGATTCCAGTTTCACTGTGCGTGGCATAAATTTCCGCGTGAAATGGAATGTAGTGGACTGCCAACTTTGAGGTGGTTAGGGTGGAAAGAAAGTCGGTTGCGAGACATGCTAGTAGTGCCAAGAAGAAGTTTAGTAGCAGCAAGGATGATATAGACTGGATTGGCAGTCGCTATCGTACGGATCGGCCGCGGTTTTTGTAGTTCGATTATTAAATCTAGATGGCGCTGAAATATAGCCAGAGGCTTTGAAGGCAAAACAATAAGACTACAGATGTTTCATATTATCATATTACTACAAATGTATTATTTTTCAAAAATATTGCATAATAATACATTTGCAGTGATATGAAATATCTGAAGACTTATTGTTTTGCCTTCAAAGCCTCTGGCTATATTTCAGCGCCATCTAGATTTAATAATCGAACTACAAAAACCGCGGCCGATCCGTACTATGGCGACTGCCAATCCAGTCTATATCATCCTTGGTAACAGGCAATAGATCGAACAACTCCTCAAAGCACTTCCCATAAGTATAAGATCTGATAGAGGTAACGCCACCAGAGTTGAGGCCACGCACACAACCACATCTCATGTAATGACAGCGGGATTTTGACGTTGTGTTGACGTTTAACGACAACACAACGTCAAAATCCCGCTGTCATTACATGAGATGTGGTTGTGTGCATGGCCTCAACTCTGGTGGCGTTACCTATACATAAGGATGCGACATCCCTCCGCAAGGTTAGCGGGTCAAGTCGGCCAGAAAGTTCCCGGTTGTTGACAATTCGAGCGACTCTTCGTTGAATGCCGTATTTGGAGTTTATTACTAACACGATATGGATTATTGTTTCTGAAAAATAAATGACTATTTTTTTTTTTTTATCCAAGCCTAGTCCTTAAAATGAGATGGTTTGGGACGTAGTTCCCACGCGGGCCCAGTGCGGATTGAAAACTTCACTGACAGCATTGAATTTCTTCTCAGGTGGGTGCTGATTTCCCCACGATGTTTTCCTTCACCGTGAAGCTCATGGTAAATTTCAAAATTTTCAAAGCACGTAAATTCCGAAAAACTCAAACATTCCGGGTTTGAACCCAAGACCTGCTTGAGAGACCGTAGGCTGATCCAATTAAATGCTTCTTCTTCTACAGCGCGTTTTCGCCCACCGTTGGGCATACGCCTCTCCAACCTTTCTTCATCCAGATCGACTATCTGTCTCTCTCATCCAGACCGGTCCTGCTGTCTCCGCAATGTCATCGGACCATCGGGCAGGCGGTCTGCCCACACATCTTATGCCTAGCCGGGGTATCCACTCCATAACGCGCTTACTCCACCGTTCGTCGTGTCGTCGGCACAGTGGCCGGCCCAAGCCCATTTCAGCTTCGCGACTCTATGCCCCGCATTGATCATTCTCGTGCGTTTTCTAATAAGTTCGTTCCTGGGGGGTTACTACGAAATTCGAAGTTCGAAGTTCGGATCGTGCGGTCCCTCTTACTCTCGTAATAAATACCATTAGCGTGAGCGGGACGGCATGAAACGAAGTTCGAATTTCGCGCTTCGTAGTATAGGGCCTGACTCGATCGCGTAGCGTTATGCCTAGCATGATTCGCTCCATGTTACGCTGCGTCGCTTTCAGCTCGTGGATTATCCCAATTAATGGTAAATTTCAAATTTAATTATTATTTTCAACCGACGAAAACAAAAGGAGGAGGTTCTCAAGTCAATGCGTATATATATAGAATTTTTTAGTTTTTTTTATGTATGACTTCGCATAATTTTTTACAGAGTAGTCCGATTTTGACCATTCTTTTTTTATTAGAAAGCGTATACCCCGAAGGTGGTCCCATTTAAATTTGGAAAAATATTCCTACCCTAAGGGTAGGAAAACAGGGGATGTTTGATTGTTCAGTCACTGATTGTACTGTATGTATGACCTGGCATAACTTTTTACAGAGTAGTCTGATTTTCATAATTCTTTTTTTGTTGGATACCTTTAAGTTGGTAGTATATAAATTTGGAAAAAAAAATTACCCCGAGGGTAGGAAAAAAGTATAAAATAAAAACTTTTTAACAAAAAAAATAAACGTGTCTGACATGCTCAGTGTCTGTAGATATGAAGTATGAACCAACCTAAATAAATTACGCAAGCGAAGCTGCGGGTTAAGGCTAGTTAATAAATAATTATCAGGATGATGGTTCCCATAGGTACTGAAAGTATAAGGTCTCTTATTGCTTTTTCTTTCCATTCTTAGGGTTCCATCCATCAAAACTAAAAAAGGATCCCTATAAAAGTATTTTATTGTCTACTGTACGTCCATGACAGTTTTTCTCAGGAATACGAGGAAGTATTGCATTGAAATTAATATCAAATACTCGAGTCTACAATCCTTCATTGAGTTGGGTTTGTGAGTTGTGTTTCAAACAAAAACCACGGGAACAAAAGCACTGTTAATAATTTCATTTTTAATACATTATTTTTACTAACTGTACTTTTTAGCTGACTGCTGAAGGAGGGTTATTATAGGCAGTATTTCTTGCATACATTCAACTTACATTACATGTGTACCTACCAAATTTCAAATCCAATTTATTTAAATGGTTTAAGCCTTTGTATGCCTTGTACCGGATCCGTACCCAATTTAAGGCATTCTTTTTGTATTTTTTTTAAAATCTGTATCATTGGATTTATATGAAACTGTTGAGACTAGAATGCACAACTTTTTTTTTTTTACTTCCGGCATACAAAAGGTTAAATTAGAGTTACTGTACAAAGGCCAACTTATTCCTTTTAGGAATATCTATCAATCAACTTTTAGTTGACTATGAAATACAATCCTAAGAGTAAGGGATTAAGAAGAGTATGGATATGAAATAATAATATACCATTGACCCTTTTCTTACCTGCCCTAGAATCAGACGTTATGATATGAGTCATTATTGAGCAACACAATGGCTAATTAACAATGAGAGCAAGTTGAACAACAGTTTAATTAGTGCAAACATATTTTTTGGCAACTCAACTTGTGTACATGTTAAGAAACCATTAACCAAATTGTCAAGGTTATACAGTCATAATAATGAAATTATTAATACTTAACATTTCATTTTATGTGTATTGCATATGTTATTATTTCAATGACCTACTTTTGCTAACTAAAACATGTTAAAACTGTAAATGCTGTACATAAGACAAGTAAAATAATATTACTTTTTGCTTCAGTTATTTGTCTCAAAAGTAAAAATATTACATAGGTACTTTACTTACCATGACAAACATGACATAGATCATGTAGCAAGAGAAACAAAGTACCTAAAGTAAATATTATGATTTATGATTTATTTATGATTTACCTATGTAATATTTGATCAAAGTCAACATGTTTTTGTCCTAACTTATGTAATTCGTACCTAAATATTTCAAAAGTTTTGCAATAATTACAAATAACAAAATCTTACCTATTTCCTCCTAAGAATTTTGGGAAATGTCTTCTAGGTAGAAACATAGTAAAAGCAGCAACAAACACCCATAGTATTGCCACCTCATCCAGCAATTGTCCTGAGATCAAAATGACTAATTTTTATCATCAATTTTTAACTTTTTATTTACATGAGTCACCACAAAGCAAAGGTGCATTGAACTGTGGCCAACAATGTTATTTTGAAATTGAATTTACTTATAGAAGTTTAATAACAATAGTACTTAATACTTAATAGGAAACTCACCAACTAAGCTGAGAGTAGCATGGAAATAGGCTGAACTCAGCCCCACCACCATTAACATGATCCATAACAAATTTATAGCAGGGTTAACAAACTTCGCATATTCTTGAAACAAGTGAATTAGGACCGGTGGAAACAGGAAAAACAAGATGTTGCTAACCTGTGAACAAATAAACAAGGTTATAAAAAACAACTCGCGAAAAAACAAAACATAAGGGTGTGTTTTAAATACTTACTGTGTTTACGAATTCTGCTATCATAGGAGAAATAGAGTAATTAGATTCACACCAATCTACTGGGGAACTGCCCCGCTCCAAATGAGACCACATTTTAATAGTTTAAAATTCTTTGTTTACTAACAAAGAAAGACCTCTTTGTAAAAAAGGCGACAATTTACATTTTATTTCGTAGCCTCGAAATAACGTTATATCGTAAAAGTACTTTATTAACTTTTGTGATATAAAAGCGAAATCAAATTTATTTGATTTACCACTACGACGTATGAAAGCTGCGCAGTGGCTATTTTAATTCACGAATTTATTTCTCGACTCGAATGTCCCAAGCGAACAAACTAGGCAGGCAAACTAGCACCAACTAGCACTGACTGACTGACTCACTCACTATGAATGAATGGATGGAACGAATGAAGTGACCATAGAGTAAGATAAAACACCCTAAATATGCCCTAAATATAGAGAGCGTACTCAACCCAATTATCTAGCACCCCGTTTGACATACCGCCATATTTTTTTTTTTTAAAATACTACTTAGCTGCCCTCTGTAAATTGGTGTCTTGGGGATGCCATATACATACGTAGTCTGTATATGTATAACCATATATGTATGTCTATACTACTCGTATAGTCTAAGCAGGAATTGAAAAAAAAAACTAGTATTACATACAAGCTTTATTATTTTTATGTTTCACATAATACAAATAAGTATCTTGTTTAATTTTGTCATCAGTACCATCGTTATTAGTAAACACTACCACTATGTTTGTGACCTAATGTACAACACATATTTAATGTCGCGATAAACACAAATTGAAACAAAAATAGCGTCCAAATCGCAAACACAATAAACAATAATTCAAAAGCGTCTTTTCACTTCACTACGTAAAATCCCGCAACACATTTAGGCGACCCCTAAACGGTCAATTATATTGCACAATATTGCGAAATGTGCAGTATTATTGACCGTTTAGGGTTAATATTGAAGATTGCGCAATGATTGACCGAAAGTTTGAGCGAGTTTAATTTTTATTGCACAATATTTCTCCATTGCATCGTGTACGTGTAGGGTCAGTATTGTGCAATATTTTAGTATCCGACTGAACACGAAAACATTGTGCAGTTCGTATTATTGTGCAATATAATTGCTCGTTTGGATTCAGGGGGGGCTACTCCGAAATTCGAAAATCGAAGTTCGTATCGCATCGTCTTGCTCGATCTTGTATTAAATACTATTAGCGTGAGAGGAATGGCACGATACGAAGATCGAATTTCGCACTTCGTAGTATAAGGCCAGAGCGCCTTTCAAAAAAGGCTTTTTTCTTGTTATTGTAGGTGTAGGGGCCGCCTTAGGAAACTTTCAAGACAAGAGCGAATTTCTTATGGTGGCACTTCACTTGGCGTTGCGTGTTCGCGTTGCGCTATTGCCATCTCCGTCTTTCACGCTAGAATCGGCATAGTGCTCCTCTCTCGCACACGCAACAATTTCGTCAAATACGCCAAGTGAAGTGCCAGCATTAAGTTAAGCAACCATTTCTACGACGTACACCGTAAATGACATTTTGTCTTCTGTGTTGCTAACGAAACCTTGACAAATTTTAAAAGAAATTATTACATGTTTTTGACAATAAATTAAAATAAACACTTTAATTAGTTGCGTTTGATGAATGAAAATTATAAAATGCATATTAAGATAGAAATTTATGAAAAAAACTAACAGTGTGAATTTAAAATTAGATACTAGCACACTAGTTACATCTATCGCATGATTGCGACAAAACTTCGAGACCAAAAAGAGCTGGGGACCACGTGGTCTCAAGAGATGGCTCTGTAATTAAGTTTCAAAGCTGTCAAAACCAAACGCTCTAACTTGTCTACCCCTGCCCTGACAAGACACTGACAAGACAAAACGTGGACAAAACAGACAGTACGTACAAGCTTCTTTCCGCTCTAAAAAGGCAAAGATTTAAAACCATGCAGCCAAGTTTTTTTCTAAATTCTTAAAAGTGCGAAGTCATTAATTGGCACCCACTTCAGAAATTGATAGAAATAAAAAAAAATCTCCACACTACACTGCCATAGCGCTGTGTTGACGTAGTTATGATGTGATGATTTGCCTTAAAGAAACGAATTATGAAGTCGTACAATGTTTTTGTTCACTCCGAGTGGAAATTACAGATCGTAAGTACATTAACCGCACTCGTCCCGTACCTATATTGATGCTTAGATTATTTATGCACTAGATAGAGCTTAGGTGGCATGGAAACGTCCCGTAAAAATATAAGCCAACTCTTGGCTTATAGAGTCTGCCCAGCGAATCGTGTCACAAGCAATTTTACCGAATTCTTTATATGGCAACAATTTCAACTGTCAAACTAGGCGTGTAGTTGTTTGAATAATAACCTAAAAATATCGTCTCACTGCATTTGTCACGGAAGTTATATTGTGTTACAATGGCTAAACCGATTAAAAGCAGCGTTCGAAGCATGTTATTTACAATGATCTCAAACCACAACCAGGTTAAAAGTGCCGAAAATGAGAGACTAGTGGAAAAGAAACGAATATTAGACGAAATCATTCTAGCGTCCGGTAAGTTTTTGTCAAACCACTTTGATTCTTTTCTTAGAAATTTTTGATTACAAATAAATATATTAATTAAGGATTGTTGGTTTTTATGCTTACTAATTCTATATTTTATTTGTAGCTGGCGTGGATAACCAAAACATTAAACTAACTATTGAAAAGTTAGCAAGAGAATTGAAAGAGAAGGTTATTAATAATAACGAATCGGAATCAGCTTATTTCTCGAAAATATCTGCTATGACAGGTAATTATTATCGATATTTACACGTCTACAATTCTCAATATTTGCGTGTGTTGAAAAAGATTAATCAATTAAAATATCATCTTCTCGTTCCAGGGGTAAGCATCAGAACGTTACGCAGAATTAAAAATGAGGGTTCTATTAACAAAGGCGAGTGGGATACGCCAGGAAAAAAACGTCCCCGTCAACCAACTGTATCAAACTTGGATGACTTTGATATATCAGCCATCCGGAATAAAATTAACGAATTTTATTGTGTGAAGAAGCAGGTTCCTACTCTAAGGACATTATATGCCGAACTAAAAGAATCTATAGGATTCACAGGATGTTGTGAAACACTGAGGAAAATATTACACAAGAATGGTTTCCAGTTTAAAAGAAATAAAGAAGAGCGTTCTATTCTCATGGAAAATTTTGAAATATCCGGATGGAGACAAAGGTATCTTAGAACTATACATAAAAAAAGACAAGAAGGAAAACTGATTGTGTACCTTGATGAGACTTATGTGCACCAAAATTACAGACCGAAGAAGTCATGGCAAGGGCCTTCTACTTCTGGTGTAGTGGAAAAAATTTCTCCTGGAAAAAGGCATATAATAGTGTATGCTGGTTCAGAAAAAGGTTTTGTACCAAATGCTTTGCTCATATTTAGCACAAAGTCGAAAGCAGCAGATTACCACGATGATATGAACAGTACAAATTTTTTAAAGTGGTTACGTGAAATGCTAATACCAAATTTGACTGAGCCTAGTGTAATTGTAATGGATAATGCAAGTTATCATGTTACAAAAAAAAATAAGCCTCCAACAATACACAGTTTGAAGGCTGATATTCAAAAATGGCTAACTGAAAATAATATCCCATATGATGAATGTTATAAAAAAGCTGAACTGATGTGCCTTGTTCAGGAAAACAAAGTGGATCCTGTATATGAAGCAGAGGAAATATTAAAACAGCATGGGCATGAGGTCCTCAAATTGCCTCCTTATCACTGCGACCTGAATGCTATCGAGCTGATATGGAGCCTGGCAAAGAGAAAAGTAGCTAGCCGAAATTTAGGAATACATGGTTCAGAAACTGAAAATTTGATAAAGGAATGTTTTTCAACGATTACAGCAGCAGATTGGAAAAGTTGTACGAACCATGTTATTAATGTTGAAAATAAATACAAGTCGAGGGATAACATTCTTGACACCGAATTGGCACCATTCATTATACAAGTCCGTGAAAGTGATGATGAAAGTGATAATTCTTTATCAGGCATTGAATTTCTCGAATCTGACTTTGATTATGACTCTTGATATGTAAGATAAGAATAAAGTGTTAAAAAAATTACCCTGTTTTTATTATATTGCACTTTAAGGTGATATGTCATTGTTAATCTCTTATACAAAACTTCATTCCTGCCACATTAATTGAATTGATTAGAAAACTGTTTTCGTTATTATCGTTAATTTTGCCAATCATGATGCCTGTTTACCACGAATTTATGATTAATTTATCTCGTGATAACCTGAGTATTTCAGATACATTAACTAATATATTTTAGTATTTTTCGTTTCAAATAAGGAAACACAAAATCAAGGCGGCCGACTTACCAATTAATTTCATAAATTTGGTGGTAAATACCTAATATAACATAAAAAACCTAATATAAAAAGGGCTCGTATTACAAGTCGTACCTAGTCAATTAAATAAAGTGACAGGAACAACATTTGTATGAAATTCACACATTCAAACATAATTATTAAAATAAATTTTAATATCAAGTATCAAAGCTTATTTTTCGCACTATACGATGTGTTACCAGCTAAAGATTTTTTGAATTTGCCGGGCTTTTTTTGTGACACGATTCGCTGGGCAGACTCTATGATCCTTTTATAGTAATAAATAACATGGTTCTTGTAAAAAAAAAACATCAAGGCTAATAGTATGAATTTAATTTCCGATTATATAATGGTAAGTAGTTTTTCGCGTGTTTAATCAACAAAACAAAACGTTTTTAAAAGCACGAAACGATCGCTTGATACCGGAAATGCTAACCACGGGGCGGCAAGTTCGTTTATCGTGCTAGGATACAGAGTTACAGTTACAATATTGAAAAGTAATGGCATTGCTATTGCGAACGATTTTATTTGCACCAAAACAATTTTTCAAATTGCTTTTATCAGTTATTTCATTACCATTTTGTTACGTTCGGAAGGTTCATAGATTGTGCGGTTTGAAAAATATTTTGTCAGTGTCAGTTTGTACTTTCGTAAGTTATTTATTTGTAAATTTTCAGTTCATATTCAAAATTAAAGTGTTAGTTAAATCCGTCCATGTTTTATTATGAAACAAGTTTATAGAAGAAGTGCTGCTTCCATGGCTGAAACTTCGTACCCCAGTTCCGGTAATTAAGGAGAATATTTAAAATGGGCCACATCTAAGCCATCTCTAATGTTTCCCACGAGAATTTCGTGTCGAAATAACATTTTATATGTTAGATTAAAGTGCTTGCAAGGCTTTAAATTTATTCATACATCTATAAGTTTAGTTACAAACTTATTTCGATATGTAATTTTTCTGTATTATACTTAGATATAGAATCGGGAGGAGAGTTAGACCTTGCTAATGATTGGCTGAAACAAGCCATTTATAAAGAAGTGTCCCGCGGCGTAAAGCTTCGAGAGCGCAAGCTCGGTCCACCGTCCGACGTAACTGCCAAATACTCCAAACCACCTGTTCCTGCCAGGATTATTATATGCAAGGACAGAAGGTTTGTAACACCATTTTCTAAATGAAATTTTAGTAGTAGTCATACCTAGTTGAAGCAAATCTGCAAACACTTAGGTACCTGAGCAGTGGTCATATTAATCTGCAAAAAAGAAAAACGCTTTCCTGTCCTTGCCCCACGAAACCACGCGGCGGACACGACGTACAAATACGCGTTCTTAAATCTACGAGCGCTTGCAGACAGAGCGCGGTCTGGCGTTCCGTGTTCCGCGTTCAGAGTTCTGCGTTCTTTCGAATGTACTGAGAGCGCGCGCACACAGAGAGCGGTCTGGAGTTCCGCGTTCTTTCAAATGTACTGAGTCGCTTATGATTGCTGTGTGCGTTATCGTAAGCGACTCAGTACATTTGAAAGAACGCGGAACTCCAGAACGCTCTCTGTGTGCGCGCGCTCTACGTCCCTTACGATAACGCACACAGGAGGCAGTCGGAACTATCGAGCGGTCAATACACAGAACTCTGAACGCGGAACGCCAGACCGCGCTCTGTCTGCAAGCGCTTTACATAAGCACGACGACGTCTGTACACGCGTACGCCTACATACATCGCGCGCGCTCTCTTCTGGATTCCGGCGGGGTCCGGCAATCTGCGCCTTGAGGGGTGGGGTAACTCGAATCGGTGAAGGGGCGGAGTGTGACCATTCTGTACGTTAGTACTATTATATATTCTGTGACGAAACATTAAATGCCAAGATGATCTCGAGTGAAACTGCTAAGTACACCACGCGTACATAAATTCTATCCCATTCTTGCACCTCAGTCTTGATTTTGCTTAGGTACAGGTCGATTCACAAGATCTGGCACGAATGGATTGAACGCAAGTAACGTCATTTTGACACTTCTGTAGGAAAATGACTGATGCGTGTCTTAACAAATAAACGTACATAAGAATATTTCATATTCAGCCAGGGGCGATTTTACTATGGCATTCCGGCTAGGCCTTTAGTGCAATAATTTTTTGGCCTATGCATATGCAATCTCTATCTCACTCTTACATTATAATACGTAAGTAACTACAGGACGATTCACAAGAGTTGGCACGAATGTATCGAATGAGTGAATGAAAGTATCTATATGTATTACCTATTTGAATACAATTTCACACAAATATGAAAATGTCATGTATCAGTCATTTTCCTAGAAAAATGTCAAAGTGACATTGCTTTCGTTCATTCCATTCGTGCCAACTCTTGTGAATCGACCTGTACATTCGATTCACAAGAGCTGGCACGATCGAATGAGTGAATGAAAGTATCTATATCTGTACCGAATCTCTCTCTCTCTCTCTCTCTTCTTCAGCCCATAGCCACCCAATGCTGAGTGTAGGCATCCTGCATTGCTGTACCGAATATTAGGCCTTAAATGATTATTGATTACGGTTTGCATAAAAAGTAAATTCTGTTTTTATTTTTTTGAGCCAAACTATATAACTGATTAACTTGTTCTTCGGATATTTTATACATGTATTTAAGATACATTTAATGAAAAAAAAATAAAGAGTCCTAACGTTTTTTGAAGTGGACGATTTTGGCTATTTAAGTTTTTGAATGTTTTTATGGAATAATAACAAGGATGATATAGACTGGATTGGCAGTCGCCATAGTACGAATCGGCCGCGGTTTTTGTAGTTCGATTATTAGATCTAGATGGCGCTGAAATATAGCCAGAGGCTTTGAAGGCAAAACAATAAGACTACAGATGTTTCATATTACTACAAATGTATTATTTTTCAATGCATAATAATACATTTGCAGTGATATGAAATATCTGTAGTCTTATTGTTTTGCCTTCAAAGCCTCTGGCTATATTTCAGCGCCATCTAGATTTAATAATCGAACTACAAAAACCGCGGCCGATCCGTACTACGGCGACTGCCAATCCAGTATACATATATCATCCTTGGTAATAATAAAAAAAAATCTAAAAAACTTAAATACCCAAAATTGTCCTCTCCAAAGACTACCTGATGCGGAACCCTGAGATGTATAAATAGTCTACTGCGATTGTAATTGTTAACAGAAAACTGTCACCATCGCCAAATAGGAACAATGGATTGGATCAAATGCGCGAGCGTGCGCGTTCCAACTCTCCATTCCTGTCAACTCGCACGAGCTCGCCGTTGTCGCGGAGAGACAGTAGTTCGACCTACTCACGTCGCAGCCGCCCGGTATGCTCCATGCGAATCAACGAACTGGCTGTCCCCACCAAACGACAGTGCATCGATACATGGAGGAACAAAGCTGGTGTACTGCCTGGCCAAATGGTAAGGATGCGTTTAAAAGCTATTAAAATAATTGACTAAATCCCGTAACTTTATTCAAATAATTCCCCATCAACTTTTACCTTCAAAACGGGTTGGCACCTAGGTACTGACTGAGTTTTCCGTCTCGCGATTTGGAGATTCTTGACCTGGAGTAGCTAGCTCAGTTCCCCAAACTTGTTTGTTCCGCGTAGCAAAATTCCCAGTCGCATTTTTCCCCTCTTTTTTCTCACTATAATTTTTTCCTGAAGCTTATTTTCACAGTTGCGTTTTTTCCAATTTGAATTGACACAGAAACAGTGTCGACGGAGCTCCGCTTGCGCGAAGCTCCTTCTTCTGTGTGCTTTTGGCCCTTCGGGCCGATGCAAACTTAACATAACCTAAACCTACCTATGTTTCTGTGTCGGTCGATTAAAGTGAGGAAAAAACGCAATTGTGAAAATAAGCTTCAGGAAAAAACCATAATGAGAAAAAAAAATGGGGAAAACTGCGACTGGGAATTTTGCTACGCGGAACAAACAAGTTTGGGGAACTGATCTAGGCACTCTTGATCTGGTCTTTTTTGCCACCTTTATACGCTTACCAAGGTTAAGCAAAACTTCATTAGAACCTAACTGATACGAGCGCCCAAGTTGTAAATGAGTCGAAAGCGCTTGTCACACTAGCCCTTCGATATTTGTTGAAAAACCAACTTTTGACCGGGGAGCAGCGACAAGGTCCTACAAGCCCACCCAACGAAAACCATGCAAAACACCTCGTTCACATGCTTGAGCTTGTGAACGCTGTACAAGGCTTGACAAGCGTGCAAAGCCTAACTTAAAGAGTTCAAACCATGCCATGCCTGGTTGTATCGGGTCACAAGGCTGCTCTCTCAGTCAGTAGGACTAAGTGAGTAATTATACCCTTTTCTACACAATTTGGACATCCTAACATTAATTTTTCATGTATTCTCGTAATCATGTTCAATCTTTAGAAACAAATAAATCATTAAAGAAAAATCCAAAATTGCTTTTTAGGTCAATCGTCTGAAGCAGCAAGTTATGGATCAAACACCCATAGTTAAAGTATCTGACGCAGTAAACTGTTTCAGTCAATCTTCCAGTGTTACATCAAAGAAAAGGTAACCGGTTTTTTAATTGTTTTCTTTCCTAGCTTGTCTTCCCCGACCTGAACCTTTTCAACGCTCTGTCAAATACAACAGCTCTCACTCATACGCCATGACATCGGAATGTCAAACGCGAAGTTGAACCCTACAGAAATGCATGTAGGTAGATAGAGGAGTCAGACCAAGATAGGTAAGTCTGCAACGATTTTGATAGCACACGCAGTGCAAGTGTTATATTAAACGTCAAAATTCTATGAAACAATGACGTATTAAATAACACATGCACTGCTGTGCTATCAAAATCGTTGCAGACTTATCTTGGTCTGATATTATCGCTCCGCATGCCGTGACTGATATATCAGTCGTTAGCGTAGAGCCTGCAGTGCGGATATATGTGTTGTTGACGTCGAAACGGTTAAAACTCGAATGTTATCTACTACTTAACCTGTCTGTTTAATATTTTTAACTTTAATGTTATTTACTAAACTTAAATTGTTTTTAGGCCTCCAAGAAAAATAAATAAAGAGGCAATGATAAGCAGAAACAAAGAGGAAACCCAATATATCAGTACGATTTTTGGACACAAAATAGCACAAAAATTAATACGGCCTGTGAACGCACAGCTGAATTCTCAGTAAGAGCTTCATTTATTCCATAGATCATGCTTGGGATACTAATGATATACTATCTACATTTGTAATGGTCATATTTGCAACATATTCATTTACAGTTTACAAAATGTATCATCGATCATCAGTGGCGAAATATGTAACGTCTTACGTGACAAAACCAAGTTAAAGACTGACGTTGCAATCCATGAGCGGATGGTGCGAGAGACAGCTGATAAGGTAATAAATACCTAACATGTTAGCTAGATACTAAGAAACGCCCAGTAGTGAAATGTTTCTTTTTTTTTACCTATTTTGTGATTCATTGCAGAGTGCCTGGGTGGCTTTCCTATTTTATGCCACCCCTGTCCTAATTGCGGCATGCGTGTTCCTACTATTCTGTTCGGTAGGCATCTAGGTCGTCCCACTATTCTGCCGTCGTAAGAAAAAGGGGCATAACTAGGATTTTGTGTGAAACAGAAAAAGCCTATGTGCACACTTGTTCTTTGTAAACTTATGCTGTTTCTTTTTTGAGCAAGTTTGCAGTTGTGCCCTTTATAAATACATGAAAATGGGTTAAGTAGGATCGAGTGTGCTTGTTTGTATTTCGATTGACTATAAACTAAAACAATTTCAGATAACGATTTGGATTGCTAACATTCTAGAAGAAACATCTGAGAAACTACTGGAAGAAGATTTAAAAGGTTAGGTAGTACTTATTTATAAGATAGTATCAATTTAAGAGCGTTTATACCTGCTGAGCTGGCAACGACGAACAAATTATTACACACAAACGAACAAATTATTACCTAACGGTTTTTAAAGCAAATAAAAGTATTATCACGAATAATTATTGCAGTAGACACATTAACTTTCAATTTTTATAAAATAATCGAGAAAAACTGTCAAAAATGCAACGCTGCCAGCTCAGCAGGTATAAACGCTCTTAACCATAATCAAAAAAGATCCCTGTCCTAAATGAATATAGGTAGTAAGTTATTTTTAATTTATTTATTTTTGTTTTAGTTAAAAAGTTTCACGAAAGAGCTTCTTTCATAACTGATGGAGATTTGATAACAGTTATCGGAACGATAATGCGCCAAGAAGCAGGTTGACATTATTTTTCTTTATTTATTCATCAATCTTAGCGCAATTCGCAGTCATTTGTTTGGTTTCAAAATAACACTAAGAACAAAAAACTTAAGAGATATCAAAAATATTTAGGTATAACAATTTCGCAAAAAATTATTTATCTTCAAAGAGTAAAAGTATGACTGTGGTCTTGAAATATTTTTTTTAAGAGTCTCATTCCAAAAGTCAAATATTTGTTATAATACCTACATACATATTATAATATAAACAATATAATGTTGAAATATTTATCAACTTTCTATTAAACAATTTTATGATTTACAGAGCTCGAAGAACAAGAAGGGCCAGCTCTTGATATACTTGATGATTTAGTGGATAACGTAGTGGTAACTTTATATTATAATTCTTATTGATTTAGGATTTTATTTATTTCATATTTTATCTAGAATTTAAATGCATTATTATTTTGTTTTAGACCGAGTGTGGAGGAGCTGAGTCCGATTTGGAAGACACATTCGATGTTGCCAGTAGTCTTCAAAAAAGCGAAGATGGCGATAATGATATTTCAACACCGGACTATGTAAGCGTTTCGTCAGGAAACAATGATGACACCGACGACAAAGTAAAGTCACATGTACAAGAGGCCATAAAGGAGTTTTTGGACGAAAATGATAAAATACCAGTAGAGGACGAGGAATCCTTGAAGGACCACTTAATGAAACAACTAAACGAAATCATTGATAGCAACGTAATCGACACATTAAAAAATCATGATATCCTAAAACAATTGAGCAAAGACGTTGATAAACAGACGGAGTCTCAATCCTACATGCAAGATGATCGGCCGGGGTCGTCTTTACTATCCATACCCGATAACGAGGTAGATAAAATAGATATAAAATTATTAAACGATAAGCAAGAATATGACCGTGATCAAAATAGTTCAGAAAAAGAGAAAAATCCACCAGACGAGGCATTGAACCAATCAGACAAAGCTGATAGAGGGTCTGAAAAAGAAGCCAAATTTGATGAATCATTGATCTCTGAAAATATTAATAATGAAGCAGTAGAAGCCAAAGCACAATCCGATACAATAGACGAAGACAAAGAAGATGATACTATATATTTGCTAGCTGATGATCAAGAAACTGATAATATCGTTGAACAAAAGTTAAATATGAATGACGAACAAAAATCAAATAGAAGTGCGGAATTGTCCGAAGACAGGGATAAAAAAGTACAATTTTCATATGGTAACTTCGGTAATACGTTTTTTAATTTTTTTTTTTTCATTTTGTCGTGTAGATTTCCTACTAACTTACTATAGTAATACTTAGTTTATTTATAATTAATGAGAAATTGGTATTTATTTTATTTTCAGGAGCACTGACAGAACTTAAGCAGTCAGTACACAGGTAACGTGCATAAAACATATTGTGTATCTGTGTTGACCAGATAATAATTGGGACGTTCATTGTTTGAATTTTGTTATAGCAATGAAAAAATATCAGAAAAATCCAGCGGTAACGTGAAGTATGGCATAAATATAGGCCAATCTAATAATAGCCTGTTGAGTAAGTGTAATCTAATCTAATCATCATTGTATTGAAGATAAGACTAATTCATAATTTAAATACATTAATGTTTAATGTCTTAAAGGAGACGTTGATGAACCATGGCCTGAGGATTTGACGGTTGAAAACCTAATTAAGCCCGGTGAGAGCGTAAGTAAGTCAGTCACTTCTTTAGGAAAAATATTGGAATCTGATGAAAGAAACTGGCTTTCACCGGAAGAATTATCATCAGGAAAAGATCAGAATTTTACTTCCCATCCAGAAAGTTTCGAACAATTTAATAACTTAGGGATAAATTACGATGATTTTCTCGGGGATAGTGATGGAAACAATCGTAGTGTCAAACAGAGCACCGCGTTAGTTGAAGGTTTAGAAGAATTTAATCGTGACGATTTAAAAAATGTTGCTGAGCAACAAGCACATGATTTGAAAAATACAGTTGTAATAGTACCAGGCGAAACCGATGAAAACTGCGATCCAAAAGAAGTAACAAACCAAATAAATCAGGAAGAAGCCATAATACAAACAACAGATGGTACTTTATGCGTATCAAAACCCCATACCAAAGAAAATGTGGACCAACAGGAATTAACTGCCCAAATAAAAGCTAAAGAATTGGAAGCTTCGTTGAATCAGTTAAAACAAGAAATTAAGAGAATGAACATTCAAAATGAGTCTTCCGAACCAAGTCTGGTTTCGGTGATGTTATCAAAATTGCAAAACCATGACGGTAAATTGCAAGCCGTAATCTCTGATCGAGAGCAATCACATTTCGATATTTCAAAAGTACACACTACTTCAAGTGAACGAGCAAAATGCGCTTCGCATCCACAAAAGAGAAAATTAAACGGTAAAATACATCAAAGATCTTCAAGGCCCGAAGCAACTGATGCAAAAAAGTTTGACTACAGTGAGTATAATGTAGATACCTAAGTAGAAAGTTAAGATAGGCGCCTGAGCCGGGCTTGCGCGGACCAGAATTAACTTTTAACTCAGTTAAATTGTTAACCCAGTTGTCAAAATGTATAGAACTGTCATCGATAACCCAGGGTTAACGATTGACCTTGGACCGTGCAAGTGGTTTTCGAAGTGGAGCCACCTGAATTTTTCATGCAGGTCCCCACCTGCTGAGGGAGGGGGGGGGGGGGGGGAGGTTTAGCCTTAACAAAGGCTGAGGTTAATAAAGACTGCGTAGGGTTTAGGTATATAGTCGAGTTTGGTATCATTTTCGATCCAATCGAATGTCTTAATGTCAGTTCTGGAATAATATTTAGGTCAATAGATAGTAAAAAAAAATTAAAATAAATAATGTAATGTTTACTTATTTTTTATTGTTTATTTGTTTGCACCGAATAGGCTCCGAAACTCTGGACCGATTTTAAAAATTCTTTCACCATTAGAATCCTACATTATCCCTGATGAACATAGGCTATCTGATATTTTGAAGAAAAAATAGGAATCCTTATGAAAACTTCGATAATGTAACCCAAGGTGTAAAAAATACCACAAAAATCCTTATATCGCGTACGCTGCGGAAACTATCGACAATAGAGCAAAGTGATGTACTACAGTGTTATAGAAAACATCAATATCTACAAAAAAGTCCGCAATATTATATGTCTAACTCTTACAGTTACGTCACAATAACTACTTTTTAGGGTTCCGTAGTCAACTAGGAACCCTTATAGTTTCGCCATGTCTGTCCGTCTGTCTGTCTGTCTGTCCGCGGCTAAGCTCAGAGACTGTTAGTACTAGAAAACTGTAATTTGGCATGAATATATATATTAGTCATGACACATACACAGACATGGCGAAACTATAAGGGTTCCTAGTTGACTACGGAACCCTAAAAAGTAGTTATTGTGACGTAACTGTAAGAGTTAGACATATAATATTGCGGACTTTTTTGTAGATATTGATGTCCTCTATAACACTGTAGTACATCACTTTGCTCTATTGTCGAAAGTTTCCGCAGCGCGATATAAGGATTTTTTTGGTATTTTTTACACCTTGGGTTACATTATCGAAGTTTTCATAAGGATCCCTATTTTTTTTCAAAATATCAGATAGCCTATGTTCATCAGGGATAATTTAGGATTCTAATGGTGAAAGAATTTTTAAAATCGGTCCAGTAGTTTCGGAGCTTATTCGGTGCAAACAAATAAACAACCAAACATATCTTTCCTTCTTATAATATTACTAGCTTTTGCCCGCGACTTCGTACGCGAAGACAATAACGTTAGAGTTGTTTGCATGAAATTTGGCACACAGGTAGTTTATTACGTGGATTAACACATAGGGTAATGCCAGGAAAATGTAAAGTTCCCGCGGAATTTGAATAAGTGAATTCTAAAGCCGGTAAGCCGCGGTATTCTAGTGGTTGACCTATGGTCTCTTAAACAAAGGGTCATGGTTTTGAGCCCGGGCTTGAACCTTTTGAGTTATTCCAAATTCGTGTGCTAAATTACGTTTGAAGTTTACCATGAGCTTTACAGTGAAGGAAAACATCGCGAGAATAGCTGCACACACCTGAGAAGAAATTTAATGATATACACCCGCACTGTACAAATCGCACTGGGCCCAAGTGGGAACTAAGGCCCAAGTGTTCTCGTTCTGGGAGGAGGCCTAATAATTGAAACAACAACATTCTATCCCGGGAAAGTGTACAGCATACCGCGGGATAGAAATAACTGTCAAAACATTTTGAAAATCAGAGACAGCGTAGCTTTTTATTAGTGAAATATTTAAAAAATCAGCCCCCACGTTCAATTCACTTATTTCTATCCCGTGGGAATTTTGCATTTTCCCGTAGAAAAGTAGCCTATGCCAATCAGGGATATTGTAGCTTTCAAATTGTAAAATATTTTTAAAAATCAGCCCCTTAGTTGAATTTACTTATTTCTATCTCGCGGGAATTTTGCATTTTGCCGGAAAAGTACTTTATGTCAATGAGGGATACTGTAGCTTACTATTGGTGAAAGAATGTTCAAAATCTGCCCCGAAGTTGAATTCAGTTTTTTCTATCCCGCAGGAATTTTGCATTTTCCCGAAGAAAAATAGCCTATGTCAATTGGGGATAGTCAGTCATATTAAATCATCTATACTAATTACCGACCGCTTTAGCCTAGTTGGTAGTGACCCTGCCTACGAAGCAAGAGGTCCTGGGTTCAAATCCCGGTAAGGGCATTTATTTGTGTGATGAGCACGAATATTTGTTCCTGAGTTATGGATGTTTTCTATGTATTTAAGTATTTATTTATCTATATAAGTATGTTTATCGTCGTCTAGTACCCATAGTACAAGCTTTGCTTAGTTTGGGACTAGGTCGATTTGTGTAAGATTGTCCCCTAATATTTATTATTTATTATTTATTATTATTAATATTATAAAGCTGAAGAGTTTGTTTGTTTGTTTGTTTGAACGCGCTAATCTCAGGAACTACTGCTCCGATTTAAAAAAATCTTTCAGTGTTAGATAGCCTATTTATCGAGGAAGGCTATAGGTTATATATCATCACGCTAACACTTATAGGAGCGGAGCGGAGCAGAAGAATATTTCAAAATCGGGGGTTTTTGAAGTAAAACTTCTATAGGTGATAATCTCAGGAACTACAGCTCCGATTTGAAAAATTCTTTCAGTGTTAGATAGCCCATTTATCGAGGAAGGCTATAGGCTATATATCATCACGCTAACATCAATAGGAGCGGAGCGGAGCGGAAGAATGTTTCAAAATCAGGAGTTTTTGAAGTAAAACTTCTATAGGCGCTAATCTCAGGAACTACCGCTCCGATTTGAAAAATTCTTTCAGTGTTAGATAGCCCATTTATCGAGGAAGGCGCCGTTTTCAAGATATTTGACAAAAACACCGAGGGGTGGGGGTGAGGAGGGGGGTTGAGAGGAGGGGGTGAGGGTGCGGGGGAGGGGGTGTGGGGGTATTAAAGGGGCGATGAAAATTTAATTGATTTTGCCGTAGGATGCACCGTTTTCAAGATATTTGACAAAAACACCGGGGGGGTGGTGATGGGGGTGAGGGGGGAGGTGCGGGGGTTTTAGAAGTAAAACTTCTATAGGCACGCTTGACTTGGGACGAACGCGGGTGTGCGGGGGGTGCTGTGTGGGGGGGCGTGCGGGGGGGGGTGCGGGATTGCTGTGCGGGGGGGGGGTTGGGGTTTGGAGAGTGCGGGGGGGTTAATTTTTTTTATATCGAGGAACTAAGGAGAGTCATAATTGATTAAAAAGCAAATTGGATAAAAAAAATAACCTGCCCAAATTACTAATTCCACGCGGACGGAGTCGCGGGCAAAAGCTAGTATGAAAGAATTTTTAAAATCAGCCCCAAAGTTGAATTCAAATTTTTCTATCCCGTGGGAATTTTGTATTTTCCCGAAGAAAATGTAGCCTATGTCAATTGGGGATAGTCATATCATATTATATGAAAGAATTTTTAAAATCAGTTCCAAAGTTGAATTTACTTATTTCTATCATGTGGGAATTTTGCATTTTCCCGGAAAAAAGTACCCTGTGTCAATCAAGGATACTGTAGCTTAGTATTGGTGAAAGAATTTTTAAAATCAGCCCCAAAGTTGAATTCTTTCCCATTCTTTTTCTTTCTTTTCTTTTCTATCCCTTGGGAATTTTGAATTTTCCCGAATAAAAAGTAGCCTTTGTCAATCGGGGATAGTCATATCACATAGTGTATAAGAATTTTTAAAATCAGCCCCGAAATTGAATTAATTTATTTCTATTCCGTGGGAATTTTGCATTTTCCCGGATAAAAAGTAATCTATGTCAATCAAGGATAGAATAGATTTCTAATTCTGAAAGAATTTTTAAAATCGGCTCAATAGTTTCAGAGATTCCGCTACAAACAAATAAACAAAGAAAGTTGAGATATTTCCCTATCCCGTGGGAATTTCGAAAAATCCTTCCTTAGTGCACCTCTACAATACTCAAGGTACATGTGTGCCAAATTTCTAGTCTCTAGCCCCAGTGGTATAGGCTGTGCGTTGTCTGTCAGTCAGTCAGTCAGTCATTCAGTCAGTCACGGTACTGTTTTATAGGTATAGATTATTATTATTTATTTATATATTAGTGTACTCGTACATAGATGTAGATATGAGTCCTAAAATGAATTTGGCATCCTTAAGTCATACGCATATGGTACCAAACTTGGAATAGTAGCACAATTAATGCCTCTATACAGATTGAGACACTATTATCCTCCAGAGCAGAAGCTGCCATAACCTCAAAAAACTAACATCAAAAACCGCGGTGGCTCCACTTCTTAAACCCATCCTTGGGCCTCAAGGACCAATCCTACCAAAGAAAATCTTTGGTTCAGCAATAGCCGTATAATTCACCTTATACTTGCAACTACTAGACGGATGTGGGTAAAACAAGATCTCCATATTTGTCGACCTGGAATGAATGACAATATTGTACGACCTGATAATTCAAACCCTCATGTTGCCAGCATGTTGAATTACCAGGGGCCTGTTGCGTACAATACGTTTACTTTTAGTTTACCACTGACAGATGGCTAGCCTTCATTTCATTTCCTACTTTAACACCATACAAACAAAGTAGCTATTACAAAATCTGCAAACGTGGGTAACAGTATTCTAAAATTGGCTTTATTTTTTGGTCGTTAAAGTTGAATATGAAATGAAGGCAAACCATCTGTCAGTGGTAAACTTTATGTAATTTTACTGTAACAAAGTGCAACTTATATTACAAGCGGAACTCCCTTTCTAGTTAATATAACTGAAGCGAGAGTTCCGGTTGTAATATTAGGTTGTACTTTGTTATGCAACAGGCCCCAGGTCGTGCATTATTGTCGTTCATTCTGGGTCGACAAATACGGGGTCGAATTTTAACTGCACCTTAATCAGCCTATATTTTCACTTTCAACCATAATGTTTTTTTATAATTAATTTTAGGGGTTCATCCGAGTACAGCTCCTGCGTGGATAAGACGAGGCAGAGGGCAAGGTGACCTCGGAGCTTGCCCCAGGCCACAGGGATATATAGGTACTGGGTAGGTTGCTGATTTATAAATATGAGAGATCTTGATACTAAATCAAATAATTTCTTAGGTACAAATGAAATGAGAAAACGTGAACTCGAAATTCGGAAACGATGTAAAGACTTAGATAAAATTCTCATAAACCTTGAGAAATGGAAGAATTGGTTAGAATATATCACAAAATACATCACTTCTTTAAAAGAAAAAGCAGGTAACTCGCAATCATTGTTATAGCATAATGAAGTAAACATATACTTGTAGGGACATATTTCGATAGCAATGTCTATATATGTAATAAATCGAGGAAAACTATATTTATTTTAGAATTAAACAAGCCAATCCCGCCTCGTACAAACAAAACCATTAAGGTCGACCGACCGAAACCCCCAAGAAGCATAGAAAAGGAAGCTATATGGACGAAGTTAAACCATCGTGCTAAAGGAGGTTTAAAGCTGTATAAAAACGATGAGACTATTAAGTTTAAGGTCACTACAATTATTATTTTCCTTGCTGAATTATCGTCATCTCTTTAAAAAGTTAATCTATATCTATACTAATAT
Source organism: Archips xylosteana (assembly GCA_947563465.1). Taxonomy (NCBI): domain Eukaryota; kingdom Metazoa; phylum Arthropoda; class Insecta; order Lepidoptera; family Tortricidae; genus Archips; species Archips xylosteana. The sequence continues at coordinate 7,831,999 of OX387344.1, forward strand.
TATAAAGAGGAAAGATTTGATTGTTTATTTGTTTGTTTGCGTTGAATAGGCTCCGAAACTACTGGACCGATTTCAAAATATCTTTTGCCGTTAGAAAGCTACATTATCACTGAGTGACATAGGCTACTTTTTACCGCGGGAAAATACCTTTTCCTACGGGAAAATTAATTTATCGCGGGCGAAGCTGCGGACGGAAGGCTAGTTACACATAAAATTAAGGCGAGGTACCTCGAAGAAACGTAATTTTTAATTTCATTTTATTTAGAAACGGTAATGATTAAACACGTGAAAAAAATATATGATGCTTTTGAGACCTTTCTGTAAGTACGTCGGGCACTCGTTACATAATTGGACAAACTTCGCTCGATAGAAAAAAAATCCAAACATACCCCTATTTTGTACCTTTAAACTCATTTCATTTCAATATTATACTACTTGATGTATTGAAAGTCACATCAAAATAAACGTCTGTAATGATGTAATGTCCATCGGGTTTAATTTTGTTAATTTTGTAAAATATATAATTTTTAAGCCAATATTAACGAAGTTCACGGCACGATTTACTGGCGCCCCGCTGCCAGCCCGCCGCTCAGTCCCGAGCGGAACGTGTTGGAGGTCGGACGCTTGCCAATTTTTGAAGCGCTCCACATAAAGACTAAATAGGTATCCTTGATGTGGGTAGTAGTATCGTCATTTATTTCTGTTATTTACCACTACTCGTATTCAATGTAACCGCCACACACAAAAAGAAACACCCATCCACGCAACTATACACAGTACACAGTGTACAAAGAAAAACAGTACGAGCACAGAGTAAAAATGTAACCAGTTATTCAACTTCATACTAGAGCGCCCGAATCGACGCACGCACACAGCCAAGCGTATTACACGGCCGCTAAGTAATCTTCGGAATACAAAACAATGCTGCAGTCCCACGCGGTGCGCCGTCTATGACGCTTGGCTGTGTGCGTGCGTCGATTCGGGCTCTCTAGTATGAAGTTGAATAACTGGTTACATTTTTGCTCTGTGGTACGGGTCTATCAAATTTTTTACAAGTGCCTGTAATATAAATTCGCAATTATTGACAAAATTGCCACAGTACAAAGTTTACTAATGTTACCGCTGCAATCGCCGAAATGATAATTCTTATTATTTCAGCATGAAGGTGACAAAGATGACTGTTTCACACATCTAAATATACACGATGATTTTTAATCGTTGATCAGGAGTTGAAAAATCGTGATCCCTAGACAAAATGGAATTTAATAGACGAGATCTTAAAGCAATGAGGTCTCTGGTTAATTAATAAATAAAAAAAAATGTTAAAACTTCTTCCATCCACCGAATGCATGGTCATCGTACATTTGTTTTAGTTAAGTAGTTCTGTCAAGTTTAGTGTCATCGCTTTGGCGGGAAATATGACAGGTCTCACGTCAAAGTTTGTTAAAGAAACTGACTTGTCAAAGAGGTTTCAGGCTCATAGACTAAACCATGCGTAGGGTGACAATGATTTTAGTTAAAAAGTGATTTTCCAAATAATTATTGTTTAAAAAAATTGATGGATTTTTTCGTGTAACTGCGACTTAAACGTGGTCGCCATCGAATACTGATCTAGAAAAATTGGTTCCTGATCACCGATTAAAAATCATCGTGTATAAAAGAAGAAACTGACTGACTAAATGACTGAAATATCAACGCACAGCCCAAACGGCTGGGTCTAGAGATTCCAAATTGCCAAAAGGTTCCTTATAAGGTCTAGAGGTGCACTAAGAAAGGATTTTTCAAAATTCACAACTTAAGGGGGTGAGACGGGGGTCCGAAGTTTATATGGGGAAACAAGATTAGTTAGACTATTTTATTCGAAATTTTTCAGGAGAACTAAAGATAAATGAGTAAACACGTGTTTCAGGTTTTTTGGGAATTCAACCCCTAAAAGAGGTCACAAGACCAACATAAGGGACAAGGTCTGGAAATCAACATGGGTATTGTTTCTATGGTTTAGGGACCTTATCGGGTCGCGCTGGTTACGAAAACAATAACAATTTTAAAATCCAACGTGGCGGACGTGAAATACCATCTCCCCCGGTGGGGTGCGAGGCGTTGAAATATCTAAATATCAATATGGGTGTAGTTTTAATGTTTTTTTTGGGACGTTAATTACGAAAATGACATCGATTTTGAAATTTAATATTGTGGACTCCTGACACCTATCATTATCCTAAAGTTTATAATCTCAGTGACTTTTAGGTTATAAACAATATGGAAATGATAGGTGTCAGGATTTACTTCTTAACTGCCGACCACTATGTATATGCTCATTTTTTCATAAATCTCAAATTCGGTTTTTACAATATTGACTTAGACCGCTGACTACCGAGACAGTGCCACTTTTAGCAATTTTTGTAGTGTGTGGGAGCGTGAGAAGTATAGTGTCATATGGCTTACGAGGCTCCTGCGAGTATATACATATTTTTGACCACTTGATCCGTGAAGAATGACCGACAACTACCGTTATTTGTATTTTAGCGCCATATTAGTTTAGTTTTGTATCTAACTGAAATTCTGGAACTGTACAAGCTGCGGACAAAGAAGTATCCACTTCGAAAACGTTTCATATTTTACATTTATAACACAAAAGTAATTTAAGTAATTGCACCTAAACATTTAAATTACAGCGTGATCTTGGTCTCGGTCGCAACTTACACTACTGTAAATTATATTACACTGTTGCTTGCAAGCGTGACCTCCGTCGGCGAGTTCACGGCGCGCGCGGCGATCGTAGCTTTTGCGCGGGCGGGGTGCGGGGTGTAAATTAACGTGGCGCGCTTCAAGAACCTCGCCTTAAATAAGATCTTACAAACATTTCAGATATCACCTACAACAGCGCCGGCGAAATACTGTTTTTCTTGTGGTAAAAAACAAATAAAGCGATTCTCAAGAAGTCCCACAGGGAAGTAAAATGTCGTTAACTACCATGAGTACTTGTTTGTCATTTTTGCTCTTAAATAGACGAATCTAATACAAAGATTACTTATTTAATTTTCACCCATCTGCAATCACCCGTCTGTAAGGAGGGTTATGTTTTTCGAGCGTATGTATTTATGTATGTATGTATCATTCTTTGGCACGCCCTGCAGCCTAAACGGCTCAATGGATTTTGAAATGTGAGGTGTCATTAGATATAGATAGTCTCAGTTCCGCGAGTGACATAGGATATATATTTTCCCGGAATTCCCATGGGAACGGGAATTATACAGGCGGGTTTTTTTTCATCTGGTATTGAAATTAAAGTTATTTCACGTTACGTCAGGTACAAAATCCATTGATAGTAGGAACCAAATTGAGCGGACCGCCTCACCTTACAAAACGCGGCTGCCTGCGGCTAGTGGCTACTTTTCACCCGGCTGTCCAAGGAGGGTTATTTCTCATTTTAACCCTTTTTATTAGATGCGCTACTATAAAATTAATCATAGTATTCTATTGTTCACCTATACATAACATGACCATTTTTTTGTCACTTTAGAACGGGACAACGAATTTTTAAGGAGATTTTGGGCAGAAATGAACTTTTTTTACAATAACAAACGTCTTACATACCACCCAATTTTGTATTTAAATTTTTTCCGATGCGTAAATACTTAGTACTCTGTACTGGGTGACATCTTCCAAAATGTGAACAACACTTGGCAAGATTTTTGAAATATTATCTTTAACAATTACAATTAACATAGGTCAAACTACGGAGACATCTAGGTACGTAATTGGGTTTTCTTTTATGCCCGCAACTTGTTTTTTTTAAAGAAAATACATGTTCGACTACCGCTCACGTGTCGTTATTTTAAATCTTATGAAAACGGGACATTTTCGCGTCCCCGACTTGTTTTTCGGGACACCGGGACAGAGTACCTGAGAGCGGGACCGTCCCGTTCAAAACGGGACGTATGGTCACATTACCTATACCTACATGATTAATTTAATCATATTTTAAACAAAGTTATTTTCTACCATATAGCATAGGGAGCAAGGTCAAATATTTGTGTAGATTTATGTGGTGGCACTATGACTGTAAAACGGTTAGATGGTGTGCCTAAAATCTTGCCTCAAAGACCTGCTTTTGCGAGGCTACTCCACGCCTTATAGTTTGGAACCATTGACGAGCTAGACGATGTTTATGTATGTATGTAAACTCTTTATTGTACAAAAATAAGGGAAAAAAAGAAATACATTATTGACAACCGTTGAAATGCATGTACAAAGGCGAACTTATCCCTTTAAGGGATCTCTACCAGTCAACCTTTGAGTGGATGAAAGGAGCATTTAGTAAGGGACCAACAAAGAGTAAGTAAAAATAAGACAGTCGGACAAAGCAAAGGCTACAATACAACTTTTAGTAAATACAATACATAAACTCATAATATAAAGAAACCTAATAAAAATATACTACCATATACAACATATATATGCAAAATACATACAATAAATAAGCAGTGTTCTCAATATATTAAAGAGATGGTGTGAGCCACATCTTCTTCAAAGCTAATTCTTCTTCTTCTAAGCTTTTATTGAAGAGCGCTAAAGTGAGCCTTCAACAAATCCGAGTAAGTCGCAATTACATCAATAAACGTGCTAACTGACATTGGTGGTTATGGTTAACTATTATAATATTATTCACTTCTAGCAAAAAAAACAGCTTGGGCATATCTAAGTCAAAATTCATGTTTCATTTACAAGAAAAATAACAAAATATTATGTTGACTAACATAAATGAGACTCACTCATAGTGAAAGAAAACGGATCACTCACGTCTTAAAACGAGTTTAACTCGACATGTTTCGGGCTAATCCCGTAATAATATTAATATTAATATTTGGAGTAGCCGCGCGACCAGGGCGGTAGCACGCAGTGCGCGTTTGGCAGCCGCCGTGACGTGTGACTCCGAGAAGAAGGGCTACGGATTAGCCCAAAACATGTTGAGTTAAACTCATTTTAAGACGTGAGTGATCAGTTTATTTTCACTATGTGTATTAGATAGTCTCAAATGTGCCTACTTACTTTATTAGTTCTACTTATAGTGTACAATTATTTGATTGAAATCATATTTCCTGACGTTACAGTCTCTGCAGGCTGCAAATATCCATTTGCCATTGAATGCAATGTCCCTTATTCCATCACAGTCCGAACCTGTTAGTTGAACTCTTGTAGTACTATGGGCTTCTTGTAAAGACATCACTGTGCAGGTGCCATCTTGTCTCCCAACGGCAAACATTTGATTTGGTAATGCTACCAAACTAAGTACTGGACTTGCTGACTCATATAATTCTCCAATTATGTCGCCAGTACCTATGTTAAGAAGATAAATCTGTAATAAAACAGTTTTGAATTGAAAAATGACATATGAAATTAGCAGTAGATAATAGTTATTTGTGCAACAAGAGAGCAAAGTTGTTTTTTTTTGCGAGTGTTGATTTTGAATCCCGAGTAAGCGATGTAGCACACTATTGTCTCATGCAGTGAGCAAAATCGGATTTTGCTCACTGTTTTTTAATAGCAGAAGTTGCCTGTTTATGGTGCTGAGGTGAAATAGTAGATTGTTCAACAAGGGACTAAAACAAGCCATAATGACACAAGATGGCTATAATTCGCGTGTCATTATGGTAGTTTAGTCTCGCGTTAAACACTCAACTTTTCACTTGTGAATGCGAGGAAAAAAACGATGTTTTATACAAATCTACAATATTACTTTTATACAACGTACGCTCAATACGATACGAGCAATGGACGTCTGTTCAGAATTCAAATAGCAATTTAAACTTGTTCTGCGGTTTTTTTTGTTGAGTGACGCTTTAAATGTTGGCATATTAGCCAACAGATTCAAACTTGAAAATTATTTCATAGCTAATTGGACTAAGCATGCATAATAAAACGAATTCATCTTTAATATAATTAAATAGATTAATATTCGTAATTATTCATCGTGTTTCACGAAATTATTATTTTTTAAATATTTTTTATACATTGGTCATTTTGAGGTTATTTCCACGCCCTAAAGGCTTCCACAGACTGAAGCGCAGGGCGCTACGGAGCGTCCGCAGCGCGCTTCGGTCTGTAGAAAGCTTTAAAATTGTCTATACCCAGTCACTGAAAGTAGCGATAATCCTCCATTCACAAACGCCGTGATTGGCAGTTTAGGGGTTTCCAAAGTAAATTAAAAAAAAATGACTTTAATCTCTAGAGATCAAAAAAGAGCTTTAGTCCTGATATGCAGAGACTAAAGTAACATTTTAAGAGCATGAGAAGTGAAAAGTAAATTAATGTTCTATTAAGAGCAGCCCCATGTTTACCTTGCCATTGTGACATCCAATGATGAGGTTCTGATCAAGTACAATGCAAGCATTACAAGCAGAGTCAAGCTGCTTTTGAAATAGTTCCTCTCTCCTAGCAACATGAGCACAAACCACAAGTCCACTTTCACAGCCAACTACTAGGAGTTTATTGTTTGTGCCCACCTGAAAGTAAACAAAAAAAACTTTGTTTTGTCTTCTGTACTTTTAAGCCATATCTCAACATCGATTTATCTTATTTTGTTCTAATATTAAATTTAATTTGTTCAATCGGTTAAGGGGTTATCCATAAAGTGTGTAACACTAATTTTAGTGATTTTTCAACACCTCCCCTGTCCTTGTCATAGATGATTACATTTGTGAGACCCCCTCCTAAGTGTGACATCACACGACCGGTGCATGACCCTAGTAGATGAGTGTTAATTCGCCAACAAAACAATTTAAACCTTATACGCATAAAGTTAGAGTAGAAAATATTTTTTAGTTTTTGTTAATAGTTCAAATTTGGCATTTTAACACTTGAATGTACTGGAATTTGAAATGTGGGTGAATCAACTTTTTTGTGTTGTATACTCTGCCCCTGGTTGTTCAAGTGAGATCTTCATAGTGTTTCACAGAAGAATGCTTACGTTGTCCTGGAGTCAAAATTTGTTTAACCATAGCAATGGGTGGCAAGAAAAAGTTGATTCACCCATGTAACATCACATCACAAAACTTAGGACCCCTCCCACCCCTTGTCACACAATGCCACAATTTGTCAACCCCCTCCCCCTTTAATATGTGATACACATGGTTCATACTTAGGACTTCCTCTTGCTAATATTTAATTTAACTAAACAAACATATTATTAAGTGGTATCATCTTCTTATGTTATAAAAAAAATCCACGCATGTGCTATGGCTACGTGCACGACGGTGGCGCCGCGTACCGTTGACAACATTTCCTCCGAATTTACTTCCATTTTTGCCATGTTGTGCGCTGCGATCGTTTTCTGTACCCCCACCACCCGCATTGGCTACGTGCACGACGGTGGCGCCGCGTAGCGTTGACAACATTTCCTCCGAATTTACTTCCAATTTTTGCTTTGTTGTGCGCTGCGATCGTTTTCTGTACCCCCACCACCCGCATTGGCTACGTGCACGACGGTGGCGCCGCGTATCGTTGACAACATTTCCTCCGAATTTACTTCCAATTTTTGCCATGTTGTGCGCTGCGATCGTTTTCTGTACCCCCACCACCCGCATTGGCTACGTGCGCGACGATGGCGCCGCGTAGCGTTGACAACATTTCCTCCGAATTTACTTCCAATTTTTGCTTTGTTGTGCGCTGCGATCGTTTTCTGTACCCCCACCACCCGCATTGGCTACGTGCACGACGGTGACGCCGCGTAGCGTTGACAACATTTCCTCCGAATTTACTTCTGCTGCGCTGCAATCGTTTTCTATACCCCACCACCCGCTTTGCACATAGCCAATAGAAATAAAGTATAGAAAGGTGATTTTTCATCATTAATATTTTACCTCTCTTTCATTCTCAACAGTCCTTTCATCAGGTGTTATTGCAAGGCTGCAGCAATTTATTTGACCATGACCTTCTATGATGTTGTCCAAACATTGTGCCTGACCAACATCCCAAAGTTTAGCTGATCCATCCCTGTAAAACAACAAAGATAATAAGTTTTGTTAGGGGTTGTTCCAAACTATTTGAACATCATTTTTAAAAGTACCTCATAGCTATAAAATAACAGAACCTATTAACAAATCAATTTAATATTAACCTTTCAAAACCCGAGCACTACCAACAAAAGTAAACCCAAGAACTTTACGAATATTTGCATTTGGCTCCATTTGGCTTGACAGTACTTTTTTCGCTGACTCCCCTGGTAGCCGGCGGGAGTTGAAAGGTTAATATCTCACCTGCTAACAGAAATAACATTTCTTCCTAGATCAATGATGCTAATATCACAAATAGCCATTTGATGGCCTTTCAAAGTGACAGGGTTGGCGCCATTTTCTGCTGACCATACTCTGCATGACCCATCTGCCCCTGCTGATATAACTACAACTCCAGAATTAAAGAATTTGCTCTTGTAGACAGTACCACCATGACCTTTTAGGTCAAGGATAACTTCACCTGGAAAAAACAAATCTTTGTAAAATTAAAATAAAAAGAAAATTTTACATTTATTTAAAACCCTTCAACTTACCAGTTCTGCTATCCCATACTAAAAGTTTGTCTCCTTCACAAGAAGATATAGCCAATGCATTCTCAGACCCAGAGGCAGACACAGACAAAACACCTTTATTATGCACTTGGTAAGCTTTAGTAGGCGCAACAAAAGCTACTTTTAATCCAGAGGTTATATGTTTTACTACAAGGTTCAGATTTCCATGAGATATGTACTGGTAATTCCCAGTAAATTCAATTTTTATTTTTCCGTCATTATTTACAGACGTTTTAATTTTATCATGGACACTGTTTTCAAGTAAATATTTCGAAGATATCCATGCCTCACTTTTAGGCAGTCTGTAACAATAATACATAATGAATTAGGAATCTAATATATCAAAATCTTGTGTCAAAGTGTTTGTTATCAAACTCCTCCGAAACAGTTTGACCAATTAGGTTTTGGTAGGCCTGGGAATAGGTCGTAGACTACTTTTTATACCCCTATTCTTCGCAGAGTCGCAGGCAGCGGCTAGTCTTATTATAAGATGCACTATTATTATTGTCAATTGGCTGCGGAAAAAACGGCGTCAAGCTAGTGTAAAGTTTTATACTAACCTTACCACTTCGTTCCAATCACATTGAATAGTAACAACCGGTAACTTCGTTGACATTATTACTTTGCAAACTTAACTAAACAAGTAGGGTGCTGTTACTTCTCTCGTTAAGTTTACGGACACAGTCTGCAATTATCCTACAACAACATTATTTGTTGATAATAGAATACAGAACACACTTATTAGAAAGTATTAATTAACATGCGAAGAAACAACATTTATTTTATTACCCTTCCTTATTTTGTGATGATTTGCCTAAATAGGAATTCCAACTGAAATTCATTTCACTCACTGTCAATCGACAGTCAAGTGTAATTTGACAGTTTGAACGTTAAACTATTTGAGCTACCAGTTATAACAGCCCTTTTAGGCTTTGTTACCAACATCTGTTTTAATTTCTTTCTCATTTAATAAACACTTAAAATATCTTATCTGTGACAAATTAAAACGACAGGCAAACGAAAGTGGGCGAATTTGTGTTTGTTTTTATTGTAGAACCAAATAAAAAGGCTATCATCGGTAGTGCCTGTGACTTAAATATTAATTAAGTTATGTCATGCAATAGGTATAATTGCAAAGATGCATTTTTCTATTCCTGATCTGCAGCAGTTCCAAGATGATAGTGGGGTTTCCTACACGGTAAGGCTGTTATAAGTAGGCTGGACAAAGTATCCATCTGTTTATTTTTCTGGCCGTTTATTCGATAAACATTGCTTTTTGTGGGATGTTATGTTAGTGCATGATTGTAGATATTGTCAAGAAAGCAATGTATCAAACTAATGTAATATGTTCTATTTTAGGGCTACAATATATATATAGATGGATTTTTCCACTGCACAACACGATATAAGCAGCTGCTTTGCCTTCACGAACAGTTGCAAGCACAAAATCCCTACTTTAAGTTACCACAATTCCCACCCAAAAAGTTCTTTTTAACTAGTTCCCAACTAGAGGAAAGGAGAGTCTTATTGGAAAAGTATATTCAACTGGGTGAGTAATTCATACTTTTAATTTTTTTAATGCCTCCCATAACTATTTGAAGCATTTTTTTATTGTTGAAAACCATATTAATTATTTTTTAAATCTAGAATGTGATCTTCCTTAACTTGTAAAACATAGAATTATGATTCATAAGATAACACATCACTATTTAATAAGAATGATTTCTGAGAATATATTTAGTTAAACAAACTGGAGCTAGAGTTACAAAGGTCATCTTGTACAAAGTTGAAGATTGTTTTTGTTTCAGTTGGTCAAAATCCACTACTAGCGAGTTCAGAGCTCCTGATAACATTCCTATTTTCGGCCCAACAAGAAACTCATAGTGTAAGGATGCATGAAGTGGACATAGAAATCTCTCTAATGAATGGTTACCGAATACCCCTCTCAGTGTCTTCGACAGACTCATCTGGTACAATACTGGATATAGCCTGCAACTATATAAATTTGCCAAAAGAATTGTCTAAGTACTTTTCCTTATATCTCTTCAATTGGAGCTGTGCTAAAGATGGTCAGCCCTCATTGAAAAAACTAGAAGAATTTGAATCTCCATACATATCTCAGAAATATGTTAGGCCTGAAGATAAAATTGTCTTGAGGAAGTGGTAAGAACTAATATTATTTTATACAGCAGACTTTAGATGATTGTGTAAATTTATTTATCGAATACACAGTGATTATTAATTGGTATACAGGAATAACAAAAAGCGATAAAGTTGGCCATACTGAATAACTTTTCCCATGGGACCAATACAAAATCGGGAAAAAAATCCATGGTTCTATTCATAGAGGCTGGTGAGGCCCTGAAGTTTTCTATGAAATAGCTGTTTTTTTTTTCCCGATTTTCGTATTGGTCCCATGGGAAAAGTTATTCAGTATGATCGTCTTTATCGCTTTTTGTTACTCCTGTATACCAATTAAAAATCATCGTGTATAATTCAACTTAAACTTGGATATCTCATCTAAACCCCCCTTGCCCTTGATGTTAACTTACTTTGAGCAAAATTTTATCCCCCTATTACTAGGTACTGATTCTTTATTGAGAGTTTCCTTATACAAGTTTTAAATTTATCAAGGGCACTAATAGACAATATACGTTAGACGACCAGATGGCCTAGTGGTTAGAGACCCTGACTATGAAGCTTGAGGTCCCGGGTTCGATTCCCGTGTCGGGGCAGATATTTGTATGAAAAATACAAATGTTTGTTCTCAGGTTTTGGGTGTTTAATATGTATTTAAGTATGTATCTATCTATATAAGTATGTTTATCTGTTGCCTAGTACCCATAACACAAGCTTTGCTAAGCTTACTTTGGGACTAGGTCAATTGGTGTGAATTGTCCTGTGATATTTATTATTTATTATTATTATTAATACATCTTGAAATTTCAGTTATTGGGACCTGTGTTATGATCTTGATTTAATGATAGATAGGGTATCATTAGACCTGCTATACTTGCAAACAATTGAAGAGCTAGATCTGGGCTGGGTGACAGCGGAGCCACATATCAAAGACATTCTGAAGTCATATGAAGAAAAGAAACAAAAGAGAGAGGTATTTTATTCATGATTTTTAAATTAAGCATAATCTGATACTATTTAAAAGGCTAGTAAAGTAAGTCACTGTTGTACTATATTTGCTATTATGATGATAATCATATGTTATGGATATGATATTTCGGATCTGGATATAGGAATAAAATTATATTGGTTTTGGATATGGTTATGGATATATAATTATTTTGGATTATCCGTTAGTTTTGGTTACGGATATTAGATTAAAGTAAAATATAAACAAATAGTATGTAATAATTTGGTTTTATAAAAATAACAAACAAACTGCACGATTCATGTGGCGTGCAAGCGGTGAAACAAAAACCTGTCAAAACATGTTGTTTTATTTAGACTCTACCCTTATACAAAACTATCCGAATACGGTTATATATTTATTAGTTATATATATATATTTATTTATTTATATATATTTATTTTGGATATCCAATAGTTTTGGTTATGGTTACGGAGCTCCATAACATCCCTGATGATAATGTAAACTGTGCTGTACAAAAGAACTGGAATAATAACATTTATTTTAAGAATTTTATTTTAAAAACTAACATTAACTACCAATTTCAATAATTATCAAGAGTTGTTTATTCATTAATGTCTCAAGTAAATTTTTTGTCTTACTAGTGATACTAGGTTATGATATGATAATACACCTTCCATGAAGAGAAACAATAGCATTCATTTGAAGTGCAAAACATTGTTATCTCTTTAAGAAAAATAAACAATTTATATCTCTTTATTACTGGTCTCATTTTTTATGTGATAATATTCTTAAATGGAAAAAGTACTTACTCCAATTACAGAATATATCTATCATGTTTTATGTATCGGAGACCACATTATTAGAGCCTTTTGTATTAAGATGTCCTACTACCTCTTATTTATGTCCTTCTTGACATCTACATCTACAATAAATTTAACTATTGAGTTAATATATATATTCAAACCAACTGCATGCTTCCCAAATATATGGTAAGTTTCCTACTATCTTAAAGCTTTCACTTGGCACAAGTTTATCTAAACTGTAGCAGTTTGTGTATGTACTATTAATATAACTTTACCACCACCACTTGAATCATGATCCACTGTAGAACTTTTCACTACAAATAATATAATGACATGCTAATACCTGTAAAGGAACTCGGTACTCTGGTTTAAATAAATAACAAGAGCGTGTTGGATATGCCCAAGATAGGGTTCCGTAGCAGGTGCGAAAAAATCTTTGCATACTTTTAAATTAATGTGGTTGTTTTGATACCAATTCCCTCCGCGCGCTAGGGTTAACAGCGCAATGTACGGTCGGCCAAGAAAGTGGTCTACCAGTTTTGACAAAAGTTTCTGTGACATCTAAATATCATTAAGGTTGACTTTTCAAACTGAGTGAAGTCTTTAGTCACTGTCACCCGATTATTTCAAGCGAAAATCGACCTCGTTGTATTATGATGTGCAAATGAACTTCAACCGTAGGGTGGTAGACCATATTTTTGGCTGATGGTACCTAGAATTTCAACGTCGGCGGTACAGCGTCATCTATCGGCGAATTGGGTAACTAATATAATCTGCAGTCTACCAGAACTAGTATGTATGTTGATGGTTTTTCAGATGAACCGATTTCATTTTTTTTTTATTTGACAGAAGATACTGTTAACTTGTGTTATAGTACTCAAAGAAAAGAAAATGCTTGCAGTGGCGGTTAAATTACAATCTCAGTCTAGAAATATTTCTTTTACAAAAACTTAAAAACTGCTCAACTGATTAAGTTGAAAATAATTTTCCTAGAAAGTTTTTATTAAGTTTAACTTACATGATTTTTCATATTTTTTAAACGTGCGGTTCAAAAGTTAAGGGGGGAAACATTCTTTTGAACTTTCGGAGTGAATATCTCCGAAAATATTCACTTTATCAAATAATGGTTTTAGCAAACCCCAATTTATTTTCAAATACCTATCCAATGATACATCACACTATAGGGTTAGCCGAGAAAAAAAAATCACCCCCACTACATCTATGGGAGTACCTACCCTAAAAAATTTTTTTTGTTTTTTTTTTATTTAACCACTTTGTCGGCGTGACTGATATGCTAAATTAATGCTGAATTACAGCTTTCTAGTACTAACAGTCTCTGAGCTTAGCCGCGGACGGACAGACAGACGAACAGATTTGGCGAAACTATAAGGGTTCCTTTCCTAGTTGACTACGGAACCCTAAGAAATGGTATATTTAACAAAGAGTAGTTGTTACAATACATACATATAGTAGTGGTAGAGCCATGTTGTAGCTAGCCGCTGCATCACGAATGGGCCGGCTCGTCCGGGGCAGTACCACCCTCTCACAGAAAACCGGCGTGAAGCAGCAGTAATCCTGCTTGCGTTTCGTACGGTCAGTGAGAGTGCTGGGGGCCCAATACCTCATCCCTTCCCTCTCCCACTTCCCTTATTCCCTCTCCTTAAGGGCCGACAACGCACTGGCATCGCGTGAAGCGGTGCAGGTGTCTATGGACAGTGGTGATCATTTAACATCAGGTGACCCACTAGTTCGTTTGTCTGGCCTTTCTAACAAAAAAAAAAATACATGCGTTACATCTATCAGACTCCAAACTAGACTGAGCCTATGTCTTGGCTTGTATTTATAGTTAAAAAGTGCCATTCGTCCAGAATACCCGAACATCACGAGGGTATGACTGCTTAACATTTTTATGTTAACCTGTTCAAATCATGTCTCACTTCTGAGCAATAACCTCACCTTTCTGTTTCTACCAAAACTACGCCAATTAGGGTAAGAACGTTCCAAATCTTTTTTTTGGTTAGCCTCTGCTCCAATGCCTGTCAAATTAAACATGTAAGGAAATCAATCGCTGTGGCTTATAAATACTGACAGCTCAGCATTATAACAGGTATTTTGTTTTAGTACTTAGAGCTGGCGCGAACCCTGCGGCACTACGGCCGGATTCCGGCGGGCGAGGCCGTGACGGACGGGAGCGCCGTGCCGGGCGGCGACGGCGGCCGCGTCACCGTGGCCCTGGCCGGCCGCGAACTGCTGCTGGCTGCCGTGGGAAGCCCCGGTCGCGAGCAGCGGTACAAGGTCACCAGGATGCGGTGTTGGAGGATCACTACGCTGCACGGGGTATGTGCCTAATAAATATTTATTTATTTGACATTAATTATATCAGGTAACTAGTTGAAAGGATTCCACTCAGCATTTGTCGGGTCCCGGAAGGTAAATCATCGCTCATATTATGTAGATTCTAGTTCGCATGCTATATAGAACTACCTGACGCACCGCGCGACGCAGCCCTACGCGAAAACTACTACAAAATGTAATAATTACGTGATGGTGAATCTTAACGCATAGAACGAGGCGTAGGAGGGCACCTTGCAAAGAGGGTAACAAAAAAAAGGGATATTTTTTCTTTTCAATTTTCATAAATGGCCACGCTACGCTAATACGCTCTGAGGAAATTCCAACGGGCGAAGAGGTGATATGAAAATGTACAGGAATTTACTGTAGCTATAATAGAGAGTTAAATTGTAAATTTGACATACAATTGGGCTTTTGGAATTGCTCATGGGATAGGGAACTAGCGTTTATTTCTCGGTGGCTAAGCCACAGGCATAAGCTATTTTCGTAAACCTAAAACAACATGTAATGCGTTAAATCTAGCTCTCGTATCTTAGTATAAAACATGTGGCAGGGATTAAATACGATCACTTCATGAATTGATGATTGAATTATTTGACCAAAAACCTTAGTTTTCAGAATCTCGTTTCAGTAACGCGAATTATGTATGACGGCAAATCAATATTGATGCTATTAACAGACTCTAAACCCAATATTGTGTCATTTACGTGTTAAGTGATCTCATCTAGTGATATGACGATGACGTGAATCATGCCGATAAACACAGAATGCATTTGTCTGTTATTGACTTATTTCTCATAATAATTATACCTAAATGTTAGAAAAATAGCCAATTATTAATTTATAGTTTCTGAACTATTTGTATATCTCCAGCTAGTCTGCTAGTAATTATTATACTAAACGGGATTTATCACGTAAACCACATTTACCTCGACGTTTCGGCCACATTGCAGCGGCCGTGGTACGAGTTGAGTTGAAAAGTTGAGTGAGTGAGTTGTTTGCGTGATAAGTCCCGTTTAGTATGATAATTATTGACTTATGAGTGAAAATCACGAAAGTTTAAAACAGTATAGTCTGCTAGTATCCTACAAATTCATAGAGGTTCGTAAACAGGCACGCGTGTCGTTGACGCGAACTAGTTGTACTTGTAATCAGTGTTACCTACAAGTTCTATTACTCACTGTATCATTTGCTGTACCATCAGAGGCCATATTGTGCACTTCTTTCCGTCAAACGGTACAGGACGAGGGTAGAAAGAGATGGTGAATGCGATCGCCTGCGCCTGCGCGTAAAGGCACTTTCACACGGGCAACGTCCCGTTTTTTGCGGGTTCGGTTTTTTGCAGGATCCCGTTTAGTAGCATACGTGCTACTGTGGTAACATTCACACGAGCATTCGGTTCGGTGCGGGATCCTGCAAACCGAATGCTCGTGTGAATGTTACCACAGTAGCACGTATGCTACTAAACGGGATCCTGCAAAAAACCGAACCCGCAAAAAACGGGACGTTGCCCGTGTGAAAGTGCCGTTAGATATTGCATGGCAGTTGGCGTCAGAGTCAAGAGTTTTTTTTTTTTTTCTCTTTTTTTTTTCGAGGCTTAAGTGCACCTGTGTGACTATGCCAGCCTCATTGGGAGACTCAATGGAGACAATGGAGTCAAGAGTTGCAATGTTCTAATGTATTTTTTTTTTAAAGACGGTGGCCTAGCGGTTTGACCTAAGGCCTCTCAAGCAGAGGGCCGTGGGATCAAACCCCGGCTCGCAACTCTTTGAGTTTATCGGAATTTATGTGCGATATCACATTTGAAACTTACCATGCGCTTTACGGTGAAGGAAAACATCGTGAGGAAACCTGCATACACCTGCGAAGAAATAAATGGTGTGTGTGAAGTTCCAATCCGTACTGGGCCCGCGCGGGAACTACGGCCCAAGCCCTCTCATTCTGAGAGGAGGCCTATGCCCTACAGTGGGACGTATAAGGATTTGCCACACTGGATGCAGATGATCCGGTCAGATCGCATATCTATACAAAATATAATAGAGACAGACAATGTTGTTCATACATAATGCGGACTGCGTTCAATTCGACCTGACCGCGACCGCAGAACGCATCCAGTGTGGCAAATCCTATACATATGTATGTATGTATGTATAGGCTGGGATGATGATTGATGAATGTCATTTTCGGCTAGAATATGTGAAGTCTTTAACTGTGTATGTAAACAGATGTGTTTCCGTGTTACAGGTCGATCAATCAGTATCAAACGGCCACAGATCCCTGCTCGAAGAGTCTAACAAAAACTACGAGCTGTCCTTTGAATATCTCATTAGCAAAGACAACTTGAAATGGATAACCTTGAGGACGGAACACGCCACGTTCATAAGCGTCTGTTTACAGGTACTTATATGACTCGGTATACTTATTAATCATTGTCATGACGTAGAATAAACAGCAAAAAATTTGAAACGAATTTGCGAATTCAATGTAAAGGAAGACTTTGCGATTTCACATACATGTTGTAAAGGACGGCAAGCGCATCACGGAGGAAATTGACCGAGAAGCGACATAGAAACGTCAAAATAATGGTTATCTATAATCTATAGATATAGTTTCTTATGGTTGCTTGTTTTTTTATTTGGTTCAGTAGTATGGAGCGAACATTTACGTTAGACAACCCAGGAGTGAGAGAAGCGAAAGTTTGGTATACGTTCGGATGCAATGGCCTGCAGTTGGTTAGTAACAAGCTTTGCGATAAACTTGTCAACACTGTAGTCATGTAAAAAACGATAACCTGCTGTTGGTTAGTTTCATTTTGTAAGAAACGAATTTTATTATATCAATAAGTAAGTAAGTAAGTTTTTTTTATTTGCTTTAAATGTGGTTAACAATAGATCTAAAAATACATTTAAAATGATCACACATTTAGCTGTCACATAGCATGCAAAAAATATATCTTAATCTAATTCTATATAAAGAAGTAAATTAACATTTTTATTAAAATTATTGTATAATTATTAGCTCTATTCAATCATGTCATAAAAGTCATAAAAACATATATAATTAATTAAATTAATAATAATAGTATAAAATAGCACGTTACTTACAACAGTCATAATCAAAATACTCCTTAATATTGTAAAAATTGCATCCATGCTTACCAATATTATAAAAGCGAAAGTAACTCTAACAGCGAAAGTAAGTCTGTTCCTTACTTCTTCGGGCTTAAACCACTGAACCGATTTAGATAAAATTTGGTATGGAGATAGTTGTTAAACTATCCTACTACCCTGGGCCTTCCAGGATCCTAGGGTTCAGTACCCGAAGGATGACAAACGGAACCCTGTTAACGTCGCTACACTGTCCGGCACAGGACTATCTCGAGAATTGTAAAATTTATATTTCTATTACCGCTACAACAGCAAATATTAAAAATAAAATGAAAGATTTAACCCCTGTTTCACCATCCATTGATCAAATTTATTTGACGGATACATGTGATGCCGTCTCTGTTTGTTTTGTTCGAATAGACGGAGAAGGCATCACATTTATCCGTCAAATAAATTTGATCAATGGATGGTGAAACAGGGGTTTACAGGGGAAATCTTTAATTTTATCTATACTAATATTATAAAGCTGAAGAGTTTGTTTGTTTGTTTGAACGCGCTAATCTCAGGAACTACTGCTCCGATTTGAAAAATTCTTTCAGTGTTAGATAGCCCATTTATCGAGGAAGGCTTTAGGCTATATATCATCACGCTAACACCAATAGGAGCGGAGCGGAGCGGAAGAATGTTTCAAAATCGGGGGTTTTTGAAGTAAAACTTCTATAGGCGCTAATCTCAGAAACTACTGCTCCAATTTAAAAAAATATTTCAGTGTTAGATAACCCATTTATCGAGGAAGGCGATATGCTATATATCATCACGCTAACACTAATAGGAGCGGAGCGGAAGAATGTTTCAAAATCGGGGGTTTTTGAAGTAAAACTTCTATCTATACTATCTATAGGCGCTAATCTCAGGAACTACAGCTCCGATTTGAAAAATTCTTTCAGTGTTAGATAGCCCATTTATCGAGGAAGGCGCCGTTTTCAAGATATTTGACAAAAACACCGAGGGGTGGGGGTGAGGAGGGGGGTTGAGAGGATGGGGTGAGGGTGCGGGGGAGGGGGTGTGGGGGTATTAAAGGGGTGGGGGGTGGAATAATTGGTTTGAATCTACCTCCTCGCGGTCCACCCTGGGCAACGTCTTCCCGAGAGCAACCTGCACTAAGCAAACTGCACTGAAGACGGCCAAACGATTCTAACCCACACCGGCCCGCTGGATTTGCTCCCTCAGAGACTCCCAGCGTATCCTGCGATTATTTAAAGTGTTGAAATGCAAGCAAACGGACCTTCTAAGGACCGTCTGACGAGGAATGTCGGACCTTCTGTCCGCATTCTCCAACTAAACATCGAGGGTTCTTCAAGACCCAAATGTGACTACTTGGCCAGACTGGCAAGTGACCATGACATCGATGTGATAGTTCTCCAAGAACATCACATCGACAATATTAGTAAGTTGGACCAACGGGCCACCATTCCCGGATTTAACCTTTTGGCATACACACTGTCGCCTATTTATGGGTCGGCAGTGTATTCAAAATCGACTTTAGTTGACTTCTCAGTTATCGATATCAGTAGTACTAATAACTTAGAAGTAATAACGTTTAAAATTTCTAATATAACCATTGTGTCAGTCTATAAGCCTCCTAATAATGTATTTCCGAGCCCTCCTCTACACACGCAATCCCACCCTTGCGTGTATGTCGGCGACTTCAACTGCCATCACCCATCCTGGGGCTACGTATCCAGCGACACTAACGGTGTTGTTCTGTCGGACTGGGCGGAGCGGGAGAGACTTCAACTCGTTTTTGACCCGAAGGACAAAGGATCCTTTCGCTCTGCGCGGTGGCAACGCGACACAAACCCCGATCTCTGTTTTGTGTCGACCGATCGGCGCGGATACCCTGTGCCTGCGGCTCGTAGGATTCTGGATAACTTTCCGAGGAGCCAGCACCGACCAGCATGCATCACGATCGGCCTTGAAGTCCCTCTGGTGAAGTCAGTGCCTAAAGCTCGCTGGAATTTCTCCAGGGCCAACTGGGTCTCTTATGGATTGCAGGTGGATTCTACGATCCGCTGGATTAAACCTACTACAGAAAACTATGGTCGTTTCTGCCGAGTGTTGCTCGGTGCCGCTAACCGCCACGTTCCTAGGGGATGCCGTAAGGAGTACTCCCCCGGATGGAATGCTGACGTGGAGGAGGCGTACCAGGAGTACCTGACCACCAACGACCCAGAAGCAGGCCACGCCGTCTTGAACGCGCTGGACGAGTCCCGTCGACAGAAATGGGTGGAAAACGTGGAGGGCCTCGATTTCACGCACTCCAGTAGAAGGAGTTGGACTCTGCTTCGCAAATTGGGAGGTGTTTCGGCTCCTGCAACAGTGGAGAACGCGGTGCGGCCGGCAGAAATCGCTAGACGCCTGCAGCAACTCACGAAGAGCGGTTCCTTGGACAGGGTGTTCACTAAATCAATCCGCAAGAGTAATACGGAAAGGGTTGGGAAACTCTCGCGGCACGAGTCCCTTGGTGCCTCTTTCACTGCCCTCGATCTGGAGTCTGCCCTGCGTTCAATCAAGAGCGGCAAAGCTGCAGGTATGGATGATATATACCCTGAATTCCTGGTCAACCTCGGGAAACGGGCTAAGAGATGGCTAACAAACTTTTTTAATAACATCCTCGAAACTGGTATCTTACCACCGATCCTAATGAGGGCCAAAGTGATAGCTATCTTAAAGCCAGGAAAACCAGCTAACGACCCTGTGAGTTATAGACCCATCTCGCTGTTGAGCGTCACGTACAAACTATTAGAGCGTTTGCTGTATAACAGATTGTACCCAATTGTCAACCCCCACATCCCTGCGGAGCAGGCTGGGTTCAGGGCGGGCCGATGTTGCGCGGATCAGGTTCTGGCGCTTACATCTTATATCGAAGCCGGATTCCAGAATGGTCTCAAAACTTTTTCTGCCTTTGTCGATCTTAAGGCAGCCTACGATACTGTTTGGGTGGACGGTCTGCTCCACAAGCTAATCTATATAGTGCCATGCAAGAGGGTCCTTAAATTAGTTAAAAGCATGCTTGGCCCCCGTTTGATTAAGGTGATGCTTGGGGCGGTGGAGAGCGGTTTCAAACTGATAAAAAATGGATTGCCCCAAGGCTTCAGTGCTGGCTCCACTGTTTTTCAACGTCTACACAAGCGATATGCCTGCTACGAGAGCCGACAAGTTTGTGTATGCTGACGATCTGGCCTTGGTATATCAGGGTAAGAAGTTTCAGGAGGGTGATGATGTGCTCACCGTCGACCTCGACGTCCTGAGCTCATACTACAAACAATGGCGACTTTGCCCAAACCCATCCAAGTCAGAGGTCACCGCTTTCCATCTCACCAACTGTATGGCTGGAAGGGAGTTGAACGTGCTCTTTGACGGGGTAAGGGTGCGGCATAATTTTACTCCTAAGTACCTGGGTGTCACTTTGGATAGGTCGCTTACTTTTCGTGCACATCTGGAGGCCTCCGCGCAGAAGGTGAAAACCCGAGTGAACCTAATAGGGCGTCTGGCTGGGACTACGTGGGGTGCTCGCGCTGATGTCTTGCGGACTTCCGCCCTGGCCCTGGTATACTCCACCGCAGAGTACTGTGCCCCGGTGTGGTATCGGAGCGCTCATACGGACAGGGTCGACGTTCAGCTGAACAGGGCAATGCGGATAGTCACGGGGACATTACGTCCCACTCCAAGTCCTTGGCTCTCCGTGCTGGCTAACATAGCCCCTCCGCACCTGCGGCGTACACAGGCAGCGGCGGCAGAATGGGGTAAAGCGATCGGTACTCAACTCCCGCACAGGCTGCCGATTACTAGAACCCTGGACAGACATATACCACAGCGACTCTCCTCGCGTAAGCCTCTCTGGTCAGATCCCGTCATCCGCCAACCTTTCAACATCCGGTCTGCCTGGTCAGCCGACTGGCAGTCCCAGGAATGCTCGGCGGGTGACCTTGTGGAGAACCCGTCCGCCCGGCTACCTGGCTTCAAAGCCAGTCGTAAGAACTGGACGACGCTGAACCGCATCCGCTCGGGTGTCGCCCGCTGCAACTACTGCATGCACAAGTGGGGCCTTATGGACTCGCCAGCGTGTGACTGCGGCGCTCCGCAGCAAACAACCTACCACATCGTGGAGGAGTGCCCCAACCGACGCTTTGCTGGCGGCTTCAGGGGGCTTAACAAATGCTCTGGGGAGGCTATAGACTGGCTTAATAATTTAGATTTAGTTTTATAGGAAACGCAGGAATTTTATTCTTAAAGGCCGTACGATAATAATAATAATAAAGGGGCGATGAAAATTTAATTGATTTTGCCGTAGGATGCACCGTTTTCAAGATATTTGACAAAAACACCGGGGGGGTGGTGATGGGGGTGAGGGGGGAGGTGCGGGGTTTTAGAAGTAAAACTTCTATAGGCACGCTTGACTTGGGACGAACGCGGAGTGCGGGGGGTGCTGTGTGGGGGGGCGTGCGGGGGGGGGGGGGTGCGGGATTGCTGTGCGGGGGGGGGGTTGGGGTTTGGAGAGTGCGGGGGGGTTGCGGGGGGGCGGGTAATTTTTTTTATATCGAGGAACTAAGGAGAGTCATAATTGATGAAAAAGCAAATTGGATAAAAAAAATAATCTGCCCAAATTACTAATTCCACGCGGACGGAGTCGCCCCTAAGATTGTCAGAAACAAACCAATATAACAAGATACACAAGACAGCCCCTAAGATTGTCAGAAACAAACCAATATAACAAGATACACATGGAGTACGCTTAATTTAGGAGCAGGGGTCTGCTAACATTGGATTTTTATAGATACGAACGTGGGTACCGCATATTTTGACATACCTACAAATTTTAAGTCTCTATGCGCGAGTCCGACTCACATTTGTCTGGTTTACATTTTCATCATGTACCTGTGTGTGTCTGTGGCATTATGGCTCTTAAACGGGTGAACTGATTTGGATGCGATTTTCTTTATTTGAAACCAAGTTTCTTGGCAACGGTTCTTAGACATGTTTCATCAAAATTGGTTCAGCCGTTTCAAAGTCATCAGTTATTTTGTTAGCTGCGGAAGGGATCTCAGACGCATAATAGGCATTTACTTTATTTTCAAACATGTGTGACCAAATTGTGTTGGAGGTTTTGAATTTTTTAATTTAAAGGGTAAATCGCCAATAACTGGCTACCGTTCAATAACTGGCCACGTTATACTAAATTGAATTTTATTTGTAGGGGAACAGAGTTCATTTTCAGTATGAGGGGGCCAGTTATGCGATTTATCTAAATAGTTATTTATTTGGTCGTTCCAGTCGATCGTGGACGAGCTGATGCGCCAGAAGGGCGGCGCCGGCGGCGGCGTGCGCGCGCGCCGCGCCCCGCTCACCTACCTGCGCCGCGACGGCTCCAGCCACCTCGTCACGCCTTCCTCCTCCAGCGACACGCTCAGTTCCGCGGTCAGTATGCTATGCCATGGTTCATCATCATCATTTTAGCCGAAAGACGTCCACTGCTGAACATAGGCCTCCCCAAGCCTCGCCAAACAGATCGGCCCTGCGCCACAGAATAAGTTATATTACCAGTAATCCAACTTCATACTAGAGCCACAGAATATATAATAGTACTAACGTACAGAATGGACACGCTCCGCCCCGCACCGATTCGAGTTACCTCACCCCTCAAGGCGCAGATTGCCGGACACCGCCCGAATCCAGAAGAGTGCACGCGCGATGTATGTAGGCGTACGCGTGTACAGACGTCGTCGTGCTTATGTAGATTCAAGAACGCGTATTTTGTACGTAGTGTCCGCCGTGTGCTAGAGCGCCCGATCGACGCACGCACACAGCCAAGCGTCTTACACGGCTGCTAACCAATCTTCGCTAGACAAAACAATGCAATTCCCACGCTCGCGCCGTGTAAGACGCTTGGCTGTGTGCGTGCGTCGATTCGGGCGCTCTAGTATGAAGTTGGATTACTGGTTACATATTACTTATTCTGTGCCTGCGCCATCCGCATCCAATGTGTTCCCGCTACCTTCACCAGGTCGTCGCTCCAACTTGTTTGAGGCCTACATACACTGCGTCTTCCGGTCCGCGGACGCCACTCGAGAACCTCTCGGCCCCATCGGCCGTCAGTTCTACGAGCGATGTGCCCTGCCCACTGCCTCTTAAGCCTAGCGATTCTTCTAGCTATGTCCGTGACTTTAGTTCTTGCGCGGATTTCATCATTTCTAATGCGATCCCGCAGAGAAACTCCAAGCATAGCCCTCTGAGTGACTTTGAACTTTCTTATGGATGAGTGGTTGTGATGCTCAAAATGTTCACTCACACTGACACACTCTTCATCATCCCAGCATAGGCTGGGATTTGGACTGGGATGGGACATGTATAGAGACTCTACTACAAAAAGATCGATACGGCCAAAGACGCCAAAGTTACAAAATTATATATGGGTGAATCAACTTTTTTGTGTTATTTACTCTGTCCTCGGTTGCCCAAATAGCCGCGTACTGACAGAGCGAGCAGCCTCAGCGAGGCAAATCCTCGGGCAGTCAGGACGTGCCTCGCCCGAGGCAAACGCATATCCGGCCTCGGGGGAGCGTGCCGCGGCCCGAGCCGAGCGTTGTCGGTTTTTGTCCATGCTCAAAGGTGCCTGTTTACGTTTGCCGCGCTCACTAAAGACGGTTGTGTTTTGCCTCGCTTATTCGTCGCGTGTTAGCGGTCATGGATAAAGAACAGTGTCTTAAATTAATACAACTATGAAGTATCAAACAATCTGTTCCCAGCTTGTAATCATTTTGGTATAACAGTTTTAAAAACGTTTAGAATTCAGTTTTCTTTTTTTTACAAGAATTATTAGAAAGGCAGTGATGGCGATACCTTTTCGAACGTGCTGCCTCATGGCGATCTTGAGCAAAACTGGCTCGGCGTTTCCTCGCGCAGCAAAACTTTTATTTGTTTTCCTTAACGAGGCTGCCTCGCCGCGGCAAACGCCTGGGGCTACCTCGCGAGGCTGCTCGCTCAGTCAGTACGCGGCTAATGACATTTGCATACTGTTCCATAAAAAAATGCTTAAGGCCCATTTAGATGGTACGAGTTTCTCGGCGACTCGGGTTTCACAGGCGAGGCGATTATCGCCCCTTCTCGTGCGATATCGTACGTGTAGTTTACATGATACTATATTTTTTCTCGTGCTACGATAATCGTATAGTCGAGGCGAGAAACTCGCACCATCTATATGGGCCTTTAGGTTGTCCAGGAGTCAAAATTTGTGTAACCAACTGGCAAAAAAAAGTTGATTCATTCACCCACTACCTCTATATTCTAAATGGTTCCCAAGTAAAAATTGTATAATATGTTGTTACTTGTTTACATATTAATTTGTAAATTACTGTTTCATAGAATTCCCTAATAATTTTATTTTATTACCTTTGCATTTTAGAATGGAGACTCCTACAATTCAGGAAGCTCAAGAGAAATATTTTCGGTCCAGAAATTGACTGAGAAGTTCGCCTCCGTCGCTTTCAAATCTGGAAAAGATTGCGTCGAGAACAACGCGTTCGAAGCCATTGGTGACGAGGAGCTCTGAAAAGTTCTGTTGAGAGATTATTTAAGTATACGTTATTTACGAACGTTAAACTCGAACAATATCTATATTCTCCAAAGATCACCACCATGTCATTGAGGAAAACTAGTTGCCAATCTATAAAAATACATGTAAATTTATACATAACTTTAATTCTTTAATTAGTTATTGTACAGCTATTAAATTAAGATATACTGTTACTAATGTATTTTATCTAGGTTAAATAGGGCTATGAATCGAGTCTGTTTTACTCGTCTTGTATACCTTGCCATAATTCGCTATTTAAATCTAAAATGAGCAAACTGGATAAAATTACTACTTTTGCTGGGCCATTTAGAAATTGAGATCATTCCTTTTCTCTTTGTCTTTTCTATCCCTGATTTGATTGTAAGCGATACCATTCCTTTTATTGTAACTAACATGGTTTTGCCATACGTTTGCCATTATACAATGTTTTTGGGTGATTGGTATATTATGTGTAGTCCATAGAGATATCACAAGTTTAATCAATATTATTTTTTCTCCATTTTTATAAGGGTTTATTAACATCGAATATTACCTAGTCGTTAATATCTCTATTATTTTTAAATGTACATCATGGTAAACAGGGGATAAATTTAAAAAATATATATTTCGGGCTATTTGTTTTATTAATAGTCATTTTATTTTTAATCTGATATCTAAAATGCATTTACGTAAAAGGAATTTTGAAATACTTTTTTCTTTATTTATTTCTTTAATTACAGCAATAAATAAATAAATAAATATTAGGGGACAATCTTAGACAAATCGACATAGTCCCAAACTAAGCAAAGCTTGTACTATGGGTACTAGACGACGATAAACATACTTATATAAATAAATAAATACTTAAAAACATAGAAAACATCCATAACTCAGGAACAAATATTCGTGCTCATCACACAAATAAATGCCCTTACCGGGATTTGAACCCAGGACCTCTTGCTTCGTAGGCAGGGTCACTACCAACTAGGCTAAAGCGGTTGTTATTATTGCAAGATAATGTTATTTATTATATTTGTCCATTCCTTCTAATTAATCAATTGTAATATTAACTATGTGAATACCTATACATGTGTAGAGGAAATAAGTCTCTTCCTCTTAAACAAGTTAGTTTCATAATTTGTTTTACGGACCAAATTTTCGGGTTTTGAAAGTAACTAAACTCATATCAATTTTCTAAACTACATGACTGACCTGTGTTTCAAAATACATGTAACATTTTTTATAGTAAACACTATGAGAGTACCTTAGGACATAGATCTAGAAACTTGCGATAGGAGTGCCATTGTTGTATAAGAACCAAGTCTACTAGAAGCAAACTCCTGTATCTCTTGCTTACCTCGATTTTATTCCAATAAAGCCTGGATTTGTACCACGACTTCAATGTGACGAGCACGCTCACATTAGTGTTGTTTCCAAGAATTGTGCTGCAACGTCATAAAAAAAGAACTCTAAGCCGTCCGAATTTCGCTTGGAGTAGTCTTGATTTTTTACGATGGAGGAAAAGACAGGGCAATGTATACAATTATAAGATTTTCATTGTTAAGCACAAACCAAACCAAAATTATAGTATTCTCAGTAATCTAAATTCACACATTCCTATTAGCAAAACTAACTCATTTGATATTACATATATTTTCTGTTTGTTGTCTGTTCGGTCTGGATGATTTGGATATTTTCTGTCAGGTAAATAATGCTATTCTGTCGATAAATTAGCAGGAAAATATATTTTATGGTTTTAGGTGGTTCCATAGTTGTATCTTGAATGTGGTCTATTATAGCCTCCTTGGCATTTACTAAATTGACTGTTCTGAAATTATGTTGCATTGGAATATTTATTGTTGTTGTCAATTACCCTGTTAAAATCAACTATGAGATTCTTTTTAAAAGGGACCACGTTTGTTTTAAATCGAAACAATTGCCCCAATATAAAAGGCCATAAAATAAGCGCAATATTTCGCCATAATTTTATCTCTACTAATTTTTATTTTGTATAAAATATTATTAATAAAATGATTTAATGCACATAGTCTGCTTATTGAAATAAAAACTCGTAATAATTACCTAATTTAATTTAGTTAAATAATAATCACAAAACAATCAACATGGTATGGTTGGCTTTAAAAAATTTAATAATTAGCTTCCCAGGCTTCTCGCTCCTTTCGTTCCTTTTCGACTTGTTTGACGATTGGTGTGAGGTAGAGGACATCGTCTTCATACTTGGTCCACTCCTCCTTAGGCAGGATTGTCTTCTGGAGCGAGAGTTGCATGGCGCGCACCATGCGGAAAGTTCTCTCGTCGACGACGTTCCCGGGCAGGCGGCGTATTGCCTCCTGCACGTCTGCGGTCTCGTACAGACAGTCATCCCGCATCAGACCTGCACCAAACACTGCTGTAATGCTGGCTCAGGGGGGCTACTACGGAATTGGAAATACGAAGTTCGTATTGTCAAGGATGATATAGACTGGATTGGCAGTCGCCATAGTACGGATCGGCCGCGGTTTTTGTAGTTTGGTTATTAAACCTAGATGGCGCTGAAATATAGCAAAAAGCTTTAGAGGCAAAACAATAAGACTACAGATGTTTCATATTACTACAAATGTATTATTTTTCAAAAATATTACATAATAATACATTTGCAGTGATATGAAATATCTGTAGTCTTATTGTTATGCCTTCAAAGCCTCTGGCTATATTACAGCGCCATCTAGATTTAATAATTGAACTACAAAAACCGGGGCCGATCTGTACTATGGCAACTGCCAATCCAGTCTATATCATCCTTGGTATTGTGCGATCCAATTGAAAAACAATTTGCAACTTGAAGTTTAGTAAGTTTCAGTGACAGTAAGATTTTATTTTGTACCTTGACATTTGAGTGTTGCGAAATTGAAACTATGGCAATAGGTACGGCCAGTTATAGGTGTAAATAATATGAACACTCTGATAGTGATAATGATTAAGTGATGAATTGATTTAAATGCTCTTTGTTATTAAAAGATAAACATAACTATCGTAAGTACGGCTAGGAGTACTATTTTGTTACTCATCCTTAAGTCACATTGTCGTATGT
Source organism: Archips xylosteana (assembly GCA_947563465.1). Classification (NCBI taxonomy): domain Eukaryota; kingdom Metazoa; phylum Arthropoda; class Insecta; order Lepidoptera; family Tortricidae; genus Archips; species Archips xylosteana. The sequence continues at coordinate 7,860,639 of OX387344.1, forward strand.
AGCTGTAAAATATCTGTAACCTTTTTGTTGCTGGATAGCAAACTTATTACAATACCTAAAGCAATTTTATTGTAACTGGCTAATAACAATGTCGTTTCCGCTTCTGCATGTAAAAGTTTGCAGCTACGTCACATTAATTAGGGTTTGTTTCACTGGAGATTTTTTAACTTGTAAATTTATAAAAAATATTAATATCTTGAAAAGTAAGCGATTTTGGACTATAAGTTATACCACTTTTTACTCCAATTAGTCATCAAAATCGATGGTAAAGATCTTTCGGATTTTTGAAAATCACGGTGTATATATATATGGTATAAAAATTTAGTAGGACTATTTAGAGGGGTTTGAAATATATTACTTATAAGAATTTTTGGGGTTGTCATTTAGTTTTATTTATATTACTTCCCAAACTATGTAGCTTACCGTATTTGTTAAATCCTGAGAGATTGTAGGCCCACTTCTTCATGCTGTCTGGAAAGCAAAATAAGGGTTATATAACGAGGAAATACAAATACAGCAATGTGACACGAAAATTTGACTTCATAGTTATAATTTTTGATTTACACTGATTCTACTTACTGAAACGAACAGCTGTAGTTCGGAGTGCCATTTTTGTGGTCCTAAGAAATAGAATTTAATTCGACTCAAAGTCTCCAAATGATTTTATTACAAAGTAAACGTCAATCAAAGTAAAAAGTGACACATAAGAGACGTATTTTTGTTCTAAGTAATGACAGGTTTTGTCCAAAACTTGCTAACGATACTAATCGGGTAGTTACGTTTCAAACATTTTTTCCAGGATGGCTGACTAGTTTATGTATTTTTGAAGTGGAATGAAAGTTCGAAGGAAAAAAATTGTACGTTATATTTTTTACCTTGGGAAAATAATTCAAATATTTCTTTTATAATTCATAATTAAACTATTTGTCTTGTTTGGACAATGGTCAAAATCTTACACTAATAAGAAAATACTACTACTTTCCTTCATAACTTCTAGGGATGGGCAGTGCAATGCAACATTACAATATTATATCGATTCATAAATTCTGCAATCACCATTTACATGTAAAAAGTAAATACTAGGAAAAAAATGACACTTTCAAATGGTGCAAAGTCCAAACAGCAACAATTTGTAGCAATAATAAAACGTTTACGCATCGCAACTTTAAACACCAAATACTTCTGAAATAAAAAATAAAATAAATAAATAAATATCACGGGACAATTCACACCAATTGACCTAGTCCCAAAGTAAGCTTAGCAAAGCTTGTGTTATGGGTACTAGGCAACGGATAAACATACTTATATAGATAGATACATACTTAAATACATATTAAACACCCAAGACCCGAGAACAAACATTCGTATTTTTCATACAAATATCTGCCCCGACACGGGAATCGAACCCGGGACCTCAAGCTTCATAGTTAGGGTCTCTAACCACTAGGCCATCTGGTCTATATGAAATGAAATGTAAATGAAATTAAATGTTTATTCTGCCAGAAAAAGCGTGGGTTACAGGTTGTTGTCATAAAATACATGTCCTCCTTATTCAGCTATTAACAAAACAGCATGCAAAATATTAAAAGTTTTATCATTAAATTTCGATCAAGCAAACAATTTAAATTAAATATTAATAGGAATACATTAGTAATTTTTGTAAATGAATAATTAAGTATTTATGTCAATGTTTAATCCACTTATTCTACTTACATGTCAATTAGTTAATTGTGCCAGTATTTAAATGGTTATTAGTGTTCTAAGTAATCAATTAGTTTATAAAATCTATGTTCTAGAAGCCATTTATGTAGCATTTTTTTAAATTTATTGTAAGGCAAATCTTTTAGTTGCGTTGCGGTGGTAATTTGTTGTATATATTCACACACATAACACTGCAATTCTTTCTGAATCTGGCGGCTCTTTGTTGTTTATAATATTAACAACAAGTCGGCCGCCATCTCTAGAGTTACGTGGATATACCTCTCTGGCAGTTTAAAATAAGTTAGGGTGCCTTTTTACCAACATTTGATATTTCTAAAATATATAGACATGGAAGGGGTAGTATACCCACCCAGTTTCAGGAATAAAGGCTTGCACGATATACGGTCCAACTCCGCATATGGCACGAATACATTTTTTTGAGCTACAAATGCTTTATACATTTCACCACCGTTTCCCCATAAACCAATAATGAGACCATATCGTAATACAGATTCAACATAGCCAAAATAAGCAGCTATTGCAGTTTTTTGATCTGTTGTTTTTCTTAATCTACGCAAGACATAGACAAACCTATTAATTTTATTACATACCTAGGTACATTTATTATTTGTTCATTCCAGTTTAGATTAAATCGGATAAAATGTCTTTCTTGAGACTACAATGCAACCGATTTAATTTGGTTTTACATGTTATAGGAAGTATTTACAATTGTAAATTTTCCAATTTTTCTCCAACGAAAATATTGTCACTTGTTTTTCCACCTGCAAGCTGTTGAAATTTTTTGATAGATTATAAAGCATAATTGCTACTAACAATCATTTTAATGAGTAATTCGATGTTTCTCTTTTTTTTACCTTGGAATGCTTTAATCAATAAATTAAAAAAGTTTTATTATCACTCACATATACCTACATAGCCTATTTCTTAGCAGCCCGTCTCTTAGTTATTTTCTTAATACTTACAGAGTAAGTACTATTATTAGAGTCTGATGCAATTAGTACGTTTGATTTAACAATTAAGCTATTGAAAGGAAAGCAACCAAATATTAAACGGCTGAGAGTACTGAGGATAAATTTGTATCGATAGTAACCAACCACTGTCAGTCAATCAATATGACATGATTGACATGGCATGGATGCTTTTACACAACACTATGTATGACATACATTACATTACATTACGGAAAAATGTCTAAAAGATTAATCTTTTTTTGCGATGTTGAGAGTCTGAACTTGAGACATTAGTATTTATTTTTATACCAGAAAGAGACAGAATAAGATTCAACAAAATGTAATTTAATGAATAATAAATTGTAAGTACGATATTAGATTTAAAATTGTAACTAAGAGCTTTATCTATTATGTTATCAGTCTGATCTCTTTTCGAAGCGAATACGATAAGGATTGGTTGCGCGTGGCTCCTTCGTGCTTCTTTCTTATCAAGTTGTTTGCTCGTCTCGAAGTGAACTTAGAGCGCCCTCGTTCGACCTCACAGGCCCGCTTATCAGTATGAATAAAATGAGACTGCGGAAGGTAATGAATTCATTTAATATCGTCGCGCGGTCTCGCATCGTTCTGCAGAAAAGCATTTAATTTTGTTACTCGCCCGCCCGTAACGAGACTATACGGTCGCATTGCCATTGTTTTTAGTTTCGCGTGTGTAAACTAACTTAATTTTTTCTTTCATCCTGTATTCAAGAGGAGGAATGCCAAGTGACTGTCGTGATTGTCTGGGAATTCGTTTTCGAATTAGCACCCTGCACCAGACCTGGAAGTGGCTGCACCAGACCATCGCCCTCCACGAGTACCTCATCTCCCTCTCAGCGTCTGCTGCTGATGCTCCCTGTGCCAGGCACTAAGTGTTCTCATTCGACTATTTGGACACAATTCTAGTGATAAATTTAGAACTATTAAGATACTATCTAAGGTAAATCTACGCTTATAAACTGCCATTATCATTTTCATACAAAAAAGTGTCTGTTTGTGAACTGTTTAAAGTAAGTAAGTTAGTAACAAGCAATAAAAATGGCCCAAACATTGATGAAGAAGATTGCAAGCAGCGCCTGTGTGGTGATTGGCATCACACGGAGGACCAGCTCCCGCAGCCTGGTGACAGGCAGCAAGGCTCTGACTGCCAAGAAGGAGCGGGAGCTGCCTGCTGAGAGGGAGGTCACAAAGTCGGTGTTCATGTCCCAGTCCACTGATATCTACACCAACTTGGCCCTTGAAGACTGGATGTATCGCAACATGGACTTTTCTAAGCACCATGTAATGATGGTGTGGCGCAATGAGCCATGTGTGGTCATTGGGAGACATCAAAACCCATGGCTGGAGTCCAACGTGCCACTCTTGACTGAAAAGGACATTGCACTTGCTCGTCGCAACAGTGGCGGTGGCACCGTCTACCACGACAGAGGCAACCTCAATGTCACATTCTTCACTCCTCGTGAGAGATATGACAGAAAGTACAACCTGGAGCTCATCAAGAGAGCTCTCTTCAGAGGGTTTGGAGTCAAAGCCGTCATCAATGAGCGCCAAGACATCATTGTCAGAGATAAATACAAAGTATCCTTTTCAATAAATCTAAATTATTTCATATTATTTTTTGATAACTATTTGCACAGCTTGATTCTTTGTTTTCAATTAAAATGAGCAACATGTGTTCATGTTTTTAAATTTTGTCAATTTTCCTTGTAATTTCTACTATGTTTTTGTTTAATTCTGATGTAAATGTTATCTTAATTTATTTTAACAATCAAGTTGTTTCTGAAAAGTTTTGGTAGTTTTATACACACTATTACTAAATCAATGAAAAGTTTTGGTAGTTTTCTTCTGTACTTATACACACTATCACTAAATCAATGTTGTTATATGCTCATAAATTAGGAACAGTCAAATTCTACTTAAACTTAGTTTACTTCAAATGTATTAGATAGTTTCCTTAACAGTATGTACTAGGTTTCCGGAACGGCTGCAAAACTGGGTCGCTTGTCTGCCTACCATCACTGCACCCTGCTTGTTGATGCCAACAAGACTGATCTCAGCAAGGCCCTTGCCAAACGCGAGGTAAGTCAAAGTCCAATGATGACTGGAACTTAATTCTAATTACGCTTGACCTTTCATACTTGAACCACTTTATTGAAAAACAATATTAAGTAGACTGGTCTATTGCTGGCATTCCTGTACATTATGCTACAGTAGGTGATGAATGAAAAACCCACTTTGTGAGACTAGATTCTGGCATGATTTTGAATCCAGAACCATACTGTGCAAACCGTCCCTCAATTGTTTGCGTCGCGACGCGGTATGTTCAGACAGCTTGTTTACCATATAAAAAGACAGTCTGAAGCCCTAGTACTCTCGCTTGCTCGCGGATAAACAACAAATTCTATTTTTAGTAGTATACTTGTTCAAATAGGTTGAACTTATGCCTATACTGAGTTCTCGTGAGCTAGAACAATCACAAGAAAAACATACAATGCCAGTAATTTGCCAGTTAACTCTCTATTTTTTCATTGCTTTATTCTTTGTTCCTTTGATATATTTAAACCATTACAACACATAATACGGCCTTACTTTAATAATTTCTAAGTTATTAGGGATCTGTGTTCCATGCACTTGATATGCAATTGAAATCAACTTTAACTGAATATAAATTTTGAATAGAATTGACTTTTAACCTCTGCGGGGTTCTTAGTTATTTAAAAACCGTAGTATAAATTTTGGAATAATGTAGTGATGTATTTAAATTACATATCGGTGGAATCCTCTGTTCTGACTTATGTGAGAAACTTAGACTTTTTACATATTCAGTGATGTCACGATGTCAGTGTGTTTGTGCCACTTGTAGAAGCATGATTCACGTGCAGCGGCATAAAGGAATGTAAATGGATTTCAATTGTTTGTTCAGCCCAATGTAGTTTTAGTCAATAAATGTACAATAGTTTTATATTTATTACTAAACTAAGCCAAGATCTAAAAACGGACTAAAGGACTGGCCGGTATTATGCTTAAACTATTCTCCATTTTAGAATTAAGAACTGCGCTAATTCACGGAGCACTTTCGACAACAGTCCTTTATCTCGTTTGTATGTTTTGCCTCTTTGCTATCCTATTCTATCCACTTACATTGTTTATATACCAACCTAAACTAACATGTGCATTATGATTGTCACTAACACTAACAGTCCTCTCCCGAATACACTAGTCTAAGGGCATATAATTCTATTTAGCATGGCATACAGACGAACGCGACGGCCTCCACCCCGTCTCCCGTGGCAAACCTGGCGGAAGTCAACAACCGGGTGACGGTGGACGCCCTCCAGACTGCTCTGGGGTACGAGTATATGCGCACCCCGGCTGTGACCCTTCAAGATGGCGGCCAGGACATGATCTCGAAGCAACGTGGGTTCCAATTTGTTAACCCCTCGGAGGATTGGTTTCCAGGTGAGCAACATTCATATTTATACTTATAAAAGAGTAACATGACTGACTAACAGACATTATTGCTTAGGGATCACAAAGAAGAGATTATTAGAATTACTGCAGGATAGAAAGTCAGCAATTTTTTTATGCTTCCATGGGAGCCAGGCTATGGTACAAAGTTAGATTGTTTAGTACCTGGGCGACCGAGCTCTGCTCGGGCAGAAACTCGGTACCAAGCGTTTTCCCAGAGATAAGACCAAGCTAGATCAATTTTTCATCCCCGAAAACCCCCAAATACCAAATTTCATCGAAATCGTTGGAACCGTTTCCGAGATCCTGATTATATACACCGGAGGGGTGGGGGGTGGGGGGGTGAGAGGGGGGGAGGGGATGCGGGGGAGGGAGCGCGGGGTATTAAAGGGGGGATGAAAATTTCATTGATTTTGCCGTAGGATGCACCGTTTTCAAGATATTTGACAAAAACACCGGAGGGGGGGGGGGGGGGGTGAGTTACGTTAAACTATCGTCCGTAAACCGACTTTACAGACAACCGGCTTTTCCTGTTCTGTGCTCCCAATAGGGAACGTGCACATAGACGGTGCTGCCAACTGGTGCCATAAGGGTGCCATCAATTTGAATGTTTTACCTTGATAAGTTTGTTTTACTGTCCGCATAGTGTCTGTCTGTCTGTCGCATTAGTGCTGCCGCCTATAGTTACTGTACGTTCCCTATAATACTTTTTCTAACAAAAAAGTAACTTTTTCTCACAAAGAAGTAACTTTTTCTCACAAAAGAAGAAACTTGACGTTTTCTCATAAAAATAAACTTAAAAAAAAAACTAAAAATCTTGGAAAAAAACGTGGTATCGAACCGAGGTCGGCTGGATCCGCGACCACCCGTTTTGTAATGCGCCATTATGATCTGCTCGAAGTCGACGAAATTTAGCTTTATATTCTAATGCAAACAAAAATAGCCGGAAAACACGAGTAAAAGCGATTTTCTGAAAATGAAACATAGCTAGATCAGTTTTTCATCCCCGAAAACCCCCACATACCAAATTTCATCGAAATCGTTGGAGCCGTTTCCGAGATCCTGATTATATATATATATACATATATACAAGAATTGCTCGTTTAAAGGTATTAGATACACTGTTAACCCTTGCGGCTAGTGAGTATAGTTAGCTACTTACTATTGGACAGTTCCTAAAAGTAAATCCCTAATCTAATTCGCATCCTAGTCAGTCCAAACTCTTATGCCGAACGTAGGCGACTTGAAAACAACATTATCTATCGCACTATAATAATACTTAATTAGTGCTTCATTGTAAATACATTTATCTGTTAAATAATAATTCGAATATTATAAATTTTGATAACACCCACATAAATATCACGAGATACGCTTATTTTTGTGCCCTTTTCTGTAGCTTTAGATAGTGATGTTATTGAACGTAATATTTCCCTAGGTCTGTCGGAGATAAGGAACGAGCTGCAAAGCTGGGACTGGTGCTACGGGCGGACTCCTGTGTTCACCGTGAGCCGCTCCTTCCCCGTGCCCGAGGAGCTGCTGGCTCCCTCGAAGGTGTATTCGGCTACGCAAGAACTCTCCATCAACATGAAGGTGGAAAAAGGACTCATCAGCGACGTGACACTCAACATCGCGCCCGGGCTCATAGAGTCCGGCTTCCACGGCGAGGCGTCCGTCATCACGCACCTCATCGGCAAACGGTTCACCTCCGAGGCTCTCGCGGCCTTACAGGATGCTATGCTCACCAGACGGGACAGCGGCGAGAGGAAACTTGACGACAGGGAACAGTTTGTCGCCAAATGTTTCGATCAAGTCGTCAATACCGTCTAAATGTATTAATACGCGGTTCAATGTTTACATCCATGGACGTACAACATACGCCTGTTTTGTATAAATATATGTGTTACCTTTGTAATATTATGTAAATGTAGAAATAATGTAGATATACCTGGTCTCAAGGTTTATTACAACAGTTTTTGTAGATATGACAAGGAAAATGTGCCTTTGAACTTCTTGTTTAGATGCTCCTACTGCTTCCGTCGATTAAGCTAGCAATTGATTTCTCAAAATTTTTGTACAGTGAATTTGTATGGTTTTACTAATTTCCGCTTTGCTTATTTCGATAGATATTTTTTTATAGTTTAGTCTAATATTTTTAACACGCGAAACGCACTTCAGTGCAAAGCGCTGCAACAAGAATGCATCATATCATTTGTTTTAATATAATTTATAATTTCTTAACTGAATTTATATCCAAGTATTCCTACTTATTGGTACATTAACGTTACTTTAGCATATGTTTGTAATATTTTATCTGTCATTATTTGGTTAACTTGTGTAAACATGACCTAAATATTATACATATTGTTTGATAACCATTTCATTACCCTCATTACTTTGCTCGTTGCAAGATCTGCCCCAAACGGGGACTTTTTTGTATGAAATGGAGTCATTATTTTAATTAGCTTTACGTTAGGTTAAAAGCTTATTGTTCTGTATTTCAGGATTATAACTGATTATATTAGTACATGACATTATTTTTTTCATTTCCTTTATTTCCATTAGACCCCTGTTGCTAATAGCATGTGGAGGCCAGCCGGCTTGTTTATTTACTCGGTAGCTGGTAAAGGTTAGGGGTCAGGTTAAAGGTGTTCCTGCTAAAATAAGTTATTTATTGTGGTGTTAAAATATGTAGTTGCGTAGCATGGGTTTCCAGTGGTGGCCGGGAGCTTCGCCGGCGGCTATGCGCTTACAAATGGTGTTCGGATTATTGGAAACACGCGTTGTCCTCGCACAATGAAAACTGGCTTGGAGGCTGGTGATCCTCTCGCTTAGCGCGGGCCGGCGCGCCGGCGCGCGGCCAGTCAGCCAGTCCGCGCCCGAACACTGTCGCACGCGCAGCGCGCACCGAGCGCCATATTGAATTGTCACGCGTTGTCATGACAACCACGTAAACAATCTTTGCCGCCACGCGAGATATTCGAACTGTTCGCTTCCGTTGGAGGGTAGTGCTGTGATTTAGTATTTGTATGCGATTGGAAATTTGGCATTTTAGGTATAATTTGAAGTAAGTTTAAAAAACAATATACCTACGTAACTTATACACGAGTTCACCATTACCAGCGCTTAAATAGGCGGCTAATTTTTAATCAGTCGATTAGCAGTGTTTGATAACTGTTAAATGACGCTTAGCTGCGGTTTTTAGCTGTTGGTGAACTCGGGTGTAAATGCTTAACACAGGTTTAAATTAAACATAAGATTTGGCTGACTAATACCTACGATGCTTAAAAATATTATTTTATAAACCAACGAAAACTATACCAAGTAGGTATCTATTCCTTTTAGGACAGTTTAGTAGACACTTTTATTGGAACCATCGACATCGTTTTTTGGGCGTTTCTATTATTCGTTGTACTCAATTAAGAAATTGTTAACAGGGAGTTAAAATTAGTCCGTTTGGTTACGCACTTTTTCAAGTCTTTACAATAAAAAAAACTTAACAAACCGGACCATTCTTCACTTCTTGTTACACATTGTTAAACTTGTCCGATTTGTTACTATTTTTTTATTGTAAAGGCTTAAAAAAGTGCATTTAACCAAACGGACTAATTTTAACTCCCTGTTAACAATTTCTTAATTGGGTACAACGAAAAATAGAAATGCACTTTTGATAGATTTCACCCTTCAAGCTTTTGTAATAAGATTGAAGAAGAGACTAATAGGAGACAAAAGTAGAAATTTTGAAACAACAGCCACTCACGTCATTTTTTGCATTTACTGTCATTTATTGAAAAGTGATTTCAAACAATGCCATTATTGACTTGAGGAATAAATTTGATTGAAATAAATAAACAAATTTGCAACCGTGGTTGTACAAAGCCTATGAGCGGATAAGGTTCCTCCTTACATATCGCACTTCTAGATAGAGTACCTACATCAACTCAAACTAATTCCCCGGTCCCCCTGTTTAATTATTTAGACTTCATTTAATTTCAGGGAGGTCTAAATTAAAATGGCTGATTATTTTGACACCTAGGCTTAGATTTGTGTTCGTCGGTAACATTTAGTTGGAACTGCTTTACTGCTCCAATCGATTTTCTACTTGATCAAAACAAGAATCGGAGAAACCAAAAATTAAAGTGCCAAATTGTCAGGTTGTTTACCTTACATAAGCAAAGTTAGAATTAGGAATTACGCGCAGGACCAAAATAATCTTCAATAATTCTTCTATGAGGACATTAAATAGAGCATCATAAGAAAAAACAGTAATATTCAAATTATATGTTTGTATGTGAAATTTTATGGGTCTGCAGGGGTATATGGTATTTCATATTCCAGTTTGACTCCATTTTAAACATGAAACTACCGTGAGACTCACTCATAGTGAAAATAAACGGATCACTCAAGTCTTAAAACAAAGTCAAAGTCAAAGTCAAAATGATTTATTGCATATCACATTACAGGCATAAGCTGGAATAATAGATTAGGTATACATGTGATGTTAGGTAAACGAGTTTAACTCGACATGTTTCGGGCTAATTCCTAGCCCTTCCTCTCGGAGTCGCACGTCACGGCGGCTGCCAAACGCGCACTGCGTGCTACCGCCCTGGTCGCCACCAGACTCTATTTATTGTGCTATTTAGTACACGTTATTTCATAGTAGCGGGTGAGAGACTACTCTTCTTCCCTGCGGCCCGAGGGAGTGTTGGCTATACTGATTCGACTCATATTGTAGTACAGCTGCACTTGAATATGAGCCGCCTCAGCACTCTGTTACAATGTGTCACTACAGTATGTGTTGCTTTTTTTATGAGAAATCCTAGATTTCGCTCGAAAGTAAGTATAAAGAAATTGTCTATCAATCAAATATCTTTCTAAATTTACGGAACTAGTACCTCCCTATAATTCACTATTACTTTTTACAAATACCTACTTGATTACGCCGTACCTATAGTCATTTACCGTAAGGTCGGCGGGGTAGTTTGACCCAATCGCGGGTAATTTTGACCCATATGAAAACCAAATATAAAATAGTTAGTCTAGTAGGTAGTCGCGTCAATGAAGCTTTTTCGTCGAAAGTCTCCGATTTTGATCATATTTTTTTTAAATTTTTGTTTTTTTTTTTATATTAATTAAAATCAGAAACCTTTTAAAGGGGGGATATAATTATTTATATTGTTTAAACAATATGTATGATTATTAAATAGGAAAAAATGTGTTGCTTCATTATTTCTTATTAAGATTACTATTAGGTTATTTGCTATATTTTCACCCTTGGAACTAGGGTCCTAAGGGTTACGGTTTTGGAGATATGATTTTTTTAAATGATATTTCTAAAATTTCCCGAAATCCCACCTTTAAACGTTTGTAACTTTTTTATTAATGTTTGTAAAATTATTATTTTTTGTATTTAATACTTGGCAATACATGCTTGTTCAAATAGTAATAGTTTGTATTCTAATTGATAGTCTCAAAGGGACGTACGAGGTTTTTTATTCCACAAAATTATTGATTGTGTGAAAAAAATCTAACTTTGAAATTCAATTATTAAAAAACTAAAGATAATTGAGAGCTTCATTTTCTTTAAAATACTTCTTTAGCTTATGACCTTTCTAACGATATGCTACACATTGATAAAAAATAAATATGAGTCAAATTACGGGGATATTCTGTCAATAGGGCGGAAATTGTTTGGAATCAGCGAGTAAAGCAACTTTATTTTTTTGATCGTTTTTTTTAAATGGTTAGACAAAGTGACCACCAAAGTGAGGCGGTTGAAACGCTCGAATAACGACCCAGTTTGTCTAACCATTTTTTCAAAAAAAAAAGATCATAAAAATAAAGTTGCTCTACTATAGAAGTATGCCTACAGAAGTTTTACTTCAAAAACCCCCGATTTTGAAACATTCTTCCGCTCCGCTCCGCTCCTATTGGTGTTAGCGTGATGATAATTATAGCCTACGTCCTTTCTCAGGCTCTAGACTATCTGTGTACCAAATTTCATTTAAATCGGTTCAGTAGTTTTAGCGTGAAAGCGAGACAGACAGACAAACAGAGTTACTTTCGCATTTATAATATTAGTTAGGATTGAACACGTACTTAATAAGTACTATTTGTTCTAGTTCCCTTTTAACCTGTTACATCTTTCAAACGTGTATATACAGTTGTGGCCATATAATTAAGAACGATTATTTATTGAGATGATTTTTTCAAAGTAACAAGTATAACTAATTGCCCGTATTTTTTTTATTTCTTTCGGTATTGCAAAACTTTTCCGTACTACCGGTACATTCATTTATGCAACATTGTTGGCTAAAAAATTAATAGAGAAACTTTATACATTCGATCTGAACCTAGTATTAGTACTTACTGGCTGGTCACGTAATTAAGAACGCTGAATAGTTTATTATTTTTTCAAATTTAAATAGAGAACACTGTGTGGCTCTGTGGTTGTAGATTATTATTCGTATAATTTTGGCGCCATTTCGTGCTGTTAAAGTCTTAAAAGTGATTACTTCGTATAAAAACAATGGGGAAAAATAAAAGTTGTGATAAATCTACAAGAGAAGTAATAATAAAACTTCGCGAGAAGAATTGGTCGTATAAAATGATAGCCGACCATCTGCAATGTTCAAAAACAATGGTTTTCCATGCCGTAAAGCATTTTTCCACGTATCAAACTACTTCAAACGTTCCGCGTGGACCTAGACAGAGAAAGTCATCTCGTCGAGATGATCGAAATATCGTTCGTTTGGCAAAACAAAATCCTTTTAAAGGGTCTAATGAGTTGAGAAAAGAATATTTTGGTGAAAACAACCCTTCAGCAATCTCTGCACGCACTATTCGAAGGCGTTTGGTAGAAAATAAGTTGAACGGAAGGATAGCAAGGAAGGTGCCTATGTTGAAACGATGTCATAGGCAAGCCCGACTTGCATTTGCAAGAAGGTATAAAAACTGGACAGTCAGACAGTGGAAAAACGTTCTTTTTTCTGACGAGACAAAAATAAATAGGGTACGTTCTGATGGAAAACGATATGTACGACGCCCTCCGAATAAAGCATTCGACCCAAAGTACACAAAAGTGACATTAAAGCATGGCGGGGGAAATGTGAAAATTTGGGGGTGCTTTTCTGGACATGGCGTTGGACCTGTTAGGCTGATAGAAGGAAACATGGATCAATTCCAATACAAAAATATACTGCAAGAAACAATGTTACCATATGCCGAAGACGTGCTTCCGGTTATTTGGACATTCCAGCACGACAATGATCCTAAGCATACTGCACGCACCGTTAAGGAATTCCTCACATCACAATCAGTTTCAGTCTTAGATTGGCCAGCCAACAGCCCAGATCTTAACCCAATAGAGCATCTTTGGTGCGAAGTCAAGAAAAAGGTTTCAAATCGACAGTGTGGCAATTTGAGAGAGCTGTACGACGTTTTCTTAGAAGAATGGAACTCTTATTTCTCTTGCGAAATGTCAAAAATTGATAGATTCAATGCCTCGCCGGTGTAAAGCCGTAATTAAAAGCCGTGGACATGCTACTAACTATTAATTTTAGTTCAAATGTATTAATTTGCTTTTTTTTCTATACCAACTTCACATTAATATGATTTATTTAATCTAAGTTTCATATAAAACAACTCTCGAGCAGTTTAATAAATCGTTCTTAATTATTTGTCCAGCTTCATTACTATTTGAATTTATTAGTATAGAGAACAAATAAAATTTGTAAAAAAAATGTTAGCAATTATACACTATTATTATTAATCCCGTTTGCTCTATCCATGTGGCTATTTTATAACATAACTTGTTACTTCTAAGAAGGAACACAACTAGACATATGACATGATGTAGATAAAAAAAAATCGGAAACTTCAAATCGTTCTTAATTGTATGACCACCACTGTATGTAATTAAATAAGTATATAAAAATCCGTAGTAGCCTAGTGGTTTGACCTATGGCCTCTCAAGTCGGGGTCGTAGATTCGAACATGGTCTAGCTCTTTTGAGCATTTTGGATTTTATTTACTACGAAATTACTTATACATCATATTTTGTAATTTTACTATGTGCTTTTTCGATGAAGGAAAACATCACGAGGAAACCTGCATACACTTTCGAATCAATTCTATGATGTGTGAGAAGTTCCCAATCTCCCAATGGGGTTAGCGTGGGAATTACATCCCAACCCCTCTCATTCTGAGAGCAGGCCTATGCTCAGCAATCGTTATTCATTACTAATGTAACCATATCTGTACCTATGTATGTTACCTCTTCACGCTTAAACCGCTGAACCGATTTCGATGAAATTTGGTATGTCGATAGTTTGAGACCCTGGAAAGGACATAGGATAGATTTTGTCCCAGAAAATTGCTTAGTTCCCGCGGGATGGAACGAATTTTTCGCAGACGTAGTCGCAGACAACAACTAGTGGGATAATAATAATAATAAATAATAAATATCACGAGACAATTCGCACCAATTGACCTAGTCCCAAAGTAAGCTAGTTAAAGCTTGTGTTATGGGTACTAAGCAACGGATAAACATACTTATATAGATAGATACATACTTAAATACACAATAAACACCCAAGACCCGAGAACAAACATTCGTATTTTTCATACAAATATCTGCCCCGACACGGGAATCGAACCCGGGACCTCAAGCTTCATAGTCAGGTTCTCTAACCACTAGGCCATCTGGTCGTCTAAATATTTATATATCCCACTTATGTCGGAGATGGCATAACAGATATAACAACGTATTACTGAATCGTTATCATTATCAAATTACCTAACGGTACTCATTAACTTTGACTTTGGCCGGGAGCGGGCCTCAGCGGCAGCGCGTGCGCGGCTCAGCCGGGGTTCCGCCCGACGAGAAATCGCGTCCGTAGGATACTTAAGGCCCGCAGCCGGCGCCGGCGCATTGCGAAATACAACAATTACATACATTACCTGCGTATCAATAACTGATGTAAAGAACCTTAATTTAATTATCCTTTTCCACCACGCCTTATGTAGTTTTAACAAATTACCAAGGCCACGCTCCGACTCGGTCAGCGATTACGTAGGATACGCTTACGTTTATTCAATCAGTCGTTTCCAGCTTCAAAAGTTCTGATCAAAAAGTTTTTGTCACTCTTATGCAGAAGATTGCATCTTGCATCCAAAGATGTTTCAGAAAAATTACACAATTATTATTTCAGTAATCGCCGCTTCAAAGAGCCGCACGACAATGTCGTCTTTGGCAATAATTGTCAGATAGAATATCATGTTCAGTAACTGCGAACTTGACGGGCTGATTAGGCCACTGGCCGCTTGTCATAGTCAGTGTGTCCGTCTTCATTGCACAATGATCCGTAACATCGCATGACGTAACGCAACGGTGCAACGCGACGTGCAGCAGATAGGTACCTGCTGAGATGGACCGCGAGATATCGAGTTATTATACCCGTAATGCGAGCCGGCGATAGATTAATGAGTGGTCTCCGATTCTCGTTCGAACCCGATTGTTAAGCATAGTTATCGTGTCATGTAGTTACGGCTTGATTTTATTCGGGTCACATCATGTTTCATAATTTCATATGGGCAATAATGGGCATTCAATGTGTAATTAACGTCAACGTTTTATTGTTTTTAAACTTTAGTAATCATTTACATATAGGAAAACCAGAAAAAGTGTCTAGACGGCGGAGACAGACAATATACTTGACATACATTTAAGTATGTGAGTGACGAAGTAATCTGTCTATCGAAAGCTTCAACTGTTTTCAGTTTACTTAACCACTCACATGCTTTTGGCAACTATGGTTGCCAATTTATTTATTTTCAATCAAACTTTTTCTTTATGTCAATAATGACACTGTTTGAAATCACTTGTCAATAAATAACAGTAAATGCAAAAAAAGCACGTGAGTGGTTAATAGGTACAACATTCCATCGTTCGTTAAATTTATACATTTTAGCAGTTATAACACTAAGTCCTTATATTACACTTTCACTACCTTATTTACAGTTGTACCTAGTAGGTACTTATGCAATCTAAGGAGGAAGCTTCCTAAAGAGCTCTAGATAGTGATGCTAATTTCTAATAGATGGTGCGCTACATAATTATTTCCCTGTCAATTATGTTTTTATTAATATTGCACGTAATAATTTTTGCTATTGAGTAATAGGTGAGACTATAATCGTCGTATGGAACTGTACTGAGGGTAGGTACCTACCTATGTATGTAGAGTAACAGATTGTGAAAATGATTAGCTTCAGGGCGGTACGTGCTCCTGTAAGTTGTTTGCTAGAGTTTGCAACAGCGTTAAGAAACGGTCCGATTTTGCGTAAGTGTAACAGGTATCGGGCCACTGCTAGTTTTGCATTTTAATATGTGTGAGCAATTAAGAAATCGTATGCGTGCGATACTATTGGTTTGTGTTGTTACATGTAATAGTGTCGTGGGAGTGGAGTGTGTTCTCGCGACTAACTGCACCGTTAATTGCCGCTCTATTATGCCGGTCGTGGGCAGAATAGTTCTATTATATGATACCGAGTTGATAAATAACATCCCTTTTAATTTATGCAAGGATGTCAATAGGTGATTAACGATGCTTTTGAATTAGTTTTGCAACATCTCAGTCTGCAATAGTACATAAGATTATATGTCAGAAGACGTTGCGGCTGGTATGTCACTATTAATAGGTTATTTGATGCTTTTAGATCAGTTACCGATAAGCTGATATTTCTGACCGACTACTGAGTTTAACTAGCACGAGTCAAGCAATAATCAAGAATCAGATAAATTGACACTGCGGTGGCGGCGCTTTTGATCTAGCTAGATCATAAGATAATCAGTAGCTTCTTGCATGATATCAAATTGAATTACAGTCATGAAAACGCGTAAAACTTAAATTTTAGGTACTTAGTATGGTAGAGTCATTTTATAATGATCTCTAACACTTGCATAATAATATGGAGTGATGTTTATTTATTTATTTATTCACCATAAATTGTATGTTTATACATGAAGATCTTAGTTTAACATGCAATCAGTAGTGTCTCAATACAATTTTACCCATTGGGTGTAGCAATTAATTTAAAATATAGTCAACACTAGCGACCCGCCCCGGCTTCGCACGGGTGCAATTATGCATGTGTTATACATATAAACCTTCATCTTGAATCACTCTATCTATTAAAAAAAATCGCATCAAAATCCGTTGCGTAGTTTTAAAGATCTGATTTTTGTTAAAAGTTGATGTTTTCTTTAGTGACGAAGGTTTATGTATCTTACTGTCACAGTGATTACTGTAAATAGACTCTACTAGGTTATGATTCAAAGAATGTACCTACGTAGTAAAAGCACGACACCTTTACCGTTGTGGTAATTAAGAAGGCTAATTACTTAGCGCATAACGAGAAACTAATGAACCTTGGTGATGGTTGCAATCATTGACTATTTGCTAATTTGAATTTGACTCGGGCACCGCAAAAAAGTTTTGTTTGGAATTTCACAAGTGCGTTTACCTTCAACAAAATTGTGCTGAAAAGATATTTTATTTGTTTCTAAAATATACAAGAAACCTTAAGCTCATGTTTACAATTATTTTACAGAAGTTCTTCGACACAAGGCGCCAACACAGACAGATTCAAGATGGAGAAGGACAAGATAGTATTCCAAGTAAGTGACAGTGACAGTCATGAGCTATTTTAGAGTTTATACAAGAACCTAAACAGTTTAAATAAACTGAATCCGTGTACCGTGTCATATATCGCCAAAGACATAATCAAGGCACACAGAGAAAGTGCTGCTTAGCAAAAATATGTTAACAAGAAATTATGGGTCCCACTGAAAAACATCGTTGCGGCTTGCCGCAACATTATGCTGAGTGCCCAATTTATACTATTCGATGTTTTTTATTTGTAAATTTTCCTTCCAAATGTATTTTTTCCCGTGTATTGAATAATATGTGTGAATAAATCTCTCTCTCTATATCTCAAAATTATGGAATGAAGATGTTACTTATCCATTTCAAGCATAAAAATCGTCCTAGCCATTCAATCTTAAATAGTCCAGTTAAGACTGTCAATACCATTTCCTATAATACCATTTCTTCTATTAGCCTTCGTATAAAGCTGGCTGATAATATATTACACTTACATTTCAATACTTATCTTAAATCTGAAAGACATGTAAGTGTCTATACTACACACATTTCATAATACAAATTTATCATTTCAATACAAGCGATAAAATTGCCGACTTAATTATGTACAATGTTTTATTGGCGGCCGCAACCTGTAGCCAAATGTAGATAGGTTGAAATTTACTAGTTAAGACAAGTGTGGCCTGTAAGTTCTCTGCGTAGTAGATTATTTGTCAAATTTTTTACTCGCACCATTCCTAGTGCGATGTTGTACCTATAGGTATGTTCTAGTACTCGCTTTTGCTGATTCTCTTTCACAGGTACTCACTTTCAAGATGTCTTTACTAAAGTATTCGTACATGACACCAAGCGTGAAATTTATTTTTTTGTTTAACTAATAGCTTTAAAGCGTTAGAAATGACGTCACGATAAACATTTACGATCTAAGAGTTTAACCAAAAAAGTTACAGCAAATAATGTTAACGTGTGATCTTAAAACCTCTCTGCTCTCGAGTAATCTTAAAATACTATCTCAGGGGAACGCATTATCGAGATATTAAATCTAAGTCTCAATCTAAATTTTTGTCTATTTTGTACGCCATCCAAATCCGTTCAGCTGTTATTGCATGATTGACTACTAAATATCCAAACATCTTCGCAAACTTTCTCATTAGTAGGTTAGGATTTAATGATAGTTTTATCTCTTCTGTAAATACAACGTGGGCTATTAAACGCAATGTCAATTTCGCTGTTGCAATAAGTCGTCGACGTGTTGTGTTGCACATCACAGCTCAGAGGACAATTTAATTAGCATAAAAACAACAGAAATTGACCGCTTCGGTACAGGTTTCAACGCAAACAACTGTTTTGGAACAATTTCGTTAATGCCTGCGGCCAGTTAGGAGCATTTACAGCTATTCAGAGGAAACAATATTTCAACTTACTTTGCAAATGGTAGTTTTTAACATCCGTTTCCATTATTCGACTTCAAAAACCCCTTTAGAAGGAATGAGTCAGATTGAGCAATCCTGTAATAAATTTAAGTATGTTTTACACACACTAAAGAAAAACTATTATAACAACATGAAAAATAAACAGGGAACGAACAATCATTTTCATAATTGGCTAAATTACGCAGTGGCGGATTTAAATTAAGGATGTCGAATTGCAGAGGTTAACAGGGGTGGCAAAAATTAAATAGCCTCTGTCGGAAAATATGTAGAACTTTTATAGTGAAAAAATACGGATAACTAACGTCTATGTTCGAGTTTAGCTCGACATGATATTAGTTAGGTATCCGTATTTTTTCACTGTGAATGATTCTCGCGGTAGTTTTATGTTCAAAAATGTAAAAACTTTGTTTGTTTTAATAAACATTCATGCAATATTACTTGGATACATGCTACGTCCGCTAAGTCTAAGCTCGAGGATGTGCCCGCCCTATCGTGCTAGCAAGGCCCACCGCCTCGTCGTGCGACCGAGCCATTCCTGCCATACTACGCTCATTACACGTACAAGGCTCTGCGTTCACTAGCTGCGCTTAGGTCATCTCTGTAGACCATTTAACTCAAAGTAATAAGAAAATTGTGTTTTTATGATATTTTTCTAAAGCAATGCACAGTCAGGGTAAAAACCTTCGTCAGTTATTAAGTTATTCCTTTATCAAGTTATAGACTCTTAGTACCTTTTGAAAAATGAGAAACATCAATGAGATATTCTGGTTCTTTTGAAATAAAATGTTGACAGGACTGACAATGCCTTGGCGCAAGCCAACTGTCAACTTTAAGATAACGAACCATTTCTTACCCCGACTGTATTTTAGTAATGTTAATTTAAATACCATATGACAATCTCTTAGATAGGTACTTATAGCCAACTTACATGGACACCTGACTGTATAGAATCCTATATATATGATTATAATCGAAAACCAATTAAAAAATTATTTTAATACCTACCTAAGAAATTCGATCTCCATGTCAGCTTGCTTTAAGTGTCTACGAGATTGTCAGAATGTATAGTGGCTTTAATTAACGTTAGTCATTTTAAAAACTAAAACCAGTTTCTTAAAAGAGAATTTGTAATGATTTTTAGATATGCCCCAATAACACGCATAGCGCTATTAATGAACTTTTGCGGGTCCTAAATTGTCGTCGTTTGCACTCACAATAAATAAAAACCCAACTTTGGGTAGTTAATTGTGTTGAACAACACTATACACCTTTTTGTACCAAATAGAGCATTGCCACAAGTACTTTACACAGGGGTATGTATTACAATACCGAAGTACGAAATATCGAATGGGTCAAAAGACCGACACGATTTTTTTCTGAAACCGTAAACTTCTCAGACTTTATTAAAACGGCATCATACATAACCCATTAGGTTAGGTTAGCTTTGTTTTATAACAATCTTAAAAAGTTACCGGTTTCAGAAAAAAATCGTGTCGGTCTTTTGACCCATTCGATGTTTTAATACATTCGGTGTTTCGTACTTCGGTATTGTAATACATACCCTTTACACAGACAGAGTTTCAGTAAGAATACAGGGGCTAAATTCAGGATCGGCCTAACACGGTTTGCGAGCGGTAATTCAATCGTTTGCGAGAGGATAGGGATGAACTGCTATTCAGGAACGGCAAAAATCACTGGTTTGCGAGAGGTTTGGACTGAGCTTGGGACGAGCCTTATTTATTTATTTATCCATTTATTTATTTACAAAGCGAATTAACAAGAAAATAAGGCTCATCCCAAGCTCAGCCCATCCCTGTCCTCTTGCAAACGATTGAATTACCGTTCGCAAACCGTGTTGGGCGATTCCTGAGTTTAGCCCCAGGTAGCGCAAGGTAGAGCCATTTATTTCCTAATATTCCTTCCGCGCATGATTTACATTTGAATGTAAATCAAGCAAGAACAAGTTAGGTATACTTAAGATGTGTCATATTAATGTAGGATTTGAAGATATTATAACATAACATGATGTTTAACCAAATATGTGAGTTATCCAACATAATATGTGTGTCTAATTTGCCTATATGGTATGAAAATAATTAAATTAAATGCAACGTAGGCTGTAGAGTCGTTGCACTCGGTGCAGCGTGCAGCAGCAATGATTAATTGAGCCCTTTGAGAAGGTATTTCAAACCGGCTCATCAAGTTAAGTACGTGTTATGCCCGTACGTAGGCTTTTGTAATGTAACACGCTGATAGTAAGTTACAATAAGAAGCTTCCAGCCATAAATAAAGTTTACAGAAAGTACACAATTTTTGTTGATGATACTTGATTTTTGCATTGCCGTCGGAGTTCGATAAAATGTACCAAATTTCAAATCGATCGGACCTTTAGATTTGCTTTAAGTATTTGTTGGTTAATAACAAAACAAGTAAAGTTAATGTAGGTATTTTTTAAAAAGGTTTTAAAATTAAAATAGAATTACTGAAAGATCGAGAGGTAGACCGTTTTTTGAGTTAGGGCGCGGTTATTGCAATAATATGAGGGTTTCAATTATCATTATCAGGTTGTGCTTTATTCTCGTTCATTCCGGGTCCACAAATACCTACAGATCGTGTTTTAGCCGCACCCTCAAGTTACATGAGCACACACACTGTGATAACCAAATGTGTATCAGTAAGACTATACATTTTAGTAACAACGAAAAGAAACATCTAATTGGAAACCAATTGCTATCTACGAGTAAAATTTTCAAGATACCCATTTACTTATCCGATTCTACTTACCAATGCTTCTGGAATTCTGGACGATGAATGCTGAATCTATCAGCGCAGCGCAAATGAAATATCCACAAGTAATTTGCTAGAGTCTTTAATCCTCTCAAAAAAGATACAAGTTAATCTGCTCGTTTGCCACCTCTTATATATATATAAAAAAAGTTAATCAGAACGTTTTTTAAAAATACAGGGTTTTTGTTGAAATGGCGATGTACTTGGAGTTCGCGCGAAACTAGTTTGGTGACCCGACGGCCATCGCAGGTCACACGCGGGCGAATGACATTCCTCTCCTCTCTTTTGTTTCTTTTTATTTTTTATCTAGACGTAAGTTAAATACCTGAGCCCGTATTGTCTGATGCGCTGGAGTTCGCGATCGCATTTCCCATCCCTTTCTATTCTCATCCAATACCATGAGTCAGAAACTATTGTCATAGTGGGATTGACAATCGGGCCTATGGTGTCACTTTGGGACGCCTAATACCTAGTTATACAGTTATATTTATAAACAAAAAGTCATAAAGAATACAGTACAGAATGCCCATAAAGTCACTGTTAATTGAAATTGCAAACAATGTAAACAAACCTTGTATTTAAAATGTCTTTAATTTTCATTTTCTCTCATCAAATACCTACTGCTAAATCCTTGTGTTATTTAATCAATACTTACCACAACATTATCCTAAACCATTAAACAATAAACAAGTGCTAGAATATGGAAATTTCATTAAATGGTTAAGTATTTACATTGTTCGCAATTTCAATTGACAGCGACTTTAGTTACTTAGATAGGAATTCGTTTAGATTGACGTAGAACGCGGTTTTTTATTAATGCAATTCCAAAGAACATTAACCAACAAACTGGTTTGTTAGTTTTTACTACTGGCAAACTCATACACACTAGTTGGTATGTGTAATACAAACAATCTGAATAAATGAAATCGAAAGCTTAATGAATATCTTGTCCCACACATAAACTTCATTATAAAAAAGATGTTCTATTAGGTAAACTTTGAAAATAAAACTTTAAAATTTTGTAGTTGATACAAATCTTTGTTTAAGCCCCGAAAAATCGATATTTTTTTGATTAAGTAACAGCAAAATTAGATTTTTATTTTGTTTTGAAACAAATAAGTTAGTCGATTGAGTTGGCAAATACTTGGAAGCGACGAAATTGATGGAAGAATTGTGTTTTGATAACTCATAAAAAAAAGTATATACGTCAATTGATGGGCGGAGTCATCAACCCTATTACAAGTTTTAACTATTTAAAAGTAGTCTCTTCGTATGCCCAAGAGCTAGTGCGTTTCCCTTTTGGATCCGTCCAGGAGCGAGGGTCTTGGGCCTGCACTTTGAGCATCGGTCAATGATATCCTGGTCAATTATGGATATTTATTAGCCGATATTTAATAATCCGACATTGGAGGGGATGTATAGAATTATTTTACCGAACAACGGCCGACAAGTTTTAAAATGGTCTTCTACAAACTGGCAAAGTTGTCCTCCAATGGACAGAGCCACATTAAAAAAAGCTAATTAACTTAAGTTTTAAAATTTCGTTTAACTATTAAGTGATATAACCACAGCATATTACTAGAACAGCTAGAGTACGACAACAGTAGTAAAACAGTAGGAAACGGATGAAGAAGCATTTTACCTCAATAATGTAATAGTTACGAAGAAAGCAGCGCCTCTTTTGATTTCTATTCTTTTACGTCGTATCCTACAAAAATTACTCCGTGTAACAAATCAACTTCGGAGTCTGACAGAAAAAAAACATGAATTCTTAAAGAGGCAGTCTAACGTTTATTGAAGCGAAAATAATGGTTCCGGCATCGGTAGGATGTTTTTGTTCCACCGATGAAGAACGGTGAGGTGTTCGTGTTATATTTGGAGGTGTGGGGGCAAGCAAAGACGCGTTGCGTCGTATGAGTTGTATTACAGTGAAATAATAAGCAGTAGGTCATGCAAGATCCGCTGGTTCAAGGCGCATATTAGTTAGTTATTCCGGGTACTACAGCTACAGGCATTTGTTTTGTTTGCTTGTAACATCATGGTATGATAAATACAAGAATATTTTTTGTTAAAAAAATGTTGCGTCGTACAAGCTTTTTCCTGATAGTTATTTTTGACAGTTGTACTTGCATTGTGCTTCTATATTTATGTATAATAAATTAGTAGTCAACCGACCACTGGTCAAGCATGAAATTGAACTAGCAAGGTTTGACTTAACCAACCACCAAATAAAAGTTAGTTTTAGTTTTGTTTTCCTTTTTATTTACCTTTTTTTTATCAATGTGTGTAAATAAAGGAAATATTACTCTAAAATACACAAACAAACTTATAATTAGACTAACTTACAAAGTTTGACGAATAACCGTATTTTATCGGGGTTACATTTAAAATGTGAAATGTTCATATTTTCATATCTTACAATACAAATATAACTTCATTCATTCCTCATGTGAAATTTAGCTACGATTACGACTCAATCCTATCGCAATTCTTGGCATCCAAAACTACCAAAGCGGCATGTAAATTTCCCTCAGTATGGCTGGCTGACTGACTGCCCTACAAATTACAATGGAAACAATATGACTTTACTTCATACATTGTAGTCACGTTATGAATCCGTTAAGTTAGCAGTGTTAGCACCATCCGGCAACAGGCATTAATGGTCACGAGTAGCAATCACGACTCTATAAGCAACATTCTTAAAAAATGCGGTGCGTGTAACCAATCAACCTGTTATGTTATGACGTGATTAATTACTATTCCAATATATTAAGAATTTGGATAGGTTATTTTCAGTATTTTTAAGTTCTTTATAAAATCTACCAAAATGAGACCCAGAAAATTTATTACTTTCAATCTAAAAAATAGAGACAAAGTTGTTATTAAAAACATTTAAATAAAAAAGTAAATTAACGATTTGAGTCGTTAACCTCTTTCTTTTTATTAGGAGTCTAGAGTCTACTTAAAAAAAAACTATTATTTATTCAAGTGGGTATACATTTACGAATAAAATGCGAACATGCTGGTTTATTTCTAAGTTACTTAAATAAAAGACGCTCTTCTCCTCTCCGATTTGTAAATGTAAATTGTAAGTGTAAGATGTTACAAACCTACCACACAGTGAAGCGCTGTTGCAAAATATTATAGCTGCGGTATTATTGCAACATAGGTAGGTATATTGAATGTGTTACCAATAAAACAAAAAAAAATTTTGGATGTTTCTTCGATATATTCGTCGTAAACGGATCGCATAAGGATTAATAAAATGGTTAAATGAGTATGTCAGCGCCGTCTGGCGTTTAAACATCATAATAACTATCTATGTAAAAACCTTCGCCTGGCCTATAAATTATCACCCATTTTTACAGAAAACCGTTCCCGTTAAACTCACGCTGTTTTGGAGGAAAATGGGATCTTTCGGTTTTGCACACAAACCTCTTATCCTAAACGCAAATAAATTCTCCGTTCTGTGTGTGTGTGGAAAAGATTAGATTTGTGATTTGCGCTGTTGAAAAATAAAATCTTCTAAATTGAACTAATTAAAAAATAACCAATCACTACGAATAGGTATCGGAAATGGAAGGATGATGTTTTTTGCAGTCATTAAAGTGTTAAATTAGCTAAAGAGCGTCAAGACCCTTCTTAAGACAATCTTGCGGCTCGGACTGACAGACCGAACATGACAAGTTAATTGAAACGAGATGAATGACGACGTAGAATATTATCCTTGAAATTTATATCTTATTACCACTTATCCGGCTATTTGCCGATGATTCGGTGACCGATGTCTGGAAATGTTTGGATTGGTTTAGTTTAGACTCTACAGGGGTTAACTTCATAACCCTATTAAATAAAAATTTATTACATAGCAATGTGTAGATTCGTTATGTCTGTGATTACAAGACAAATTAATGTTAAATTAACAAAAGATTAGCAAGCCTTTATAAGCAAGGCGGAAGTTCTTAAACACTTTTTTTACAATAAACTTGTTATGAGACTATATATGTTAATAAATAAAATGAACTTAACTGTATATTTTATGTTTGTTTAATACAAATTATTAAAAAAAGGTGGTAAAATCAAGCACCACGATGCCTCCTCTAATTATTTAAAGGTCGATTGTTAAAAAAATATGATTTTATAGATGGCACAAGGTTAACTTTAAATAATTGTATGACATGTATTAAAATAAGCTACGGACTGTAGAGACGATTTCGCTGCAACCACAAGTGTAAATTAAAGAAAAAAAATGTTTGCCTCAAGCCCACTTTTTTAGAACAATGCTAAAAGTATTTCTCACGATTACAATTTAACATTTCAATCATTTGTTTTGTGAAATATGTAGGTCACTGGTTTTCAATTTTATTTCTACGTATAACACTCGAACTTATATGGTGTATTCAAAAGGGAAGTCTCTCTGAGTAGCCTACGCGTAATATTTTGAGAGCGTAATTTGCACGCCGTTGAGTACGCGTACCTATTAATTACTTGTCAACTACTCTAATACCCATTGTATTCTAATTTATTTATATCTGTCTAAGAACGCTAAGGCTAATCTAGTCACGACTTCTTCTCGATGACATTGCATATTATAAGATTTATAAGTATAACTGGTGCTGGAATAACTTGAAATCTCAGAGATTGATAGCTTTTTACTATGGTAGCTTTCTTAGCGCGGCAAATCTCGTCCTCATGAGTTTATGAATGGGTCTGTCATCGGCAAAAAAGTTACGGACAATAGTTTTTACTGGCAAATTGCTTTAGAAATTTGGTCTCTACCGATTATATGAAATCGAATAAATTGTTGGTAAAAGTTGCTGTCAAGAGTGGAGATGTAAACAAGTGAATATTTACATGAACTTATAACAATATTTATAGATTTCATCCCAAATACAAACTGAAACATGGATGCACAGAAAAACCCAGAAAAGAAAGTCCAGCGCTGGGAATCGGACCCAGGTCCTCAGCATCCCGTGCTGCGTGCTATAAACCCCTACACCACCACTGGTCGGGGGATTCAGACACAATTTTTTTCTATGCATCACATATCTCAGCTTGCTTAATCGCTTATTGCAGCGATACTATACATAGAATATTTTTATAGAATAATTAATTAGTAAGTTTCTGTAGTTGGAACAATAAGCCAAACATAAATATGTTTACAAATGTGTTGCGTAGGAATTTACATCTGTAGCAAACTGACGAAGTGTATAGTATAAATCTTCCCAGGTGAATTTTTCGCTTCGAGCCCTTATCTTTCAAAACAAACGGTATCGTCATAGTATTAAGGTTCAAATTTAATGTAATGGCTCGAAGCGAAAAATTCACCTGGGAAGATTTATACTATAAACAAGTTTTTGTTCCTGACTTGCTTCACCTTTTTTTTTAAATTGCTCCTCTGTATGATGTTGATTTGTTTACTGACAAAAATATTTTCTGTTAATCATTGACCTGTTCTCTTAAATTGAATTAAAGTTAACGACCCTGATTATGAACCTAAAGATCCCGGTTTCGAATATCGCTAGAGGCAGACATGTATGATGAATATGAATGTCTGTACTCGTGTATGTATTTAAGTGGTACATATTTTTAATGGTTATATTCGTTGTCTCGTACTTTACTTAGTTTGGGACTAGTTCGATTGGTGAAAATTGCCTCATGATGTTTATTTAAGTTACCTAATACTTTTTTAAATATAAATAAAGCACTAACTTTTTTTAATTTAGAAAGTAAGTTAAATGATTGTGTCAAAATCAATGACAACATTAAAGATCACCAGAAGACGAATAGAAAGTATCTTGATGGATGCCTGAGAATCTGAATACGCCACTACTCAAGAAGTCGACAATTCAACGCTATGAATGTTGCATCTCACGAAATCTATTTCACTTCGAACGTGTCAGGCATATAATTGTACATATGTTGCGCAAACTAAAAACTTTTTAAACTCTATTTTTACAAACATATAATTAACCTGACTTTGTAGTAAGTATTTCTTAATTTGCTTCAAATCTTGTAAATTTTTACGCACTTTCAGTAGTAGGTGGTGGTTTGAAATATTGCAGGATTGAATATGTTTGTACGTGGTACGATGGCAACGCAATAATAATAGAATATAAAAAAAAAAACTGTTATTCATTTAATGTTGACAAAAAGTAATTTTAAATGTACCACTAAAAATTACCACTCACTAGTATCTCTAATTCTATACCTATGATGATGATTATTCGCTTCAATGTGCTTGTATAGTTATAGTCTGTTCGACGTTTAATTCTCATAATATCGTGATCTAATTACACTGGAGTCTCTATAATTTGTAATCCTAATCCGCTTGAAAACCTACTAATAAAAATTTCACCTCTTCCCTGTCAAAAGCCGAACGTCTAGAGCCGGTCACGTTTCTGCCATTACACATCTCAATGTTAAGACGATACAAAGGCTCGCATCGTTTAGCTCATTTTTAATAAGCGAGCTTCCTACAAAGAACAATTGCGTTGTATCAACCCTGACATTTGGTATGAATTTTTGGCTCCAACAGCTTGGGAAATGTGTGCCCTTTCTAGATAAGTATCTAGATTGATCCCATTTAATTTGCTCTAGATACACACACAGTGCCGTAACTAGTATTTTATATGCACGGTGTGAGCTTCTAGAACTGCGTAGGTACTTGAATCAAATCTTGGTCTTAAGTATTGTAATTTCTACGCCCTTTAAGTAATCTATGAAACTACCGCGCCGATTTCAAAAATTCTTTCATTTGTGAAAAGTTACATCATTCAATTGATATAGGCTACTTTTATCATGGGAGAGCGTGAAGTTCTTGAGGAACACAGAAGAAGTTGCGCGCAAAATCGTTTATGAGCCTTCCGTAGATGGAAGTAGATAGTGAATAGAATATACTCTCCTAATAATCTTTGTCTGGGATTTGTCAAATCTGTGCCGCCGGGGCTCTACTTACAACCTGTGCGAATCACAATAAAACGACACTGTTGGCAAAGTCCTAATTACGGCATTGATCTCAAGTTGGAATGTCAAGCATGGTTATGGTGACGACGGGAATTTGATTGGAATTCTATTACTGTGACAGGTTATTACGAGTAAAGGTATCGAATGCAGCCTACCGTAAATAGAAGTGGATAGCGAACATTCAATATTCATATTCACCGTAAAGGTACCTATTACTGATACTAGACAAACCCACTACAAAAGTTGGAATAACGAGTATAAATGGTCTCAAGTTTGCTACTTTGTATACCTATCTTTATCAATTTAATAGTGGTAGAGCCATGTTGTAGCTAGCCGCTGCATCACGACTGGGTTGGCTCATCACACGTACCATTGCTGCGTTTCGCACGGTCAGTGAGAGCGCCGGGGGCCCAATACCTCTCACCCTCCCCTATTCCCTTACCTTAAAAAAATCCACCCTTAACTATACTTTGTGTTGTGGTTGTCCATGGGGGGCGGTGATTGCTTTCCATCAGGTGATTCGCCAGCTCGTTTGCCCTATCATATAAAAAATCTTATTAATAAAGCGTGAAAATGAAAAAAAAAGCCGGAATGACTAACTGACTTATCAACGCCCAACCCACAACAATGGACATAAAAAGCTGAAATTTAACATAGAGGTTCCATTTAAGACGTAGACCAAGATCAAGAACAAATTTTACAGTTTTTCACGGGATATGGAGTTCTGTAATGGGGAGGAAACAACGAGTGCAAGCTAGTTTAGTTTAGTATGTATGAATTTGACAGCCATCAACACCTTTACACTTCCTCCTAATGTTTTTATATGCTACTTTTTATTAGCAAGCGTTAATTTAGGTACATTGATTAAAATGTGTAAAGTGCGTATGTATTAGTCTCATTACCAGCAGCTACTTCCTAGTTTGTAGCAAGTTGGATATCATCTAACCTTCATCAATATGTATGACCACGCCTCTACATCTTTATTTAACGTATGTTTAGTTCATGTTATAGATAATATGGAAACGTGTTGTAGCGGTTCAGTCACTTTACTCGAGCCTTCATGATTGTAGTTTTTTTGTTAGGGTAAGTTTTTAAAGCTCGAAGATTGTACATTTCGGTCATTTTACTTACCTACTATATTAAAAACAAGAAATAACAAGTAACCCTTTAGTGAAGGAGTAATGAGATGATGAGCGATGTTAATGCATAATCATTTCGTATTTTGACAACAAAATTTTACGAGTAGTATAGGCAGGTACCTATGCACCTATTGAAGTGCCTACTAATGAGGTCAAATTACTGTTGCATATGAGATTCACAGTACTTGAGAAGAGAAAGTTAAATCTTTAGGAGACATTATAATAATAAGTATGTTTGGCTACTGTGTCACTTGAATAAGTAATTAATTGTTGTAACCTAACCGTCCATACTGATGGTGTCGCAATCTACTTTGATCATTACAATCACAATGGAAAGAGTCGAATCAGTTGAAAATAGTTCGATTACTTCGCAAGTTTGTTACAAAATTAAGTTTAAGTATCAAATAACTTTTAAGCCACTTTGTCAATCTATCTAATAGTAGTAGATTGTGTTTAGATTTATACAAATAATTCGTCGCCTATTGCTTGATTGGTATGTTAATTAAATGTCACTTCATTAGTCTTATAGTGATGTAGTCCTTGCAGAACATTTTTGCTATTCAAAAAAATCGCAAAATGTTTTATGTCTTGGTAAGTATACCTACTTCTAACACACAACACACAAACAAATTCTTATATTTTATTCCCTAAATAGTTTTGTACATCCTTTATTACTATTATTTGTGATTGCTCATGACCTTTCATTTGTTTTTTTTCTGAATTTTACAGCACATTGGTTTTACGTAACCGTAAGTAAAGTTATAACTTTTAATGGAAAAATAAATTATGTTGGAGTAAGAAAATAAAGTACCTATAGTTTAGGAAAAAATGATTTTTGGACCTATGGTGGCTTGTTTACATTTTTAGTTTTTATCTTAAATTCTGAAGAGTGACATGAGTAGGTATTTAGGTAACAGTCCAAGGTACTACCCTCAATGAAATTAACATATCATATCATATAATTATGCGATTTAAAGTTCTGCACCATGTTTATCATACTTACATAATTAAATGAATATTACTAAAATAATACAGAATAGGTATATGAAAATGGATTATGTAGACTACATTCCGGAGTCAACAGACGCCCTGTCAAGCAGTATCACCACGCCCCAGTTACGACGGCTTATCATAGCTCCCCAGACTGTGAATACACTTTTACTATTACAAGGATCTACTTATCTACTGATAATGGCTAGATCTAGTAATTGCTTATGTAAAAATTAAATCATCCGCTTTGATATGGGGTAGGCTTGGGTAATTCTGGAAGGTCTTCGATTAATTCAGTCATAAATTTTAAGTAATGGGTAATAATAAATTAAATGATTTGATGTGTCTTTAATTACCCGTATTACACGATACGAATTGCTGATTGCTCACTTCTCAGCGTGCTATAAAGCGCAAGCTTCCAGTCGATGAAATATCTCCATAAAATTAATATTATGAAATATCTTTGACCTTACACATTCATTTAGGGTACCTACATATCTATATCTATATATATACTTTGTTATGGGCTTTTAGTAAGTTGATATTACACTTTGCGACAACTTTAATAATTTGACAACAAATTTTAGGCGACGCTCATACGTTAATAAATGGTGTCATGTCTATTAAATCTAAATGATGTTTAGTTTAAATAATATTCAACATAGTAGGTATCAGACGTCACGTCGCTGTCACCTTTTATTATTATTTTTCTAAGCTCGGGTGTGACAAACGAGAGGTGATCGAGCAGCATAACTTGTCGCTACAAAACGGGCACTTTCTTAAGTTCTTACTAGAGATTACATGTGCTCGGTTAGACTAGTTTGGTCACTTTTCCTGTCACACGAATTAATGTCTTAATTACAACTGTCTCCGTGACATGCCGGGTCTTCTCGGTAGTGGCTTGTGCAATGGCCCAGTGTAAAAGTATTGAGATATTTCTAGTCGGAATCATGAGTTTTTGCGCTCGCGTCGCAGCGGCTGGCACGTGTTTGAGGTAATGTCAATTTTCTAGTTTCAGCTGCTTTCACTGAGCGACGACGACTCCCAATTAGATTTGTGAAGGGCATTTACTGTTTTCTAAAACACATAGCTCGGTGTACACAACAAATAAAAATAATATAAATAAGTATAGCTAGAGTAGCAGTGCCAAAAAATACAAAAATCTTGAAAATAACCTTATATTTTGATAAGATTATAAATTAAAATCTTCTTTGCCTGTAGATTTTATGAAGATTTTCTCTTGCGATACTTTTGTTTATCGCTATGCCCGTAACTAAGCAGTTTTATATATAACTTGTAATTAGGCCATCATAATATAAACTGATTGCTTAAATTAAGTCGGACTAAGTGCTGCTTACGTAATAACTGGAACAAAAAGTAATTGCCGATTGTTTCCAAAACTTTAAAGTCGGATAACAAAATGGTTTTTAATTAAAAACTGAAACACATCTTTATACAAAACTTCATAATGATTAGGTAGGTAAAGTTGTTATACGGTGATTGTGTTTTATATAAATTGCAAATAAGAGGTAAAGGTATCAATGATCGACACCTCAACGCCCAGTAGATGACACCCATCTGTCACCTCTCTTGCTATGACATAAGATTGAAGGTGCCATGTATTGGGTCAGTGTCGAGCACACCTTACAGTTGTTTAATGTGAATGATGAATCATATTTTAATAGTATATTTTTAAATTTTTTACCGAGTAATAATACATAGAAAAGAACAGAAAAACAATGAAATTGAACCCAATTTCTTGTCATTTCCTGTTGCATGCACGATTCAGTTGATTCGAAAAAACACAAACTTCAGTTTTTATAAGTCATTATTGTGATCACAAAAATCGTATTCCGTTATTTTTTTAAATTAATGAGGCACGAACTTTAATTTGGGACCCACTTTAGGTTGACAGTCCTGTCATATTGTATAGGAATTCAAAGGATATTTTTTTCGAAATGGGTCCCAAATTAAAGCACTCGTCCGTACTTAGAGAATGTCGTAGCAAGCGCCATCTATATTTCACTTTATGTACGAAATGAATGGAATCACACATCTAATAGTAGTAAATAGTAGATACAAGTAAAACGGAAATATACCGCGAGCGAGCACTAGACTGACGCAGCGCCTGCGCCGGCGCAGGGCTATCGCGGGTCAGAGGCCGCGGCGACGGCTGTCCCTCTCAGTTACACCCGCGCCATCTATAGATTATGTTGAACAAGCCTTTATCTGCGGCTTCGCTTGCGATAAATCTAATACCTTTAAACGAGCAATTCTTGTATATATGTATATACCTCTATATATATAATCAGGATCTCGGAAACGGCTCCAACGATTTCGATGAAATTTGGTATGTGGGGGTTTTCGGGGATGAAAAACTGATCTAGCTATGTTTCATTTTCAGAAAATCGCTTTTACTCGTGTTTTCCGGCTATTTTTGTTTGCATTAGAATATAAAGCTAAATTTCGCCGACTTCGAGCAGATCATAATGGCACATTAGAAATCGGGTGGTCGCGTATCCAGCCGACCTCGGTTCGATACCACGTTTTTTTTCAAGATTTTAGTTTTTTTTTTTAAGTTTATTTTTTATGAGAAAACGTCAAGTTTCTTCTTTTGTGAGAAAAAGTTACTTTTTTGTGAGAAAAAGTTACTTTTTTGTTAGAAAAAGTATTATAGGGAACGTGCAGTAACTATAGGCGGCAGCACTAATGCGACAGAAGAGACACTATGCGGACAGTAAAACAAACTTATCAAGGTAAAACATTCAAATTGATGGCACCCTTATGGCACCAGTTGGCAGCACCGTCTATGTGCACGTTCCCTATTGGGAGCACAGAACAGGAAAAGCCGGTTGTCTGTAAAGTCGGTTTACGGACGATAGTTTAACGTGACTCACCCCTCCACCCCCTCCGGTGTTTTTGTCAAATATCTTGAAAACGGTGCATCCTACGGCAAAATCAATGAAATTTTCATCCCCCCTTTAATACCCCCGCGCTCCCTCCCCCGCATCACCTCCCCCTCTCAACCCCCCCCCCCCCTCCGGTGTATATAATCAGGATCTCGGAAACGGTTCCAACGATTTCGATGAAATTTGATATTTGGGGGTTTTCGGGGATGAAAAATTGATCTAGCTTGGTCTTATCTCTGGGAAAACGCTTGGTACCGAGTTTCTGCCCGAGCAGAGCTCGGTCGCCCAGGTACTTAATATAAATTAAATACTAATTTCCTGCCACTTTCCATCTAATGACCCGCTTGCTCGTTTGACTCCCTCTCACAATAATAATAAAATCATTTAGATCTGGCATTTGAATAGGAATTCCGGGATATCGCGAAAATTCCAACGGGAATTTCAGAAAATTACGTCGTAGTTTTCATTTATATTTAGTGATTGAGATTTAGGAATTTTCGTGCGTACAGTCAAAGCAATTGAATCGTGACCCACTGTGTAACTTTTTCACACAAAACGTCACAGTGACATTCAAGATTCAAGATTCGTTTATTTGGCCTTGTAACATCAGTCACATTTAGCAAGTCATTAATACTGAATACATGCGAACAACTTTAATCTAGGTAATTAAACATTTCTAAGATATGACTTTTGGATCGTCGTCTAAGCAAGTCTATAAATTCATTTATTGTTACAAAGGTTGCATTTCAAAAAACTGTTTTATTTTTCTTTTAAACTAATTTAACCCTAATGATGTTATTTCTAAAGTAATTAAATTAAATTATACAAATATATTTTTAGTGGCAAGCCTTGTTTAAACATAGCATTGCTTAACAAAGAAAATCATTATGACGCTTACTGTGAAAACGTTCTACGATAGGTGCGAAATCAAATAGTTCGACTGTACATCCTGATCCCGTGAGATTAATGAAAAGAAAAGTATCGAATTGTTATTCTTGGGATCCAGCTAACTGTGCAACTGTGTGCGAAAGAGTAACAACTCACAAACATTCGCATTTATACCTAAAATTAGTAGTATTCATTATGATGATACGAATGTAATACTTAATCGGTGTCATATTTATGCATGTTTTGAAATTCAAGCCGGATAGTTCTCGTCCTATAAATTTAGAAATTGCGTATTTTATTTAAACGCAAACCGTGCTTTCGATGTTTGAACGGTACATCATTATAATAATCATCCAAACTTAAGAGTTACAGTCTTGTCGGTGGAGTATCTTCCACTCATCCCTCCTATGAGCCATCTCCTTGACCTCCTGATATGACACGACACGGCTTTTTCCCTTATTTGATCACGGTTATCTTATTAACGGCACACCTGTGAAAATACGATAGTAGTCAAGCTACGAAGATGAAGTCATCTTGAGCGCTTTGAAAGCCACTCCGAGACAGTATAGGATATTCTTTTTTGCTTAGTAACTGCTTAAGTATTCACCCTAGACTTGAATTTAGGAGAATAAGAAGGAAGAAGGCGCGATTGAGCGCGTTGTTGCAAGCGCCCCCAAACGGTGCAACCGTACAATAAATGGGCAATCTTGTACCTCTTCACTTGTTTTTAAATTCGGAATGTTTTACGTGATTTCTGCTCAGAATCACGGGCTCTTTCGATCCTACTAGGAGAAAAAAGGTGTCCCAAAACTTTCATATAATTTTCGATTCTTCCATTCCGTTACGGTCATATAAAGTCTGAACGGGAAAAAAAACTTGGAACACTTTTTTTCTCCTAGTAGGATCGAAAGAGCTCGTGAAAAAAAGTCAGAGGTACAACAAAAAATAAAATTGCCCAAATATGGGGCACTTTAAGAGGGTTTATACCTGCTGAGCTGGCAACGTTGCATTTTTGTTAGTTTTTCTCGATTATTCCATAAAAATTGAATGAATATTAAAAATGTTTTGAATACAAATTGTTCAACTTATATATTAGAACAATTTGTATTCAAAACATTTTTAATTTTCATTCAATTTTTATGGAATAATCGAGAAAAACTAACAAAAATGCAACGTTGCCAGCTCAGCAGGTATAAACCCTCTTAACCGGTACATACGCGCGCACTGCACAACTGCTCAGACTTCCTCCAGAATGGCTTGTATTCCCTTTACATACATATTATATTCCCTTACAAATATTTTAAATACAAGTATTAGTAACTATTTACATGTTGAATACAACGATTTTTTTGAGTTGCAGATAGTGTGTTAGTTTTTTTATCGTGGCCGGCGTATCATGTGTCCAAGAAGACATTAAGTTCATAAAAATAAGACCATTGGCGTCAAATGTATGCAAAACTAGTTTGATTCGCTTTTTTGCATAAGTCTATACCTAATATTCAGAATTTCCTATCAGTTTAGTTCGCATGCAGAAGTGAATAATATATAGGTATATGGGTCGTTTTCAAAAAAAATTGTACACAATTGAGGGATTAATAAAAACAAAAATTAATTGATTCCTTTGTGTAACCAGTGTAACGAAACTTACTCATGTGCCATGTATTTTGTATACTAACTTTCGTTACACAGAGGAAGCGATCGTGATTTTGTTTTGATTAACCCCTTAACTATGTACAATTTTTTTTAAAACGATCCGTCTATACTTTCAAGATACAAGCGACCATTTCAATATTATATGATAGGTACACGTTTTTTTACTAACGATACTGTGTTATTGCATTATTATCGGGACTACATAAACCTACCACGTTACATATTAATCTGATTACGGGAAGTTGGTCTAAATTTACTTTTAAAGTTAGTTAAACTGCTTAGTTAAAGTTTAGTTACAACTGTTTTATGTCAAGCAATAAAAAACGTGTTAAAAAGAAACCAAACGGTCTTTATAATAATTATAATAATCATTTATTTCAGATTCTAAGATCCATACAATTAAAATGTCACAATTGATAAAAATTAAGGTTAAAGATTAAGATTAGACAATTAATTTCAATAAAATAAACAAAATAAAAGAAAAACCATCAATGCAATAACAATTTATATAACTATATACCTAAATAAATACAACATAATAATGTCCCTATTTTGTGTGAAGGGCTATCCACCTCCTCAACAACGGAGAGTCCCACCTGTCACACAACACATTCAGTATGCCGTAGGTACCCACGTTTATTCCACTTTGAAAAAAAAAACGAATCTCATTCAATAAAATTCAAAACACAGTTTTAATTTATTCTTTGTTTCAATGTTTTATCTACTCATAGGCTAAAAATTACATTTGCATTCATTCATACTTGTCTTATTTAGTAAACAAGTTTAGACGACCGGGTAGCCTAGTTGTTGATTCCACACGGTACGCCATAAATCGTCTGTAATAGACGCAAAGGCCTATATATATATATATATATGTAGAGAACCTGACTAGGTCCCGGGTTCGATTCCCGGTCGGGGCAGATATTTGTGTGAAAAATACGAATGTTTGAGCTCGAGTCATGGATGTTTAATATATGTATTTAAGTATATATTTATCTATATAAGTATGTTTATCCGTTGTCTAGTACCCATAGTACAAGCTTTACTTAGTTTGGGACTAGGTCAATTGGTGTCAATTGTCCTATGATTTATTATTTATTTATTATTATTATTTATAACCTCAAAATGGACCTTTTTTAGCTAAAATAGTTATTTAGTTTCATAAATAAAGCAATTCCGGACAGGAAGCTAACATGATATTCAAAATGTTGCCTCTGCAATATAGTGATACTTCTTGAAACATAGAAATGTAAATTTAAGTTAAGATATTCTGACAATTCGATGGATGTTGATTGTTAAATCGAAAAACTGTTGGTTGGGCGTAAACGTAAATCAGAACTCGCCGCGGGCGCCGATCGACTTTCAAGCAATGTGCTTGCGCATACTCTAGCCCCATCCTAGCATTACTTTTAAAGGTTAGGTACTTCTTCGTGATTTGATTACAATCTAGAAAATTTGCTGCTTTTAGTACGTTACGCAATATTCATGTAAATAAGAAACAGATTCTCATAATCCTTCAACAAAAGCAGGCGTCATGTTATGTAGAAACGAATAGGTAATCAAGAGTAAATAGATATTAAGTCGCTTCATCTTGTAATTTGCTTGTAATAAGCGTAAAAATATTCAAGTTACTTAGGTTTTTCATTATACATTTTCTAACGCCAAACTAATTATTACAATGATTTATAATATTTCACCAGCTTGGCACTTATTATCTCAGTACTTCATGATAAGGAAACAGTAAGCTTACCTACTTACTATTAGTTTCATAAGTCGATGAAGGAAGTAAGTATCAAGGAATGATTCCGATCATTATTTTTGATAAGAAACCGGAACGCGTTCATACGTATCATTGTAATGTGCTAAATCTAAAAGATCAAATAATAGCGCTTATGTCTTAAAAATAAAGAAACAAGACATGACCTAGCGGCCTCGTTTTCAGAAATAATTGCATTGGAAGTTTAGGAAGATAAAAGTAACGTGGAACGAAGAAACCAATCATTACATTTGTCCAAAAACAATTGCAATCGGTCGTGGGAAAGTATTGTATAACTTCGGCGGGTATTGTGTTCGTGCTCATCAAATGGTAGGATTAAGTGGGTGGTCATGTAAATCACCACGTCACAGTGACCGCAATGCTCCTACATGTCCGTCGTTCGCGTCATGTTCTTGCGCCGTTAACACATCACAGATCACAGATCACATAATGATTCGGATTGGATCATTCGATACAGGGTAGGTAATCTAAGCATTGACGTTAGTCAAGTTTGAAGATGATAACCATGAGCAAAGGTTGAATTTGATTGCTCGGAGAGTGGTTTTGTTAATTGTAGTGGTAAGATGTTAGTGGTAGGTATTACTAATTATATTGTTTGACTCTATTTTCGTATAACCTAACGCTCCATAATTATGACTGTAAAGCGGCCACAAAACATACATATGTAGTTAAAGTTAGTCGAAAACCACATTACATGACGACTGGCTAAACTATATCGTGGATCTTAAGTATGGTTATGCTAACCTCAAGTGACCGGCATGAAAAAATGGGTATATGT
Source organism: Archips xylosteana (assembly GCA_947563465.1). Taxonomy (NCBI): domain Eukaryota; kingdom Metazoa; phylum Arthropoda; class Insecta; order Lepidoptera; family Tortricidae; genus Archips; species Archips xylosteana. The sequence goes on from OX387344.1 coordinate 7,899,798, forward strand.
ATATCAACGAGGTTGAGAGGTTGTTACGGGTTCGCGTGCCGAGCAAAGAGAGTAATTGATGAGCCGCCCCGTGCCACGTAACGCTTGCGCCACACTTGCCCAATGCGCGATCCCGTCGCCGCGCTGCCCACTGTCTAATGGACATCAAATGCCACGCCGGGCGACGCCATCAGGCCATCACTCATCGCATCAGAATTAATGCAATACCCCGACGCGACCGAAAATATATGAAGCATCAAAATGCCATCTCAATATTTTATAATATCCATCTAACATATTGACGTGTCTAGCCCTCATACGTATAATGTTTATAAATATGTTGATTGTTGACGAGCTGTTTATCTTGTCATTTTACATAATCAACATTTTAGTTGGTAGTCATACGTAGTAATTGAAGCCAATGATACGGTTTTTAGAGTTAATTAATCGCGCTCTATATTCCCCGCGGAGATTTTATAAAGGTCATCGACTTGTGATCTGGCCTTTCAAGTTATTTGTGAAATATTCTTAAACAATAAACTAATTAGTGACAATTGGTTGCTACGCGGCAACAACGTGTGAACACTATGAACCAATGTTCACCACCTCCTTATCGAACATATTTCAGTACAAAATGACAACTTCTTCTATCTATCTATCTTCTATCTATACTATAATAAAACAGTAAAAGTAGAGCTCTGTCTGTCTGTATGTAATAGCAGATCTCCGAAAGTACTGAACGGATTTTCTTGCGGTTTTCGCAGATAGATGAAGTTTAAATTGGAGCAACATATGTATAGGCTTTGTTTCATTAAAATTAGGTCACAATGAATAAAGTTATCGTCGTTAATCTATACTGTTCGGGTATTGTAATCTTTTAATATGAGGGTAAGTCACAATAATACGGTCGGTTGGCGGCAAAAGAGCTTTGACAGTTTGAGGTAAACGAACGTACGGATCACATGTGTTTTGGTGTTTCTTATAACCAAAGTACTGGTTTTTTGGTGATATTATTTCGGTCATCGGGATACTACATTTGAAAATTATTGTGTGTGTGACATTGTGGACTCTGTGTAAACATAACAGCAGCGCCTGAGAAAATTCCCGTAGGATAGGAAAATATCTTTAGTCTAAACTTTGTTGTTTTTTTGTCCGTGGGGTAGAAATAAATGAATTCAACTTCGGGCTTGATTTTAAAAATTCTTTCACTAATAAGTATTACATTACCTAATGCTCCACATACCTAACATGTTTTGTACTAATATAGTAGGTACCTAAGGCACAAAACTTACGAGTCATACAAAACCATAATTATAAATGCTATACTAAAGCAGGCATCGGCAAACCGCAGTTTGCGTGGGGTATGTAAAAGATTTAGTTTTTTTTTGCCAAAATGTTGAAGAAACCGGCCAAGTGCGAGTCGGACTCGCGCACGAAGGGTCCCATACCATTATCTATAAAAACGGCAAAAAAACATGTTTTTGTATGGGAGCCCCCCTTAAGTAGGTATTTGTTTTGTTTTAATGTAATAATTTATTTTTAAAGTGAATGTGTATAACTAAATATTCCGTGAATAAGTATTTCAAGCCTCTACCTGTTGCCGTTATCAACATCAAGCAACAAAAAAGGATAGATTTGTTGAAATTCCCTCGGGATAGGGAATTAACGGGATTTATTATATTCACTTAGTAATACCAATGATGATGAGACGATGGATTTTAGGATGTTGCTGTTGCCGGATTTTTGTTTTATTCGATGAAAGAAATGAAGAAGCTTTACTGCGCGGACGAAGTCGCGGGCACCAGCTAGTCTAAAATAAATTGGTTTGTGAAAGAACGAGAATAACACTCTATTATTTTTGACGACTCATTAGCTAGGTAATTTGTTTACACAATCAATAGTGAATGAAGCCATAGTAGCTAATATACATAAATTAAAAGTATATAAAATATTTAATAGCTTCTCTGGGTGATAGAATAATACTAAAACGAAAGAAGATTAAATATTTATACTATTTATGTTTACAATAGATTGCTTTAAATTATTGTAGCCATATCCTCAGGGACAGATTTAATAGGTACGTACTTATAAAATTTCCATAGAGCAACGAATTTCGGAAGATTCGCAAACTTACTTAAAACTTGATTTGAAATGCGACTCTATATTATTAGGTACAATTAATAAGCCAAAGTACTTTGTTATTCAAAGTAAAACAAGAAGAATGCCATTATAATGTTTTTTGATGAATATTAAACACGACTAGAAACATAACCACTTACTCGGCTTAATTAACTCCTATCGCGATCCCCCAGCGCGCATTAGACATTAATTTACACACTATTATTTGTTATTTTAAATTATAGTTAAGTATTATAATCGTATAATAGTTGCAGGATTTCCTAACTGAATTAGATTCTCTCAAATTACTCAAGTAACTTGGGGAAATCCTGCAGTTAATTGTAGATGGATATATACATACATATAAACCAGGTATTATATAATAATATGTATATTTGTATTTGTGTCATTTCATAAGCTACTAGCTATAACCTGCGGTCTCGCACACGTAAAACATTTCTCGAAAACACACACACACACACACACACACACACACACACACACACACACACACACACACACACACACACACACACACACGTAGACATGCATATACTAACAAACTCTCTTCTAATATTAGTAGAGTAATTTCTCTGGATTTAACATCATATGATTTGGATAGTCAACTTGCATAGGTATTTTTTACAATAAATTCGATTTGCTTCGTAGAAGTCCTACAGCTCAGCTAAACAAAGTGAGCTTACAGGCTTTTGTTTGCGGTAGATACTTGATTATTGCATTATCATTGGGACTATACGAGTACCAAATTTCAAATTAATCAGACCAAAAGAACTAGGTTAACATTGACTTCCAAGATTTGATTACCTTATTTGTTAGTTATATAGTTACAAGTGAAGCAAATACAAGAGAGGTTAAAAATACGACTGTATCCGTGTAACTGATGAATGATCGCTACGACCTTATGATATTTTGATAGATGAGCGAAATTCCTTTCCAGTACATTCCCATTATCAACTTCAGACGATAATTATCATTTCACAATCGATAATAACTTCTGTTAATTTTTCTCTATGCTCGTAATCTAGTGTATGCGTTGGAGTTCAATGACATATAATCTGAAAACGTCTGGTTGTATTGTCTTTGGAGTTTTCTCGAACGAATAATATCGTTGATAGTACAGGTAGGTAACCTGGTAATAAAACAGTTGGTATTAAAGACACATATGTTAGTAAACAGTTATTGCCCTTTTATTGAATCTTAGCTTACTACTCTACTTACATACGGTTTGATTATCTAAACTTACGTACGTTCTTTATTCACATTTGTTTTTGCTAAATCTCATTTTTAATACAAGTTTTTGCTGACGGTACTTTTAGCTGACCGTACTTGCAATTTCCTCGAAACAACATATTCATATATCAATTAGAATTAAATTCGCAAAATTTGAAGTCAACATCTTGCGGACGTCGTATCGCGAAGTGGTTAAAATCGCACCCAAATGATGTCAAGCTTTGCCACTTTTATGACAAGCGAGTAGCGTTGTGAAGTAGCCGAAGTAAGCCCCCGCTGTCTTAATTAACAGCTCGTCTAATAAACGTTACTAATCAATTGAATTTGAAATGAGAGTAAAATCTATGTCATGATGAGACCACTATTAAAACACAACCGATTCATTTAATTGTTTTATTTCTGCAATAGAATTCCAGTGTTTATAAATGAAAGCACTGATAGACAACCAGTGAGAGATAAAGTACTTATTTGTTACCCTCAATTAAGTTCAATTTAAATGCTTTCGATAATTTAAAGCATACTAAGACTTGATTACGATTTTGTCATGAACTAGTCATCTTATTAAACAATTTTTCATCACACTTGCTCGTCAATGGGGTTATTCCATGCTTGTATACTAAATAACAATGGCTTAAATTGTTCTTAAGGGAGTTATAGATTTACGTACAGTTTTTCTACCCAAGGGAGTTCTAACTTTAGTTTTAAAATTTGCAATCAAGTAATTTCAGACTAAGGAGGTTTCAAGTCAGCCAACGTTTTATTTATTATCTTTAAAACTTAGCTATAACCCAAATTTTACAACACAAAATTTATCTACGCTTCATGAAAATTCGTTATTTTTATATTTTAAATTTATATCAAATAGTTTTGCAATAATTTTAGTAAAAATATTTTTTTAAACATGTTGGCAGAATCTGGCCGTATGACCTTTCGAATTCTAAACTAAACACAGTTTACATTATCTATGGTAGGTGACTCAAAAAAAGTGGCAATCTGTATTGGCGGGTAGCCATTATTTTATTCAATTTAAGTGTTTAGAGACAAATTCATTTTATTTTTGGATTTTTTTTCTCGCAATGTGATGAAAATCATTGTGTGTATCACGGGCAGTAAGGGGATTACAAACTTGACTCATTAAAAGCCCTCCGCCTTCGGCTTCGGGCTTCTAATAGACTCTCGTTAGTAATCCCCTACTTACGGCCCTAGATGCACAATGTACTATTTCGTTACAGTTCAACCTTACTAGTGTTTATTTTAAACTACTAGGTACTTCTTTAAGCTAACATCTATTAAAAGTAATAAATGACATGTTGTTTAAAGTAGGTTCGGATTCTCGATATATTTCTGTGGTTCGTATTGAATAGTAACATAAAACGAGTCGAAACTTCCAGGATTGAAATCTCCAATTTGACGGTCCCATATTCAATGTATCTACTACGTGGTATTTAAACTTTTTACTCATTTAGCAACAAAGTTCATTAATGTACATTTCGCTCAATTAATTACTTGTTAGACCTTTTTGCTTCAAATATAAATTTGCTTAAACAATAAAGGTGTATATCAAATATTATCTACATACTTATTGATCGTAACGCTGCACGATCTTTTACAATTGCAATCGAAGTAAATGGAATCCAATTGAGCTCAAAAACAGAAGTTAACACATATTTGTAGAATGTAACATAGTATTAAGTCACGTTTCGCATGACCTAGGATTTGAAGAGTTCGCTAAACAAACATACTATCTACCTACACACTACACTAAAGTAGTACACACATTATAATCATCATACAAAGTACCACCAAAACAGAAGGTAGCATGGCAAGTTACGAAATGATACACACATGCTGGATTTATTATGCAGGATAATGTATAAATATATAAAATGAAAATAAATATTACGGAACAATTGACACCAATAAAATTGACCTAGTCCTTCAACAAAGCAAACGTCAACTAAGCAAAGCTAGTACTATGCAACTAAATAGGCAACGGATAAAGAACTTATACTAATAAACATATAAGTATGACTGGGTAACCACTTGGTACCTATTTTGTTTCTTTAACCGCTTGGTTAGAGATCCTAACTATGAAGGAGGTCCCGGATTTGATCCACGGTCGGGGCAGAATTTGTATAAATAATGCGAATGTTTGATCTCGAGTCTTGGACGTTTAAAATGTCTTGGTATGTACATAATATATGTAAGTATAGTTGAAGTTACGAATACAATTACTAGTCTGCTTATGTGAAATCTTAATGCTACGTGAAATAGAGTAGGCCTATTTTATTAGCGTCAGGCTTGTCGTCTGTTGCCCTTCAACTCTTCACTGCAATAGGTGAATATTGCACTTTGGAGGCACCAAGTTAAAGTTTACAATAGACGTTTCAGTGCTATATTAAGGAATGAGGTGTGTCGTAAGTGTATGAAGGCGCGATCTCCCACGACCAGGGCGGCGCAGCCTCACTGAACTTTGACTGACCTCTAGTTAACTCATTAAGGCTAATAATTTGGGAGGATTTGTTCTAAAAACTTAATGAAAATGTAAAGTTTAATTATTATTCTTGTATTTCGTTTACTTCGGGTAAAATAACTAGGCTCTTCATAGCATTGGCAAGTTATTTATTTATATTCAACACTGAACTGTGCCTTTGAAGCACGAACCGGAGACAACAATTAAATTCACAATGATATTCGATCTGAAGATTATGCTGCGTTATGTTTTGAATTTATCCGACAAAAACTTTATTAAATATCAAGGTTCAGCAAGTCACGGCATTGGCTGGTTTACTCAGAATTGCCATGAAGTCATAAAGTTACGGATTGACGTTAAATTAAATATTAATAGTCATCCGGCAGGACCTTGAATCCTAGATGGAAGTTTTACGACCGTCAATGTCTTTAGTCCCGTTCTCTCCGCAAAGGTTCCACCAACAGATTATGTTTGAGAAGTTTATCAAGAGTATTGCGACATGCGCGTGACCCGCCTGATTCGGAGGCACCCTTTGAATCGCCGCGATTCGCTACGGGGATTAAAAAGCAGTGCCATACATCACGAGAACCGTGAGGACATTTGCGAAACCATCTCGCGAACTAAGCATGTTACAAGAGTACAAAGATATCGAAATGCAAAGAAACATGCTGATTTTAATTTAAATGCACGGTTAACTCATAAATACAGCCTAAATTTTCATATAAATAATGACAAAAATTACTTATTGGTTTCGATTCGCTTCAAAAAATATATTCAAACGGTCATTCTCGGTTTTTATAAGTAGCAAAAGCATAAAATTGTACCTTTATTACATTCGTTTCAGTTGCGGAAAACAAACAAAAAAATCTTGTTAAGCTTGGATTATTTTGCCCAACTACGCGGATTGTTTTCACTCACCAATCAATTGACATACACGGTAGAATTTGTCCTAACAACCTACTTTCATCTCTTACGAATTTTTACAACCGATTCAAAATCTGGTTTACGTGAACTTTGAAATCGCACCTCTAAGTTGCAGATGAAACAAATCTTTAGCGTCTGTTGAAATGCTCGTAAATCAAGTGTGAGAATGAACCGCTGAGCATACGACGCCGCAACGTGTTATTATCCTTGCATGAAATGGATTCTTAAACCGACCTGTAAATTATCTCCATTGAGCCAGATGATATAAGATATAAGTATGTAATTTTGAAGCGCAACTATTACTTAAGTGATATGCCAAGCGTTTTGGTGTCGAGATAAATAATGCCTGTCTATGTTGAAGTCTATTCACAATAAACAATGAGCAGATGCAATAAGCTGTAAATTTTATACATACTTTAGCTGATAAAATACCTACATACGATTGGGAGCGGCATGTGCTTGGCTTGTTAAGGATTGAAACACCAACATCAAAATCATACAAAAAAAAGAAACCTACATACGAGATAAACGTAAACCGGATCTACATCATACAAGTCAACAAACTATTTAATTTTCGGAGTTGACGTAAAATCATTTAAAACGAAGCGAGAGATTACGTCCCACCCCGCGTCTTCTCTGTCATTGAGCGTTTCGCCCCTAGTAACAAGTAAGTGTGAACAGCTCACTAACGCATGATTTTTGAGTAGAATGTTCTATGCGCATGCATTAATTACTTTTATTGTAGGTATTGATGCAATACCCATTTTGTACGAGCAAAGTGGCATTGACGTGGCATTATACTCGTCAACGTCTCGTGATAAGATTTAATGACGTGGTCTACGGTTCGTTTCCAGTGCTATCGAGGAAATGTTCTGACCCTAAATGGAATTTTCCACCTCTCTATGTCATATTACCATTAGTGGCTACATTGAAGTGATTGTAGTCAGCTACACTGACATTGTTTTCCGGTTAATGATTGTTCAGGAAAAGTCGATAATTGCCATTCAAACCACCTCACCTAACACAACAATATAACACAGGTGATTCTTCAAATGAGCACGGTTCTGAATATCAAAAGTTAGTATATTAAATATCGAAAAGGTTTTATTTGAAACCGCCAACTTAACAGGATTGCTTAAAATGGCATTGTATAGGTTAGGTTAGTTTTTATAAAAATCTTAGAAAAAATACGGTTTCAGAAAAAAAATATTTTTAATATTATTAATTTATTATTACATTCGCTATATTAACTTTCGATATTCAGATTTTTCAGATTTTTATGATTTTGAATTTCTAAATCGACTTTCTTTTGCAAATCGACGGTTCCGGTCACCTAAATTTACCTTTATAGCCAAAACGTGGCAAGAACCTTCAGTTACAAAAATAATTGCCAACAAAAAGACGATGTTCTTGGGGTACCTAATGAATGAATTAAAAATCATGTCCGTCACCATTAATAAGGACAGGATTATAAAAAGGACACTTGTAAAAAATACAAGCAATAAATTACTTTATACGACCATTGTACTTATCTAATCAAGAACTGAAAATCTGTATACCTACTTAAGTAATATTAATTTGACTTCGGCACAAATTATTTAAATTTCTGAACGCGCAGTAACGCACCGTGTAATTGCTTTTCAAGGAAGACGTAATGGTACAGACGAAATATGCAAAGCTGTCATCCTAAAACAAATGAAAGTCCTATTGTTACCCATATCGTTCGGTTGCATCTGGCAAAACATTTGCATGTGTGAAAGTAGGTTGGTAACCACAGAACAATAAACTGAGTAGGCAGAGGTGTATGACTTCGAGCAGGTGAAATATTACGTGTCAGATATAACGAAGCGGATATCTGGTCTCCATAATAAATGACATTAATTAAGATTGAACGATGAGAAGCATCTCTGGTATTTTGATCAATATCAATTCAATAGAATCAATTTGATCAATGAAAGCATGCTCGTATGTCGTGGAATGATTACAAAGAGGCGGAGATTTTTTGAAGCGGTGTCGTCTGTTGTATTTTGCCATAGGTCTTGACCCCAGGACCTGTTTGCTCGCAATGGATAGAAATCAGAAAGTTTTTTTCAGTGTTTCACAAGAATTCTGGTAATTTAAGAGTCGATGGAGAGCGTCCCAAATTGATTGTTGACGCTCCGAGGCACGGTGCTACGCGCTTTAATTCCTCGATAGGGTCCTATTATAATCTTTGTAGTGTATCGTAACTTTATATCTGTTAATGTCAGCTGCAACACCGATGTCGTTAGGTTTTATACAATTGAGAGAGATTACATGCATCGCAAGGATGTCAACATATTCAAAAACGATTTGAGTTTTGTTTGACGTTTTTAGTTGCATGCTGTTCTGCAATCACCATGCTTATTTTGTAATATACTACCTACATATGAAAAGCACAAAATTATTAGGAAACTAACCAAATGCATTTTGGATTTTTATTGTAAACCAGTGAACTCTTCAGGCTTGGCTTAAGTAGGAACAGCCCTATACAATTGAGAGAGATTACATGCATCGCAAGGATGTCAACATATTCAAAAACGATTTGAGTTTTGTTTGACGTTTTTAGTTGCATGCTGTTCTGCAATCACCATGCTTATTTTGTAATATACTACCTACATATGAAAAGCACAAAATTATTAGGAAACTAACCAAATGCATTTTGGATTTTTATTGTAAACCAGTGAACTCTTCAGGCTTGGCTTAAGTAGGAACAGCCCAAGAACCGTTACAATGCCAATAGATATTTTAATATTTGTGAATATTAATCGTCAATAATGGTGCTAAATTGAGTAAATATTCGTCCCTGTAGAAGAAATATTATGGAAATTAGGCAAGATTGTTATTTATGCTAATAATCGAACACCATTATAACCTTGAGCCATGCAATCCGCGAGGGTGGGGAAACAATCGGCACGTGTAGATCGCAGCAACAATATGAATGCCATGATGTGGCATTTGTGTCCCACCCCGAAGGGTCGCTCTCGGCTCACGAAACAAGCCCGCTCACCTCATTTACCGTCGCTTTATCGTGATATGTCTGAAACTTTATAATTTTACTAGATCTATAGAGGTTACCATCCTTGTATATATTAAGATCGTTTGATTATTTTTGTTAATTAAATGAAGGGTATTAATATTACCTATAAATAATCTGATGGCACCTAATAATACGGCGCAATATTATCCTGATAGATACTTACCTAATTACAATGTAATCGAGCAGTCTGGCCACACGAAAGTCGTTATCAGAATAATCAGAACACAGCAAATATAATTCATATCTAGTGGCCCACTGGTGGAGTATGTGACGGAAAGTTACAGGGATCTGATACCGTGATAAGAAAATTAATTCTTATCTAGACTGTATTGTATAGTAACTCAATATCACGCGAATGTGCTGCTATCGCAAATGATCTGTTTAATTAATATTATTGAGTCGGATGTTACTTTTCGGAGGTTCATCCGGAACAAAAGCATAACCTTGCTACTCCGCGGCCACGGCCACGTCATTGATTAATTTATTAAATAATAGATGGGGCCCGCATTTTTATCCTGTGGACTTCACTTTCAAGAAAGTGACGAAATTGAAGTTTTTCTTAAAAGAACTACCTACAATACAGTAATAACCAAAGTAATCTAGGTATCAACGTTTCTAATAAGTACCCCCCGCTGGAATAGTTTTTCTCAAGTGCCTACCTTTTTCTCTCTCTATTGTTTTATTGTAAATATATAACTAATTACTGCTATTAAAAAGTCTCATGTTAATGACACGTATAGGTTTTGAAGTGGAAAGAGTAACCCTAATTACATTCCAGTTAGTTTACTTCTATCTAGAATTTATCTGCAAAAAGCTTAAAGTTGAAAGTTACTTAAAAACTTAATTTTGTACCTACCGAATATTGTTTCAAATATAATTCGCACTCTACTGCCCATTCTTTGGTCTTCACTACGCTAAAGAAATTTAGGTCACATCTGTCGTCTTGCGTCCTATCAAGGTCCCAATAATGATGGTTGACACAAAATTTTAATATTCGCAAAACATTAAGCCGATGCCCATGACAGTCAGCAGGTGTTGCATAATAATTATAAGTGCATTAAGCGCACGTAATCGCAAGGGCCAGGTCTAATGCTGACCTCTAGTGCGATGCACCTTGATTCCACTTCTGAAGTCATTCGATATCATCCAAGCTATAAAGCAGAGTAGGTATATTATATTAAAGCATAGTTAGAGTGATCCATAGTTAAAGCTGCATATACTAAGCCTTACGCAAAATGTGCAGTGCGTAACAATAACAGTGAAACACCTTAAGAATTTAGTTTGCAGGCCTAACAAGGAAAAGTACTATATCCCGTCACGCGTCCACCATACTAAAATTAGTCCCTAACTTTTTTGTGCGGGATATGTCCTAGAGACTTCAGTAGTCTAAAAAGTTAGGGACTAACGTAGTCCCTAGGACGCGTGACGGGATATTAATAATTTTGTGACGATTGACACCAATTGACTTAGTCCCAAACTAAACAAAGCATGTACTTACAAAGATATACAAATTTCCTCTAAGAAAATTTCGTTTTACAAAAACTATCGAACGATATTCGTGGAATGGTAGCATACAAAATCATGGGCATTAATAAAATTGTTTTTTTTTTCTATTTTCCCCTTTATTTTAATTTAAACTACTTAGTAAGTATATTATTATACTAGAAGAAATATTATCCTGATCCGATAAATGCAATTTTAATAAAGTGTTTTCAACCCCCGACGTAAAAACGACGGGGCGTTATAAGTTTCACGTGTCTGTAAAATTGTTTGCTGTCATATTTGACCAGTTCGATTCCCGATTGAGGCAAGTGAAAGTGACTCGTCCTTGTTTTTCCACACTGTATGTGTATCACACTGGAGTTTCTATAGACTGTAACTTTCTTGTAACCCCAGTAATTTAGCAATAAAAACGCTCTAAACGTTTTTAGATACAAATTACACTTAGGTAAAAATTTCCCCGTATTCATTTAAAATTTACTGAATAATGACATAGTGGGCGAAGTCACGTAGCGCTACATTTTATGCAGTGTGTTTCATTTGTTTCATATGTCTATGAACAGCTAGAGTAAGTGTACCAGTGAATAACATAAGGAAATTTTCGACTTTGAAAATTAATTTTAGGCAGTTGGGCACAGTTTATTTAAAATATTACTTTTTGTATAGCACAACCAACTACTCTAGGTGGCTAACATCATCATTATTCAACAGTACTACTGCAGAGTTTGAAGATATATCACTATTTAAGTGAAAAAATGGAAAATCACCAGGGAATGAACGCAAAATTCTAATGAATGAACAAAATGAAACCAGTGAATGAACAACTTTGAATATGATGTTTTGTTATACTATAAATATATAAAAGCGAAGTTATATTAACACATCTACCTAGATAGGTATATATTTTATGAATTATTAAATTGGAATATATACCGACGCAGCTCGGTGTCGAGGTCGACGACATCTGCGCTTCTGTTTGAAGACGTAGCACGATCTGTGCCTATAAACTCGAGTAGTTAAAGTAAGTAGATAACAACATGTTTTTTGAAATAGAGCAGGTTCACGTCAAACGAATAGCAAGCCAAGCAACCTCCCAGTCTAATGTTTAACGTAAGCAAATAAATATGTCAAGTTCTATTGATCGTTACAATATTTTATCTGCGAGTATATCTACTAAAAATAAAAGGTGTCATGTCTCAAAGCGCCTCGCTATTAGGTGGCTATAATTAATTTTAATTAATTACCATAATTATTCCGGATATTCATATATGATTAATGTTATTGTAAATTTATTATATTAAATTATTGCGTAATTATTGCTTATTGTATTACATACAAAGAGCATCTGATGAAGCTGTCACAGAAACTCGCAACGCGGAACAACCTTATTCACAGACTTTGTGGCACGAGTTGGGGAGCATCTGCCGAATGCCTTCGGACATCGAACTTGGCCCTTGTGTATTCAACTGCGGAATACTGCGCACCGGTTTGGCTCAGAAGTTCTCATACGAGCAAAGTGGACGTCAAACTCAACGAAACGATGCGTTGCGTCTCTGGGACTATTAGATCGACACCCGCCCACTGGCTGCCGACATTAAGCCATATAGCTCCGCCGCCCCTTCGCCTAAGTCAGGCCCTGAAGAAGGAAGCCACCAAGATCACCGGTAACCCAGATTTGCCAGCTCACAATGAGTTTTTCCATCCACCTCCACAGCGACTTAAGTCCCGAAATCCCCCGTGTGTCGCAGCCCAAAGCCTTAAAGAGTTCAACCTTATGGATTGCTGGAAAAAACAATGGGCCGTGGACAAGACAGGAGGAAGTGCTCAGGCCATTGATCCAACAGCCAAACCAAGAGGATTCGACCTTCCCCGAAATCTCTGGTGCCGTCTTAACAGACTACGAACTAAGCACGCCCGTTGTAATTATCACCTACACAAGTGGGGGTGGAGGGATTCTCCGCTCTGTGAGTGCGGGGAAGAGGAGCAGACAGTGGAGCACATCATCCGACGCTGCCCTCTTCACTCCTACCCTGGACCTGCCGAAGACCTGGATGCACTGACGCCTGATGCAGTCGCATGGCTTAGCAATTTAAGTGTTTTACTCTAATGCCTCTATATATTAATTATGCCATACGATTAAATAATTAAATTATTTTCACTTGGAAAAACACATTCTTATCATCCGTTGTCGAATGCACTTAAGAGTTTGGAATAAAAATGTCACGTACACAGTTCGTGTACTTGTTGTTTGTAGCTATCTGGATATTCTAGAAAGTGACTATTTGATATGATAGAAAAAGAAGTCGATAAACGACGGGTCATCATCATTAAATAGATGGCCTCAAGTCACGCTCTTGCACTTGGAGTCCGTTAATGTACGTAGGCGGAAGGCCATGTTATGATATCGCAAACCCTATAGGCTTTGACACTCCTTTTATAAAATATTAGGAATTTGCGAGTTGCCATGAAGTTTTTCTAATTGGTTTACTTATTCTAGGACAATAAGCTGCAAACTCTTTTATGATTTGTACAATTGACTTATTTGTCGAGTATTCAAAATACCAACATCTGGAAATGCACAGTCAGCTGCAGAGAAAACGTAGCCGGGGGGGGGGGGGACTGTAGCGGCGGTAACCAACTAACTATAGAGCAGCTCATAAGCTATGTATTGTATTGAGTTTCAAAGATTACTAGATATTGGCAACTTTATACAAATCTTTGTTGATTTACTTGAAACTTGTAATAAGGTCAGATACTCAAGGAGAAATACTTATGAGCTGCTCTATCAGGTCTCTTAGTATTGGTGTGGATTTTAGGGACAGCCAGTAGGTAGATACATCAGTATGCTTAGGATTAAGTATACCGATAGAAACAAGATTTTGATTTTTCTGAGTCATGCAAAGTATTTCCAATAATTTGAAGTAAAATAATATCGTACTTAAACACGTACAAAAGGTCCCACTAAAGAGCTTAAACGCCTACGCTTAGATACAATCTGACTACTTACTTAACTTGATTACCGGCTTAATATAAAACATTGCGGCACGTGTGTATTTGAGGCACGACTGATTATAATTTCAATGAAAAACCGTATAGCAGTAATTCATCAAATTCTTTGTTGGCAGGATGTTATTCGGTGTACCTGATCATTAAAATTTTCCATGCGAATAATAATTGAAATTACCGTTTCGAACGAATGAATTATTTTTATTGTCTACGCTGTATTTAAAGATTCGGTTTGGACTTTGTTAAAGGCGCGAGCAATTTATGTTGCGACATCCTCGATTTAGTACTCGTACTTGCAGATTTAAAGTTCTAGCTGCGTGAAGTTAGTGCCAAGAGTATGCAATGTTACTTAAGACCAAGTACGCGTATGTTTAGCTCTTGCCAAGACGTTTGCGAATAATTTTTAAGGCCATTGTATTTGTGTAAACAATCGGTAGTTCAGTCGAGTCGCACTACAGATCGTCTTCATGCACGAATGTGCGTAATGTATTTAGGTACAATATGTGTCAAACGAGTGTGAATGCTGATCGGTGGCAGTGAGCTTATCAGGGTGCTATTCAGGTTGCTTGCGCAATGCAGCTATTGTGTGCTGCATTAGGGCTGCTGAAACTTACGTCCTTACAATCTTTTCATTCGCAAAATCTGTTAAGTTTTTCCTTATTCAAGTTTGATATTAACCTTTAAAATGCTTCTTGGCTTATTAAGACATGACCTTACTTTTTGGAAAGATGAGTTTAGAGTTTGCCAATCCGGTTTATGTTTAATTTATTGGTGTCACTAACTGTGGGCAGCCCTGCGGGTGGCGCCCGCGCACCGGGCGACACCTCGGCGGCGGGACCGCCCCGCTCGTGTTTGTATCAGGTATGCGTATCAATCGGGGGCCTTGACCTGTCCGTCATCTCGACATGATGACTTGTCATTTAGAAGGCCGGTGAGAACGCGCATTCTACGATGATGCACTGCAATTTTTAGCGCCAATTTTAAGGTGCGGAGTTTTTCAGTTTTGATCGATTGGACAAACAAATGTGTTTTTTAAGATCCGGTTGTTCAATTGCGACAAGTGATTGCATTGCTAACGAGTCGTGAAATGTGTGTGAAGTATTTGGCAACTTCACACAATTACCATGATTGTGTTAAAGATTTTTTTTTTTATTGGAGGTAGCTGCGAGTGCGAAGGTAAGCGTGTCAGACGTTAAGTAGGCAAACTTCAAAAATAAGAGAAATGCTGTTAGAAAGCCCTGAGCGGTCTGCTGCTGCTACGTAACGCTTTGTTTGATAAAGTTGTATAATTTTTGTAACCGCTATGTAGTCTGTATCAAATAGGCCACAGCGACCATTATTAAGAAAAAAAATTACCAATTTGTTTGGAAAGTTCATAATCACCTTTTTACACCTTTCCTCTCTAAACTTAATGATTATAATCTATTGTGATGGTTGATTTTTCTGTTTTATAATCGAACCGATTCATGCGGTGAACTTTTTGAAAGTGTTGATTTAGATAACTTTACTTTTTGTCATTTAAATTACTGACAGTGGAAGGGTAGATTGTGAACTATAGGTAAATCTTAGATATATATTTTAATTCGACCCGTATCTGATTGAACCCACGTGCCTTATCTGTGTTATTATGTTCGCAGCACGCATTTCGCGCGTGAATCTACATCAGACCGAATATAATTCATGATAAGAAAGTTCTAGCAAGTACACATTAAATTAATAAGAAAGTGACTTGGGGGAAACAAACAATTGTATGACATAATAAAAAAATTAAAATAGCTGCTGGTAGGTTTTTGAGATAAGAGATTTATATTTGGCAAAAACATCTCATAAAGAGCTGTTAATGTTTGTTGATATTGTTGAACTGAACTGAGTTTGTCATGTACAGATAAGTTTTTTATCTGTTAAGAAGTATTTTGATTCGTAAAATAACAAATTTAATAGAGCTCGATGTATGTATGTAGGTATTCGCAGGCGTTGTTCACGTAACTCACTGGCTCATCTCTTACCCGTGTATGTTTGATAGATTTCATATCTTCTAATTCCATTTAGGTCTGAAATATACCGCGGGAAAAGTCGTACGTGCCTGATCAAGTAATTCAATAATCCGCACTGATCCATGGCGAATGAAAGCAGACGAAGGGCTCGTTGTAGTTGGCGAGCGAAGCAAGCTCTACGAGCCATAGCAAAATAATATGTAAGGTAAACGTACCGATGCTCGACCCCTCAACGCCCAGAGTGCTTAGTATAAGTTTTTACTTCACCAAATACTTCTCGATCGCGTTTACGTAAAAATTTCAATTCTATGGAAACATGGACGCGCGCGCGCGGAGGCGCTGTCCATGTTTCCCTAGTAATTGATTTTTTTACGTAAACGCGATCGAGAAGTATTTAGGTGAAGTTAAACTTATACTAAGCATACAGTAGATGACACCCATCTGTCACCTCTCTTACTGTGACATAAGGTTGAAGGTGCCAGTATAGCACAGGGACGTTTACCTTATTACTCAGACTTATATAGAGGCTACACTTTCATTCTCCAACTATAACTAACTAACTTTAACTATAAGTCCCTAGCCATGAGACGTATTATCGAACTATTTGATTCCTAACTCATAGTTAAACATTTCACAGTATTTTAATTTTTTTTTCTCTTCGTAATGCAATGCGATGTCACTATGACTCTTTTTGTGAAAAGGTCCCATTGTGGGTCAAGCTTAAATTACCGAGCGGTTGGTAATAATATCTTACACCAATTACGCAGACCTTGGCAAACAGCTATCATATGAGTATCATCAGATGGGTACGTGTTATCAAGGTAAATAAGCAGGCAACCTTTTTCTTTACAATGCAAACATACTCGCGTGTATTGTATTGTGAACTGTTTACTTGGCCGATTTCCTTGTTCAAAAGAAATTAATAATGTTTGTAATCACTGTGTTGAATTCGTTGCTAGGTTGGGCGTGATAACCTAGTTCTTGTCGATTTTGACAAACTTAGCAGTGGTAACATTGTACCCTCGAAAGGGTCATACATTTTAGGACAATACAATACAATACAAATATTCTTTATTGAGCACCAAAAAAAAAGTACAGAAAAAATAATAATAACAATAAAAAATCAGGCAGACAATAGGACGTCATATGATCGTCTGTATCTACGGCGCGCCAACTCAACGAGGTAATACTGTACTGTATGAGAACGCCTATAGAATACCCTACCGTTTTACTACGACTGACTTATGGTGTTAGAATATTTGTATTGTTTAATAGACTGTAACTCTTGAAATACCCCATTGTTAATATTGATCATCCACAAGCATCGTGACCGTGTTGACTAGGTGGTACTCCCTGCGTCGTTTTATCGCTGTCTGCTAGATTACTAAACTAAATATATTACTGATAACATTAATTGATGTATTGAACTCACTTGCGATTGCCTTCAGTATCAGCAAGTGCTGTCAGTAACGACATCTATTGTCGCAGATGGGAAACAAACTATCGCGAGCGTAACAACTTAACCTTTTCAACGCCAACGACACATATAGGTGTCACAAAGTACATTGTCAAAGTGATCTTGACACAATGACATAAGATTCAAAGCAGGTTTACGTTTTGTCGAGGCTTGGCGTAGAAAGGTAGAGGCGATTTAGCGACCACATTCATTGATTTGGAGATTCAACCTTATTGTTTTAGTAATAAGTGGAATTATATATTCATTGAAGAAAAAAAAAACATATAGTTAAAGGTGTAAATACAAGACTAAAAATACTATTAAATTAAAATAACTAAAACTAAACCTAATTAAAAAAGAGAGGTGGGCCTCTTGGCATGGTGCCCATCACGCAGGCAGCATTCCCGCGCTGAACTGCGATTGCGATTCATTGCGCGAGAAAGCTGCCGGCGCGAGGGTTACCTGTTGCCTTTAGTAATTAGTTATAATATCCTTTGCAATTATTGAAAATACTACTAGCTTTAAAAATATCCTTTGTCAGGTATGTATTCGATAGCTGCTTTTGATTCTGTGGCAGGTTATGGTTAAAATTGATTGTCGATTCTGAGAATGGTGAAAAAATTGTGTGATTGCAGTGTAAGTAGCTAAAATATTTAAATTAAATAATTTAAACAGTATATTTCATACTTAATACAAACTGAAACATGGATGCACAGAAAAAACACCAGAAAAAAGGCCAGCGCTGGGAATCGAACCCAGGTCCTCAGCATTCCGTGCTGCGTGCTATTCCCCTACACCACCACTGGTCAGGAGTATAGACACAAATTTTTCCTATACATCACACATCTCAGACTGCTAAATAAAAAAATGAATTTGAAAATATAAAAAATACAAAAAGATACTTCATACCAAACTTGTTAATGGGCATTTTTATTTTTTCTTGTACCTTTTGACTTTTTTTTCATTTCGGAAAGTTTTATGTGATTTCTACTCAGAATCACGAGCTCTTTCGATCCTACTAGGAGAAAAAAAGTGTCCAAAGTTTTTTTTCCCGTTCCGTTACCATTTTTCATAGACTTTATATATATGACCGTAACGGAATGGAGGAATCGAAAATTGTATGAAAGTTGTGGGACACTTTTTTTCTCCTAGTAGGATCGAAAGAGCTCGTGATTCTGAGCAGAAATCACATAAAACTTTCCGAATTTAAAAAAAAGTCAAAAGGTACAAGAAAAAATAAAAATGCCCTAATTTAACCAGTGTTGAATTACTTGAATTTAGGGTACTTCACTAATATATAAAAAACTCATGTCACGGTGTTTGTTATCGAACTCTTCCAAAACGGCTTGACCGCTTTTTATGAAATTGTTTGTCTATATTTATTAGGTCTGAGAATAGGTCTTAGGCTATTTTTATAACCCTATTCTTCGAAGATGGATTTGCGGGCAACAGCTAGTCACTCTATAATATACTTATTTAGTGTTAGACTGCAACTTTGTAAGGCAAAATTAATGTTACAAGGTTATCTTTTGATGTATACTTTGTGTGCTTCTTGTAATCGACGTATAATAAATATACATGCGCAATCTAACAGAAAACTGCGTGTTGACATTTCGTTCATAGCATGTATTCACAAAGGAGCAATAGATTGGTTCATTGTTCAAATGCTAATCGAAACACACAACTATATGCGAGACACAGTTTGGATTTAGAAGTTATCTTTTGATCATCTTATGAAAATTCGTGTTTTCTTGCTTATTGTGGCTTGTAATCGCAGTGTACAATTCCTTTATGCTGTTGTATTAAACACAAAAAAACGCAAATGAACACAATTTTAAAAACTGGATCATTATTTCTCTTTGTTTTTACCTACTTACATATTTTATTTCGTAACAGTTAAAGAATTCTAATTTAAAATGGGCTTCTCGTTAATGGTAATTGGATGTTGTAAATAAATAAACAAATTTATGATCTGTTATAAATAAAACAGTTCATCTGCATAAAAATTAGTCCGGTAGTGGTTATCCTTGATCAACAAATAATGGTTTTATTCCATTGAAATATTTTCACATTAATCAAGTTCATGATAAATTAATAATCAAACAATTATCAACTATGTACTAGATGTTTTAATTGTTATTATATGTCGTAGATCCTATAAAACTATTTAACTTTTTATTTAACTTTTTTTTTTATATTTTTATTCTCGATTATAGTATGTAAGCAAAAAGTGTGAACGCCTGTAAAGGTAAGAGTTTAGTGAGATTTATGATAAGAATGCATTATTGAACACCTATGTTACTGTACCTAAATTCTTCACAATATTAAATAAATAAATAAATAAATAAATAAATAATATTAATGTTTAGTATTTCGGCTAACTATTTTTTATTTTATCTTGGCTCATTTTTACAAGTCGAAAAATACAATAAAATAAGTTTTCGATCATCGTCATCATTTCAGCCGAAAGACGTCCTAAAAAGCTACCCCTGAAGTTTTCGATACAAACATGTTTAAATAACGTTATCTAACTAATTAGCACTAGGATTTCATGTTCAGCTTTAAATTGTACCTCTTAATTTACATACAGCTTTCATTTGATTATCTCTAATTCATCAATATATGTTAATTTTATTAGTAAGACGTAAGACAGATGTGCGTGTATCAAGTTAAAAAATGTTTTAACACTTTAAATAATTAAGTAGCGACACATTCTTGCGTATCAATCAAGATGCAGCGTGTTCCATTCGAGATATCGCTGCGATGACTCATCCCGAGTGGGTAACCTGCAAGTCCTGCAACCAATGCCAGAGCCTGTAATGTAGGCATATTCGGCAGGTGCACTTGCATTGTCTAGCGCCTACTTAAAAGTTTGGGTGCGTGAATCATGATGCCATTAGATGTGATCCCACGTGCATAAAGCTAAGCCGGTGTGTCAACACGCCATTAGTCTCAGATAAAATCACAAAATTGGCTCTGTGGTTTCAAATTTGGTCACGCGAGAAAATATTGTAAAGTTTTTGTTTTGGTCCGGTCTCAACTTTCCACTATGAGTATGTGAGTGAAACAGAATTTCGTTCTGTTCATAATGTGTAGTTTTGAATATTTTTTACATAATAATACTTTGTTACTGTTCCTTAAAAAATATAACGCCTGCTCAGTCAGGCGTATTTTTGCTATCCTTCTTAACTCGAGTCCAGCCTTTTCCAATTATAAACTTAGACCCGAGTTCAGGACGGTGTGATGTGTGAATTACGTCTATGAAAACACTATTTTTAAATGAATAATCAATATGAAATACGTGCTTATGTGAAAATTATAGGAATGAAATACAGCCTCTAATTTTATTTCGTCCTCTTGATTAAAACTTAATTTAAGCTGGAATTTCGTAGCAATAATACAGAGCTATTTACGAGGTTTGGATGGTATCTTCACGGATTACGTAAGTAACATCAATTATAGGACGATTAAAACCAATTTATTTAGTCTTAAACAAAACAAACCTTGTACTGTGGGTAATAGGCAACGGATAAACATACCTACTTCTAAATAAAATAAAATAATATAAGTGAGCAAATCCATATTATTTTATTAAAAAAAACTTAAAGATATTTAATAGGTACCACTTTTATAGATAAATACATACCTAAGTACATATTTCATACTAAATACAAACTGAACTATGGATGCACAGAAAAAACCTAGAAAAAAGACCAGCGCTGGGAATCGAACCCAGGTCCTCAGCATTCCTATCATAGGAAAAATTCGTGTCTAAACTCCTGACCAGTGGTGGTGCAGGGGTATTAGCACGCAGCACGGAATGCTGAGGACCTGAGTTCGATTCCCAGCGCTGGTCTTTTTTCTGGGTTTTTTTCTGTGCATCCATATTTCAGTTTGTATTTAGTATAAAATATATGGTTTTCACGGGATGACCGTAAAAGTAATAAAAAATTAAATTGAAAAATAAAAATACCAAAGATACTTCAAAAGTATCAAACCTAATTACATACATATTAAATATCCAAGACTCAAGCATACACATTCGAATTTTTTATGTAAAGATCAACCCTATTTTTTTTTCTCTTGTTAACTATTAATTTCATGTTTTTGTGTAAATAATAAAGAGTTTTACATACAAGCATTGAATGTTTTAAGAATTTAGGTTCGTATTAGTTTGCAATTGTAAGTAATTACTTAAAACAAACCCGGATGTGCCAAGGTCTATTTAACAGTCTCAATTAGATTTAAGATCGAGCACCGTGAGTGCATATCGCAACAAATCCATTAGGCATCCAGCAGCCAAGGATCCGCGATTAAGCATGTTTGTTTAACGTCGTGTGTCGCGCGACCCCTACGTATGCGACCTATCGAATGATTAATTAGCTCTATCCGACATATCTGCTGACCTTGACTCAAATACTGACCTCTTGACATGCAGCTAAGTAACAGCAAATCTTCCATCACGAAGTGGCTAGCGTCAAAACCTACTTCAGTGCTTGAATCAAAATTGAAAATGATTTTAAATGCGAAGGCTTCAGAGTTTAGTGGAATTTGTGTCGAAACAAAAAGCTATCAACAAATGATAATCTTTCGACACAATGAGCATTAACAGGTGGCTGTAAAGATTC
This sequence comes from Archips xylosteana, assembly GCA_947563465.1. Taxonomy (NCBI): domain Eukaryota; kingdom Metazoa; phylum Arthropoda; class Insecta; order Lepidoptera; family Tortricidae; genus Archips; species Archips xylosteana. The sequence goes on from OX387344.1 coordinate 7,922,185, forward strand.
TGTACACGCTCTAGAGAATAAGCACAGAGTTGTAAAGTCTGTATTTAATTACAAACATTCAACTTATGGGCGATTCGGATGCCTGGGTTTACAACCATCATTACATGCCACACCTTACAAGTTAGGTAAATTAACAGAATACCTACATAGTTTTGTAAAGGACTGATTTATGATCATCTTTATATTGATGCCCATAGCTACAGCCCGATCGTACTTATCTTTGATAAAATCATGGTATAGAGCATAAATGCATACAAAAATTAGTGCACACAGCACATGTTTACTATAGACTTCAAAATACATCTGCGGGTCTATTAACCCAAAGCAAATATTATGTCATGTCTGGTTTCGCAACCCGTTTCGTACAATCACACGCCTTTTAATCTCTCGCTAATAGCAAAAGGTGAGTTACTTACCCAAGGATCTAGCCTTATTTAGACAAATGTTTAAGAAGAAAGATGTGCTAGATATTCAACTTTAAAGTGTGTCACAGTGAATTGAGATTGTTATGAAGCTTTCATGGACAAAGACTTGTAAGTAAGGAGCGCCATCTGACCCGGAGGTCATGTCCAACAAAATAATTACGTATACGTATAGTAACTAACTATACTCGTCGTACACGGGGCAGGGTGACGTCATACCGTCCACAACCTGCGGGTCAATCTCCGAAATTATTTGACAAGTGACCCTCAAAAGCCGATCTAATAATATTTATCAAAATGCCAAATTATACAAAACTACACATTAGAACGCATGTTTCTTTTAAGATTTGCGTATGAGTAATGATGACTTTAAGCTCAAATTTGTGAGGGAGGTATATTACTAATGACTTTGGCATTAGCAATTTAAATTTATATTAAGAGTCGTCTGTATCTATTTTAAAATTCGACTTGCCATCCGTATGTTACCTTTGTTGGCCCAAACACTCTTCTCGAATGTACCTAACAGCATCGAGTTATAATATAACTTATAACTGCTTTAGTCGGGTGGTATGTACATAATTATGATACTTATAATATCAGGAAATCAAACTTTTTTTTGACGACCGGATAGCCAAGTGGTTAGAGAAGGAACGTATCAAAATATATAAAGTTTAAAACGAATAATGGACGAAATACATAATGGTCATAATACATACTAAAATTTTCCATGAAACTATTGATTAAACGAACTTTTTAGGGTTCCGTAGTCAACTAGGAACCCTTATAGTTTCGCCATGTCTGTCTGTCTGTCTGTCTGTGTGTCTGTCCGCGGCTAAGCTCAGAGATCGTTTGTACTAGAAAGCAGTAATTTGGCATGAATATACATATCAGTCACGCCAACAAAGTGGTAAAATAAAAAATAATTTTTTTTAGGGTACCTCCCATAGACGTTAAGGGGGGGTGATTTTTTTTTCTCGACAAACCTTATAGTGTGGGATATCGTTGGATAGGTCTTTTAAAACCATTGCGGGGTTGCTAACATGATTTTTCTATTCAGTGATCCGTTTGCGAAATATCCAACTTTAAAGTGAAAATTTTCATTAAAATCTACCGTCCCCCACCTCTAAAATCTAAACTGTTGGGTGGAAAAATTTGAAAAAATTCAGAATGGTAGTAAATATATCAAATTTACTAGGAAAATTATAGCGGCTAAGATTGCTTGGAAATTATTTGTAGTTTTAGAGTAAATAGTAGCCTAAGGTGTAAAACATACCTAAACTTGGATGATTCCGTACACATACGAAATCCTTAGAAAAATATTACTTGTTTTTTTTTCGTAATGGCTACGGAACCCTACCTTGGGCGTGTCTGACACGCTCTTGGCCGGTTATTTTAATAGTGTAATCTACAGATCAGTTTAGGTTAGGTTAGGCTTATTTTATGAAAATCCTGTAGAGTACAGGATTTCCAAGAAAATTGCTGTATATCAAATGACCATTATGTATTTCGTCCATTATTACTTTTAAACTTTATATATTTTGATACGTACCCGATTAGAGACCTAACTTTGAAACCTAAAGTATCGGGTTTGATCCCGGCTCGGGGCAAATATTTGTATGAAAAATACGAATGTTTCTTCACGCACGAGTTTTGGACGTTTAATATGTATTTAAGTATGGTATCTATATAAGTACTAGCGACCCGCCCCGGCTTCGCACGGGTGCAACTATATTATGCAAGTATTATACATATAAACCTTTCTCTTGAATCACTCTATCTATTATAAAAAACCGCATCAAAATCTGTTGCGTAGTTTTAAAGATCTAAGCATACATAGGGACAGACAGCGGGAAGCGTAGTGATGGTTATCTGTTGCCTAGTATAAGCTTTTCGTAGTTTGAGACGGGGTCAATTGGTGTCAATTATCCCACGATATTCATACATTCATTAATTCGTTAATTATTCTTCTAGCCCTTTTTTGGATACAGCAAACCCTCAAAGCCATATTTCTCTGTCAATTCTGACAAATCCACCTGTTTCCCGACCTTTACATAATAAGCGCGACATAAATCATCAAATTAATGAGACAATGCCCGTTCCAATAACCATTACATTGTTAATACAGTCACGCGCAGTAAATTGATGAGATTACATGTCTGTGAATGTCGCAAGTCGCAGAATATTATAGTGTTTATCGACTGTCCGTGTATTTATGGGACCCAACACGCATACGTTGTGGTCGTAAGTAATTTAGGACACTTTATATGCAAACACACGCTCCAGTGACAATAAATATAGCCACATTATAATAAATTCTCAAACTGTTTTATTAGGGTAGTGAAATATAAACTATACGAGTAGATACCTACTGTTAGGATACCTGTTGTACCTGGCCTGTGCTAGGCTAGATATTGAACTAAATGTTATTATGTAGCGTTAGGTATGTCTACGTTGTCGGAACTGGCCACGTACTCTTCAATGTTGTTCTAGAAAAGTCACGAAAATTAATGTTTTAAGTGTTAGTAATACGAAACCATCACACGCACAGGCGCTACATCAAAGCCGGCCTTTGAGATCTGATTAATGACTTGTGTATACATCTTTATACTTCTACAAGTGATTTATATCAAAACAAGGCGGCTGTTTCCACAGTTTTTCATGTAGTTACTCTTAAAAAGTAGGTACTGATCTGTTCTAAAGTTAAGCAAGTAAGCATGAGTTAGCCCATGTATATCTGTTAATTTTACCTTCATCTGTTCGTAGGCGAAATATTTTGTAGTCATTGCAAAAATATATAAATGCATATCTGTACCTAAATTATATGAATTTCATTGAAATAAACTTATTTCGCTGTACAAGGCTGTTTTGTGGCGACGTTAGAAAACGATCATATTATTAAGACATATCCATGAAACAATATTTTATACTTATGTAGACTTTTTGCACATAAAAAACTTCTCATCGCCACAAGGTCTCGATATAATTTCGCGAAAGACGCCGCAAACACGTTTAGCTCCGAAAAAATAAAACTAAATGTGGGAATTGTTGGTTTGAATTTGTTGCACAAGCGCAGGCTAAGTGCATTCACAAATACCACATCACTTAACCTTACGCGCACATTGTTCAACGCAGGGCTTGCCAATTCGGTCCTGATAGACTAACATGAATAGGCGCGAAATGCAGGAGAAAATATTAGTTTCTTAATACCACATGCTGGAAAATATTAAAATGTAAATTTAGTCGTTAAACTGGATTTTCATACCTTTTGACACTAGGTACTAAATAGAGTTAAACGCTAATAGATATATTTTGATCTTTTCCATCAAGGCAGCATTAGTTAGGCATTTACAGCGTACCTAAATAGTCGCGTCAAATTGGGTCACGCTCAATGCTCAAGCGGATCAAGTTGCGTGTTTAAACTTCTTCACGCCGCGGTTTGGGCGTATAAAAGCCTTATACAAAACAATACAAATACTCTTTATTGAACACCAAGAACAGTACAGAAAAATTAACAAAAATAAAAATTCAGGCAGACAATAGACGGTGTTTTCGCACAAAAGCGATCTCTTACAGACAGCCAATGTTGGGTGCATGTAGAAATATGAACAGGTTTATATAGGTGGCGGAAACAACAGACAGGAGAAATGGATATTTATACTACCAAGTTGGAAATTTGAATTTTGGTTAGTGCCGTTCTGTTCACTCCTACTGTATTTAATAGGAGAGTGAGAGGGACGGTATGATATGAACTTCTAATATCGGAAAACCAGTAGGTACACATTCATACGAAATTCGAATTCGTGTGCTTTCGGCGGCTGAACTTATGACTGCCGTGGGCCGCAGGCCGTTGACTGGACAGCCCTGGGTCCAAGTCTAATTCATGCTTATTTAGTTATTGGTCACTTGTCTCTTATATTTAGCTCATTCACATAAACATAATGCTGTTGTAATTATATTTCTTGCTGACATTCTTTTTTTAAAAGGTTGCCTGGAAGATATCGCTTCGAAGCGATAAGGACGCCTATTCCTTACCTTATATATTTTTCCCATGTACTTGTTTTTCTGTATTGTTTTCTTTGTGGTAGACAGTAAAGAGTTCTATTGTATTGTATTACATAGTAATATTCTTAGACGGATGGACACACCTTTTATTGATAGAAGTAAATAAATAGTCTCGACGTCATGGTTAAAATGAAAAAAAAAATTAATTGTTTTTAATACAATATATTGTTATGTAGGTGTTTGGAATTAGCAAAGTTTTTCTAGTATGTAAATATTTTTGGAACTTTAATGTGAATAAAATGTGATTATTATGGTTATGGGTGCAAAATGCCTATATTCAAATATTCAAATGGTGGAAGTCTAGATCGACCGACTTTGCATGATTAAGTAGGTAGGTAAGTACTTTGAACTTTGTATGCCTCAAATGGAAAAAAAATAAATTACCTACCTATATTCACTTAGCAATCTTCTAACTTGGTAATTTAATTCTTAGTGGGTAAGCATTGGAAATTTACCATGAGCTTTACGGTGAAGGAAAACATCGCGAGGAAACCTTCATACACCTGCGAAGAAATTCAATGGTGTGTGTGTGAAGTTCCCAATCCGCACTGGGCCCGCGTGGGAACTACGACACAAAGCCCTGTCATTCTGAGTGGAGGCCTGTGCCCTGCAGTGGGACGTATGTAGGCTGGGATGAAGATGGTGATGATCATAAGTATCTAAGTTATTTTGCAATATTAAAACGTTTTTTTTTTTTAATTAATTTCTTTGCATAATAGGCAATTTTAGTTCAATAACAATTTTATTGTAAAGAGTCTGGGGGCTGATTTTCGAAATCGTGATAATACAATTCGAAAGTGGTAAAAACCTGTGTATAGCGACTATGATAGCGACCAAACTGCAGCCCGAATCAATTAAGTATTCCAATGGATTAGAGTTTTAATTTTCTATTATTTAAAGTCAAACAATAATTTTCATAACTTTTGAACGGCATTTTCACAGATATGATTTTAAAAATTGACACTTAGTAGTCTCTCGGCTTCTCAACAGTCATCATCAAAATAAATTAATTGGAGGTGATCTCATATAACTCACAATAACAGCTTTAACCACTTTGCAATATCGATCCACTACTATAACTTACATAGGGTATGTAAATGATAGCAGTATATCATCAGCGGACAATGCCTGAGTGATATGGTTTTGACAGTATGGAACTAGCCCAGCGTCTCATTAGTAAATGTCAAATATTTAATGAGGCAGGCTTCAAACTTGAACTTTGCCGATGTGCCGATACAGGTGTCGGTCGCTGTGATTTATGACTCTCAAAGTGACGCTTAACACGGGCCATTAGGTATCTGATACTACTTGTTATTAGCTATTGAAGGTACGAGTGTGTACTATCTTTTCATCATCACCATTATCCTAGCCTATATATCTACGATCCACAGGGCACAGGCCTCCTCTCAGAATGAAAGGGCTTAGGGCTTGGCTCCAATGCGGATTGGGAACCCCACACACACCATTGAGTTTTATCTCAGGTGTGTACAGGTGTGTGGTTTCCTCCCAATGTTTTCCTTAACCGTAAAGCTCATGGTAAATTTCAAATATAATTTCGCATGTGAATAAGTAAAGTTCTGAAGAACTCAGAGGTCTGAGCACGGATTCGAACCCACGACCGTCTGCTTGAGAGGCAATAGGTCAAACCATTTGTGGTCAAACCGCTAGGCCACCTCGGCTTCACTGTGACTATCATTTTTTATTTTTATTTTTTTATACCTAAGCCTTAGGCTAAACTTACCTAACCGGATCTGAAGTTAGCAAAATTTATCATTATTCAAAATCAAAATCCAATCGTTTACTATGTAAGTAGACCGCAAAGAGCTCTTTTTCATGTCGATTTTTTATCTTTCTCTCGGAAAATTAAGGGGTGTAATACATATTTTCAAAATATTTCACGTGGCTAAGATATGCTTTGTTCTTAACATGATTGTTGGAACTAAGAATTGGAATACGAGTATTGTCGTATCACCGCACTTTTTGCATTACCAATACGTAGGTAGAGCTTGTCTAATCTAAAATGACGCGCGCCCCTTTACTGAATCAGTTGATTTGGACGAGTGCGTGCAAATATTAATCACAACTCTTCATCTATTTGGCAGCGCCAACTATTCCGTTAACTATGATCAGTGTGCAACATCACGATCGACAAATCGCATGAAAAATCCTGTGCGTAAATGCGGTGTTGGGGCGCGTCATTTTAAATTAGACAAGCTGTAGTAGCGAGATAATGCAGAATGGAACGTAAGGCGGGGCCTTTCTCAAAAGTGAGCTAAGTACCTATTTATTATAATTTAGCCTTTGTGTTTTACTTTTTTCAAATATAAATAAATAAATAAATAAATATCACGGGACAATTCACACCAATTGACCTAGTCCCAAAGTAAGCTTAGCAAAGCTTGTGTTATGGGTACTAGGCAACGGATAAACATACTTATATAGATAGATACATACTTAAATACATATTAAACACCCAAGACCCGAGAACAAACATTCGTATTTTTCATACAAATATCTGCCCCGACACGGGAATCGAACCCTACTATGTTAGAAATATACTATGTTATTGTTTACATATATTTTTAAGTTACATTAGGTTAAACTTTATACAAAAAATTGCATATTCAACCCTACTAAGTAGCTTTACACGGGTTCAAATTAACGTAATGACTTGTGTTACCTTGAAATTAAAACATTACGTAGATTGTATTGGGGTTTTAACCGTGATTGTAACATAATTTGGAAGTTTTTTGTTTTTTTTGTTTTTTTTTTGTTTTTTTCTTTAATTTTTATTAGGTGTTTCTGATCATTAATACGTACTCAATTATATGGTCGACCAAGTAAGTGCTTTATCATTTTTTGTGACAGCTCCTACATCAGAATAAAAACAATAAGGCTGATTGTCACATTGACCTGTAAGTGAAAATAGCCCTTGATGTTTAAGCCGTACAACTGAAATTGAACTTAAAGCTGCATACAGACTGCGCGCACATTACGCGTACCCTACGCGAGCCCGGGTACGCGTACCCGGGTACGCGTGTCCTGGAACGCCATGTCCGTACGCTATGTACGCGTACAGTACGCGTAGCTGAAAGTACGGACATGGCGTTCCAGGACACGCGTACCCGGGCTCGCGTAGGGTACGCATAATGTGCGCGCAGTCCGTACGCAGCTTTAGGGCGGTAAAAGAATTTCTTGGTCAACTATATATCAATCACACGATCTTTAGAAAAGTCTCTCGTTACGTTCTACTCTGTGTACCTATTTATTACAAAGACCCAGCTGTAATGGACGAGCATTTATTTATTCCTATTCACTGATATAATGAATCTTTGCAATTTATGTATACTTAAAAAGGCTATGTCAGACAGGATTTCTGCAAGCAACGACGTCATGTGCCGTGGGTCGTAGTGTCAGACCGTGTAGATGAGCAAGCGACATGAAGGTTAATCGGCTAGTTACTGTAAAAGCCGCGGGCAGAATAAATGCTTTCCGTACTCAAGGCAATGCCAATGCCTCATTGGACACATTACGCGTTCAACTCCTCAAGTTCCTTTGTTGCCGGTACTATTGTTACTTAGAAAGACCGTGAGTTTTGAGTTTTTATTTTATAAATAAACCGTAGTGTTCTAGCTGTTCTTTAGGTTGAGGAGTATTAAGTAACGTTCTCGACTTCTTGTTAATCGCAACGCGCTTTTGTTAATTACATAGTAACCACTAGTAATTTTCAGTTTAGCTTGTGAAGTAACTGACGAGCTCGTTGCTAAACATTACTTTCAGGGTCATACATTTAATTTTAATACAAATGCCAATATTCCTCTTGCATACATCACATTAATTGCCCGGCTCGCCTCAGGAGTGACACCAACCGGATCCCATTTAGAACAGTCTGGCCTCAAGACGCATCATACGCCCTCATTTATCTCGTAAATCACGATTCCTTATCCATTCGATTCATGCAAATCGGTACTCGTGACCTGCCAGCAATCGATGTTATCATTTATGTAATCTTATGAAGACCAAAAAGATCGCTCTAAAATAAATTTGGTTGAGTGGTGTAATAGTAATGTGGAGCGGCTTAACAGTGAACGAAAAACAAAACACAAGCGGACGTTCCGAGATGAGCATGATTTGATCCGCATGTTACAAGAATTGTTACGAAATTTATAGCAATTTGATACAAGCGTGAAATGTTGTAACATCTTAATAAGTACCAATCATATTGTTATAAGTCTTGAATGTCTTACTTACCTCAATGAAGTCAGCAAGTAGGTATTTACTACACAGCTATAGGACCAAACACTTTATTATGCGTCATAGCTAATTCTTGTAAATTCTGCTGTAAGGAATATTAATTTATTATGATACTATCGGAGATTTATATGTCAATGTTTTTGTTTATTTAATTGACCTTTTTAAATATACATTTAAATTAAATTACTCTTATTTTTCGTAGAAATGAATTTGCGTGACTTCTTAATATTTATTATCTTAGATGCAGTTGATCGGGCTGCTATGCGGATGGCATTCCTCTTGTTGTTATTAAAGTTCAACCTTAGAGAAGAATCCTTCGAATTACTATAGAAAATGTCAGACAAAGGTCGTATCTTAGAAGTGCTTTTATTAAAGTATGAAATTTATATTTACTTACCTACTAACACATAGAATTAGAATAACCTCGAGGGGTCGACACTCAAGCGTCTTCGTAATCGAGATAAAGCGATTAAAGCTGCATTTAAGCTAAGGTTACGTAGTAGGTGTGAATTTAACGTGATCTTTGGTAATAAATGGTGTCATTACATATAGCAATTTGTTTTACTTTTATGTAACTTAATCATCATTGTAGGTATATGAAGACTTCCGTACGCTGCCATCGTTGCAACCAGGAAAAGGATATGAACGAAGATTTACTTTATCTACCCAATTAACACTGCAAGTGTTAGATTTACAACTCAATAAATTTTTGCATTCCGTTTGAACGTATAAGTAGTGATTTGGGATTTTACAACCAATGTGTGGCATCAGATAAGCTATAAAATTTAATATTCTTATTTATAACTAGCAATTATCCGTGGCTTCACTCGCATCTACTAATAGGTCGTGCAGTTGAATTGGAACTCCGGAATTTTGCTAAACTTTTTTTTTATATATATATAAGAGGGGGAAAACTAGCAGACGGGTCACCTGATGGAAAGCGATCACCGTCGCCCATGGACACCCGCAACACGAGGGGAATCACAGGTGCGTTGCCGACCCTTTTAGGAATTGGTAGGCTCGTTTTTTAAAGATCCCTAAGTTGTCGCTCCGGGAATGTTGTTGATTTTTCATGATTACGTGAAAACACGATTATCATGATTATCGAATAAATTTCATTTGAACCCGTTCAGCTGTTTTAAATAGAGTGAAAGAGTCGTACATACACTTACAAACTTACCCATTTATAATGTTAGTAGGTACCTATGATAAAAGAATATTGCGTTGTAGAAACTCTGCAAAACTTGTATGTCGCAACGCAATCCATGTCGCCGTCGCACATCGTATATTCATGAATAAAATAATTAACTCTTTAAATAAATAAGAAACGTATTTGACCAAAAATAAACTTACCTAAACATGCAAGACATGAGCTGCATACCGCAGTAATAATTTTAATGAGCATCGTATAAAATTACTACGCCTATGGCAGGCAGTAGCAGCTGTAATCAACCAATCAGGAACGATTAAATGTGTCAAATAGACGCACGATGACGAAATATTCGAATTCGATTGGTGGGAAAACATCTAAAATTGTTAAAGGATTGATACTTCAGTCATTTGGTCATTGTTAAGGGGGTTACCTATAAAGTTTTCCGGGAGTTTTGAAAATGGGTAAATTAATACATAGATTGGTCTTTACGAATTTCAACATTTTCAACTTTGCCACCTCTCAAGATCTCTTTAACGAAACGGCTATGTCGTCAAGTTTGGGCTCATTAGATTTGTCTTCACAAAATATCTGGATCTAGATAATTATCCAGGATTTTTTTAACATAACTTGAAAAAGAATAAAAATGTTTCGAAAATGGGTAATTTAATAGATTTGATGTGCTCTTTTCGAATTTCGACTTTGCCAGCTCGTATTTATTAGAATATGCCAAATATAGCGGCGACAAAGATGCGATACGAGATGGCAAAGTTGAAATTCAAAAAGAGCATGCCAAAATCTGTTAGTTGCCCATTTTCAAAACATTTTTTTTCCTTTATATGTAGATCTACATACTCTGGATCTGAATGACGTTCTGAAATTTATTTTTAACATTATCTATATGTTAAAATTTTTTTGTGAAGTGAGTATTTGTGAAGATAAATCAAATGAGGCTAAATTCGAAGGGGCTATGTCGTTTCGTTACAGAGATCGTTCGGCCACCTTCTGGCTCCATCATTAAATGAGCTCAATGGTGTCATAATCTTGCATTGTCACCAAATTTTTATAAGTATGCCAAATTTCAGCTCAATCAAAGACCAGGAAGTGATTGAAAAATGGGTTACAAATTTTGAAACCTCAACTTACTTATATACAGATTTACATACATACTTACATATATATTTAATTACCTACACAAGAATTGGGATGCACCAAAAAAAATAACCTATAGTTTTTATATTTTTTTTGGAAAGAATAGAATATTTTAAGATACCATTTTCATCGATTTTGAATTTGGTTGAGTATTTAATTTTTTATAATTTTTTTAAGAAATACATTGGTTGACGTCACAGTGAGAGAGCCACGTTCCATGGCCTACAAAAATTCAAGCCGTACATAACATAATCTGTGGAAATACTGATTTGTCTTGTCACTGTCAATAATACAAGCACGGCTTAGGGTCCTAAATGAACCATGACAAATAGTTTTATTTATTTATCTTCTTTTAGCTTCGATTATTCCTGTTTGTTTAATGGTGTGATAGTAAATAGATATTTTTTGCTAATATCTGATATTTAAATTCTTTCATATTTACTTGTAACGTAGTAATTTAATAATTAAATTTGTAAAAATACATTGCGAGTATTGTATACATTTCGGACTTTATGATAAATGACAACTGTTTAAAGCCAGGTGCGCATCATGTGATTAAAGTTCTGTCTTTGTCACTCTTTGCTATTATAAGCAGGACAGCAACAATTCAAACTGTCAATTTGCTTTAGAGTGTAGACCCGCTTTGTATCTGCCTATGTGACGATTCACTGCAGGGGTCAAATGAAGGTCATTACTTAAATTTTCTTTATTTAATTCAGTTTATCATATTTCTGGAATCTGATTTCTGAAAACGATTAAGAAAGCCTATTTCTCCAAATGGTTTTCGATTTATTATACGTTGTCAAAAATTGGGACATCCCAATTACCTACGTAAGAACATTGCAAGTTAAATAAAAGCTTGCAAAAACGCACCGCGTACTCCACCGCAAGGTGGTGTGGAAGCGACTTAATCAGCGAAAATATATCCCTGTATCACATGCAACCTTTGCGCAAAAGTGAGAAAAATGATTGAGAGGGTCAGACTTGGCACAGAGCAGGAAGGAATGGCGCACTTTGATGTCGGAGGCCAGGATCCACTTCGGGTCGCTGAGCCAGCGAAAGTAAAGTAAGTCAGTAAGTAAGTCTAGAGGGAAATCGTGGGAAAATGATTAGTCAATTTTTCCAAATTATTGTTTCCGGACATCCTTTTAAGTTCTCGTAAGAAATAGGCATATTAACTTTTCCATTCTTAACTTTTCGAAATAAAAAAAATGTGATATCTACTTTAACAGGCATGTATTTGGATGTAAAATAAAATATCAATATGTGTATAGAACAAAGCGGAGATGGAGGGACGACCTAGATGTTTATCACGTGGGATGGCAGGAGCTCGCGTTGAATAGGCAAGAATGGAGCAAGAGAGGAGAGGCCTTTGCCCAGCAGTGGGACGCCAAAACAGGCTAATAAAAAAAAAATGTGTATATATAATAATAATGAACTATCATCCATCGTTTTCAACCTTATTCAATTTTAGGATTGGAAATTAGGTATACCTAACTAAGTAACTTGAACAATTTTGATATAAGTAAAATGCCGTATACCTTACTGTAAGTATTAAATTATTTTATTTTGTTTTGTGGCGAATTAAAACGATGATAAGTAACTCATAGTAATAAATTCTATGTAGATTTAAAGTAAATTAAATTAAAATGGCCTGGTCACGCGTGCAGAATAAAATGCCATCCTCATTGAAAGATGGAGCCGATAGCACGACGGAATACATCCATCTTGTTCGGAATTTTGTAGCAATTTATTTATTGTGAGTGTTTTTGTAATTCTGTTTATGGCGGTCTCACGGGAATCCCTGTGCATTTTGTTACAAATATTTAATATTTATTATGGATATATATGTACAATGATTATTGTGTATGTAATACTAGCATATATTTAAGTTCATCAGTTATTAACGAATTATGGAAAAAAATCTGAATTAAATGATTATTATTATTATTATTACAATCGATTTAACGTAATTAGTAGCCTTGTCGCCTTAAGCGCTATCGTCTGAAAGGGTACAACTACTCAAACGAGTACCAGCCACCAAATAATGTTTGCGTAACACCTTGTTTGTTGAAGTAGCCGGAATATCCCGTGTGAACGTTTGTTTTTATCAGGAAACGTCAGTTACATTAATTGGTGCAAGCAAATCTCTAGGAGCTCAGTATGCAGCGATTCTCAGCGCGACCGCGCCGGCCCCCGCGAGGCTAGCGGAAACTGATAAGCCAAATTGAACGGTTTTCTGATGTAATATCATTAATATTAAGTCAATGCAATAACATGAAAGGCAATTCTCACGAAATTTGAAATATAGCGGTAATTGATAGTCTTTAATAAATAACACGGATAATTACATCGATGAAATTACTGTACAACTGCATCGATAATCGGGAAGTCATCACAGATAATCGCATTTTTATCCCACAGAAAATATACCTAATTCCATAGATATGTAGGCAATATTAAACGACTGCAGGCATGTATTACTTACCACTGCTTTACACAGCGTGTATAGCGCTTTTGTATCAACAAAAAAAATATTTTAATAACAAAATGTCGAATTGTAACTGAGAACACGATTTACTAGTACATGATATTAATTCTAAATATTGCTTGTATTTTCTTTGTTTTAAGCGCCTAATGAGGTAAAAAACTATGACAATGGGTTGGATACCTTAGAAAGTCACATAAAATCAGCACCACTTATTGTGGAGTAAGTTGACTGTAGTGTCGTCAGTTCAAGATTGTAACTCGATTTTCTTCCGCACTGCTCCGCCGAACGTTATATAAAGTCAATAATATTGACATTCTAGTCCACTCGGAAATGAGGATGTGACTTTTAACATTGTCAGCCATTCTTTATGCTTTTTAATGCTTGTTATCGCTTAATGTTGTGTCAAGCTAGCTTTAATGCGCGTTTGATTTTAAACACTCGTTATGTCACGCTTCTATTGTGTTGTATCTCATCTTTTAGTGCCAATGTTTACGTTAGCACGCAATCACTTAACCCTCATTTTGGATTTACATAAAAGTTTATTATTATTAGGGTCCTACAAAATTTTTTGTTCGCGCCTCTCCTGTGGACATGGCAAAAGTTAAGGGTCTATAGGTATCCAATATTTTTTAGTCAAGTCTATACCAACCCAACCAACCTGGCCCTGCCCTGCCCAACTGCCAACCAACCAGCTGCCTGGCCAACTTTCCAACCATTTAAATAAATCTTAAGGGCCTAAGCACACGATGTTTTTTAAACGCGCCGTCGACGCGCGTTTGTCGATACAAACGCGCGTCGACGGCGCGTTTAAAAAACGTGCGTGCGTATCGCGTTTGTGTCGATACACAAACGCGATACGCACGCGGGTTATTATGGCTGTTCTATGGAATGAAAAACGCGCTGTAAACGCGCGTTCCTAAAATGCGCGTCGACGGCGCGTTTAAAAAACGCCGTGTGCTAGGGGCCTAAGTTTGCTGACTCGGAGTCGATAATTTTATGCCCACAGGAGACAACTTTTGTTCCTTTTGTTTTGTATGACCCATTATGACGGGATGACCTAGAGCGCTTGACCTAAGACATATAGATAAGTCCAGAAAGGACGAATTAGAAGTCCAAAGAAACAGCTTTTGCCTAGCAGTAGTATACTTTTAATTGGGCACGGATCCGTGTCTTAAGCATACGAGGAGTTAAATCGCTTAATCAAATTGTATGATATTTGGTATGAAGATAATTTAAGGCCATAAGATAGTTATTTTTATATATAAATGAACCTGTGATATTTTGACTGAGCAATTCATTAATTGCAAAACACTAACAAAACTTAGTCACTGGATGGTACGGCATGACCGCGCACCGTTTTGACCATTAACAGTTTCATATTAGGTACACGACTACGTACGATTTAATTGAAATCGTGATCATTTAAATTTGAACGAGGTAGCAGATAGCTTAGAATAATAGTATTTCAGTAAACGTATCGACATTACATTTTTGCTAATCTGAAATTTTGCAGCTACGTCTTAAAAGGATGTTTGAAAATAGACACTTCGTTTTACATTGTTATTTTTCTTGTCTATATTTTTTGATATTATGTTTTGTGTGGTGTTCAAGAATTGCATTTGTATTTGTTGGTACTTCAACATCTTAAAGTTTATTGCGAAGATAGTTGAGATGTGTTAGGACTTTTAAAACCATCGATGAATG
Organism: Archips xylosteana; assembly: GCA_947563465.1. Lineage (NCBI taxonomy): Eukaryota > Metazoa > Arthropoda > Insecta > Lepidoptera > Tortricidae > Archips > Archips xylosteana. Next base: position 7,937,420 of record OX387344.1, read on the forward strand.
CAGATTAGTAATAATCGTAAAACAGCATGTCAATTAATAATAATAATAATCTTCCAGCCGTGTTCGGCTACGGCGACTACTTCCTACAAATGAGAGCGTCGTTGGTGTGTTCTCTTGTGACTGACGTACCCTATCTTAGCAGCGAATGTGCGTCTGCACTCGCTGCACGTCAGCACCCCTCCGACATAATTGTATAATATGGCCGCAGGTGGCCTGGCCTTCAACTCATCGCGCTTTGCATCGAGCTCACTACATCGTTTTGCCTCAAATTCGCGCACCATGTCAATTAAAATGTAATATAAGCCATAGCTTTTAATTTTGATTAGATTAAAAATAAATATGGGATATTTAAAAAATATGTATAATAAAACTAAAAAAACTATTCCAACCTATCTTTTCAAGACTTTACTCCTTAAAATTTTCTTAAGTATGTTAGTGTGTATTAAACACAAAGCATTTACGTCAGGAATTGCCTCGAGCTGATATTTACGCTACATAATTTCTGTCTGTTTTCGCGGGAAACAAGGTATACACAACAGATTACACTAAAAAATCTGTTTCGCACACAAAACACGCACACAATTAAGCATTTTTCATAAACAATTTGTTCTTTGTCTGTATATTTCTTAGCAGAGAGGAAAGCGCATGTTAAAATCCTCTGTCATAAGCGCTTTGTGGGCTAACAGCCTCGACTTTAACCTTAAACCTTTTAACCGGCCTCCAGCGGGGCTCAAATGTGGGCTGCGTAAACAAGCGGGCGGGAGATTGATGAAGCTATTCATCACTTCACACTAAGGAAACTAATTATTTATTGTGTGAACTTTGAGTGTCGAAAGAAGATGGTTGTTGAATGGATGATTCCTCTTTAATGGGGTGTTGTCCTATCCTTAGTTTGAGAAAAAATCTCTATTTAACCACTAATTGATGCTCATTACTGGGTGATACTTGCTGACAATATAGCTTTCTATAGCTGAAAGGATTTTAAAATAGGTTCAGTAGTTTTTAAGTCTAACTAAAAAACGACAATTAAATCTTTTATCTTTATAATATCAATTTAGATTTATCCACCCTCAGTTAATTTATAATTATGTACCTATATGGTAAAAAGAGAAAATTTGTCGGGAAGATCGTTACTAATCAACGATTAATTATTAATTAACGTAACTGAGTGCGATTAGTTGATTGGATTAATTAATTGAAACTAATTTATTTTTAATCTTATTTTAATACTCGTAAAAAAACAGTTTTATGACACTCTCCTTACCTAACAAAATGTTATTTTAATTAATAAATATCAAAACAGATCCGTCACCCACAGTTCCGCTAATAGGTTGCATGATATATGGCCGCGAAGAGTCACTTTTATAGCTTCTAATGTTGATATTATAAAGCCATAAAAAAGTATATCTGTTTGTATGTTAAAGGTGTAGAAAGAAAGGGCCTTTACTTAAACATAAACAAAATATTATACAGACTAACTAATCTGAAAATACTGTACACAGAACAGGTAAACTTTAAAATAGATCTAGAAACTTTAAAATAGGTAAGAACCTAATTTGATGTTTCATGTTCACGGACAAAGTCGCGAACTAAACATAAGTAGGCAGCCTCTAACAGCTTCAGAATCCATTTGTTAGCGCCCTTACGTAACGCCTCTATTATTTATTAGATCGAACGCTGATTTATTACTATTATAATGTGAATCTCGTCATAATACGTGTATTTGCATGGATGGTGTAGCGATTTTTCACTTTAATGAAACTTTCGAGTATTTTATAGTGATCGAATACTGTTATTTTAATATCGTGTTAGTGTGATGAATAGTTTAAAGGCGTTTCTTTGAAACTGATACACTATTAAGAGAAATTTATTTGATTTTATTGATGTTATTATGAGTTAAATGGTTAATGGACGACTTTTTTATAACACTACGATTAGATTTTTATTGGTAATAATATCAGTTCTTAATCGTATTATGCTCGTCATTGATATTTTTTTTACTAAGTTAAGTATTTAGTAGGTACTTATCATTCAAATTTAGTTGTTATTTTTTTGTTGTTAATTGGTTTTATGCCCATCTTGCATGTCGGACTTTAATTACGATGCGTTCACTAATTTTAGCACCTTTTATAGTGAATTTGTGTTGACCTTTAATTATTTATATTTACATATACAATGACCGTTTTCCTACCAACAAGGCCAAGTAATTATAATAAAAAAGTAAGATTCCTTTAATCGTTGCATTTAACAGCTGATTTAAATACTATTGTTAAAAGAGATTGATGAACTAATGCTGTAGCGAAGAGTGGTCCTAACTTCGGAGCTAGAAGACCCGAGTTGGATTCCTGGTATGACACAAATGATTGAATGGTCCACGGAAAGAACATGTCTAGTCAATGTGAAAATTGAGATTTTAATCTCAATATGTAGCCCTCGCAAAGTACTAAGTACGCTATGACTATACCTAGAGATTTTCCTGGCACGAACGACGTGTGGTTAGTGTTTTTGTTTTGACGACCAGGGGCCTGTTGCATAACAAAGTACGACTTATATTACAAGCGGAACTAGTTAATATAACTGAAGCGCGACTTCCGCTTGTAATATTAGTTGTACTTTGTTATGCAACAGGCCCCTGATGGCCTAGTGGTTAGAGAACCTGACTACGAAGCTTGAGGTCCCGGGTTCCGTTCCCGTGTCGGGGCAGATATTTGTATGAAAATTTAATATGTACTTATTTAAGTATGTATCTATCTAAATAAGTATGTTTATCCGTTGTCTAGTACCCTTAACACAAGCTTTGCGTAGTTTACTTTGGGAAAAGGTCAATTGGTGTGAATTGTCACGTTAAAAAAAAGTGTGAAATAAAAATAAAATATCGTCGATTCGGTTTGGTATTATTGTTCATATAATTATTTTCAAACGTGTCTCATGTATATAATGCCACCTATAAGATATCGATAAACTAAGTATCAAAAGGACGTCACAGGCTCTGCATGTTTTGTGCTAGGAAAATATCTAGGTATAGCAATGATTTATGTATCATAAAATTAGATGTGGATATCTGAAAACAACCTAAAAAAAGCCAAATAAAGGAGACCGCCTCGTATGAGGAACTCAAGAGACTGGCTCAAAGAAGATTGAATTGATTGAAGGATTGGCGATTCCTCCACCGACAAGGGCATAGATCTTAAGTAAATGATGATGATGATGATCTGAAAACAATATTTTTTTTTTCACTCTTAAAGAAATGGTTACTATAGTAATTGTTCGTGATGATGAGATGACTAAATAACTTTCAAACCTCTCTAACTCAAAAAGTTGCTTAGGTGACTAAGGTGGGCTTGCGCGGACCTGGGTTAGCTACTTAACTCCGAGTTAACTGCTAACCCAGGGTTAAGAAGTGTCAAAATGTATGGAACTGTCATTCTTAGAAATAGAAATAATTTATTTGTTCAACACAGGTAGAATTGTACATAAGCAAAGCACAGATCTTAAATGTTACAGTTACATCACCATGTTGGGCCGCAAGGCATACAAAAATTTATAGCTATTAATGGAACTATCACAATGGGATGTGCAGTTACCATTAATTGCAGTCTGACATAAATTCATTAACAGTATAATATTATTTGTTCACTAAAAATTTAAATAATTTGGTTTTAAAATTTGTTACATCTTCTATGTTTCTTATGGAGTCCGGAACCTTATTATAAATTTTTGGAGCCATTCCAAGTACGCTTTTCCTGAAACACACTGTTTTTGAAGGCATGGAACTTATTTTACTCATCAGACGTATAGTCTTAAAACTAGCCCAGGGTTACCGATTTAATTTTTTAACCCTGGATTGTGCAAGTGTCCCATAGGGTGAGGCCACACGAGCGTAATTTTGTGTGTTGTGAGCGGCAGAATTTCGGTTGCGCCATACATTGTGTCACGTGATGGCGCGCATATTGTCTAACCTATGACATATTCTTTCCGTGGACCGTTGACCCTTCATTTATATTAAGTACATACTAAATATCTTAACCCCCCCCCCCGAACAAGCCGGGTTTCGATCGGGATACGGCACCATAGACCACATCCATACAGTGCGGCAGATTATACAGAAGACCGAAGAGTATAATCGGCCCCTGTGCTTAACGTTTGTGGACTATGAAAAGGCCTTTGACTCGATCGAGATCTGGTCTGTTCTGGAATCTTTGCAGCGATGCCAAGTCGATTGGCGATACATCCAAGTGTTGAAAAGTCTTTACAACGCCGCTACTATGGCCGTCCAAGTCCAGAATCGGCAGTCTGAACCTATCCCCTTACATCGTGGTGTGAGACAAGGGGACGTTATATCCCCCAAATTGTTCACAAATGCATTGGAGCATGTGTTCAAGACGCTGGGCTGAAAGGGACGCGACATTAACATAAATGGCGAGTACCTCTCACACTTGCGATTTGCAGATGATAGCGTCATCGTGGCGGAAACGCTGCAAGATTTGCAACATATGTTGAATAGCCTAGCTGATTCTTCTCAACGCGTTAGTCTTCGGATGAACCTGGATAAAACCAAGGTTATGTTAAATGAACATGTAAGTCCGGAACCAATTGCAGTTCAAGGCAATATTCTCGAGGTTGTTAAGGAGTATGTTTACCTCGGGCAAACTATGCAATTAGGTAAAACAATTTTGAAAAAGAGGCCAACAGAAGAATACAGCTGGGATGGGCAGCGTATGGGAAACTGCTTCAAGTTTTCACATCGCCAATTCCACAGAGTCTAAAAACTAAAGTCTTTAATCAGTGCGTCCTACCCGTCATGACATACGGTGCCGAAACATGGACACTCACTGTAGGGCTGGTCCACAAATTTAAAGTTGCTCAACGTGCTATGGAAAGGGCTATGCTCGGAGTTTCTCTAAAAGATCGAATTCGTAACGAAGTGATCCGACAGAGAACCAAAGTTATCGACATAGCCCACCGCATTAGCACGCTGAAGTGGCAATGGGCCGGCCATATAACCCGAAGAACCGATAACCGTTGGGGTAGACGAGTTCTTGAGTGGAGACCACGGATCGGCAAACGTAGCGTGGGACGACCTCAGACTCGGTGGAGCGATGATCTTCGCAAGGCGGCTGGCAAGAGCTGGATGAGAGTGGCCGAGGATCGTGCTCAGTGGCGTGCCATGGGAGAGGCCTATGTCCAACAGTGGACGAACATAGGCTGATGATAATGACTAAATATCTTTAACCCGTGGTAACGCGGCGAAGAAAGGCATCGAAGTGCGGGAGAGGGTCGTGCACCTCTATGAAATATGTCACCACTTTGAATTCTCCGTGGACAGAGTTGCAGGCAAAAGCTAGTCATCCCAGCCTATATACGTACCACTGCAGGGCACAGGCCTCCTTTTAGAATGAGAGGGGTTGGGCTGTAGTTCCCACGTGGGCCCAGTGCGGATTGGGAACTTAACACACACCATTGAATTTCTTCGCAGGTCTATGCAGGTTTTCCTGTACCGTAAAGCTCATGGTGCCTGTGGACATTCTGAAACTGTTGGAACACGTTAATATTAGTATCCTGGTAGACCTTTTCAACGCCATTTACGATAGTGGGATCATACCCGAGGATTGGCTGCATTCTACCTTCATCACTCTTCCGAAAATTTGTAACGCCCGAAAGTGTAGTGACTATCGCACAATATCGTTAATGAGCCATGTTCTTAAAATATTCCTCAAAATAATCCATGGTCGAATCTACAAAAAGTGTGAAACTGATATATCCGATACACAGTTTGGGTTCAGGAACGGTTTGGGTACTCGGGATGCGCTTTTTGGGTATCAGGTGTTGATGCAGCGTTGCTGGGATATGAATCATGTGGTGTACATTTGTTTCATAGATTATGAAAAGGCTTTTGACCGAGTTAAACATGACACACTGATTCATATCTTACGCAGGAAAGGCCTCGATGGCAAAGACGTTGCTATCATCAGGAACTTGTATTGGCGGCAGACTGCGAACGTTCGAGTGGAAAACCAACTTACAGACTGTGTTGAGGTTAGGCGAGGTGTGCGGCAGGGTTGTGTTTTGTCACCGCTTCTTTTTAATATCTACGCTGAAGAGATATTCGCCCAAGCACTTGAAGATGCGCCGGAGGGTATTATTATTAACGGGAGACCCCTTAATAATATCCGGTATGCGGATGACACGATACGACTTGCTAGCTCTTTGGGTGACTTGCAGAAATTGTTGGATCGTATTCAGGCTGTCAGTTCCTTACATGGGCTCAACATCAATGTGAAGAAGACCAAGTACATGATTGTGAGCCGGAAACAACAGACGAAAGGTGTTCTCCTTATCAACAACCAGGCAGTGGAAAGAGTTAGCTCTTTTAGATATCTTGGCTGCATTGTCAATGAACAGGAAGACCACAGTACGGAGGTAAAATGTCGCATAGAGCAGGCCCGACAAGCATTTGGTAAGATATCTCATCTTCTTTGCAACCGGAATCTCAAACTCTCCACAAGATGTCGCTTAGCGCGTTGTTATGTTTTTTCCGTTCTTCTGTATGGAGTGGAAGCTTGGACGTTGACCCAAACCATGTGCAAGAGGTTGGAAGCTTTTGAGATGTGGGTGTACAGAAGAATGTTAAAGATATCATGGACGGATCGAGTAAGGAATGAAACGGTATTGCAAAGAATGAATAAAGACTTGGAAGTGATACGTATTATAAAACAGAGGAAACTGTTGTATTTGGGGCATATAATGCGTAGCGAAAAGTATGGTCTGCTTCAGTTTATTATCTAGGGGAAGATACAAGGCCGCAGACCACCTGGCAGAAGACGTACCTCCTGGTTAAGAAACCTTAGAGACTGGTTCGGGATGAGTACCAGATCCCTCTTTCGGGCGGCAGTCTCTAAAGTAAAGATAGCTCTAATGATCGCCGACCTCCGGTAGGAGAGGGCACTGAAAGAAGAAGAAGAAAGCTCATGGTAAATTTCCAATGTAATTTCGCACATAAATTCCTAAAAACTTAGAGGTGCAAGCCGGGATTTGAACCCACGACCCTCTGCTTGAGAGGCCTTAGGTCAAACCACTAGGCCACCATGGCTATTGCAGTTTTTGTTGAATTCGACTGCAAAAGCATATATTCTCTAATATATAAAAATCTCGTGTCACAGTGCTTGTTATCGAACTCCTCCGAGACGGCTTGACCGAATTTTTTGAAACTTTTTTCTCTGTATTCGGTAGGTTTGAGAATAGGTCGTAGGCTATTTTTTTATACCTACCTCTATTCTTCGCAGACGGAGTCGCGGGCAACTGCTAGTTTCCTTATATAGATTACCTCAAGGTTGAAAAAATTAGCGACAACGCAAATATTTAATCTCCCGGATTCGTCACGTAATAAAATATAACTTAAATTATGTAAAGCCTATAAATATGTGCATCCGATTGTTCCGCTCGGCAGAAGGTTAGTTACGTAAACTACTCAAATGAAATATAATAGTGAAATATTTACGATAACCGTAAATTTTTACGATACAGTTTGATGCGACCCGGTGTCGCAACTAGTCGCAAGTTCTGCCCGCGTTGATGTCTTTTGTATGGGAGATTAACGAGGCGCTTGGGGCAAGTGAGGGTCGGGTAACATTTTGTATTTTTTTTTGAATACGAAATGCCTATCGTTTATCTTGTATTTAGTTTGATGTAATGCACATTTTTTCCTCGGTAACACGGTTAAATTTGTTTGCTGATAGAAGTGTTATCGAAAAAGCGCCTTCCTGGCTTAGAAATAAATTATTACCCTTTGGCCCTGCAGGGCTTTGGCTATCAGGATTACCTCGGTCCAGAGGCTGCATTGTCTAGCGCCAGGACCCTTGCTATCGCATTCACAATCTCTTTCTGTCAGGGTCAACAAGTGTCAAAATGTATGGAACTGTCATTCTTAACCCAGGGTTACCGATTTAATTTTTTAACCCTGTATTGTGCAATTGGCCCCAATTGTAACTCCCTTGCAATCGACATCGCGTTCATTTTGCCAGTTCTTGTATGGGCTGACAATTGGTATCGGAAACAGCCAGCTGTCAAAGCCATACAAAAACTATCATTTCAATCCGATGCTAGGTGTCAAAAAGTTATACATTACCCCTTTGATCAATTATAACTGTAGATCCACAGTCGCGCGCCCGAAAATGTCCGAGCCAAATGAGCGCCACTTTGATAAAAGTGGCCTTCTTTTTTCTCAGTACGTTGCGTGAAATTGTCAAGTTTAGCTGTCAAGTGTCAACCGAAATTCGACTGTAATGAAATAAAGACTAGGTTCAAATTTCTGTGTAGGTGATGATTTTAATTATTATGCAAACAAATAAAAAAGTTCGGACATTCTTTGAAGGGGATTTTGTTCGGCAATGTGTATCTTCAGTTATAATTGATCAAAGCATTACCCTGCTGGTTTTATTATTGCATTGAAATCCATTGGTCTGTAGTAAAATAAATTGGTATTAATTAGCTGACCGCCCACGTTTTTGTGTTTTTTTTTTAGATCCTATTTGTCGCGTTCGTATGGATCACGAGCATTAAAGCATTGGGGTTAATAAAATAATTAATCTTTTAACAGTTTTAAATAATCTTGGAAACATTTAGTCGTAAATTCATAGCAATGATTATACCTAACCGAGCATAGGTACACGTAAAAGTAAATCGTGGTTTTTAAACTTTATGAATATAAAGTAGTTTAGAAAAAAAAAACAAAAAAAGGAAACTATTTTGTTTAGTATGCTAATCGTAGTTATTGTTTCTTTACCAGTAATAAAGAAAGTAAAAAATTAGAAAATTTATTCAGAAAAAGAAAATGTGAATATTATTTCCCCCCGCTACCGCTCATTGGTTAGAGACTGCCCACAACGCATGTAGCGTTAAACGGGCAACGTTAACTGTTATGCTCACTATTGGATAACAATAACATAACAATAACCGCCTATGACTAAAATAAACATTCACCGCGATCATAACGATTACTTTATGAAACGGTTGTTTATTGCGTGTGAATTTTATTTAAATAGCTTTTTTAAGTCAAGGTGGTGGGAACATTGTATTTTTGTTTTATTCTAATTTACTGGACGCATTTAAATTACATGTACATATTGTATGAGACATGTTAAATGGCGCGATAAGCTAACAGATTAATGAGATGCATTTAATCATTAATGTTATTGCTAAATACGTTTCTTATAATATTTGAGAAGGCAAGTGAAACAGATCGTGGATATTTTTTGGGAACGTATCAAAATATATAAAAAAAAAAAAAAAAATATTAGGGGACAATCTTACACAAATCGACCTAGTCCCAAACTAAGCAAAGCTTGTACTATGGGTACTAGACGACGATAAATATACTTATATAGATAAATAAATACTTAAATACATAGAAAACATCCATAACTCAGGAACAAATATTCGTGCTCATCACACAAATAAATGCCCTTACCGGGATTTGAACCTAGGACCTCTTGCTTCGTAGGCAGGGTCACTACCAACTAGGCTAAAGCGGTCGTTAAAGTTTAAAGCGAATAATGGACGAAATACATAATGGTCATAATACATACTAAAATTTTCCATGAAACTATTGATTAAACGAACTTTTTTAATCTTGTAATCTACAGATTGGTTTAGGTTAGGTTAGGTTTATTTTATGAAAATCCTGTTGAGTTGAGAATTTCCAAGAAAAATGCTTTATATCAAATGACCATTATGTATTTCGTCCATTATGACTTTTAAACTTTATATATTATAATACATACCCTTCTCGAATTACAGTTTTTTTTTTCAGAAATTCGAGATCCTACGTACTCGGGGGTCAAAGTTACCTACGATAGTGACTGAAATAAACGATTTTAATTATTGATATTAATTCAACAGATACTACATAAATGTTACGATAATTTATAACTACTTAATCGATTTACTTATATGGCTCGAGTTTTAGTTTTTTTTTTGCCTTTAATGACACGAAGATTAAGTCTAAAATCCTTTTCTAATGAACTCTACAAAAATATTTAGCTTAAACTTGAATCAGTATAAACGTTCATTTTAAAGCTCCACGGTCACTCAACAATACGGCTTAAATAATACCTTGACAATCAAATAGCACTTTTGAATGCAAATGAAAATAAGGTGATTATTTTTTATATGATATTTTTCCAACAATTCATGTTAAATATTTTATTTGTTAGTTCGAACTTGACCTAACTCGTGGCGGTGCGCGATGCCATTCATCGTAAGTTTTTGTTATCTTATAAATATTCCTTCAAGATTTAAATTGTAAGGTTATTAACAATATTTTACTGTAGGAAACCTTGAATAGTTACCTTTCTTAAGGTATATCCATGACTAAAAAAATGATGTGGGTACTTATGTTTTCTTCCGTATTTTATCTCACTAGATATTCCTCGCTATAGTTAGGTATACCTACACCGAATTTAAAAACTGAATGTTTTTTGCAAACTGTAAATATAATATGACATTCATACAAGATTTTAGTCATCTTGCAATATTTGTTTGTTTTTATGTTTTTCAAGGTCAAATTTTGCAAATCGAATTTTACCCACTTCTCGTGATGGATTTGATTTGAAGTTTTAGGGGTTGTTTCACCACCCATTGATTAATTTTAACCGACGGAAAAATGTGATGCCGTCTTCATCTATTCGAACAAAACAAACAGAGACGGCAACACATTTATCCGTCAAATAAATTTGATCAATGGATGGTGAAACAGGGGGTTAGTGTGAAAAGTAACAAATACACGCTTACAACCTAACTCATTTATTATAACTTAAATTACTTTTAAAATTCACACACAAACATAAACTTTAACCCCTAAGAATCGAACTCATTCACTTTTCAAGCATCACATTCACTCTTAGGTCGGCATTGATGTCCGGGACCGTTTCCACTGCACGTTGTGCAACGGCACGTTTGCCCGCCTACCAATCATTTGTTTTTGCCGCGCTGATCGACGTATGCGGAGCGTGTACCCGCGGGTAACATTGGGCAAATGAATTTATTGCTACACGGTGTTGGGCAAAACGCTTTGTTTAAATTAAGGTCTTAATTACCTTGTCTTGTTCTACTATTAGACCATGATTTTTGACTTTAGTATTTCAAGTTTATACAGTTACGGGTTAACGTTGTTTGAACATAAAAAAATAGGATTATAAAGGTATTTTCAGATAGTAAAACCATTACTGTAATTTCCGAAGCAATATTGACGAAGGAAAGGCCCGACTATTTAGCGTTTTTGTAACAGACTACACAATTCTGGTATACTACACAACAGTACAGGGTTATTTGTAATTCACTAGCATCCTTTTAACCCTAAACTCCTACCATTTAAACAAACGTTTTTTGTTTTACAGCTTTTGTCATAACTTAATATTTTTGGTGTAATAACGTTTTGAAAATTTGAGATTTCCTCTTATTTTTACGATACTCTGTGTATTTGTATGGGAAAAAAAGTGTTTCATTTTAAAAAGTCGTAGAACAAAAAACATTTGTTTGAGTGATAGGAATTCAGGATTAAGAGGATGTCAGTGAATTACAAATAACCCTGTATATGCATTTCGTGTTGTTTTTTATTTTATTTTATTTTAATTGTGAGACGGAGGCAAACGAGCTGGCGTGTCATCTGATGAGAAATGTTCACCACCGCCCAACATCATCAATTCAAGGACTTAAGGAGAGTTACTGGTCTATTGCCGGCATTTAAAGAATTATAAACCCTTTTCTTAAAATCCTGATGTCATAATTGTCTGGAAATACTACTGCTGTAAGTTATGGTAGACCGCCATTTATCGAGGTGGTGGCGATGGCACTTAAGACTTTCGGTGGGAGGTGCGATGGTGGATTTTATTACGTACATATATATATATTTTCTTTAACTATTAATTTCTCTCTGATCCATCTTCAATGTTCAATTAAATATACATTCAATTGCACACGTGCGATATGCAAGTCAATGCAGTGTATTACTTTACAAGATTGAGGAATGTAACACGCCACCCGGTAACGTACCTACCCGGTTACTTCCGCCGAGTCTGTAACGCAGCTGTTGAAATACGACGATTTTTACGGAAATACTTCTATATGTAAGCACTTAATCATGTGTGTTATTAATCGGGTTAGCCGATTATTTTAAGCATCGAATGCATAAGTAGCAATGCGGTAGCCTTCACGTCGGTCATTAATTTTCTTGTTGCACAGATCGTGATCGGAATCGTATTGCAATGGACACTTCTTTCACTCCCGCGCCGTGAGAAGTGGAGCACGTCTTACAACGAAATAATGTTGTCTTGTCTATTTAAATTGTGTAGCGGCTAATTTAAAGTTTTACATGTTTCACGTAAATTTAAAATTGGATTGGATTGAATGCAATTCCGTAATAATCTGTAAATCAAGGAGTTCTGTTGGAATGTTTATATGTCAGATCTCTTGAACGGCGTTTCTGATTACTGAAACTATTGGAAATTGTGGTCTATGATAGGCTATTTGATAGTTATGCACTTCGTTAGAGACCGCAGGCAAGTTCCCAGGCCCGAGATCGAGAAGCTCGTATTAAACCATTATAAAGATCGCAATAGGTATCAGTCGATCTTTAGTAAACTAACATATAATTTCCAAAATCTTTCAACCAGTGTGGATTACCTAAATACAAAGGTTAATAGCGCTAAGTACATGTGATAGGTCAGACTGAGCCGATTGCCTAATCGATCGCGGCACCAAGGATCAACGGTACATTTTGCATTTCACGCCGCAATTATTTCTATTGTTTTGTTAACACTTTAATTCGAGCACACGAGATAATAAGAATAGTCGAAATAATCTAGTATCTTCTGGATATAGCGGTTGCGTAAAGGCTATAGTTGTAGTTTCCACGGTTTCTTGACAATGCGTGGTGGTGCAACGGTGGTGAGTTCTAGCGGCGCTTCAGTCGCGACGCCGGCGCACGCTTGCTCTGTCAACTGCTCATTGCACCTGCGAAGTCTCGAATGTGTTGATCCGCGGAAGTAGTGCCCCTGTGATTTATTGTGAGTGATAGTGACGGACTTGCACTTAGCACCCGAATGCGGATTGTTTGGTTTGCTTATTAAACATGCAATGAGTACATACACATATCGCGGTTTACATGTTTCTGATTCCTTATACGGCTCGCATTTAGCGTGTTTCATAATTTGCATTAAATCCTTAAAGCGCATTTTGAATTTTAAGTTGCATAAAAGCGTTACATGAATTCGGTGCGTTTGCTTTTTCACGCTCGCCGTCGACGATACGATACGACGTCGCTGAACGTATTTATAAGTAAAAATGTTTTGGGACAACTAGTTGAGTTAATGGGATTACTCAATGGCGGTGATCAACGTTAGCCAGTTGTATATATATAGTATAGGGTCTTTTGGCTAGACATTAGCTTTGAAATGGGTTGAATGAAAGGTGGACAGCGTGCGGGTGTTTGGTCAACGTAATGATAGTAAGCTTTACTGCACAACAATGCATGAACGCTGCATATTAACTGGTTGGTACTGGATGTTACTGTCACCCCTCCGTGGTATTAGCTAAATTATCTTCTATTTTTATCTCTGTTGTTTACATTCTCAAAACAATTTTAACGAAAATAAAGATTGTTAATGATTAATAATGATTGTATTACATACATATACGAGTACCGTATTCGCAAAATACGCTAAAGTGAAAAGTAAAATGTAACGAATAAGGAGCGAAATTTACACTTACATCGATTTTACTGATTTCTACGCAGTCAACGTTTTTTAATATGTTTCCATTGGGAGAGTGGCGTGCGAGTACGGAAAACTATTACGTTTCGTTTCTACATAAAATAATTTAATAGGCATTGCATTGAAAAAAGGGGAGGCCTTTGCCCAGCAGGCAGGCTAAAAAAAAAAAAAATAGGCATTGCTTCGATAGATAGACAATATGTAGTCAGTACGGTTTTTCATATTATGTATCTTCGTTAAAAATATTTTAATTGAGAATCAACCAATCTCGTTAACAAAAGGGGAGCGACGCGAGATGTGGATTCTTACCCATTTGATTAGTATTGTATTACTCAATGATAGCGTATCCTAAGGTTGGACTGTGGTTTTTTATAAAAAAAGTCATCGAAACATCGCATTGCTTGACACAGGAATTCACTATGAAACTTATTGTGAGAACGTTAAACCGCAGCTCAGAAATTAAATAGTTCGATACATTAACAAACCTATTAGAAAACTATAACGGTATATATCGCACGTACCAATCACCATGGTCCTGTTACTAATTATTCATTATCAAGCCAGATACCGCTATGTGGCGTATGATTGCGCTTGACCGTCGCACGTAATTGAAATTGACCGCCAATAGGCTGTTAATGAACGCGTTACGTGTGGCGGAGCGGCGCGGGCGCAGTTTCTCCTTAAATTGCGTTGACTGTGCATTAACTAGCGGAATGCTAATGAATCATGTCACAGTTCAATGCTCTAATAACTCCTTCATATTCATAGCACTTAGCCAATTGCTTAGTGATTGCCGCTACATCTTGGTAGGCTGGCCAACGTACTACATGGCTGCTAAGATGGCTAGTTATGTATTTAATTAAAATAATTGTACTTACCAGTACTGTGTCGATGTGTTAGGTACTTATTGGTACAAAGTGACCGCCCGAACGAAACATAAAAATAGTTGCTAAAATAAACTGGATCTCTGCGATTTTTTTACTACCCTACTCGTATTTACACAAAAAATATACCTACTTTTTACTATTTTTAGGGTTCCGTATATCCGAGTGACAAAACAGAACCCTTAAAGGATTACTAATGTGTGTCTGTATGTGCGCTTGTCATACCAAATTTGCTCTGATTTTACCGGAGCTATTGAAGTTGAAATTCCCATACTTATGCATTTATGTTGCCCAAACACGGATGTGTTACGCATATGAATTTTGAATTTGGAGGCCACTTTTGAGGGGAAAATTCATTTTTTATTATTTTTAAGCATTAGGTATCTATGGCTTTTAAAGTTATTTAATCAAATCAACGAAAATTGACCACCACCAAAAGCTGTCAAGATAAAATTTTTAACTGAATAGGTAGAGCTTGTCTATTTTAAAATGACGCGCGCCCCTCTACTTAATCAGTTGATTTGGACGAGTGCGTGCCAATATTAATTACAACTCTTCATCTATTTGGGAGCGCCAACTATTCCGTTTTAACTATGATTGATCAATCAGAGTGCAACATCACGATCGACAACTCGCATGAAAAATCCTATGCCTAAATGCGGTGGTGGGGCGCGTCATTTTAAATTAGACAAGCTCTACATACAATTTTATTGTTTTCTACTCCTAGATTACAGGAAAATCCTAGATTATAAGAAATGTGTGGTTTGAATATAATGAATGAGTTATGGGAGCAATTACAAAAAAAAATTCTACCTATCGTACTGAACCTCTCCACGCGAGTTCGACGTGCACTTCTACGGTTTTTTAAAGGCATGATTTCAAAAAATGCATTTCTGTATCTTTTACTGTTGCGAATGATCGATCACGCAAAAAAAAACTCACGAAAAATATTTGTGGCAGACGGAAGGACACAAGAGTAATTTTCTAAAATTGTTTTCAGCGAGATGTAGACCGCGATTACTTTTAACGTGCACTCAATATTTGACGCACGTTAAAAGTTAAAAGTAATTAGTAGATACTAGCATCATGATCACGGGTAGTAGTTTGTGATGTGACTGACAAAATTGCAGGTGAATGTTTATTTCACGTATATATCAAACCTCGTTTTTGCCCGTTGTCTGCGTACCATTGGCCAAAAATATGGTCTACCACCCTACGGTTGAAGCTCATTTGCACGTCATAATACAACGAGGTCGATTTTCCCTTGCAATAATATTATGACAGTGACTAAAGACTTCACTCAGCTTGAAAAGTCAATCTTAACGATATTTAGATCTCACAGAAACTTATCTTTTAAGGCGGGCTTGCGCGGACCTGGGTTAGCTATTTAACTCCGACTTAACTGCTAACCCAGGGTTAACAAGTGTCAAAATTTATGGAACTGTCATCCTTAACCCAAGGTTAACAACTTAATTTTTTAACACTATAGACTGTGCAAGTGGCCCTAAGGATTCCATTTTTCCGTAGGCACCTACTGTGCCCTAAAAAAAATTGAACAGCTTTATAGTCCGATATAGATTTTGAGGCGTTTTCAAAACCAATTCGAAGATATTTACTAAATTAGATTATCCGATTCGGACATAAAGTGAGACCCGTTATTTAGTTAAGTGTCAGCCAGCTTAGTAAATTATTCCAAACAAACAAAACAACGTTGCGAACAATAACCGCTCCATATCAGTAATGAGTGGCCGCCGGGATGTAACGTTACTGTACCCGGACCGCTACGTATTATGGGCTACTTGGCGCTCAGCTACTGCATTTATTGCATTCTGTGAGCGTTGAGCACGTTTCGTTTTCATCTCCGGCCAGTCGTTAAGGAACGAGTATATGCAGCTCGTTATAATTAGCTTAGCGTAAGTAGTGCTTCCCATTAACGAGGCTAATTTCGTCGCGGTCTTTACGCATGGGTAGGGTTGGGAATAAGGCAAAGATAAGCGGAAGCAATAGTCCGGTCATAAACATAAACGTAGTCTTCATTATGAGTCCAGAACCAAATCGTATTACTTTTTGGTAAGCGCGCGGTGTCAGCCGCTCTCCCTTCTTTGAAGTACCTATCTAGTTTTTCGCCGTGGTTTTTGTTTCGTGTAACAACAGAAAAATGACTACAGATATAAGCATATTATCAAAGAAGTTAATGTAAGTGAATTAAATTCCCTAAGTTATCAGTAAATAACTGATTAAAATTCTGGCCTAATCTACAATGCAATGCAGTGGATTCCCTTCCTAAAAAAACCTTCTTAGTGTATTTTTATAGATATACTCAAGATACATCATTACAGGTGGTTTAGACTATTCATTCTGTCAGTCATACAATATATACGAAGCAATAAAGTAAGCTTTGGTGGCCTGGTGGTTTGACCTATGGCCTCTCAAGCAAAGGGTCGTGGGTTCAAATCCCGGCTAGCACCTCGAGTTTTTCGGAATTTATGTGCGAAATTTCATTTGTAATTTAGCATGAGCTTTACGGTGAAGGAAAACATCGTGAGGAAACCTGCATACACCTGCGAAGAAATTCAATGGTGTACGTGTGAAGTTCCCAATCCGCACTGGGCCCACGTGGGAACTACGACCCAAGCCCTCTCATTCTGAGAGGAGGCCTGTGCCCTGCGGTGGGACGTATATAGGCTGGGATGATGATGAATAAAGTAATCTTGTCTTACATAAATCTTGTGGTATCAAGTAGAGTATGCGCCTCTACTAAACTCTAAATGCCCAACTTCCACTGTGAGCAGAGCTGACTCAGCATGGACTCCGTTTACCTCGCAACGATCAACTGCACGGATGGCCTTCCACTGAACTTCTATGAAGTTGATAGTTGCAAGTTAAGCGCAATCCATACGGAGATCACTCCAAAACAGCGGAAGGCTGGTATAATCCTTAAGCGCGAGCTCGCAGTTACTTCAATTGACTATGCATGATCAAGCGCTTGAGTTTTTTTGGAAATAATTCCCAAAATGTGACACGCCATGCAGTTTGTAGTATATTTACACAAATTGTCGAATATTACTTAGGATTATGGGTCTCGATGATAGACATGTAATATTATCTAAGCGAGCCACCTCGCTATTATGTTCTAGCCAGCCTTTGGCAGTGGGACTGGCAGATGACTTACGAAGATTAGTTACTTAACAACATCTCAACAAAAAAATTTGCATAACATTGTATGGTTTTATAATTAATAGCTATTATTGTAAAGCGTAAGTAATTAAGCGCGCGGAACGTGTGAAGGTACCTGATTGTGCCTATTTATTTGACTTTGAACTCAAAATAATAAATGAATGTAGAATTCGAAGGCCCAAGGCAACGCTCAAATGCCAAAAGATAAAATAGCATCTAGGGACGATCCGACGAACTTTAATGTCGGGGTTCGAGGCACAGTGCATTGTTATATGCCTAATAATAACTTACGAAACACTTGCCTGCCTACACATAGATCAAGGACCAAGCTTGTTATTATACGACGATGCTACAGTAATGTGTACCTACCGACTAGCGATTAGACGAATTCTTGCCATTGTGTTCTTTAATCCATTATTTATAATTTGGTGAGCTATTTTCAGTAAATCACAAGTATTAGTGGGATCTAGTGGTTATTTATGATGAAAGAGGACAATTTGCTTAATAGATCATTAAGTTAATTATTTTAAGGTATGGCGTCGGTAATGCTTCCTGCTTGCGCTTCAATGATGGGCGATTACATTTCAACACCGACGGGGCAAAAAAGTTGAGTCATAGAACTCCATCAGTACCATGGAGTTTATTCGTTCTATAATGTTCCTGAGAACATTTGTATTGCATCAGACTGCCGACGAAGGCAATAACGCATTGGGAATGGCAAACAACACTTTAATATCGATTTCAGATACGCATGCTAAGTAAAAAGCCATAAAGTCGTATTCAGCAATGTCGAATCGATCTTTTATAGCAGTTTTTAGGGTTACGTAGTCAACTAGGAACCCTTATATAGTTTCGCCAAATCTGTCCGTCTGTCTGTCCGTCCGCGGCTAAGCTCAGAGACTGTTAGTACTAAAAAGCTGTAATTTGGCATGACTATATTATATCAATCACGCCGACAAAGTGGTTACATAAAAAAACAAAAAAAAAATTTTTTTTAGGTTACCTCCCATAGACGACCAGTGGGGGTGATTTTTTTTCTCGACTAACCCTATAGTGTGGGTTATCATTGGATAGGTAAGTTCAAAATAATGTGCCCCCCCCCCCCTCTAACTTTTGAACCGCACGTCTAAAAAATATGAAAAAAATCAAGTAAGTTAAACTTAATAAAAACTTTCTAGGAAAATTATTTTCAACTTAATCAATTGAGCAATTATTTAGTTTTTGTAAAAAAATATTTCTAAACTAAAGATTGTAATTTAACCGCCACTGCAAGCATTTTTTTCTCTATAAGATCACGCTAACAGTATCTTCTTTAAAAAAAAAAAAAAATAAATCGGTTTATATAATAAAGAATTACATCTGAAAAACCATCAACATACATACTAGTTCTAATAGACTGCACCACTGCAATTAGATTAGTTACCCAATTCGCCGATAGATGGCGCTGTACCACCGACGTTGAAATTCTACATTGCGCTGTTAACCCTAGCGCGCGGTGGGAGTTGGGACCAAAACAACCACATTTAATAAAGTATGCAAAGATTTTTTCGTACCTGCTACGGAACCCTATCTTGGGCGTGTCCGACACGCTTTTGGCCAGTTTTTTTTATATCACTACAATTAGAAAATACATAGAAATTAAAAACTTAATGAGACGGTATATTACATCTTATTAACGTTATTACGTTATTACCTAGCAATAACAATAGTTCGTCATTTAAGCCATCGATTTACATTCCCATTGCATACCTGTATTTTCGCAAAGTATAAAGAACGATCTACCCAAAATAATTACGTGCATTTACGTTTTAGCGATTGACAATTGGTTTCCACATCTTTGGATTTGTATTCAATTGCAGAGAAGATTCGTTGCAAAATAGAATGTAATTCGAGCGCAAACAGGTAATTGCAGCTTTGACTTCATCTCACTAAGTTATTAGTACAGATCTCACAAAATTTCGTACTTGATATTGAAAGTAATAGTTTTAAAAAGGTCCTCTGTATACTTATACAAATGTTAAGGTGGAGATCACAGATGAGTTATTTAACTACTTACCGAGAGACAAACCATATTTTCCTTTTCATAGGTACACCCGGAATTGTATTTATGCCAGGAGGTTGACGGGTCGACCTCAGGTTCAACAGAGCGAAAGTATAATTTATTTATTGCTTTGAATTTCATCGATTTGGCTAATTTAATCAACTGTCAATAATCTTCACAATTTGTGGGTAATTCTTACGACACAGTTATCGGAATGGTTTGACTTGGCAACGGCATGCATTTCATATGCGATTTCATGCCCTAATTAAATGGAGATTTATGTTAATCTTACAAATCTTAAATGTTATTCGTACTTAATAGCATGCATTGCATACGTAAGACTATGCAAAAGAGAACTTTCAAAGTTATGAAAAATTATTTCTAAGTAACTAAATTATGTTCTAATCTGATTACTAAGTATGCTTATTTTTACATCACATCAGTCATGTTGTCGCACAAACTGTTGTAAATTTAAACGTAACCTCAGAGTGAGTTGATCCAATGTCTCATGATGAGAACACATATTCTTAGGAAGCATTTATCACTAAATGGCCCAAGTTATCAGTGCGTCTGTTGCATTAACGGCATCTCAGTTGCATAAAACTCAGTAGGTTGCACAATCCCAAGCAAATCACTCTCGTTGTCCCGCCATTGTCGCGCACGCGCCATGAGAACGTTCCCGCGTCTCGGCAAAAAGCGCGGGAACCGGCCCCACAATAATGGCCGACATAACGCTCCGAATGTTATCTATCGCCTTTTGCGTTTTACAACATTGCAAATGTTCTACTTACTGCCTGATTATATTTAGTCGAGTTGTTATTGTTTATTTTCTTAGGCAAAAGACCAAACACCAAATGCTTTGTGCGCTGTCATTGTGTCCGTAAGTGGTTTGGTTGGTCTTGTAAAAGACCCATCATTGTTACCACATTGTAACAGAACTACTCAACTTGTTATGTCATCAATGAAACGATAATTTTATTTGTATCAATCGTTACCGACTGATCTAAACATGTAATTTGTAAATATTTTACAAATTGGAATGTCCTGTTTGTGAATTATTCATCTGTTTGTTGATTCATCCATTTTCGTGTGTTCAAAGAATTCGATTGCATCAGAGGCAATGATAAACAAACAACAATAAACAAACAATCCGCATTTGTCTCTCGACCATTCATCGACGTGAACACCTCGATATCAGACTAGTATAGTTCTCGCAGCCCACGGCGCATCATCTTCATCATGGTTTCATAATACTGAGTGCTTTGCCCAATCGCCCAGCGGTGATGAACCGAAATATAACACCGCAATGTAAGACCATAACAATAAATAAACACACGTAACTGCATCATAACTACAAAAGTAAGTAACGCAATAATTTTGCCAAAATGGTTAACGGAAATTACATCATGTACGGGGACAGACCATCCTCGGATTCCGAGATAGTGGCGGACCACGTGCAGACGCGCACGGCCGAGAGGAAAACCAGGCGGAAGACGAACCGGACTGCCAACGAGCTGCAGCACTCGCTGGCGCAGCTGGACAACGACACCGATTCTGTCAAGTATGAGAAGCGCGCCAAGGAGCCGCGACTGCTGCGCTACGTACCTACCACGGACGTGGAAGAGCACTATGTCACCGATAAATTCGAGACGTACGACCTCAAGCCGACGGAGGCGACACCGCGCCGGTACGCGTTCAAGAAGAAACCGAAGAATCCAGCTGACGGGTCCGTGAACTACGCGTACTCGCGCTCGAGCAGCAGCTGCAGTTCCCCGTCGGGCACGTTGCCGCCCATCGCCGAGCACGAGCAGCTCGCCACCTACCGCCGCAGCCCGCCCAGCCCCGACACTCCCAGTGACATCATCCCCGCCTACGAAACCAAACTAGACAAATACTTCACCAAGCCGAGAGAGGTGAAAACCTTCTCTGCCAAGGTAAGCTACAAAGTGAGTTCATACCCGGCGTCCTATCGTTAAGTAAGTCTATATTATTTGGAGCTAGCCTTTCACCAATCTCCGGAAAAGCTCGTAATGAACTTTGTTTACTCGGTTAACCGCGACTCGACCGCAAGAGATTCACTTCAGAGCTTTTTCGTAATTATTTCACTGATTAACGCAACAAAAAATTGTAGCTGCAAGAATGCACGTTGTATGAAATGTGTTAACTTTTAATTTATGAGAATGCTTATCGATCGATTATATCAGCAGTAAAGGTTAATCACCCAGGCCGACAAGCCTCATTTATTTTCCTTCGATATTATTTAATAGGGC
This sequence comes from Archips xylosteana, assembly GCA_947563465.1. Lineage (NCBI taxonomy): Eukaryota > Metazoa > Arthropoda > Insecta > Lepidoptera > Tortricidae > Archips > Archips xylosteana. Next base: position 7,959,558 of record OX387344.1, read on the forward strand.
AATTGGTATTAAATAAGATTATACTATGAAACTGACTTGTCCTGTACTGGGCCACATGTGATTAGTAGAGGGTGTCGCACTTGGATCAAATGCCTTCCGCGTCGCCGCAACCACCTGCATATACGTCATACTAATTTACTGTAGCGAGAGCTAGTAAAGTTGTGCGTAAGCTGATACATACCGGTATAGTAAAATACTTATGCTAGGCAATTACAAAGGCAAAGGCAAAGGCTAAACTTGTGGCTGGACGTAATAAGGAACTTTCCCTATTTATAATTGACTAGCTTTTTCTCCCGACTTCGTCCGCGCACGAATAAAATGTATAGTCAACTCCCGATCTCTATTCCGCGAGAAATTCCAAAAATTCCTTTTTACTGCAGCTCTGTGATCCTAAAGTTAAAGAGATCCCATTGAATTGAACATATAAATTTAATTTTCTCCTTATCATGTGGGATTTTCCGAAAATCCTAAAATTTGTTTTTTACTTTACAACGACCGCTTTAGCCTAGTTGGTAGTGACCCTGCCTACGAAGCAAGAGGTCCTGGGTTCGAATCCCGGTAAGGGCATTTATTTGTGTGATGAGCACGAATATTTGTTCCTGAGTTATGGATGTTTTCTATGTATTTAAGTATTTATTTATCTATATAAGTATGTTTATCGTCGTCTAGTACCCATAGTACAAGCTTTGCTTAGTTTGGGACTAGGTCGATTTGTGTAAGATTGTCCCGTGATATTTATTTATTTATTTATTTATTTACTTTTATAATCACCTACTTGCAAGCCAAATATGAAGTCTCTAATTATAGTTACGGAGATACGGCTACTTTGAAGCGAAAATATAAATTCCCTATCCCGCAGAAATTTTTAAATATACTATTTAGCGGATCCCTACGCCATAAAAATAGCAATCAGTGTGCCAAATTTCAGCACAATATGTTGAGTGAGTGGTTTGAGCTGTGCGTTGATAGATCAGTCAGTAACTGTTGCCTTTTATACATAAGTACAGATTTTAAAAGGGCAAAGCTAAATGTTCCCTTTTTCATTATAAGGAATACTTTCGACAACTTTAGCATAGCTAAATCGCATACACAAATCGCATACGCAAATTAAATTCATCCGTTAAATACTTGAATTGGCTCGTCTTTCTTTGACTGTAGAGCTTCTAAAACAAACGTTCTTGATACGTTTGTAATACGTAAGCATAGCTGAAGAGCAACTTGAAGCTATCAATTTCTTCGCCGCTTCCACTAGGAAATCATGTAACACATTTCTATTAGTACAATCACGAATAAATAATAAATCAGAACTTAATTGTCGAAACTCGCCCGCGTCGTGAGATTATTGCGCTTAAAACGCTTTACCTCACGGTTATTCAGTAGGACGAGAGAGACTAGAACTGACAGTAAAATTCAATATACTTAGAGGAAAAAATCTAATATTTAATGTTAAATATTCTGTTACTTGTCTTTCTATATCTGTCTTTTTTTATTTATCTTCCTTAGCAAAAATATAATGCGTGCTTCCACAATAATCTAAATATCCGTTGAACGTATATAATACGTGTCAGTTCCCAAAAAAACTGTTATTTACATACGCATGTTTGAGACCCGTTCAAATTCTTTGAGGTAGCACCCAGCTTGTTGACCAGCGATTACGAATACAAAGGCAAGTCGTTTAATCTGATTTAAAATTGACAGTACCATACATTTTGACTATTTTTTTTTCTTTGGGTTAGAAATTTTCTTCTTAGGTCTCAATTACAGTAAAAATTACATTTACTATCATATGTCAAAAAACACTCGTTCAGTAATCGGAAACCCGCGGCCAGCGGAAATAATTTAATTCAATAATGACCATTTAAATCGCGTTTAAAATTAATTTACGGCCCGGCAGCACGCACGAGCGGCGGCATCTATATCGAGGCAGAGGCAGCCATATAAAGGCATAATAAAATTTCAACAATCACGTAACACCCTGATAGTGGAACCCTCGACTTCACGCACATTAATTGACTGTATTGCGTTTCTGCGTCAAATATGTTAACGATCAAAAAACTGTTAAATTAACAGACGAAACACATTTGAAACAAAAACTCAACTTATCATCAGCAAATTATTTTATGGCAAATCTGCGTATATCTTCACTGCACTACCACTACACGTCTTTTCAGTTGTAAAATAAAGTCTATACTTACTTTGATCATTCACATGATAGTTCGAAATCGAATGCGAACATAAAACATTTTCCAGAATCACCACGTGAATGGCTCCGGTGTAGACACGCCTATACCACCTTGGAAGGTGTTTTTGAATGAGCATATTCAGAATAGATACTTAGTAGTGTTAAATCACAGTACTGAATAGAATTATTAACAGGTTCCCTGTCCCAAGGGACATCATCATAGATAGGTCATGAATCCCTAGTCTGATACTATTGTTCGTAAATCAATTGTGAGTAAATTCGGAATTGGATGTAACGTACTACGACAGTTAAATTGTATGGATTGGGACAGGGAACCTTTAATATTAAATCAAAGAACCATAGACCACTTTAGTGCCTGTGAATATACAGTTTGCACCAATAGTTTATTTTGCATTAGAACACAATACCGACCAGCTTATGTAAAGTTCCACTCCTCTTCTTTTATAATCTACGAAGAAGAGTCACAAGAAAAGAGTATGGTTAATGTACATCCTGAAATAAACGAATGTACGACCCAATAATGCACTCCCAGATAATTCGCGTACTGTGGTCTAAGAGCCCGTTCCCACTATGTCGTTGTCGGATTCCGATTTTAATCGGGCGTTCCAGTGGCAGAAGATTTTATATGAAGCTGTTCACACTTGTCGGACACGATTTCCGACAAAATCGTGTCCGACAAGTGTGAACAACTTCATGTAAAATGTTCTGCCACTGGAACGCCCGATTAAAATCGGAATCCGACAACGACATAGTGGGAACGGGCTCTTAATTGGGAAATCGTAAATTCCGGGGTAATACTTACTCGGGCGTACATTAACCACATCCTCAGAAAGCATTTATTGTATGCACAGTGTAACCTAGTTTTCTGTTGTTCCAGGGCTCGCACCCCGACAGCCTGTTTCGAGTGCCGGCGGGCGGCAGCGCGGGCGCAGGCAAGATGGCGCGCGCGCTGCGCATCATGCGGTGGCCCGTCGCGCTCGTATTCGTCTGCGTCGCTCTGGCCGTGTTTGTTTACTTCCTTATGCCAGGTGAGGGCTAACAGGTTATTGTTTTAAAAATATAACCGCATTGCAAAAGGTATATCTATTCAAAGAACAATGCCTTGACTAGTCATGCTGTATGCCAGCTGTGCAGTGCGTTTACCCCCTTATTTACAAACGCTTGGTAGGCATTTGTTGATTTAACATTCGTTTGGCTATCTGTCGTTTCGACATTTACCTTTTTTACGGATATGGATTTTTTTCTGAATAAGGGAGCTAGAAATTAGCCTCACTCACTGCATAATGACGCCATCTAACTATTGCCTGTCAGTAGGTAGGCAGGTCAACTCTCGCTTGCTTTCAGAAACTGTACCAGTCACGTGTAAGTTTTTGACGTATTCTTAATGTGACTATCCCCAAAAATTACAAGGATTGTCTTTTTAACTTGATGCTTCTATCACCTAAGCACAGCTAAATATCGCTCATAAATACTCTCAATGTGATGGCTGACTTACGTGCACCTTAAATTTTACCACTTCTTATACTTAAATAGAATTTTCCAATTTGATTGCCGATGCGGGAGATGATGGGCCATTTCAAGTTTCTGACACAATGTTAAGTCCTTATATGTCCGATGTTTTGTTTTACAGCCAATTACCTTCACTGGAAAGCCATCATTCTCTCTTCGATTTATAATTTCCGTAACCGTTTCACCATCCCGTATTTGTGCTCAAAGTATAATTTTCATGACATAGTATTTCAAGTAAACCAGCACCTGTCGGCGACCTGTAAAGTCATGACACGAACCGTCGATTTTATGTAATGCTAATGTAACTATCGTAAATTGTGTGCTTTTACTTGGTTCCTAGCTTAAAGAAAGTTCCTTAGTATCAGGTGTTTTGCACTCATCACCCGAATTGTCGGTATCTAAGGCTAATTATGTTTCAGAACCAAACTATCGTAATACATTACATTCTTTATGTATAAGCAAATATTTTGAATCAGCTGGCGTTGAAAATTTTTATGAATACTTAATAAAATCATTCGATGCTAATAAAACCCATAATCATTAAATTAAGAGCATCCATAAAAAAAAGCTTCTGGTATTTTAATAAATTAAAGCGACTTTCACGATTCGCACGCAAAGGATACATTTGTGTGGGAGGTCGATATGACATCCGACAGCTGCTTCCTTACATGGCTGTTGCAGTTAAATTAATGCAATTGTTCATATAGAAAGTTCCCCCTTCACCAGAACTAATTTACAAAATAAAAACGCCCGATGTGAAGACAGCTTCGTTATTTTGCATGCCCTCCGTGACCCACGATGCAACTCTACTTTCCTTTGTGTCCTTTTTGAGTCACGGTTGTAGCTCTTACATTTTTTTATTATGATATAGCCGTCATCTGAAGATACGTCTTTTATTGCTAACGTTATTTTATGAATAGGTTTATTGCCTATTGTCAATTAGCACCTCGCTCACATTTTGTTTACTCATATTGAAATCTCATTATTGATGTATTGTTAAACATAAATATATATGTCGTCAATAGATTCCACAAAAAGTACCTGTCATTTGGATTTAACCTGTTGATAAATTTTAATATTATTGACCTCAGAATTGCTATTACATCCACTAGCACAACACCTTCATTTAGGGTGATATGTAGAATAAACACACATACCCACTCGTAAGTCACAGTATTTCTATTAATATACTTTCGCAAACATCGATAGGCATTTTCCCTCTTCCTGTAAGCAAGAACTGTGTTTATGTCACAGAAAAATCGTCATATCTGAGCTGGGTCCCTATTAAAGACCTGCTACTGTGACTGTGGTAGTATTTACTGATGTTATTTTTATTTTCATGTTGTTTTTATAGTCACTTATACGTATTACGGATACGTAAAAAAAAGGAACTTCAAAGTTGCAGCTTCTAATGTTTTAGATTCTATAGATTATTATAGATTTAACATGGGAAACTGAAGTATCTTGATTTGATTAGATAGATAGATGTAAATAATTAGATAGATGTAAATAATTAACAAAGTGCTATAGATTCGTTATTTATTTATGTAAGATTATCACTATTTATGAAATTTTGCATACTATACCATTCATTCAATATTATCCTATTATCTGTTATTTAGTGCAGTTAGATCGAAATAGTTAACTAGTGCCCATAGGGACATGGTCCGCATTTCAAATTGCACCTGTTTAATAAACCGTAAACCCATAATTGCACGGATACCTACATAACTAACTAATCTAAGTATACTCCTTAGGGTAAACGTACAGGCAGTTATATTGCATAATTATAATCATCTAGCCTAATTGCTGTCATCCAGCGGTTATGCAGGCGATTTCTGTTTTAGCATACATAACTCGTGTCTGGTAGAGAACAATCCGGAAAATTATTTTCCTTGAACGTAAACCGATTTCACCGCCTATCTGTTTTGACTGTTTAGTTTCTATCTGATCTGATCGTATTCTATTTACAAATTCTCTCTTACCCTTTTTCAACTTGTGACGGCTATGATAAATATTTATGTATTTGGCATGGCAACAAATTCGTTCCGACACCATGATCCATTTTTAAAAAGAAACTGCTGCGGTTACATCTATGAAATTATGGATATGAAGCTTTTGGACAAATTGAACACAGCATGAGAGCTGCTTTGAATTCAACAATTAATCCACGGTGATCCAGAGCGGCTTCAAAAGAGTTGATTTATATGTGTTTTTGTGTTTGTTAGTATTATGCGTTATGTAGGTATGTTGTGCAACGGCGATAAGGATTAATATCCGATAGCAGGCCGCCACGAGGTGTGTCTTGACATCTTGAACCCCGCTTTCACTGATTTTGCGTCTTCGTCGTGTAGGTGCTTCTCCCAGCCACTTCCTCCCGAGTTACGTCATTGAATTAGCAACGCTTCGCACAAAAGCGATTGTAGATATTATGTCTATATGTGCTACTGTTCTATGCATTGTTTGTTAAAGATTTTTATTGTCGATTGTCTTTCGATTATAGATAAAACGTTAAAGGTGGGAACCATAAAACATCTCACTTTACATGCTGAATTAAAATAATCTACGTTATAGTCTTTAATTGCATATTCTCTTCATAACCGGAAGTTTGAAGCCCGGAAATGGGTTACTATACTAATATAAATAAATTCCTCATAAGCCACAACGTTATTCTTCGAATCCGCGAGATTACGAGTATTATGTCACGCATTCTAGACGGAGATGTCAAAGGGTAATTTGCACATACTTTCTTGCTTTAATTTGGCAATTTGTAGACATTTTTACAAACCGCCGTAAAATATAATAGCCATTCTGCGGCTCTGATGTTACGCGCGCGGTGTTTTATAGAACTGTATATTGTTTACGAGCTCTACGTCTACCTACACCTACTAACCGGATGAATATTTTGATATTAAAATTAGTATTACATGCACGTTTTAGAATAATTATTCTGTGTCTACTGTCGACGCTTATTTAATCAGCATTAATCATCCTTAAGCTTATGAATGCTTAAAATATCTAACTGGAGTGTTGTGTCATAAAAAAGCTGAGACAGAAGCATTCGATGCGAGTAACAGTAATTGTTGTAAAAGGTGGATAAGCTATTGGAATGCGGAAAATACGCCGTTAAATACGATGCAAATCTTGCATCTAATTTCCGTACCTACTACCAGTAAACAGAGCAAAACATCAATGCCAACCGGAACAACTTTAGTAGGTACGAGCAAGATTTGCTTGAAATACTGTTAGCTGAATATTATGATGATGGTGGAAGAGCATGTAGCTAAATGCTGGCAAAACTACAATGCCAGAACGACGAAAGGACTGAAGTATTACAAAAACCCCCTCCCCCACCTCACACACGCACATAAAATTACATATCAGTTCTAAGGCCGTGGCTCTACTCCATTACTTCCAGTCATTCAGCGTCCCATAGCTCATTTTTTAACAGATTTTGAAAAAGGGAAAGATTTTTTCATTTGACGCTATGTTTTTCATCGTATCTTCACCGACTGTGAAACGATCGAAATTTCAACTTTTCTTTGTTGATGACCTGCATTTAACCTGCATCACCTTGTTTATTTTAGATGTTTAAGACAGTCATTTTACCTCTACAATCATGTGGCATACAAGCCTATGAATAAACATCAATTAAACAGTACCAGACCGACCGAACTTTGCTAGGCTAAAACTCGAAAACACGCGTTTTTCCAGAGATAAGACCAAGCAACAGCTTCAGTAACAGTTAGCGCCGGAAAACCCCAACTAGCAAATCTGTAGAGCCGTGTCCGAGATTGCTCATTATAAGTCCTTTTGTATACAATTTCAGATAACTTGCAGTCCGAGCTAGAAAACGTAAATGCGACATTTTGGGAATCAAATGTCGCAGATGCGGACACGCACCGCGACCCAGCTGCCTTCAGCCCCGGGCAGCGTGACCACCATTTTAAGCACGGTAACACCACACCTCCATCTGCACCACAGTATAAAAATCCAGGGTGTGATCTACAGAGAGCAATGTAAATGGTTCAAGGCACCGATGTTGTACTAAAGGTCGGCGTGAATTACTAGCAACACATTTGCCGATATTACGTTACGTTTTGGCGTACAATCGAACTTAGGTTGGGTGCTAACCGAAATTCCGCCGCTGATTACACCGAAATATTACGTAATTCCGGCAACTGTATTTTTTGTAATGGAAACGGCATTGCAGGCGTAATTACGCCGAATTTTTGGCGCGTAACTTTCGCGGTTATGGTGGGTTGTATCAAAAAATTACGTCGAAATGTTAAAATCAGCCGCGGAACTTCAGTCGCGTATCTTCGGTATAGTGTGCTTAGATACCTATAGGTACAATCGCACAATTGCGCGCTATCCATATGCAGTTATAGCATATGCTCAATCCGATAAGTTGTAAAAGTCATCAAAAGCTGCGAAAATCTACAAAAAAAAAACGCTACAACATTTTTGCGCGGTCTCAATCGCGGGACCAAGCGAGAGGTAAGCAAATCGGGCTTGCCGTCTGTACGAGTGCAAGTTCGTCGTATTGTTTCTAGATCACACTCTGGGTTTATACTGTAAGCACAAACAAATCATATTATATCTAAAATGAGAACCAATTATATTGACTAACAAACACATACTTTATATTCTATGCTCTTTCAAAAGGCACATTGTGTCCACAATTCAGTATTTCAACCTTTAGGACTCTGTTATTTTGGCGAAAGTTCTACATAAATCAAAGAAATCGCATTGCTCATTGACAGGGATATTCTTAATTGTTATTTTTTACTAGCAAGCATGCTAATTATGGTATTTTTGTTTTAGTAGCATAAGATTCAACCGTTAAACTTTTCTTTCAACTAATCTTTGATAGAAATTGGATTTCAATACGTAAAAGGATTACTTACCTAGAAAAAACTTGCCGCAAGTACTTATTCTCTTCTATTTGAAAATGAGAGTCATTTTTGCAGCACAGTCTATGTTTCTTTAGCTTTAGCTGGCATGTCTTTGATTTTTGGGCACCTTGCATTGCATTAGACATTTTTTTTTTTTTTTTTTGAATGAGTCGCCAGAGGGGCCAAAGACGCGAAGTCTTTGCTGTTTTTTAACTTTAGGGTAGGAAGAGTGACTTGTGCTCGGGAAAAATCCCTTCGGACGAACTGGGAATGGAGGGCCCAGACAGTGTCCGACTTGCACGGACTAAAAAACCCGGTCACAAGTCCCCTTCTCTATTGATTATTAATACAAAAAACGTGTGCTTTATATTTTGAGGAGGGGAGGGGTAGGGAGGGGACTTAATCTACCCACAGTGTCCTGCCTCAGCCATTTGCTGGAAGGCCGGGAGAGGAGCATGCATTCTCCCGCTGGGCACTGGGGGGTGCTTAGGTCGGTCTTTTATGTTTTTACCCGTTGGTTTATTCCTTGACCGACCCTCGCCCGTTTCTGTACATTTACTTAGAGCTATTGGTTGGGTTGGTGGGATTTCCTGTCATATGCATTTATCTATAACTACGGGCTTCCTTTCTTTTGCCCTGCGATGGAAGGGTGGGTCGGAGATCTTTTGGGCCCATTGTGTGGCTTTGGATGCCATCTTTTGGGTGGGGCTACCCTTTATGCCTGATGGTTTTTCGGCATGCTGTGTGTTTTTTTGCGCTTGTCTCCTAGCGCTACCCTCTTTTCGTTACCGCTTCCATCGATAGTTTTCCTGCTATAATAATTCGGAGGGATGAGGAGTGCCCCCCGGACGGCTGGACGCCCCAGTGTCTCACAAGGGTCATGTGGAGCCCAGCGGATCCATACCCCAGCCAATGCTGAAGGGCCAGAGAAGAAACTTTTAGTCTCGATTCTCTGTTTAGACTTCCGCCGTTGCTCCCACGAGTTCCCCACCGAAACTACCGGGTGCGTCCTCCGTCCGGAGCTCACCTGTCGTATGGGCGGGAGATGCATATGTCAGGAATTCTTAGATCTAATTATACACTAACCAATATTATACAGAAACTACTATACAATCCAATCAGTAAAAAAGGTTTGACAATTTTTTATATATACTGCAAACAGTGTCTAGGTCCAGGTGAAGCGAAAAGAGAATGGTTTTATAAGGAGGGAATATTGAATGTGTGTGTGTGTGTGTGTGTGTGTGTGTGTGTGTGTGTGTGTGTGTGTGTGTGTGTGTGTGTGTGTGTGTGTGTGTGTGTGTGTGCTACTTATTTCGAAGACATGCCACGCGAACCACTCTTTCCAGGAACTCTTTAGTGTGGTCTCTGTTCTTTGCCGATCCAAGCAAATCACTCCAGGTCGAGCTATCTTGAGTTACCTTGACTCCGGTTTTTTGCTCTAGCTCGAACCTTTGTGTGTCAAAACGGGGGCATTCACAAACAATGTGCCAGATGTCCTCGTCTTTAGCCGGGTCACATATGCACGAGGGTGCATCTTTGATTTTGAAACGGTGTAGATAGGCTGCGAATCCTCCGTGCCCGGTAAATGCCTGAACCAAGAAATTTGTGAGTTTGAGTTTTTTTACGATGCTGTTTGCATCTCTCACTTGTGGGAAGAACTTCTTGGTTATTGCACCGGTCCCGGAGGCCTCGTAGCGGATCTGCCATTTTTCGACCGTCTCTAATCTTATTGACCTTTTGACGTAAGATATCGGCACCTCGTCGTAATTCGGAGCGGTCTTTTTCCTAATTGCTGCTTGCTTTGCCAGTTCATCTGCCCTCTCGTTTCCTGGCGTTCCAATATGAGCTCGCAACCAATAGAATTTTATGTCCACTCCTGCCTCCCTCGCTTGTACAGTTTGGGTCTTTATTGCTTGGACTAGTGGGTGCGTCGTGTGTGGCGTTTTGAGTGCCTCCAGCGAGGACTTGGAGTCGCTGAGAATGCTGACGCTTTGCACTCTGTGTTTCATTGCGATCTGCACTGCTCTGAACAGCGCGTACAGCTCGGTTTGATACACTGTGTTGTAAGGTGCTAATTTAAAGGTTGAGTGGCGGATTTCTTTTCCACCTTCCCACCATGTGAGCGCCGCCCCCGTCTTTCCCTCAATTTTGCTACCGTCGGTGTAAATTTGTGGGCCTCCCAGACTGTACCTATCCACCATGTCCTGGTTGTATTCCTCCAGGCTTACATAGTCGATAGACACGGTCTTTGACGGATGTGGTCTCGCCAGGGCGTCTGTCGCATTCTCAATTACCATCCCCGGTGGTAGGTGATCCTCGCTGAAGCCTCTCTTTACCTCGTAGAGTCTTGCCGCCTCGTGAATGCGCAGGTCCAGCGGAAGAGTTCCCGATAGGACCAGCGCCGATGTCAGAGAGACCGTCCTATACGCCTTGCATATCTTCTGGGCGAAACCACGCTGTATTGAGTCGAGCTGATTCCGCACCATCAACTTGCTTGCTGCTTTGTACCAAGCACTTGCAGCGTAAAGGACGATCGGCTCTATCACCGCCACGTAGATGGTCTTTAGGATCTCGCTGTTGAGCCCCCATGACACCTTTGCCGCACATGCTAGCTGCCTGTAAATATTGGTAGCTTTTTGGCACGTTTTCGCCACGTGTGCGTTGAAAGTTAATTTATGGTCAATGGTAAGTCCCAGCAGCTTGATCTCGTCGACAAGCTCCACTTCGGTTCCAGCCATTACGACGCGAATTGGATCCCATTTTAATTTTCTAGTGATGATCATGGCCGCTGTTTTTTGTGGTGCAAATTTGAGTTTGTTGTTAGAACCCCATTCGACAACTTGTTGGAGTGTCCGGTCCGCTCTTGCTTTTATTTCCCCTGAGGTTTTGCCGGAAAACACTAAGGTGACGTCGTCAGCGAAAGCTTGGCAATGAGCATCCGTGCCGTTGAGTTGCTGTAGGAGGTCATCTAGAATGATATTCCAGAATATTGGGCCTCCTATAGAACCTTGGACACATCCCTTTGTCGTCGGCTTTTCGCAGACCTCGCCCGCGTAGTGTACCTTGATCACACGATCCTCAAGGTATGAGCATACCGTGCGATAAAGGTTTTTTGGACAACCTTTTTTCACCAGTTGGGTTTTTAGTTTTGGCCACCAGGCGTTGTCAAAGGCTCCCTCTATGTCTAGTGAGACAAGTAGTACGATGCGTTTCCTCGTTTCTACTTCAGTTCTTATGTATCTCAAGAGGTCATAGAGGGCGTCCTCCGTCGACTTTTGGGGCATAAATCCATACTGACGTTTGTTCAGGGTTGGGAGGATGTGCCACTTGATCCTGTTTACAAGCATTTTTTCCAGGATCTTCCCCATCACCGACAAAAGGCCAATCGGTCGGTGTGATTTGGGTTGCGTATAGTCCTCCTTTCCGGGTTTCCGCAGTATACATACGTGTGCTGACTTCCAGGCTTTGGGGAAGTGGGCTAGCTTAAGGCAGGTGTTGGCTAGGCACAGGAACACTTCCCTGTTGCACTGAATTGCAGCTGCACATATGTCTGCGGTGAGCCCGTCCGCACCAGGCGCCTTTTTCGGGTTCATACTCTTGACGACCGCTTCCAGTTCAACTTGTGTGAATGGAGGATCTTCGTCTGTGAGGTTTTGCTCCATTATTGAGGCGTCTCCCTCCGTATCTTCCCTGGTGCGCCTGTGATGGTCGGACTCACCTTCCTGGCGGTCGTCCGGATAAAAGCATTGAGCTAGTCGTTGGGCCGACTGTTTTGGTGTTAAGGTGTGCCCCTGTTCGTCCCTGAGCAGCGTGTCTTCGTGACGTCTAGCTGTTTTCCGGATTACACGGTAGATTCCGTCCCACATTGTCTCCCTGTCCTGCGTGGAACAGAATTCCTTCCAGCTAGTCGTCTGAGCCTCCGCCGCTTTGGTCGCATAGTCTTCCTTTGCCTGCTGGTATTGGTCGACTACGAACTGCCTTCTGTTTGGGGCTGCGTTTTTTATTCGCCTTTTGCGTCTTAACACCTCTTTTTGGAGTCGGTCCAATTCTTCGGACCACCACGGCGGTTTCCGTTTTGCCTTTTGAGCTCCGGACCTTGGGATACTTTCCTCGCATGCTTTTGAGACTGCACCGATGTAGGTATTTACCACCTTTTCCATCTCTGCTGTATCTCTCACGTTGCTTATGGAGTCTTCTGTGAGGTCTTTTTCTAGGAGCTCTTTGGACAAGACGCGACTGAATTTGGTCCAGTCAGCCTTTTTAATGTTGTAAACCCTGGTTGTTTGTTTGGGTACTGGCTTTGGGCGAGTCTGGCTGCACACTGCAAATCTTATGGTGTTGTGGTCTGATGTAGTTACATCTCTGTCTACTTTCCAATCTTGGATTCTTGACAGAATGTTCTCGCTACATGCCGTTACATCTACTATGCTTGTGTAAAGCTTTCCTCCCCGATACGTCTCAAAAGTGGGCGTGTTTCCGACATTCAAGACGTGCAAATCCACCTCATTGAGGAAGCTGTTGTACGCTACCCCTCTGTGGTTCTCCGATCTGCTACCCCACCAGTAACTCCAGGCGTTCACATCACCTCCAACTATGTAGCTGTCTGCACCCAATCCAAGCATTATCTCCTTTGTTTTGGCAATGTATTCTTCTATGTCTTGGTCTGGCTCGAAATAAACCGAGATTACTCCAATTGACATTTTGCCAAACTTCAGGAGAGCCACCGCGATGTTCTCCGTCACCAGTTGTGGGTCGTGTTGGACCATCTCCCCTCTCCCGCCCACGTACGGCTCCTGTAGCAGTGCTACTTCGCAGTTACCTTTCTGCATGGCTTGGTGAATTTCTACTGTCACCAGTCTCGACCTTTGCAGATTGGCTTGCAGGAACCGTGTCTCATGACGTGTGGCTGGAGCGGGAGGGGGCGGCTTTGCTGTTTGTGCCGGCACCACCGTATCAACAAAAATAGGCTACTTTGGACCTTGCTATAGTGTCCCACTTTTTACGTTCCCTGCACTCGGGGCTGAACGCCTCGTGCTGTGCCTCAGTGTGGTTTCTGCCTGCCCTGGTGCAGTTTATGCACGTAGATTTTTCCTCCGGACAATTCCCTGGTCCGTGGCAGTTCAGGCAGAACCGACAATTGGTGTCCGCTTCCTTGCACAATGCTCTCGTGTGGCCGTAGGCCAGGCACTTAGTGCACTGTACTAGGGGCGACTGATCCTCCACCCTCTGCCTCTGGAAGCCTATGTAGACCTTCTCGGCCTCCACAAACCTCTTCCAGACAGCGGGCGGAAGCTCAAACACCGGGTGACAGCACAGGGGGTTTCTCGCTTTTTTGCGGTATTTCAGCTTTAGTTCAGAGGGCTCGATTTTTAGGCCCCCTAGAAGATGGCGATTCTGCGAAAGCAACATCTGCGCTAAGTCCTCGTCCTTGTGATAGCTGAGGACATCTCTTATGCAGATCAGAGGTTTTTTCATCTGCGGATATTCCGCATTAAGTTTTCCCTCTGCTGCTTTTTTCAAGAGCTCGAGATCCTGCTTGCTAGCACAGTTTACGACCACCTTCTGGTTTTTGGCTTTTCTTACCCTCTCAAACCTTACTCCTGTGCTCTGAACATTCAGAACTCTACCCAGTTCCTGTAGGACACCTTCGCTGGTCTTGTTGGGGTCCTTTGACGACATGATGACAGTGTGCGTGTTGTCATGATGAGGGGCTCTTTTTGGTGCTTTAAGTTTTTGGGCGTACGTTTCTGGCCCGTGCTGTTTTTGTTGCACGACTTCCCTGTTGACCTCATCGATCGAGTTTTTCAACTCGGCCAATGCCAACTCTGTGTGCAGGGTCGATGTCGGGGCTGAGGCTTTTCTCCTTTCCATTCGGACCTCCTCTGTTAGGGTCCTTACGTCCGAACTCATAGCCTCTAGCTTTTCCCCGAACTCGGTTACACCCTGTTCTGGATTTGGTCTCGTGGGCTCCGTGTCGTGCCGGCTTTTTAGCTCCTCTGTGGTGCTGGTTAGGAGGTCAATCTTTTGGGTCAATGTTTTTATGGCATCACTCAGCCCTGTGTCTTGGGGTGTTATTTCGGACGTCTCTTTGACCGCCGGCAAGAGGCCCTCAATGGTTAGAGGGATCTTCGCCGTCGCGTTGGCCAGCTTGTCCAAGGTCTTCCTTATCTCGTCTAGTTGGTTCGAAACCCGGGTGACCTGGACATGCAGCCGTAGGACGTCCTCTTCCACCCTTCTGACCTGGGCGCTGTCCTGGGAGTCCGTTTTTTGACCCATCTTATTGATTGTAGTTTTGACCTGTTCGATTGAGGTTCTAATTTCCCCGATTGTGTGGAATGGGGATGCCGTTTCGTAGCCGAGCCAGTTACGTACGTTGTCCGTTTGTTTGGAGGTCCTTTCAGAGACCTCCATGAGGTGTTCCAGGCCTGTTACCACCTTTTCCCTTACCTCAGCCATTTCCTTCGCATGCAACCTCTCCAGTCGGACTATCTCTTGCGCGTTCCTTGCTCTTTCCCGCTCGAGATTGTATTTGTGTCTCGACCGTGAGTCCGACAGCGACAGAGCGGTCTCATACAGGGTCTGCAAGCAATCCAAACACTTCACCTTGCACTCCCTCTTTATGTTGCCGGCCAGTTCT
The DNA here is from genome assembly GCA_947563465.1 of Archips xylosteana. Lineage (NCBI taxonomy): Eukaryota > Metazoa > Arthropoda > Insecta > Lepidoptera > Tortricidae > Archips > Archips xylosteana. Next base: position 7,974,805 of record OX387344.1, read on the forward strand.
AGGGCGGTTTTCCCCTCCTGGAGCATCGTGTTGGCCAGTTTCGTCGCGTGGTCCATCTCTACTCCTGGCCCTCTGCGGTTTGGCCCCATGAGGAAGCTCATCCTGGATGAGGATGCTCTCGGGGGCGTGGAGAGGTCCGAGACGTCTGACATGTCTCCCTCGTCAGTCCCCGGGCTGGTTTGGCAACCGTGCGCTCCCACGAGGGACTCAAGTTTCTCCATGTCCGCAACTGTGTCCGGATCCAGAGGGGGGGTGGTTATTGTTGGGTCCTTCTCCGCTGCTGCTACAGTTTCTTTATGAAGGACTGTCTCCCTGAGGGATTTACCAACTCTTGGCTTGCGTGCTGGCCCTGTCTGAGACCTGCAGGGGGCCGACTTGGGTTTAGTTGGGTTGGTCTTGGGTGGCATTATGTGTTAATTTAAAATTTAGGCTGCATTAGACATTAGTTAATAGAACCTACACCTTCGGAAATTTATGTTTTTCAAAATTAAGATTCTGTGTTTCACGTGTTTAGTAATTCCTGGCTTATCTAAAACAAACAAATATGTATTATTATAGCAATTTCCACTGGGGATATTCACAAGATATTGAAGTCAGTGAGGTCAACTTGATAAGGACTTTACGGGTCTCGAGTAGTTAGTTGTTTGTGTGTGCTTAATAGTTGATATTTAATAATATTGAGTAAGGCCGTAATGATATAAATAGCCTTCTCACCTCGCTTAAGCAAAAACTGAAAATAAAGAAACATTTACTTTCCCCCAAGACACCAACTATGTCATTTAATTAAGAATTTTATCTTTTATCAGAAACCGGTACGGTATATTTATTGTAATCAAAATTGTGTGTTTCTATAGTTATACTTGTGGACATTTTATTTATATTGTGTAAAAACCATGCCTAATTACAGACCCGAGAACACCAGAAATAGACTTTTATGATACAGATAACAACAAAAATGAAGAATCACAGACTTTGCAAAATAAAATCACTGACAAAGCTCCGCAAAGGAAACTACCTGCTCCACCCGTGTTCCCATCTCATTTGACGCCCGAAGTCCAGTATGGCAACGAGAACGCTGATACTCTTAATCCGAGGTCACCCAAAGTATACCACGAAGCGAACGCAGTGCCGGTCGAATCGACGTTGAAACCGCACATAACTCAGAAGCCAGAGAAACCTCTGGCAGTCTTCTTTAAAGATGGCGAAGGAGTTACTACTACGACTACTGAAGCTTTAATCTCGACGAAAACTGTTGATGATGACGCCATGTACGAAAACACGCAAACAACAAACGAAAAGGAAGACCAACCAGTGAAGCCCTATCCTGGATTGGCACCTTGGCCAGTAGACAAAATGAAATCGGTTGTTTATGGCGCGGAGCCCGTGTTGCTTCCGGAACTGCAAGAATACCAAAAATACGACCATATGAGGAAGACTAATGTCAATTTCACATCGGGTCATTCGAATCTTTTTGGTATATCTATAGAAGAAGCAGAAAATATGCAGTCTACTACGCAAAGTTCCGCTTATAACACAAGGGTATCGCCGACTTTGCCCACGTGGCGAGACGGAGACGACACGACCACCAAAAAGTATCCAGTAAATGTGAACTCCGACGGTAAGTGAGGACGTCAAAGTCAATTTGGGAGGGCGCATGTGGTGAAAGATAATGAATAACTAAAAGCGAGTTAACCATTTTAATTTAAGTTCTAGGTAGTAAGTTGGTAAATACCGTAGATTTAGTTAGTTGATAGAGCTTAATCACACGGGAATCACAATCACCATGTCATTGCACATTGCGCTAAATAGTAAGCACACATTATCTTCATTGCACCCATAACTGTACCTAATATAAATGCATACTTTGTAAAGAATAACTGGATGAATGGATCATCGGGGTTTGATAGATACTTAATATGCAATTGTTATTCCTATTCCATCTGATCATCAAATTTTATGAATTTCATCAATTTGTAAGTTATCTCAGAAGTGTAATATACTTATTCGGCATTTATTAATTATCGCGTCACACGTTTCACAATTTTTTTTAAACGACATTTAATAAAATGATCATCATTTCATCATTATTTAAGTATTAATTTAATTTCATCGATCATTTTTAAATGGTGTGCTTCATTTTACCACATTTTGTTAAAAACGTCTGTGTGGTAAATACTTGATAATCTGTGACGTTGTAAAAGGGATTAGAAGAAATACAAAAAAGTGCAAGCCCATGTCCGTAATTTTAATGAATACAATAAAAATGTATCTAATTGATTTGACAGTGTCGCAGTGCCACTCGACGAGCTTACCGCTATGCCGCGGGGTGTTGCCATACGACTTGGCTGGCAAACCAGCACAGTTCGGAAGCGTTTCCGTGAAGTCTCTTCTACCTCACATGGAGTACGTGGCGGCAACCAACTGCAGCGCTCGATTCAGGAACTTCGTGTGCTCCCTGCTTGAGCCTGAGTGCAGCCCGCCGCCATTCCCGCCGAAAATGCCTTGTTACGGTTTCTGCAAAGGTGTGTATGCTTCTCTTTCTTCTTTTGTTTGAGCAGTAAAGTGCAGACAGATGGCTTGGTAACGACATGGTACCTCTAGTTACTTAGTTAATTATAAGCATAAGATTGTCCTGCGAATTTAGGTACCTACCTAAATCCGGCACACATCAAATAATATTAGTGTCAAACAATGTTTTACAATACTCTATATACATTTTGGTGAGTGTAAGCAGGAACTAAATACTACATGATTTACTTAATTCCTCCATCTCCATTTTACCAACGAATATTCAGGTGAGGGGAGCGTTTTAATCCATATGTGGTTAGTATTCCATTGGCCCGCACGAAGCCGTTCGCTTCATCTTTCTTAATACGAACTGCTAAGGAATGGAATTCGCTCCTATCATCTATATTCCCAGATAAATACAACCCAGTTCTCTTCAAGGCTAGAGCGAATAGACTAGTATTGACTGATGGTTCAATATCAGCCTCACTGGTATGAATGCATCTTTGGCCTCATTTGCACTTTCATCAGGTGAGATAGAGGGTCAGTTCAATGTAAAAAAAACTCTTTTATCCCCTCGCCCTACGACATCCAGTGACGTGAAAGCTCCGCTGGAAAGATGGAACTAAGAATAAATAAATATCACGGGACAATTCACACCAATTACCTAGTCCCAAAGTAAGCTAGGCAAAGCTTGGGTTATGGGTACTAGGCAACGGATAAACATACTTATATAGATAGATACATACTTAAATACATATTAAACACCCAAGACCCGAGAACAAAATCGAACCCGGGACCACAAGCTTCATAGTCAGGTTCTGTAACCACTGGGCCATCTGGTCGTCATAAGCGATATGATTCTCCTTAGCTTCGCCTCTTTTAACTTCTCTCTAACACGTGTCTTTTTCCAGCCATCGTCGACGGTTGCGAGAGCGAGCTGCCGCGTGAGCTGCGGCCGGTGTTCGACTGCAAGCAGTACTCGAGCGCGAACTGTGTGGCGGCGCGTGTGCCGTGCTTCGACCGCGAGATGGGCTGCGGAGACGGCTCCTGCATCCCTCGCGACTGGCTCTGTGACGGCGCTGCCGACTGCCCCAGCGGAGAGGACGAGAGTTTGTGCAGTTCTTGCGAGAAACATGAATTCCGGTAGCTACCTGTCTTATCTTGTACAATGCACTTCGAAATAATTTAGTTCTCAATAATATTTTTTTTTTACTGAAACCTAATCTTTTTAGAATTCATAAAAACGGCATCGTGTGGAACCCGTTACGTTAGGTTGGTTTTATAACAATCTTAAAAGTTTTCGATTTCATAAAAAAAAAACTACCTATTCGATACTCACTTGATAAATTAAATTAACTTCTAATTTAACCGTCTTGCCTATTTAGTAAATCAAATATAATTTCTTCAGTTCAAGACCTTATAGTGTTAATGAAATTTATAATAAAGTCTGGTTAGTATGCTATTCGCATGACTGTCGTATAAATGTATGTGTGTACTATATTATACATAATACAAAATTGCGCATTTATTGTTTTCGGCGCTTAAAATGCAACAACACCTTAATAAAACTTAAATATGTAATATATGAAGTACAATGTTGTTGGGGCGGTAACCAGCGACAAGAGTTTGCAATCCTGCGCGACTTACAATATTACCGCAAAATTGTACTTGATTAAATTAAGCCCTCTTCTGTAAGGAAGGACTTGGAATCCCAGGCAATTCAGCCCGGGACTGCATCGCTACTAGAGGCAGCTTAGTGTTACGTCACATCACCTGCTATTGCCAACCTCGATGAAGCTTCCCTCCCATTAGCTTCTAATCGGCACTCTCTTCCGCAGCTGCCAGTCCGGGACCTGCATCAACAAGCGCTGGTTGTGCGACGGCTACGCAGACTGCCCCGCGGGCGACGACGAGTCGGAAGCGCAGTGCGGAGCTTCCGAACCCGGTGAAGAGTCCGCCGGCTCGGCGCCCGCGCCCGCCGTGCATCGCCCTAACAAACTTGGACGAAACAGGAGTGAAAAGACAGGTACGTTTTGGAAAGTCACTTCACCAGTGTTAATAAAAGTGATGCTTTAAGTGATAAAATAAACACAAAAATAAATGCAATTTTCATCATCATCATCATCATCATGATGATCCGACAGAGAACCAAAGTTATCGACATAGCCCACCGCATTAGCACGCTGAAGTGGCAATGGGCAGGCCATATAACCCGAAGAACCGATAACCGTTGGGGTAGACGAAGTTCTTGAGTGGAGACCACGGATCGGCAAACGTAGCGTGGGACGTCCTCAGACTCGGTGGAGCGATGATCTTCGCAAGGCGGCTGGCAGGAGCTGGATGAGAGTGGCCGAGGATCATGCTCAGTGGCGTGCCATGGGAGAGGCCTATGTCCAGCAGTGGACGAACATAGGCTGATGATGAATGCAATTGTATTCAAAGGTATATACTTAGTGGGGTCCTTGTTGCAACACAAATAATAAGTAGATTGTACAACAGTACAATACAATACAATAACTCTTTATTGTACACCAGAAATAGTAAGCGATACAGAAAACAGGTACACAGAGAGAAAATTACAAGGTAAGCAATAGGCGCCCTTATCGCTTAAGAGCGATATCTTCCAGGCAACCCTTAAACAGAAAGAAGGAAGGACTAGTTTACAGCAGGTGGTGCATTAACAATCAACAGTGGATCAGAATATTAAAACGCAACAAAAATAGTACATATATGCTGTAGCTAAGTTCAAATCTTTTATAAAGTTTTACTCGACTGTATCTACTCTTTATCAAAAATTTTATGCATAAGTAGGTATAACTTTTTTATTAATGTTACAGGGGATGAAAGCAGCAAGGAGCTTCTCATCACCAGTGACAGCAGTAGCGCTCTGAAAAGAAACTTTACTCGACGCCCAAACATCTCTCGATTGACCCCCTATTCTCCTCCGATGCTTCAAGATCCCCGTTTCAAGTTGAAAAAGACTGACGCAGATAACTCTGCTAAGAAACTTGACAATTTAGATTCAAACGAAGATGTGAACGTAGATGATTTGGGTTTCTTCGATGCAGATAAAGAGAACATTGAGAAGCTTGAAAAGCCTAAACTTAGGAATCAGACTAAGACAACTCCGTTCCAGGGGCGAGCGCCGCCGCCACGGCAGGAACCGACGAAACCTGTGCCTGAAAGCATCCCAAAACCTCCAAGTCCGACCAAACTGGACAAGACCATCAATAAGCTGGAGCGTGTCATCGACGGTGCGGCTCTGCTAAAGGTTAAGCCCAGTTGAAATTAATTGATTACTAATATTAATTGATAGAGTGTCATTTATTATCTTTACCGCAAAGCCGGCCGGAACCTTTATCGGATGACTAATTTCTTCTAATTTTACATCTCACAATATTTGTTTATTGCTGCTTGCACCAAAAGCCAAACAACGCAAGTAGAAAATGCAAAAAAATAAATAAAAAGAACTCTACGAAAACCTGTTAATAATTGGCACATCGTTCAATTTCTTTAAACTGTAAGTTCAAACAAGTCTCGTCACGATTTGGAAAGAGTGGTCGAGGCTTTTACCCTCTTCTTTCGTCTTTGCATTAGAATGCGTTTACCATCATTATGATCGCCTACTTAAAAAAACTAATATTACAAATCATACAATAACCTTACTTAACTTTTTTTATTCCAGAAAGCCGAACAAGCTGCAGCAACTCCCTCAGAAGACTACCAAGAGTCGTCAGAGAACAGTACGGCCACGGTGTCAGACAAGCAAGATGAGCCGAAGAGCACAAGCGGCCAGTACAGTGCGCACGCGTCTCCTTGCCCCAGCGGGGAGCTGCGCTGCGTTGACGGCCGCTGCATCACTTTGGCGCAGCTCTGCGACGGCACCATCGACTGCTCTGACCATGCCGACGAAGACAACTGCTACACGTGACCACCTTTCAAACTTTATGAGTGAATTTCCATGTTGTGGTTCGAGAAAATGGTTCAAAGGACGATATTATCTAACCGATCAATTTTCTTTGATAGTTCTTAGTTACGAGTTGATAATTTAGTTGGTTAGGAATATCTAAAGGTGATATACCGGTGTTTCTGGAAAGACCCTCGAAAATTCGTGTCAAGAAATAAGAGTGTTCAATAGAAGTTGCCATTCATTTCAGGAATTGGATATTAGACTAGACCAGAATTTGAAACAGTGAAGTTCTAGAAGCAAATCATGTACATTCTGGTGAACATTGTTTTTGTACTGGTTCCCGCTGATAAAATGTTTGCCAAAAAGTAATTAGATATGTTTCTAGACTTCGTTACCTACAGAAGATTTATTTTCAAGATCTTGACTGGACTTGGAATAATAATAACAACATCTCAGTATACATTGCTAATAAAATCAAAATTCTCACTGTATTTTTACTGAGTAAGAAGAATTTAAAACTTATTATACATCGTATCGAGATTTGTATGTTTACCGCCTTATTGCTTTATACTCAAACTAAAAGTAAATTACTCTGTAATCTGAACAAAATACTCCTAAAGTCTTCAAGTGCCCGAATCTACTAGTACGGACTTAATAAAAATGTATTTAATTCTCTAATCATTATGCAAGATCTGATTAGATTTAAGGTTTTTGGAATACGTGAATTAGGCAGAGTAAGATAAACAATTGAATATTCCGTCCGTACTCGTTCTTAAAATTATACCCTTTTGATATAAGTAAGTTAGTTATCAATACACATGTAAGTAACATAAAATCTGTATATAAGTACTGACGATTCCGTGGTGTAGTTGTACGCTGTGATAAACAATGCATAAAATGGGGGGTGGGTAAATTCGAAAGCGTTTAACCACTGCTCTTTATTTTGTTTGTATTTAACCTTGTGAATGTGGTTAAAATTGTCCCTGCCACACATGCTGGGATAAATTGTAATATTAATACGTAGCTAGATAAGTTTTAATCTTGTCTATAATGATACTTTTATTTTGAATAGTATTACTAGACAAGTCCTTGTGCCTTAACCTTATTAAAAACGTATTGTCTTGAAATTTTCTTAAAGCAGTGTTCTAAGTAGTGAATGTGTTTGAGGAGTGATTTCTGAACGGATTAATTTTCATTTCGTTAGCATCATTAATTAAGATTTTCTACGTACTCGTACTTTTATTTTTGGTTTTGATTTGAAAGATGGGCCAGAGAAAAATAGGTCTTTATGGAAAAAAAATCCCTTTAATTGACTGATCGTCAGGTGTTTTGCGATGTGCATTTGTAAATAAATTAATTTATGTGTATTTAGCTACTAACTGTAATACTCTATTTATAATTAATTAACACTGCCCCTATTAGTGTAATTATGTCTTACCTACTCTGTAGATATTTTGGTAAGAAAATCCAAAGTAACGTCATAATAAATAAATAAAACACTACAGTGATTGTAATCAATCAAAGCTGCAAAAATATTATAAAGACCATTTTACGTACTTATTTGTTAAAATAAATAGGATTATATATTAAGTTACCTATTTACTATGTTTCGACGTAAGTTATAAGTTTTGATACGACAATAAATCACTATGCCATGTTTTACAGTTGATTAATTTCATTACATTATTCAATCGCTTTAATGGCAGTAGTATCAACCTATTGTGTATCTTAGTCATACATCTAACATTCCTTAGTAATAGGTCAACCAAGTGTCTTTAGTCATTAAGAGTTGAGGAATCTCGTATTAGGTATCCGCGCCTTTGTGTCCAGTTTGCGTCCAGTGTGTATCGTATCGCCAATGATGATGATGACTTATGGCACTGAGTCGTGGCTGCTAACGATGGGCCTTATAAGAAAGTTCAAGGTTACTCAGAGGGCGATCCAGAGGGCTACGCTTGGAGTTTCTCTGCGGTATAACATTAGAAATCATAAAATCTGCGCTAGAACAAAGTCACCGAGACAAGCTCGAAGAATAGACAGACTCAAGTGGTAGTGGGCAGGGCACATCGCTCGTAGAACTGATGGCCGATGGGACCAAAATGTTCTCGAATTGCGTCCACAGACCGGAAGACTCAGTGTAGGTAGGCCTCCAACAAGATCGAGCGACACCCTGTCTGATTAAAGTTGCGAGAACGCGTTGGATGCGGGTGGTGCAGGACAGGTCTGTTTGGCGAACCTTGGGGGAGGCCTATATTCAGCAGTGGGCGTCTTTCGGCTGAAACGATGATGATGCTGATGAAACGCGTCTTTAGACAATCAATAGAATCCGAAAGAATACAATAATACCGCTATAAAGTTACAAAGTTGCATGGAACAGAAAAACCTGATTGCTGATTATTTTAAGTAGGCGTTTATAGTGTCTTCTTATCCTTCACTGTGGGATTACTGCAGCCTTCTATAAAACTCATACTTAGTAGTTCCAGTTGCCAATCAATCCCAGTGAAAGTAATTCTAACCCCCTGTTACACCATCCATTGATCAAATTTATTTGACGGATAAATGTGTTGCCGTCTCTGTTTGTTTTGTTCGAATAGACGAAGACGGCATCACATTTATCCGTCGGTTAAAATTAATCAATGGGTGGTGAAATAGCCCCTAAATATTGTAACTGTAATTGTAAGCGTGTATGTTTGTAAAGATGTACCTATGTACTTACAAGTATGCATGGATATGTAACTATGGGGCTATGGTAGAGTCATTTTACGATGATGCCTGTAACAGTATGTAAAACTTAGTATATATTTTATAATTATTTATATAACTTAATTAGAATTAATTAACATTGAAACTCTCACAGGAATGATCGTAAAATAATTCTACCACAGGAACTTGATATTTTACAGAGGTCGTCATTATACTATGTCGGATCGTTTTTGCATTTTTAAAATTTCCTATTTCTAAATATATGTTTTCTTGTTTTAGTACTCGTTAGGTACCTACTTACGTATTTTTGTATGCTGTGCTTATGCCTACTACCTTCTTCAAGTTCACTTGTACCTAACGTCCTAAATAACCTTCAAGTTTACGAGCTCAGTATTCGCACTTTATGATCTGCATTTGAATTAGTGAGTCATGTTTAATCTCGCATCTGTTTAGATCTAGTGATGACGCTGTTACTAAAACCCCGTAAAGAAAATAGCGAACTTTAAGGGGATAGTATAAAGTTCGTAGTTGAACGGCAAACTTTTATCCTTGTTCTGAGTGACTGGCTATACAGTTAGTTTTGTCATGTTTTTTATATATTTTTTCATTGATAGAATAGAAGATTACCTCATCGCGGCTACTGTTCAGTTTTTGCGCAACCGTGATTGGCGCAGAGTACGTTGTTTTGGTTCATTCTTAAAGGTCGGTCTCACGTTTATTTTTAGAAAGGCGTTTTTAGTTTTTCAAAATTTATTTATACTTATCCGTTAGTTTGGCTCTTTTTATGACAAAACTAGCTGTTGCTATTAATTTATCGCTATCCGACGGGCTTATCTCTTACATATATAAATTACGCAATTCCCCGGGATAATAAGTCCTATACCTATACGTAGGTACGCACATATCTTATATCCGGGTATCCGGATTCTAAATTTTCTGTGTGCCAAATTTCCTTAAAATCCGTTCAACCCTTCTGCGTGATCGGATTAAGTAACAAACATCCAAACATCCATATTTTACAAAACAAAGAATTTCCACTCTAATGAACTGAAACAAGTACTTTGATCACCGATCAAAGAAAAAAGAAATGATAAAAGTAATTTTTTCAGTTCATTAATATGGACCTCCGCAAAGTAACGCCTGATTCAATAAACTTCCACTCTGTCTGAAAAACCGTTTCCTCCGTTAGTAGGTATTCATGCATCTTGGCACCATTTATGTATGTATGTAATAGACACCAATAGCATGAATTTATCAATACATACTTAAACAATTGAACCATTTTAGGTATGTGTTAATTAATAAAAATAGAACTACCTTATTAGCTACCTACCTACATAAAGGCAAAAAGGCTTTTATAACTACTGAATAATTCCATGAAAGTTCCAACCAGCCCGCAATGAACATTTTATTATAAATCTACTTAACCAAATTAGAAAATTCCAATCCTTGCTGATGAGTAGGTACGTTTGATTTTATCAACTAAATGGTGTTATTGAACACCTATGCATTTATTACCTATATATCACACCACAGAATCACAAACTATCGCAAGGTAATTCACACAAACACAAATTCAAACTTTACTACCCAACCCAACGTTGATGCGTCACAGGTTAAAAATACGATGTTGCTGTACCTCTACTTACCACACTATAGCCAAGCGCACCTCCAATTCTACCTGCTCACATACAATTACCCGACTAACATTATTCCAGTTTTACACTCAACCCATAAATACAGCAATGCGGACCAGACCAGTGTCCACTGAGGGATGGCTAATAATAATAATAATAATCATTATTTATTCAGACAACATGATCCATATTTTGTTAGTATTTTCCTTAGAACTATGTTAGTACTTATAGCTAGCAAGAGAAAGGGTATTTTTAATTAAATGTTGCATTATTGAGCAATGGTTATGGGCTAAATGGTAATGTTATCCCTATATGACGATACAAGTTCTAGATACTTTCTTGCCTAGTTATGTAGTTCTTCTTAGTTTGACTGTTAATACTAGCACAGAATATTTCTTGACTCATTTTAATGCGTCAAAAAGTGTTATACATTTGTACTTATAGGATGAAATACTATTCTACATACGTACGTACATTTTCCTACATGATGCCTTACGACTCTACCAAAATGTTATATAATTTTTTTCCGTTTTTATATTAAACAAGGCCAATAATTTTTTGACAAAAAAAATTATTGGCCTTGTTTAACACAAGCTTTTTGCTAACTGTACTTTACTTACTTGACTGCGAAGTACCACCAATGTACCTACTGGTAAGTATCAGAAATGCAAGTGTGTTGTCATCCAACCTACATTATGTATACAAAATTTCAAGTCAATCCGAACACAATGTGGGTTTAAAAAATCCGTAGTCCAAGATTTGTCCATTAACACGGCAAGTTAAATAAAAGCTTCGAAAAATTAAACGGCTCTACTTAAGAACTCTTGTTTTTCTACGATTTAGATTTAACTATGGCAGAGCCATTTTACGATTATTTTGGTGACACTCGCGCAATGATAGCTCTTATAAGTTTAGAGAGCGTTGTCAAAGTCAAAGTCAAAGTCAAAATTCTTTATTCAATTTAGGCATCAAATTGATGCTCCTATGAACGTCGAAAAATCTACCACCGGTTCGGAAAAAACCCTGTTGAGAAGAAACCGGCAAGAAACTCAACAAGGTATATTTTTTCAATCAGATCTACATTGTTATTAAATGACATACATCTAAAGTATTTAATACAATTAAATTTTTTAACACAGTAGATACGCTATTTGAGACTAGAGATCGCCAATGCGGATCGGAATTATTTCCAAACATCCCTGTCCATGATATAGTCATTAATTTTATAGTACGCCTTAGATATTAATGTCTTCTTCACAATGGATTTGAATTTTGTATCAGTTTGTTCGGTTATTGTTTTCGGAATTTTATTATAAAAACGTATGCATCTTCCCAGAAACGACTTTTTAGTTTTAGCCAGTCTGTAAGATGGAACTTTAAGCTTCCCTGTGTTTCTAGTTGTTTCTAGTAAAAAGTCGATAATATATTTTTTGACGAAGTTTTACATACTGTCACAGGGATCATTATAAATTATCTCGCATGTAAACAATTAGTATAGTAATAGTAGGCAGCAATCATGCCGCTCGCCCCAAACAAAAATCAGAAACCAGTCTGGGAACAGGTCTATCTATAGTTACCATATATTTTGAAGTCAATTTTTTATTACGTAATGTTAAGAAGTATAACAATAATTAGCTCGCTTAGTTACCGTGGAAAAATAAATAGGTAATCCAAGGAATACGTCTGCTTTTTAGGGTTCCGTAGTCAACTAGGAACCCTTATAGTTTCGCCATGTCTGTCCGTCTGTCTGTCTGTCTGTCTGTCCGACCGCGGATATGCTCAGAGACTGTTAGTACTAGAAAGCTGTAATTGGCATTGATCACTTTTTTACAATATGGTCTAATTTCAAAACCATTTCGAGGATTAGGTTTATTAAATCATTTTATAACATTGTAGTAAAAAAATATTAAATGATCGTGTGTATTTTTGCAAAATAATATTTGACCTTTGTTTGACCTTTCTGTGGGCATTAACTTTGAAATTCTTTGCAACAAGAAAAAAAAAGCCGTCCGTCTAGTTTCTCTATACCTACTATTCTCTGTCACTTCGACGTAGTTATCATCTGTCAGTTTAAGGATACTATTTTGAAAAACATTGTTCGCGTTTTTCATATTTTAATAATGGATTTATACAGGAAGTGTTTCATTCCTACTTGTGGAAATGATTCTGTCAATAGCCCAAACAAATTAATTGTTGGCATTAGAGAAGATTTACAAGAGAAGTGGTGCCGCAAAGTTAATTCAAAGTTTACAAGATGTAATTATTTGGCGAGGATCATTTTAATGTAAGTATGGATTAAATCCGCCAAAGAACTTTCAAGGGAACACTTCTGACCATTTTATTTTATACGTACAAAAATACTATAGCCGTAAATCGTCTTTTTTACCTATTCTCTTGGAAGAATCGGCAACTTTAGTGTTATTGTTATTGTAATGTAAAGTGACATTGTCAGATGACAACTAACCATCGATTGTGACACATTTTTTTTGTCATTGTGTCTGTGGTTTATACACAGATTCAGCCGCAGCATGTAATTTACAAGAAGTCGTATCTCAAATTTACAATAAATTATAAAAAAATATTGGAGTGGTGAATTGCTGAAATATTCAAATTAGTTTCTTATAATGCTCTATATTTTCGATAAAAAAAATAAAAAGGGGGGGTTAGAAAAAATGAACAATCCCAATTTGGCATGAATATATATATATCAGTCACGCCGACAAAGTGATTATATAAACAAAACTTAAAAAAATTTTTTTAAGGTAAGTACCTCCCATAGACGTAAAGTGGGGGTGATTTTTTTTTCTCGACTAACCCTATAGTGTGGGGTATCATTGGATAGGTATTTGAAAATAAATAGGGGTTTGCTAAAATCATTTTATGATAAAGTGAACATTTTCGGAGATATTCACTACGAAAGTTCAAAATAATGTGTCCCCCCCTCTAACTTTTGAACAGCAAGTCTAAAAAATATGAAAAAAATCACGTAAGTTAAACTTAATAAAAACTTTCTAGGAAAATTATTTTCAACTTAATCAGTTGAGCAGTTTTTAAGTTTTTGTAAAAAAATATTTCTAAATTAAGATTGTAATTTAACCGCCATTGCAAGCATTTTTTTTTTCTTTAAATACCTATAAGATCACGCTAACAGTATCTTCTTTAAAATAAAAAAAATAAAATTAAAATCGGTTCATATAATAAACAATTACATCTGAAAAACCATCAACATACATACTAGTTCTAGTAGACTAGTTACCCAATTCGCCGATAGATGGCGCTGTACCGCCGACGTTGAAATTCTGCGCGCGGTGGGAGTTGGGACCAAAATAACCACATTAAGATTTTTTCGTACCTGCTACGGAACCCTATCTTGGGCGTGTCCGACACGCTCTTGGCCGGTTTTAAATCTCTATTGCCAACGATTTAAAGGCTGAGCGTTGTCTATCAGTCAGTCAGTCAGTCACGTTACTCTTTCATAAGTATAGATATAGTAATTTAACATTGATTAAAAGTGCTTAAGATGCGCTAATGATCCAGTCCCTAAAACCCTCCTTATCCTCGAATTTACGACCCCAAAGCATCATCATCTGTGGCTTATACAGTCTCTCAAAAAGATTACGGAATATTTCAATAAATAGTTTGGTTAGTTTAACTGCACACCTCTGTAAAAATTTTCCAGGATTTTTAAATTGTGATAGACAAAAATAAATGTTTCCATGCATTTGGTCCATGTTTAAAGTACAGCGTCAAAGGGAAATTAGTGAATTCATTCAAAAAATTCAAATCATAAATTCTGAGAAAAACTTTTACTAGGGTGTTATATCTATCTATCTATATTCCAGATTTATCTTAAGATACACGTTCAACTGCTGGGCACAGGCGTCGTCACGGAATGCAAGGGCTTGGGCTATAGTTCATGCGTCCCAGTGTGGATTAAAAGCTTAGAGGCTAGAGTAAACAAAAAGTCACTTATCTCTTTCATGTAATTTTGCAACAAATATACAATTTCTTATCACACTTTAGCTTAGTTAGACCTGGACCGTGAGTGTCATCGACCGTTGCCCACTGGTAGAAAGCGGAGTGAGTCACGCGCTCCACGCTTCACGCTGGCAAACGTTGAGCTATCAAACCAGTGTAATAAAAACAACAGGCTAACTTGAAAGTTTAGCGAAGGAAGCAAAGAAACATCGGAGAAAGCTTTCTCTAGTTATCAAACTATTAATTATTGAATATATATCAAACTACGGCCACACAGCATGCTTCTAAATTGAGTAAATCAGTTGAAGTAAGTAGGTAAGTAGATTATTGAAGTAGGTAGGTAAGCACCCAGACATGATAGGCGACTACAAAATTTGAGATAAGCTACGCGGTAAGTATTGAAAATTTAATGGCTTCTATTGTAAATCTCGCAAAAGTTAAGAATCTATGACCATCGATCATGTAAATACGCATCCAGAAAACAAGGCTCCGATACGCGTTTTCTCTCTTCCTTCATCAATCGTACAGCTAAAGATTGGAATTCCCTGCCTGTGACTGTGTTCCCTGAAAACTGGCCGTTTTCAAGTCTAGGATGAATGAGCATTTAGTAGGCTAGCGTGCTCCATCGTAGACCTCATCTTCCCATCCATCCATCATTATCCATCGGGCGGGATTGTGGTCAAACAAGGGTCAAACGCAAGCCTATATTGCATATAAAATAAAAAATGATCTAGTAGCGTGGTGTGAACATTTTCGTTAGGCCACCCAGAGTGTGAGAGAAGCGTGAGTTTAGTATGACTTAGCATCCTATCGCAGTTAGTATACCTACAAGCTTTACCAATTTTGCCGTAGTGGTCATCTCTGGTTCACATAAAAAAATTAGGTAATCCGGTAGACATCGAACTGTTACGGCGCCAATTCTACTGCTGTACTTACACGGCTCCGATCAGCATTTTAAATTTCAATGCATTAAACTTTTTATGGTGTTTGCACCTGTCCAGACAGCCTTTGAGGCTAAATAGTTGGATAATAATAGATTCACGGCGTTTTTATGATCAATACCATTCCGGTCACCTAGCATCCTCGTGGATAAAGGATTTCGAGGCTAAATAGTTGGATAATAATAGATCCACGGTGCTTTTATCATCAATACCATTCCGGTCACCTAGCGTCCTCGTGGATAAAGGATTTCGAGGCTAAATAGTTGGATAATAACAGATCCACGGCGCTTTTATCATCAATCCCATTCCGGTCACCTATAGCGTCCTCGTGGATAAAGGATTTTGAGGCTTAATAGTTGGATAATAATAGATCCACGGCGCTTTTATCATCAATACCATTCCGGTCACCTATAGCGTCCTCGTGGATAAAGGATTTTGAGGCTAAATAGTTGGATAATAATAGATCCACGGCGTTTTAATCATAAATACCATTCCGGTCACCTATAGCGTCCTCGTGGATAAAGGATTTTGAGGCTTAATAGTTGGATAATAATAGATCCACGGCGCTTTTATCATCAATACCATTCCGGTCACCTATAGCGTCCTCGTGGATAAAGGATTTTGAGGCTAAATAGTTGGATAATAATAGATCCACGGCGTTTTTATCATAAATACCATTCCGGCCACCTAGCGTCCTCATGGATAAAGGATACTTAAGTAAATTCTTCGAATACCTATGTACTTGTAGTGAAACTAAACCACCAAGTTGTTTGGGAATTATTCAAGTACATTCATGAAGAAACTTACGCAGAGAAACGACTGATCAATTACATTTTGGTTGCTATTGAAAAACGGGAAAGGTAATAATTAATAATCATCATCATCATCATCAGCCTATGCTCGACCACTGCTGGACATAGGCCTCTCCCTCCCATGGCACGCCACTAAGCACGAATTAATAGTACAAACAATTTATTTAGTCTCATGATGTCAATACATCGTTACAAAGTTATTCTTTATTTACCATGTTATTTTTTTATTTTGTTAGGGAACAATCAAAAGGTCAAATGAAGTTAATTTCTCTAAAGCGCTAATGTGCGCCGTAAATAGGTACATTATGTAAAACTAAGCTAAGTCGAAGTTAAAACGCTATCATATTTGACACTAACTATTCCTAACTCTAAACGACCTTTTACATTAACTGTGAACTTAAAATTTATTTATTACTATGTACGATAAAGAGTAGGTAATAAAAATTCAATTTGGTCAAAAAGTTAAAAAATTAAGTACTAGGTAGTTTCTATCGATGTACTTAGGTACTAACATGGTGTATGTTTCCTAATTCCTAATGCTCGTTAGAAAGCCATGTAATTTGTGTGTATTGTACCTACTTCATACCTAATATATTTCTGTTCTGTATCTATCACCTGGAATAGGAGGAGTGGATACAAATTCTTGTCATTTTTGATGACATAACAAACGGTCAACAGTTTACTTGGACAGCCAAAACAAGTTAAACATTATATGGTTTTGTAAATAAACACAAATGTAGCGTCGACAGAAGTCTAGCACAGGAGATTTAGTAAATTATATCTACACTCTGCAACATAAGAAAACTCCTTCGGAACTTTTTCGACAAATATTATCACCTTGTATGAAAGGATCCATAGATTTCTCCATTGGTCCAAAATTAAACTGATACTATACGACACAACACCATACAAATGTGACGTACTTAGTGACTTTATATGGGGGAGCGGTGGTCCAATGGTGAAAGATATTGTTATTTTGACGAAGTGGAAAATTCAATGTTGCACCGTATCAAAAATTCAAAGTCAACCCCCTTAAACGAAAACAGAACAGTCGTAATAAAGAAAATACTTTTTATTTTATAAGATTTGAAATTACTTACTTATTTATGAATGAGGGGATAACAGTCTACACATTCTTGCCATGACAACACGAGTATAAGTACTCGTAAGAGCTTGTGTCGATTTTTTCGCTTCTTCACTTTTAAACTACTTCTGCAATGGTTGTACAATCTAGATTATTCTAGAGCCTCACGTGACTGGCCGTTTAGATTATTTTGGTTTACTTTTTCCTCTCTGATGGCATTACGAGAAATCGCGTAACGTAATCCTAATAACTACAAGTTCAGTATATTAAAGTGAAGGCTGACCATTTCTTAGAAGCGTTTCCAGGAAAAACAGTAGGTAGTAAGTATAGTAAGTTAGTAAATACTCGTACTGCGAGTATTTAGGCCGTTATGCAACGGAATATTATGCAATTGAGCGTTTGCTGGTACGAGAAGTAATTGCACTAAAATTGGCATTATTCGATAGGGAATTTTTTAAAACGGCTGGGAAAGGCACTACAATTTTCCTTAGGCAAAGTGACTCTATGGCGCTGATTCTACAATCTAAATAATGATTATACTTATTTCTAGGTCAAGTGAAAATATATATAATATGTATACGTTATCAAGGTGTCAAAAGTATCTATACAACTCTAAGTTATTGACAATAAGGTTGATATTTACATACCTTTTTTGACGCAATGACTGTAGGTATACATATTTATGCTTTCGACTGTACGATTACGTAATAAAAGTAAATTAAATATATATTCATTGAAATATTATGAGTTGGCGAGTCGTCTCGTGATCATGGCGCATGCAACTGTGCCGAAATATCGGGCTTCTCTGAAATCAAGGTACGCGGAACAAAACCCGATTTCAACTCATAATATTAGTAATGACCGCGATAGTCTAAAATACATATATTATCATTCAAGTACGAAAGTTAGTAATTAAATAAATGGGATAATTTATATAATAATAACTGTCGAGGATTGTCTGACATGTTTTTCCATACAGGTAAAATGAGCACGTACTTAATTAGGAAAATTAGCACCTATTTTCCTGATTATGTACCTACGTTTGCAAGTAAGTAGTCAAATTAGTCGATATGTTAAATACATAATATAACTTTCAATAAATATCTAAAAACACCCCTTGTAACTGACAATAAATACAATGTGTACTTTAAAGAGTTGGCTAATAATAATGTAGATTGAAGAACTCGATTGTACCTTGTAGGCACTAGATGCCTAAGAACACACATTAGACCTTTCTCTGCAAACCAGACAGGTTGTGAGGGTATACTCGTAGCATTAACGAATGAAAGTAAATAAACATCGCATTCGCCAGCGAGGTAAACAAACTTCCAGAGGACCAGTTTGTTCAGGACAGATTCAACAAACCACCTATAGCTACTTACCTATGCTTATATTCGTAAGTGTATCTGTCTACTAAGAACAACAACGATAATCTTGTCCAAGGAGGCTGGTTCACAAGAATGAAATCCGGCTCGAAGGACCATTAATAAACAAAAGACGCAATAGCCATTATTTATCTATTTCAGCATGAAAACAACATCTATTAACGCGTACTTCTTAGTAATTAACCTATGTATCATTTGAAACAGTTTGCTAGCATATTTGATCAGCATAATTACTTGTTATAAGTAACTGTATTCGACAATATGTTGTGCATGGAGTAAGTATGTATATCTATTGTGTATAGTAGATTTTAGTGCTGGGGAATGCGCAACACTTATAGCATTGTAGAACTGAGTACGCTGGTGATTCATTTCTCGGAATTGACCTTGCTATGAGTCATTCGCTGGAAGGCAGAGTCGGGGATACCGCGCCTGTCTGCCGGTTGCTTGCTTTGCTATACACGCATTCCGCTCACCGCGATCTCTTTAACGAAATAATTGTTTTTAATATTATCTATGTTTAAAAACAATCACAAAAATGTGTGAAAGTGATAAATACAAAAAAGTTAAATAGTTTTCGCTCCTAAAATATAAAACAACTTGTAAATATTTTCGTGACTTCAATAGTTGGATATCATGATAACAACGATGACGTCATTCATATTGTTGAAGGTGAGAAATATCAAAAGTTATTTAGAAATATAGTTTTCAATTGTTTTCGTTTAAAAATTCTATCACTGTTAAGTTTGTGAGTCATTGGAAAATCTTATCAGTCTCACATTTGATCAAAGATTCAAGTGACATGTAAAGTATAATTCCATCAAATTCAGAAGTGTAGTGGTTGTTGTCCATCTCTTTTCAACATGCGGTAACTGCTTAGTTTATAAAAGTGATGATTTATCAGTGTTGTCTATAGTACGTGGCCGGGTATCCAAATACGTGTTGTCATGTGTTAGAAAGGAATAGAGAACTAAAGTGAAGTCTTGTAATGGCAAAATTCTTTGGAGTATGATTACGCACAGAAAATTGAATTATTAAATTAAAGTTCGAAATCTAATTACTGTTGATTTACGTTAATCATTTGTACAGAAATATCGTTGGCGAGCAATGATTCTTGTACTCTTTTTGTCGTGTGAAGCGTTGGTTGAAAAAGTTTTTGTCCTGCAACTTGTTGAACAAGTTTCCAATTAACTTTTCAGACGAACTCTTTCTTGTTGAGGATGAACAGAGAGGATAACGTCGACTGGTTCCATGGCAAAATATCGCGAGATTCTGCCGAGAATCTGTTGAAGGAAGGTGGGTGCAATATTCTAGTGGTGTGATAGATATGGTTTATATGTATTTTAGTGACAATAGAATCTGATTCCTTGTTTACTTTGGCGTTTCCAGAGGGTGAAGATGGTGTTTTCTTGGTACGCGAGAGCAACACTTCACCTGGTGACTATGTGTTGTCCGTTTTACATCAAGTGAGTGTCTTTAAAAGTTTTATAACCTTAAAATTATTTTGTAAACAAATGTGTATTTTATTTCACATTCAAATTTTATTCCTAAAAGGTTCTAACAGTGCTATATTCATAAGGATAAGATTAAATTATTACTACAATTACAAGTAGGTTGCTTCTAACAAACCTTTTTGCCTTGTTTTACAAAAACAATAAATGTCTTAGAGTTCTGTGCAAGTAGAAAGAAATAATTATGTTTCAGGGTGATGTAGTTCACTACCAAATTCGAAGGCATGGTGAGGATGCCTTTTTCTCGATTGAGGAGCACACAACTGTGCATGGGTTGGACACACTCATTCAGCATTACCGGGGTGACTCCAACGGGCTTGTCACCCGGCTGTCAGTTGTGTGCAAAGGCCAACCACCTCCTCACGAATCACGCACTCAAGGAACTACCAATCTTCTTCACAGGTTAGCAAATATTTTTGTCACTCTTGTTGTCAGTACCATCTTTCCCATTAGGGCACACAGGGCTAACACCAACGGCTCTCAGTGTAACCGGGGCCCCAAAATACTACCTAAAAATAAATATATACTTATTTACATGAAAATAATTAGTTTTTGTTATCAATGACATTCACTTTAATATTTTCTGGTAAAAGTAATTTGATTTAGTAACTCGCAAGGTGGCATAAATTGTGGAATAAAAATATCATTAAGTTTAATGTTGTAAATTGTCTATTTATCTGTGCAATTTTGTCTGAATCCTTTCAGCCGCTAATGTAGTATGGAATAACATATTATTATTACATTAACATTGATAGCTATAAATCTAAATATCATCATCCCAGACTATATAAGACCCACTGCAGGGCACAGGCTTTCTCTTAGAAAGAGAACTTGGGCAATAGTTCTCACACAGTCCCAGTGTGGATTGCAAACATCACACACACCATTGAATTTTTTTATAGGTTTCCTCACTAAGTTTTCCTTCACCATAAAGCTCATGCTAAATTTCAAATCTAATTTCGCATATAAAGTCCAAAAAACTCACAAGGTGCAAGCCCAGCCTCAAACCCACAACCCTTTGCTTGACAGGCCATAGGCCAAATCACTAGGCTACCACTTATTATTTTATAGAATTCTAGAATGGTCCTTATTTACTCAGATTAGACCTTATTTAACATGTTTGCTGTACCAATTAGCTTAACTTGCAATTAACCATACATGTATCGGGTCACATTGGCCCGATACCGCAACAAACATGTCAAATGAAAAAATGAAAAACATTTATTGTAAATTATTTTATTACAAAAACCATTTATGATTGAGATAACATTCAAATACTGGATAAGGTATCCCAATAGAATAGATCAATTTTGTTATGTCCATGCAAGCTGCTTTATAAATTAGGTGCATTTATTTATTATTAAGTACTTACTATATAACAAGTGTTGCATAAAAGACATGTAAACAAATGTTCTACTTTTTAATTAACGGAATGTTGCTAGGTTGACAAATTTATCTAGTTACTTAATATCCTAGTTTTACTTGAACAGAGCACCAAAGAAGGAAGTTCTATTAACTGGAGTGCCTCTGTTATTGCCCTTAATTTCTTTCATCTTGTTGACAAATTGATGTGACCAACATCTTTTATTTCTGAGTACAATTTAAATTCATTACTATGTTAGGCCTATCATAATAGAATCCTTTCCATATTTTTTAATCAAGGCTCTTTTCGTACGGAGTTAGTTACCATCACTCAAGATTTGTTGATATTTATGCCCAGGTAGAATAAGTTAGAATTTTTTTTATGTTTATGTGTTAAGTATGTGCTGCATGTTAGATTTGTTATTTCATTTCATTAACGTGTGAAATAGCTGCATATACTCATACACAGGTCAATGCACTCCTTTTACTTACACTGCACAATTGGTTGGTGCAGTGTAATACTGACAACTTTATTGGCGTTTTCCTGTTGAGAATGCTCTTCAATGCATCCATTCAATAATGCTGACAAGCTGATATATGTATCTGACGTCAGTGCAACGTGATAATGATAACTGAAACTTCTAGAATGTACCAAAGCATTTAAATTAATAGTAACAATTAATTTATATTTTGCAAGCTAAATAATGTAAATTTGAAATTTACCGTTTTACGGTGAATGTAAACATAGTGAGTAAAACCTGGACACATCTACAAAGCAATTGAATGGTGTGTGTGTGTGAATTTCCAAATCCCCACTAGGCCTGCGCGGGCGTA
The DNA here is from genome assembly GCA_947563465.1 of Archips xylosteana. Lineage (NCBI taxonomy): Eukaryota > Metazoa > Arthropoda > Insecta > Lepidoptera > Tortricidae > Archips > Archips xylosteana. The sequence goes on from OX387344.1 coordinate 7,997,467, forward strand.
GGAACCATGGTCCAAGAAATCTCATTCTGAGAGGACACCTGTGCCCTACAACACCATGTATATAGGCCGAGATAATATTGAATTTTCCCGTCTGGCGCAATGACAGGCCATGCAGTCCCTTCTTTTAGAAGGAATTCAAACAAAAAAAAATCAGTATACTTAGTATAAATCTTCCCAGGTGAATTTTTCGCTTCGAGCCATTACATTAAATTTGAACCTTAATACTAGAGATGTGCCGATCGTGACTTTGGCCGACTAGCCGACTAGCCGATTAGTCGGTTGTAAAGTAGCCCACTAGTCGGCCGACTAATCGGCCAAACCGATCATGAATCGGGGATTTCCGTGATACTTCGTATACAGCTGATTCACGTGAAAGTCGCCACCACCACCCTACGAGCATGACAGGACCTGTTTTTTATTCATCATCATCATCGTCATCCCAACTTATACATATACGTTCCACTGCAGGTCACAGGCCTCCTCTCTCAATGAGATGGCTTGGGCCATAGTTCCCATGCAGGCCCAGTGCGGGTTGGGTTGGGAGTTCCCACCATTTGATTTCTTCGCAGGTTTCCTCATGATGTTTTCCTTCACCGTAAAGCTCATAGTAAATTTAAAATGAAATTTTGCACATCAATTTTTAAAAACTCAAAGGTGGGAGCCCGGGCTTGAACCCACTTACGTGAGAGGCCGTAAGTTGAACCACTAAATCACTCTTAGTTAATTTTTGCTTTTATACGGATCAGCGTGGTGTTTTTGAGTAAGTATAAAAATATTTTTGTGTGATAATAGTTGTTGTTCATTAAAGTGAAAGAGCTCAATTTAAAAATTTAATTGTATCAAAAAGTATTTTTGAATATTTGGACAATGATTCCCGTACAGTCAGGTAACCAATGCCAAATGATATTTTCTCGTGGTGGGCAGGGAAAAACAGCAAATACTTACTACAAATATGGACCATATTAAATACCGACACACAACCCTGATACCTCAGTTAGAATGTAAATGTTTGAGCACAGACGATTCCTCAAAGCTTTTATTTAATGATGTAATTCCTCCTACTTTACATGTATTTTATTGAGGAATTCATACAAAGTAAGAAGCCGGATAGTCGGCGCTATTTGCCGACTAATCGCCGACTAGTCGCCGACTACGAAAGTGGCCGGATAGTCGGCTTTACCGACTAGTCGGCACATCTCTACTTAATACTATGATGATACCTGGGAAGATTTATACTATACCTAAATATTACTTGTACATTTTAACTCAATACCAAAGAACTAATTACTTAATTAGCCATGTTTATAGTTCCATTTTCTATAATGTAGGGTTGATGATCGTATTTGTTCTTGATAAGTTATAAAAATAAGCAGCTAATTATTTGCTCAAATGATATGAGATATGTATTTTATTAGTCATACTTCAGTATGCCATGATGAGATTGTTGACAATTTATAATATCAATTGAGTTCAGATACATCTGTGTTTGGAGATGATGACTCAGCCTTATGTTAATGATAATGATTCACAATAATGACTTCGCATTGCTTTTGGGCTGGTTAGACGTGTAAATGGTGTATTATTTAACCATCTGTTATTACAAGCGTTTGACGTATACGCTTTTTTCTACATTCAATTAATTGTGATCCAGTTAAAATCTACTTAGTCCGTATTAATCTGCCAAATCGAGTACCTACGAAACACTGAAAATGGACAAGAAGTATAAAAGAAATTTGAAATTTTTAACATGATTTTGGCCCTCTGATATGTACTTAAACGAGCGCGTATTTCTTAATTTTTAGGTACTTAATTTAATGACTCGATTAAATTAACTCTACTAGAATCAGTGGTATCCTATTATCTCGCCTCGTACGATTTTCGTTTAATTCTTATTTCGTCTCATTCTGTAGGTATTCGTCTTCGTCTTTTTCACTATCCGTCACTATCTTTTTGGTCAAATTCTGCAACTTGTCTATCTCTTAATACGTCTTATTCGTTTTTCGTCACAGTCTTTCCTGGACTCATTCCTCGTTCTTCCCTTTCGTTTTTGTCTCATTTACTTATTCGCCGAATGCTGGTAAATAAATGTTCGTAAGTAAATGAGACAAAAAACGAAAGGGAAGAACGACGAATAAGTCCAAGGAAGACCGTGACGAAAAACAAATAAGACTTAATAAGAGAGAGACAAGTTACAGAATTTGACCAAATAAGATAATGACGGATAGCGAACAAGACGAATAAAGAATTGAGTGATGAATACAGAATGAGACGAAATAAGAATTAAACGAAAAACGAATGAGGCAAGATAATAACACTGAAAAACAGCGTTGTGGCTTGCCACAACATTATGCTGAGTGGGGCCCAATTTATACTTCACTTCGTCTTGTTCGCTATCCGTCATTATCTTATTTGGTCAAATTCTGTAACTTGTCTCTCTCTTAATAAGTATTATTCGTTTTTCGTCACGGTCTTCCTTGGACCCATTCGTCGTTCTTCGCTTTTGTTTTTTGTCTCATGTTCTTACGAACATTTATTTACCAGCACCGAACGTATCGAAATAATTTTAGAAAGACCGTGACGAAAAACGAATAAGACGTATTAAGAGATAAACAAGTTGCAGAATTTGTCCAAAAAAGATAGTGACGTAATGCGAACAAAACAAAGACGAATATAGAATGAGACGAAATAATAATTAAACGAAAAACGAATGAGGCGAGATAATAGGATACCATGAAATCTATGGGAGTCGTGTTTTGATAGCTCATAAAAAATACTTCAATCGATTGATTGGTGGTGTCATCTACCATAATTTTTCATCACAGCAGTGAGTCATATTTAATGTTTTTTTTTTATTTACTTATTTGGCTCGTCAATCTAAATCAAATTCACATTTTTGGTTACCGACTATTTGAATAACTATGCGCTTGATTAAAAAAAACCCCTGATCGATATAATACATCTTTCAACAATTGAAGGAACCTTTTTGTTCAGGGCGACAGAGGCTGGCGACTTCAACATAGTGTCTCAAATGTTGGCAGTAGGCTACCGAAGCCGGGACGCCAAGAATCAAGACGGACAGACGGCGGTCCACATCGCGGCCAAAGCCGGGCGCGACAACATACTCGCCAAACTCATAGAAAGCGGGGCCACAGTCAACGTTCGAGACTCGTTTGGATACACACCGCTACATGTGCGTAAAAATATGTACCTTAATTTTTTAATAATTGCACATTTAACATACACACACACACACACATACATATTTTACATTTTACATGACTCTATAATGTTATACGGGAAAGGAGTATTAATAATGCCAATGTATTCTCCTCACAAGCTATATGATTTAATTGTATTTATAGTATACCTGCCAGAATAACTTGCCGAGTACAGCAGAGCTGCTGATAACGAAAGGCAACGCCAACTATCAGATGCGACACGCGCCTACGGGCAAGGTTCCTCTACACGACGCCGCTCAAAGAGGACACATCGACTGCATCAAGGTAACACTGTGTTTCAAATATAATTATATATTACAACAAACGCCCAAAAACTGCATTTACCCTGAATTTAACATAGAGAAAACGTGACATCCTCTGGCCTGTCTATCTCGGGAAAATTATGGTCATGAGCTGAGCAATAACGTTATTTGTAACCCAAAGTCCACAAATGCAAAATATGTGACATTGTTTTTTTAGTATCGCATGTCACGGAGTTTTTGGGATGTTGTTTTAAAAACAAGGAACGGATGCGACAACATTCACAAAATTTTACGTAGAAAACAATAACACATTGTGTGGCTATTTAGCTTTAACGTGTTTAGATGTAAATACGTAAACATACAACACTCTTGCAGGTTCTATTAAAGCTTAAGGCGCCTGCGCATCCCAGAACTGTGGCACAAGATACTCCGGCCGATTTAGCGAAACACCATGGACACACAGAATGCTATGAATTATTGAGTAAGTCTTATAAAATTTCCCGCGTTTAAATTAAGATAAATTTTGATGCGCGGGAAGATGAAAATCAACACGACAGTAGTATTGTATGAAAAGAAAAAAGTTGAATCGAGATTTTAAATGATGTGTTATCCAAATGTATTTCATCTACTGGCATAGCTCTGCATTGATTGAGTTATTAACTTGCCCTAATGTTTTCAGGTAAATTAAGGAAGGGGCTATTGCAACTGAGGAAAAAATTCCAAATATCTTTTCCTTATTTTAATAAGGCTGAAGTTACTGAGAACACTTTGAATTGCCTTACAGTTAATCAGTCTTGTAGTGACAACATAAATTTAAAAGCCTTCTACACATCAAAGTACAGTTCAAACTTTTTATTCTTAAATAGTCTAATGTAACTCGTTTGTCTTACAGAAAACTACACACCAGAACAGCCACAGACGACCAAAAGCGATTGGTACCACGGTACATTGAACCGAGACGAAGCTGTAAAGATACTGGAATCATACTGTAAACAGCACAACCTGCAAGACAAGGCGTCTGATGGAGTTTTCTTAGTGCGGTACAGCGATCGACACAGTGGCGCTACCTACGTACTGACTATGCTTAGCGAGAACACGCCGTATAACTTCATTATAAGGAAAGAGGTATTATTACGTACGCTATACACTCTCATTTACCGTCTCTAAGGCATTGTGACTTGTGCGAACGCGTACGGTTTGATCGTTGGCACACAGCAAACTGTGTAATAGCGCAACCATGTAAAATAAGGCTTAACATGCTGCTGCTGTATGAAGTAGCTATACTACGGTACATAACCGTCAATTAAGTTGTATTATTCTCCAGTCTTTAAATTATTCAATTCCAAAGACCATTTTAACCTCAAGCAGAAGTGTGGCATCAACACCAGTGCTCTTTTTAGATTGGCTAACATGGTCATTGCGTGTTTATGCTGGCCTTACTGTGAAGATAAAATGCTCAATTAATTATGAACGTTTTATTGCAGCAAAACTGGGTGTTTATCGACGACGGGCCATACTTGGAGGGTGTGGAGCGGTTAGTGGAACACTATCGTGCCGTGGCCGATGGGTTGCCAACGCGACTCTCGGTCCCCGTACCGCCCAAGCCCAAGCCTCCCTTGCCCGAGGTAACAGCTTTATTATCAGTCTGCTGTTTAGTTTACAAGTATGATGTGAATGTTACTGTCGGCAGATCACGTTAGTGCCACAGCCAGGAACCAAATTTTACAAAAATCATTATTATTTTACCGGATTGTATTCCGCTGAATCCTAAAGTGTTGCGGTATTTGCGGACCTGCGGATATGACATGTTCAGTTTTATCCTACAAAATGACGAAGCTAGCATACCTTTTGAACGCCAGTGTCGGCTATAGACGACAATAAGGTAACACAAAAATTAACCTACCCGCATCCGAATAAAAATCAATTTAGTTCGTAACAAAAACGATGTGTGGCGTTCAAAAGGTTAATATTGTAGTGCTACTGACAAGTAACAGAGATTCACGCAATTTTTTACGTTCCAGTTTTCAACTATGCCACGAACCAAAAAGACATCACCGAGCCGAGCAACCATGAACCAGACGTTGTCCCTAGTCAAAAACGATATCTTGAACAAGCAGCTATCAGATCCCAGCTCGCCTACCAAAAACGCCTTCGAACTGCTCACAAGGAACATTTCATTCTCCTCAGACTTCCAGAACGATAGTTTGAACAATAATGACTCGATGGACGACAATGACACATACAAAGTGCCAGTTAACAACACCGCAGTAACGTTGGGAGAAAACTATAATGAAATATCTATCAATTCTGACGGCCAGCTTTCTACACTGCAAGGTGATCATTAATTGTGTTATTAACGATATACATTTCGTACGTAAATTAACATAAAATACAGCATATCCGTATTTATGTAATTTATATTTACACTTGTGAATATCGAAAATAGTATCACTCGAAATAAATCTTCCGATCGTACTCACGTCATTTATTTGGTTGTGACGGGGTTTTATTTCTAAAGTGCCGGATATCTTTCCCCCTTAATACGTATAGTCAACCCATATGATTCATGGGAACCCTATCATACTATATTATTTTGTTAGCTTTTCGAATGACGCAAATGTCACGATGAGACTGTTCTATGGTGGCCTAGGAATTAAATTGGTTGTTTGTATTGTGTAAATTCACCCTAAAGTTTATATATGTAGCGTATAACCTTACATTGCTTTAAACTTGAACGCAGTGTCTGCTACAGACGACAATACGGTAATACAAAAATTAACTTACCCGCATCCGCATAAAAATCAATTTTGTTATTATTTATTTATTCATCAATAAAAATTACAGCATTACAGTATTACCAATGCGCTGTAAAATTAAAAAATACAAACAAAACTATAGGTAACTATTTAGGGATTTTTGAAAAATGTCTTCGGCGCTTCCCTAAAACGACGGAACACCACACCCTCCGGCCAAAAGTCGGAGCGCAGGAACATTTGCTGGTGCTCGGCAGGTTAGCCCTTTGAGACTCGAGCGGGTAGATGAACAGTTCGTAACAAAAACGATGTGTGGCGTTCAAAAGGACAGCTAATATATTTAAGGTTTTTGTCATAGAATTCATTCCAATGAGCGAGCTGACTCTCGGCGCGACGCTGGGCGAGGGCGAGTTCGGTTCGGTGCTGCGAGCGACGCTGGCGGCGGCGCCGGCGGCCGGCCGCGGCGCGCAGGCCGTGGCCGTCAAGACTCTGCACGTGCAGCACACCGAGTCCAACCAGCAAGAGTTCCTGGCCGAGGCCAAGCTGATGATGGCGCTGCGGCACCGGTGCATCGTGCGGCTTATTGGCGTCTCCTTGGTTAGTACAATAACATAGAAGACTATACAATACGTTTACTTTTAGTTCACCACTGACAGATGGCTTGCCTTCATTTCATTTCCAACTTTAACACCATACAAATAAAGTAGCTAATACAAAATCTGCAAACGTGGGTAACAGTATTCTAAAATTGGCTTTATTTGTAGGTCGTTAAAGTTGAATAAAGTTTGCTAACATCGCTTGTCTAAGCCAGTGCAATTCGCTGAAGCCATCTCCATAGCAGTATGGATACGAAATTATCTTATTTAAGAGGCGTAGTAACTAGGCTCTTTGGCTTATCGAGTATCTAGCTGTTATTCTCTTTTTTAGTTTTTCAACAACCTGCCATTTCATGGGAAACATCTTCGATAATAAAATTAATACCGAGGTATCGGACCAATTCTTCAAATTAGTAGTTGACGTCAGACGAGTCCATATCAATATTTTGACCAAATATTTGGGTGGATCAACTATTTCTTGTTGTTATTCTGTCCCGTCAGCGAGGGGACAAAAGTAGTACAGTTTGATTAGAAGAAATTTAATGTTGTGTCACATTAACTAACATGCTTATTAGATGACCAATTGTAAAAGGGGTTTAAAACTACCACAAAAATGCATGTTTGGCAAATTTTAATCAGATAAACTTACGGTTTAAAGAGTTACTCAGGAGACCGTCACTATAGCAACGAGTGATAAAGAAAAGTTGATCGACCCATTTCCGTACCATTGTATCGAGTACCAACCATCTCCAGGGTCCGCCGCTAGCGATGATCCAGGAGCTGGTCCCGCTGGGTTCGCTGCTGGAGTACCTGGTGCGGCAGCCGGAGAAGGTGTCGCCGGGCTGCGAGCTGCGGCTGTGGGCGTGCCAGGTGGCCGCGGGCATGCGCTACCTGGAGCGGCGCCGCTTCGTGCATCGCGACCTCGCTGCGAGGAATATACTGCTCGCTAGCAGGTACAATACACTTTTAGTTTACCACTGTCAGATGGCTTGCCTTCGTTTCATTTCCAACTTTAACACCATACAAATAAAGTAGCTATTACAAAATCTGCAAACGTGGGTAACAGTATTCTAAAATTGGCTTTATTTGTAGGTCGTTAAAGTTGAATATGAAATGAAGGCAAACCATCTGTCAGTGGTAAACTTTATGTAATTTTACTGTATACTCTATCCATATTAATAACCTGTAGCTATGGAAGTAGGTGATCACTGATCATCGTACAACTTACCTATCAAGAACAGAATTTTATATTGGGCATTTTCCCATAGACCTCATCTGATTTCGAAGTTTAAATTAAACTACCTATACTTTAATAAAACGTATAATAAGCAGAGATTGTAATTTTTGCGGGAAAACATTCACATTCATCGATACTAATAAAATAAAAACAGTCCTGCACTAATAAGATTGCGACACTGTATGTTGTGTTCAAGAAAACCTATCTCTGAACTATTTAAAAAGTAATTAAATACCACAAACCTGTCTGCGTAAAAAGTGCACATCAACCTTCATTTTTTTATTTTTCATAACATGAACCCACCACCATATTGAATTTTGGTTATTTTCATGTCTTTAGTAACAATCGCATTGTTAAGACGAATCGATTGACGTATGAATCAACAAAATAGTTCTACGCGTTTATTCTCTGGATTCACACATAGGAACAAACCCACATAATGTACATACATAGACTGATAAACACACTACCCTCCTTTGCGTCGCGCAATCAGGTAAAAATAAGAAATAGTTTGTTCATAATTTTATCATTACTCATAACAAATTTCATTGTTTCCAGGCATCAAGCCAAAATAAGCGACTTTGGTCTCTCCCGAGCGCTCTCCACGGACAGTTCGTACTATAAGGCGAGCCGCGGCGGAAAATGGCCGATCAAGTGGTACGCGCCAGAGTCCTACAACTACGGGACATTCAGCCACGCCAGCGACGTATGGAGCTATGGAGTCACGCTGTGGGAGATGTTCTCTTACGGGCAACAGCCGTACGGGGACATGAGGGGCACTGAGGTTGGTTGCCATTTCAATTGAATATGTTGGTAATGCTGATTGGGATTTGAGTAGTTGTAATTGATTTTACAAGAGCAGTCGTAGAATAGTTATATCTGGTTAGCTTGTCTGGTCGTGGTTGGTGGTTCTTATTTATATTGGATATTTGGAAACCAGGCTTGCTAGCCTAATTCGTTCCACTGTCTGGAAAAACAACGGATCTAGTTTTAGTCGGTCATTAGATCATTTTGTTTGACATTACTAATTAATTAGACATTAAATAATATTTATTTCTTTCCAGCAGCCTTGGCCTTAGAACATTTTTAAAGCGCTTATTTTGATTGTTTAAAAGTTATTTGTTAATTCTTTCTCAATTCCCATCACGTTTTTGGATTTCCAGGCGATACAAATAGTAGAAAGCGGGCAGCGGCTAGAGCGGCCTGAAGACTGCCCGGATGAGATCTACCAAGTAATGCTGGACTGTTGGGCGTACAACCCCGACTTGCGACCCACCTTCCAGCAGCTAGGCGACGTGTTCTCGCGGCATCCCGACTATGTCAACATCAGCCAACTGGCCTTGGACAACGACGAGGTCTGAGGTAAACGTGTAGAACATTCTTTATCTAGAAACTTGCTTTAATCGTTTCGAGGACACGTATTTTAGTGTTTTGAGATGTCGGTAAGCTTAGCTACAGTACCCGGCTATAAAGATTGCACATCGGTCTTTGGAACAAGACTCGGCAAAATGTCGGCTTCGTAGAGCGTTGTCTCACATTACTTGTAAGTAGCGTGCGACAACGCTCTACGAAGCCGTCATTTGCCGAGTCTTTTTCCAAAGACCGATGTGCAATCTTTATGGCCGGGTACTGTACGCGATTGTCTGAAAGCGTTTAGTGTGAGTATATTGGCTTAGTTAACAATTGAGCATTAAAGTAGCGCCATCGAGTGATGGTACTCTTGACAGCTGACAGTAGTGTTGTGGAACACTCCATTTAATTATCATAAAAAATTCAGTCAAGTGCGAGAAGTAATGTTTTTAATAAAGATTTTTTTCGACATAGAATGAGACTGGGCTAGGACGCGAGTTTGCCAGCGATGGTGACGTGGAAAAGCAGTGGTTTCATTGTCACATTTTTTTGTACCAGTCAGCGGTGCTCTGTTATCATAACGTAAATTCCTTTTATGACATGTATTTGTTAATTATAAATAAAACGATGAACGCTCGAGCAAATAAAAACAAACTCAAAATAAAGCTAGTTATGAATTGAGTTTCGATAAATTACACCCTCAGCGATACATTAATATTCCGGCACCTACTACAATGAAGTCTGACATCTGTTTCTTTCATGGACTTAATACCTAACCAGGATTGAGTACTAACTTTTATTAGTCAATCAAAAGTGACCCATATTACCAAACCATACAGTTTAATAATGGCAACTAGAGACAGCGGTCCGAGAGATAACAGCAAACTAGAGAAACTAGAGAATTGTGTCCCACTCGCACTAGTACTTGATCACCCTAATTAGAACGAGATGCAACTCTCTGGTTTGTTTTTTTTTTCCGGCCCCACTTTTTTGTCGCAGTACTCAGTCCAGGTCCAGTCCATTAAGTCCATGGTTTCTTCACAATTGCTGTCAATATTACGTCAAGCAAATGTCAAGAGTGTCATTACTTCATGCCGCTACTTTAGCATTATTGACATACGAGTATAATTTCAAATACCATGTGTAATGCTGGAAATAAATTGATTTACAAAAATTTGTTTATTTGGCAACCATACTTATTTGCCAAAATTTACATAGAGTGAAACATCTATACGGAGACTCGCTCTTGGCTTAACATGACTGTGACGAATCTATTTGAATCTTTTTGGAACAATTGTCAGAATGTAGGCATGGAAATGGTAATTTGATTGTATGAATGAAAAGATGTATAATGATTTTTTATGGAATATTTGGAATGAATAGCATAATTTACTTCTTAAGTCATCAGTGGTATAAAGAGCAAATTTAAATTTAACACCGCTTTATCATAAGTCATAGAATATTAACATATCATCAAGATTAAATTATTTGTGAAGTTGCCTGACCAATTTTATGTTGTTACAACATAATTTTAACCTTAGTCATATTGCTTATGGATTTTTTTTTAATATTACAACGAGTAGAATTAAGATTCATTATTCTATGGAAAGCGGAAATAAGGGAAATATATTTGAATGGAGAAGCAAATGGAGTGTCTTGCTTTCTTCCTACCGCCGAAGGAAAAACGGTAGACCTCATTTGTGCTAATCGATAGATTGAATTTGCTGGCTATGTGCCGGACTACCTGTTTGCTTGTGTTATTAGTTAAGAGAATGTAGTATTTTCGCTCCTAGTAAATTATTATTTTTAAGTTTCTTATTTTTAATCTTAACAATGTTGCAAAAAATAGCATTTTCAATATGACAAGATAAGATAGCATTCTAATAATTATGAATATATAAATATTAAATTGAAAATTATAATGATTTATTGTTTATGTAATTATGCATTTTTATATAAACAGTTTATGTTCCTTTTTTTAGCCAAAATAAAGTTTATATTGTAAAGTAGTTGTAAACTTCTCAAAGCTGTTTTACTTTAAAAAAAATGACACTGGGTACAAATTGTACATTCCTTTATTTAGAACCTTATAACTAACGTATATTATATTGCCATGAAAATGCCATAGTTATTTTCGTGATCATCCAATAATTTGCCATGAGGTTGTGTTATTATTTTATATACAAACACTTTTTATAGTTACCCAAATTATCAGGTTAGGTTTATAAAAAAATATTTAAATTCAACAATATTTTATGAGTCTGACTTAGAAAAATAACTTTCGTATTTTTATATTATATCAGATTATATAATTTTATTGTTAAAACAAATGTGATAAATGTATTTACAAATGAATAAATAATGATGAACTTAAGAATGACTTTTTATTTTATAAGCGCAAGTAATTTGAAACGTGTTACTTAAACATAACCTCTATTCCCACTAGTTCAGTTGTCCAGTTCAGTTGACTGAACTAGTGAGATATTTTTTTCTCGATAGTTCAGTCAACTGAACTAGTGGGAATAGAGGACTGATAGAAATTCTCTTTCTCACGAGGACAGACCCGTGGTCAATCTACAGTTTGTCTACCTGGTTTTCGACGGAGCTCCTTCCTCTGGGCATTTTGCCCTTCGGGCAACTGCAGATACCTAACCAACCTAACCTACCTATCCACTAGTTCAGTCAACTGAACTAGTTGGAATAGACTAAACATAACCCATCTTATACATATAAAAAAACAGTAGGTATCAGGGTATTTTCAATAAAAAGTGTACCCTATACTTTTCTTTTGATGAAATTTTGGGGGTTTTTTTTAAGCAAAATCACGAGTACAATTTATTTTCATACAGAAAAGTGTCCTTATTTTTTGGGTCAGTTTTGTTACTTTTTTTGACACAAAAAAAAATGGAAAACATTTTTTTTAAATCATCAAATTCAATAGCGCGGCAGCTAGATTCTGAGTAAGAAAATCCCACTTTTTATTGAAAACTCCCTTTAATAATTGAAGTGCGGACAATATTGCACGATATCACAAATTTATGCAGTGCCTTTAATATTACACATATGACTCACACAAGATATTGTCTCAAGCTGTAAACTCAGCCAACTAAATATTGATTCTGCACTCATGATAAGGCGGTGGCGGGGTTTCACCTCTGTCCGGTAGCCTTATTGCATCTGCTTGTATAATGGTGCCTCGCGGGCCCGGTATCCCATATGTGGGGTACGGAACACTCCCATCTGGAAGCGACAGCCGACGTCGGTACGACGGAGGAGTCTCTAAATCGGGGTTAACCGCACTGCTCCACAAAAGACTTGTTCTCATGTCACTATCAGCCAGCCTTTGAGCTCTTCGCTGCTGCCTCCTAGTAAGAGGCCGCGTGCAATTTACCCGTCTGCATCCACACAACGCTCGCAACCACACGTATGTGCAGACAATGCCGATCGCCAGCCCTAATTCCAGTCCAATTATAAATGCCTGGCTAGCTGAAAACTCTTGGTCGATCTTTTGGAACCATGTCAACTCTTTATTAGGTTTTAAAGCTGGCAGCGTTTCGTTTTTAATAGTTGTTATGTTCCATATATCGCTAACGTCAATGTCCACTCTCTCTACGGGTACGGCTGATATAATTTTTTCAAACATTTTAGGTGTTTTCTTGACACATTGTTTAACATAACTTATCCCGTGGGAAATTATCCAGGCCTCTACGGCCATGAAACTAGGGTCGCAATTCCAGTAGTCATTTCGTAGCTCTAATCTTTCCAATTTCCGTAATGGCCGCAGCACTTCAGTGTTTAGTGAAACTAAATAGTTTTCGCTTAAGTCTAACTTCTTTAAGTATGGTAGGCGGCTAAACATTCTGTCTGGTAATGATTTTATCCGGCAGTTGTTTAAATTCAGCACCTGTAATAGGCCATTTTAATTACAAAGTGACTAAAATTAAGTAGGTATAAAAATAAAATTTAAATGATGCTAAACGTACTTGTAATTTCGTGTGGTTAATAAAAGGTTCGTTTTTGAGTGATTCAAAAACATTGCCGGATAAATCGAGTATCTGTAGTTGCGGCGACTCGAAAAAGAGGTCCAACGCTATATACCGCAGCCTATTGTTACTCAGGTCGAGGTGAATCAACCTGTCCAATCCAGCGAAGGCATGAAGCCCGATCCAAAAGATGACGTTGTAAGATAAATTGAGCACTTCAATCGAAGAGTAACCTGCTTCCTGGAAAGAGATAATGAATAAATAAACAATGGCTGTTCTACTGGCTTACTCATGGACATTTCTTTACACTTACCTTGAAGCAGTAATTGTCCAGTTCGCTAATCGCGTTCCGGCTGAGGCTATAAACTTGCACCGCATCGGGCACTCCCACTTGAACGCTGACAATGTTTTGTCCCTCGCACGTCGCCCTGTTTAATCCGTTATCAACATCACAGTCACATTGTTTCGGACACAGCTGGGCAAACGCACCGGCACTCAGGAACAACACAAACAATTTTAATGTCAACGCCATTTTTTATAATTACGCACGTTATTGACCCGAGAATAAATTGCAATTGTTTTCATTATGAACTTCACAGGTACTAGTTAGCTGGTGCTGACACATGAATGCTTTCGTATAAAATGGAGCAATGATATATTGATAAAATAGTAGCGTTATCACTTTCATAAGATAAGATAACGCCGCGCAACAATCTTTGTTTCAGAACGCGTCCCACTTATGAATCGAAACCACCTATACAAACCTAAACACTAAAACGCTTATTTCTAAAGATTTGGTAATAAAATAACATATTCTTTAATAATTAGTAGGAGTATATTTTCAAGGTTGCTACAGACACAACATTAGAAAATATCTAAAACCAGTTTTACACTATCATACTGAATAATTCATTGCTAACACTTAATTTTTCAAGGAGATTCACTAATCATGTTTCTATTAATACGTTATTGGCAATAATAAATAATGTATACATTACTAGGTACACTATTACTAAAATTAATTCTACTTTCGAACACAGTCTTTCCATAGCTGCTATAACTAAAAGTAGTACTACTTTAATACTATTAACAGGTTAATTAACTAAAAATATTGGAGTTTTGCCTGTGTTGTGTAGTTGTGGCGGTATAGCACCTCTTCATCGTGTAGTCTATACTCATGATAGCGTTCCTGACGTCATGCACTGACGCACTGATGCTGTCGAAGGAATTGGCCAACCTATCCACCGCCACAGCCTGTAAAAAAATATTGTTTTTTTGTTTGTCTATTTTCATATTAAACTAGCTTTTGCCCGCGGCTTCGCTCGTGTGTACCATGAGAATTCCAAAGAACCAAGATATCAAGCAAGCAATCATACAGGCAAGCAAGCAAGCATGCAAGCAAGATTGCTTGCGTGACAATGGGACCATCTCAGGAGTATATTATATTCTTTTGAATAAAAAAAGAATTCTTAAAATCGGTCCACAATTGACCGAGAAATCGGTGAACATACCTACATAAAAAAATACATAAAATGAAATGCATAACCTCCTCCTTTTTTTGAAGTCGGTTAAAGAGCCCTTAGCGGCCTACTTACAGTATAAACTTATGAATTTTGAAATTTTGGCTTACAACCAGTAAATGGCAAAATCCCGTTTTTTCCCGTTCCCGTAAGAATTTCGGAAAATACTTTCTTAATACGGGGAAAGTCCTCTCTCAATGCTCCTCTACACTCCCCAAGCAACCTCATGCTGAATTTCAGCTTTCTACGACCAGAAAAACGAAAAATCCCGTTTTTCCCGTTCCAGTGGAAATTTTGGATAGTCCTCTCTTAATGCTCTTCTACACTCCCCAAGGAACCCACTTGCCAAATTTCAGCTTTCTACGACCAGTAAAACGAAAAATCCCGTTTTTTCCAGTTCCCGTGGGAATTTTGGAAAGTCCTCTCTCAATGCTCCTCTACACTCCCCAAGCAACCTCATGCCAAATTTCAGCTTTCTACGACCAGAAAAACGAAAATTCCCCTTTTTCCCGTTCCCGTGGGACTTTTGGATAGTCCTCTCTCAATGCTCCTCTACACTCCCCAAGGAACCCACTTGCCAAATTTCAGCTTTCTACGACCAGTAAAACGAAAAATCCCGTTTTTTCCAGTTCCCGTGGGAATTTTGGAAAGTCCTCTCTCAATGCTCCTCTACACTCCCCAAGCAATCTCATGCCAAATTTCAGCTTTCTACGACCAGAAAAACGAAAATTCCCCTTTTTCCCGTTCCCGTAGGACTTTTGGATAGTCCTCTCCTTATGCTCTTCTACACTCCCCAAGGAACCCACTTGCCAAATTTCAGCTTTCTACGACCAGTAAAACGAAAAATCCCGTTTTTTCCCGTTCCCGTGGGAATTTTGGAAAGTCCTCTCTCAATGCTCCTCTACACTCCCCAAGCAACATCATGCCGAATTTCAGCTTTCTACGACCAGAAAAAAGAAAATTCCCGTTTTTTCCGTTCCCGTGGGAATTTTGGATAGTCCTCTCTTAATGCTCTTCTACACTCCCCAAGGAACCCACTTGCCAAATTTCAGCTTTCTACGACCAGTAAAACGAAAAATCCTGTTTTTTCCCGTTCCCGTGGAATTTTGGAAAGTCCTCTCTCAATGCTCCTCTACACTCCCCAAGCAACCTTATGCCGAATTTCAGCTTTCTACGACCAGTAAAACGAAAAATCCCGTTTTTTCCCGTTCCCGTGGGAATTTTGGAAAATCATGTCTCAATGCTCCTCTACACTCCCCAAGCAACCTATATGCCGAATTTCAGCTTTCTACGACCAGTAAAACGATAAATCCCGTTTTTTCTTTATCCCATGGGAATTTCCGAAAATCCTCAAAACTGTTTTTCACTTTTATAATTACCTACTTCTATGCCAAATTTGAAGAGTCTAGTAATTACAGTTCATAGGATTCCGTTGAATTGAATATATAAATCCCGTTTTTTCCTTATCCCGTAGGAATTTTGAAAAATCCTGAAATTAATATTTTAACTAATGTAATACCTACGTCTGAGACGTGGCCGCTAACGATGGGTCTTATAAGGAAGCTCAAGGTCACTCAGAGGGCGATGGAGAGGGCTATGCTTGGAGTTTCTCTGCGGGATCGCATTAGAAATGATGAAATCCGCGCGAGAACTAAAGTCACGGACATAGCTCGAAGAATCGCTAGACTTAAGTGGCAGTGGGCAGGGCACATCGCCCGTAGAACTGACGGCCGATGGGGCCGAAAGGTTCTCGAGTGGCGTCCGCGGACCGGAAGACGCAGTGTAGGTAGGCCTCCAACAAGATGGAGCGACGACCTGGTGAAGGTAGCGGGAACGCATTGGATGCGGATGGCGCAGGGCCGATCTGTTTGGCGAGCCTTGGGGGAGGCCTATGTTCAGCAGTGGACGTCTTTCGGCTGAAATGATGATGATGATGATGATGAATACCTACGTGTGTATCAAATTTGAAGAGTCTAGTTATTATAGTTACTGAGATACGGTCACTCGGAATCGAATCTATAAATCCCGTTTTTTCCCGTTCCCGTGGGAATTCCCAAAAATCCTTCCTTAGTGGATGCCTACATAGTAAAGCTATCTATGTGCAAAATTTCAAGTCTCTAGGTCCAGTGGTTTGGGCTGGGCGTTGATATATCAACAGTCAGTCAGTCAGTCAGTTAAGAATTTTATATATATAGATTACGACGTTTTCAGTAAAAAGTAGAAAGTAACTAACAACCGCAAAAAGTAAACTGTACTAAACAATTCGCCCCGCGGCATTCAAACTGTCTAATCTCAACCTACTTAATAAAAAAATCGGCGTAGGTACAGTCAAGGAATTTAATTTCCAACCCACCTAAGTTTGAATATCGTACGGCAAACTGTCACCATAAGAGCTAGCAACGATGTTGTCTTGTTTTGACGTATTCCAATTGACATTTCGATCTTAATGCATTGCGAATATTACACGACATTTTTACGAAATGGGTAGAAAATTAAGTTCCTTGACTGTATATTACGTGTGTGGACTGTGGAAAGCTCATTTTTTTAATTAACGCTTTTACTCATTACCTACTACATAAAGTGAGTGAAGAAAAGTTTATGAACATAGATTAATTTCGTAGAAGGAAATAAATAACATACTTGAACGTGAGATGCATCAGCAAGTCTCTCCATAGCTTTAGAACTGGTGAGCGTCGCCTGCGCCAGCTGGTTCATTGCAGCTGCTTGTTGGTCCATCACTTCCACCTGCTTACCAAATTTTCTTAGTATTAAATAGAGGTAACGCCACCAGAGTTGAGGCCACGCACACAACCACATCTCATGTAATGACAGCGGGATTTTGACATTGTGTTGACGTTTAACGACAACACAACGTCAAAATCCCGCTGTCATTACATGAGATGTGGTTGTGTGCATGGCCTCAACTCTGGTGGCGTTACCTATACCACTTAAGCGAAGGCTAGGGTCTATTCCTATTAGTTCCATTGACAGTTCTATTCATAGAACTAGTGGGAATTTTTATTCGCATCATGAAAAAGGTTGAAAAACACTGCCTTATACTAACTGCAAACCCTAATTAATGTCATAAGATCCAAAATGGGATGCGTGTATTTTTTCAGGATTAATTTAAAAGCAAAGCATATTTTAAACAAATTCAATTGATTTTCCACCATATTGTAAAGGAAGCATGGTTAAGAATATAATTAAATATGTGATTGATTTAAAAGTTTCCAGATTATAAAGTACAACAATGCTTTTTGTTGAAAATCGTAATAAGTATGTACTAATAATAATAAGGAATTAATAAGTTAAATATGGAGTGACAGGAGTATGCTTTTGTCAAGGATGAGTAGCAGAAACAAGGGTAGGTGATTGTCCATCAATGGGACACTTTAATAGGTTATAATAACATTAATAACTATAAATCAAAAATATCCCGAATTCAATTAGGTCACATATTATTTATTATATATTTGAAAATGAAGTAAATGCCAATTATGCGTCTAAGATCCCTTCCGCAGCTAACAGAAGAGCTGATAACTTTGAAACGGCTTAACTAATTTTGATGAAACATGTCTAAGAACCATCACCAAGGAACCTACCTTAAAATAAAATAAACCGCATCCAAATTGGTTCACACATTTAAAAGCATGATGCTACAGACACACACACACACACACACAAACTTATAACACCCCTCTTTTTGTGTTGGGAGTTTTAGCTTGTTAATAATTTCATCAGAGATAGTGCAACATGCATTTTATAATTCCGT
The DNA here is from genome assembly GCA_947563465.1 of Archips xylosteana. Lineage (NCBI taxonomy): Eukaryota > Metazoa > Arthropoda > Insecta > Lepidoptera > Tortricidae > Archips > Archips xylosteana. The sequence continues at coordinate 8,016,159 of OX387344.1, forward strand.
GTATCTGATAAATTTAGCCAATTTCCAATTTTTACTCCAAATTCGTTAAAAACCGTCTCCTGTAAACGTACATGCAGCGCAGGTATTTACGCTTAGTAGATAAGTTGATTTTCACTATTTCCAACAAATTGGTATTATACAATTTTATTGTGTTCATTAGTTATAGTATTCATAGCAATCTATGGATGGAAAACTGACCAATTTTTCCATTATGGACATTTGCCTCTCATCAGCTTCTGTGACAAGCAGCTTATTAGACTCTGCGTTTGAGAAATCCATTTCATCTACTTCTTTCAGGAATAAGTCATCATTAGATTCATCATCATCACCATTTACTGGCTCTTGCTTTACACCTTTCTTTTTTTCTGTAATTTTAATATTTGTTACTATCATCATTAGACAAACAAGTATCAAATCAAGTAACAATAAATATACAAAAAGAATATATCCATGTGCAAAATTGTATTTGAAATTTACCATGAGCTATATGGTGAAGTAAAAGATTTTGAGGAAACCTGCACACACCAGCAAAGAAATTCAATTTCCCAATCTGCGCTGGGCCCTCATAGGAACTACGGCCCTAGCCCTCTCATGCTGAAAGGAGGCCTATGCCCTGCAGTGGGACGTATATAGGCTAGAAAAGCTCATGGTAAAAAGATAGCCATAAATCTGAGCATATAAAAGGTTAAATTAGAATATTCATAGACACTTACTAGGTGATATAGAATTTTCAACTAATGACAAATCATAAATTTTCTTCTCTATGGGGGACAATCGGTCATCCAGTTTTCCTTCATCTATTTGTTTTTGTTTTAACCTGATGCTTCTTCTCTTGTCAGACCAAAACTAGAAAATGCAATAAATAATAAATTTAGAAACATTTTGGGAATTCCCCTGCTTTTAGTACAATAAGTGTTGCCAAGTACCAAATAAACTATGAATCTTTGCTATTCTGTAACATGATTGGAATGCACAGCCATAGTGAATAAGTTTAAATTCTAATGTAATCATTATTATAGGTGGGTGTAAGTTACTGTGCTGTCATAATAAAGTCGACTGAAATAAAAAAATATAGTAAATTAGCATTTTGTATTTTATGAACAGACATGGGTCACACACTCACACACTACATCACTAATGTTATAACTTATAGTAATATTTGTACATCATCATAAAAAAAACTACTCACTTTTATCCAGCCCTTGGTAGACTTAACCGCTCCTTCAATTGAATTGGCAATAGAAGACAACTCGTACCAGAGTTTTCTAAATTTATCGTGGTTCATACCATATCTGAATTTTCTGTTGGCTAGTTCAGGATGCTTTTGCATAAATTCAATTACTGCTTTTACTTGAGCAAGAGATGGTCTTGAAAACTAAGAATAAATAATAGTCAATGTTTAAAAATTATTAACATTCTTCAAATACTTCATGAAATTAAACTTTAGTAGACTTACACGACCAGTGGTTTCTACCTCCGAGGGGCTGTCGGCCATGGTTACATGGAAATGGGTTTCGGTGTAAGAAGTATTATCATTGATTTTAAATAGCTTTAAATACACACAGTCTTTAGTAACAGTTTTAATTTAATTAATAATTTTTCGTCGTCGGCGACGCATTAAATAAAGCCCATTTTGACAGCTGTCAGACAGAAACGAACAATACAAGCGAACAATACTATATTCAGTGTTGCCATATCCATTTTATGTAAATCCGTAGATCCAGGCGATAAAAAATACGTAGAATTCCGTAAATCACCTGAAGAAAAATCCGTAGTTCTACGGATTTTTATTAGTTCGGTATATTTGACTCATGGATATAATACCTAACCAGGACTGAGTACTGCGACAAAAAAGAGAGGCCGTAAAAAAAATAACTAGTGAATTGCATCTCGTTCTAATTAGGGTGATCAAGTACTGGTGCGAGTGGGACACAATTCTCTAGTTTCTCTAGCATAAGAATAAATAATAACAGAGTAGAAGGGAATCTCTTTTGACCGCGTCCAAAACGCCGCCATTTATATACCTACTTCCCCCCTCACGTCGTTACACCCCTCTGTCGTCCAGGCGTTTTGCTAGGGTTGCTTACTGTTAAATATAACTTACGTCTAAAGATAATATCGCTAAAATATAAGTTTTTATTTACTTTGAAATCATTATTTTTTTTCTAGTTTTACAAAATATGAGAATTATAAATCATTAGGTACAGTCACGGATTTTAATTGTTAGGCCACTTGTCACTGTTCGTATTTTAGCCGTGTAATGCAAATCGGGTGAAGCCACATATACTCGTATACCGAGGCGAGGCGAGCGAGAAAAAATCAACGACCGATGGCGGGGCTATTGAAGATTTGACGAAAAGCAATAAAATGCTGTAGGTACTTAACTACTCTAAACTAAATTTTACCATTGGATGAAACAATTGGCTACACAAAAAGAACTGTTCATGTCTGTTTGATTAATTAGGTACGAAAACGAAATAATATTTAGAAAATATTACACTTACCGCTCATCATCTTTGGGCAAACTAAAAAAAATTAAGTGAAGCATCGTTTTTCCATTATTTACACACCCAAATAACTTGACGCCATTGTTATTTGTTTCCAATAAAACGAACGCGCAAATAGTACTTACTTAAACAGCCAAAAGCGCGTGCGGCGACGCCGGCTGTGACACCCTGACTGAGTTCCCGCTTAGCGAGTACTCTAATATCGTGACCTTGAGTCCGGCCGGAGCGAGAGTTTCCCTTCTACTCTGTTATTATTTATTCTTATGTCTCTAGTTTGTATGTAATCTCTCGGACCGCTGTCTCTAGTTGCCATTATTAAACTGTATGGCTTGGTAATATGGGTCACTTTTGATTGACTAATAAAAGTTAGTACTCAGTCCTGGTTAGGTATTAAGTCCATGATTTGACAACACCTAAACCTTTAAATGCTATTCAAAATTAGATTAGAGTCTGGCTAACGTAAGTTGGCAATAGAAAATCGGCACAAATAAAAAAAAATTGGCAATCCATTTGGACAAGAAAGAAATTTTCTATTCATACGCTTCGGTTTCCCGTTCATTCCGTTCCGTTTTGTTCATTTTTGCTAGTTATCAGCGAAACTTGTAAAATTCCGTAGAAATTCCGTAGATTAGCTAAGCATTTCCGTAGGTCTGGGCATAAGACCTAAAATCCGTAAATCTACGGACTTTTCCGTAGATCTGGCAACGCTGACGATATTATAAAAATTGGCTATAAAATATGCACATCCATTATGATCCACTATAGCGGCAACCGAAATACATCATTTGTGAAAATTTCAACTGTCTTGCTATCACGGTTCGTGTAAAAATGCTATATTTGTTCAGTAAAAATAAAAATTAAAAATTCTTCCTCAGCGTCTTTAATAGTGGCTCAATTAAACCGCTTGACAAACCAAATTGACAAATCATGCTTTGGTCTGAAAATTGAAATGACATGACAGCTTGACAGCAGGCAGGCAGCCCTACTATCGAATCAAATGTTTGGAACTCAGGATCCCATTTTGTTGCGATCACTGGTGTAATTGCGCTGTTTAGTCCATGAATCATAGGGATTAAATTCATTCGGTATGAATTAAAACCATATATAGCATTTGTAGCCAGGAAACAGTAACAAATTGTAAGGTATGCGACAACGTTAGTAAATTGACAAATAGGTATGTGATCGTGATCATGAAATATTCAGCTGATTTTTGTTTACTATTCGGGGTAATAAACGTAATGTGTGCATTTTATTTTCAGTCATGTATTCGTTTGAAGGGGACTTTCGGCGCAAGCCGCAACAAAATTTGTCCGGAGCTAGTTCGCAACGCAAAACGGACAGGGATGCACTCATACTTCAGACGCAACAACAGCGACAAAAACGAGAGGTTGATTTTTAGACGCATCCAAAACAGAGAAACTTATTAGAGAAATTATTTTTTAATTTATTCAGTTATTTAAACAATGAATTCATTTACCTAGTTTAATAATTGTACTTACGCTAATTAGTTTCATTGTCACATTATTTTCCTTCTTACACAATGAGTCAAGTATGAATGTTCATCCGCCATACCAAAATGACATTCAAATGTTTTTATTGCAGGAGCACAGAAAGCGACTTAACAGTACAATAAAAATCCAGGCTTATGTGAGAAGCTACCTCACAAGGAAACATTGCAAACAAAATGAAAGAGAAGAGTTTGACAACATATTCCCAAAAGTGAGCTCTGACAATGCTGACATGTTGTGTGCACTAGTTTCCAAAATCCTGTTTTTCTATGATGACAAAGAAGACTCTTCTAGACTGGTAAATTAATTTTTTAAAATAAAAAGAAGCTTGCATCCATATCTTTGCAGCCATAAAAAAGTAATAGTGACTATCTTGAATGTTGCCATGTGGTTTAGTTTAGTTTATGGTTTGTTTAGTATGTTAGTAAATTTTTTAAACAATTTTTTTCTTTAGGTATCAGTATCCCAATTGTTGTTGAAACAATGGAGGAAAGTATTCCAAAGCGGAGGATGCTCTGTTCAGATACGAAGGTTACTTGCACTACACTTGAGGCTGCTAAAAGAGGAATCTGAGGTGCGTCCTACATAATATTTTGTCTTATTAACATCATTTTCTGAAAAAAAAGACAATAAACAAACAATTAAACCTGACCTATATTGCATCAGCTATAGATAGATATTGAAAAGTAACTGGGCTTAGAAAATCATTGTGTTCTACATGTTCTTGATGAAATTTAAATGGAAAATATCTCCTTTCAATTTATATCTAGGGAAATTATATTTCCATCCATACTATCCATACTAATATTATAAATTTGAATGTGTGTTTGTTTGTTCTTCTTTCACATCAAAACTGACCAATGGATTGCTGTGATTTTTTTCTATGGACGTACTTGAAGCGCTGGAGAGTGATATCAATCATACAAACAATGCAGTATGCTAGTTTCCATAGCACTTGCATACCATTTTGGCTCTCGAAGATATAGATGTTTATAATATTTTTATGAATTATTTGCAGATACCTTTAGCTGTACCACTTAGAATGTTTGAAGTGTTCACATCTGTCAACTCTGCGGAGAACTCTATGGACGCTGAAGAGGCGCTGAGCAATGTTGCTGGGACATTCTTGTATCTAGTTAAAAGAGGTAGATATAAAAGTACATACATACATAACATTTCGCCTGTGTTCTCAAAGGCAGAGCATACAAACAAAACATTACATTTACGATTCAAGGGCAGTTAGGAATTTTAAGTTTAAAAGTTTAATGGTAAAAGATATTGAAATAAGAGAAATAATGTTTATGCAGAACTTGCAGCTCTCCCAGCCTCAAAAAAAATATCGCCATAGCCAATGTTGCTGTTAACAACATTATGATTTTTCTTATTCTAACATTTCAACACCAGCAACTAATACTGCGCTAACTTGATTTTCGCCAAATTTGTGTTTTTAATCCAATACAATAATTGTACAATTATCTACGTCTACAAAAAAATTCATTTCTAAATTCTTAAAAATAAAAAAGTTTTGTAACTCATAAAACGCTAAGTAAACATACTTTTTAATATCACACGATCTATAGACCGCTAACTATATTTTAGTTGGGTACTTACTATGGAGATCATGTGAGGGCATGTTTGTAAATACTACGTGAAGTACCTGTTGTCGATATTAAAAATCTATCTACAATAATCTACATATACGTATATAAATTAATGCCCATTTCCTTTGGTCACGTTATCACGCGTGAACGGCTGGACCAATTTCGGTAATTCTTTATTCGTTGCGTTTGCTATTGTCAGAAGATTCTTATACAAAAAAATTTAGAAAAAATAAAGAAGCCGCAGGCTACAGCTAGTTTATTTATTTATGGAGTACCAACAGCTTATACATACATCTTAAACATTACAGTAAATACAGCAAGCCAATTACAGGTTCTCGCCGACAATTACAGTGTAACAATAAGACAGTATGCCCACACAGAGTCCCTTCGGACACACAAAAAAGATAAAAAGAGAAAATAACTACTTAGTGACAAATAATTCAGCACTATTTTATCGGAGGAGAAAAATTAATCAAGTCTCTAACCTAACAAACTTAATCTACAGTAAGGTACAACGCTCAATGCACACTCTCAAAAAATCGATTCACCAAAGTATGTCTCTAGGTGCCAGTGTTAACATTAAACACGTCAATATCAAGCTCCTTCGTTAGTTTATTCAATTGTCTACTTGCACGTATACAAAAACTGTTCCGCCTATAGTTAGAATGGCCAAAAGGCACAGAAATAGGGGGCGCGTATCTCTTCGGTCTGGATGGAGTGTTGAATGATATATTAGCGAGCAGTTCAGGGCAGTTAATGCTGCCATTAGTAATTTTTAACAAATATATAGTATCTGCAATTTCACGACGTTCAGAAAGTGGGACAAGATTGTGCTTCCTACAGATATCTACGTAATTAGAAGAATTATATGGGTGACCTAATTTAAAACAAAGAAATTTAACAAATTTTTTCTGAACGCGTTCATTCCTATCGATAAATTCAAGCTTACTTCGTACATAGACACAATAAAGTACTTTAATAGTTTTAGCTTGCCTAAAATGCGAAAATTTATTGGAAATAAATATAGCCAAATATAATTACATTAAATATTTTGTTAGTAATAATATTATTCCTCAAAAGTATCATAGGTAGTTTTCATACTAATCTGCTGTCTCAAGAGCAAAATCTTGACGAATCTACTACTGATGGGGAAGACGATAACTGATTATATGTAAATAATAACAGTATTTTGAACTAATTTTCGCACATTTCTATATCTTTTGACGTAAATAAAACGCTAATTTCGTAACGCTGATCCGTATAAAAGAAGCTAAGTGTGACTTGGATTACTTTATAAATATTATAATTAAATAAAATAAATAAATAAATATTAGGGGACAATCTTACACAAATCAACCTAGTCCCAAACTAAGCAAAGCTTGTACTATGGGTACTAGACGACGATAAACATACTTATATAGATAAATAAATACTTAAATACATAGAAAACATCCATAACTCAGGAACAAATATTCGTGCTCATCACACAAATAAATGCCCTTACCGGGATCCGAACCCAGGACCTCTTGCTTTTTAGGCAGGGTCACTACCAACTAGGCTAAAGCGGTCGTTAAATTAATAATAAGTGTGTTAATTATAAGTGTATCCAAACAGCCATGGAAGAAACGGGAAACAGTGTAACAGGAGAAATAATTAACGCACATTATGACCCAGAAAAAATTAAAACTCATACTTGGTTTGTTAATCTTATCCCTGGACCAAACAACCATAAAGCGAAAGACATCAAATATATCTACCATACTAAAGTTACGATAGAATATCCAAGAAAGCAAACCACAGTAGTCCAGTGCAAGAGATGTCAACAATATGGTCACACCAAAAATCACTGTATGCACCCATTTCGATGCGTCAAGTGCGCGGAAAATCACAAAACCAGTGATTGTAAGAAAATAGATCGATCTACTCCGGCTAAATGCGCGCTCTGTCTACGCGATCATCCTGCAAATTTCAAGGGCTGTCAGGTTTACTTGGAGATTGAAAAAAGAAAGTCCGGCAGAGTAGATAAACAAACAAAACCACCAACTAATAATAACAGAAACACAGAAGATATTAATAGTAACGATAACGTCAGCAATAACTTATCTAACAACCAGAACAGAAGATCATATGCAGACTCACTAAGAAACGAAAATCCACAACACTCTAATTTTGACCAAGCAGATACGGAGTCACCAAAATTAAACTCAACAATCATAGACCTACTGACAAAACAAGCACAAAGAACCGACTTATTACTACAGCAAATCAGTACCCTGCTGAATTTGATGACAGCAATCATTCAAAAGCTATCCAATTAGTCTAAAAATCGCAACATGGAATATAAACGGCCTCCAATCTAGATTAGAGGAAGTGAAGACAATTATAAAGGAGCATAATCTAGATGTACTGCTCATATCTGAAACCCATCTTCCCATTAATGATTCTGCGGGAGAAATAGTACAAGGCTATACAACTTATTGCACTGCTCACCCTGATGGTACAGCACACGCCGGAACTGCTGTCATACTGAGGCGCTCACTGAAGCACTTCTGCCACCAAAAGATACAGACGGAACAATTCCAAGCAACCAACGTAGTGGTGTATGACACTCAAGGGCCATTAACTCTGTCAGCCGTCTACTGTCCCCCAAGGCATATTATAACTGAAAACACTTTCGCAGAGTACTTCAAAATTCTCGGCAACAGGTTTGCCGCTGGTGGAGATTGGAATGCAAAAAATACCTACTGGGGGTCAAGACTCAAAACCACAAGAGGACGTGAGCTTAAAAAGCCATGGACACACTGGGCCTCAACAGCTTTGCCACAGGCACCCCTACCAGTTGGCCATCTGATAGTAATAGAGTACCAGACCTGTTAGACTTTTTTGTTTGCAAAAATATAACCGACCTATATTGTAATGTTGAGGGAAGCTTTGATGGTAGCAGTGACCATACACCAGTTATAATGACACTAAGTACCAAAGCCATTTTAAAGAAAGAGCCTTCTCGCTTAACAAATAACAAAACAGACTGGGAAAGCTTTAGCGAATATATCGACTTAAAGATCAATCTCAAATTGCTGCTAAAATCACCAGAAGACATTGATGAAGCAACTCGTCATCTGACTAACACTCTACAAACTGCATCTTGGCTTTCTACTCAATGCTATAATAAGAGGGACGTAAGAAATGTACCTAACACCACGGTCGTCCGTAAAATGGTCCTGGAAAAGCGAAGACTGCGAAGGGTTTGGCATACTACTCGTAATCCTATCGACAAGCGGGTGTTAAACAAAGCTGCATCGGAGCTTAAAATTTATCTCAAAGAAGTGGAGAACGAAAATATCCAATCGAAGATCGAGATGCTATCAGCTTCAAGTAATGGAGAACATTCGCTGTGGAAAGTGGTAAACAATTCTATGAAGCCCCAACCAGCATACCCCCCAATTAAACTAGCTAGCGGGAAATGGGCAAGAACAGAAGAAGAAAAAGCAGAAGCATTTGCGAGCCACCTCCACAAAGTGTTTACACCCAATATATCTGACAATAACGCAGAAAACTCTGTGATTAACGACTATGTGAATGCTGAATGCCTATGCCCCAATCAAACCGATGAATCCAAAGGAGATAGCAAAGAGTATCAAACAGCTAAAGCCCCAGAAAGCACCTGGATTTGACCTAATTACACCATATCTACTGAAGAAATTACCCCGCAAAGGAATAGTCTTCTTGACTATTTTATTTAATAGTATTCTAAGAGTTGGCTATTTTCCGTCCCAGTGGAAAGTGTCTCACATTATCATGGTTCTAAAACCAGGCAAACCACCCACGGAAATATCCTCTTACCGTCCGATAAGCCTGCTGCCTGTTATATCAAAACTGTTCGAGAGATTGCTTATGGATAGACTAAGACCCATTTTGGATGAAGAAACTGTAATACCAAACCACCAATTTGGCTTCAGAAGGAACCATTCAACTGTAGAACAGATTCACAGGATTGCAGAACAAGTACGCACGGCTATGGAACGGAGACAATACTGCTCAGCTATATTCCTGGACATACAACAGGCTTTTGACAAGGTGTGGCATAAGGGGCTTCTGTTTAAAGTTAAAAAGATACTTCCAAACAAATTTTTTAAGATTTTTGACTCCTACTTAAAAGACAGACTGTTCTATGTGCAGTATGGTGAGCATAGTTCTAAAATTCACGACGTACGTGCCGGGGTCCCTCAGGGATCCGTTTTGGGTCCAGTTCTCTATACCATATACACGTCAGATCTACCCGTGTGCAGTGATGTAATGGTCGCAACCTATGCAGACGACACTGCTATTCTTAGTTGTGACAAAAATCATAGGCTAGCTTCTGAAAAGCTTCAAGCTCAACTGTCCAAGTTAGATAACTGGTTAAAGACATAGAAAATTAAAGCTAGTGCACAAAAATCTAATCACATTACTTTCACACTCAATAAACAAACATGTCCTGAAGTAAAACTTGGAGACGCCACTCTGCCGCAGGTAGAATGTGTCAAATATCTTGGAGTACACCTAGACAGAAGATTAACTTGGAAAACCCACATAAAGGCCAAACGAGATTCATTGAATATGAAAATGAGATCTATGAGCTGGTTAATTGGAAGAAAATAGAGATTGTCTTTGGAAAACAAGATAATTATTTACAACGCAATATTAAAACCCATTTGGGCATATGCTCTGGAGCGGTGGGGAACAGCTAGCAAATCTAACATCGAGATATATATATATAAATATTTTATTAAATGTCAAAAGCAATAATAACTAATCATACAATTTACCAAAATACTCATCAAGACATCCGACTCTTTAATACTATCTGGTAGATGATTAAATACTTTAATTGCTATATAGTTGATGCTTTTCTGGAACAAAACAAAATTCGACCGTGGTAGTGTAAGATAATGATTTCGTCTTAACGAGTAACTTTGTGTTTGACCAACCAATTTGTATGAGCTTTTATTTTTATAAACATGTCAGGCATTTGCTCCCACATAAGTTTTGAATACAATAACAAAAAAACCTTCCGGGGCTGATGGTTAAAAATGACTGTTTAATTAACTAACAATAAATATTCCATGTATTCTAGCTTCTACACTGACGAGCAAAAATAAAGGGTCGATTACAGAAATGACGATAACTACAAAACCCACTGTGATAGCTTCTTCGAGTAAAATGAGTTTAGTAAAGAGTTTTATTCTTAACAAGAAAAAGTTTAATTGAGAACTCTTTACTAAACTCATTTTACTCGAAGAAGCTATCACAGCGGGTTTTGTAATTATCGTCATTTTTGTAACCAACCCTTTATTTTTGCTCGTCAGTGTATATATCTTAACATATTCATAGTTTTACATGCATTTTTACCCACCGGATGCCAGAAAACTCGTCGTGAGGTTACTAGACCACACTTTGAATTAAAAACTCATTTGCTTATTTTTACTTATTGTCTCATCCTCAGGCTATTTTAGAGACTTGCGGGAAGTAATGTGCCGGAAGTGTCCCCCACTTTACGGGCCCTCGCCTAACCCACCCACCCCTTTGAGCGGCGCTCTTTTGGAGCTCATCCAGCGACCACTCACCCTAACAACGAATAATCATTTGAGCGCATATGAGTAAGTATTGTAACACATCAAAAATTACTTGCATACGTTTTCCATACAAAACCAACGTATAATTGGAAATTTTGATAGTTGAATCGTTTTCAAAAAAATTGTACACAATTAAGGGAATAATCAAAAACAAAATTTAAATAATTATTTTTGTGTAACGGAGTTACCCATATACTTTGTATGACTAACTTTCGTTACTACACATAAATAGCGATCGTGATTAATGTTTTGATTAAGCCGTTAGAACTATGTACATTTTTTTTGAAAACGATCCAGTTGTCAGTATCAAAAGTTCATAACAAGCCTATTTTCTAACACGCTCGGAATCATAACTGCATTATCACTATTTCTTTCTGTCAAACAATATACCTAAGGATTAAGGTAGACAGTATCATCTCAGAACTTAGAAATATGGAAAGATTTTTTAATATCATAATCAAGTACATTATTTTGGGTTGATGCTCTTTTGATCGCATCATTTCAGCCGAAAGACGTCCACTGCTGTACATAGGACTCCCCCAAGGCTCGCCAAACAGCTCTGTCCCGTGCCATCCGCATCAAACCCAACGCGTTACCGCAACCTTAACCAGAGGCCGTATTGTCTAACGCTTCTGACGCTTGCCTTAGCATTCACCATCTCTTTCTGCCATCATTTTATACCGTTTGACAGAAAGAAATAGTGATTGCGAAGGCAAGCGTCAAAAGCGTTAGACAATAAGCCTGCTGGACTTCGCTCCATCTTGTTGGAGGCCTACCTACACTGCGTCTTCCGGTCCATGTCTTTGATCTAGGAGTGCGATATATGTACTCATTTTCTATTTCAGTGAAACGATAATGTCAGAGTTCGCATCAGCATTCCTGTGTAACCCATACCCCGAGCCGGTGGAAATGTATTTGATACCCGCGCTGGCTAACGATGGCAGCGGAAAGTTCCCGTACCTCGCGCTACTGCAATGCTTGCATGACCAGAGTCTGTTCACCAGCAAAAAGCTGATCAACGACTCATGGTTACTACATTCTGTTCTTTCACTAGAACCTCATGGGTTTGGTAAGTTTTTTTTTATACGATATAGGCTAGCGTTTGACCACAATCACGCCTGATGGAAAGCGAAGATGAGGCCTACGATGGAGCACGCTTGCCTAGTAAATGCTCATTCACCCTACACTTGAATTAATAGAATTAAATTAGGGGAATAAGCAGAATGAAGGCAGTTGAGCGCGGTGTTGCGCGCGCCCTTAAGCAGTGCAAACCAAGAACAAAACAAGAGCATGTTTGATGACGATGATCATGATGTTGTTCTAGTTCTATGGTCCTTCTGTGCAAGGGTTAGTAGAGTCACGGTCTTGTGCTGTGGCCCCAGGGTTCGGTCAGTTTGAACCTATTAAGGAGATCTCGATCTCGGCATGGTTTAAGGTCGGCCTGGCTTGCTAATATTAGAATCTTGCAACTCCAAGTACAAGCATGTCATTGTATAGCAGCATCAAAATCAGGCTATTCACGAGGCCATGGGACATGAGAGCAAGATCTATACAGAGCGTTCTGGCGCATATCGACGGGTCTCTGAGTCGAGCTCGTGTATGAAATTTGACTAAATTGGAATAACCCCGTTAGACACACGACTTAAAGTGGTTATTCCAACTTCACAAAATTTAATATACGTGGTTGAGTCAGAGACTCGTCGATATAAAGTGCATCTTACACATGCATATCTGTGGATCTGTGAAAGCGTTAAGTGTTTCAAAGGCGTACAAAATATTGTAATATTCCCTGTAAACAAAAATTTCGCCTGGGTGCTGGGAAATTTTTGTACTTTTCCATGATAGAAGAAGCCTATAGATGTTAATCAGGGATTATTTAGCTTTCTATTAATGATAATATTTGATTGATCCTGGCCTTCTATGCGAAAGTTCGTATCAATGTGCTACAACCTTTTACCTTGTCCCTCCACTACCATTCGTGCAAGACAGCTACGTCATTTAAGCCTAGTTTAGACCTGCAAGAAAAATAGTGCAAGTTCCATTACATTGCGGCGCTCGAATGACCACTCCAAACTCGTTCGCTTCACAGCCTCGCAATGTAATGCAACTTGCACGTTTTTTCTTGCAAGTCCAAACTGGGCTTTAATTTATTTAGCCAGAATTTTTACAATTCGTGCAAGTAGTTCCAGTGATTACCGCCGACTATGGATCTATACTGTCTGCACGTGTATTAAATATTTATTTATTTTTTACAGCTAATGAAATTCGCAACATTAACAATTCGAGACTGCCAAACAACCCAATCGTCCTAGACTACCTTAAAATAATCGCTAAGCTCACCGTCAATGTCTGTAACAAGCAAATCACTTACGAATACGAGGACTCCCTGTATAGCCAGGAGACCGCAGCCGACAAAGATGATGATAGTGACAGTGAGAGCGAACCAAATCCCACCTCAGTGCGAGAACAGATGATCCTTACGCGTTGTATAGAAATATTGAATGAGCCAGACGGATGTGTCATGACCACATGCTCGCAGATCACCGAGAATGACTTGAGCGAAGACTTCCTTGATTGTTTGTCAAGGATCTGCCATAATTTGTTGCTGAGTCACAGGATGGCCTTGCATAAATACAGGTAGGTAAATGCTAACATCACTAACATTGACAGATGAGCTATCCCTAACGGTTCAGCCAACGAAACAACGCAAACTTTTACAAAAATGGCGCGTCCGTAATGCGAATGCGTAAGTTTTGTTTTTAATTAGGTTAACTAAAATTAAAAGGCAAAGGTTCGACGCGTTCAACCACTGCGATTTTTCCGAATAAATAAAAGGTGGAAATCATTAAAATCTGAGGTAATTAAATTACAGTTTATAATAATTACAAACAATTTTGCAAATTCATTACTTAGTTTTGTATATTTATACATTTTTCTACGTATAAGTCGATATTTTTTATTTTTGTCATTTAAAACTCTTTGCTTGTAAACTTTTAAAATGGAGAATTAAAAAAAACTAAAAAAATCGCACTAGTGCGGTAAAATGAACTTACGAGCCATATATACATCCATGGAAAGTGATTTTTTCTAGCAAATGTATTGAAATAAATATTGCACATCTATAAATTTGCTGTGTAAAAGCGTGCCTTCGTGAGAGCAGATCTGTAATTTGGTCAACTTTTTTTTCAGATTGTTGTACACGCTGGCATTCAAGCCCATATTCCTGCGAGGTCTCTGGCGCTGGCTTAGCCACATGAGCCACGAGTCTTCGTTCGGAGGATCGGCCACGCCGCTCCTCTCTGCGCTGTCTCGCGGCATGGGCGCCGACTCCACTGTGATAGGCGTCCACAGGCTGCTAGCGCCGCTTGCCGTGTTTTGTGCATTATTCTCGCTGCTAATCGGGACGTTGCATGACACGGAGTTCTGTAGAGACTTGAGTGACAACGATAAGATGAGCCATGAGATGATCTTTAATAATGGTTTGTGTTGTTTTATCGTTATGTTTATTTCGAATAGGATCACCGAGTAGAATGATGTTTGTATACTTATTTCATCACCCGGGATTTCCATTCAAGCATTCGAACAAAAACACGAGTATATAGAGATGAGATGACGCATGGAGAGACGTGGCCACTAACGACGGGCCTCATAAGAAAGCTCCAGGTCACTCACAGGGCGATGCGGGATCACATTAGAAATGATGATATCCGCACAAGAACCAAAGTTACCGACATTGCTCGAAAATCGCCAGACTCAAGAAGCAGTGGGCAGCGTAAGAAAGAACCCACGATCCTCTGCTTGAGAGGCCGTATAGACAATGGACATACTTAATTAGCAGTGATCGAAATAGGTAGAGCCTGTCTAATTTAAAATGACGCGCCCCACCACCGCCGATTTGAAAGTAGAATGGTCCTAAATACAGCTTCAATAGGTTCAAAATCCTGTGCGTAAATGCGGTACGATACGTCATTTTAAATAAGACAAGCTCTAGTGCAATATCAGCTCCGACCGGGGGTATCGAACTCAGGACTTCAAGTTTCGTAGTCAGGTTTTCCTTGGACTATCCGGGCGTGATTTCTCAATTTACATTTCAGATATCAGCGTATCAAGTGTGCAATCGGGCGGCGGTGGTCGGATACACGCGTTCGAGTTCTCAGAGCTGGGCGGGTTATGTCGCACTCTGCGGCAGGTCTGCCTGGGCTTAGTCGAGTTGGCGTACCCCGAGTCGCGGCCCACGCCGACAACGCAGTACAAAGACGCAGTCGGCGGCGGCCAGATTGAACTCGGGGGAGGAAAGAATCAGACGCCCGCGTGGTCACATCTTTTCAAGGTAAGTTGGTTTATTCTAACGGCGGCAGTGGCGAAGGGTGCTAACAACCCGATTCCCAGCGGTTTGCCAAAAATTTCGAAGTAACCAAACGCTTCTCTTAGTAACCGGTTGTTTGTATAGAGACTTAGGGGCTGTTTCACCACCCATTGATTGATTTTAACTGACGGATAAATGTGATGCCGTCTCAGTCTATTCGAACAAAACAAACAGAGACGGCATCACATTTATCCGTCTAATAAATTTGATCAATGGATGGTGAAACGGGGTTATTCTTCCATATTAAACTTTTAAGTATTTTTCAAAATGGTGCAGAAACAAAACGCAACGAAATATCCACAAGACCGATCAGTCATTCATAAATTCAGTATGCCGGCAGGAATTTTACACTCACACATAAATATTCATTCATTAAAACCATAGATTCACTACAAGCGTCTAAGCGTAAGAATAGGCTCGAAATACCCGATTTTACCGGATATCACATTTTAAAAAATACTTTTATACTGTGACTTTTTATATTGTGTTTATTGTGTGTTGTGTTTCTTATTTCACTTTGACAGAAGCTTTTTTTTTTAATTAATTTATCCCACTTGGAATAGCCGAGGGAATTGACATTCATTCAGCCATTCGTAGACTTATTTAAAATTACTGGAGCAAAATTAAATCTTAAAATATTGAGTTTTAGTGTAAAACAAATAGTACGAAATTTTTTAATTTTTATCTTTAGTTTTCGGAAGATAACTAGTATTTATTGAATCAGGCGTTACTTTGCGGAGGTCCATATTAATGAACTAAAACAATTACTTTGCTCACCCGCGACCTTACAATAGTTACGTTTATGCAAGAAATGTGTGTTCATGCAGTTCCTCCACCTCCACACTGTACGAACACACACAAATCACATAAACACAACTATCACCACCACCAAGCTACACTGACGCGTTTCGAACTCAACCAGAGCTCATCCTCGGAGTTACCACAACCGTATGCTATGCTACCAAATGTTAAACTAAGTTTGAGTTTGAGCAAAGTAATTGTTTTAGTTCATTAGATAACTAGTATAACTACTAAGAAATGGGGTATGTTTTTGTTTTCTATTGTTCCGGCTTTACTTGGAAAAATTTTCATGCATCGCCATCGCCACTGAACGGCGGCCAAGCCATTGCCATGGATTGACTATTGATGAGTGGAATATCATCATCATCATCCCAGCCTGTATACGTCGCATTTCAGGGCACAGGCCTACTCTCAGATTAAGAGGGCTTGGGCCGTATCTAATTTCGACGCAGACCCAGTGTAGATTGGGAACTTCACACACACCATTGAATTTCTTTTCAGGTGTGTGCAGGGTCCCTTATAATGTTTTCCTTCACCGCAAAGCTCATGGTAAATTTTTCATTGTAATTTCGCACATAAATTCTAAAAAACTTATAGGTGCGAGCCCCCGGCTCGAATCCAGGATCTTTTGCTTGAAAGGCCATAGGTCAAACCACTGGACTCACACTGCAGACAACTGGAGAAAAAAACCAGTTCCCAAAATCCAGTAACAAACGTGCGTGCGTTGTGTGTGTAATGTAGTTGTTTGCGGTATAGGTTTGCACGCACCTGTTGCGCGCGCTGTACGTGCGCGACTCCCGGCTGGGGTTCTGCGGCGGCGGCGACGACTGGCCGGTGCGCGGCGCCGTGCCCGAGGGCGCGGCCGCCGTGCTCGTGGTGGCCGGCACCCACGTGCGGCCCAACCCGCGCCAGCTGCGCCGCCCGCCGCACCTCGCCGCCGCCATGCAGCGCGCCGCGGGTGAGTCCCAGCCCGCTGCACGTGCGGCCCCACCCGCGCCAGCTGCGCCGCCCGCCGCACCTCGCCGCCGCCATGCAGCGCGCCGCGGGTGAGTCCCAGCCCGCTGCACGTGCGGCCCCACCCGCGCCAGCTGCGCCGCCCGCCGCACCTCGCCGCCGCCATGCAGCGCGCCGCGGGTGAGTCCCAGCCCGCTGCACGTGCGGCCCCACCCGCGCCAGCTGCGCCGCCCGCCGCACCTCGCCGCCGCCATGCAGCGCGCCGCGGGTGAGTCCCAGCCCGCTGCACGTGCGGCCCCACCCGCGCCAGCTGCGCCGCCCGCCGCACCTCGCCGCCGCCATGCAGCGCGCCGCGGGTGAGTCCCAGCCCGCTGCACGTGCGGCCCCACCCGCGCCAGCTGCGCCGCCCGCCGCACCTCGCCGCCGCCATGCAGCGCGCCGCGGGTGAGTCCCAGCCCGCTGCACGTGCGGCCCCACCCGCGCCAGCTGCGCCGCCCGCCGCACCTCGCCGCCGCCATGCAGCGCGCCGCGGGTGAGTCCCAGCCCGCTGCACGTGCGGCCCCACCCGCGCCAGCTGCGCCGCCCGCCGCACCTCGCCGCCGCCATGCAGCGCGCCGCGGGTGAGTCCCAGCCCGCTGCACGTGCGGCCCCACCCGCGCCAGCTGCGCCGCCCGCCGCACCTCGCCGCCGCCATGCAGCGCGCCGCGGGTGAGTCCCAGCCCGCTGCACGTGCGGCCCCACCCGCGCCAGCTGCGCCGCCCGCCGCACCTCGCCGCCGCCATGCAGCGCGCCGCGGGTGAGTCCCAGCCCGCTGCACGTGCGGCCCCACCCGCGCCAGCTGCGCCGCCCGCCGCACCTCGCCGCCGCCATGCAGCGCGCCGCGGGTGAGTCCCAGCCCGCTGCACGTGCGGCCCCACCCGCGCCAGCTGCGCCGCCCGCCGCACCTCGCCGCCGCCATGCAGCGCGCCGCGGGTGAGTCCCAGCCCGCTGCACGTGCGGCCCCACCCGCGCCAGCTGCGCCGCCCGCCGCACCTCGCCGCCGCCATGCAGCGCGCCGCGGGTGAGTCCCAGCCTATTGCGCTAGGTTTACACGGGTTTAGTATTTGTCATTAGCAGTGATCAGAATTACTAAGCATTAGCTACTAAGCCCGTGTAATCTTAGCATATCTTGTTTATTTTTATGGCTATACAGGGTGGAAAGTTGAGATGGGGCAGCAAGGGCAGCTACTAGATCCCTTGCTGCTACGCGAAAATGCTCTTAGGAGACATTTACTAACTTTTTGAGTGATGACAAGTCTGGCTAAAGCTGGCCAGAAATCCTTGATGCCACGTGGTCTTATGCAAGTCATTGTCATTCACTCATTCACATAAATGAAAATCACCGTTGTCACGTGTGCGGTAATTTCATCACATAATTCGCTCGTGCTACTCATTCCTCAAAGTGTTCAAAATAAGCGGAGACACTCATTCATTATCTTACACCCGTGGCCAGTCAGGCGAGGTCAGCAGCGAAAATAGGTAAGTCCACCTTCCTTCGTTACTTCGGCACGGAGCGCACCATTATGTATCGACTTTTTCATACTAGTTGCACAGAAAAGGGCACCGACTATACAGTCAGCTTCAGAGGAAAGGTACTCTCCTGGAACAGCGGTAACGACACCGAGGGGTACTTGTTTTCGGCAGCTGACCATACTATCGAACCATTAGATTCCTCACCCACCATAGAACGTTGTTACGATAATTTTCATACTAAATTACCTTATCAAGCAATGCGATGTCACTATGATTTTTTCCGTGAATAAGTAGGTTCCACAGCGGATCACGTTTGGTTCGACTGTTTTTTATGAACAGTGACATTTAAATGAGCTTATAGCTATTTGCTTCATACTGTCAAAATTTAAAGGATTTAATATTCATTCACACTCGTACTGTAGCAAAATTAGTAGGTAGGCACGCTTTAACACCGAAATACATCATATTTTTGTAAGGCAAATACTCAGTAAAGCACCAATATCTTACGTGCAAACCTTGTTCTACAGACGAAGGGCCGCCGCTGACGATCAAGGAGCTGCGGACAGTCACTATTTTAAGAGAAATCCCATTCGTTGTTCCGTTTTCAACGCGAATACTCATTTTTCAAGGACTCCTTGTTAGGTAAGTTGTGTTACGCCAATCTATAGAGGTTCATTGTGGATTCAATGAAAATTCCAAAATGAACAATAGAAACAAAGTAAGTTGTAAGTGCAGGCAAGAATATTTGCGGCATTCTGTTGCTACTTCAAAGTGATGATAGATTTTTCTCTATTATTGTCATGCGTTATATTGTGAATGTTATTATTTTTAGAGAAAAGCACGACCACTGGTATGAAATGTCAAACTTCAACGAGGGACCGTCAATAAACATTAGTGTCCGGCGGACGCATCTCTACGAAGACGCCTTCGACAAACTCAGCCCTGACAATGGTATTTTGTATTTTGAACTTTATTTTGTATAACGTACAGTATAAAGGTAGCATACTTCAGGCAGCAACAGCAAGCGACGTGTCGCCGCGACACTTCTGAGCCCTTATTGTCTAATGCGCTCGTGCCTAAAATACCAGGTTCCAAAAATATAGCTAGTGCCATTCACGAAGACGCGTGAATTTGTCAAAATTAGACATTAATAACATTGCGATAAGAACCACGGCACGCGTCATCATGAATGACTCGATCTATACCAGACTTTTCAAAATAGTACATTACCTATTTACCACGTTTCTAGTTTACCAGATTCTCTTTGCACTACATTACAAAATCGAAAATTACTCAAGGAAGTATTTTTTTGGGGGAATGTCTTATTTTGGACATCTGCAGGCTTATTGTCTAACGTTTCTGACGCTTGCCTTCGCAATCACTATTTCTTTCTGTCAAACGGTATAAGGTGGTGACAGAAAGAGATGGTGAAAGCGAAGGCAAGCGTCAGAAGCGTTAGACAATACGGCCTCTGGTATATATAATGGGAATGTAATAAAAATGGAAATAGGTAATGTGGTATGTATTTTGAAAGATTTGGTATTTTAGGGCACGTGGTGGCCTTAAAGCACGCGGTATAACGTCTAAAAGCGGTATAACACACTCAGAATTACGCTCGTTTTCACCGTTTCTTTCCGTCACACTATATAGGGTGAGGGTAGAATGAGATAAAGAATGCTATCGCGAGCACCGGCGCGTTAGACAACTGGCTCTTGACTCTGGTTTTCATGTATCAATCATCTTAGCGATGCTTTTTTGCTGTCGCAGGTTTTTCCCTAGAATAAATCTGCTTGCTCCTTCGTCCATATTTTTATGACTATATATTACGTGTTTTTATTATTCTTAGAGCCAGACTTAAAGCTGAAGCTACGAGTGCAATTAGTGAACCAAGCCGGCGCTGAAGAGGCGGGCGTGGACGGCGGCGGACTGTTTAGAGAATTCCTTTCAGAATTATTAAAGTGAGTGGGCAATTATTTATTATGCGACAAATTCACGCTGAACAAAACGTAACTTTAAACACGTATTTATACGAACGCATAGTTGTACATCTTTGACATATACCTTAGTTTGTCGCTGTGGTTTCATTGTTCATTCATTACCGGGCGCCAAAATTGTATTATTCGTCTAACCCACATAATGACGCACTTAAAGTGTAACCCTTGCCATTGTTTTAGTTGAAATTAGTAAGCATTATTTAGTACATGATTGTAAATGTCCATGGTTTCGTCCACATTATCAGAACTCTATTTCATAGAAATAGTAAAATAAACAGCATTAAGGACAAAGGATTTAGGCTGGGCGTTGATTAACCACTTGGAACCTTTCCTACATTTAAAGAAATAATAAAAATATATTTATTTACAACGAGTCAGCGACACGAGACACATCATTGTTATTATAAATAGACAACACGAAGGATAGAGATACTCAGTGTGTCGTTGCGGTTGCAAATCGGACGCTGGCTCTGCATAACGCTGAGGCGTTTATAGCACCCCAGCGTTGATTTCAGCCAGCACCGTCGTTGACACTCGGATTGCTATACAATACAATACACAGTTATACAATAAAGTTCATTTCTATTTCTATACAGATACACACTAATAAATAACTACATACGATTACATGAATAGATAATTTAAAGTTTTTTTTTTGTAAATTAAATTTCGTGCTTTTTTTTCAGATCGGCATTTGATCCTAACCGAGGGCTGTTCCGGTTAACAAAGGACAATATGCTGTATCCCAATCCCGGTGTACATTTGTTGTACGATGACTTCCCTATGCATTACTACTTCGTTGGACGGATGCTAGGAAAGGTAAAACTATGATAATGATTACTTAGGCTTTGTAAAGACTAAAGACATAAATTTACTTTTTAAGGTTCTGTGGTCTAAGGATGCCCAATGTGATCCCATTGCTAAGCCTCCACTGTCTGTCCGTTTGTCAAAGACCGTAGCTTTTCAACCGTAATAGTGCGTAGACACCTGTTATTTTTACAAAGTGTATATTACCATGTCCGTTATAACTACTAGTAAACTAAAATTTGTCGTTAACTAGGGGACAAATTCAATCCTAATGTCTATTGAATTACATGGAACACAAAAACTTTAAAGGTTAACCCCGGTGGAACCGGGAGGTCAATATTATTAGACCGCAATAAGAGTGTTAATTGAATGATTTAAGGACCATTTTCGAAATTGCATCACTCGAAAATACCATACGAAAGTGGTGAACAATTGAGCTGAATTAGGAATACGAGTAGAATAGTACAAAAATAAAATAATATAATAATTAGTCGTGTCAACTAGTCGAAAATTTTATTTGAGCTGTAGTTTCGTAGCAACACACAAATTTCTGCCATGATTATTTTCGGGACTTAATCAAGAATTGCTTAAATGCTGTAATTACCTCGACGTCACCTCGTCGACTCGAGACCACGGCCGTGGCAATGCGGTTGAAAAGTCGACGTAATCTCAGCAATTAAGTAGTTAATATCCCGAAAAATATTATTTAGGATTGAGGATCGTGATGAGATTTGTATCACTTTTGATTATGTATTTTCGAGCGAGGTGGTTTAAAAAAATCAGTGCCCTTTCATTTCATGTAGAGATGTAACGGATAGTTGTTTGTCCGGATACCGGATACCGAATATCCGGCGAAACCTATGGCCGGATAGCCGGATATTCGGCCAAGTTTTACCTACAATAAAATTGAGCTAATTCGAGCGCGCGCGCGGCACTCCCGGCTTTTATCTTCAGTATGGTCAATCTACTATACTCAACGCCGTATATAGATTCCAAAAAAGTTACCAAAGATGGCCGAACGTAACTGACACAAGTGTCATTGTCATTGTGACCTTCCAGATGTAACCAACCCATGCACATTAATAAAAAATAGTCATAATAATATTTTGTTGTTATTTAAGTGTAAAGATTATCCCAAGTTTTTGATGTTTCCTATAAGTATACCTACGCATACCGTATTGTGTAAAATATGTGTTGCACATGAATACCTTGGTTTTGAACTATCCATGTGCCAAAATTTATCACAATCAATTGACTTGAATTGACACTCATATGACTTCTAGGACGCTTCCTTGGTGGAGAAGGAGGAAGATTCTCGTCCCTGTGACAGGGACCTGAGGCCGTATTGTCTAACGCTTCTGACGCTTGCCTTTGCTTTCACTATCTCTTTCTGTCATCAACTTATACCGTTTGACAGAAAGAAATAGTGATTGCGAAGGCAAGCGTCAGAAGCGTTAGACAATAAGCCTGCAGGTACCGGTTCCATGTTACTTGCGTAAATGCAAAACCCACGAACAAAAAATAATAACAAAACTTAACAGAAAACTTAACAGGAATCAAAAACTCAACAACAAAAATTATCACGAGTACAGAAAGCATTCGATCAATCCAAACGTCAGATGCCGAATGAAGTGACAATTGGAGATGTCATGGTGGCCCTGTGGTCGCCATGTTTACCATAAAGTTTGACAATACGTGATTTGTTGTCAAAATTTCTATGTGCATATCAAAAATATTTGTAAATAGTATATAGGTACGCAAATTATAACATTAATAGTATCCAAATGTTGTTTAAACCTGAAGTATTACCACTGTAATATGAACTTTTCTTCTACAAAACAGTTTCAACCAAATATCTGTAGGTGAAGTTAATATTGATATTAAATTATTTATTTATGCGGTTGCATTTAATTTTAACTTTACAATTACATATAAATAAATTACTTATGTATTATATTTAGAAAAGTTAAAACTTAACGATGCAATACTTTTTCATTTTATTGGCAACACAGTGGTAGTTTTTTGGAATCTATATACGGCGTTCAGTATATAGGTACACAAAAATGTCCTTTTATGAATTATACGCACTATGTGAATTAATAAACTGATTTTAAAGATAGACAAATATACAAATAAATACCGATTTCTAACCATAACTGTAAGTAAGCTATAAGTTATTTCACTATGGGGTATCCGGCCGGATAGTACGCAACTATCCGGTATTCGGCCGATTAGTAAAATTCTGGCCGGATAGGCCGGATACCGAATACTGGCCGGATATCCGTTACATCTCTAATTTAATGTATGTTATTCATTTCAGGCTCTGTACGAGAACCTTTTGGTGGAGCTTCCCTTAGCGGAGTTCTTCCTGGGCAAGCTGTGTTCGTCGCGCGAGCCGGACGTGCACGCCCTGGCGTCGCTGGACCCCGCCCTGTACCGCGGACTGCTGCTGCTGCGCGCCCACCGCCGGCAAGACGTGCCGGAGCTGGGGCTCGACTTCACCATCGTCAGCGACGAGCTGGGAGAGCAGCGGGTGAGAGCGGGAACACTTTATAATTAACTGTGATCCGCAATGGGCCCGCTTGTGTACTACGATCCAAGCCCTCTCATTCTGAAAGGAGCCTGTGTCTTGCCACTGGACTTATACAGGGCATCCCACGGCTATGCCACATGGAGGGAAAGTACCTTGAATATTGTAGATTGAACATTTTACTGAAAGAAGACATTATTTTAATTTAAAAACCAATTTAAACTGCATTCATAGATTTTAAAATAATTATATGGTTGAACCGGGAATCGAACCCGCTACACGAGAAAAAAAATTACCCTGTAGCTTTATCATATCGAAAATGATGAAGATCATAAGGATTATTTTTTGCTAAATAACATAGTGTCAGAAATAAAAAGAAGACCATGAATTTTTAACATTTTTAATTCAAAATTAATCAATTTAATTTATCAAATGCTCAATATGAGTCCCATCCTGTTGAATACAAAGTCGCACTCTTTTGATTTTTTTCGCTCCCTGTCGATTTTTTGATGCGTACTGATTCATTAGTAATATCTAGGTACTTTAAAATGATAATGCCAGTTGTATTGTACGTCCTTACGGCAATGTCACCTTGAACACTATGAATCTAAGTTATGCAAAATAAATGATTATATTATTGTTATTAATTGAATACTTCCAAGACGCGAATCTAGTAAAAACACACATTATTTTAGCCCTGAAAATATTATGTAGTGATGTTAGCCATAATGTTTTCTTTTTGTTGCAGATAGAAGAATTAAAACCTGGCGGCACCAACATTCCGGTTACGTCAGAAAATAGAATAGAATATATCCATCTAGTCGCAGATTATAAATTAAACAGGTATTCAATTATGTTGATGATTCTTCTTTGTTTAAACTCCTTACAGGAAAAGCTACTTTATACTGTATGCATATTTGAGACGAGCAGCCAGGCCTCTCGCCTGAATTGGCAATCGATGAAAATTTTAAATGTGCTTGAATATTTTTATACCGGTAGGAATAACGTTCCTTTAACAGGAAAAAAATACAGATTTTTTGCTTGCCTCATATAATTATAAAAAATAAAAACAATTTATTAAATCTGTTACAGCTTAATACGGGCACG
The DNA here is from genome assembly GCA_947563465.1 of Archips xylosteana. Lineage (NCBI taxonomy): Eukaryota > Metazoa > Arthropoda > Insecta > Lepidoptera > Tortricidae > Archips > Archips xylosteana. The sequence goes on from OX387344.1 coordinate 8,041,461, forward strand.
AACCTTAGTCCGTCGCATATTGAAAAAAAAACCAGATGTGACATTGACAGCTTGTCATAAACAAACGTACATAACCTTAGCTTGCGATTTTGCGCCCGCGTTTTTCTCTAAGTTTTCGGTATTTTCCCTGGATATCTTTTAATTTTTTGACTGCTTACCCACACCGGACCTTTGATACTGCCTGCTACGACGATAACTCTTGCTTTGTACCCTGGACCTGACCTTGATAGCTGCTACCACTTGGAACGGATATACTGATTAACTCGAACTCTGTACTCTGGACTGAATTTCCGTTTTATTCAATTGTTTTACAATGGACAATAACGAACATCAACGATGGAGGGAGCCTGAAATGTGTTTTTTCATCTCTCCTGTTTGGAAAGTTAAATTTTCATGGGAGATAGCCGGGTGGAAAATTGCGTTTTCATCTCTAGGGTGGAAAGTAATTTTTTTTTAATTTTTACGATTAGCCTTGGAGTCGAAGATAATTCAATTACGTCAGTTACGTTTCGGCATGGCCATCTAGATGCACGTCGTGACCATGGAGCTTATATACAACACTGGAGGTTGTACGCCGAACATCCGTTTGAAACAAGAAATTTGATCTAACTTTTTAAATTTGCTTACTAACATTAAACTGACGAAGGAAAAATTACATACAGCCAACTCTAAGCATTCTTATGACATAAAAAAAATCTATCTTCTTTTATTATACCTATAAAACCGCCTAAACTACTGGTGAGGATGGATGGATGGTGATGGTGATGGCGATGGCGATGGCGATGGCGATAACGATAGCGATGGAGATGGCAATAGAGATGGCGATGGCGATGGCGATGGTTATGGTGATGGTGATGGTGATGGCAATGGTGATGGTGATAATGTACTATTATTAATTATTATTATTCTCATTTTTTTGTAGTATTTTACTTTCCTCACAGTCGAAATGAAAAGTAGAGTGTCTAACTCGGGTGAAATTACCCATTTGCCCTCGAACTATTGGCGCTCTCACTTCGTTCGAGCGCCAGAAATATCTCGGGTTAAATGGGTCACTTTCCACCCTTGGTTATCAATCTACTATTTACCAACATGCACCAGTAACGATATTAAAAACCCTGAGAAGAAGTTTTTTCCTATTAAGCTAAGGTTATGTACGTTTTGTTTACGACAAGCTGTCAATGTCACATTTGGTTTTTTTTTCAATATGCGACGGACTAACGTTCGTGTCCGTATTAAGCTGTCCCAGATTTAATAAATTGTTTTTAATTTTTATAATTATATGAGGCAAGCAAAAAATCTGTAATTTTTTCCTGTTAATAAGGAACGTTATTCCTACCGGTATAAAAATATTCAAGCACATTTAAAATTTTCATCGATTGCCAATTGTTGAAGCTACGAGAAAACACTCAACTCTTTTATTACTTTGACAGAGCTTGTTCTCTGACCTGATCTGTTCCTCTGACAGAGGACTGTTCGTCTGATGGTAAAATAGGCTTGTTCTAGAAACAATCTGTGAAATAACAAAGTTCCTTACTTTGCTGAGAATAAGTTACTGAGGCGCAAAATACCGCTCAAAAAGTTCGTGTAAATATACCCACTGTATTTTTGAACGTTGGCTACTGTGAATGCTGCTGTTAAACGTTGTGTGTCTTGATAGAACCTCTGTAAAAAGGTTGTTGTGGTATTTAAGAAACCTGGCCATATTGTCTAACACACTCAGAATCACAATCAATTTCATCTCTCTTTTTCCATCAAACTGTATAAGATGATTATAGAAAGAGATGATGAAAACGACCACGAGCGCCCATGCATCAGTAAATACCGCTTCTAAATTGATCTGGTCCTCAAACTAAGCAAAGCGGCACTATGTGTACTAGACAACGGATAAACTGACTTAATATAGATAAATACATAGTTAAATACATATTAAACATCTGAGACTCGAACATTTTTCGTATTTTTCATATAAATATCTGCCTGACCGGGAATCGGACCCGCGGGACCTCAAGCTTCGAAATCAGGTTCTCTAACGACTTAGATATTAACGACTTCTGTTCAAAACTGACAGCTTTCTTCCATCACCAGGCAGATAAGATCGCAGTGCAACGCGTTCAAGCGCGGTCTGACGTCGGTGGTGAACGGGGAGTGGCTTCGTATGTTTTCATGCCGCGAGCTGCAGCTGTTAATATCCGGCGCGGAGGTGCCCATAGACCTGGAGGACTTGAGAACACACACACAATATGCCGGTCAGTATGTGACTTAGTGTTAGGCTAACTTCTTCTATTTAAATCACTCGCTACGCTCTTGATTGGACAGAGTGTGTGGTCGACGGTTGAGGTTTGAAGACGATTTTCTTGCGGAATCGGAATAATAATGCTATAGTTTCCCCTTGCCAAACCGCAGTGTTGGAGTTCGAAGTTCATGATTGGCAATAGAGAGCGCAACTGCCTAATTTACACATTTTCAAATAAACCATATGTTATAGTGAAAATAAACGGATCACTCACGTCTCAAAACGAGTTTAACTCGACATGTTTCGGGCTAATCCGTAGCCCTTCCTCTCGGAGTCGCACGTCACGGCGGCTGCCAAACGTGCACGTGTACATGTCGAGTTAAACTCGTTTTGAGACGTGAGTGATCCGTTTATTTTCACTATGAGTGAGTCTCACGGTAGTTTCATGTTTAAACCATATGTTGTTTTTTTACTTGTACCACTTACCAAATACATAAATACGTCACTAATAGTTAATTAGGTAACCCCAATTCTTACTTAATATAATAATATTAATAAGTGCGAAAGTAAGTCTGTCTATTTGTTACCTCTTCTCGCCTAAACCGCGGAACCGATTTAGATGAAATTGGTATGGAGATACCCACAGAACAGAAAAAACTATAGAAGTGTTATGCAGTCATGTCGAGTGTGGCACAATTATGCGGAGTTCCGCATAACTTGCGCGCAACCGGCTCAGTTGCGCGCAGAGGCTTGTGTCAGACGGTTGTGAAAATAAAACGACAATTATAGAGAAAAGTTGAGGAAATATGCCTTATTGTTTAGTTTTAGAGTGCAAAAATGATAGCCGCACCAAAAACGTCTCCCATGGTGGCATTTGTATCATCGCTAAGTAGTATTTCATTTTAATTTAGATAATTTACATTTTTTCCTATTCCGTAAGATATTTTTTAGAAATGCGTTATATAAAAATCAACTTTATACTAATACGATAACGTCGATTTTTGTCTGTGTCACAGAACGCTGTGAGACCAGAACATTCGCTACTCGCAAAGAGCGGAGGTGTTGTCGATAAAATTATCGATATTTGTTTCTGATTGTGAGTGTTAAGGCCACAACAAACCGGAAGCGCGGGGCGCCGACGGAGCGTGCCTTTAAGTAGAGTTGAATTTTTATTCCATTTTCTAGTTGTCGGGCATAAAAATTAAAACTAATATATCTATACCTATAAAACAGTACCCTAACTGACTGACTGACAGACAACGCACAGCCTAAACTACTGATGTTAGAGACTTGAAATTTGGCATACGTGTACCTTGAGTATTGTAAAGGTGCACTAAGGAAGGATTTTTCGGAATTCCCATGAGATAGGTAAATAATCTACACTTGATTTGTTTCTTTGTTGGTAGCGGAATCTCTGAAACTATTAAGCCGATTTTAAAAATTCTTTCATCACCAAAGCAATACTATCTTTGATTGACATAGGTTACTTTTTATCCGGGAAAATACAAAATTCCCACGGGATAGAAAAAATGTAAAATGTACCTTTGTTTATGACAAGCTGTCAATGTCACATCTGGTTTTTTTTTTTCAATATTGGACGGACTAAGGTTCGTGCCCGTATTAAGCTGTCCCAGATTTAATAAATTGTTTTTATTTTTTATAATTATATGACGCAACCAAAAAATCTGTAATTTTTTCCTGTTAATAAGGAACGTTATTCCTACTGGTATAAAAATATTCAAGCACATTTAAAATTTTCATCGATTGCCAATTGGCAGTGATGCCAAAAGTCATAAGGTTACACTAGAAAAGTTAATATGGACGTTTAAGTTTTTAATTTTCCAAGAACTTTCTCCTGACAATAACGAACACAACAAAAAAATAACTAGCGAAATCAGTGCAACCGTTCATGGGTGATGCCGTGATCAAGGAAAATAGGGATTCATATTTATTTAAAGACATTATTGACCTATTAATTACATCGATATTCTCATAAATGCACTCCGCCCATCTCTAATACTTAAGATTTATGACGTATTTTTTTTTCACTCGTGTTAAACCCAAACCCTATCTCATAGAGTTCATTATTCAATGGAATATTTTAACGACCTCTGGTGGCGAGTAGCGGCGAGTAGCGGAATTTTTTTTGACACCTGTCATTTTAATTCAGCTACTCGATGAAAGACGGCAGCACTTTGTATGCAATTTTACTTACGACCCCGTGTAATGTACTCTCAACGATATACCGTGGTAGTAAAGTTTAAATTGTGTTACCGGATTCAGAAGTTATGACTTTTTTGAATAAAAGCTACGACCAATGATTGCTAAGATTTCAATGTATTGCAAGAGTGTGTATGTGTGAGTTTTGCCACACCTGGTTTCGATACAAAACGGGACTCATGGCACTTCCACTAGTTTTTTCTGTTCTGTGGAGATACCTTGAGACCCTGGGAAGAAAAAGGATAGATTTTATTCCAGAAAAGCGCATAAACCCCGCGGGATAGCGATGAATGTAGACGCAGAATACGCAAACGGAGCCTATTTGAAAACACCAATCAATGGACATATTTTTTTTATTTCTTATTAAAACTCAATTCCCCCATAGTTTTTAGAAGGTAATACTGAACTGTCGCGTCACTCTTTAGCCAACTCAATTCACTAACTGTCTTTATTTATTTCAAAGCCACTAAAAATTATTTTTTACAACTAAATAATTGATTAAGAAAAAAGAACCGCCTTGGAATCATTGGTTTATGGTGCCCACCCTATTCCCATTTTGGTATACGGCGGTCTCATACGCATGTGGGCTTGCAGGTGGATTCTCAGCGACACATCCGACGGTGCAATGGTTCTGGAAGGTGGTGGAAAACTTCGAGGACGCGCAGCGCCGCCAACTACTCAAGTTCGTGACGTCCTGCTCGCGCCCGCCGCTGCTCGGCTTCAAGGTAAAGTTGCTCCATCAGAGATGTGCTATGGATGCCTTTGATGTCCACCAATCAAAATAAATATCGGGGAAAAAAATATTGGATAATAGATCAATACAGCCCTTTTTAAGCAAACGCGTTGACACTTGCTGTTACCTTTTCCTCTTCCACCTCGCATTAACTATACTTGTTCCAATCGTTTATTTAACTTTTGACAGCTCGAGTACTAATTAAAATAGTGATGCCCTGATGCGTTACCGATTCAATTTCTTTTAACAATCGATTTTATTCATGAAGATGATTTAATCGATTTAACACATTCATATTTTATTTTTGCTCAACATTTTGCATTGTTTTATAAACATTCACAGGTGTTTAAGTTACTTTATCTTATATATTAAAATAAACCATTTATGTTAAGTTAATAATGTTTATCACTTCCGACGGTAATTTAGTAATTTTGTCAATTATGAAGCGGCAACACTGGACGTGGCAGCGATGAATATATTTTAAAAATTATTTTTAATGATTTTGATATAAAATATAATCACAATAATTTTAAATGTATGTTTTATTTATAAAATCGATTTACTTCACAATTGGGATGCACCAAAAAAAATAACCTATAGTTTTTATATTTTTTTTGGAAAGAATAGGATATTTTAAGACACCATTTTCATCGATTTTGAATTTGGTTGAGTATTTAATTTTTTATATTTTTTTTTAGAAATACGTTGGATGACGTCACAGTGAGAGAGCCACGTTCCATAGCCTAGAAAAATTCAAGTCTTACATAACATAATCTGTGACACTACCACGGCACTACTGAGACCCTACTACGAAGTGCATAATTCGAACTTCGTTTCATGCCGTCCCGCTCACGCTAATATGATTTGACACGAGAGTGAGAGGGATGATACGATACGAACTTCGAATTTTGTAGTAGTGCCCCTGATTTGTCTTGTCACTGTCAATATTACAAGCACGGCTTAGGGTCCTAAATGAACCATGACAAAATAGTTTTATTTATTTCTCTTCTTTTAGCTTCGACTATTCCTGTTTGTTTAATGGTGTGATAGTAAATAGATATTTTTTATTAAAATCTGATATTTAAATTCTTTCATATTTACTTGTAACGTAGTAATTTAATAATTAAATTTGTAAAAATATTTTGCGAGTATTGTATACATTTCGGACTTTATGATAAATGACAACTGTTTAAAGCCAGGTGTGCATCATGTGATTAAAGTTCTGTCTTTGTCACTCTTTGCGATTATAAGCAGGACAGCAACATTTCAGACTGTCAATTTGCTTTAGAGTGTAGACCTGCTTTATATCTACCTTTGTGACGATTCACTGCAGGGGTCAAATGAAGGTCATTACTTAAATTTTCTTTATTTAATTCAGATTATCATATTTTTGGAATCTGATTTCTGAAAACGATTCACAAAGCCTATTTCTACAAACGGTTTTCGATTTATTATACGTTGCCAAAAATAGGGACATCCCAATTGTTTTTATAGTCTATGGTCATTCATTACGAATGGCACATCACTAAGAAGGCGGTGCCCGTCCAAAAAGTACGGTATTCTCTGTAGTACATTGTACCGAAAATTATTGTAAAACTTCACGTGCATGATCTGGCAAAAGTTAAATAAACGATTGGAACGAGCATAGCATGCTTAAAGATAGCAGGGCCTGCTATTAGCCAGCATGCCACTATTATAAAAAGCATACCTAATAGTAGCATGTCCTATACACACACGCTAGTAGGTAGCATTTGCTCGTTAGTAGCATGCTTTCGTGCTAATTACAAGCATTGTATAACAGTAGCTTCAGTGGACTCTTGATGTAGGAGTGCGATATCGAGCTGTGGGTGTTCGTGTGTCCAGGACTTGCAGCCGCCGTTCTGCATCCAGTCGGCGGGCGCTGCGGACCGGCTGCCTTCCTCCTCGACCTGTATGAACCTGCTGAAGCTGCCCGAGTTCGCGTCCGAGCAGCAGCTGGCCGAGAAGCTGCTCTACGCCATCCAGGCCGGCGCCGGGTTCGAGCTCAGCTAAGGTCAGCCCTGTCCTGTGTATTGTTTTATATGTACACCTTGTTTTTCAAACTTTCTTTAATTTTAAGGGAGTCGTCTTCTGGTCATTTCTCTAAGACACTAGTATCCTAGCTCGAAAAAGGTTAAAGACTTGAGTTTGTCCTTTTCAATGCCAACGACGGATATACAGGGTGCTAACAAATTAGGTATAGTTAAAATTTTATAAGCTGGGGGTTTCGTCATAGTAAGCGGTACTCAGGTGGATCGTCGGCGTTGTAGTGCGTCCATAATAGAACAAACGAGAACAATGTTATCTTTACCAGATGAGTTCTGCCGTCCTAAACCCCCAGCTTATAAAATTTTAACTATACCAATATTTCTTAACAGGATACGTGCCTTGTAATAAATACGGTATTGAACATGCCCAACCAAATTCAGTATAATTTTTTTACAGATTCCAGAACTAAATGTCGTATGCGTGAGAGCAACTCAATGGATTATTTCAAAAGATTCTTGAAGAATAGTACATTTAAATGTGATAATATTATATATCGAATGAAGTTCAGTGTCTTATTGTGCAAATAATAAAGTGTTACCCAAACTTAATATCATCAAGTTTTTGTTTGCTTGTAAGATCTTTTAAATTATAATGGCATAATATGTTGTAATTTAATTTTCCTATTATAATGACGCATTTTTTGTTAATAGTTTCTAATCCGCTAGCCCATGAAAACCGGTTTAGATATAATGAAATTACCATTGAAATAAAACTACATAAGCAGTTTATTCCCGTTTAACAGGCAAAGTCCCACGATTCGCGAATAAGTTTCTCTACTACAATTTGATGGCAAAATAAACCTTTTTATTCATAAAACTTGTCCAGGATTTCTTTTCGTATACATGTATATGTCGTCGTTGTAAAAGTCTTCCTTTCAAATTAGAATTAGTCCTTCGAACTTTTAAACGTTAGAATTCATAATCGACAATTAGATCTGTTGAATAATTCGTCATTTGCCATGTAATTGTAGTCTTCTAACTTATTTCTTTTACTTCTGTTCCGTAATCTTTTGTGGAACTATCTTGCTATCGAGATGTGTGGGATAGTAATTTTAGTAGTTTTATTTCGATGAGTAATAGTAGAAAAAAACAAACAATTTATTTAAGAAACAATTTATTATGAACTTGACATCATCTTTATTTCTTATTTTGTATGAAATACTCCTACGTGTAAATAACAAAAATTATGAAGCGTCTATCTCAGTAGCTAGTCTGGATTGAAACTGTTTTTATGGACTGTATTAAAAAGAAACAATGGATGTTCTTTTGAAATATCGCATACAATTGTAAATAGGTAGATAAATAGTTTAATGGATGGGTTTAGCGAATTTACCGTATCGGTCGGTACCTGTATATTACATCCGAGACGATTTGTGTCAAATTTGCGTTTTAATTTTAGATTATATATTTTAGTACGTATTTAATAAACTTGTCGTACTCAACATCTATGTTTATCTCTCGACCTCGAATCTCCCTCTTCGAATGGATAACTAATCCAGAATCTGAATGATAATAGCCCTCTAGTGAAATTACAATACACTTATAATTACCTAGTATCAAATTAGTGTAATCAAAATAATTAGTCAATCAGTGTCGTATCAGTGTAATTAGTCAAAAGTCTTTGACCAGTGTGTGTTGCCAGTGATGACTTATGGCACTGAGACGTGGCCGCTAACGATGGGTCTTATAAGGAAGCTCAAGGTCACTCAGAGGGCGATGGAGAGGGCTATGCTTGGAGTTTCTCTGCGGGATCGCATTAGAAATGATGAAATCCGCGCAAGAACTAAAGTCACGGATATAGCTCGAAGAATCGCTAGACTTAAGTGGCAGTGGGCAGGGCACATCGCCCGTAGAACTGACGGCCAATGGGGCCGAAAGGTTCTCGAGTGGCGTCCGCGGACCGGAAGACGCAGTGTAGGTAGGCCTCCAACAAGATGGAGCGACGACCTGGTTAAGGTAGCGGGAACGCATTGGATGCGGATAGCGCAGGGCCGATCTGTTTGGCGAGCCTTGGGGGAGGCCTATGTTCAGCAGTGGACGTCTTTCGGCTGAAATGATGATGATGATGAAATTAGTGTAATTGGCATCCCTCTATTCACTTTGCGAACTTCCCATTGATGTGTCTTTTGCAACTATGGTTGCCACATATATAAATACTAGCTGTTGCCCGCGACTCAGTCTGCAAAACATCCGTTTAACGCTATCTCGCGGGAGCTATGCAATTTTCCGGAATCAAAACTTTCCTATAGTTCTCAGACTATCTCCATACTAAATTTCATCTAAATCGGATCAGCGGTGTAAGCGTGAAGAGGTAACAGACAGACAGACACACTTTCGCATTTATAATATTAATTATGTACATACATAATATGTACCTATATGTGTTTTGTAATTCAATTTATTTCATAAAACAATAGTTAATCGCGCTGCTGACAAATTAGAGAAAAGTCCTAGTAATTGGCTAAGTAAAGTTTTTTGAAGAGGTGCTAATTATATTTTTCTTCGACAGTAGTCGTCATAAGGATCGAGAAACTGCAACTGTTTTATTTTTATCTCTTATCGTTTATTGGAAATATTTTTTTAAGTGTTCGAGTTGACATTTGTGCATTTAGACGGCTGACAAGCCGTTCGTGCTCAGTACTTATTAGAAATAGAAAAAAAAAAAACAAAGTCAACTGTCAATGCTCACTGCTGTCACCATAGAGCTGTCACTGTCAAATAGAATCTAACCGTTTTCTTTGCTTAGCGATTTGACGCGATTACGTGTTTTTCAGTTTTTTGGATTATTTTTTACGACCTCAGCACAAACACCGGACTCTCGATTTTCCGCATTTCTCCACGACCTTTGCACGATAATTGGACCACGATTAGATACTTTCGACGACTATTTTGGCTCTGCTTCTTGGACAACGTTATCTTGCATTCTCGACGACCCTTGGCTTGACTTTCGGACTGCCTTACGAGTAAATTTGAATCAAAGTATCCCTACAATGGAGTCAGACGATTCCGACAACGCTGGAGTAGAAATGGAGTTTTACAAAGATGTACTGTATGCTTTGTACCTTCGTGTCTGAAATACAGACGTGACTTTCCGAATTCGGCGTATTTGTGCATCCCAAACTGTTTAAAAGCGACTTGGTGCCAAGCTTTGGACAGGAATTGCCCAAAACGGAACTTATATGTCTGTGGAGATCATATTAATGTGAGTGTACATTTGTATATTTTTGTTCATGAATTAAGGTTATATTCTTCCATTTTTATCAACCACCACTTCATTAATTTTTATGGAAATCTATATGTCTTATTTTTTTCATTAGTTCACTTGTAATAGTAATATTCTTCATTTGCCAATAAAAGTTATTCCTGTGTATAATTTTATTTTAAATGTTTATACATTTTTTTGTAGATTTAAGATTCTAGAATATTTTAATTCTGTTTACAGATTGAGGAAGATTGCTACAAAGGTAAATCTGGAAAGCTACATTTGAAAAAGACAGCAAACTTGATACTTACGAAAACATGTGATATTGATGAGGATGTAAGTATCAGCTAGGCATATTATTTTATATTGTTGCATTACAAACTGCTTAAAAAAATTAAAATTTTAAATTAAAGGAGAAAATGTTAAGATTCAAGTTAGATTCTAACCAGCAACCTTCTGGCTAACTAGGCCAGTCGCTCTAATCAACTAAGCTACCAAAGCCAGTTATCAAATTAACAGATTTTAACCGTTTTTAGGGTAACGGTAACAGGTAGGGTACGGAAGTACTCAATGGGTAAAAACGGGACCCTATTACTGAGGCTCCGCTGTCCGTCCGCCCATCCGTCTGTCTGTCTGTCACCAGACTGTATCTAGGGAACCGTTATAGATAGAGAGTTGAAATTTTCACAGATGATGTATTTTGGTTGCCGCTATAACAACAAATACTAAGAAATGGAATAAAATAAATATAATAAATATTTAAGTAATTAAACGTGATTTTTTTGCTTGTTTTTGTAGATAATGGTACGGAACACTTTGTGTGCGAGTCAGACTCGCACTTGACTGGTTTTTTTTATTTTATGAACCTTGAGGGAAGCTAGAAAGGGACTTTGAATATTTTATTTTAGAATTTGTGTTAGTTAACAAATTAATGTATTGATCTAGACCAGGGGTCGGCAACCTTTTGGCAGACATAGGCCACATAGTGAAAAAAATAGATAAAGGCGGCCCTCACTTGTAAGATGATTTTGTACCTAATAGATATATCTACCTTATTAGTTGTAGGTTTACAAAACAGTTGCAGGCCGCAAGGAGATAGGTCCCGGGTCGCGCGTTGCCGACTGCTGATCTAGACCAGTGTTTCTCAACCTGTGGTGATCCTGTCTCAAGGGGTCCACAGAAAGACCAAAATTACAAATTGAAATAGATTTGCATAAGCGTTAGTTTATTATTATTTTATTTTATTATAGGTTCCCAAAGCAAAAAAAGGTAGTCTCTTTTTCTATATACTTGACTAAGTTGATTGTACTGAATGTTCCATGCCTCAAAAGAACAAATGGAACCTTTGAGGATCACTTCACTGTCTGCCTGTTCAAACTCTTTATTTCCAGAATGTGTAGACTTTGAAAATATATACATATATAGTTAAAACTTCTGTGAGACTCACTCATAGTGAATACATGTGGATAACTCACATCTACAGATAACATGCCAAACTAAACTTGATCATAGACATGAGCATACGTCGCACTCCAGCGGGCATTTTGAGGGCACGTCATTTGGTATGGTTTACAAAAAATATTTTAATTAATGAGTAAGTATATGTACTTAGTATTTGCAACATACTCGTTATAAATCTTAAATTGCCTACGTAATACTCTTTGAAGTGATAACTGATAGCCCATTTAAGTGGTGGCATGTCAGAATGCTAGATAAGGTTCACAAATCAATCAATTCATTTTCGAGTAGTCAGAATAAGGTATTTGTACTTAGTATTTGGTACCTAGTATTTGTAATGTGAAATTCCAAATATCTTTGCAAACTAAGGCTGTAGGTATGTTAGTTAGGTGTTTATTTTTTTATATCAATTCAATTTTAAATAAAAATAAGATTGAATAGTATGTGGTATATTTATTGTGGCCACTTAAATGGGCTATCAGTTATCACTTCAAAGAGTATCTATACATTAAAGACTAATAAATGATAACGAGTAACTAATTAACTATGTTACAAATACTAAGTAAGTACATTATAATACTCGTAAGTTAAGATTTTTTTTGTAAACCTTACCTTGCCCCCAAAATGCCCGCTGGAGTGCGACGTATGGACATGAATTATCCATATTTTTTCACTATACAGTTTAATGTTTAAGAACTTGACACTGATCATTGTAGTTGACTCTACACATGATAATCATTATTATTATTATGTACCTATAGTATAGTCAGGCTTATGATATTAAGTATAGTATATGCATATTCCCAAAGATACAAGCAGCCACAACCAACCTTATGCCCTTCACTACATAGTATAAAACAAAGTCGCTTCCCGCAGTTCCCGCTGTCTGTCTGTCCCTATGTATGCTTAGATTTTAATGCGGTTTTTTTAATAGATAGAGTGATTCAAGAGGAAGGTTTATATGTATAATACATGCATAATTGCAACCGTGTGAAGCCGGGGCGGGTTGCTAGTAACAATTATTTAAGTCATTTTAGCATACATTTGATCACTTTGTCTGCGCACATATTTCTCAATTTGACTAAAGAAAAGAACATTGTAAGTTGATTAATGTAAATTGGGTCCTGATATTTGTTTTTTTTTTAGGAGATGGTGACTGATTAAAGCAAAAGCTCAAAAGATCTGCCTACTACATCAACACAATTTTTGCATTATGGAAACATGCCTGCCTTATTCAAAGGTAAAATCTCAAGTGTATCTCCATTTATATAGAAAGCAGTAGGAATAAACTCATATTCAGATTTTTTAAACATAGAATATATGAATAAAAAAATGGCATCTTGGTATATGAAAAATTATGTATGTTTAAAATATTGTTTCTATCACAAGCATTTATTCATTTTAATAACCACTTTTTCTCAAATGCTATTGTTACTTTATTAGAAGTTCCATACCCAAAGGGAAAAACGGGACCCTATTTCTGAGGCTCCGCTGTCCCTCCGCCTGTCACCAGGCTGTATCTCATGAACCGTGATAACTAGACAGTTGAAATTTTCACAAGTGATGTGTTTCGGTTGCCCCTATAACAACAAGTACTAAAAAATAGAATAAAATAAATATTTAAGGAGGCTCCCATACAACAAACGTTATTTTATTGCTTGTTTTTTCTCCATATTGATAACGGCAACAGGTAAACGCTTGAAATATTCACAGTATATTTAGTTATATATTCACTTTAAAAATAAACTATTAAATTAAAATAACACAAATACTGAAGGGGGGCTCCCATACAGCAAACATGATTTTTTTGCTGTTTTTATAAATAATGGTACGGAACCCTTTGTGCGCGAGTCCGACTCGCACTTGGCCGGTTTTTTTATTAAGATAATCTTATTTTAAAAGCAAAGCCTATGAAAGGAGTAGAGAATAGTTGTGTCAAATAATTTAGTGTATTTTTTTTTCAGTGTGATGCTTCAACTCAAACGGAAATAGAGTTTTCAAATAAAGCTGTTTTGGTGAAACCATCCCTAAGAAGCGTAGGCTGTCACGCTAATATTACCGAAACAGTAATGCCAAGTCAGCCTTCATCTTCTACTGCAAGCACAGCTAAGGAGACCGTAACGGAAGGGAGAGATATGTCGGCGCATACACATATTTTGAATATGATCAAGGAACACCCCAAAATGTACCTTGGTGTTCCAAATCGTATTATTGGTTCATAGATTTTTTAGCTAAGCAATGTAAATTACGCCTGCTACATGTCATGATCACGCTATTCAAACTAAAGCAGAATGACACAATTCAAAGAATGAGTCACCACTTTCAGTTGAGTCAAGTGACATTGCAAGAGCTTTTAAAGATTTCGATACCTAATCTTGCAACTTACTTGCAAATGCATGTATTCCTACCAGACCCCTTAACAATTAAAAAAACTTTGCCTCCTGTTTTCAAAGTGAGATATGCTAATGTGCAATGCATACTTGATTGTTTTGAGATCCAAATAGAGAAACCATCAAACCCTGTTATGCAATCAAGGACATGGTCTCAGTACAAGTCGTGCAATACACTAAAATATTTAATTGCGTGTTGCCCAAATGGGTTTATATGCTTTATTTCAAAGGGTACTGGAGGTAGAGTTTTCGACAAAGCCATTACAGAATGTAGTGGCTTTGTGGATATACTTCCGCCAGGGGCTGTGGTTTTAGCCGATCGAGGCTTCAAAGGCATTGAAACTCTTCTGTCACAGAGGAATGTTAAACTTCTTCGGCCTCCAAGTGTTTCCTCAAAGGAAACACCTACTAAAAAGGAGGCGATTCAAACTAAGGTTATAGCGAGCTTGAGGATACACCACCACGTAAAATATGTAGACGAAGCTGTCTTAATCGCATGTGCTTTAGTGAATTTGCAGAGTAATATAATAAAAATGCAATAATTTTAATTTTGTTTTATTTCATAAATGCACAAATAATCACAAAAACATTTAGCATAAATTTATGAATTCCAAAGGCCCTATTTATTGGAACTGTTACGAATACATACCTTGCAAAGGGTTATTCAGAAGAAAGTCGTATTTTTAATAAATTAAATTACATTAATATTTTGCTATCCTTAGTATAACAGCACCAAGATTCTACTAACAAGTAAATGTATGTGATCTTAAGGCCTGTACCGAAAAGTTTTTTTACACATTTTGTATTTGAGATATTCAATGAAATCTAATATGTTTTTGAGATATTTTTATTTGATTATGTGTTACATACATAGTGCCTATTTACAATAAATAAATATTATAGAACTATGGTTTAATAGTTTGGCGGCTAAAGCTGCGATTTTTTCTTGAAACCCGCCATTAAATTTTGCACATAACATTCTACAGAAGTAGATGAAGGTGAAGCAGCTTTTTCTTGCAACCAAAATAAAACAACCAATGAGTGTTTACATCCACCTGAAAATGAGATCAAAATTATTATGATATAATGTTTTACTAATCACAGACATTTAGTCTATTATGATATTTACCAGCCGACACAGAACAACCATCACATGTTGCATCAATCACATTGTTATTTGGCTCATCAAAGTGAATGGTCACAATATAATATTTTCTTGTTATTCTGTGCTCTGGAACAACTTTGGCCCGGACAATGCAATCAGTATTCTCTCTTTTGATTTTGACATATCCTTCTGCATGTTCAACATATTCACCTCTTGATGTCCTAAAATGAAATGGAAAAATAAATTAATTATGCAAGAAACTGTACGGACATAATTATATATGTTCATCCATTTTACCGGTACGTACAGGAGTGCTTTAACTCCTCTGATTTCGGCAATATTGTACTTATCGCTGGTGTGAAATTATTCTAGAATCATAGCCATGTCCATGTGTGGCAAGTTCCTAGAGTCTGCTCGCACAAATCCACTCATTTTGTATTGAAAGGTGAAGCCGCACAAATAGAAAGTAGTCCGAAAGTCAAGCCAAGGGTCGTCAAGAATGCAAGATAACGTTGTCCAAGAAGCAGAGCCAAAATAGTCGTCGAAAGTATCTAATCGTGGTCCAATTATCGTGCAAAGGTCGTGGAGAAATGCGGCAAAATCGAGAGTCCGGTGTTTGTGCAGAGGTCGTAAAAAATAATCCAAAAAACTGAAAAACACATTAATCGCATCAAATAGCTAAGCAAAGAAAACGGTTAGATTCTATTTGACAGTGACAGCTCTATGGTGACAGCAGTGAGCAGTGACAGTTGACTTCGTTTTTTTTTCTATTTCTAATAAGTACTGAGCACGAACGGCTTGTCAGCCGTCTAAATGGACAAATGTCATCTCGAACACTTAAAAAAATATTTCCAATAAACGATAAGAGATAAAAATAAAACAGTTACAGTTTCTCGATCCTTATCACGACAACTGTCGAAAAAAAATATAATTAGCACCTCTTCAAAAAACTTTACTTAGCCAATTGCATACTCGGCATTAAGTGCGGCCTTCTGGAGTCAGCAGTGCGAACAAAGGGATGTGGAATTGTGGATATAGGAATAGCTCAAATCATGCGAGAAGAAAAAGAGCTCAAGAGTTTAGACCCGACGCTATATCGTCTAACGCGCGGGCACATGCGATCGCTTTCACCATCTCTTTCTACCTCATTCTACACCTTATGAGAGAAAGAAGTGGTGAAAACGATTGTGATTCCGAATGCGTTAGACAATAAGGCGGTTGTGATATTTAACGAACATTGTAGGAACACTGACACCGTTTTTGAGAGTCATAAACAAATTATAAACAGTGATCCTGCCACTCACGTCCTCTAGTCGCGAGCTGAGCGAGTGTAAAGATAATCGAGATAACAGACGGCTGTCTCTACTCGCACGGGTGACGTGCGAGATCGTATCACGACCACCGGCAAGCCGCACTCTGCATGTATCTTGTCCCTTCACTTCACCCTTGCTCTATAAAACTAAAATCACGGAAAATATACAAAAACTAGGATTTTTTTTATACAGGCTTGGGTTTGACCACAATCATGCCTGAGCGAAGAGTTGAGTTTGTAAGCATTTATAGGATTCAATAGTTAAAATGGCAAAAATGGAACCCCGCTAGCGGCTTAGCTAAAATTCTCTTAAACCTTAGTATGAATTGGCACTGTTCAACGCTGCCCCTGTTATATGCCATGTAAAAGTTTAGCTTTTAGAGGAGAGGAGACACGCTCGATTTTAACATAAAAATTCATTTAAAGTTGAATATTTTCCAAACGAATCACTGTATCGAAAAATCGTCTTCACAACCCCGTAATTGTTTTAAAATACCTATCCAACGATACCCCACACTATAAAGTTAGACGAGAAAAAAAAACCACCCCCACTTTACGTCTATGGGAGGTACCGTAAAAAAATTTTTTTTACATTTTATTTTATTACTTTGTCGGGGTAATTGCTATATATAGGTATATCCATGCAAATCTACAGCTTTCTAGCACTAATAGCCACTGCGCCAAGCTGCGGACAGACAGAAAGACGGGCGGACAGACAGACATGACGAAACTGGGTATGTATTACAATACCGAAGTACGAAAGACCGAATGTATTAAAACATCGAATGGGTCAAAAGACCGACACGATTTTTTTCTGAAACCGGAAACTTCTCAGAATTTATTAAAACGGCTTCATATACCTAGAACCCAAGTTAGGTTAGGTTTGTTTTATAACAATCTTAAAAAGTTAACGGTTTCAGAAAAAAATCGTGTCGATCTTTTGACCCATTCGATGTTTTAATACATTCGGTCTTTCGTACTTCGGTATTGTAATACATACCCACGAAACTATAAGGGTTCGGTGTTGCCAATTTTGGCTCCGGAACCCTAATAAAAACTATTTTTTAGGTTAGACATACAGAGGCACACGCATCTCAAGGAGGTTTCATATAGTATACCTAGTAGGTATTTCGCTTCTGCATTTCATCGCACGTTTCAAAGTTGCATGCACCTTCAGCTGAATTGGGCTAGTAGGTACGTCTGCAAAAAAGTCGTGTGCGACATCCGTGACGCGCTTTTGTCAATTGTGAAGTTTCATACCTTAACATAGGTACCTATATTTTTTAGGCCGCTACGATAGCTAGCTATACTATAACTGATGGCGTTTGAACAACACTATGGGAATAAAATGCATGGTGAAATTAAAATGCAGCGAGAACTCCTTTTATGGATACGTACTTCATTTAATCTTTTGATCAGTGAGGAATTTATGAGAGAATTATCGAGGGATCAATCTAATGGGATTAGTAAGGAATAGTTCAGCCGCTGTCGCCTGCTACGTTCGTTACATAATTTTATCCTGCATAATGCTATTATGCCTAATATAAGAAAAATTAAGAACAGACTTGTACAGTCAGCAGCAAATGTGGATGAGCGATGAGCAAGCTCAAAATGGCCTACACACTAATTACGTTAGCAATAGTCGTGTGTAGATCATTTTGAGCTCCACATCTGCTCATCTACTTCTGCTGCTGACTGTACCATACTTTTACATTTATTTCCTGTAATTAATAATAACCAGAACTCACGGATATTTGCTCTTAAAATACATATTATATCATCATCGTTATGTCATATCCTATTAAGGGTGGATATCGAAAAGGAGGCAGACCGAAACGGAGATGGAGGGACGACCTAAGAAGATACTTATTGTTGTAATATTTGATGGTAAGAGCTAGAAGAGCATTTAATAAAATTATTTGTAAATTGAGAATTAGTAAAAAGATGTTGATTGTCAAGAGTGTTTATTTGAAGTAACTAAGGAGCACATAAAAAAAGAATAATATTATAAGCAAGTCTACACAACAGAGGTTACTATCTACAACAGCCGCCCTTAATCGAAGTTGTGCAAGACAAACACACAAACAATAAAACATAAATATAAAATTAAGTTACCAGACCTAAGCTAATTGTACATCGTTTGTGTACTATAGGCCCTAGTGGCTTTGTTAGCACATCAGCAGGCATATCACTAGTTTTCACATAATCCAACATTATAACATTATCGCATAATTTTTCCCTTATAAAGTGAAAACGGGTATCAATATGCTTCGTCCTGCTGTGGTGTACGGGATTACGAACGAGATTAATGGCACTCTGACTGTCAGAAGCTAAGTTAACTGATGAAAGTTTACCTGTTATCTCATAGATAAATCGACGCAAGTAACACGCTTCCTTTGTGGCAGACGCTAGTGCCATATACTCTGCTTCCGCCGAGGATAAGGCAACAGTAGGTTGCTTTTTCGACTCCCAAGATACAAGCCCTCCACTCAACTTGAAGGCGTACCCAGTGTATGACCTTCTATCTATCGTGCAGTTCGCCCAGTCAGCGTCACAATAACCTTCTAAGGGTTTTCCGCTTTTCCTGTAAACCAATGAATAGTTTAGAGTACCCTTTAAGTACTGCAGAACCCTTTTAGCAGCATTCCAGTGTTCCTTCGTATAACACGTATTATACTGACTTAAGTAGCTAGTGGCGTAGGCGATATCGGGCCTAGAGTTTACCGAAAGGTACATTAGTCCTCCTATTAAGTTTTGGTAAGGATAAGACTCACCAACTTGTCCTTCGGTTCTCCTTTCCATATTCTTTTTAACTAAAGGAGTGTCCACTGTCTTGCAATCTTTCATATTATACTTATCCAGTAACGATAAGATATAACTTCTCTGGTTTATTCTTACACTATCGGAATCATATTCAATTTGCAAACCTAAATAACATTTCAAGATTCCGAGATCTTTCAGAGAAAAATATGTCGACAAATCCTTTTTGACAATGTCAAATGTCAATTCGGATTTATAGAAGACTATTATGTCATCGACAAATATTCCTAAGATTATGAGTTCTTCACCAAAAAGTTTCGTATATACGCAAGGCTCAGATGGAGTTCCTGTAAAACCTATTTTTATAAGCGTTTCGTTTAACTTTTTATTCCAAGCTCTCGGCGCCTGTTTAAGGCCGTACAAGGATTTATGCAACAAACAAACCTTGTTTTCCTTGCCTTTTTCTATGAACCCAAGGGGTTGCTCCATAAAAACTTCTTCTTCTAAGTTTCCATTAAGGAACGCGGTATCAACGTCTAAGTGTTTCATTCTTAAACTCATCTCTGCAGCTAATGCAAACAAAGTGCGGAGAGAAGAGTGACGAATCACTGGTGCAAACGTCTCGTCATAGTCTACGCCTTTAACTTGATTAAAACCTTTGACGACAAGTCTGGCTTTATATTTTGTGACATTACCATAAGCGTCCTTTTTAAGTTTGTAAACCCATTTACATGGTATGACCTTTTTGTTTGGTCTATCTACTAGATCCCATGTTTGGAGTTTTATTAGAGAGTTGTACTCATCAGCCATTGCATAGTGCCATTTATCAGCATCATCAGCATGAGTAGCTTCATAATATGTCGTAGGTTCATTGGCATCAACCGTCGGCACATTGTAAGTAAGAAAATCTGGTGGATTTCTGTTTCTTGCGGGATACCTCCGCTCCGAAACTGATTGTTCCACTTTCAAACTTGGTGGCCTTTCATCGACACTAGGAAGTCTCAGCTCATAGAATGATTCTGATTCTCTCATATTTGCTGATTCTTCAGCACTTTCTACATTTACTTGTGAAGTTGTCTCAGCTATGGTGTCGATACTGTCAACACAATCGAAGAATTGACCATCTTCATGTTCAGGTTCGTGATCTTCGAATAACAATATGGAATCTGACTGTACCCCAAGTTCAGACTGTCTCTGCTCCTTCAATCCTGTAAAACAATTCTCAAAAAAGGTTGCATCTCTGGACGTAATCACTTTTCGTGGGTTAGCAGGATCCCTAAATATATAAGTATTTGGATTTTCTGAATAACCGACAAAAATCGCTTCCTTTGCCTTTACGTCTAACTTTTTCCTGTGACATGAAGGTATGTGTACAAGTGCTCTGCATCCAAACACTTTCAAATGACTAAGGTCATTTCTACAACCACACCACCTGTCCTCCGGAATTTGACCACCTAAGGCTCTGTGAGGAGACCTATTCTTTAGGTACACGGCAACTTGAAAAGCATCTTCCCAGTATGCTTTTGGCAGTAAGCTTTCTGCTAGCAACGTCCTCGCCTTCTCGGTTATTGAGCGTTGAGTTCGTTCAGCAGCCCCCACTTGTTGAGGACTGTAAGGCGTCGTCGTTTGATGTTCGATACCTTTAGAGGCAAGATAATCAACGAATTCCCTATTAACGAACTCCTTACCCCCGTCAGTCCTAACCGCTTTAATTTTCTTATCTAATTGGTTCTCAACAAAGGATTGGAAAATACTGAATTTCTCTTTAACCTGTGTCTTGGAAGAAATAAAATAAGCAAATACCTTTCTTGTAAAGTCGTCAACTATGGTTAACATATACCTGTTACCCTGAAAAGAGTTAGTTGACAAAGGTCCCAATAAATCCATATGGATCAGTTGTAAAGGAGAAGTAGCTCTATTATATGATACCTTCTTAAAAGGTTTTCTTGCCTGTTTTCCTTCCACGCAAGCGATGCAATTGCTTTTATCTACTACTGTAAACTTTACACCTACCTCGTGATTCTTGAGTTGGGTCATGCCTATACGACACAGGTGTCCTAACCTCTTGTGCCAGAGTTTGTAACTAATATTCTGACAGTCAGAGTGCACATCCTGCGTCAAATGATTACTTGCCACATTCTCGGGAACATTAACAGTACCATCTACAACGTACAGTCCACCACAGGGCGAGGCATGAAGTACCGAATCACCTGTAAAATGAAAATTATCAGATTTATAAAAGTTACATCCATTTTTATCAAAAGTACAAACAAAACCCTTATCAACAGCTTTCTGCACAGACAGTAAGTTGGCTTTTAAATCAGGGACAAAAGCAACATCGCTGATCTTGTTGATTACGTTATCGGGTGTGTTTATTGAAATGTCTCCTATGCCGCAGCATTTAATCTGCTCTCCGTTAGCGACAGTAACACTACCTTTGTTTTGTATCGTAATGTTCTGAAACCAATCTTGTCTGAAACTCATGTGTTTAGTACAACCAGAATCTACATAAAAAACCTCCTTGCTTGAGTTGCCAAAAGTATTAAGAGCTGTAAATGTGGTGTTCTTAGCATTCTCCGTATTGGCTTTCTCCTTCTTGTTTCGCAATGGACAGTCGGGTCTCTTATGACCAGGTACTTTACACTCGTAGCAGACTATTTCCTTCTTCTTAGATTTAGGTTTCTTCTTCGCATGAAAGACGGAATCTATGGATATAGCTGCATCTTTAGACATTTCGTTCAGCAGTTTTCTCTTTACTAAGTCACTAGTCACGTCTATATTGCAATTTTCCAAAGCCATAATGAGAGGTTCATATTTTGGGGTGAGACCTCCCAAAAGTATAGCAGCAACAGACCTGTCTTCTATGACTACATCAATATCCGCAAGATCCTGTGCGGTTGATATCACTGCATTTATGTACAGTTCAATATTTTCAAAATCTGACAGACTCAACCTGTACAGTTTTCGCTCTAAAGCAAGTCTTCTTCCCATTCCCTTATCCTCAAAAGCCTGTTGCAAAAATTTCCACGCTTCGGCTGCAGTTTTCGCACATCTGACGTGAGTAATAGCTGCACCGTCTATTGTTAAGCATATTTTTGCTAGAGCTTTCTCGTCGTTGCGTACCTTGATCGAAGCAGGGGTCGTGTCATCTTCCGAATAACCACTTATTGTTACCCACAAATCCTCGTGTAAAAGGTAATTTCTCATCTTAAACTTCCAAGTAGGATATCCATCTTTATTCCTCAGACAAAATGATGGAATCGAAGATGAATTCGACGTAGAGGGATTCGACTTATTAACACTCGAAGCATCTCCAGTTTCTTGTGGCATTTCGACTAGTCAAAATTATTAATCACGCAAAAAAAAACTGATTCAACTAATTTACAAATTCAATTTTAAACTCTTCTGCATTTCGTGCTGATAACGTGTTGTAATATTTGATGGTAAGAGCTAGAAGAGCATTTAATAAAATTATTTGTAAATTGAGAATTAGTAAAAAGATGTTGATTGTCAAGAGTGTTTATTTGAAGTAACTAAGGAGCACATAAAAAAAGAATAATATTATAAGCAAGTCTACACAACAGAGGTTACTATCTACAACACTTATTAAGAGGGATGCGTTTCACGGGTTACAGCGTGGAGCAATAGAGGAGAGGCCTTTACCCAGCAGCGGGTCACATATGCAAATAAAAAAACCCTCATCCTGTATTGTTTGTTAAAAATAAATGGTAAAGCGGATGTGATTCCAAGCGCGTTAGACAGTAGCGTCCAGTTTTCACTGTTACTCTGTGTTTCGCAATTCAACTCGTTTCTTATTATGTGAATTCCTGGTTTTCGTCGATTTGTTCTCCAAAATGTCACAATCTGGCACTAGCATTTCCTAAGATAAGAACACATAACTGATTACCTATACGTGCAACCTTGCATACCCATGCTTCGCACGTATTTGTTTATGCAGGTATCTTTATGACGTGTAATTTATTTCTGATTGCAGTAAAAGATTACTTAAAGAATACAACGTTGAGGTCTTTATTATTCGAAGATCATTAATTAACACAACATCTGCCTTGCTTGAAAACATCTTAAAATACTTACCGCAGAAGGTGGGTAGGTAGTATTTATTTTTCTTTATTTATGTAAGCATTATTCATATGCAGGAATTGAGGAGAAATAAGTATAGTCGGGATAAGAAAAGGTTCGTCATTTTTCGACTCTATGTCAACGAGTTAAGGTCGACAAGTGACGAACCTTTTCTTACCCCGACTATACCTACCTATGCAAGTAGTTTAAATGCCGTTACGTACACTGCTAAGTAGTCAACATTTAAAAAATATACATAGGTACATACATCTTTAAGTCGGTTTAAAATACTAAGTTGGCAGTCAATCGGTCAATCTACAGCTCAGCGAATACGAACTCGGCAGGACTGACTCATAAAAAGTGTTCGTTATGTAATCAAACTCTTAACGGCAGGCAGTATAAGACAGGCAGTGAAAGACGCGCATTTATTTCGGTTTCGATTCTGTATGCCCGGCCCTATTTATAAACGGATGCGTGTCCAGCCGCGGCCGCAGCCCATCGTCGCTCGTCTAGCCCTGCAGTAATGAACGCGATCATTCATGAAGATTGAAGAGGCGATACGGATTCAATTAAAGATTTATTGCCAATACACACGTTAACGAGCCTCGAGCCTGGCTCATTTACCTCCTCATACAATGTTTAATAAATTGTACGTCTAATGCGTAACCGTGAACTTGAGGCTCGGGTGATCAATAACCGGCATTAATATTGGCTTAGGTGCATTCGTCGGTTGGGCCGTGGCCGCCAGTCGCCGCCATTAGCCTTTGGACAGTTGCAATCAATCAGAGCTGATGAATGCGGTTCGCGAGACGGCCGAGCGTGCCTCGCCGACGCGGCGCTGGTGGCGGTAGCCTGCCGATTATGTGCTTTTAATGTGCACGCTTACCTACATGTAGGTATAGCACTTGGCCTTGTGCTACACTTAATGCCACTAATGCGTAAATAATCATCGCAAAATCTAAAGAGTAAAATTAAGGTAAGGTAGAATTAAAGCAGGTTTCAAGCAATTAGGTGAAAGAGACGCCCTTAGACGGTACAGCCAAAAAGACAGAAAAGACTTAGTGACATCTTCCACTAAGGTTATCTTTTTATATTAGGGTAGGTAGTTATAAACTTCCCGAATATAGACTTGGCTTTGGTGCATTCGGTTAGGGGCCCGAATCTTCCTGAATCGGAATCTTATGTCTTCCTGAATCGGATTGCATCTAAATCATGTCAACATAATCATTTGACTAAATCGCAATGTATGTATTTTAGTAGGTAGATAATTAATAACTACCACTCGTGAATAGAAACACTAAGCATGAAATACTATTGATAAATAAAAATTAATCAATATGACAACAAGGAATTCCTTACGGTTAAGAAGAGTCTCAGAATCGTGTGATAAAATGCATAACTCTTCTTTAGTGGCCTTTAGCCTACGATTGAAAGCGTCTGTAACAACGTCAAGATGAAGGATGGCTGACAGTCTGAGTCACCGGCCACCGCGCTCGCTCGACTCAATGGCAATGGAAGATTAAACGACGGCTCGTCCGACCGTAATGTGAATCAAATGACCGCTCCATATTACTATTAATAATGTTAATGCCGTATTCGCGTTTAAAAATAACACGTCTGTATTTTGCTTGCTCCTTACCGCACACACCAGGCCAATCCATAAACAAAATATCGCGCCATGACCAATTAACTTTAAGTCATTAATATTCGCGGCGTATCTTATGTGTAGTGGAAAATCTATAGCTATTGTCTTGTCAATCAGTAGCAGGACTGGCGTAGTTTCGTTAAGTTTCTTAACGTCATTGGCTGCACTCGGATTAACCCCGCGGCATTCGCGTTAGCAGGCTGCGCACGCGCCGGCACGCGCGTCCGTGCCGATTGTCGTGCCAATTCGGCTGCTCATTTCATTTGCAACATTGTTCCCAAATTGCAACGACGTTACATGGAAAGTTACCCGCGGCTCGAGACGATCGACGGCTGAATAAAAATGTGTTGGGCACATCGGGCTTTTTATTCTTTAGTAGTGACGTTTGCTGCAGGTTTTGCTCGTAAAGCTTAATGTTTGTACAATGGTGAGAATTATTTATGAAGAATGCCTACACGGTTTCTGTGTAAGATTTCAGACGCTTTGCCTTCATAATAATAAGCAGACATGTCGTGGTTTACTGCACTGCAAAATAAATCGCAATCTATTGCAACCTGTATGGCGCTGCGTTAGAATGGGTGGGGCAGTAAACTGCAATCAAGCGTCGTGAGTCTGTTACCTAGCAAAGTAACCTGCAGCAGTTTACTACTTTTGGAGGAGGTATAAAAACAAAACAAAACAAATATTTTTAATAATGGAGGTTAGATACCTTTGAAGAGAGTAGGTACGGTAGGGTTACTCGTACTAAATAGTTGAGTGACGTAATAACGTCCTTAACATAACTCCAGTGTTTATCATGAATTTCTCGTGGACATAAAGCATGCGTTCTCTTCGCACTCGCATGCTGGTTAGAAAGAAACATACCTACTTTGCTTTGTGTCTGTAACAAAAAGAGAGACGCCCACAGACGTCAGAAGTCAGACGAGAAGGCGTTATCTCTCGAGAAGACTTCACCACGAAAAATAATATCAGCAAAAAATCATGTAATTAACAAGGTTGAATGTCCCTTTTGTAAAGATGATGTGCGTTGAATTAAGGCGTCAAGTGCCGTCAGTAATTTGCTTGACAATATAACAATTGGCGACGTCGGTGGTCGCGCCGCGAACATTGTTGGGACAGTCCTACTTCTCGGAAGGTTACTGACGGCCTCCGAGGCTCGCCGCCGTAAAGCCATAGTCTAGGAGCTCGTAAAACCACTCTACTGCCTGTAATTACAGGAATCTGTTTGGTCAGCCCTCGTATGAGGAAGAAACTTACTGACCGCTGTAATCATTAGGTTTAACTTCTTGGAAATATTGCCGTTTAAAACGTTTTCAATGTACGTAAACTATCATTACGATGCACAAACAGTTATTGTAGATTTGCAAGTTGCATAATGTTACGTTTAGAGAACGTAAATTACTGTGCTTGCCTTGATAACTGGAGTTGATACGATCAGCATATGAGCAGCTGGTCCATTAGCTCAACGTAACTGTAAGCATCATTGGGCACTAACTAAACGGTTAACACTTTATGTCGTTAGTTTAATTATTACTAATAATAAAACATTGCCCGATATTGATTTTATATGATCGTTTATGTTTATGGAAGAGAAATACTTAATTGAATGCTTCGGCATTCGACTTATCTCATTTAAATACAAATTTCGACCTAGAAATTTAATACCTGTGTATAATACCGTGTGTGGGAGGAAGGAATTAAGCGGGTAAACATAAAATGTTAACCTACCTCGAAGAGTTCTGGTGTTTATGCTGTTTCACGTATTGATTTAATTAAAACCGAACTAAACGTGTTCGGATGGAACTGCTGTTATATTAAGTAGATAAACTTTAATGCAGAATTTCCTCAGTTATGTGATTATGTCAGATTCGCCGTGCTTCGTCGCAATTAAGCGGGTAAACATAAAATGTTAACCTAAGTTAAAGAGTACTCAAGTTTATGCTGTTTCACGTATTGATGTATCGGTGCTTAATCGAACTAAACGTGTTCGGGTGGAACTGTTGTGTTATATTAGATAAACTTTAATGATGAATTTCTTCAGTCATGTCAGATTCGCCGTGCTTCGTCGCACCATTAACCAAACGGTTTGTCAAAGGAACCGAGTAGTCGCGTCGAGGGGAGCGGCGAAACGAGCGCCAGGCGAGAGCCAGTGCTGGGGCCGGGGCCGGCGCAGCCAGCTGACGTTGATCGTGCCGCGAGGCGACGTATCTAGACGCACGGCTGCACTAGATCTCCAGCGACAGGCGACGCGAGATAAATCCGTACTTGCTATCTATTTCAATTCCATCGGAGCGAGTGATATCGTACAAATCTCGGCCTTATTCTGTCTGCCGACGCCAGCGACCCACGACAGACCACCCAAGACGGTATACACCACCACTCCTAAATATAAAGCGGCTGTCTATCTGTTTATTATTTGTTGCATGGAACGGTTCAACAAAATCCTACGTGTATAATGAAATCGAACCTGATATTTTTTATTAAAGCCGATATAACACTAAACTTTATACAGGTATCCGCGTAAAATGTGATTAAATAAGGTTTCATAGTACAATGAGCAATAAAAATGATGTCGTCGTAAATTAGTACGAGGCGTTTATAATTCGAAAGGCACTTCATTCTTTTATGCGGTTGCGTCGCACGAAAGAACTTAATTTAGCTTGATATATTAAAATGAGATACGTATAGCTTTAGTTAGCCGCGTCTTCTTATAAATCTTGTGTTTGTAAACGACGTGGAGATGATAATAAAGTGAGGATGTTTTTATTTTTCGCGCTGCGAGTGAGGGCGACCTTCATATTTCACGATGTCTGGTCAAAGCGAATTGCTGGTCGCGGTCGCGATCTCTAACCGCCGGAATCCAATGAACGCCGACAGAATAAAAAACATAATATTCGGTAATAATATAATAATATTTCATCGATTTATTGCATGCCGTAAATATCTTAAATCCTTAACATTTAAATTAATATAATTGGGAACAGATATAATGACCTCAAAAAATATTTCCGAACACCAAACTTTTTTTGCAAAAGAAAAAAGTATTGATTGACAAAAACTAATGGAACGCCCAATAAAATGTGTAAGATTGCAAGAGGTCTTTAATTGGAATTTAAAGACCAAATTGTAATGCACGTTGCGTTGGAATCCTATATTTAGGTTAGGTTAGGTAGTCTATAGAGTTGCGTCAAGGTGCCAAGTGCTAAAACTAAATACATAGAACAGGAGCTCTGTCGAGTCGAGATTTTTTGTGTTATGTTTGTAAATAGAACAATATGGTGGCCATAATATAATGCAAATATTTATGGTGATCATTTTTGGGTCGAAAATATTCAGTTAGGTGTTACTTCCATAAAATAGGAGCTATAGGTAACGCCACGAGAGTTGAGGCGAATGATTACGCACACAGCTACATAAAGTACTGATTACATAAAAAGTAGTGAATGAATGAAATGAGTGAGTGAATGAAAATTATAATTTTTATTTTTTCATATAACCTATTTTTACAATAAAACAATTTTAAACCGATAAGAAATATTCGTAACAAAAATCGGTATTGATAAATAGCGAAAAATTTGCTTATCTGATTTAATAAATAAAATAAAATTAATCAAAATATTTTATTTTCTGTTTTGTTTGAACTAAGTATTTAGATGTATTTTCCTGAATAATTCTTAACGAAATAGGTTAAAGAAATTTTTGTCAATCCACTGTTGAGTCTGTTGAACATGCTGTCGGTACGAATAAATGTCAAAATCCCGCTGTCATTACATATGTTGTTGTGTGCGGGACCTCAACTCTCGCAGCGTTACCTATACCGTTTTGGTGGTGAACATTTGGTGATAATAGTAGATTGTTCAACAAGGGACTAAAACAAGCCTTAATGACACAAGATATTTAGCCACCCGAGCAGAGCGAGTGTGGCTATAATTCGCGTGTCATTATGGCAGTTTAGTCCCGCGTTAAACACTCTACTTTTCACTTTGAATGCGAGGAAAAAAAACGATGTTTTAGGTATACTAATCTACAATATTACTTTTATAAAACGTACGCTCAATACGAGCAATGGACGTCTGTTCAGAATTCAAATAGCAATTTAAATTTGTTCCGCGGTTTTTTTTTGTTGAGTGACGCTTTAAATGTTTGCATATTTAGCCAACAGATTCAAACTTGCATAATAAAATGAATTCATCTTTAATAATATAATTAAATAGATTAATATTCGTAATTAGTCATGGTGTTTTACGAAATTATTATTTTTTTAAATATTTTTATACAGTTGTCATTTTGAGGTTAGGTATTTCCACGCACTAAAGGCTTCCACAGACCGAAGCGCAGGGCGCTACGGAGTGCTACGGAGCGGGCGCTACGGAGCGCTTCGGAGCGTCCGCAGTGCGCTGCGGTCTGTGGAAAGCCTTAAAATTGTCTATGCCCAGTCACTGAAAATGGCAATAATCTTAAGTCCATGCAATAATCCTCCATCCACAAACACCGTGATTGGCAGTTTAGGGGTTTCCAAAGTAAATTAAAAAAAAATTACTTTAATCCCTAGAGATCAAAAAAGAGCTTTAGTCCCGATATGCAGAGACTAAAGTAACATTTTAATAGCATGAGAACTGAAAAAAGTATTTTGATGTTAATTTTAGTATATCTGGTAATCACTTATATACCAGCTGTAATATTCAATCGTTTTCATTTGCGTCGCATCCCTATTGGGGCGGGTGCGGAGTAGTGGCAATATCATCCTGAAGGTCATTGCTGATAAACTAGATTGTTCCATCCTGAAAACATGGGTGGGATTGCATGTGGACTAAGAGTTAATTAATTATCTGATTGATTATTAAATTATTGTTCATTTATTAGTGTTTTTAAATATAATTTTATCGAACTCATGACATTTTTAATAACTATATAATTGTTAATTAAATATTAATGTATCCTAAATTTAAATTAATTAATTGTTGGTCGACATCTGTGATAGTTATTTGAGTGCATTGCTAATTAATTGATAAATAATTTGACATGTTTTTATTTTATACTATATACTTACTAATATAGGCTAAGCAATTGTTCCTACTAATTATGTACTATGGGCTATGTTGCCTGAAAATAAACAATTTTATTTTATTTTTTTTTTTTATTTTTTTTTTAAATTGGTTATCTGTCGTTCAAATATTAGGTATATTGCTAGAATAGACACTTCGTCACCGCGAAATTGGTTCATGTGCTTTTCGAAACAGTGAATGTAGTCTTTTCTGTACATTATTTTAATAATCGGACCCAAATACGGACGAGGCACGTAAATAAATGAATTTTGGGTAACTTCTGGGAGGGAAATTAGAAAATTAAAAATATTTTTTTTACAAACAGTACCTACCGTGTGGCGCGATGTGAAAAGGTGAGTGAAAGCCTCATTGGAATATTTTTGAAAATGTCGTGTCACGTCGTTTGTTATCTATCGAACTCCGAAACGGCTTGATCGATTTTTTTGAAACTTTTTTTTTCTGTATCCGGTATCTCAGAATAGGTCGTAGACTATTTTTATACCTACCTACTCCTATTCTTCGCAGACGGAGTCGCGGGCAACAGCTAGTAGTTCAATAAATAAGCTTATTCAATAAATTAGATCAAAATTCACCATTTTCTCTACCTTATCTCACCTTCTCCTCGCGCGATTGTAAAATTAAGAACGAAAAGACAGTGTTACTTATTGTTACTATCGTAAAAGTGTTAGGTAGCTAAGTATGACGACTTAACACAGCAGCAAACCGATTTACTATTTCTTTCGTAGTTCGCGCCACCTTATTAGAATAAAAGTACAAGATTTAAGTTACCACCTTAACAACTTTTCATTTCATATAAATAATACGTCCGCAATAGAATTCCAACGCGAATACAGCGACATTTAATGTAAGTTGCAAGCGGAGACATTATCTGGACATAGCTTTCAAGTGACACTTGAAATGAAAGCCTGGCGATAAATAATGCGTGATCAGAGCCGCAGACAACGCGTTAACAATGGCTCAGGCCTTGACGTAAGCTGAAATAGTACATTGTGCATCTAGGGCCGTAAGTAGGGGATTACTAATGAGAGTCTATTAGAAGCCCGACGCCGAAGGCGGAGGGCTTTTAATGACTCGAGTTTGTAATCCCCTTACTGCCCGTGATACACACAATGATTTTCATCACATTGCGAGAAAAAAAAATCCAAAAATAAAATTATTTTGTCTCTATACACTTAAATTGAATAAAATAATGGCTACCCGCCAATACAGATTGTCACTTTTTCGAGTCATCTACCTTAGATAATGTAAACTGTGTTTAGTTTAGAATTCGAAAGGTCATACGGCCAGATTCTACCAACATTTTAAAAAAATGTTACTAAAATTATTGCAAAACTATTTGTTATAAATTTAAAATATAAAAATAACGAATTTTCATGAAGCGTAGATAAGTTTTGTGTTGTAAAATTTGGGTAATAGCTAAGTTTTAAAGATAATAAATAAAACGTTGGCTGACTTGAAACCTCCTTAGTCTGAAATTACTTGTTTGCAAATTTTAAAACTAAAGTTAGAACTCCCTTGGGTAGAAAAATTGTACGTAAATCCATAACTCCCTTAAGAACAATTTAGGCCTTTGACATTTAGTATACAGACATGGAATAACACCATTGACGAGCAAGTGTGATGAAAACATATTTATGGAACCAGAAGCATTATTTTACTTGGTGCCGCAAGAATTCATAAGAATTAAGCAATTCATGTTAAAAGTTTAGTTAGGTAATCTACAGATATTGGCCATAACTGGGCATTTTCACTTAAAATGGCGCAAAAAACTTTTTTAATTGATTGCATTATTCATTTTCATAAAGAAAAAAAAGAGTCCTTATTTTTGATTCGGTTTTGTGACTTTTTTTCTTATATTTTGTAGGTATGGCTTGTTACGAAATGGACGCAAAAATTGTATGGAAAATTAAGGACACCTTTTTATCTTCAAAATCAACAGCTCTCTATATCTATATTTTTGTTCCATTTAATATGGAAACGCCCATCTATTCATTTTAAACACAGTTCGATTTGCACAGAAGAAGCAGAAACTTTGACAGAAGCTGAAACCAAAAATGTATCTTTTTGTTTCTGTACTTTTCGATGCGGGCGGTGTGACTTCGCATATTTTGGATTCCGTAACTGTACTTATTGTGTACCTACTTTATAATGCACATGCACAACCAAAGTAAGTAGGTAAGTATACTCATAATTTCGCTATTAAGTTGAACCGCCATAAAGATGTGAGATTACCCCCTGTTTCACCATCCATTGATCAAATTTATTTGACGGATAAATGTGATGCCGCCTCTGTTTGTTTTGTTTGAATAGACGGAGACGGCATCACATTTATCCGTCAGTTAAAATTAATTAATGGGTGGTAAAACAGCCTTATAGTATTTTATTCAACTGAGTACTACTTAGTAAGTTCAGAGTCAGATAGTCATAATGATGTAGTGCAATTAATTATTATTATAAACCTATTTTAATAAGACCACGCTGTGTTTGTGCGTCTTAGACAGAGATGGAAGATGCAGACTCTACATCGTAAAAAGAATAAATCTATTTCAATACAGAAACGGGAAAGCTGAATTCAGTACGTTCGTAGTGT
Source organism: Archips xylosteana (assembly GCA_947563465.1). Taxonomy (NCBI): domain Eukaryota; kingdom Metazoa; phylum Arthropoda; class Insecta; order Lepidoptera; family Tortricidae; genus Archips; species Archips xylosteana. The sequence goes on from OX387344.1 coordinate 8,074,321, forward strand.
AGGTAGTTAAGATTTACAGGATTAGGACTCTAATGATCTACTGATCCATTTTGCAGCTATGCGTACATAGGTACGTATTTCTTGGTCAATTTTGCGTGTAGGTATTCCTGTCTTAAAAGACCACGGGCTCTCAAAATTTGAAATAAACTAGTCAATCTGCACTCCTCAATCCTTATAGAACGACCCGGCTTATTCCTAACGCGCTGTTTCCATACATCTTCGTGGGTGGCATCTCGATCTTGTTATTTCCCAAAGAAACAAAAAAAAACACTAAAGGAAATTAGTCCTCTCTAAAACACGGCCCGGACATGTGTTACTTTTTTCGCTTTAAACATGTCTCAGGAATAAGATTTATGATTCGTTTCTTTCTTTTCAGATATAAACCTGCGGTCAAGTAAACGTGTGGGATTAATTAAAATAGTAGATTGTTAAAATTCTAATTATCTCCGCGTTAAAGCCGCTCTCGAGACTTGTTTTTATTGCTCACGGTTTGTTTGATTTTGTAATCCTTTTTTGGTGCATTTGCCTTAGGATTTTGTGGGATTTTTATGGAGTGATAAGAAGTATAGTCGAGCCGGGTGCGGCTGCGCAGGTAAAGCGTAGCACAGGTAGCGCAAACAGCTACTGTGCGAGATCCTGAGTACACAGCTCACTCGAACAACAATACGCGGCCACGGTTAGGTGAACAACGATACTGGGACCAAACACTGCCCAGGTACTTGAGTTCCCGAATAAAATAAATACTTTGTTAGGGTTGCATCGCTCTTTTAATCTTGCTTAATTTTTTACGTTCATCTTACCTGGAATGCTGGAAATATTGTTATCACTGAACGAGTGATGGAAAAGTAAGTTTTCATCGAATTTTATAATATCGAGCTTTTATCGAGCGAGTTTAGTATATAAATAAGCTCCATGTCCTTATTTCACAGCGTATACTTTAGTTGTTTCAATTAATTAATTGAATTTGTATGTCTATCGAGAGAAAGATTAGCTGCTTACTCTTCAGTTTTCTAAAATAATTTTGGCTGTACAACCAAAGGCACAGGCAGTTACTATATATATTACGAAATTGGCTATTTCTCGGATAGCACCTGGGTTACGTCAAACCAATAAAATACATTATATCTAGACCCCGTTATCTAATGCTCAGTTTGGGGGCAAGTAATGGGGCAGTTTCGATAATCTGAATCGATAAAAAATTTAGTTCATTTACTTACTCACTAAGGTAATTATCAAAATGATCCATGCTTACCAGAGCTCTTCTGTAGTGATTTTTTAAATTATTATGAAAAGAAAGAAAAAAATATTTTATTTTTGTATGTTTCATAATAATAAATTAACAATATTTTTTCCAAATTATATGAAGTCAAACTTCGTCGTCTGCTTGTAAAAATCCATTTTAAAAATGAAAATGGTTTTTCGACCTCTACAGATGTAACTGGCAAAAAATGTAGTTTCTTGTAATGCTCTATGCAGCTTTTGTTTACAACACTTTTATCAATTTGAACTTCCTTACTTTCTAACAACTGATTAATATTTTTTACAGATTAAATGCCTGGATTTTTATTTAATACGTTTGTTAATTCAATAATTGTCGCCCTCCTATCCGATCAAATAGATGCAATGAATGAGTTATCTCAAGAACATTCACAAAAGAATAATTTCATTTTGACAAATAACTATTTATAAGTAAATGTGAATCAAATAATTATGTGAAGCTACATCACTATTTTAGCTTGCCCCCAAACTGAGCGTTAGATAACGGGGTATAATTATATCATACAACGTATATCAGGAACGCAACAAATGACGAAGGTGCGGTCCTCGTTGACCGACATTGGCCGGGACTTATCACCATCGAGATTGAGCGAATCAGCACTGTAAATAAAGCCCGACACGATCTGGCAGTGTCCTCAAGCAGGCACACGACATGGACACAACACGGCGATGCGAAACGGCAGTTCCGACAGTTGTTTACCGGGTAACAGGAGCCCGCTAACCGTCTGCGCACACGCACCCGACACTTGTGCTAACAGTTTTTTCAGCCTCAAGCAAGAGCTACTTCTCGTTACCGATGGCAGGTAATAAGAAAAACATGCGAATTTGCATTGCCGTCACACGTTTATACGCGCCGTTTATTTATTGCCTTTATTATTAACATTGGCAACCTTATATTGACCTAACTTATTTATCTAGTTAAAACGCCCACAACAGTAAAAATGTTTTTTTTTTAATATAACACGAAATACAAAATAACTAATACTAGCTGTTTCCTGCGACTCTGTCTACGAGCAATGCATTTATCGCTATCACCAGGGAATTATGCAATTTACTTTGATAAAATGTACCCTATGTCCTTCCAAGGGACAACTATGTTTAAATTCACTTAAATCGGTTCAGCGTTTTAATTGTGAAGAGGTAAAAGACAGATAGACAGTTACTTTCGCATTTATAATATTAGTAAGGAAGGACAGGTAGTAATATGACGATAACCCTAATTGTATTCTTAAGTCCGGGGCAAAAAAATAACACTCTTTCCATCACGAAAATATTGCAAGAGGACTTATCAACAAAAAACGTATGTACAACGTACGCCGTATTTTTGAATATCTTTTGCTTCCCACGGTTAGATCAGGACGTCCGTGTTGATTCAACAAACGTGCTAGTAAGCTGAATCTCCGGTTTCTTAACTGCGTCATTAAATTGTCTCTTATTGCAGTTACAATGTTAATTTCAGCCGTCCTTGATCGTGGCCCCTGCGTTCATTATAATTTGGAACAAAAATGTTAAATTGGTCCTTTGTACGTTTTGTAATGTAGGTGGTAAATAGCGCACGAAAAGATTAGCGTGTTTCATGTTATACGAGTTTTTCTTTGAACTTGCTCGGACACACTACCGTATTTATGAGGAAAAAATCGAATTTAGCTTATGACCTCATTGGAAGCTATTTATTAAGACGGATTCCGATTTCATCTAGGACTCCATTGATAACGCCAATGTCAATTTTTAGCTTTACTTTTTATCTGTTGTAGTATATTTGATTCAGTAAATATTTGGATTGCTCTGATCCGATTCTCACGGGGCAGCATCGTTCCGACACCGGGACGGATTAATGTAAATAGGCGAGCCGTCCACCGGCAGCTTTGCCGGCCAGGAAGCACGCCCATCACGGCTCCGCCGGCTACCGGCGCCGTGCCCACGGTCCCGCGGTACGGCAACAAGGCACGGCGATCTACTGTAATGAAAACATACCTAGGTATTTAAAGTTTTCATGTCTCTTTCCTAATTAATTACATCTTTAAAGCTCAGTTGCTTAATTTCTGCAGAATAGATGGCCGTTAGAGCCGAAAAAGTCTCGAATGGAGACCACAAACTGGTAAGCGCAGAACGAGACGTCCACCAACGAGATGGACGGATGATTTGGTAAGAGCCGCAGGTTCACGGTGGATCCAAGCCGCTTCCAACCGTAAGTATTGATTGGGTATCAGGCCTATCCCCAGCAGTAGACGTCCTATGGCTGAAGTGATGATGATGACCTACTTATTAGGGTGCATATCTAATTACAGAGGAAAAAAGTTACTGGGTGTAGAATACGACTTAAATTACATAATTGAGGTAAAGTATCGAGTAAAGATAAGCAGGCGCGACTGTAAGAGACTGCTAACGTATTGCAAAACTGATATTGCCAATGGAAACAGTACAACGAGATAAAAATGAAGATTGAAGAGTGAATTATCGATGTCGCGCTCGCGGCGAAGTTTGTTCAGCCGTCGACTGCACCTTGACGAAACGAGAAAAAATCCAAAAAAACTATATGGGAACGGCACGACATCCTGCCCTTTCATTAATAAACTTTCAGTTTTTCTGTAGAAGCGGTGTGGTCACAATTATCCATTAATGATTGATTATTCCGTGTTTACTTTCGATTTCTACCAAGTCACTGTTTGGTTTGATTTACCTTACCGTGTGACAGCCGCCGGCGAGTCCCGATCCGGCTGCCGGCATATGCCAGCCGAGGTAAATTTATTTTTAAATAATTCGATTCGCTTCTCCTGTCTATTCGCGTAAATAATCAATTAACCGTCCTCGTAGTTTATATAATCCAAGTGTTACATTAAAGGATACCCCGTCCACATTTCGGACGTATAGCATAACTCACGTACAAACTGGAAACTTGCTTGTAATTTATAAGCCTCAGACTGCTCAGTATCTAAACGACCCAGTTAAGAAACGTTTTCCGCCATTACAATTTATGGTAATGATTAGCCAGCGAATGGCACTTGCAATATAAACATAAACCTTTTGTACTGAACGACTGAGCAACCAGAGGCTTTAGTCCAGAAGTATTTACAACCTATTGTGTGGAGTGCGTCGCTATCTTCTGTCCTACTAATTGAGTCATCCTACACCGAGAATGGCATTGTTTTCGCAAAACTTCGATAGCCATATAAGTAGCCACTGCGCCGGCCACTTGGGTGGTCCATATAGGGTCTCATTATGATTTTAATGCTTTCTACAATGTTGTATTTTGTAGGCACAAATCTTGACAAAAGATTTACAAAGGAACAAATATTGGCTATTAAGTTTTAAGTAGAGGCTTTAAAGTTTTTTTTAAAACTCATAACATCATATCCCAAGAAAGTGGAAGAAGTTAAGATTAATATACGGGTACCCACGTATCAAAATATATAAAGTTTAAAAATAATAATGGACGAAATATATAATGGTCATTTGATTTAATGTAATTTTCTTGGAAATTCTCAACTTTACAGGATTTTCATAAAATATAACCTAACCTAAACCAATCTGTAGATTACGCGATTAAAAAACTTCGTTTAATCAATAGTTTCATCGAAAATTTTGGTATATATATATATATATATATATATATATATATAATGACCAATATGTATTGTATTTCGTCCATTATTCTTTTTCAACTTTATATATTTTGATACGTTCCCTTAATATATGTACCTACATACAGTAGATACGTAGGTACAGTATACAACAACGAGTTTTCTGCGAATGTTTCCAAATAAATTTTCAGTTTTTGGGTTCCATACCTTAGAAGGAAAAAGGAACCTTTATAGGATCACTTCGTTTCTTAACTGTCTACCAAGACGTTATTTCGCTTTCAACTAGTATCAAAATACAAAATTTATTTTAATAGTAACGTAAAAAATAATTAACTTTGTAACTGAGATTATGTGATCAAAAGATACAACGTATGAATAGTGTGTTTTCATACAAGAATCATATTTTCTGTTGACATAGAATTATAAAATTTGACAAGAAACAAGGTCTTACAACACCAGTACAGGAAGAAATTCGAAAATCACTAATCCCCAAAAAGGTCTTAAAATGCTATGAGTACCAACTAAATTTTTGCTGGCTGGCTCTTAAATTATTATGGAAACCTTAAGGCTGTGTTACACATGCCTGTAACTTGCACATTTTTGTGCAAGTAGCTTGCACGCGAAAGTCAAACTTCATACAAATATGATACAAGCTTGCAAGCCTCACAAAAATGTGCAAGCTGCTGCAGGCATGTGTATTTTCAGCCTTAGTGCTCAAGTCCGACTTGTGACTTGATAGGTAGTCTTTGAAGAGGTCGGTGATCTTGATTACTCTATCGTAATAGGTACCGGGGGCTTACCATGATCTTTAAATAAACGATCCAAACGCAGAGCAGTTCAATTTAGGCACCTAAACTGAATCGTGAAATTGGTACCACGACGTCTATGTCTCAGAGCTGAGTCTCAATCGCTTACAAGTGAATGAAAGACAGATATTGTCTCTGGTCCGAAACTGAAACGCTAAGTCGCGAAAGGGATGCTGCTATATGCAAACCAAATATATCTATCTCTTTTAGTCTCGACTGACGTTTGGACGTTCGAAACCCAAAGTACTTCTAAAGTTAGCTTACGGTTTGATTTTTTCTTCATTTTTAAAGTACTGAAAACTTAAAAAAAAACTCACTTTCTTATATAATGTTTCTTTGTCATAAAATATGGCTTTTTTATAACCAAATATAATTTTTAACACAGTGGTTGTGAAACCTTTGTACAAAATGTAGTGGTTATATTCTCTTTGCTTTACATTTTAAGCAATCTGCAGCTAAGATTCGGAACGCGAGGGCTATCGCGTATGAATTCGCCGCTGGAGGCGCTAGTGTAGCTTGAGGTCTTCGAAATGTCAAATGTCACGTTTTTTATTTATATTAATATTGCGATATTTAGTAATACGTTAGATTAATTATGGCAATCATAAGTTACGGATCAATGAATGTGATTGCTTTAAAAGCGGAGTTAAGAAAAAGAGGTTCAAAATTAAACGGTCTGAAAGAACAGCAATTCAGAGGTTAGTTTTTTACTATTATAAACAAACTATTTTTTTGTCTAAAATTTGCTTGTTTACCTAGATTACAGCTGTTTTTTTCTTTTTGCAGGCTTCAAGACTATGATAGGAATAATAATTTTGTTGGAAACATAGGAGATGAAATACTAAAAACCGATTTGGCGTACATACTGTTGAGTGGCCTTCAAACAGTTCGTACAGCAGTGTAACATCGAGAAGTGTACTTATCACCTGACTTATCATATTTTATGAGCATTGCCTTTGAATAAGATGGAAAAATTGTTCAATCCATGTGTGAGTGTGCTGCTGGTATGGGACCAAAGGCAAAGCAAAAAGCAAAGTAGTCTGAATGGCGTATTAAGAAAACACCCACAGAAAACAAACAGATATGGCATGAGCCGAAAAAAAAGAAAATTAACTTGTCTCCTAAAAAAGCTGAAAATCTTACATTTGAAATACAAAAATATAATGTCACCAAACCAAAACGAAATAATATGTGTTTTGATCCACATCCTGATAACACTTGCAGCACTGTACAATGGTATGATAATATTAGGAACAATGTAATAAACTATTGCTCTTTAGAGAAAATACGGCTGGGCATAAAGTGGTGTGTTTGAAGTTGCTTCCCTGCATGTCACTATTTATGCACAATTGTTAACGAAAATAAATATTTTCATTTTCATTTTTTTCATTTTCATTGCTCTTTAGAGAAAATACGGCTGGGCATAAAGTGGTGTGTTTGAAGTTGCTTCCCTGCATGGAATATCTAATGACCATAATTACCTTAAATTAGTACAATGAAACCCTACCTACTCTTCTTCTACTATGTTATATGTGTCTATTTCATGTGTTATTTATACTTGAAAGGTTTAGGTAGCTAACTAAATGTAAACAAACTTCAGTTTCCAAATTTGGCACATTCAAGGATTCAAAACATTTTATTTATCTATCATTGTAATACAAACTAGACTGACGTATTTTAATACAGAAATGTAAATGTTTATATAGTTTAATGGGAGAATTACAGTATTTAAGACATATTATATGATCACACATATTTACATTTAGTTAATTACCTAAAACTTTCAAGTATAGTTAATTATTATAGTAGATAATAGGGATGATTATGTATTGAAAGGATAAATAAAAAGTTTAGATGATTTATTTTTGCTTTTATTTAAGTACCTATAATTAACTGTCCAAAATACTTATTTACATTATATTTTTCCATAATTTATTGAATCAGGCGTTACTTTGCGGAGGTCCATAATAATGAACTAAAACAATTACTTTGCTCACCCGCGACCATAGGTATAGGTCGCGGGGGAGCAAAGTAATTGTATTAGTTAATTTATATTTTTCCTGAAATTAGTGAGCATAAAGCATACAAATATGATTGTTCCTCCAAGTGGTACTAAATTAGATGATAACTTATTACTAAGAATCTTAAATGTTTTTCCTAAACCAATGACATGCTGAACATTGATAGGTTCAGATGATAAATTATTTGATTGTCTGAGTTGGTGTGCTTCAAACTGATTACACCTTTTTTTCAGAAACTGTGGCATGTTTACTGTAACATCCATATGTGAAACAAGATCATGAATATTAAAGCCACGATCACCAAGAATAATGTCCCCTTTGTCCCCTTTTTGAAGTAAATTTATTACGCCACACTTTTCGAATAAGTCTCTGTCACTGACAGATCCACCATATTATGCATCTGAAACAAAGGTCACACATCCAGAGCCAGAAATTTTTACCAATACTTTTAATGTGTTCGCTGATTTGTATTTAGAATAATGTAGCTAGTTGTGATACTGGGTTTTGTGGTTTTTCAATTTTTGTTTCTGTGCAATCTATTATTTTATTACTTGTACAGTTATTATTAATCTTCCTTTGATACAATAAATTTTGATCAATTGTTTCCTTCGGTACCCATACATTCAGATCCTTGAACTTACAGTAAAGATAATAAATCCATGTTATGAAGTACTTGCTCACTGAAGTTTTGCTTATTTCAAAATGAAAAGATAGCTCTTGGTTACACATATTTCTTCGCAATTTTAATAGTGTTAAATAAAACTGATCTGTTGATGTCACTGCATGTTTTACTCGAGCTGGCTGCATTGATGGATCCTTTAAATTGTTTACTTCATCACCAGAAAGGTTGAACACGAACATTAAATGGTTATAATTCTCAAAACCAGTGTAAAATTGTATGACATCACATCAGGCTTCTCTTTAAGATTTACAATGCGAATCATGTTTGATGTGCTTTTTCTATTACTTCCATGTTCTGACAATTTAGCAGTATTAGTTAAGCTCTCTTCACATTGCATAAAGAGCATTGTACTGAGACATCTTTATTTGAATTTTCTATACTTATTTCTTCAAATGTTTCTTCAAAAAACTGGAAATTAAAAAAATTGTTTATTTGTTACATTGAAATAGGTACTCCTAACAACACTATTATTATTAAGATACGATACGCAGTTTATGACGACAAAAGCTGCTGTGATAAATGTGTATGAAGGAAGTTTTTCATTTACTTACAAAATGTTGCTGTTCACATTGATTTTCTTCTTTATTTGAAGCAAGTGTTGCAGTTTCACGTTTCTTTTGACGTTAAAGAGCTTCCTCGGTACGTTTTCTTTTAATTTCCTTTCTCTCTTCACTTTCATGGTTCCAGGAAAATCGACTAGGCACCGCTTTTGGTTTTAGTAGGAATAGCTGAAAATTTTTAATAAAAGATGAAAGAATGCAAAACTTGCTCAGTTTCAAGGTTGGGGTAAATCAAATGTCTGATGCAAGCACGGTATTTAGGAATAAGAAAAATCATTACTTATGATTTTCTGTATTTGATTCTTTAGGTACCTAATGCATAATCGTCAAGGTTTAAATGTTTTTTACAAACACGTGAATGTTTTGGAGGGACATAGTTGACCATGCGAATCGCTACTACCACTGCTTTGAGACACTTTTATCTTTCGGAAACTTATGTCCGCCTTCCTTTTCCGAGCAAAACGGGACTGCGCAACACTGTGGCATGGCCAATACGTTTCTATTGTATTAAATATGAAATTAATAGTTAAATATTAAATGTAATTTTTTTTTGGCACCCGTAATAACAAACTTTGACAGGCGTAATGAGTAACTTATACTCAATCGCTAAATTTGACACCATTTGACACTAAAACGATTCAATTCCCACTCAAGTTAAGCGTCATGGTACGAAAACCACTGAAGTGAGTGAATGAAAACGTCTGCATCGCTATCGCTGAACCGCACTTGAACTGAATCGCAAAAGTAACGTCGTGGTACGAAATAGCGATGCAGTTCAGTTTAGAGCCTAATCTGAATCGTATTAAGAGATCATGGTAAGCCCCCGTACTTAATTAAATCAACAATAATCCCGCAACGGGGCAGCGCTCAAACATAACTTTCACTTCACAACGACTACTTATATCCAGTTCTTTTGTACCTATCTTTCTAAAGCGGCATAGATTTGCGCTATGTTCACACGAGTCTTAGAAAAATGTTAATTGATATATGTGCAGACAGGATGCATGACGAAAGGCGTATCTATCGCGGCGCAGACGCAGCCAGGGGTGCCCGAAGGCCGTACAAATTGATTACGGTGACGGCCACCCACGACGTGGCTTATGCAACCCTGGTGTGCAAGTGCTAATTTGATACTTAAAACCTTTAAACGAGCAAGGAATGGAGGTAGAAGGAGCTGTCGCCGCCGGGTGAAATGCTTCCGCGTTTTATACGGCACTACTAATCTTCCTATGAGAGTTCATGGTGTGTTGCTTTTTCCCAGCATAGGTTTGTTCATTGGCTTGATATAATTCGCCACTGAAACTGAACTTTAGTCTACTTACACGATAAAATATTCGAAATATTTTCTCGGTTTCACAAATTGTTTTTCAGGATTATGAACATTTGAAAAAAAAAATACTTTAAAGACTTAAAAAATACTTTAAAAAAGTAATTTTAACAACGATACGATTCAAACGTCGTCTAAGGCTCTTTTTTAACCGACTTCAAAAAAAGGAGGAGGTTTTATGTCCGACTGTAAGTGTATGTTTTCTTTTACTTTTTTTTCTTTGTATGTTCATCGATATCACCGCGTGGACCGATTTTCAAAATTCATTTTTTGTTTGAAAGAGTATACTTCTGAGGTGGTCCCATTGGCACCAAGTCAAGATCTAATAATGGAATCCTAGGGAAATCGAGGGGAACCTTCAAATTTTATAGGCACCTATGACCATTTTGGCATTTTTAGCATCAAGTCAAGCATTTCCGTTCAGAAAATGTTATTTGGTAAACTTGTGACGAAGAAGACCAAGATGACCAACGGAACTAATCAACGGGTCAAATCTTGCAAATTAAATTTGACCCACTTTGCGGTTTTTCGATTGAGCTAAAATCTTGCATCATCATCATCATCATCACCCTATAACAGTCCACTGCTGGACATAGGCCTCCCCAATGAGCGCCATTGCGCCCTGTCCTCGGCTAGACGCATCCAGCTTCCACCAGCAGCCTTTCGCAGATCGTCACTCCACCTGGCCGGAGGGCGTCCTACACTACGTTTGCCAAGACGCGGTCTCCACTCAAGAACTCGTTTACTCCAACGGTTGTCGGTTCTTCGACAGATATGACCAGCCCACTGCCACTTCAACTTGCTAATTCTCTGAGCTATGTCGATGACCTTAGTTCTGTGTCGGATATCCTCGTTGCGGATTCTATCTTTCAGAGAAACTCCGAGCATAGCTCGTTCCATAGCTCGCTGAGCGACCTTGAACTGGTGAATTAGCCGTACTGTGAGTGTCCACGTTTCAGCTCCGTATGTCTCCGTATGTCATGACGGGTAGGACGCACTGGTCGCACGAGAAAACTTGACGCAATTTTCCGAATGCTGCCCAGCCCAGCTGAATCCTCCGCTTGGCTTCCTTCTCAAAATTGTTTCTACCTAGCTGCAAAATCTGCCCGAGGTATGTGTACTCGGAAACAACTTCAAGAAGGTTTCCATTTCCGTAATAAAATCTTGCATACATGTGTAAATTGTATGACAATGCAATATTATTGACATGAAGCTGATCTGATGATGGAGCTAGAAGGTGGCCATAGAAACTGTAATAAAACGATACGACCGCATCGAGTTTGGGGTCGTTTGATTCATATTGACGAGTACTTTGATCCTTGATGGTAACCAACCAGGGTTTGAAGATGGAGCTGGAAAGTGACCATAAGAACTTCGTAATAAAACGACATAACCCCATTAAGTTTGGTCTCGTTTGATTCGTCTTGATGAGTACTTTGGTAACCAGGGGCAAAAAGTACAGTCAGCAAAAAAAAGTTCGAAGTCAAACTGATGACTTCATGCTACGCATTTATTTATACAAATGAAAATATCTTTCTACTAATCTGTATCTGTACTAGTCATCTACCTTACATACATTCTATCTATTGGGTTTCTACCACTCCTGCTGGCTCGTGCTGAGGCACCGACTTCAAACAAATCAGAAGGAAGATATTTTCATGCTTTTTGTTTGTAGTCGGTTTAATTTTTATTTCATTGTTTTGCCTTTTATTTATTGGGTGTTTATTTTTTAATTTATTTTTGAGACAGCCTTCGTACAGTTTATCTTATTAGCCCATATAAGGCTCTTTGATGGATGACTTAGATTGACACAGAGCGTCATAGGTACGTCTGCAAAAAACTTATAAAATAAGGCTACTAAAAGCAATAGTCCCTCTGAAAATAAAGCACCAATATAAACATAACTACTCTAAATTGTTTCAGTATTGTAGGGTAATGGATGTGTATGATAAGATAAAGCTTGCTGTGATACTAGAATACAAAGATATGATGGGGAGGCTGGATAGATATAGGAGACCTTGCAATCTGAGAAGCTTGCCCAATGAGCCCTACTTCAAAATACCAAAAACAAAAAATGTGTATGGCAAGCGGACATGGACTGTCTGTCTTCCTATCACGCTGAACAGCCTCCCCAGGCATGTCATAGATAAAGTATTAGAAAAACCTAAAAGTATTAAAAATTTAATTAAGAAAGCACTAAATATTGGCATAGCATAAGTTAAGGAAAAATGGTAAATAGAATACTAGTAATATAATGTTGTTGTGTATAAATCTAGATAAAGCAGATGAGCATTATATACATATCAGTATGTAATGATATGAATGACATGTAATAAAACAACTATGATTGAGGGGTTTGGGTGGTTGGTTAGATGTAGACAAACTTCAGTTTTCAAATTTGGCACATTCAAGGGTTCAAAACATTTTTATTAATCTATCATTGTAATACAAACTAGGCTAACGTTTTTGAATACAGTAATGTAAATGTTTGGATAGTTTTAATGGAAGAATTACAGTATTTAGGACATCATTTGGCATTGTTTTTGTTTGCATTTGGTTAGTTGCCTAGGCCTTCCAAGTATAAGCACCGACAATGTAATGTCTGTCATATGTTGTATTTACTTATTATGTACTTAGATCTAGGTAAATAAATGTACAGTCTGGTTCGCCGGTATATGTATCGCCGGCCTTTCGTGGATGTCTGTACGTAGACCTTATGTTACCATAATAGGGTCTATGTATAGATATTTGTGGGATGTTGGCGGTGCGGGTATTGGTGAACTTGACAATACGGTCAGCGTCATGAAGATATATTTCATATGGCTACTTAGATCTAAGTACATAAATGTACGGTCTGCGCCATGAACGGGCGAGTGCCTTGGTACCTTGTCGCTTTCAGTTGTTTGACTACATGGTTTTATTTGGCTATTTAAACATGATATTAAGGTGGCGGGGTGCAGGGGTGGTCGCGTGTTTGTGGCGCTGACCGTACTAGTAATAGTAATAGTTTTATTTTTATTTCCTTTTTTATATTGAGTCTGTGAATGAGCGGGGGGCGGGGCTGGCATCGGGTTGGTGGCGGAGTGGAGTGCTGAGGGGTGGCATGCTTCCTGCTAGCTTTGGCGCCTTCCTCTCGACTGGTCCATTTAGATTTAGACTATTTTGAATGGACTAGGCGGGAGTGGAGGTGCTAGGGGTTGGCGGGGGGTGTGACATTCCGAGGCGTTCAGCTTGGTCACTGATCTGGTGTTGGCCTTGCTCCTCGTTCATTTACAAACGTAGGGGTGTCCCGTTCGCATTCTTTAGTTAATAATCTTAAATATTTAAAGATTGTAACTAAGTTTAAGAATATTTTTTTTTTTTGTAATTAATTTGCAATAAACAGATTAAAATTTAATTTAAATTTTTTTTTTATATCTAGCGGTTGCTATCAAGAAAGGTAAGCTAATTGTCAATGTGTAGGTAAAGCTGATTATCAATGGACAAGTCACTCAATAAAAAGCACAAACGTCACCAAACGTTCGTCTGAATATGGGAAGCCGCTTACCTCTAGGATCACCGACTGAACCACCCACCTTCGACCAACATACCTGCGATCCTAGCTTATACGCGCATGCGTACAAATCAAGTGCATCGATACATTGGTCGTACATTAATGGTTCCCCGGGCGCACGTACGTCACTATCCTTTCCTGCTATTAGACTCCTTAATTGCTCTGAGATTGGTCATGTACAATCTTCTATGGTAAAGCGGTCAAACTTAATTGTTTTTATGTGCGTCCATTTTTTGAGCTCTGAATTATTAGTTTTGAAATAGAGGTGCAGGTGGTCTATCATTAGTGAGGTTTGGTTTGTCTATGGCATCTTAATAGGCTGTAATCACTAATTAATGTTTAAAGAACCTACTTTGTGTGCGCTCTTTTAAAGTTTGCGCTTACTCTACCTTAATTATTTTTTAATTAAATACTAAAGTTTCGCAAGTTATTACTAGAAAAAACATGCAAATCTTTAATTTTATAAGTTCTGTGGCTTCAATTTAAATCCAAATATGGTAGCTGCCGATGCAGGTGGGTCCACCGAGTGTAATTCTTACGAATAAAATGCTTGACGAAAGCAGTAATAAGGGCGAAGGCACGAAGTCAAACACCAGTATAAATACCTGTATTTACGTTTTTCACAACCCACTGGGAGGCTACTGTATAATAAAACATGCTGTTTCAAACAATGGACGCATAAAAAGTCAAAATTCGCAGTAATGACCACCACGGAGGCCTGACAGCGGAGGATGATGTAGCGATTTGATCACGTATCCTGAAAGAAAACATTAAACTTTTGAGAACTTACGGTTCTGGTGAGTATTTAAGATTATTTTGAAGTCGAAGTAGAGTTATTACTGCAAAGGCTGACAGTAGCGATACGCGTAAATCCAAGTCTAAAGGGACCTGCGGCCGGCTTTGACGTCACAGTTGTACCGGCAGAAAATTAATATTAAATCTCGTGTAAAATTCTGTTTTATCTCCGAGCAAGTTATGGTTTTTAATACATAAGTATGTTTTCCAAAAACAATTTATATTTAAGTACGTGTGTATATGCACCAAAATGAAAGAATGGCAATATTGAAATCGAATACGAATAATTATTACAAATAATGACAGTAAATTAAGTTCTATACCTTTACAAACGAACATGAAACTGTATCATACACTAGAGATCTTTATTTAAAGGATTGGAATCGATTTTGTTTTCGTTTCTGTCGTGCATGGCCAACAACAAGATGCTTTAATTTACTGTAAGTATGTGCTAAAGTTGAATGACTCAGTTACTTGCAAGATTGCTCCCAACTAGTAGTTTCATTCAAAGGAACTAAGAGCCTTGTCCGATCTTTTAGTAGGTACCTTCAATACCTACTTATACTATTGCACTGACTTGACTGACTGAAATAATCTCACTGCTTGCTAAATGTTAGACCGTGATATGAGTGAGATTGATAAAATCTGTCATTTTGTCAGTTCCATTGCTAGTCTCAATTAACACGGTACTGTCTGACAAGTAGTTAAGTCTATAAACAAAAAATAAGATTTTGCTCGGTTGGTCAGTTTAGGTAAAAACAAAATCTTAATTAGATTACCCTAGGTACCTGGCAGTAGAGATGTAGATCATTTCGAGCTAGACAACTGCTCGTCTACTTCTGCTGCTGACTGTATACATACTTGGTCTTCGCTATTTGAACTGAGTTTATAGCAGCATTTAATATTAGCCTATTTCCTGAAGAAAAGGTGTAATTTAGTACAGTAATTTATGAGAACTTAAAGCATAGCCAAAAACAAAAAAATTTGCCACTATCCACAGACTTAGAATATAATAGCAAACTTGACATAACTACGTGTGTGTGCGTACATATTTCCTACTAGCGTCCGCGTGGAATTAGTAATTTGGGCAGCTTATTTTTTGATCAAATTTGCTTTTTCATCAATTATGGCTCTCCATAGTTCCTCGATATAAACTCCCCCCGCACCCCCTCCCATCCCCCCCACCGAACCCCCCCGCACACCCGCGTTCACATTCACCACCGTACTCCAAGCGAGATGATATATAGCCTATAGCCTTCCTCGATAAAAGGGCTATCTTACACTGAAAGTATCGTATCTTTCTTATTTGTCAACCGATTCAAATGAAACAAACACTAAATGTTAATCCAAAAAAATACCAACATATCAGTGAAAACCGCATCCTTCTAGGTTAAGCCGTTTCTGAGATTAGCGCGCACAAACGCACAGACAAACAGATAAACAGACAAACAGACAATAATTCTAAAAATCATTGTTTTGGGTTTTATTGCGCTAATGAATAGCCCTAGTGACAGTTTTTCTCAAATATCTTCAATGTACAGACACCGACTTGTTACAGATTTATTATATGTATATAGATTTCCTCACGCTACAATGATCAGGAATATTGTCATCCCGTTTTCTCATGTGACGCAACACTGTCCAAGAAACCTTAAAAAAAATGACACATGCTATGTTTTGAACGTCAGTCATTTAACCTTTTCAACGCTCTGTCAAATACAACAGCTCTCACTCATACGCCATGACATCGGAATGTCAAACGCGAAGTTGAACCCAACAGAAATGCATGTAGGTAGATATCGCTCTGCACGCCATGACTGATATATAAGTCGTTGGCGTAGAACCTGCGGTGCTGATATATGTGTCGTTGCCGTCGAAAAGGTTAAATAAGCTGCCGAAGCTGCTAGCGAATTTTTTGTAAAAAGAATTTTTTAATGTTTTTCTCATCAAAATTAGAACTGATTTAGATTTAAAGATGGTGAAATGTAGTGCCAACCTTTGTGAAAGTGTTACATATGGAAATATACCAGGATTAACCTTTCACCGGTAAGTGTTTGTGTGATTTTGCCATTATTTGGACTCGTTATGTCAAGTCTGCTATTATATTTTAAGTCTGTGCCACTATCGAGTTATCCCTCGTATGTTTATTCCTTAAAACCAATTAGGTCCGATCCTGTTTTTGGGTTTTGCTGGAGATATTATACTTATAAAACACACAGGCAGTTCAACCAAGTACTTATTCGTGACATTTTTTACAGTTCCAATTAACGCAGAATAAAATATCGTTTGGTTTTGCATGTGGCTACAACGAGGTCATACAATTAAGTACCTACATGTAAGTATATAAGAAGTATATGCATCGTAAAAAAAGATACAGAAGTAGAGCATAAGCTTATCACCATTTTCAGTCAGACATCAAGCAAGGTGCATCACAGACTTAGTACAACATGTGATAAGACAGTGGGCATTGGTATTAATATAATTATAGACATTCATGGAGGTTATGTTAAATTAAATGCGTGCCCACAAGTTTAGCTTCATGTTTGGATTAACGGCCAATAAAAGCTGCCCGGTACTTGGTTATAAAGTAATGACTACTGTATGTAATCGGATTAGAAAATGACCGTCATTGGGTAAGCCAGTAAGTAGAACCTGGCCGGCTGAGCCTACGCGGGGCAGCGAGGGCCGCTCGCGCGCGCCCAGCCAGCGCGTGTCAGTTGCCGCGATTCCTGCAATAATCTCCTCGAGCGATTGCTCTATCCGGTGACGGAGTAAAGTATCGTTAGTTGATTATTGTGTTTATTTGCGCGTGGCGTGGTTGTGTTTGTGCGGCGGGGCTGTGTGCGTGCGTGCGAGCGGTAGTGGCCCACCCAGCGCGCGGCCACACGCGTCGCCCACCCACGTGGCAGGGGCGCCGCATTCGCGGCCCGCGGCCTCTCCACCACTATCGCAATCGGGCCTCGTGGCGAACTAGCTACTGCCCGCCGCTGCCGCTGCCTGCGCCGTTGCCCTCCGCTCCTTGATATGACACCGTGATTGACATCTCCGACAACCGATCTGATTATGTGATACAAAACCTAAAAAAACACATCTACATATAGAAAATATAAAAGAAACAAATCTGTTCATTTAAAAAAACCGGGAAAGTATTTCGGGAGAAATAGAAGTTGATTTTAATTATTTTCAGTAAGTACTTATGTCTGGCTGTTTATTCACTCTAAGTGTGGAAATTCATGGCATTTTACAAGTAGGTAAATAGGTTAAGTTTTACGTGGCCTATCATCGAAAACAACCGTCGAATAGAAAAAAAACTCTGTTATTAAAAGACAATTTAAAAACGAGTAGACTAAGTAACTTAGTACAAAGTACAAGAGATGTCAAGCAAGCTAACAAAATCACTGGCACCAGCTAGTTTTCAATATGCTTCTAGTAATCATCATATTAGAAGCAACAAGACCAGGCCTTTCAAATACCTATATTTTAATCTTTAAACGGTTAGCAGTTATAAAACCCGACGCGGCTGTAAAATTGTAAAATAAAGTAAACTAACTCTTAATTAAACCAAGCAAATAGCTAACATAAACAACAACGCAAGTGCATTTACTTAGTTGCATAGTGGTATCGGAAACGCGGCGTGACAGGTGATTCATGTGGCTCCAGAAGTTTTGTAATCACAGCCACTAGCCCACGTGTGGCCACGATAAAACGGATAATCGCATATTTGAATGGATTAATGTGTGGGCAAAAGGTCAGGAAGACAACGGTGTCGTAGGCCACGGAACTACCCGGCACATTATTCATGTTTAAATGTTAATGGTGCACGATAAGTATGCGGTCAAACTGAGTGCTTCGAAACAAATAGAAACTGTATTGGGATTCGTTTTATATTTGTTTAAATGATAATAACGACCGCTTTAGCCTAGTTGGTAGTGACCCTGCCTACGAAGCAAGAAGTCCTGGGTTCAAATCCCGGTAAGGGCATTTATTTGTGTGATGAGCACGAATATTTGTTCCTGAGTTATGGATGTTTTCTATGTATTTAAGTATTTATTTATCTATATAAGTATGTTTATCGTCGTCTAGTACCCATAGTACAAGCTTTGCTTAGTTTGGGACTAGGTCGATTTGTGTAAGATTGTCCCCTAATATTTATTTTTTATTTATTTATTTATTTATAATAATTGTTAAGTAGGTAATTGTATTTTTTTTCGGCCTAAGGTCAGGATGGAACCTTTTTATTGCAAATGTCATGTTGGCATTCCCGGCATCTGCCAAAAAAATCATCGGGAAATCGACTGAGAAGAGGTTCCACCCTGGTACGCGATTCAGTTTCCTCTACTTACTGTATGTGCGTGCATGCATGCGTGAGTATGTGATTGAGTGAGTGTGTTTCTTACTCCATCACGCTAAAACGGATTTGAATGTAAATGAAAATAAATTTTGGTATGTACCTACTGTACAGTCAAGGACTTTAATTCATGAGCCACAAAGGAAAAGTCATTACGATTTTCCTTGTTAATTAATGCGATGTCACTATGACGTTTACTGTGAAATGGTTCCATGGTGGCTCATGAATTAAAGTCCTTGACCGTACCTACCTACATAGCTGGACGTTTACAATAACAAATATGCGTAGGTTAATTTTTATCCCCATATCCTCACGAGATCTATATAAATAAAATCCCAAAACCGCTAACCCTAGAGAAATATTTTGCTCGAATGTTCCACAGACAATTTAAATGAAGACGATGTAATATTTAGGAATTCCCACAGAAATTTAAAAAAACCGGGAATTTCCATTAGACTGCCAGATAAAATGAATTACGCGAGCGAAGCAAGCGAGTCAAGTTATGCATAAAAGCGAGCAGCTACCGCAAATTCACACCCAGATAGTATCCGAAGTATCTATTTTGTTTATAATTATGTTAGATATTCTGACTTAAAAGAAAAATAAACTAATGCGAATTAAAGAACTTTCCAATATATCGTAGAGCTAGAATAAGGATTTTGTGGTTTTCACATTAAATAATACTCCAAATGCAGCACAGCTGTCGACTGTGTTAAATGATACTTTGTGGAGTTACGTTCAAAATAAAACGAATACAAAGTGGTAAAGTTTTTTTTACATCCACCACCTTAGTAAATAAGCTAGATTTAGACAGCCTTGCTCCGGTAATAATAGTTTTTACCAACTATTTTTTTTTTTTAACATTTATTAAAAAAACATTTTACTGTCAAAAATATAAGATACGTCAATGAAGATGACTATTTAATTGTAGGCACAAAAATATGTTAACGGCCATTGCGAATTGTTTACGGCATCCAGAACCAGTAATAAAAGTCAAACTTATAATGATAATAAGAGATAAAACTTTGAATTCAAAAATCTTAAAAATCTTATTGCAAACATTTACAGACTTTTTCATAACCTCTTAATATAATTAATTGATTATATTTGCTCTACGAAAAACTTATTTAATAAATTCTCTTATGTCCACAAGTCGCAAGATCAAAGGAAGTTTGTGTAATAAAAATACTATTAAAACTGTAACAGTCATTTTCACATTTAAATACATAAATAGCAAGACATTAATTGATCGCATTAAATGCACGTTTTACGGCCTTATCTTGACTGTCGAATTGCAATTGCGCTTTACGTGACCAGGTATTAGGTTTATTATTTGAGTTACTTACGAGTAAACATGGTAAAATTCTACTGTATATTCTAACCTTTTTATTTCAGGCAGATGCGCTTTGATTCAATAGACAGCACGCAAGGCCTGGTAAGCTATGAGATGGGGTTCGGCTCAAAGTCAATTTTTTTATTCAGTTTACGCTTCAATTGAAGCTCTTATTACCGACGAAGAATGTACCATTGGTTGGGGTGAGTTAGAGTACCTTTAGCAAACGTACCTAGCCAGATTACTAAAAGATAAAGAAGGAGAGGAGGGAGGGTGAGGAGATCCGTTGAAGAACTAGGTTCACCGACATAGCCAAACGGAATGAGAATCGTTGAAATGGCAACCATACCTCAATTCCCACTAGTTCAGTTCACTGAACTAGTGTGATTTTTGCCGTCGGTAGTTCAGTCAACTGAACTAGTGGGAATAGAGGACTGATATAAATTTTCTTTCTCACAAAGACAGACCCGTGATCAAACTACAGTTTGTCTACCTGGTTTTCGACGGAGCTCCGCCCTTGGTATATTGCCTTTTCTCTGGTTATTTTGCCCTTCGACCAAAAATCTTCTCACTCACTCACTGAACTGAACTGGGCAACTGAACTAGTGGGAATAGAGGTATGGTTGCCATTTCAACGATTCCCATTCCGTTTGACTATGTCGGTGACCCTAGTGCTTCTACGGATCTCCTCACCGTCCATCCTCTCCTCCTTTATCTTTTAGTAATCTGGAACTGAAACGTTTGCTAAAGGTACTCTAACCCACCCCAACCAGTGGTATAGCTTGTCTAATTTAAAATGACGCGCCCCACCACCACCAAATGCGGTGGTGGGGCGCGTCATTTTAAATTAGACAAGCTCTACATTCTTACGGACCGGCAAGCGCAGCGTGGGACGTCCACCAAAGAGAAACGATTTCGTAAAGGCCGCAGGTTCAAGCCGTTTCCAACCGGATTGAGTATCAAGAAGGGAGGCCTATATCCAGCAGTGGATGTCCTATGGCTGAAATGATGATGATGACGAAAACATAAAAATTACGATTTATTTTTCCAATAGATGAAAGCAAACCGCAGTTGCGAAACACCTGACGGGAGGCAGCGCGTGCGCGCGTCGCTGCCGAATTTTGCAGCCTGCGCCCGCGCCGCTCTGCCTCGCTTTGATCGAGGGCATGAATGGCAAGCCGACCACTGATCACTGCGGCACTCTCTTACTTGCTAATAATGACGATCAAAAGCCAATGTGATTTTGTGGATTTTTGTTGCATTCTTTATTCCGTTAAAATTGTTGAATTGAAATTAAACATGTTTAAAAATAAAATGTACTTAACTGACTTTCATCTTCTCGGCCCTTATATGTTATAATGAAAGGGCTAGCTAGTTCTCTACTTATTTATTAATTTTACTTTATTTTGATATACAAGGTGAATATCTTGCAGACCCCAAACTAGGCAGAGTTTGTATCTTGGGGCCTTGGAGTGCACTATACTATATATAGTTTAACTACAAAGCTTACTTACTTAGGTTATTACAATCCTATTGTATAATTATGAAAAATGAGAAAGATAAAGATATATGTAGTTAATTGAGTATCTGGGAGTTTGGATGTTTAGTTCTTTGCTAGCCAATCACGCAATAACAATTGAACGGATTTAGATGAAACTTGCCGTACAAATAGACAAAGATTTGGATATAGAGACATAATGAGTTTCCGTGTAATAATATTTACTACTTTATACGTGATTAGAGGGCGCTGTCCAAGAACTTTTTTATGAATTTCTAACTCGAACGAAGCTGCAAGTTTATTATATTATAAGCATTAATATATTTTAGTATAAGGTAAACGTTACCGCCATCGTTTCTAGATACACTAAGGTTAAAAAAAAGATAGGGTCCAAACTTTTAAAATTCTTTTAGCTAGGTATATCTAATTATTATTTGCGACTTATACAATCCAGATGGATAGGTCTCACAAATAATAATAAAAAACTGTGCGGTTTCCACGAAGGGATAAAGCTAATAAACGTATCAGCTTGCTCTATTAGATGCTATACTTCGCGGTTAAAAATACTCGTCAAACAATGCCAAATTAAGATAAATATATTTTATTAATCTCAGAACAATTCCTTAGCTTTCCGAGAACCAGCTCTCATTATCGGGAACCGTCCTGACGGGTCGTAAACCACCTACGAATTCTGAATCACTCGCACGTTACCATAACTCTTTGGAGATTAATTAGAAAAACAGTCCATTCGGTCCTAACCTAAAATGACTTTTAAGTACTATTTGCAATTCGTCGTAAATAAAACTAGTCAATGTTACGATGCAGTTAATTTAAACGGGTCGTGGGAGTAGTGTCCTTTTGGATTGAGATGTTGTAATGGAGCTTAATAGCCCAGTGTGTTTCTGAAGCAAAGGATCGTGAGATACCGGTTGGCACCTCTGTTTTTTTTTAATCTAAGTGGGAAATTATACTTTAATTTTACCATGAGATCTGGTCAGAAGAGGGCTGGGGTTGTAGTTTTAGAGCAGGAGGGTTGTTGCAGCGATTGTATATAAAAATAAAGAGACTTGTTGATCTCATTACAAATTCAGAACAGGGATTTTTGAGTTTTACCCTTTACATATGTATTGTGTGGTCTTACTTCTTGCCAATTAATATGCCAGTGTGGGAAGTATCGTTGTGGAATTTATACAAATATCACAGTTTTTGTATGAAAATATACTTAGGAACTTTCCAAAAAGGCGAATAATTCGATCGCATCGGCTCAGAAGTAAAAGACCTAGCCTTAAGTATTTCATATCGAATTCCATTCCTGGATAACTTCCATTCCTGAGTAGGTGGGGACAGACTGTCGTACGGAAGCTCAGAGAAACGATCAAGGGATCCTTTAAGGGTATAGTATAAATCTTCCTAGGTGCAATGAATTTTTCGCTTCGAGCCCTTATCTTTCAAAACAAACGGTATCGTAATAGTATTAAGGTTGAAATTGAATGTAATGGCTCGAAGCGAAAAATTCACCTGGGAAGATTTATACTAAATAATCCTAAAAATAAATATGAAGCTCGAGTGTCCCTTTTTGTAAGTAGTTTGTATCTCCATGACGCATCATGCACTGTTTGCGTATAGTTTTTAATGCAATAAGGATGGCAAGCGATAAAACGGCATTACATATATCTTGTGTTGCTGCGTCTCACTTTCAAGGATTATCGGTAACGCACAAGACTAAGACATAACATGGTCTTTCCTCGCCTTCGACATCACCTAGTCCGTGTCGAATAGCCCAGGTTTGCCGCGCTTTCATCTCGCCGCAGCTACCGAGAAGCGGAGCGGCGTGCCCAATCACTGTGCCATCAATCTACCGCCCAGCCCTATAGAGACATTAGCACAGAATTTAGACGTACGATTACTGTGGAACGCGTTTCCGGTGATTTTTAAAACCTTTTTGCCCTTTTTGTCCTCTTCTCGGAAGTCCATTTTCGTAACATTATTTTCATCCATGACAATGTTCTTAGTCAGCCGCCGGCGCAACGCTTATTGAAATGTAACTACGCACCCAATTAAGATTGACTTATTTGTTTCTTTTTTTTTGACATAGAGAAAAATAAAAGTAAACTGCAACTTGGTGGAAAAATTAAAAAAATATTGACCATTAGGTATCTACAAAAAAAATCGCTCCATATCCTACCTGTCTAAAAGTATTCTGAGCAATGTTATTTTGGAAGCATTACATACGCTAGAGAGCAACGGGTTTTAAACTCCGCCCACATTATGCAGTCGTATAATACTTGCATGTGACGAGGCGAGCTTTAAAATTAAGTCATTAAGTGGAACGACAACTATTATTTAATTAATGCGTGGTCGGAACAAAACAATGGTTCGATTGTTCCGACGAGCGCTCTGTCAGCCGCGGTTCACGCCGCGCCCGTTGGGCTCGCCGCTCCTGCTCCGTGGACAAAAATATTAATATAGTTTTTTCCTACGAATCAGTTATTACATTTGTCCTTTTAGTAAATTTAATGACAGCAAATTAATTTGCGGGAAACGTAGTTTATTAGTCAATACCGGATGCGTAAATGTCAACGAGTTGATGTCAAGGCTTAAATCGGCAGGTATCATTTTCGTTCCTATAATTTGTCTATAATCGCTCTCTGTTACAGATGATGGACTCATGTCGAGGCGAGCCATTATGGAGGCAGCGGAAATTATTTCCCCCCAACAAACAAATTAATGCCCATCCTCTGCGACAGCTTAATTAAAATTATTTTGTGATGATTTTGATCGGCGCGCGGGACGGTGAGCGCCACGGGCGAGGACACGTCTCTATGCCGCCGGTCGCTGCCTTGCCCGGCTTTTTGTGCCGAGGACCACCCAACACGCTCGCTACATTATTTTTATTGTACAATAAACAAATTTATTGCTCCATATGGTTGTTTATGTTTTTATTTATAAGAGCTTTGTGTTACGACTAAGAGATTTTAGGTAACGTCGCCGGGTAGGTAGAACGGATGCTTTTATGCAGTGGGAACGCAGGTGGCGATGAGCGATTTCATCTCAATCATTTCTCAACGTCTTTACTTATTTACCTGTCGACTGAACTATTAAATTAAATAAAAATTCAGGATGCATTACTTTAGGGGTCCCATTTTCTCCCATAATCTTTTTTATCCGAATTTTGAAAGTCAGAAATTGATGTCCATAATATTCTTGCTCATAAATATCGATGGTCATAATTTTTTTAAAGCATATCGCTTAATAGTTCTAACTGCAATGATCCATAATACTATTGACCATAACTTTAAAAAGTCAAAATATTGATATCAATGACATTTAACGGAATATCGTTGATTATTCAGAAACATTGTCAGGCATATATCTTAAAGTAATAATTGTTTTTAGTCATAATTTTTCATTACCTAAAATACATTAAGCACATGCATCGAAATCTATAACATCCGAAGGAATATCGATAGTTATTCAGAAACATGGTTGGTAAGGCATATCGCTGGCAGCGAGCGAGCGAAGCGAGCGAGCAAGACCTTTCAGGGCAGAAGCGACTCGGACAGGTTAGGTTCAGAAGGCTAATGCGGGAGCGAAGCGTAGCGTAGCTCCCGCCTTAGCCTTCGATGTTAGGCATTTTTTATGACAGCACAGAAAAGGATTATTATTACCTTTAATATTATGAAATGTCATACAACCATGACATTGAATGTTATTACAATAGTACATTACTGCAGAGGCCGTGAAGTAAGGGATTGATGGACGAGATTTGGGGTATACGGCCGAGTCGTAGACGAGGCCGGATAAAACGAGTCCAGCAATCCCTCTTCCGGCCGAGGATTGTATAGAGCTTTTCTCAAACATGCATCATTATCATCATCATCATCATCATCATCATCATCATCGTCATCATCATCCATCCATCCAACCATCCATCCATCCATCCGTCCATCCATCCATCCATCCATTCATCCATACATCCACCCATACATCCACCCATACATCCATCCATCCATCCATACATCCATCCATCCATACATCCATCCATACATCCATACATCCATTCATCCATCCATCCATACATCCATCCATCCATCCGTACATCCATACATCCATACATCCATCCATACATCCATATATCCATACATCCATCCATACATCCTTACATCCATCCATCCATCACCAGAAGTTTAGGCGGTTTTATAGAAATAAAAGAAGATAGATTTTTTTTAATGTCGTAAGTTGGCTGCATGTAATTTTTCCTTTGTCAGTTTAGTGTTAGTAAGCAAATTTAAAAAGTTACAGCAGCGGACAATAATGGTTTTTCATACTTACTTTTATGGCCTAGGGGTAGGGAGCCATAAACAACAAACTTCATGGCTTCATTTCGTGACATTAACGCATACATTTCAAAGCATGTTTGAGAAAAGTAATATTATGCCTAAAAATAATTATGACCTGCGAAAAAAGATCTTGCAATAATTATTATGAGCGACTTTATTACCTTTAACATTATGAAGTGTGATGCTTCCATGATACTGAATGATATGATTTTACTTATTAGTCCTTACAATAATTATGACTTAAGAAAATCGTAACTCCAATTTATGTTGTTTAATGAAACGTTATGGGCTTGAAAATTCGGAACTAAAATTTAATGGGAGTCTTTAGGTATAGACCAAAAATTTCGTTCTGTTAGGGTTCCATGGAACAAGGAACAAGTGAAACCTACAGTAGGTACCTATCGAATTTTGAATCTTTTATATGTGTTTAAGTAGCTAATTCTACTTAGACATTAAAAATTAAAGATCCGCCAGGCGCATAATTTCCAGGACACTCGCCGACTGTCGGCTTGAAAAATGCAGAAAAAATCATAATTAGTAGCTTGTCTATTTAACGAGTTTAAAAGAAAAACTATCACCATAGATAATGTCTTATATTATCTATGACTATCACAGTTTAATAGTAGGCTTATTTTATTTTAATGATATTTATTTATTTATTAGGACCTCCAACAACTAGTACAGCTGTGCATATACTTACAAGATACGTGTACAATCTAAAACTAAGTGCCTCATCACTTACAGAAGGCCGCCGCATACACTAGATAATTATTATCTAACAGTTGATAGCAACAAGGTTTTGCATTACTGTCATTAGCTTTAAATATCTTATCAAGTCAATGACTAATAGTTGACCAAAGCTTAATATTAAATTATTTGCCACATAATAGCCGTAACTAACCCAACACTGCGCGTAGCCCACAAGCACTCGGCGGGTTTTCGATCTATACATCAATTTTTCTAAACACTGTCACTATACCTACATCACCATCCCAATCTACATACGACCCACTGCAAGGTACAGGCCTCCGCTCAGAATGGGAGAGCTTGGGCTATTGTTCCCATCCGGGCCCAGTGCGGATTGGGAACTTCACACACACCATTGAATTTCTTTTCAGTTGTTCAGGTTTGCTCACGATGTTTTCCTTGACCGTAAAGCTCAAGGTAAGTTTCAAATTTACTTACGAATATCTATAATAAAGCAATGTATATTCTAAGAATATTTTCTAAATCACACGCTATACCAGTACTTGTAGCATCCGGTTTCCAGCGTGACAGGTCCAGAGACAAGCATTGATTAAAATAATTAGCTATCAACGCACGTTGCAGGCGCATCATCAGACATTAACTATTAATTAAGTACATAACAAAAACAGTTTCTGTATCATTAATGGTATAATATCGGCTTGCATTATGGATATGGTAGGGTCGCAATGCAGTTCAAGCATCATATTGGCTCATCCGAGGCGGCGTCTTTCATTACGATTTTATTGGTTTTTAACTGGAATAATTAAATAAAAAGCATATCCTTAAGACAAAAACAGGACTTATTTAATCAGGCTATCGTTATGTGGGTTCCGTAATAATTTTTAAAACCAACAAAATAAGTTCGTACCTACTTCACAGTATTTATTTCTATATTAAATTAAGTTATTTTTACGGATCAGCAGACTTTTTCCTTGACCTGTGTAGCTCACTGCACGCACAAGTAAATAAAAAAACCTTAAAGGATTTGTCGCACTGAATGCGTTCTGCGGTCGCGGTCAGGTCAAATTGAACGCAGCCCGCATTTTGTATGAACAACATTGTCGGTCTCTATACTATTGCGCGTGCGATCTGACCGCGCGGACCGCATATCTATACAAAATATATAGAAACCGACAATGTTGTTCATACAAATTCTTATTTCTTGCAAAATTTCATAATTCCATGTCAACTAGAAGCACCATACCATAGATTCCCACAGTTTTTGTATGAAAAAACATTTTCAATAGGTTGTCTCTTTCGATCACGTGAACTTATAGACTAATTTTTTTACAGTTGCATGGCCATAGCCTTAAGTGTTCCATATTAATTTCAACGTGATACCTCTACGCGTTCCTGAGAAACAGGCCTTGACATACAGACAGACGGATGACGTAGCGATCCTATAAGTGTTCCTTTTTTTCTGAGGTATGGATGTTTATGTCTAATGTTGTATAATACTTATACCTAAATACTCATAATTACATACTTATATTGTACTACTCGTACTTCGGTAACGACCGGATAGCCCAGTGGTTAGAGAACCTGACTACAAAGCTTAACGTCCCGGGTTCGCCCCCGTTAAGTATACGAGTACATAATATGTGTGTGTGTTCTCGTGTTTAATATGTATTTAAGTATCTTCATCCGTTGTCTCGTACCCATAACACAAGCTTTGCTTACTTCGGGACTAGGTCAAGTGTCCCGTGATATTTTTTTTATTTTTTATTTATTCGATCGTTTAGTTACATAGGTACTTAAGGTAATCCCCAGTGCGTTACAAATTCTCTAAGCAGTGATCTTGATAGTGACCTTTTCGCGCCACGTCTCAGCGTGGCGACCCTACCGCGTGGGGTAAAGTGGCAGATGTAGTGAATTATAAGGACATTAAGATGCGTGTTCATGGCGCGAGACAGCCACATAGAGACGTCAGACCACCCACGGAGGTGATGTAGCTACTAGTATGCAGCTAGCATTATACGATCACAACTCCAACCCATTGATACCACAGTTAAAGACCAGTCACTTGGCGTTTGTTGTTGCCCCTATTCAGTTCGTATAGACGCGCTGAAAACAAATTGATGGCAGCGATTCGCATAGTTTATGAAGCATAAACGTCATACATGAAGCAGAGGCTCTCATTAGGATAATGCGTAAATGAGCCCACGATCTCGTTGAAGCGTAGGCACTAAACCATTTTGTTTGCAATCGTTGCATTGTATTGGGTACTCGTCTCGAACGTGTATCGATTACTTACTAGGTATTTAGTACGCTTGTTTTTATTTCATGACAGAGTTTTCAAAGAAAGCAATGTCAGTTTACTAGTGAAACATAAACAAATTACTTTCATGTTAAGAGCATTTATGTTAATTGCATGCAGTAACAAAAGTGTAAAAAACAAGCTTCTTTAAACAATGTTCTAAATGGATAGTTACAGTGGATGGTAAATATTGTAATAACAGCAATTACATCGATCACGAGGGCTATTGCATTTCCTTCTCCGAAGTCAGACTAATTTCAGCTCGTAGCGCAGGCGCAGTGACGGGTGGATTGGCAGCTGGACTAGTTGTTGTTGCTACACTTACATTATTACGTTGGTCAGATAGACAATTTGTTTAATTCTGTTTATCGTAAGTCTAAGTCAGCAATTTGTCCAATTAGGCGGGCGCTCGCGGCGTGGCCACCCACGACGCCAGCTATTAGAGATAAATTGTAAATAATTTGGTAACGTTTATTTTGGCTCGCAGCCTGAACTGATTGCAGCTCACGTGTATGCAGCTACGCTATGAATAATATTTACCTTTTCTCTCACTTTGTCAATGAACGAATAAGCGAGTAGTTACTTAGAAGTTAGTTACTGAGATAATGTCAAATCCTAAATGAGAAATTCTATATGTGCCACACTTTTGCGAATGCAGGAAAATGGGGTTAAGTTTAAATTATTGAAGTTTTAATTTACTTTTTTCTCTTTTGTTCACAAAAAAAAACCATCTTGGTTCAAGCAAGATAAGTTCAATTAAATGCAATATAGTTCTTTACGTAAAAATACTTTTACCTAAATATCTAAAAAAAAAAAATTTTATTACAATTATTCATAGAATACAAATATTAAGAAACAATAACAATAATTAAAACTTATATAAACTAAATATCTAACTTAAAAACTACTAGACTAACCCTCTGTTTCACCATCCATTGATCAAATTTATTTGACAGATAAATATATGCGATTCCGTCTCTGTTTGTTTTGTTCGGATAGACGGAGACGGCGTCACATTTATCCGTCAGTTAAAATTAATCAATCGGTGGTGAAACAGCCTCTTAGTCTAAAAAAGGTCCCCGTGGCATCGTACCCAAAAGACTGACAGCATTCCATCGTTGAATAGCGAAAAAGATACATTTGATATTACTTATTTATATTTTCAACACACATAAGATATAACGCCGTTTTCAAATAATTTACGATTGTTATTAATAAGTATCAAACAGCTCTCACTAGTGGTGACTATCCTCGTTATCAAGATGTCGCGAAGGTGCGAAACATGGCGAAACCAAAGACCGAGCAATTAAAATGCTTGAGCGAATTGATTTACGCGACGCGCGCCGGCGCCGGCGCCCGCGCAGCAAAACATACATTTTATTGTTTTTGCCATTCATACAGCTTGTAAACACATTTTATGAGTCTTCGGACGGATTCGTCTAAGTGCTTGATTACTACACTCTCTCCCGTAGGGGTGGATTGCCCTGTTGCACAAAAATAATGATAATGAAAAATCTAAGAATTCACATCTTAGTTAGAAAAATGTATTTAAACAATGAAAGACGATAAATTTTAGAATTTAATAAATCAACCCACATGGAGATTCAGCTGCTATACTCTTATCACGCACATTAAAGAATAAAGAAACGATGTAGGCATGTGTTTACAAAAAAAACTAGCGCTTTAAGGAATGAATAACTCTACATAATAGAAGTGTATGTATCTAATCTTATCTTATATTTACCTACTGAGTGTTTGGTTTTTAATATTTTTATTTTTTATTTTTCCGCTATTCGTACAAATATGTACTATCTTTCACAATGCCATGCTGTATTAACTTTCAAGTTGCAGCTGAAACATTGACTAAATTATTATTTGGATCCATTGATATGATTTTGCTGAATACTTATTTATAAATATAAATTAAATGAAAAAATTAGTTAATTAAATGTAAATTTAGTTCTGCTACAAAATAAATAAAATATAAGATCAGGACACCTATCAAATACAAAATTTAGTGCCGCACATTCTGGTAATTTCTGTTACGTCTGGATCTCCACGATACAGGCTGTGCCTAGTGTGGGGATCACTGTTACTCTTGTATCGTTTAATTTAAATTTTATGGCCAGTAAATACATTTGAATTTAAATTTTGAATTTGATTTTTGAAATATGTAACAACAAAATTAACAGTTTTCTTACAGACTCTACGTGCCTCTACCTTCTAGTGGTAAGTCATTCCGTTCCACAATTTCATACTACATAGTTGCACATGGTTTATATATTTACAGAGACATTCAATCATACAAAGAACTGTATACTCTGTTAATTCGCTGTAGGTCCCGCGATGTACACGCAGATCCAGCCTCTTTCCGTATGCGTCTCGCGGCGCGCGCGCTTTACGAGCGCAATAAAACCGCGCGGCGACAACGCGTCAGCTGCGCCGGCGCAGCACCTCATGTCAATGAGTTACTCCGGTTGCCAACACTGATGTTGCTGGAAGCGCTTTGCATTTTGTCACGATCAAGATTTGCGTAAAAATATTTAAAAAGTTACCATTTTAACAGAATAAAACATGAGTCTCATTTTATTGCAATCGGGTGTCTTATTTCGTTTTGAAATATACATAATGGATTCCATAAGTAGTTGTGCGGTAATGTTGTAATTTTTAATTGACAAATATCTAAATATTCTTGCTTCGAATAAATTCAACGCTATTAAAATATAAAAAAAAAACCGAAAAAAAAATTTTAAGCGTGTTATTACATTTTCATCTCTCCTGTTTGGAAAGTTAAATTTTCATGGGTAGATAGCCGGGTGGAAAATTGCGTTTTCATCTCTAGGGTGGAAAGTATTTTTTTTTTTAATTTTTACGATCAGCCTTGGAGTCGAAGATAATTCAGTTACGTCAGTGACACTTTTTTCACGTTTCGGCATGGCCACCTAGATGCACGTCGTGACCATGGAGCTTATATACAACACTGGAGGTTGTACGAACTTTTTAAATTTGCTTACTAACATTAAACTGACAAAGGAAAAATTACATACAGCCAACTCTAAGCATTCTTACGACATAAAAAAAATCTATCTTTTGATGGATGGATGGATGGACGGACGGACGGACGGACGGATGGATGGATGGATGGATTGATTGTAGTATTTTGCTTACCTCACAGTCGAAATGAAAAGTAGATTGTCTAACTCGGGTGAAATTACCCATTTCCCCTCGAACTATTGGCGCTCTCACTTCGTTCGAGCGCCAGAAATATCTCGGGTTAAATGGGTCACTTTCCACCCTTGGTTATCAATCTACTATTGTATTGTTTAGGCTGTTCCAAACAAAGGTTGATTTAAGTCTTTGGTAGAGTCACTGGCTAAATTCTGGCCGGCACACATACATGTCACCATAAATTCGTCAACGTCTCCATGATCGAATTTTAGATGTGAAGCGGCGATAACAGACGTCGTTTATTTTAACTAACCACTGTCTAGTACCTATACTAACCTCATTACATTAATTAATGTTTTTGTATATTCGTGTACTTAAATCGAAGAATTAAGTATAATTTCACAAACGAAATCACACAGGTGCTCTTTCTAGTGTTAAATGCTAATAGGGATGTTGACACCACCAATCAACTGACGTACATTTTATGAGCTGTCAAAACACAATTCTCCCATAGAGTTTGAATGGCAAGAGCAACTTATGACGTCACTTGTACGCCAACTCAATCAACTAACTATTTATTTGTTTTAAAGCAAGAAAAAATCTAATTTTACATTTAATCAAAAATTTATATGGTTTTCAGGGCTAAAATAAAGCGTTTTTTGAGAGGAGGCCAGACTTGCCAGTGACTCTACCAAAGACTTAAATCAACTTTTGTCAATTATATTATATATAAACGCTTTACTGCTTCCTGATTGGTTGAACATATGTACATATTTAGTAACTGGTCAGATGCCAGGCCTTATGATTCATTTAAACTATTCAATACAAACTTACATTAGTTAATCTTATCACAGACAATGTACCATGACCATATTTATTTTATTTTTGTATTTTTTGTTAGCGTTTGTCGTCAAATAAGTTACTTATTTAAATTGATTGAAAGATAGTATTTTATCCAATACCTTTCCAGAAATTGTTAAAATCGCAAAAATAATATACAGAAATTACTAACTTTTAGAAATTAACATACCTGGCTACTTAAACAAACTATTAGCACCTATAGCATAAGGTATGAGAATTTCGTGATATATTCAAAGGGTATATTCATAATTATTATATTGATAGGTATATTATCGTTTAGTTTCAGTGTCTTTACTCGTAGATGAAGTATTACAATAAATACGTTTTTTTTTAGCAAATTCATTTATTACGGAATAATTTACAAATTGTACAAACACAAAATACAATAAAATAAAAATATAAAGTCAGTCAAATAAACCGCCCCTGACCGCACCAGGCGCATTGTCCCGCTGAACCGCGATCGGACAACCTTTGCATCAGAAGCGACCCAGAGCGTCCAAGACCTCTCTCACGAAGACGGCGCCCCACCTCATTACATAATTAGGTCCTAAGTTTCGTACCTTATTTAAGCCACGTGGCAAAGCCTCGTGGTCTAATCACGGTTCACGACTCTAAGAAGCCATACTTATTAGTAGCGACTGTATAAAATGCCATTTTATATTGAAACAGACAAAACATACATTTTTACCATTTTATTTATTTACATTGGTATTTTTTTTTGAAAGGGGTGTATGTAAAGTTGGACTAACTTTGAGAGGCAATATAAAGGCTCAGTATTAAATATTTTGAGTAAATGTGGATTCGATGCATGCAGTAAAATACAATGTTACTTTGATGCCCTATAAAATGTGATGGCAAGTTAAACGTTAATGTCACCATCACTTGTTTAGTTTGTTTAGATCTGATTATAAAACAAGGAACGGAGATACTTAATATCACACATGAAAAACAAATGGAAATGGACAAGGCATTTTGGTCATACAGTAGGCCAGGGAACTAGTTGAAAAGTTGAGTCTGCATAAGATGTAAACAGGCAACTATTTAATTATTTATTATTATATTTTTGTAGTGGTAGAGCCATGTTGTAGCTAGCCGCTGCATCACGAATGGGCCGGCTCGTCCGGGGTAGTACCACCCTCTCACAGAACACCGCCGTGAAGCAGCAGTACTACCTGCTGCGTTTCGTACGGTCAGTGAGAGCGCCGGGGGCCCAATACCTCTCCCCCTCCCCTATTCCCTCTCCTTTTTCCTTAGGGCTGACAACACACTGGCATCGCGTAAAGCGCTGCGGGTGTCTATGGACAGTGGTGATCATTTCGTTGGTTCGTTTGTCTGGCCTCTCTAACATAAAAAAAAAAAAAATTATCTGCCGCCTGGTCTTTAATTTTTTTCTCCAGAACCGACTTTGGGAACGCTAGGGCTCTAAGGCACCAATGAACATGAAGCCTCATTGGAACTTAAAAAGTAAAAGTCATGGACAACATAAACTCGTTATTATCATGTAAGCGAATGTATCGAACTTTCGGGGTTCCCGCGAGGTCGGGGAGTCTGAATAGGGTCCCGTGTGTCTGCACATCCAATATAAAAGTAAGTCTGTAACAAGTACAGGTTTGACATCATACAAATTTTCTTTTTTTCTTCGTCTTACATATTTGTAGTCTAAGTATCCAAAATTTATCTTTCGTTTTTTTTCTAGTTTTTTTTTAACGCCTATTACAAGAATTTACTGAGGAGAGTTTAGTGACTTAAAAATACACCCTGGGCTGAAATCACTGGTAAATCTTTCATCCCTCCTCATGAAAATCAAAGCCCTGTACCATTCCTACTTCAAACAAACTGCGCTATAATAACCTACAACCTTAATTAGGGACGTCTATTCAAGGGATTTTATTCATGAAACCTTCTTAGGAGCTATGTAATTGAAAGGCTAACTTTATAGCCTTCCCAAGCGTCCTGCGTGTACCTCACGCGAGCTTCTCGGAAAGGAGATGACGTACTATAGGAGGCACCCTGGCGCCCTGCTGCGTTTTGGCCAAAGTGTCAAAATGTTCAAACTGAACCGGCCCATTGAAACCAGTCTCAATATTACCTGTCTAACAAAATTGATTCTTACTCAGCCTTTTTTATTGCTGTTTTCTTCAATGCGTAGAGTACAATATCACGATTGATCTATCTACGCATTCAATTCTCTGAGCGAAATAGTTTCAATAGCAACATTTAAGTCCCCATCAGCAGAGTTCTTGGAAGGGTGCGCGTGAAATCGAGATGTCGTCAGGTGTGGCTCGAGATCTTAATCTGATTATTCGAACTCAATTTAGGGCACCCTTAGTAGAGTTTATTGATGCCATCTGTATAACTTTGACTCTATGTTTACTTCAGTTCGACCGTCGGTTATACAGGATACAGGATATATGAAGATGTTTTGCATTTAGAAAAGTTAAAAAATCTAAATGCATTACGCTACCCGTAAAAAGGCTGCTTAAGTCAATAGTGAAGTAGGTATGGACATTGTTCCAAGCCATATACTGTGTCAATATTTAAATTCGTTCACGATAAAATCAACCTTTATCTGGAATACGTTTTAATTGTTTCGGAGAATGTATTCAGTGCGCGTGTTGCCAAAACAGTTGTGAATTCAGGCGGTGTAGCGCGGTACTTTGCCTTTGCGATGAGTGTTTCGTCAAACTGACTTGTGGGTTCATAACGTACGCAATACACGTAAAGGAAAAAGTCCAATTGATATTTCATTTGATCATGTTTCCTAGCAATCCCGACGAACATTTACGTACGTACCTAGACTCGTGATTGTAATTAGAATAATATCCTTTGATGTTTTTTTTACTCGCTTGAAATCAGGTGTGTTTAGCATTGACCTAGATTTATAAAGCACTACGAAATTACTAAGGAGAAGGGACTCCAATGATAGTGAACAGATGTCACGAGCATTCATTAGGTACTTCACATTGTCTTTATTGTAAAACGTTAAACCTTGAAAACATTTTTTTATTTAGGTCTAGTTTTAGACGAACTTTTTGAAGAATAAAGCGTGTTTAAAGTCACTGGCCGCAAATAAAATGTCAACGATTAAGCAAAAAAAAAGTAAATTTCTTATTCACTTCGTCAGCTTATTATTTTATCGCTCGTAGTAAAACGGTGTGTAATCGTTTTAGTTAATAAAAAAAAACCGGCCAAGTGCGAGTCGGACTCGCGCACCGAGGGTTCTGTATAAATTTATATGTATCTATGAACATCCAGTTTTAGCAGACCCCTGCTCCTAAGCAAAATGTGCGCAGTGTGGGATCATTGTAGATTGGTCACTGATATAGACAGACAAGACAAAAAAAATATGTTTTTCGCAATTTTTCCTTTATCTGTGCTATAAAACCTTGCTTCGTACCAAATTTCAAGGTTCTGAGTTCACGGGAAGTACCCTGTAGGTTTTGATTCCCTTGCGAGTGTCGAAAATTTGCGTTGTTTACTGATATAGACAGACAGACAAAAAAAATTATGCTTTTCGCAATTTTACCTTTATTTGTGCTATAAGACCTTGCTTCGTACCAAATTTCAAGATTCTGAGTTCACGGGAAGTACCCTTTAGGTTTTGATTCCCTTGCGAGTTTCGAAAATATGCGGAAATTTGCGTCATAAACGGCTGTATCTTTTGATTGCGTTGGCTTAGAAGTTTGATTTTTTCACAGCTCCAAGGGACAGTAAATTTGAGTATTTGATATAAATTTCAGCTTGATACCTCCACGCGTTCCTGAGAAAAAGGGTCTTGACAGACAGACGGACGGACAACAAAGTGATCCTACCTATAAGGGTTCCGTTTTTTCCTTTTGAGGTACGGAACCTTAAAAACCGGCCAAAAGCATGTTAGATCATGCTCATAGCAGGGTTCTAAAGCCGTTATTACAAAGAAATGCACTGAAGACGAAAATAAATAAATTGTTACACTTTTTTGGAGCATCAGTAAAAATGCGTATCTTCGCGGCACTTAAGTAAATATGTAATTAATAGTTATTATTTATGTATTAAAACAGGGTTCGTTTCATAATAAGATCACACGAGTGTATAATCCTATTAATTATGCACAGCCGCATACATAATTTTATCTACTTCTACTTCCATATCATAAGTCTCCGATATTTTTACACCAGATATTTCACATCACAATATACAGTAAATTAATTTTCTGTTCTCTGACGGTTTGAAATCGAAACAAACGACTGACAATTACTTATTATATTTTTTTAAATTCATAAGCAATGACTTGAATCGATTCCGATTCTTAAATCGATTGTAATATTCGAGATTCAAAAATGTACTTATACTATAGAAAAAGAATTTCACATTGAATGAAATTAATTACAAATCGACTAATTCAAATAATGGTAATTTTGATTGTTTAAGAAGTTGTTCATAATTGGGGATGTCTATTTTTTTGCAATGTATAGAAAATCGAAAACCATTTCGAAATAAATGCTTTTTAAATCGTTTTCTGTAGTTATTTCATTTTAATATTATGTAATTAATTTATTATATAACAAATAAGGAATGACCTTCATTTGACATTGGTGTAAATTGCGTGACCGGTCCAAGTCGTACTTTATTCTGTGTGGTTAGAATTCTTCACAATTTACGCGTGGATTATACTACGGAGTTTGATTTGGACCCGCTGTCTGACATCTAGCACTTTGTCAGTGCCAGTAAAGTGACACAGTGTATAGTGTACCACTACGCAAAAAATAATTAAAGGGGTTGCCTTATCGCACGCATTTAGATAGATTTAGAAATTTGGCATTGTGGGAGCCCTCAATTATAATCTGACGTCATCAACTAAAATAGTTTCAATAATTAATTTTGAAAAAAGTAGAGAACTAAATGACAAAATATTGAAATTAGTTTCTTATAATTGACTTTTCTATACAAAAAAAATATAAAAACCACTGGTAATTTTTTTTAGACATTCCCAATTTGAATGTACTTAACCCTTTGAACGCCAAGAACGCCTAAAGAGGTCATGTACATGTACTGCCGTGCCTACCACACCACCGACGGTTATAGTTTATAGTGGTCATGATGTTTACATATTGTCAAAGAAACTTTGACACGCTAACATTACGATTGAAATTTGCTTTACTTTTCGTCTAAACTCGGCGTGTTGGTGACACATTTGTACTCGAAATAGGGCGTTCAAAGGGTTAATTAAAGTATTGATTTGCTAATCGCTTCTGAACATAACATACTAAGTATAACAGGGAAGTTATAACATGGATGTAGATAAGAATACTTAAAGTTCGGCAGTCTTCGAGTATGTAACACAATTTTAAGTCTCGATCTATTTGGCAACAGTCTCGTTGCGATTGCCGGGCTGTGTCTGGAGCTCCCCCGTGGACGTTAGGCTATTTCCCTAGATCTATTAGTTTTGGTGGCGGCTGGTAAGGACGATGGACGGCGGCACACACGAGCATGCCCGCTATATAAATTCATTAGTTAAATCGCTGCCGGCGGCGTTTTATGTCGGTGACTTCAAAGGGCCGCCGCGCCCTGCCGCCGGGGGCGCTCGCCCGACTTTTTACTCAGAAAACTCTGTAAACAAAATGATATGGTGCGTCCGAATGTTTGATCCGCCTTTATTATCTGTATACAGAGGGCCGTTTGGCCAGCATACGCCCTCTCTTTGTGATAACTGTGTACTTTCCTTTTGTTAAGCCGATTTACATTATCACTTGAACCTTGATAACCCTTTGAGTAATAATACCCGGTCCACACCTGCCCTTGATGTCGTTAATAAGGAAAAATAAAATCATATTATTGTTGGATTATTTTTATATTTTAATGGCCCTAAGGGAATGCTAGTCACTTTAATATTGAATATCATATAATAATATGATGAACATGATACGTAATTTTTTCTGAACGGAACGGTGTTGTATCATGTTTTTGAACGCAATTTTCACTTGACATTCGGAAATTTTCACATTTTAACGGCGTACAGCTACTTATTGGGTTTTATTAACGTTTCGTCGAAAGCTTTTGGTTTGTTTGTATCTCTCAGTGCGTAGGACAATAAGTTTGAGTCAGTGGTATCAAGGTAAAATAAAATTGTGTTTTCTAATCTAACAATTAAATCATTTAGCTAAGTGTCATGCAACAAACATGCATGTTCAATTAGATCACAAAAGCTTTCATGATTTTGCTCAGGGATGTGCCAAATGAAATGTTTTAAATGTAATATATTTAAGTAGGTACTCGTGCTTTATTTGTAAGTACTTTGTACAGAGACTATTATTATAAAAAATCATCGATTTACAATACACAATACATGCCAACATTGCTATGATACATTATGATTAAATGTAAGTATATTAAACTTTTAAATTTACCAAGGTCCTAATCCTAATCTAGATCGTCTGGAAAATTAAGCTGATCAAGACACCTATTTATTACCGAGTACCTACCATCTGATTTTAAATCACAAACGCAAATAAAATAATTAATAAGGTTATCCACTTGTATGTGATTCATTGCTACACTTAATTGCAGCATTTTCAGTAATTTCAGTCAAATGATCTGTTTATTTTTCATCCACCCTCTATTCCTCTCTTAGTCTCCCACCCCTTCACTGTGCGAGCGAGACGGCCTTATTACGTGTGTGGTCCCCAAGCGAGCGTTCGGCCGCTTCCGCCGCCGTTCGATCGTTTTCGTATCCCAGAACGGCAACATAACCGACCGAATCATGATGGCGGCTCAACAAATACTCAGTGTTAGTCGAGTCGCGCTAGTGTTTACACGTGAATGTGGCGTGCGTTACTTTTGTAACGAAACTCGGTGCCGTTCCATGTTTCGAACCGTACAGTGCTAAAGAGAAGTGCAGAATTACGGTGTACAAGTGTGTGGTTATGTGGCGGCGAGTGATATGACAGCGTGCGCCGCCAGACGGACTCCGGCCGTCTTCATGAGGATACTGGTGACAAGCCTGGCCCCGAGATCATGGTGGCTCCCGATTCCGAGGCTCCTTCGAATCCTCGGATAGTGCCAGCTACGCGCGAGAGTACCTCCGCTGCCGAGGCGCGCCACAGCGCCGACCTGTATATCCGCACCAGCTGGGTGGACGCAGCACTAGCTCTCTCAGAACTCGAAAAGGTACACTGTCCACAACACCAATATCAACAATACGCCGCGTCAAGTTTCTAGTGTCATGCTCTTATTGCACGTGTGATTGTTTTTCTGCGAATGTCAATAGCGGCAAGGAACGCGGCAGCGAAGTGTGGCGCCGTCTAGTGGTTATTTCGCTTACCATTTAAAAGCCGCGCTTTATTTAAACATACTATTAGCCGTATAAAAATACTATCTTACAGGTTCTTTCACATTCAATAATGCTCAAACTACAATACCTACTAATTAATCGCTTTACTAATTACTCGCTAAGTATTTAACTGTTATTGTTTCCCCCAATATGATAAGTTATCAAATACCTAATTGAAGAATACACCTTAACCTTAGTGGTCCATCATTTGTTAATGTAACAATAACCATTAATAGACATTACTTCAACAACCTTTGCATCAACATTTTTTATATGTTACGTATGTATAATAATATAAACATTATAAATCCTAAATTTTTGGTCCTTTCGAACCGGATAAACAATCTCAAATTTCATGTTTAAAATTGTATTAGAAAAGGTACGTACGTGCTTATAATGTGCACCAATTGTCCCGACACGGGTTACCTACGGGATCGCGGCGGTTCGGGGAAGGTAGCGCTTCCTAGAAGACTGTAAACGCCGCCCTGCGGTGGTCCGGAGTTCGCCCCCAGCATTGGAGCAAGCCTTTTGCTGTTCAGTGCCTTTTGCAAAGCTCTCTCAATTCAAACTGTCACCCGTTACATGAAGATATTTTGACGCATGATCATATTAATACTAGCTGACCCGGCAAACGTTGTTTTTGGCATATTAGAATGGAATAAAAAATAGCCTACGACGTATTCTCGGACTTAACAAATATGGACAAAAAAGTTTAATAAAAATCAGTCGAGCCGTTTCGGAGGAGTTCGATAACAAACACCGTGACACGATATTTTTATATATTAGAGATTTGAAAACAAAAAAAGTAGGTACGTATAGTAATCATGTCATTTTTTTATTGCAATCTTGTTTATGCAAAAATCGTATGTAATTAAATACAGCAATAAAAGTTCACTTCCCACTAACAGTATTAAATTAAACTTTTTTTTTCGCATTTAAAACGAGAGTAGAATTGGCGCACCAATGCCAATATTTGTAAACATAATCATTTTACAGCCTTAAAATATCGTTCTTATAATATT
The DNA here is from genome assembly GCA_947563465.1 of Archips xylosteana. Taxonomy (NCBI): domain Eukaryota; kingdom Metazoa; phylum Arthropoda; class Insecta; order Lepidoptera; family Tortricidae; genus Archips; species Archips xylosteana. The sequence continues at coordinate 8,115,807 of OX387344.1, forward strand.
CTAATTATTATTTTTTCCTTAAATTCATTGGCCCATTTTAAACAGATCAATTCAAAATCTCAGTTTTTATTATTTAGTCATAATTAACTTATTATGAAAATGAACCTCTAAACTTTAAAATATAACCCTAAAAACAAATAACCAAAAAAAAGTTCAATTTAAGACCCACGTGAACCGAAACAGCTGTAATTCGTGGTGAGCTATGATGTAGGTGGAAGTTGTTCGATCGTATGCAAGATGAAGCAATTAAGGCGCGCGGGGCAGGGGGCGGGGCGGCGCCGCACGCGCAGCGCTACGGGCGCGGGCGGCGCCGATAGAGACATCAACGCGGCGCATGCCATACTTACTCTACTAGAAGAGAAACCCGGCCTAATGATCGCTGCTATTACGAAGAAATCGTTACCGTTAGAGTAATTTCTTAATAGATCAATAAAAACTTGAAAATGCACATAATAATATAGAACAACTTGGATACAGTCATTACTTAAAAACAATCCTTCCTTGAACTGAAACGTTTTGTTGCTTCTCCGCTACCTTTTTGACCGAGGTAAAAATGGTTTTAGTTCCTTGATATGGATATTCGCAAAGTAACATTTGAACCAATCAATTAATACGAAAAAAAAACAATCACTTTACATACAAATATGAAATCAAATTATTTTACCGAAACGTCACAATGCGTGCTCGACATCATAGGTACGTAATGAATCCTTCACAGAAAATAAAGTAAAAAGAATGCTGTGCAAGATTCTACAAAGTTAAAAGTCTTGCCTGGTCGGACCGCACAGAGCTTGCGTCGTGGAATTGAGACATCTTGTGGTTTCCGATCGCGCATCCCTTTCTCTCTTAGTGAAGAAGTAGTTGCTTTTCTTTCCTTACGAGTTATCCCCCATCTCTTTCCTACTTAGTTTTCCCACAGATCTTTTGTCTTTGTCCAAACATTGAGCACTTCACGGCGACGGTCAGCAGCTGCGCCGTGCCTGAGACCTTTTTAAGATTGTACAAGATTCAGAGAAACAGTCGACTCTACTGATGGTTTCTGGAAGTTGCTAAAATAAGTAACAGGTAGGCATGCGTGAAGACAATGTTCTTGTTTATTTATAGGTACTGTTTAACTTAAATAATTGAAAACATAAGATGGTGTCCACTTACAGTTAGTTAGTTGCAAAAATATACCATGTCATGTCGTTATAAAAACTTTTAAGTTTAAAATTCGTGTAAGTTACAAATCCGCAACCGTCAAATATCAGAGCCACGCGCATGATAGTTTCTTGAAAAACTATATTTATATAAATATGTGCCAATTTGAGATATTATGCAAATTAACAAAATCTACATTTTACAACAACCGAAATTAGCTGAGCTCAGATGATAATTGGTCTCGTTTATCTTCCCACTAATAAGGTAATGGAGTCCAATAAAAAACAGCAGGTTAGCGGCATGTGGGTTAGCCACAAGCAATTTAGGTATCAGATTTCGCCACGCGATTCGGCGCTCCCGCAACACGTGACCGCGTACACACTTCATTGCACATCACTTACGGTTATTCTCATATCATCTGCCCTCCGCTTCCGACCCAGTAGCTTCACGCCGCCAGCTGGTCTAATTGCTTCCACTGGTGGTCCCTCATCTCTACAATGTAGGTGCCTGTTTCACTAGTAACCTAGTGCTTTAAGAACTGATAAGGTTGCTATCATATGCTGCTCAAACCGGTTACGCTGTCCACTACTAGGCAACTTTCTCGGGATTATTACTCGTACGCCGCGCCCGGCGTGCTTTACGGTTTACGAAAAGCAAGTTTGTTGTTTTTTGGTTAACTAAGTATGTTTTTGTACCTACATATACCTGTATTATTCGAACAATGAACCTTATTTAAAATTCGAGCTCACCTCCATCGTTTCATTTCATTGCTCGATTATTACGTGAATTTGTTGGGTGGTGAGTATTTTACAACGTTGTAGCAAAACGTTCTGGCTTAAATACCTCATAAATGACATAAAAGTTTTAAAAATGTCGTTGACATTGTTGGCTGAGCGGCCAATTGGCTAATGGATTTACAGGATGTACTTGAGGATTACAAACATTTTTAACATCATACGTACGAGTAAAACGCAACACTACCACTTACTTAAGCTCAAGTTCTTTGATCAAATAAACCAAGTAGACCATCTGGCTACAAATTTAAATGTAGCTCATTGGCCACTGTTATATGTTCAAAATAGATGTATCTATTTGTATGATGGCTGGGGTTATTAATGTTTGGCAGATTCATTGGTGCCCATTAATATGAAGATATGATACCATCGGCGCAGTTACTAAAATAATGCACTGCATACTGTACATGTTGTTTCGTGAATCAGTGGGACTATAATCCGAACCTGGGAAACTGGAACTCGTATTCTCGACGCCGTTTAAGGTTATGGTAACCACTATGAAGCAACTAAGCGCACGATGCCTCGTGCATTCTGATGGGATAATAGAGGCCCACACTCACGGCCCATTATATGCAGATCCGGAACACTAGCGCAGCCCGCCGCCGTGTCGGCCGAAGTCGATTGATGCCAGCGGATGTCAAAGATCGCGCCAATCAACCTCCGCTCAAAGTCACTTGCTGAACTAAAACATGAACGCCGAACATGGCACATGATTGATATGTTCAATGTTAGAGAACTGTTTATACAGAAGGAACATAAAATGTGAAAGTGATAAGAAATAAATACGCAAATGTAAAAACAAACGAGACGCCACAAGCACCTGCCGCAGAGATTTGTACCAAGGAAGGACATTTCGTGAATCAAAAAGGGCATAACCACCGTCCAAAAGGTCAACGTGAACATTTAGAGCTCACTGGTGTCGTTCATGTTACATGTACAAAACCTGTATGAAGGAAGCATATACATATTTCTTAAAATTCGTATTTATAAGCCCGTTAGTAGGCGCATCGTTTATTTTACACAATGTTAAAAAATTTGTGGACGTTGATAGGCAAATTATTATCTAATGAAATTGGGAATGAATTGGAACCAATTAAATACACTTTTAGAGCAATTATAGTGTTTATTGAAGTAGGTAATTATTACAACTGTCTTGACCCGCGATAAGATACGTTCAACTTAAAAGCGGGCGGAGAATCACTCGGCAGCTGCTTTATACTTCTTAAATTATCTTTTGACGGTTTCCTGTCTGATGATAAAGTGTTCTGTTTACTCAAAAGTGTTTAATTATAGTTTGTCAAAATTATTTTTAGTACTTTCATATCAGATTACTCAGTTGAGCCTGTGTCGACTGCCACATCAGAAAATTAAACGTTTTGCTTACACCGGTAGTCTTGTGGACAAGCTGCTGAGGGTCAAGCTCTTATCTTACAGGAAGCGATACCGGTACTTTGAGGATTATAGAAACTAGTCCACTTCATAGTTATTATATTACGTAAGCTACTTCAGTAACATATTTTGAAAAATACCGTCTTTAATAAGCCAGTGCCAGAGATCTTTAGTGTTGAACTGTTGAGCGTGTGTGATTACCGACTGACCGAGAAATAAGGCACCAGCAACATGAGATTGAGACATAGTGGGTTCGCTGCGAGCGTATCGTGTTGTGTGTGCATCAGGGTTGCCGTATTTGGTACCTGAATGAAGGGTCTGCGCTGTGGTGGTGCAGTGCGCCGTACGCGCCACGTGGGCAGCGCGCGGGGCGCGGGGCCGCGCGGGCGCATTCCGGCCGTGACGTCACGCCCACCCAGCGCGCTCGACATTCACCGCGCCCGCACACTATACGAGCAGTTCTGTCTCTCGCTGTACCTATCTTCTATTAAAATATTATTGCTGTATTTATTTGTTGATGTTGCGGCAGTAAGCTGGGAGCGTACTACAGTTCAGCGAACTCGTCCAGTCTCGTATCTACCTCATACGGTTCCGATTGAAAATATGCGCCTTGGAATCCGCTCAGGTCACTAACGATGGCGTAATTGGTGCTTTCAGGTTTGCGTTTCGTTTTCGCGGGAAGTGTAGCACCGGCGACTACTGTCCTCGGCTTACGTCAACGCAATTTAACGAGGCGTGTTTGAATGGTAATTCGGTACCCGAGCAATCTTTAACTCTCTTACCCAGGGCGATAGGTGTAGGGCTCATGCACTTAGAAAAGGTACCTACTTCGTATCTGATATTGAAGATAAAAAGACAAATTTTATAAAGCAACGTTATCTTATTAATGGTGTTTACTTTATTAAATAACAGATGCTGCCCGCCAATTCATCTACGTTCCGCAGAAACTTTAATGTTATTCAATTCAGGAATAGTATAGTTAGTTGTCTATTGGTGATGTATTTTTAGAATGTCAGTTGTTTCGGAGATTACCACCACCTACAAACCTAAAGACAAAAAATTTTACCTTTTCGTATTAGCAACTTCAAGTCTTTGTGCTCCACATATAGACTTTGCGCAGTTGCAGGGGCATTTGTTGTAATCCAATATGCCATGATATGTTAAACTAATCAATCTATTTTTTTTTTGAAGTAGGAAGGAATAATATAATGTACGGTCAGCTGCAGAGAAAAGGTACCCCCGCGGTTACCGCCATTATAGGGTAACCCACCCCTTGTAATTTTCTCTGCAGCTGACTGTACCTTAAATTTTAGTTTAAGAGCCAGTGAAAAGCTACCTGTATGTATTTGACCAGAGCTGGGTTTTTGTACATTGAGGCCCCTATACCTACCATACATGAGACGGGGACTCACTAAGCCCAAAGTGGTGGACGCGGTGGGCGCTCAGGTAAGACAGGTATCAATTTTTGGTGAATTTTAAATTCATTTGACCACGTCTGCCGTTTGGATATTTTGAAAATATATTATTATTATTATCATCGGAAAATAACAATGGCAGACCATTATCACGCGTCTAACATTGTGGCAGACAGTTTTGAAAGTGCTGAAAAAAATAAAATTTTGAAAGTAATTGACCAGATCTCCCATTGATATATTTTATTCATTAAGGCCTTAAAAACTTATATTCGTCACGGCAGACGTTTTATTTGAGTACACACTTCAGCAGGCAATATAGTAAACGGTCACATGTATACATGATGTTAATTAATGAGTGGATAATCCTTGAACTACGGATAGAGGGCACTTAGTACGTTATAATAAAGCTAATATAGGTTTGAGTAAAAGTGGCGAGGTTTTCGAGATATTTGGACTTATAGGTTTTTTTTTGAAAATTAACACCCTTGTTCAATATTTCGATCATAGCACCATTTTAAGCTAATTTTTTTTAATTTTAATTTTTGCTCAATTTTCATGAGTACTTGTGTTATAAGATAGGCATCACCATTATTGTGAGACTACATTGGATTTTTAATAAAAAAATCGCAAACTTAATTTTTGCGTTTTCAATCTTACATTAATCGAACTTTCAGCCCTCATGGTGAAAAAAAATACACTACCGTCTAGTTGCCAATAAGCTTAAAAACATGCCAATTTATTGACAATTTAAAAATAGTAATTACCTTTTGAATTTAAAATCAAAATGCCAAGATAATAAAAAAAATACACGCTCACCCACATTTTTCCCAGTGTACGTTTTGTATCCCGTGCGTAGAACCCAAAACTTTTTCTTGCAAAAATAACATTACTGGCCACTAATTTAAATTTAAAAACCATGCAGACTGCTTTTTTTAAACTCTATTTTGAATTTCGCTATTATTGCGTAATGAATGGCGAATTGAGTGTTTAGATGTGTTTAGGTTGTTGTGTTGATTTTTTTTTAGTTTAAGTAATAATGTTTCGAACACAATACACACCGATTGAATATGCTCAAAAGCATTACATTTATGGTGAGTGCCAAGGCAACGCTAGTGCTGCTGCAATTTTATACGCTGAACGCTACCCAAACATAGGACTTGCACACGTTGGAAATGAAAAGGGTGCAATCCGTATGTTTTAAGAGTTGTATGCACTTTCCACGTTGTCAATCCGAGAATATTTGCTACGTCCCGTGTGGACAAAGAAGGATTTGCCGCTATTAAATCCAGAACATTTTCATCGTCTCGCTCCCTCGGTCTACCCTCGCTATTTCCTCCTACACCCTGGCCAAGAACTCTGCCTGCACTGTACGCGTTATGGATTCGAGGAAAAATCCGGTAACCAGGATGGCGTCTGTTTGGGTAGCGTTCAGCGTACAACATTGCAGCAGCACTAACGTTGCCTTAGCACTCCCCATAAATGTAGTGCATTTAAGCATATTCTATCGGTGTGTATTGTATTCGAAACATTATTAAACTAAAAAAAAAAACCAGTCAGCATGTTTTTAAATTTGGAATAAATGGCATTTAAATTAGTGGCTAGTAATTTTATTTTTGCAAGAAAAAGTTACACAAAAAGTACACTGGGAAAAATGTGGGTGAGCGTCATCATCATCATCATTTCAGCCGAAAGACGTCCACTGCTGAACATAGGCCTCCCCCAAGGCTCGCCAAACAGATCGGCCCTGTGCCATCCGCATCCAATGCATTCCCGCTACCTTCACCAGGTCGTCGCTCCATCTTGTTGGAGGCCTACCTACACTGCGTCTTCCGGTCCGCGGACGCCACTCGAGAACCTTTCGGCCCCATCGGCCGTCAGTTCTACGGGCGATGTGCCCTGCCCACTGCCACTTAAGTCTAGCGATTCTTCGAGCTATGTCCGTGACTTTAGTTCTCGCGCGGATTTCATCATTTCTAATGCGATCCCGCAGAGAAACTCCAAGCATAGCCCTCTCCATCGCCCTCTGAGTGACCTTGGGTGAGCGTGTATTTCTTTTATTATTAAAGATATTAATTTAGGTAATATTTTTAATATTAAAGGTAATATACTATTTTTAAATTATCAATAAATTGGCATGTTTCTAAGCTTATTGGCAACTAGACGGTAGTGTATTTATTTTCACCATGAGAGCTGAAAGTTCGATTAATGTACGATTGAAAACGCAAAAATTAAGTTTGCGATTTTTTCATTAAAAATCCAATGTAGTCTCACAAAAATGGTGATGTCTATCTGATAACACAAGTACTCAAGAAAATTGAGCAAAAATAAAAATAAAAAAAAATTAGCTCTAAAATGGAGCTATGATCGAAACATTGAACAAGGGTGTTAATTTTCAAAAAAAACCTATAAGTCCAAATATCTCGAAAACCGTGCCACTTTTACTAAACCTATATTAGCTTTATTATAACGTCCTAAGTGCCCTCTATCCGTAGTTCAAGGATTATCCACTCATTAACTAACATCCTGTACCTCTACCATGAGTTACACTAGTTTACAGTGACCGTACTCGCTAGCGACGGCGTAAATGATTTGTATGGAGAATCGTACTTTCGTAAGTGACCGCTAGAGGCGCAGTATGCTTAGTATAAGTTTTACTTCACCAAAATACTTCTCGATCGCGTTTACGTAAAAAAATCAATTACTAGGGAAACATAGACAGCGCCTCCGCGCGCGCGTCCATGTTTCCATAGAATTGAAATTTTTACGTAAACGCGATCGAGAAGTATTTTGGTGAAGTAAAACTTATACTAAGCGTACAGTACGCTTAGTATAAGTTTTACTTCACCAAAATACTTCTCGATCGCGTTTACGTAAAAAAATCAATTACTACGGAAACATGGACAGCGCCTTCGCGCGCGCGCGTCCATGTTTCCATAGAATTGAAATTTTTACGTAAACGCGATCGAGAAGTATTTTGGTGAAGTAAAACTTATACTAAGCGTACAGAGTGCTTAGTATATGTTTTTACTTCACCAAATACTTCTCGATCGCGTTTACGTAAAAAAATCAATTCTATGGAAACATGTGACAGCGCCTCCGCGCTCGCGCGTCCATGTTTCCATAGAATTGAATTTTTTACGTAAACGCGATCGAGAAGTATTTGGTGAAGTAAAAACTTATACTAAACACTCTGTACACAATTCTCTATACAAATCATTTACGCCGTCGCTAGCGAGTACGGTCACTGCAAATTAGTTGAACTCATGGTAGAGGTACTGTATACATGTGACCGTTTACTATATTGCCTGCTGAAGTGTGTACTCAATGAAAACGTCTGCCGTGACGAATATAAGTTTTTAAGGCCTTAATGAATAAAATATATCAATGGCAGATCTGGTCAATTACTTGATAATGGTCTGCCATTGTTATTTTCCGATAATAACAATAATATATTTTCAAAATATCCAAACGGCAGACGTGGTAAAATGAATTTAAAATTCACTAGAAATCGATACCAGTCTTACCTGAGCGCCCGCCGCGTCCACCACTTTGGGCTTAGTGAGTCCCCGTCTTATGTATGGTAGGTATAGGGGCCTCAATGTACAAAAACCCAGCTCTGGTCAAATACATACAGGTAGCTTATCACTGGCTCTTAAACTATTTAAGACGATTTGTAATTAATAACATAATACTATGCTGTTATCTAACGATCATTTTGAACTGGGTGCCAAAAAACCAGCTGCTTCCTTCAACAGATAAATGAACGACAGAGGATTTAACATTATGTGGATTCTTTTAGGGTTCCGTACCCAAGGGTAAAAACGGGGCCCTATTACTGATACTACGCTGTCCGCCCGTCTGTCACCAGGCTATATCTGATGAACCGTGATAACTAGACAGTTGAAATTTTCACAGATGATGTATTTTAACCGACTTCAAAAATAGGAGGAGGTTCTCAATTCGGTTGTATGTTCTTTTTTTTTAACGTGTGTTACTTCAGAACTCCGTCTTTTATGAACCGATTTGGAAAATTATTTCGTTGTTTGAAAGCATATGTACTTCAAGTTTGGTCCCGTTGTTACCAGAATCCAGTTCTGATGATGGGATCCATGAGGAATTGAAGGAACTCTTCAAAAGTTCAAGGGAATTGTAAAGCAATTTTAGTATTTTCGGTGACAAATCGAGCATTTGCATTCAGAAAGTGTCATTTGGTAAACTGGATCTGACGAAGAAGACCGCAGATGGCCAACAGAACTCCACAACTGGCCAAATCTTGCAAGTTGAATTTGACTCACTTCCCGGTTTCTGATTGAGTTCAAATTTTACATGCATGTGTAAATCAGGTGACAATGCAATATTATTGTGACGGAGCTGATCTGATGATGGAGTTAGAAGGTGGCCATAGGAACTCTGTAATAAAACGACACAACCCCGTCGATTTTGGGCTCATTTGAATCATCTTGACGAGTACTTTGATTCCGGATGATAAACAGGGTCTGATGATGGAGCTGAAAGTTGGATGGTGAGTTGGTGACCATAAGAACTCCGTAGTAAAGCGACATAACCCCATCAAGTTTGGCCTCGTTTGATTAGTCTTGATGAATACTTTGGTAACCAGAGGCAAAAAGTACAGACAGTAAAGGGTGCCAGTCCAGGCCATTAGGAACAACTAAAAAGCAAAAAATAAAAAAAATTAAATAAAAAACAAAACCGCCTTCAAAAAACACCCAAAAAAAACTTGGAAATAAAAATTGAACCAACCACAATAAGCATGAAAATAGTTTTCTACTAATCTGTTTGAAGTCGGTGCCTCAGCATGAGCCAGCAGGAGTGGTAGACGCCCTATAGATAGTACCTACTATGTAGGTAAGTTAAATTACTAGGTTCACTCCTGCTGGCTTGAGCTGAGGCACCGACTTCAAACAGATTAGTAGAAAACTATTTTCATGCTTATTGTGGTTGGTTCAATTTTTATTTCCAAGTTTTTTTTGGGTGTTTTTTGAAGGCGGTTTTATTTTTTATTTATGATTGGCGCTATAACAACAAATAGTAAAAAACAGAATAAAATAAAATAAAAGAATAATAAAAATAATAAAATGTTTATTAAGAAAATAAATGTTACATAAATTACTGCTTACATGGTATTGAAACAACATTAAGTACTTACAGAGTAAAACAGCAGCAAATAAATATTTAAGGGGGCTCCCATACAACAAACGTGATTTTTCGCTCTTTTTTGCTCATTGATAACGGCAACAGGTAGACTTTTGATATATTCACAGAATATTTAGTTATATATTTACTTTAAACTTTTACTTTTATTTCAGTCTTACATTCTAGTATTATTTAATTTAATTAAATAAAAACTAATTAAAGAACAACTAAACTAACTACACTAACTAAAAGCTTAACAATATTAAGGATAACTATCTGCGGACACTACTTAAATATTTACAAATTTAGCGTAAGCATATGTAATATTTGTACACAACATACCTACCTACTAATGCTACTGTAAGAATGCCTTTTCTGACTCATGCATGAGTACCTAGTAAGAAAGAGACGCAAGCCACGCAAAGCGAGACAATAGCGCGCGTACTAGCGGGGTATGTAAACAAATGTACAAAAAATATGGTCGTAAACTCTTAATTGCATTATTGCACATACAAATTTAAAAATAATAAATATACTTAAATAGTGTACAGAAAGACGTACAAAGGTGGACTTATCTCTATTAAGGGATCTTCCAGTTAACCTAGTGATGAGAGAAAAATTTATTAAGTAAGATAGACAAACAGTCAAAATTACGTGCGGTATAAAGAAAAATACTATTTCATAAAAAAATGGAAAATTAAGTATAATTACAAATATAAAACATAAAGCATGTCACAAAAGCGAATGCGGCCCCGCCTATATACCTAGTGTCAAGTCAAGTGTAGTGTCAAGTGTCAGTACCAAGTAACAGTTTCTGCAGCCTTTCCTTGAACACGGTCTCAGGTGGAGACTCCCTCAGAAACAAGACTTCAAGGGGAAAGTACTTGTATAATCAGTTTCACCAAACAGCGAGAAATTTGTTATCACTACATACATACTTAGTATAAAACAAAGTCGCTTCCCGCTGTCTGTCCCTATGTATGCTTAGATCTTTAAAACTACGCAACGGATTTTGATGCGATTTTTTTAATAAATAGAGTGATTCAAAAGGAAGGTTTATACGTATAATACATGCATCATTGCACCCGTGCGAAGCCGGGGCGGGTCACTAGTTTTTTTTATTTTTAGTACCTGTCCTACTAGAATTTTGCTAACTTTTTTTTTGACTTCACATGCATCCACACTACAAGTCCGTACCAAACTTTTAAGTCAATACGATCACTAGAAGTGAATCAAATTTAACATACAAGATTTAAAGACAACTCACATACCTACTTTACATACGAACATTGAAAGTTAAAGATAGTTTGTAAAAAAAAAATTTTTAATGTATTTACATAAGTACCACCAACTGTTCTTTTTGCGTTGCAACGTTTATATTCCGTTTTTAAATTACCTACCTGGGTGAGGCCGCGAAGCGTTTCAACCGCCGTATCCCGTGTGTTACCAAAATCTAAGGATAATGTCCATAAACTAAAACCAATTGCAATTCTGCGACCACACACCACATCACGCGTGGTGGTGGTCACTGAGATTTTTTAGTTGACGGCATCGATATAGAGGGTTGGTTGATGGACGGACTATTAGTCAATTTTGGTAAAACACGGGACACGCGGTTGAAACGCTTCGCGGCCCTACTCACCTACCCTACCTATACAATGCCTGGGTGCAGTTGACTACAAAATTATTGTTAACGTGATCGATTTGCTGGTTACATCACCTGTAGGTGTAGAGCGCATTCTGCAGATTTTTCACACAGTAGGTATACTTAACTTATATAGAAACACTAGATGTTGGCCGCGACTCCGTCCGCGAAGAATAGGGGTATAAAAATAGCCTACGACCTATTCTCAGACCTACCGAATATAGAGAAAAAAGTTTCATAAAAATCGGTCAAGCCGTTTCGGTGGAGTTCGATAACAAACACCGACCGTGACACGAGATTTTTATATATTAGACTAGCTGACCCGGCAAACGTTGTTTTGACATATTACGGGTACCTATAAGAAATAGCCTACGACCTATTCTCAGACCTACCGAATACAGAGAAAAAAGTTTCATAAAAATCGGTCAAGCCGTCTCGGAGGAGTTTGTTAACAAACACCGTGACACGAGATTTTTATATATTAGATAAATAAATAGGTAGGTAGTTACAATATATCATTTTCTTTTTTGAAAGATTAGTGTAAATCACAGATAAACACGTCGGTATACTATAGGTAGAAATAAACTACGATAATATGCCCCGCCCTCCAAAATCCAAAATGGTATTTATATCTCCATAACTATGATTACTAGTTACTAAACTCTTCAAATTTGGCATACAAGTAGTAATGGATGTTGACGCCATTAAAAAATAATTCGAAGACACGATTCCAGTAAAAAAACGCTTAATTTTAGCTCTGAAAACCAGATTAATTTTCGGTTAGCTGCAAAAATAGATTTTTTGTCGCTTTAAAACAAATAAGTAAGTTAAGTTGGCGAACAAGTGACGTAATAGGCCGTTATTGCCATTCAAACTCTATAGGTGAATTGTGTTTAGACAGCTCATAAAAAGTAGGTACGTCAGTCGATTGGTGGTGTCAACATCCCTATTATTATTATTAATTAGCCTGGAGAAGTGTCCCATTTTCTCCGATTTTGAGCGGTGTTCTTCCAGTCCCTAAGGTACACGTCTAAGTCGTCCCGCCAACGCCTCCTGGGCCGGGGCGTATTTCGTCGCCACCATCCATCTTGTGAAATCCAGTCCGTGGCTATTTTAGCGCACCGATTTGGATCTAGGCGGCTAGCAGTTAAGGTTCGCCTATAGTTCACTCATATCGCCAGATGACAAGCAAAACTCACTAAAACTTCTGTCGCTGCTCTTCAAAAAGTCGTATCTATGAAAGTAGTGTATTTGTGAAAGTGTTTATAAAGTACCACCAAGACTTTCAAAGCTTGTGTGCGTGATGAGACAGCAATCAAACAAAAGCAGACTACTACATACACACTCTTTCGTAAGGATGTGACATAACACATTGAAATAGCAATTTGGAGGGGCGGGCCATGTTATCGTAGTTTATCTCTACATGATGATGATGATATTGAAAAATACGTTTAACTCGCGTCTTTCATCAAGTTTAGCCTGACACGTTACCAGGGTCCGGTCCAGACGTGAGTTATCCTTATTTTTTCAGTATGAGTCAGTCTCACGGTACCTAGTTTCATGTTCAAAGTGATGATGATGATGATACATATCCTTTGGATAAATTTAATGCGTCCGTCCTCTGATAACAGCCTGCTTAAAATGAAAGTGACAGCAACTTTATAACTTCGAAGTATTAGGCCTCTGCAGAACAGCGCAACGCTCGCGCATTGCCCTCGCCTCGGCTTGCCTTGGCCTTGCGCTTGCACATGTGTTATGACAACAGTGGCGTCATTATGACGTGACACTTCATTCATGATTACTGAGCGAGTACTTTGAGTTTGCGTGTTTTTTCTAAAATACTATTGCGTTAAAAATTAATTGGTCAATATTTCTCTCCCCATTTAAAGGTGCTTCGTAATCGCCGCTTATTGTAATTAAAAATAAAATATATGACGTAAGTTACATTATTAAAATATTTTTAGTTCATTGATTATTAAAAATAATAGTATACAACGTGCCCACCAGGTTTCCGCGAGAGTCTAACCACGCATTCCTGAGGTCATATGGAGTAGGTAATAAATGTTATCTGAACCTAGGTCGAAATATGCTTAGTTTTTGAGATATTTCCATTTTTATGTTAAAATTTTACTATGAAAGTGGTGGAGGTGCTGGGATTGCGTATTTATCATGTATGAAAACATAAAAAAATTAAAAAGTATAATTCGACCTAGGTTCACATAACATTTATTACTCCATATGGTCTCAGTTATGCGTAGTTAGACTCTCGCGGAAACCTGGTGGGCACGTTGTATATAGATTCACGATAAGGTTGTCCTCGTTCCACATTTTATGAATATAGTTTTGAAAACGTTTTCGTACTTATAAGGGTGGAAGTAAGATGCATGTTTTTAACATCTTAACGACAGCGGTTAAAAATATTATGAAAGTTTCCGCTATGACACGAAAGTTAACCATTGAATTTTATGTGTAATTTTCGTGGCACAACGGAAAACTTTTCTAATCAGTCGTTTTGTATGGTTAAGTACCATGCAACCTAGTACAGTCAGCTGCAGAGAAAAGGTACCCCACAGTAACGGCGATAACCACACTGGGGGTACCTTTTTTCTGCAGCTGACCGTGCAACATTTTGGTCTTAACTTACAATACGTCTATGTGTGCGTAACATGAACACGTCCTTAGTGGCTGCCGGTATCGTCAGTTAAGCATAATAAAACATCTTGTTAGTTCTATCTTTACTACTTAATACGTTACATAGTATTGCACATGCACATCGATAAATTTAGGTGGCCGCGCCTTCGAGAACAGACCTACATACACCAGAGTTCTAAGAAGTGAAGGAAGCATTGAACTACTGAATACTTAATGTGCATGAAGTAGGAAAGACTGGGAGTTCATGATGTTAAGAATTGACAAGAGAAAATGTAGTCTTGGGATAACAATAGGCCAGTAAAGTCTATACCCAAAAGAAAGTAATGAACGAAAACAACAAACGCCTCAGCATTATGCTGAACCAGTGTCCGATTTGCAACCGCAATGACACACTATATTTGTGCTCCGTGTTGTCTATTTGTAATAATATTAATGTGTTTTGTGTTGTTGTAAATAAATGCTTTTTCTTTCTTTGTTTCAAACTTTGACAAACATTTTTCGAATAACCGTTCGTCGCCGTTGTTAAGCGTCGAAGCGAAGTCGGGGTGCCATTAGCCCGCCGGATGGCGTAATCGTGCGCTCAACACGGACGTCGCCGATTGAGTTATTATTATGTAATTAGTAAGCGGTCCGAGATTCGGCCCCGTGGAGCCCTGCGAGGCGCCACGGGAGCGCCGCCGCGGGCCAGCGCTCATTAATCACAATCAACTCGGAAATTATTTCCAAGTTTTAAAGTTTCGTGTTATTACGTCTGCCGCCAATGATACCCTATGAAGAAAACATTAAAAAATTAGTTTGCCATCTAAAAAACTCTAATTACTTATTCCTATAACTTAACTTAGTTTTACTTATTAAATAGTATAGCGTAGATTGCAACCCTTGCGATGGGTATGGGCGACTTAATCTCTCCCGTCAGACCTCAACCTAACTGAGTTTCTTGTCGTTACTTCGCAGTCGGGGCTAACGTAATCTTCCGAAACGATGTTTTTTTCTATACAAAATAGACTTGCGTTTGACCACAATCACGCCTGATGGAAAGCGAAGATGAGGCCTAAGCATAAAAAATCCGAATGCTTGCATGACTCTACTTAGCGTCCAAAGTCCGAGGTCGGTCGCCCTCTGGCATGCTAAGAATTGTTTTTCCCATCTGGCAGCTCGCCTTCTCTCCGGTAAACTGTAAAAGCCATCAGAGGCTAACAGCAACAGTCCGTCCAAAAAAAAATCTTATAACCTAGTTAGCATCTTGAATTCAAGAGCAACATTTATTGTACTAAACCAAATTAATCCAATAAGGAGGAATGTAATCTCTCCCATCCTCTGTATTTCCAGATAGATACAACCTAGGGCTATTCAAGGCTAAAATGAATAGGCTACTAAACCGGTGAGATACACCTTTGGCCTCATCTGCACTTTCAATCTGGTGAGATGGGGGTCAATCACGGGTCAGTTTAATATAAAAAAGAACAAGTAAGCATGCAAACTGTACAAACATTAAAGCATTTTCCAGCAATTTGAGCGCAAACTGTTCAAACACACAGACAGAACTAATTAGGTACCAGTAGCGTGGCGTCTTCTAGAGCTGCCCATTGAAAATTGCTCACTCTCAGCTACTGCATGTAATAAGTATATTGATTTTAATTTAACTTTTTTTTCTCATCTGTCTCACCTGATGAAAAGTGCAGATATAGCCAAGCTCTAGGTAGTATCTATCTGGAAATACAGACCACGGGAGCGTATTTACTTAGCTGTTCGTATTAGGATAATTGAAGCGAACCACTTTGTTCCGGTCAAATACTAACCACATACGGATGAAGACGCTCCGCATGCCTGGACGTCCGTTGGTAAAATAGATGGGTCATACGCGTAAGAAACAGAACTTGTGTCCCTTGTCAACATACAAGGGGCGACTTGGAGTCAGCAAACATAAAATTTACTTAAATGGGCCAAAAGTTCTCCAGACGTCCCACACGCTGATGTAGACTTGACTAAAAATATTGGATTTAATTTTCGCCGTCCACAGGAGTGACGGAAACAAAAAAATGTGTATGACCCAAATGGGAGGGATTAAATCATGTAGACGACCAGTACCTCTACCATGAGTTACACTAGTTTACAGTGACCGTACTCGCTAGCGACGGCGTAAATGATTTGTATAGAGAATTGTGTACAGCGCCTCTAGCGGTCACTTACGGAAGTACAATTCTCCATACAAATCATTTACGCCGTCGCTAGCGAGTACGGTCACTGCAAACTAGTGTAACTCATGGTAGAGCCTCAGATGGCCTAGTGGTTACAGAACCTGACTATGAAGCTTGAGGTCCCGGTTTCGATTCCCGTGTCGGGGCAGATATTTGTATGAAAAATACGAATGTTTGTTCTCGGGTCTTGGGTGTTTAATATGTATTTAAGTATGTATCTATCTATGTAAGTATGTTTATCCGTTGCCTAGTACCCATAACACAAGCTTTGCCTAGCTTACTTTGGGACTAGGTCAATTGGTGTGAATTGTCCCGTGATATTTATTTATTTATTTTTATTTTTAGTATCGATTTAATCCTCCCATCGTTATATACCTATACCTTAATTCGACGACATAAGAGCTATGGGACATATATACGTATGAGCAAGTTGTGTGCACCCACATTTTTACACTTGACTGTACCTAATTCCTGCGCACACTCATCAAAATGTGTCCGATAAAAAACAGACAAACAACTCGACTGTTTATTTTAAATATCAAAACGTAACCTTCATTTGTCTGCAGGGTAACATCGAAGGCGGGCGCACCTCGCTCTGGATTCGCGCCTGGCTGCAAGAGCAGCTGTTCGTGTTAGGCTGCTTCCTGCAGGGCGACGCGGGGAAAGTCCTGTTTGTGGCCATCCTGGTCCTGTCCACCTTCTGCGTCGGCCTCAAGTCCGCGCAGATACACTCCAGAGTCGATCAACTTTGGGTCCAAGGTATACTAACTCTATACTTAAATTAATCTAGGATCTGTGAGATTACTTCCCGTTTTCCTCATTTCATACCCAAACGTTCACTAATCGAATCTATCTATCACATATCCGATGATTATTGATGAAACCAGAACCATTTTGATCGTAGTAAAATCATTGTCTAAGAAATAATACTAAACTAATAGAAAGAAGAGTCGTACACACTAATAATTACTACATACCACCCAATG
Organism: Archips xylosteana; assembly: GCA_947563465.1. Lineage (NCBI taxonomy): Eukaryota > Metazoa > Arthropoda > Insecta > Lepidoptera > Tortricidae > Archips > Archips xylosteana. The sequence continues at coordinate 8,133,180 of OX387344.1, forward strand.
TGAACGTGACCGATAAAGTTAAACATACCCCATCTATTCGTACTTATCGTCCTTTAGAACTACCACTCGAACCCAAACGCTACATAACTAGGAATATTTTCATCAATTAAGTCCTCACCGCACCTGCGATCGGCAAGATAACTTTATTCTCCAAGTTTCCTTCCACATTAAAAAACCAAAAGCATCAAGATAAACACATTGTGCGCAATGTACCCGAGAATACCAATAGGTCCGCCGGGGCTTGTTCAAGCCGCTTCCGCCGACGTGCAGGGCATAATGCAACCTTAATGCAACCTGCAGGCAGCCCTTATACGCCCTCGAATATAAATGCGCCCATCAACATCCAATATTAATGCATTCATCATCCAGATTACAATTTAAACGTCCGGTGCGGTGTGGTCGATGTATCGAATTAGCGTTGCATCGATTATATTCAAATGCGGAGTGTGCGCGAATTCGGTAATGCGACGACACTTAGCAACATTGAAGTGACTTTGTCGCTTTCATTGCTTATTGAGTCTACTCTGCCATGATTGTAAGTGGCTATTGTTTGTAAAATTTGGATACCTACCTATTTTTTTTCGGTTCTTGCCTACTATGGCCATGGTAACCAAACAGCGGTCGCATCCGCACCATAAGTAACTTTTCAAGCGTAAAATAGTTAATTTTTGCAGTAAAATTTCACAAGGGTTCTTTTTTCATAAAACGAGCTAGGAGGAGGACATTTGGTCAGCCTCCCCCCCCCCCCCCACACACTTGTACGGCCTCTGGTCAATTTAGCATCTGAATCCTAACATGGCTTAAAATACCGCCATTTTATTGGAAATTTATAACCATATAACTGGATTTATTGTAATTTGGTCGAAGATCGAATTAACGATCGTTTCACGGAGCGAGTCTGACAGTATTTATTGCTGATATCCATTTCTTAACATTTTTATTGCGCACTTAAATACTTACTCCTACCTAATTAGAACAAACAATTGCTAAAAAACTCTTAACCAGTCTCTAAATGAATAATGATACTACGAGCACAGAATAAGTAATTGCTACAGGCAGAAGATAACGGTTTATGAGTTCAATAACAAACTATAGATATTGTAACTAATTGAGTTCTTTAAGTAACTACTTAATAGTTACGAAAATAGATGTAGTTACATGCATAAATAAACTTTTCACAGAAAACTTATTCAATATGAAAATATGTATAATCAAAATGTCATAGTCACATTTTTTCTCTTAATATTTTTAAACTAATTCAGTTCTGTTTCCCAGGAAAAGACTGACAGGATGCGTATTTCCTATGCGGGCCCTTCAATTTATTCACAAACGATAAATGGAACTATCACGTCAACATGCTTCTTTAAATCACGTCACGGTGTTTATCTATAGCCAGTCGTTTTGGCAGCAAGTGGAAAGATAAATATAAATATCTTTGTAAATATTATTTGTTAACTTATGGAAATACTGGTAATTTGTACAACGCAGGCTTCGCTTTTCGAAAAACATTTTCAATCTTAGAGTTTCACCCGAAAAAAACTCTACTACTACTCTCTTTACATAAAGCACAACTCTAGCTCAGACAGCGGCATCTATCGATTTTTGACGATGTTAACACTGATGATGCAGAAGCCTTGGTGGTCTAGTGGTTTAACCTATTGCCTCTCAAATCTCTGTCGTGGGTTTGAATCCGGACTCGCACCTCCAAGTTCTTCGGAATTTATGTGCGAAATTATATTTGATATCGCGAGGAAATCTGCACACACCTGAGAAGAAATTCAATGGTGTGTGTGAAGCTTTGATCAATTATAACTGAAGATACACATTGCCGAACAAAATCCCCTTCAAAAAATGTCCGAACTTTTTTATTTGTTTGCATAACAATTAAAATCATCACCTACACAGAAATTTGAACCTAGTCTTTACTTTATTACAGTCGAATTTCGGTTGACACTTGACAGCTAAACTTGACAATTTCACGCAACGTACTGAGAAAAAAGAAGGCCACTTTTATCAAAGTGGCGCTCATTTGGCTCGGACATTTTCGGGCGCGCGACTGTGGATCTACAATTATAATTGATCAAAGGTGTGAAGTTCCCAACCCACACTGGGCCCGCGTGGGAACTACCGTCCAAGCCTTTTCGTTCTGAGAGGAGGCCTGTGCCCTGCAGTGGGACGTATATAGGCTGGGATGATAATACTGATGTGGTCTTGAAAGCCGAACTAGTTGACGTTTTTGGATAGCGCCCTCTATTTTTGTTTAGAGTTGAAATATTATTTAACAGGAACGCATTACCGGGATATTTAGTATCCTATGTCTCAGTAAATCCGTTCAGCCGTTATTGCGTAAGTAATAGACTAAGAATCATCCAAAGTTCCAAACATCTTCACCAACTTTCTGATTTAGAATATTTAGTAAAAAGTATCAAAAAAAATACTAATTGTTTTTACAGGACAAGATGGACCTCTTAGTACGAACTTGTTAATTCAAAGTATTTCGATGGACGATTAAATAATTATTCACTTTTGCTGAGGCTCATCAGTCTAATTACAATTTCACTGCAATCTGCTACGGCGTAGCACACGTAGCACTAATTGCAGTCTACAAAACCGTAGCTCATACGATAAAAACTTACGGTGCTTTCCCACCTGAGATGTGCCATGCAGTTACGCTGCAAATATGTGAGAGCTACGCTACCAAACTACTTATGCGACTGTTTCCATTAATATTTCATACTAAATACAAACTGAAATATAGATGCACAGAAAAAACCCCAGAAAAAAGACCAATGCTGGGAATCGAACCCAGGTCCTCAGCATTCCGTGCCGTGTGCCATACCCCTACACCACCACTGGTCTAGAGATTAGACACGAATCTTTCCTATACATCATACATTTTAGTCTGCTAAATCATCACCTTATGCAGTGACAGCAGCAGCAGCAGCAGCAGTGCAGTGTTTCCACTAAGGCTGCGTATCCACCGGAGCTGTGCGAGAATGCGTTGCGGGGAATGTGTTTGTCATGGTCATGAACCAATAGAAACACTTCATTTACCTGTCCTTGCTCAGCTCCGCTCTGGTGGCAACACTTCAGCGGAGCGAGGTTTTTTTACATACAAAAGAAGGGAAAGATTTCTGCGAGGAATGTGTTGCGAGGGATGTTGCCCCGCTCCCGCCTCACCGCACCCCGCCCGCTTAGTTGAAAACAGCCCTCGCATCCTCGCACCGCTCAGCTACCGCGCACATCTTTGGTGGAAACATTCACACCGTTACACAGCCTCGCACCGCTTAGCTACCTTGCACATCTCTGGTGGAAATGCAGCCTATTTCTATGCTATGAAGACGACCCAGATTAGCAATCCACAAAACGCATCCAGAGCACACCTCTTTCTATATAATAATAATAAATAAAATAAATCATGGGACAATTTGACACCAATTGACCTAGTCCCAAACTAAGCAAAGCTTGTACTATGGTTACTAGCCAACGGATAAACGTACTTATATAGATAAATATATACTTAAATACATATTAAACATCCAAGACTCGAGCACAAACATTCGTATATTTCACACAAATATCTGCCTCGACCGGGAATCGAACCCGGGACCTGAAGCTTTGTAGTCAGGTTCTCTAACCACTGGGCCATCCGGTCGTCTAAAGGACATAACAAAATTAGTTGAACCCTATTACTACTTAACCACCTACCTACCTACCTACCTACTAGTACGGTCGGCCAAGAAAGTGGTCTACCAGTTTTGACAAAAGTTTCTGTGAGATCTAAATATCGCTAAGATTGACTTTTCTAACTGAGTGAAGTCTTTAGTCACTGTCATAATATTATTGCAAGGGAAAACCAATAGGCAGATATCAATGGGATAGGCAGATATCTAACGCATCCATAGCAATGTACACGGCACAACTCTGGGGGATAAGCACCCTTATGTCAGTGAATTGTTAATGGAAGTAAATTTCGTCACAAAATACACTTTAAGTATTATGAAATCGTAACTGAAAAAACATATCTGACGAAAACAGAGGAAGGAGAAAAGTTAAGTAGCATTCAATTGTTTCTATAGTAAAATATTATTTACAACCGCGTTCAATAGTTCTAGCTCGGAACGCAAGACACTGTCCTTGAAGGCCGACTGATAGTAAACAACCGGTATGTTTTTTTATTGCCCGAATTCTTTGTATCTGGGTGGTCTAACAGTGTTTTATGATGCCTATATTAACAAAGTTGAAACGTACCCTATAATTAGGTAAACATGTTAAATTTAATACAAAACAACAGTCACTGGCTAGTGTCAACGACCCGTTTCATCTGATAAAAGTAGCTAGAAATATGTGTTATTCTTTCCGACTCTTCGGAGTGTTGAACTTCTTTGGCAGGCTTCTAGTTGTATCATTTATACCAAGTTTGATTCACGTATGTATAAAAATCTTATGTATTGTTTAGTTCAGTTATACCTACAATAATATTTGATGTGTAGTGTATGGGTCTAAGAAGGTGTACCTGATATTGTGAATAACACATTTCTTTTCTTTCGACCGTATTAAGTAAGCTCATAGCACCCAACTACTTGTAACTTTAATAGCCTCTAGCGAGTTCCGCTTATCTCACGCGGTTTAAAAATATAGCTCATTCATACCATAATAAAATAAAGAAGTTTAAATCGACATTTATATTAAATCCTTCGCTACCGTTCAAACAATACATATATTGAAAGCCTTATCGCGGAACAAAGCCGCCTCTGTTAAACAATGCCGAAGCCCTTGGAGTCGCCTAACAACTTAATTAGGTGGCCCGCGGCCGCCCGTAAATATCCCCACATGAAATTACGACCAATAATAAAACTAAAAAAATGTATAACATTTCTATTGACTCACAAAAAACGAGGTATCCGATTGTCCGGTCCGCTTTTGTGTGAAGACGTCGTGCTGTGACGCGGGTTGTTCTCCGCTCGCCTCATCACCGCGCTCTCGGAATTTCCTTTACGAAACTGCGGAGTGGCTGTGATGGCTCAATTGGGAGCGCAGCAGGCGCGTCAAGCGGGGATAGTATACCCACCATGGAGAATGGGGATATTATGTGCGGAACGTGACGGGACTTACGGTATTCTATAGCAGGTAGATAATTGAGGACGCAGACCGACACCATTTGCACAAGTTATAAAAACGGAGACATTTTAAATATTCAATTAAGATAAGAAATTAAGAATGATTCATAGAATACCGCAATGTATTCCTTAGCTGTGCTAATCTTCACCACATATAAGTAGTACTATTTGATCTTAAGTTTCTGTGGAACTTTCTTTCAGGGCCTGTTTCACATTTCTCTGATAAGTTCCTCATACGTTATGTGACAGGTTTACGAGAAGCCGGCTCTGTTTATTCGTACAAAATACTGTCACATATGATAGACTCATACATAGAGTACTTTACTACTCGTAGAGTACTTTAGTTCCATAGAAACTTTGTAGGTTACAGTCTCATGTTGCACTGCCGACCCTTTTTCCCGTACTAGGCAATGGCATACCATTATGATATTTACTTTGAAAAGGTTGTAATTGTGCATGTGTAGTTCAGTGCCTTCCTACCTACTAGGTATATATAGCTTAGCAGTATTTTTAAATCGTAGCTTTCAAATAGTGGCAGTTTTTGTTTGTAACCAGTTTGACCGATCAGGCGACCATGACCGAAATATTTGAGCTTCGCCATAATCAATTAATCGCGTTGGAATTTGAGAAACATCAACTTTCACTTCATTAACTACAAATCATTCAAATCTATTCTTTATCACTTTATGTTCTCCATATTTTAATGCAGGAGGGGCTTATTTCACGATATATAGCTAAACTCACATTATTTGGTGTAAAAATTATGTTCAATGGGACTTCAAAATTTAGTATTGCATCGAAACGAGATAATACCTAGACGTAATGAAAGTTCAGTGGGTCACTGGGTAGCAATGAAAACATTGCCACATGAGACTTGAAGAATGTTGCAAAGTTACGTAACTAGCCTAAGGAACTGCAACTGTTTATCTGCCTGGCTGGCGTTATGGATCAGCGTCGGCGCAAAGGTTTGTTTATTCCGCCATCCGTCTGTTGTTGGCTAATTTGCATAGAGGGCGCGGGCGGCGGACCACACGGGCTCGGCGCTGCGCGTGCGGGTGGCCGCTTCATAGACCAGAGGCCGGCAGCCTGGTGTAATACCTTAAGATCCAATTCGCACGAGAGCTTTTGCAACGCCCGTTAGTAACAGATTGATCCCCATGTATGTATTAAGTACGGCAGGGCTTTAAAATGCGGCGCTTTTTATCGAGCACTAATAGATTTTGATGTTGAGCTGTTAAATTGGGCCTAAATAAACTTTTTGGCGGTTTTTACGCATTTGCAAAGAAGATAATTGAACTAATTCATAGAACCGCTCAAGAGTTGCTACGTAAATGTTACTGGTGATTTTGTGGTTTCCAGGAATAAAAAGTAAATTACTATTTTAATTTGGTGTAGCTTCCTATTAGTGAAAGAATTTTTGAAATTAGTCCCAACAATTCCAGTAATTAGCCACTAAGTACAACCCCTCAAAATGCACAAAGTTGGTATTTTTGTTGTTTTAGTACACAAGTACACAACTAATTTACTGTTCATATTATGACGAGAACTAAGGCAACTTAAAAAGGAGAAAGTTTTGTTTTAGTAAAATCTTTATTAAGTTATTATATCTTTCTCCTTTTTAAGTTGCCTTAGTTCTTGTCATATATGTTTATCCAAATCTTTAAGGTAACTTTTAGATAAAAGTAAGTACTGAAATTTGAAACCAAAAATGCGATGAAAGGCTAATTCTCATAAATTCACGCTGCAATACAAAACACGTTGCGACTCATTAAATTAGCTAGAGATATTAAAAGTACTTAACTCTTAATTATTCGAAATAAAAAACTGGCCAGGTGCTAATAGGAATCGTACACGACGGGCCATTGTCATTACTATTGATAATATTCGAAAAACTTCCAATTAGTACCTATTTCATAACAAAACTCCATTTATTGTTCGTACCCACGACTCAACAGATCCTGCAACCGGATCACAGACTACATGCGCGAACGCACGCAGCCCCCCTCATCCCGCGCGGTGCTATTCCCCGCGACGGACGTCATTCGGTCATTCATTGCGATCGTCCGCCCTGATCGCATGCTACTTCTGACTACAAATGTCATTACCGCTCTCCGCACGTACAAGGCATGCAATAAAATATCCACCTTACCTCGCCTTTACAGTTCTGTCGTGGTTCTTTACAGTTCCACGATGACCTTCAATACGCATAGGTACGCATATTTTTGAGTTTACTACGGTAAGCTCTATTCACCAACACTCCACTATTTGTGAAAACCGTACCTAGTTATACCAGAAGACGTTAAAACGGAAACAACGTCATAATTTTTCAACGCACTTAGTTTCCTTACGTTCCTCATTAAGTTAAGTACCTACCTGCATTATAATACCAATGCATGCAGAATCTGCAAGAGTCATTGTCAAATCATCATCACTCGGTACTAATCTGACGTATTTGTCTACCTTTATTAAAGTTTGACGAACTATACGTCTGGCGAGACGGATAATCGATTCTGTCATTTTATGCGTTGATTCCTGTGGATGAAGGCTGACGGTTCACGAGTTGAGTTTTAGCATTCAAAGAAACGTCGTGTGGTGTCGATTAGTGTGAAAGCGAGCTGTGTGGCGTGATAGCCTCGCGTGACCTTGCACTCGCCGCGCTTCCCGCTTGGCTCCGATGCCGTGAGTTATGCGAAAGTGCACTAGCCTTTTTTTATTTCGTACCTTTCATAAACGACCTTTACTACAACTTCATTTTTGCTTAATGCTGTCATCATTAACTTCTCATTCCATCTTGAGGAATATCATACCAAGTAGGTACGTATATCGTGCTGCGCTCAAAATGTCACGTTCACAGACAGAACTCGCATCACGTGCGCCCATAAACTATTTAATTTAAGCTGAAACGTGATCGATATTAATGGTGTCGACAATCCGATACTTAAATCAATCTTCACGCTTTCCAACGAGCGCTAGAGTTACGTCGGCGTCGTAATTTGCGCCCACGACTCGTAGGTGTTAAAATAGAGGCGCCCTGTGCGGGCGACGCCGGTCCCATTCCACTTGCTTTATGATAATCCCTAATATCCGGCACGAGTGCGCTATGTTTAGAGCCAGCATGAACGATTACGGAGGCTGACCGCCCCTGACTTGCACTTGAACACGGCTCACTCGAATAGGCTACAATTGCTTTCTACTGGCCAGTGGCGTGGCTAGGTAACCTAGGAGCCCGGTGCAAAACAGAAATTAGGGCTCCAAATGTTTACAGATTTTATCCAGTAAAGATACGAAATAGTCTGACTTATATCGTTCATTGCAGGCAAGGCAAGTCACAGAAAAGTAAGCTTTAAAAAATACTAATAACTCAATAAAATAAAATAGGTATAAATTGGGCAACAAAATAAGCAGATTATTAACAGAGGGTTTATTAAGTAACGTAGTAGAAATTAAATTTACGAGTTCAGTTTGCGATTTGCTGACTTTGCAGTACGCTTAGTATACGTTTTACCTCACCAAAATACTTCTCGATCGCGTTTACGTAAAAAATTCAATTACTAGGGAAACATGGACAGCGTCTCCGCGCGCGCGCTTCCATGTTTCCATAGAATTTAAATTTTTACGTAAACGCGATCGAGAAGTATTGAAGTGAACGAAAACTTATACTAAGCATACAGTACGCTTAGTATAAGTTTTACTTCACCAAAATACTTCTCGATCGCGTTTACGTAAAAATTTCAATTCTATGGAAACATGGACGCGTGTGCGCGGAGGCGCTGTCCATGTTTCCCTAGTAATTGATTTTTTTACGAAAACGCGATCGAGAAGTATTTCGTGAAGTAAAAACTTATACTAAGCATACAGTATGCTTAGTATAAGTTTTTACTTCACGAAATACTTCTCGATCGCGTTTTCGTAAAAAAATCAATTACTAGGGAAACACGGACAGCGTCTCCGCGCGCGCGCTTCCATGTTTCCATAGAATTGATTTATTTACGTAAACGCGATCGAGAAGTATTTTGGTGAAGTAAAACTTATACTAAGCATACAGTATGCTTAGTACAAGTTTTACTTCACCAAAATACTTCTCGATCGCGTTTACGTAAAAAATTCAATTCTATAGAAACATGGACGCGCGCGCGCGGAGACGCTGTCCATGTTTCCATAGTAATTGATTTTTTTACGTAAACGCGATCGAGAAGTATTTTGGTGAAGTAAAACTTATACTAAGCGTACTGGTTAGGATCCGAACGAATCTGAGCGCGAGCTCCGATAGCTACGCCACTGTTAGGTAGGTACTAGCTTAGCCTAGCCCATCCAGGGAGAATACAATAAAGCATGCTTAATGTTTAATTTATTTGTTTGTGTTTATCAAAGCAGAATGTATTGAACATAAATTTAAAAAAAAAACCTTGTTTTGTGTAACTACATTCTTGCAAAGAAATAAATGATTTATAATAAAAAATTACTAAATTTCTTTTGTTCTAAAATGCAGTCTGCATAGCCTTCAAATATCATCATCAAATAATTAAAGCGAATAAATAAAAAAAATAAAGAATGCATTTAACTCTCGCACGGTTTTTAATCACTTATTTATGAGCAAAAAATTCTCGCTACATCAGGACGTGTTCATCAACTTTTTGCCAAAGTCTCTTTGTAAAATTTAATGCTTATTAAGCTCATTTCCATACAAAGTGTTCTGTGAACGATGATGGCATTCAGCATTAGCACAATCTGACAGACGTGAGACAGGTGATCAATTGGCGCCTTTATTTGGAGCTCATATAAATATTCATTAACACTTCGCATAATATCAAATAGGTAGTTTCATCAAATGGTTCAATTTAATAAACGAGTCAAATTGGCGTGCAGATTGGAATCTAGACACGCGACAGCGTGTCAAGCCAAGTTCAAGCAAAAGGAACTGGCTAAGCAGCGCCGTGTGTATATTTACACGAACCACTTGGAGCCACTTTTGACACCTTCATAACTCAAAATCTATTTAACGCAAACACACCAAATTTGGTTTATTTATTGATACCAATAAGATAACCTAGAATCCCAAATTTCATAAATATAGCTTAAACGGTTCTTGAAATACAAACGTCTAAATATCGCTATTATTCCACTCACTGACTGATGGGTAGATCAAAACCTAACCCACTTCCAGATGTCCTAGGAAGTTCAAATCTGGCATCCAGACAGGTAATTACGTGTATACAAAGGAAAAAATCAAAAAACAGCAAATTTTTAACTAAAATTTGAAATTTTTCCTAAAAATGTGATTAACCCGTCAAAACCCGATGGCTCCATAAGGCGTCGAGTACGCCTACAATGTTTGAAGTACGGGCGTTTGCAGGTATAAATAGCACCTAACGCCTATCACAATTAAATTATAAAGCAAACAAGGAAATTTTCGTCCCCCCTTTGATACCCCCGCACCATCACCCCCTCTCAACCCCCTCCCACCCCCACCCCCTCGGTGTTTTAGTCAAATATCTTGAATACGGTGCAAACTACGGCAAAATCAATGAAATTTTCATCCCCCCTTTGATACCCCCGCACCCCCTCCCCCGCATCCTCACCCCCCTCAACCCCCACCCCACCCCCACCTCCCGGTGTTTTTGTCAAATATCTTGAAAACGGTGCATCCTACGGCAAAATCAACGAAATTTTCATCCCCTTTGGTACCCCCGCACCCTCAGCCTCTCTCAACCAAACCGGGGTGTTATGTTTTTCGTTACGGAAAAGTACTGACCGCGCCCGACGTTGCTTAACTTCGGTGATCGGACGAGAACCGGTGTTTTTGTCAAATATCTTGAAAACGGTGCATCCTACGGCAAAATCAATGAAATTTTCATCCCCTTTGAAACCCCCGCACCCATCCTCACCCCCCTTTCCCGACCCCCTCACCCACCCCCCGCACCCCCTCACCTCTGTAATAAAACGACACAACCCCGTCGAGTTTGGGCTCGTTTGATTCGTCTTGACAAGCACTTTGATCCCAGATGGTAACCAGGGTCTGATGATGGAGCTGGAAGATGGCTAAAGGCACTCCACAATAAAACGACTCAACCCCATCCAATTTGGACTCGTTTGATCCGTTTTTACGAGTACTTTGGTCCTAGATGGTAACAAGGGTCTGATGATAGAGCTTGAAGGTAGCCAAAGGCACTCCACAATAAAACGACACTACCCCATCGATTTTGGGCTCGTTTGATTCGTCTTGACGAGTACTTTGATCCTAGATGGTGACAAGGGTCTTATAATGGATCTGAAAAAGGGCCACAAGAACTCGGTAACAAAACAACACAACCCTATTGAGGTTGGGCTCGTTTGATTTGTCTTGACGAGTACTTTCATTCTAGATAGTAACCAGGATCTTATGATGGAGCTGGAAAATGGACACAGGAACTCGGTAGCAGTCATCATAATTATCGTCATCAGGTCATCTGTCCACCTTCTGGGGGCCTGATTAGATTACACTGCCTAAACTATTTATGTTTATAAAAGTTTAATAGACAATCATCAAAATATAAATAATAAAGCAATAATAATAATTCAATTGTAGGTATATGAAAGGTAAATTACAAAAATAATTAAAGATTGGCAAATACAATATGACTTATAATAATATATGAAAGGCAAATTAGAAAAATGATATTTTAATTTCTTTACAAAAAGTAATGATATCCCACCAAAAACATAAATGTCAAAAATTTTAGCCAAGTTCAATACTAAAAATATGCTTGATAATGGACTTCACCGACAAAAGGATTGAGATCTAAATGGGTGTCAAGTTCTGCAGGTAATACTGAAATCTATTTGTAAGAACAAATAACATCCTAAACAAGTATAAAACTCTATTTCTTTGGTTTTTCTACTCCAACAGTGTTTTATATTTATAAATATATATTCTTAAATTTAGCTATCTAATAATTTACACAAAGTAGATAACTTATGTTAAATTATATCTTAATATTTGACTTGGACTTTGACTTTGACTACTAAACCCGCGCTAATGCGAATACAACACTGTTAAAGTTCTCTCTCGTTTTTTTTAATCGTAAAAAATGGATAAAATGAAATATTTGTAAAGTGTTATATACTGCGTGGTAGCTAGTGAGACATGCTACAAAGTGACATATAGATGAAAACTGAACGCAAAGTGAATCGTGAGTTATAACACAAAATACTTTAAAAGTTAACGAATAACCGTCACAAACTCATGTAATAATAACAGCCCCTGCGACCGCGCTCGCTGTGCGTGCGTCACGCCGCCTAATACGTATCGCTTTTCGATTTCGATTATCGACTTTGGCGCATCTGAAGCAAGCAAGATAAACATGGCATCTAAAATAGATAAACTTACCTGCTTCACTTGCAAAAGGCAGGTTGTGGGAAATGTCTATTTAAAATGCTCTCTGTGTACAAATAATTACGACATTGATTGCGCAAATGTACGCTCTGGAAGATTCAACATAATGTCAGAAAAGAGCAAAGCGAAATGGAAATGTTACTCGTGTCGTACTAACGTGAGTAAGAAAACAACGCTCAAAGGCAATCCAAAAACTTCCCGTGACATGTCTGCTTTAGATAACTTAAAAACTACTAATAATATACCGATACAGAAACAAAAATTGAACAATACCAATACCAGACACATGAGACATACACAAACTAAACCGTACCGCTCACTAGAAATACACTCGGATTCGGAATTGAATGAAAGCAAACTGCGCGAAAAAACTACAGCTGACTGCTGCTCCGATGATATTGCAAGTTCTAGTAGCACGCCGTGTAGGGACTTTGCAAGGAAGGAAAACATGACGAAAACACATAAACCACAAACGAATTTATCATTATCGCAAGAGAATATAACTTACACCCCCACTGACGAAGATCTGAGTCTGTCTACCTGTGGTTCCAAAAGCCCACACTCACCAATCAGCCTGCCAAATATGTCAGCGCTAGACAATGCCGAGCTGCAGAACTTAAAAGAGGAAATTAGCCGATTAACCACCGAACTCCTTAGCGCCCATGGTGAAATTGATAAACTTAGCATCCAGGTTACTGAACTAACAACAGCGATTGGAATCTGCCAAAAGAAGATTAGTACATATAAGACTATTTTGACTGATCACACACCAAGGAAAAAAACACCATCAATGACAGGAAACAAAACAAAACGCCTGGAAAATGCTGGCTTCACCCATAATTCGACACCCATACACAAAGGAAATACATTGAGTCTAAGCTCACTCCCCGCAACTCCAATGACCGACCAACATCCTATCCAAGCTAAAAAAATCAAGGAGCAGTCGCAGAAACAACAAGACAATAGTAATGTGATAAAAAACAAACTTTGTATTATCAGTTCCAATAAAGTTAATAAAATAAGACTTATAGCCGAGAATGTGCTAGGTGAGAAACTACAAATTTGTCACTTCTCTAGCCCAAACTCCGGAATCAGGGAGTTACTACACGACATTCACCAAAAAACAAATCATTTAACTTTGAACGACTACTGTGTTATAATAATTGGCGATGCTGACTTCAATAAAACAAACAACTACCTAGACCTGGTACTATTCATTAGAAAAAGCCTTCAAGATTTGGACCACACCAACTATGTCATTTGCTTACCGACATTTAAATATGTCCGTGCTAGCATCTACAACCAGAGAATTGAGACATTCAATAACCTACTATATCTTGATGTTCAGGTACACCAATATGCCTTCCTGAACGACACTAATCTCGAGCTGCCCTACACACCGGATACATACCATAAGCGATTGGGAGCTGTAAACAACTACGGCTTTCGAACAATATTTCATGGAATACACAAAACTATTAAGCATATAAGTTCAATATATACCCTAAACGGTCGATATACAGAATCCCATCACGAGCAGAAAACAGGTACTGAAACACTGTCTCCGCTGACCAGTTATAGGGACCGTTCTACTGCCAAGCTCACCGACATGACCAACAGCCAAAACAGTAGCAAGGATTTTACGAAACAATTGGGATACTACACCAAAACATAGCTGGCGTTTTAAATAAAATCGATAACCTAGAAATTATATTATCAGAATTGCACGAAAAATGTATTAATGTGGATATAGTCTGCTTGTCGGAAACATTTATTTTGTCTGGCCATGAAGCTAACTTAAAACTGTCCAATTTTAATGTTGTCTCTCACTTTTCTAGAAAAAAAGTTAGTAGAGGTGGAGTTTGTATTTTAGCTCGACCTTGGCTGGATTGTATAGATCTAGACTTTTCTGACATAGCCCTTGAAAACAAATTTGAATGCTGTGGCGTTGAAATAAAATCTATTAACAGCATTGTTATATGTTTGTATAGAATACCGCGGAGTAATGTTAATAGTTTTCTTCAATTGCTGGATAACTTTCTTCATTGTATTACAAATAAATACAAAACCCAAAAGCTTATCATATGTGGCGACCTTAATATAAACACCCTTAAGAGCACTCCTGTGACAAACAGTTATACACAATTGCTAACCAGTTATAATCTGACAAACCATGTTAAAGAAGCCACGCGTATTACTAGCACATCTGCAACTTGTATAGACCATATAATTTCAAATACAGTTGGTAAAAAAAGCCAAACTTTAGATCTGGGACTGTCAGATCATAAGGCTCAAACTTTATACATACCAACTAAATCTAAATCAAAACAAAGTTACAAAAATCTTTATATATTTAAAAGAGACTACAGCAAAGAAAACGTGTTAAAATTTGTTAATTGCATGAAAAATGTCTGCTATGAAGACATCTATAAAAGGACTGATACAAACAGTTCTTTTTGTGAATTTCATGAACTTATAACAATGTTCTACGGTCTTTGCTTTCCATTGATTAAGGTTAAGATAAGTACTCAGCCTAAACGAACGAGATGGCTCTCTAAAAGTTTAAGAAAATGTACTAAACAAAAAAGATATCTTTATTTTAAAACACGTACTGATCCTACTTCAGAAAATAAGGCATTGTACAAGTCATACGCTAAAATCTTACGACGATGCATAAATATCACACAAAAAACAAGTAATCACAGATACATATCAGGAGCCAAGAATACATGTAAAGCAACTTGGGATCTGATTAATAAAAAAGCTGGCAACATCCGTCAGTCGAATGAAATTAAAAATGTCCTAGTCAACAATTGTACAGTATCTGATTCAAAGGAAATCGCTAACTTATTTAACAACTATTTTATAAACGTATCTAACAACTTTCATCAGAACTACAAACCAATAACACGAAATTTTAGCTCTCATCCCAATACAATGTTTTGTAATCCAACTACTCCCTTTGAAATTAAGAAAATTATCATGAATTTAAATAATACAGCTTCTTCGGGTTATGATGGCATCAACTCTAAACTTCTAAAACTTTGTTCGGAATATATATCGGAACCACTGGCCTATATTATAAATCTATCTATTAGCGAGGGCGTATTCCCCGATGATCTCAAGAAGTCTTTAATTAAACCCTTACATAAAAAAGGCAAAAAAAAACGAAATCCAGAACTATAGACCCATTGCTTTAATCCCTGTTCTTGCAAAAATTTTTGAAAAAGTAATGTTTACTCGACTAACAAACTTCGCAGAAGCATTTTCTATTTTAAATGAAAAGCAGCATGGTTTTAGGAGGAACAAATCAACCTCAACTGCAGCCTTCTCTTTGATTAAAAATATCATGGATAGCATAAACAGAGGTCAACCTGTAAGTGTGCTTTTCTTGGACATGTCGAAGGCATTTGACCTTGTATCCCACCAAAAACTCTTAGATAAACTGGAATTATACGGCGTTAGAGGCAACACATATCGTTGGATAAAATCATACCTAAGTCATAGAACACAATGTACGGAAGTAGTTAAGGAGGAGAGGGGATTTTTACTAAACTACAAATCTCAATATAAATTAAATAAATTTGGAGTGCCCCAGGGAAGTGTCCTCTCCCCACTGCTGTTTTCCTTCTACATTAATGACCTCCCAGAAATTATTACATATCCCTCAATACTTTTCGCTGATGATATATCCATTGTGATTCCATGTCAGAATCAAAATACCTACGAGCAAGAAATTAATCGAACTCTCTTCGAAACAGTACAATGGTTGGAAAATAATAACTTAACTATAAATATTAGCAAAACTAAAATTATTCAATTCCGAACTAATAGAGGCAAGAACATGGATCTAAATATAGCTTATCGAAACGATCCTGTCGATAAAGATGGCAATATAAAGTTTCTTGGAATACATCTTGATGAATTTTGTAATTTTAAAATACATGTAGAATGTGTCTGTGGCAAAATAAATAAATTTGTTTTTCCACTACGCAAGCTGCGAGACACTGTATCAAGGGAGGCTGCTTTAATAGCCTACCATGGTTATGTCATGTCTACTCTCCGCTATGGTCTCGTTATATGGGGTAGCTCAATAGATATACAAAAAGCATTCATAAAACAAAAAAAGTGTATCAGAGCAATTTTCTCGCTGAAACCCTACAATTCATGTAAACCAATCTTTAAACAACAAAAACTTTTAACTTTGCCATCTTTGTACATTTACGAAGTAGCTGTTTTCGTCTTTAGAAATAACCATTACTTTAAACTAAATTCTGAAACCAAAACATATAATGGTCGAATATCTAGACAAAAAAATTTACTATCTGTACCCAAAACTTACCTCAAACAAACAACTAATAGCCCTTACTTTATGGGTATAAAAATATTTAATAAACTCCCTAAAGACATAAAAGATCTCCCTTTAAAACAATTCAAGCGAAAATTATACACATGGCTTTGCGATTTATGTTTCTATTCTGTAAGCGAATTTTTCAGTACAAAAACTAATAATAGATAAAAAAAAAAAAAAAAAAAAATAATAATTGAAAGATGATACACAATTTTTTTTTTTTTCGGATAAAATAAAATAAAAAGACATTTTAACTTACTCAAGTCTTTTTTATTCACATAAAATATTAGATAGGTACTATTATTGTAAAACCTACTTGTCTCAATCATCCTTATATTATTTACGAGTATATACATACAGATACCTGAAATGTGACATAATTTTTCAATGTAAAATAATGTAATTAAATTCAATGTAATTTATTTCTATTAATTCAATATACCTAATAATAGTCTGATGTATACTATAAATGTAAGCTAATCCTGACAGAATATATCTGTATATAATTTGCATGCTACAAAGCAGAATGTGTAGGATCAAAACTATTATAACGAACATCATTGTAAACCCATATTCGGCAAATAAAGAATTTATTATTATTATTATTATTGGCTAGTTTTTACCAGCAAATTGAATGTAGAAGATAATATAGAATATATAAGATGATTTGTATGTGAAAAGTAGCCAAGTCAAATGTTAAGCTACAATTTAACATAAGTTATCTACCTACTTTGTGTAAATTATCACATAGTTAAATTTAAGAATTTATATTTATAAATATAAAACACCAAAAAAGAAAAAGCAAAGAAATAGAGTTTTATACTTGTTTAGGATGTTATTTGTTCTTACAAAATTAAATAGATTTTAGTATTACCTGCAGACCTTGGCACCCATTTAGATCTCAATCCTTTTGTCGGCGAAGTCCATAATTAAGCATATTTTTAGTATTGAACTTGGCTAACATTTTTTACATTTATGTTTTTGGTGGGATAAGATATTACGTCTTTAGGTCAGTATTAAAACTCAAACCTTATTGAACCTCAGTTATGTTAAGTGTCTGTTTTGACATTTTTCGAAATAAATCAGAAAACCGTTAACGTGTGTGATACCATTTCTTTCTAGTTAATCCCCGATCCGTCCACGCAAGGCAGCACGAGGCGGCATCCCATAAATTGCTACCAAAATAAAGAAACTTTTTTCGTGAGGAGCGAGGGCGTTAACACACAGTGAGACAGTTACGTTGCGCTACCGACGCAGTTGTGCATTGTTAGGTACTTTAATGAAACTTGACAACCGCGAAACGGATGCTATAAGCGCTAAAACGTGTTTTAAGAGGCTGACAACACCTAATTTTGTTGAAATTGATGTCATTTAAACAGTTTTTTAAGAAAAACTGTTTGTTCTAGCACATCAAAAAAATTATATGTTAATATTCATCATATTTCAAAGACCGTGGACGGACTCGATACATAATTGGACGAAATCGGCTCGATAGAAAATAATTGCAAAGATAGGTCTTATAATCATCATTAAACGGTTCTATGTCTTTATTTATTTGGCGTATGCGTCTGCAATTAAAAACATGAAGTCAACATATTCATACCTAAACCGCTAACGAGTCATATTTCACAAATAATCCACAGTTTTTTTTTTAATTCAATATTTGCCCGATAAATTTCAATATACCCGGCTGCCCAGTAATAGCGGCATCTCCCTTACTCCGATACAAACAGACAGCGTGCGCCGACGTTGGTGTTGACAGCGCCTTAAGTGCCGCCTGAAATGACCTGCGATTTCTCAATCCCCTGGATTTTTTAACAACATTTTTTTAGAGACAAGGTTGTTGTTGAATAAGTATCGTTGATAACGAGGATACATCGTATCAGCCATGTTTGTTCTCTCACACCTCGCACCAAATTAAGTGCAAGTGCAAGCGAATATGTGACATACCGACCTATAAATCAGCGCGGACGGGTGTTAATTGGAACGAATTCCCGCCGCGCCGTCCCCGATAACGCGCGGTGCGCCGAAAACATCGCCGTTTCAACCTAACATTTTTTAGCAGCCAAATCTGAACGAGTCGTGTACCTACCTGCTATTCGTATTATAAACAACACATGCGAACTAAATACTATATGACTTAGTGTTGTGGTAAAAAACCTAATTTAGAGCGTGTTTCTGTAGGTATATATAACAATATCTTAGGTACATCTAACAATATCTGTGATAACGCCTGTTTATTTTATACTCTTATTTGAACTACAACTGAAGAAACCCTAGGGCCAGGGCGGAGGCGTGGAGTCGATAGCAATCCTAAATGAGCGATAAATCACAACCGAGACGTGTTAACTATCGCAGCTTGCCTCTCACCCCCTGACAAATGTGTCGACGCTCACCAATAAGCCGTGGGTGCTGATGGGATAGCTATAATTAGACCATTTTTTGTCGCCTATGCCTACCACAAATATTGTGAAAATAAAAACTCTGAATGGCACCTTCGACGACGCTATAATGACTTTATTCAGAAGTAAGTCATTTATTCGCCTGAGTGGATCTTTCTAGACGCATTTAACACAAACGCGTATGCAAATGATAGGCCCGCGCGAAGCATTATCTCTTACTTTACCAGTATAATGTAGTGATTCGAGGAGCTAAATTAAGTTGTCTGTGCCTGTAACGACTATCGCATTAAGACGACGATTTATATTAATGGACCAAAGCATTCGAATCTTGCCTCGTATTCACGATAAAAAATTCAATGTGAACTTGATTGCATTTTCATTAAGCAACTAAGTAATCTACAGTTCTGGCGCGGTAGTGCAAGTTGAATGTTAATTTGTCGGCATCGTATAGCCTAGCGGCGCATAGTTATAATGTTTTAGCATATACATTTCCATATCACCGTTCTGACAGTATTTTTGATTGTTTCAGAGGGTGGCAGATTGGAAGCCGAACTAAAATACACTGCTAAAGCCTTGGGTGAGACTGACTCCTCGACGCATCAGCTCATCATCCAGACAGCGAAAGACCCTGATGCGTCACTTCTGCACGCGAAAGCGCTTCTTGATCACCTCGCGGTATGTCTACATTGGTGCTAGTTTAAAGATTATTTCAATATTTTAGATATTTAAAACCGGCCAAGAGCGTGTCGGACACGCCCAAGATAGGGTTCCGTAGCCATTACGAAAAAATCAAGTAATATTTTTCTAAGGATTTCGTATGTGTACGGAATCTTCCAAGTTAGGTATCGTCAATACTTTGAAAAAAGCTCGTATCTCAAAATCGTTAATCTGGCAAAGTGAACTTTATTGCGCGCATTTCAAGGTTCAGTTTTGTTTACATCCTGATTTGAGATACGAGTTTTTCAAAGTAGTGACGGTATGTTTAATACCTTAGGCTGCTATTTACTCTTAAACTACAAATAATTCCCAAGCAATCTTAGCCGCTATAATTTTCCTTGTAAATTTAATATATTTACTACCATTTTGAATTTTTTCAAATTTTTCCACCCAACAGTTTAGATTTTAGAGGGGGGGGGGGGGGGCGGTCGATTTTAATTAAATTTTTCACTTAAAGTTGAATATTTCGCAAACTAATCACTGAATACAAAAATCATGTAAGCAACTCCGCAATGGTTTTAAAATACCTATCCAACGATACCCCACACTATAGGGTTAGTCGAGAAAAAAAAATCACCCCCACTTTACGTCTATGGGAGGTACCCTAAAAAAAATTTTTTTAGTTTTTTTTATTTAACCACTTTGTTGGCGTGACTAATATATATATTCATGCCAAATTACAGTTTTCTAGTACTAACAGTCTCTGAGCTTTGCCGCGGACAGACAGACAGACAGACAGACGGACAGACATGGCGAAACTATAAGGGTTCCTAGTTGACTACGGAACCCTAAAAAGGATGAATGATAAGCAATACACAATTAATTCTATTCCTTACAGGTAGTTAAGGCAGCAACTAGAGTTACAGTTCATATGTATGATGTAGAGTGGAGGCTAAAAGACCTCTGCTACAGCCCGAGCATACCAGACTTCGAGGCTTACCATATAGAGAAGATCTTCGACAACATCATTCCCTGCGCTATTATAACGCCTCTCGATTGTTTCTGGGAGGGATCGCAACTTCTTGGACCTGACTATCCGTTTCACGTGCCGTAAGTCTTCATTCTGTTCTATTAATATTTCTTAATTAAAATTATAGAGATCACCAAAAATATAAGAATGTAATATTTTTAGTTTCTTACAACAAAAACTACAATGGACGCAATTAAATCCCCAAGAAGCTCTAGAAGAGGTAAAGGAAGGAGTAAAAAAGTTACAGTACCAGTTTCCTCTGAGCACGATGGAGGCTTACATGAAGCGAGCTGGCATCACGTCCGCCTACATGAAGAAGCCGTGTCTGGACCCCACCGATCCGCACTGTCCCGACTCGGCTCCCAACAAGAAGTCAGGACAGGTAACTGCCTCCACTTTTTACACGTCTGCGTCAGACTTTCTTTCAGAGCAATCGATTATTTTTTCAGTGAGCATTTAAGTTGACCCTGTATGGTATTTCATATCCATTATCCCTCTTTTGTAAACTCTAAATATGAATGAGATCGAACCCCGTACGGAATGATTTGTTACGCCACCGTGAGACCCACATTAGGGACTATTACGACAACTCCCGGTCCTTTTATGAAGACTTCAATTTACGACGGTTTTACTGGCACATAAATAAAGCATGTAGGATCACGACAAATAAAATAAAATAACTTTATCGGGTCGAACGTAGTAAACTTTAAATACTTTCCATAATAATAAAGTATTTTTGGAAACGGTAATAAGACGGGATGAAAGCGGTCGCCGCTCGGCAGATGGCGGGTACCTGCCGGCCTCGCTCGCCGCCGGCCGCCGCGCGACACCCGACAGAGTTATGCTCCGATGCTAATTAGAAGCTGAATGCACTATATTATAATGACATTATCTTCTGAAAAGTGAAGATATTAACTCGTGTTTATAAAGTAATTTGAAGTAATTGAGATATTTAGTTATCTAAGTCTTATTTCGTGTATCGGAATCAAGAGTCGAATGTAGCGAAGACGCATATGTAACGTTTTTGTGAGCGCGGCGCAGCGGGTCCGCGCTGCCAGCCGCCACCCACGTTCGGCGAAGGGCCGCGGCGCAGATCGGGCGCGCATTGTTCCCTGCGCCCGCGCAGCCGGACCCCGCATTATACGGGCGCATTGTACACGCTTCAATGGGCCTCGTTTGCCGCCGCTATCGCCATCACAATGACACAATAATGCTCGCTACCCGATACATACAGATGAACAGTTCCAAGGAAACCTCGTAAATCTTGCGCCACGTCTCTAACTATGTCGTTCGGCAGGTGACACTTTGTTATTTATAATGCCGGCTGGTATCCGCGTCTCAATCTTAATCTGATCGGTCGGGTTTAGATTCCAGATGTGGCGGCTGTGCTGTCGGCGGGTTGCTTCGGGTTCGCGGCGGCGTACATGCACTGGCCGGAGCAGCTGATCGTGGGCGGCGTGACGCGCAACAACACGTCGGCGCTGCGCAGTGCGCGCGCGCTGCAGTCCGTGGTGCAGCTGATGGGCGAGCGCGAGATGTTCGAATACTGGGACGAG
Source organism: Archips xylosteana (assembly GCA_947563465.1). Lineage (NCBI taxonomy): Eukaryota > Metazoa > Arthropoda > Insecta > Lepidoptera > Tortricidae > Archips > Archips xylosteana. The sequence continues at coordinate 8,155,668 of OX387344.1, forward strand.
AGCAGCAAGGTGCACCACGTCGGCTGGAACCAGGAGAAGGCCGCCGCCATACTCGACGCGTGGCAACGGAAATTTGCATCTGTAAGTGTTAAATCACAAAACTATAGGTACTTCGTTAATTAGCATTCGAAAAAGGATAGACAATATTGACGAGTCTTTTTATTGAAACACACTTTAATAGCAAAAACCAAAAAATGTAAATGACTATAATAATATATATCCTTGCTAATTGTTACATTTTTGCTGTGAATTATTTTTCAAAAGTGTTTATCAATAAAAAGACTCCTCAAGATTATTTACCCTTTTTTTAATTCTAATATTATTTACCCTTTTGAACTTCAATGAACGAAGTATAATAAAAGGAATATAAATGTTACACGACGCGAGCTAAGGGCCCTCGCCCACGGCGACTTTTTGTAGCGATGCAGTAGCGATGCTGTCGCGCGTTCGCATCGATACAGTCGCGATGCGGTCGCTAGCTGTGTACCCTCGCCCACATAACACGATTCAGTCGCGATGCAAACGCGATACCGTCGCGCTTCTGTCGCGATTCAAACGCGCGATTCTCTACTAACGCGCCACCCTCCCTCCGTTCCCTCCCCGATGTCGTCCGACACGATTGCGCGTTTGCATCGATACAGTCGCGATGCTGTAGCGCGTTAGTAGCGCGTTGGCATCGCTTCTATAGCGCGTTACAAATGCGAATAACGCGTGTTAGTAGCGATGCTGTCATCGCTACAAAAAGTCGCCGTGGGCGAGGGCCCTAAACTACAAGGCGCCTAGAAAGTCATAAGTATAATGAATATTCCCAGCACAGCCTGTACTGGAGTGAAAATCTTAAAAAGTCGGTTATAACAGAGGTTGTAGTACATAAAGGCTTGCATTTGACTGGTGATAGTGATGATGATTACTACCTTTAAAATCTTTTTAAAAATGCACGCAGATTAATAACAGGAGAAGCGAATAAGTGGCGACTATGACTCTGAAACGAAATGCACGCGATAAAGTTTCTATTCTTCTTTATACGTTCGTAATCTTAACATCTGTATTATACAGGGTGTTTGGTAGCTACGTACAAAGCTTTAAGGGGGTGATAGCCGAGGTATTTTTGAACATTTTTAGCCATATATGTCATAGCCGAAATTTGATGTTTTTTTTTTAAATTGAAGACTTAGGAATTTTAGGAAAATACCCAGGATTTGATAGTCACGAGTCAATATTGCCCCAATGAGCGTTAATTTGGAAACTAAATCTTTTATTTCGGATAGTTTAATGTGTATTGGACCAAATGAAATAATTTTTAAGTGTCTTTCTTGCCACAAAAACAAAATGGAGGCATTCGAAATTACTAAAAATGTCTTAGGTTGGAACAGAGTCATTTTTCTGTGCCATAAAAAAAATTAAAAAAATCCTTGAAATGTTCAAACATTTTTAGAAACATGCCTGTTTATTGTTCTTTCTTTTAAGGTATCACTCATTGACATTGCTTGCTAAATCTCAGATAAAAAGTAAAAACCAAACTCAGGGAGCACTCGCTAAGAATGCAAATAAATTTCAAGACTAAAATTTAACTAGTAAATAGCATGTGAAAAGGACAAGTCTGCGTCATTTTTCTGTGCCATATTTAAGATTTCCAAATTAACGCTCATTGGGGCAATATTGACTCGTGACTATAAAATTCTGGGTATTTTCCTAAAATTTCCAAGTCTTCAATTTAAAAAAAAAAAACAAATTTCGGCTAAGACATATATGGCTAAAAATGTTTGTTCAAAAATACCTCGGCTATCACCCCCTCAAAGCTTTGCACATAGCTACCAAACACCCTGTATATAATATACTTCAAGCATACTTCCGATTAAATTATCCTAAATTTTCATTTTCTTATCTTACAGGAAGTCAAAAAAACGGCAGCAGCTGTATCACCGTGGTACTGTTTCTATCCATTCTCCACATCGAGCTTGAATGACATTCTTGGCAAATTCTCTGAATTATCTCTCAAGAACATCGTCTTAGGCTACATGATCATGGTGAGTCCCAAGTTTTGTATTGAAATCATCTCTATTACGAGTATTATAATTCTGCCTCCATTTGATAAAAAAAATACAACTGGAAACTTGTTCTAAACAGAAAAGGCATAAGTGCACACTTACATTGTAAACTTGTGCTGTTTCTTTTTAGAGGAAGTTTGCAGTTGTGCCTTTTGATCTAGTGGCGGCAGAATTTTTCATTCATACATTTTTATTTGGTTTTTACTTACTTCTGCTATTATTTTTATTTGTGTTTTTGTTATTTTCAGTTAATTTATGTTGCTGTTACGTTGATGCAATGGCGCGATCCGGTGCGTTCGCAAGCCGGCGTCGGCATTGCTGGTGTTCTCCTCCTTTCCATCTCAGTTGCCGCTGGACTAGGCTTTTGCGCTTTATTAGGTTATCATCTTTTTTATACTCCTTTTGTTTTTACCATTCACATTCACCATATTTTATTTTAGTTTAATATTACAAAGACTCCTCTGTTTACTAACAAGAAGTGTATTTTTTCCAGGCATTCCATTTAATGCAACAAGTACACAGATTGTGCCCTTCTTAGCGTTGGGTTTAGGAGTGCAAGATATGTTCCTTCTCGCTCACACGTACGTAGAGCAATCTGGAGACGTTCCAAGAGAAGAAAGGACGGGTTTGGTGCTAAAGAAGACCGGCTTGAGCGTTCTTTTGGCCTCGCTGTGTAATGTCATGGCATTTTTGGCTGCTGCTCTGCTCCCGATACCCGCTCTACGAGCTTTCTGCCTTCAGGTACTTTATGTCAAACATGCATTTATGGATTTTTTTTGGATCGAACCCATCAAAAGCATTATTTATTTTAATTTTAATTTCTAGGCTGCAATTCTACTTCTCTTTAACTTGGGCTCGATGCTGCTAGTGTTTCCTGCCATGATCTCGTTGGATCTGCGCCGGAGGTCTGCTGCCAGAGCCGACTTGCTCTGCTGCATAATGCCTGAGAGTCCAATGCCAGTTAGACCCAAAAGGACAAGCGGAAGATCAACGACGCGTGGTGGAAAGATAGAAAAGGTATGTTGCAAAGTCACTTCCGGAAATTTGACCCGTTCGTAACTTACGGAAAATTTATAAATGTTAATCATTTTATTTTACAGAACGTTAAAGATACATCGAGACAGCCATTAGATCCTGACGGAGGGGCAGAAGCAAAGAAATCGTGTTGTCTCAGTCTGTCTCTCACAAAGTGGGCGAAGACTCACTACACGCCATTTATCATGCGGCCTGATGTTAAGGTAAAAATTATTTCATTGATGCTGTTTTGAATTTTATTGATTTTTTGAATGAGTATTCGAAATATCTAACCAATATTTTCTTTATAGGTGACGTCAATGTTAGCGTTGATCGCGGTCATCTTAGCTAGTATATGGGGAGTAACCAAAGTCAAGGACGGTCTAGACCTCACCGATATTGTACCTGAAAACACTGATGAACACGAGTTTCTTTCGCGGCAGGAGAAATACTTCGGCTTTTATAACATGTATGCAGTCACCCAGGGCGACTTTGAGTACCCTACCAACCAGAAATTACTTTATGAATACCACGATCAATTCGTCAGAATACCGAATATCATAAAAAATGACAACGGCGGCCTCACAAAGTTCTGGCTCAGTTTGTTCCGGGACTGGCTGATAGATTTACAAGACGCTTTCGACAAGGACTATGCTAATGGTTGTATATCGAATGAATACTGGTTCAAGAATGCAAGTGACGAAGGAAAGCTGGCTTTTAAACTTCTAGTTCAGACAGGGCACGTGGACAATCCGATCGACAAGTCGCTTATAAGGGATGTTAAGAACGGTCACAGATTGGTCGACAAGGAAGGAATAATCAATCCAAAAGCGTTCTACAACTATCTATCAGCCTGGGCTACGAACGACGCTTTGGCGTACGGTGCCTCGCAAGGCAACCTAAAGCCGCAACCTAAAAGATGGACCCACCAGCCTAGCGATAAAGACTTGATCATACCAAAATCATCGCCGTTAATTTACACTCAGCTCCCGTTCTACCTCTCCGGTCTCGTCGACACTGAAAACATAAAGAACTTGATAATGTCAGTGCGAGAATTGTGTCTTAAGTTTGAAGCCAAGGGATTAGCTAACTTTCCATCTGGAATTCCATTTCTTTTCTGGGAGCAGTATTTATATTTGAGGACTTCATTACTTTTCGCGTTGGCGTGTGCTTTGGCTGCTGTATTTGTGGTGAGTTATGTTTAATTATAATCACACTGTGTAGTTTACGAATCGTTCTAATACGAATTCTATCTAAAAGTCTAGTGCTCTCCGTATCCAGGCAAAATTTAGATCCTTAACGTATTATACGAGGCGCACCGTAGGTTGAAAATGCAGATTATTTTACCCAGCAAGGCTTGGTCATTTAATGGTAAGCGAGCACCACCACTCGTGGCAGGATTAGCGAAATAGATGATGGTAGCATTGCCATCGTAGCCTTAGCCTAGCGGTTGGACCTATGGCCTCTCCTCTCAAGGAGGTCAAGTCAAGGGTTTGAGCCCGGGCTAGCACCTCTGAGTTTTTCGGAATTTACGTGCAGAATTTAAAATTTACTATGAGCTTTACCATGAAGGAAAATATCATACACCTGCGAAGGAATTCAATGATAGTTATGAGTGAAGTTCCCAAATCCACACTGTACCTGCGTGGGAACTACGGCGCTCTCTCATATGGAGAGCAGACCTGTGCGCTGGGTGAATATTCGAGCGTTTTGACCGCGCGGTTAAACGTCATTAGTTTATTACCATTCGACGATTATTACCACAACCGAAGGACGAATCGCGCGAAATTTCATCAAACTAGATTCAGCATCGGTACTGTTTTAAGTTTTCATAAAAAGTTAACCCTAAGCATCATCCATTTTAATAATTTCTGCTCAAATGGTAATGACAAAAACAAGCGCCGTATAACGCTGAATATTTAACCGCCCTGCAATGGAACTTATGCTTAGGCTGGGTTGATGATGACATGCCCATTATGCATTCCAATTTTACAGGCGGTCATGGTGCTCCTTCTAAACGCGTGGGCGGCACTGCTGGTGACGCTGTCTCTGGCGCTGCTGGTGCTGCAGCTGCTGGGCGCGATGGCGGCGCTCGGCGTGAAGCTGTCGGCCGTGCCCGCCGTGCTGCTCGTGCTCGCCGTCGGCCGCGGCGTGCATTTCACCGTGCACCTCTGCTTGGTAAGCGGCTCTTCAACCAAATTATTGTGCAGAGGCATTGGGTGGAATTTTTCATTAGAGTGAAGCCAAACGAACGCAATTTTTGGAGTTGTGAGTCGCGTATTTTCGTTCGCGTAATTTTGGTTTCATACAAAAGTCCTGTTAGAGAAACTTAAAGAGAGTCGACTTCGCTGGTACGGCCACATAAAAAGGAGAGATGAGAGCTACTCCGTAAAGATAGCGCTAAACATCCCTACGAAACCCCGTGGTAGAGGAAGACCGCCGTCTACATGGTGGACTAATGTTGAGAGGGACCTGAAAGCCCTGAATATCTCACCAACGACAACCCAGGATAGAGCGTCCTGGCGCCGATGCACAAGGAGGCCCGACCCCAGTTAAAAAGGGAGGGGGGCAAGAAGAAGAAGAAGATACAAAAGTCCTATTTGTGTAAAACTCATTTTGCATCGCCGTATGGCACAAACTGGACTTTTATATATGTAAAACCGAATGCAGCAGAAATTACGTGACCGAAAATACGCAACTCAGAACTCAGAAAATAACGTTCGTTCGGCCTCACCCTTATACAACCCGAACCTAAAAAACACTGACGGTAAAACGTCAAGAGAGAGAAAGAAGCGTGGGTTAGGTATGTCTTCGAGTCTTTGCCATAGTTGTAGATCCAGACCCCCGTCAGTCATGTCATCAAAAATAGGCAAAGTAAAGATCCCAGCACCTCTTTATGCAGTGCACTGATCAGCCGTTTAAAGATTATTTGCTCTTTTCCAATTCAAGTTCAATTAAAAAAGTAAATAATAAAAATATTATTGAAAACACAAATTTTTCACTCTATGAAACATTTTGTGTGCGCTGATGCTGGGCCCTACGGCAGTCACCTACTCTGCCCTGTCCTTGGTATGCAAAAAACAGGTATTAAGGCAAGGTTTTTCACCTGCAGGCGTTCGTGACCTCGATCGGCTGCAAGCGGCGGCGCGCGGCGCTGGCCGTGGAGTCGGTGCTGGGCCCGGTGCTGCACGGCGCGCTGGCGGCGGCGCTGGCGGCGTCCATGCTGGCCGCCAGCGAGTTCGGCTTCGTGGCGCGCCTGTTCCTGCGGCTGCTGCTGGCGCTCGTCGCGCTGGGACTCCTCAACGGACTGCTGTTCTTCCCGATCATACTCGCCCTGATAGGACCCGCTGCTGAGGTTCGTTTGCTCGATACTTCTTGTGCTTTTCCATTATAGATGTGCTGTGCAACTATGCTGAGAGAATGTGAAAGCTAAGCTACGAAAGTAGCATGTAGCATAGTGAAGTGTCTGACTGACGACTGGGTCAAAAGACCGACATTTTTTTTCTGAAAACATAAAATCGGCGTAAACGGCATCATATTAAACCCTAATGGGTTAACCTAATGGTTATATAACAATCTTAAAAACTTTATGGTTTCACAAAAAACCTTTCGGTCTTTTGACCAATTTGTTATTTTAATTGATTCGGTCTTTTGTACTTCGGTATTATGATACATACCCACTAAGCTATGTAGTCGCTCGAGGAAGACCCAGAGAGCACGCATCCACTGAACGCATTCAGAGCACTCAGTTTCTATATTAAAAACATAGCTTAGTTGAAACCGTTTTCACCAGTGCTGTACTATGTAGACCAAATGAATATGATTGCTGGATATCAAATGCATCCATTACAACTTAGCGTAGCACATCTCTGGTGGAAAGGCACCCTAAGGCCCAGTGTCCTCATAATTATGTCAAAGTGACATCGAATTAACTCTAAGTTTAAAAATTTAAAATTCATAGTATAAGCGAGCCTTGGGAGGATAGATACTATTTCTACGATTTAGGTATGGAGTAGTAGGTGATAGGTATCGGGCATTATAATTATAACCAAATAGAGTGGAAATGTCATTTAATTAGTCTCTAAAAAACCACCTAATTCATGTGGCGATAGCTGCAATCTTATTTGACCGCCGAACGTCAAGCATGGTACTAACTTAAGTTAAGAATTCGAAAGACTAAAATGGTTTGTTGTATAAAATGGACAAAGAAAAGCCAGTGTCAAAAGAACGAAATAGTTCAACGCTCCTCTTCGCCAGCGCTGCAAATTTTATTCGAACCAAAACCAAATGCCCATCATAATTAGTTACATTATCTTCTAATCAACGTTAATATTACTCTCAGGTTCGACCTCTTGAGCACCCAGAGCGGCTCTCAACCCCATCGCCTAAGAGTTCGCCCGTGCAGACGCGGAAGTCGAGTTCCACTGGTGACAAGAGCTCGCGGAACAAGTCGGCGCCGCGCTCGTGCGCGCCCTCGCTCACCACCATCACCGAGGAACCCAGCTGGCACAGCTCCGGCCAGTCGGCGCAGTCCTCCATGCAGTCCATAGTGGTACAGCCAGAAGTAGTGGTCGAGACGACCACCTATAACGGCAGCGATTCGAATAGTGGACGCTCCACGCCCACTAAGACCTCGCATTCTGGAGCTATTACTACTAAGGTAAAATCCCTTTTATTCTTCACTTTAGCAATAGATTTTCTGTTGAAGCTTTCATTTGCTAGTGGGAAAATCTTTGTGGTATATTTAACAATTGCATTGGCATGGCGTTAATCAATAGACATATGATCGGGAGATTTAAGTAGTTAGTTTTCTTATTGAGCTTGATCTTTATTTAATTTGGTTAAATATACTTTTCAATCTATATATTCACAATTTATCTAACAAAACCGTTATTATTTTCACAGGTAACCGCCACAGCAAACATAAAAGTGGAAGTGGTGACGCCCAGCGATAGGAAATCGCGACGGTCGTACCATTACTACGACCGCGACCGCCGCCGGGATCGCGACGACGACCGAGAGCGGGATCGCGACCGAGACCGCGACCGTGACCGAGACCGCGACCGAGATCGCGACCGGGACCGCGACCGAGACCGGGAGAGGGATAGAGACAGGTCGAGAGACCGCAGAGACCGGTTTCGGGACGAGAGGGACCACCGCGCCTCGCCGCGCGAGAATGGTCGCGACTCCGGACACGAGAGTGACTCTTCAAGACATTGAACTTATGTGAAGCAACTTGATTTAGTTGTCTTTTGTGGTGAGAATATGAATGGCTATATTTTCATACCTAATTCGTTCGTGATCTTTGGATCTGATCGCTATAGTACAAAGCGACATTATTAGATATTTAAAGTTTGTGTCGCGATTGAGAATCGATTTGTCAGGCCTATGATGCCCGTAAGTAAAGCCTTAAGGCAGTATTACGAAGATTATAGTTGTAAGTTAACTTTTCATAAATAACCAATACCTACAGTGGAGGCTACAGTAATTCGGTTCAGAGAAAGTGCCGGCATGTATTGCGGCGAGCGTCAGTATTGTGCCGCGCGGCACGGCAGGCATTCCACGGCTGGCACTCGTTCTGCGTAACTTGATGCGTGATTCAGTGTGAATTAGAGAATGAATCTTTAAAGACCAAATATCATTTTAATTCTGCGTGTTCCTATTTCAAAGACATTTCCATTTGTCTCCATAATGCTTCTTGTTATATTTTTATCTTCTCTAAAGACTGTGGTCAAATATTATTATGTAATTTATGTTATTATTTATTTTACGTTTATGATTATTCTTTCGTCAGTGGAATCTGTAAGAAATCTCAGATTTATTGTACAAATTATTTAGTTAGTCATAGCGGTAAGTAGGTTAAGAAGCTATTTATGAGATTACCTAGATATCTAACTGTAATTTGTGATCTTTAGGTAAAAGTTCATTATAAAATGTGAAGACTGCATTTAACGATCAAAACTCAGTATTCAAAGTACAACGTATGTATAAATCGTGTTGCAATCATTTCACTCGGAAGGATGGCTGACCTCAGTAACAAATTAACGAATAGCGTTGTGACATTTTGTGCAAAGTACTTATTAGATTATATTAATTTATACGCATATAACTTAATTATATTTGTAAATATAGCTTTAGCATAGGTGGATGTCGTTTAGCCATGAACATTTTTTGTAACTTAGCATCTATTTGGATGCCGTCTGCAATATAACACGCTAAGGCAATTTGTTTAGTCATAAGTACTGTCGAACTATTTGATTCCTGACCTAATGTAGAACGTTCTCACAGTAACTGTCGTAATGACTTTCTTTATCAGCGAAGTCACTGTCACATTTTCTGTTAAAACTTTCCACAATAATTCAAGATTCAGTTAGTTCAATAGTATATGAGATAACGACGCAATCTTTTTAACAGAAATTACTTCGATAATGCTAAAATGTGGCTGAGCGATTCGTCCGCAAGACGTAGCATTGAATCGTATGCGATGTGCTTACTTTGAGATGCACACTTTTGTATAGTTTATTTTTATACAATTTTAACTGACATATTGTCGAAAAACTATAGTTGTAATGGAAATATGAGTTGTGTTTTCTTTAGGTGTTTTATACAACGAAAAGCTTTTATTGGGTCCTATTATCCGCTAGGGGAGTGTTGCTCCTCGTACATTGTATCATCAAATCGATAACATCAACATTTTTGAACAGTAGAATACTTTCATAGTGAATAATTAGACTGGTAACGAATTTAATAACTAAATTCTCTTCCATTATATCTTCCCAGCAGATACTGCCTTCGTTTGATGTAATTACGACAGAAGTATATTCTATTGTAATTGACATGAGATATTTATAATAAAATATTTTTTCCTTGAAACGCTTTTAGAACTTTTTTACATAAAAGTTAAACTGATTGTCTTAATTTTTAGCAATTTTCACACATTGATGTAGTGTAACGGGGTGACATAAAAATATAAAATTGCATTACAAGGGCCTGTACCTATCACCAGAGGGCTACTTAGGATCGACACCATGAAAGGAGAACTTTACAAACAAGTTCTGTAATGCAATATAATTTTATGCCACAGCCCGGCGCTGTTGACTATATAGGATGGAAGCAATGAGTGTGCGCAACTAAATCTTCTTTTAGTTAAAATATTTTAATTTTTCTGAATTCTACGCAGGTGTAGATTTTGAGTGTAAAATAATGCATTTGAAACTGTGAAATACATATTTAAGTGGGAGATTCGTGCAAATATTATTAAATGTTCATTTGATATTATACTCGTAAAAGGTTACCTTGAAGTGCGATAACCCGAACATAAAACTTCAACGCAATGATAATTTCCATATTTACAAATGTAAATCAAGCAAGTGTGCGCAAATGCCGTAAATTTCGAAAGGTTTATGTCAACAGTTCAGTTGAATTTGATAGTTTAATTTTATATTTTTACATATCTATTAACTTTAAAAAGCTATAATAAAAAAGCTGGACACATATAAATACGATTATTTATCGCATCCATCCTGTATAATAACAGTTAAACTGTCGACTGTATTGAAAAAATAAAATAATTTAAACTTAAACCATGTTTTTTTAACCGACTGCCTATAATAAGGGTGATGCCACACGAGCGTAATTTTGTGAGTTGTGAGCGGTAGAATTTCGGTTGCGCCATACATTGTGTCACGTGAGTGTCACGTGATGGCGCGCATATTGTATGGCGCGGAACGAATTTCTGCCGCTCGCGACTCACAAAATTACGCTCGTGTGGCCTCACCCTAATTTGAAACATTAAGCTTACTGATTTAAAGCGTTACACAATAAGTAATATCGCTTTTGTCTTACTTAACATAACTTGTGTTTCGTAGTTCGTGCAAAAGTTCATGTAGGTACAGTCAAAATCAAAAATAGCAGCACACTTTCGTACCTTGTCGCTGTACAGCCAAGTACGGAGTGCACACAAAATTGACAAGTATGTTAATACAACCTAATAAAAAGGTGACCCGCTATTTTTGACGCTGACTGTATGTATACCTACTAATACGCCAGCACCGAACGAACGAAGCATTAGGCCAGAAGCCAAAACGAACGTATTACATAATTTATTAATACCCCGCATTATTTATGAATAGCTTAAAAAACGATTACCTACTCAGTAAAAATTTAATCATTTGACGTCAAATGTAACGTGACTTATTGATGTTCGAGAGGGCTTTTGATATTAATCGAAAGAAATCCGCCTAGCGCGCGCGTTGATCCGCTTAGCGCAGAATGTAATGACGGGCGGGTTTTGGCGGCAACACCGCCTGCGACATTCCTTAGAAAACGGGAGCGCGGGAATCAATAAAGGATTTCCTGGCGGCGTGCCCACGCATGTGCGTGGCGGCCCGAGCTGCCTGCTGCCTCCACACTGCTCCCGACCCTGCAGACACCACGACCGCTGCCATGCTACCGCTCTAACTTTCAGCTCCACACCTCCGCTGCGGCCAACCAGGAGAGGAGAGACTCAGATAATCGTCGAAGACCGCTCCGGTCGCTGACCATCAAACCTCTGAACAAATAAATCTCAGTAATAAGTAGTAGGCTGTGTTATTGGGCGTATGATCGGCGCGCAACGCCACTGCGGCTGCGGGGCGGCGGCGCGGGGGGGTACGCGGCGGCGCGGTGCCGGCACGCTTCCCGCGCGGCACGCTTGTCCTGTGCCGCGGCTCGCTCGCACCGCCGTCTCCGGTCCGACCTAACCTGATAACTTACACACTCGATGACTCACAAACATATCACCGGCTCTGACACTGTCAGGGGAGTGTAGTGCGATCGTGTTAGATGTAGGAGCGGGAGTGCTGTGTTTGTTCTCGTGCCTGTGATGTGGGGAGTGCGATGGCGCTGAGAGGCAGCATGACGCCTCTGGCGCTGTTGATGCCTTTGCTAGCGGTCGCCGCGCTTGCAAACCAGTTAGAGGACATACCCCACAATGAGTAAGAATCTTCTTTACACATAGACTATAACTCGTTTCATTTATCACTGAAAACAATTCAACGTAGCGTATAAAGCTCGTAGACATAGTACAAATGTTACGAAAGTGTTACTACTGAGAGATAAAGGAGTAACCTCCCTACATCTCTCGAATTAATAAATGCATGATTAAGATTAGGCATAGAGTATTTTCACAAGTATCATTCTTGAAGTTATATGTAGAATCAAACCTTGAGTCTTCAACTGTAACTACTAAAATAAAATCAAAGAATTTGCTATCAAGGACTACTACAATAGCTTATCTAATGCTAACTAAGTACAACCTACCTTCGCTCGTTTTAAGTAGAAGATAACCCAATAGTTATCAATTCGGCTGTTTTGGATTGAAGCAGTCAGATTGTAGTTAACTTATTATAGGCGCCTACTAAAATGTGCGAGCAGAAATAGTGTTGGTAGCGCTGAGAATAGTCCCGATTAAATATTAAATAGATTGAACCATATTATAATCAGCTATTGTCTATTTATAAAATAGGTAGAGTTTGTGGCACAATAACGTATACGACGTTCATATATCCCCTTAAAATTCACATTGATCAATTATTCACTATTAATAGACAGTGAAAATGTATAAGTTGATGTACCTACCATTTAATAAATTAGTGGAGCAACCGATGTGAAATGATTTGGTTCTGTAGGTTTAGGCTAATGACAGCTATTACCCTCACTCGGACTTGAGTCACGTCACGCTACAAACATGGCATTATCGGCATTACCTATTACGAGGATTTTATCATATCTATGTATATTTTTAGAAAAAAATAAAGCAAGGGTTTATTTTGTTACATAAGCTTTTTTTTACTAAAATATTAGCCCCCGAGGCTTCGCTTGCATGAACTATTACCTAGTTCTGGTAGTAGAATTGAAATTTCGGGAATTTGGTAAATTCCCATGGAATTCCCGAAAAAATATATCGTGGTCTTCGTTTACGTTGTTTTGTGACACTCCATTTTTTGACATCGATGATACGTATGGAGCCAGATTTCACGCAACTAGCATTAAATTGCGGGGTTTTTAATTTAATTTACCTTTCATTAAATTACCTTTTCTTGCCGGATTCTTCCCAACAGGGTTTTTCGAACCGGTGGTACATTCTTCGACGTTCATAGGAGCATCAATTTGATGCCTAAATTGAATAAAGAATTTTGACTTTGACTTTGGGTCAATGAGCTTTCGAGTTATGAGTGACCAATCATAAAAACTTTATGTTATATCGACAACTCCGACTAAATCCTATATCGTAGAGGTAGTAGGACACATGAAACGATTGAACAAATACTTCTGCTGTTAAACCCCCTTCATAATTTTCTTTACCATCCATAATCTAGGTTGCACGCGCGCTGCACGCCACACGTTGTGCCTACGTCCAGTTCGTTTTAGTTATAAAAGCTGCAAATAACTCATGCGCTAACTTTGAGAATGGTGAATTGCTAGATAGACTAGTGATAAGCATAAAAAATCTGCGTGACAGGCCAAACATAGAGCAGCCAGTCAAACTTTCCAATAGCCACATGTAAGACTGCGATAGTAAAAAACAGAAGAATTAACTAGTTAAGTAACGCGATTTTTAGGGTTCCGTACCCAAAGGGTAAAAACGGGACCCTATTACTAAGACTCTATTACTGTCTGTCTGCCTGTCTGTCTGTCTGTCACCAGGCTGTATCACATGAACCGTGATAGCTAGAAAGTTGAATTTTCTCACAGGTGATGTATTTCTGTTGCCGCTACAAATACTAAAAATAAAATAAAATTGAAAATAAAAGGGGGTCGTCGTACCAGAAACGTGTTTTTTTCAGCGTTTTTCATTCGATCTTTGTAAAGGCGAACACACTTGATATTTTTATTTATTTAACAAATAGTTATTGCATTCGTAATGGCTGCATTCGTATTCTGTTAAATGCAAATAAAGTTTATTTTTTTTTTTTTTTTTTTTACAATTAAAATTTCTTTTAATTTTAATTGTTAACAAAACTAGACTCAAGTACCAGTGGTCCCAATATTAGGTCAGTCCTGTCGTGTGGACTAGAATAACGGTAACATTCATTTGGTAATACGTCAATATTGAGTAGGATAAGCTGAAGAGAATAAAATACGTTATTAAGAAGGTTTATTTCTGAAATCGGCTATTTGCCATATTTTCGGCCCTGATTTTTGTTGTTACTTTAATGTGCAAGGAAAAATATGCAAACCTGTAGGTATAGCTAATCTTATACTTCCTTTAGTAAGTTTGATATCTAATTCATATTCAATATTAAACCTTTCCAAGCTATATATAGGACAATCCAAAATCAGATGAATTATGGTCTCTGGTACCCCTGGCTCACAAGAGCACGATGGGTCCTCCTTGCACTTAAACCGATTTAAGTACTCAGAGAACCCACCGTGCCCGGTCAACACCTGGGTCAGAACACCTCGGGGAACTATTTTCCTAACCAAGTTATGTGCCTCCACAGCATCCGGGAAAAAGACTTTCGTGGTCGACGCGGTTGTTCCAGTTTTATACCTCTGGTTCCATACATCAAGCGTATCCTTGCGAAGGATACGCTTGATGTATGATACCGGGCAAAGGTCATAGTTTGGTCTTTTCTTGGAGTTCACAGCAGACTCTTTAGCTAACTGGTCGGCTCTCTCGTTGCCTTCCAATCCCGCATGGGCCTTTATCCAGAACAAGGAAATATCCTTGCCCTGGAGAGAGATAGATCGAATGTTCTCCCTCGCCATTATGGCCAGCGGGTGGAGGCAACGATAGTTCGAAATAGTTTGCAGAGCCGACCTAGAGTCGCTATAGACCCCAAAAGAAGACCCCCCACTATTAAGAGCAATGTTCGTGGCCTCACGAAGCGCCAGGAGCTCGGCTTGGTACACGCTACAGTAGTTCGAGAGAGCAAGCTTGACGGCCCTAGTCTCGGTGTCACCTTGCCAAATCAACAACGCGGCACCGACCCTGCCACCAATCCTGCTCCCATCGGTATAGATCTGAGTGTGAAAATTCCCGGACTTGTCCAAAGCCTCCTGATCACTTAAAATCCTGAAATTAATACTAAAACGCTCTGCTGGATGTGGCGCCTCCAATGCAGATCCCATCCGCTCCACCTCCCTGCCGCACAGCTGTGGCAGATCAACCCCCCCTCTTGGCCTCATACAATGAGGCCACCTCGCGAACTCGGAGGTCAAGAGGGAGCATCCCCGCCAACAGCATTGCCGCGTCCAAGGAGACAGTGCGGTAAGCTCCGCACTGTTTTAGCGCGACACCGCGCTGCACGACCCCAAACTTCTTCCTTGTCATTAATTTATCCGCAGCCGGTGCCCAAACGCTTGCAGAGTATAGGATCACCGGCTCAATGACAGCCACATAGATGGTTTTAACCACCGCAGGGTGAAGCCCCCAGCTCACTTTTGCCGCCCTTGGCAGCTGTTTGTAAATCCCCGTCGCCTTACGACAAACATTACTCACATGGCTGTTAAATGTAAGTTTGCTGTCGATAGTAACACCAACAAGTTTAATCTCATCCGCGAAACAAACCTCGATCCCTCCCATGACTAAGCGTGGGGTGTCATATTTAAGCTTCTTCGTGATAATCATTGCGCTAGTTTTGTGTGGAGCAAACCTAAGTTTGTTTTTGACACCCCAAGCCCAAACACGTTCGAGAGCGAGGTTTGCCCGCCCCTCTATCTCCTGAGATGTACTTCCGTCAAAAGCTAACACGACGTCGTCTGCGAAAGCCTGGCAGTAGATTCCTCCGTCCTCCAGATCTTTAAGTAGAGGGTCCAAAAGGAGATTCCATAGGATTGGGCCTCCTATGGAACCCTGCACACAACCCTTCCCCGTAGACCTAATATGCTCCTCTCCAGCATATCTGACCACTACCTCGCGATCTTTAAGATAACTGTCAATGACCCTTCTCAAGTTCAGCGGACAGTTCTCCTCCGCCAGTCGGACCCTGATAGCTGGCCACCATGCACTATCGAAGGCTCCCTCTATATCCAAAGAAATTATAGTTACAATTTTCTTCTCATCTAAACTTCTGCGGATGTACTGCATGAGGCTATAGAGGGAGTCTTCGGTGCTACGCCGCGGCATGAATCCGTACTGACGGGGGCTCATCCTCGGTAACAAATGATACTTGAGGCGAGTCACCAACAGCTTCTCATATATTTTGCCCAGGATCGATAAGAGGCCTATAGGTCTATGGGACTTCGGGACAGAGTAATCACTCCTGCCAGGCTTCCGCAGCACTATCACAACTGCTCTAAACTGGCCTAACGTTGGAACGTATAATACTTAGTCCGAGATGATATCTCAATATCAGTGAGCTGCAGGGCACAAGTCTTTGCGATTGAGCGGGCTTGGGCTGTAATTTCCCATGCGGGCCCAGTGCGGATTGGGATTCTTACACACACTATTGAATGTCTTCTCCGGTATAGACAGGTTGCCTCAGCATGTTTTCCTTCACCGAGCTCATGACAAATTTCAAATATAATTTTGTCCATAAATTCCCAAAAATTCAGAGGTGCGATGGTGTGAGCCCGGTTTTGAACCCACGACGCTCTGCTTGCAAAACCACTAACTTACCTCGGCTTCTATTATATAGAGCTAATGATAGGATGCGAGCGTTTCAAACGTCGCTTTCGAGGTGACATTTTTACAAACCAGCCGCAGATTTTGATGGCATGTTCGATTATTTATTAAAGATCCTGTTTACTTCCACCAGATAACTGGAAACTGTTTCAAAATCTTCTGCCATTTCTACAAAAATGTGTCCACGAAAGTGATTCCGAACAAACGCTCAAACAATGACCCAGATAAGTGTATAGTGACATGAAGATGTCTAGAGACAGTCGGTGTCACGCCGCGTTCGTACTGAAAAATAGCTGGTTGACGTGCACACAGCGTTTACGTTGTCACTGGCATTTAAACAAAGGCGTGCCTTGTAGCAGCGTGTTGCGGCGACACGATTAATTGTCGCCATAGTGTACAACAAACAATCGATGCCCGCGGCCAGTCCGCGCCGCTAAGCAGCTTACTGACAGCCAATTACAGGACGCTTCACCCCTCACCCCTAAGAAGATGAATTTCGGTAATGACGTGTCGGCGTCTGAACGCCGCGATTTGCTAAACGAAAAAGTTCACAAGTGACAGTTGAGAGTTCCGCGGATGGATCAATCCGTGATAAATGACTGTTCAGTTTACCGCTGACGACGGGGCGAGAGAAAAAGTTCCTTATTAGCCTCATTGCTGAGAGCTGAACGCGAAAACACTTACAGGAAACGACGGGAATAAAAGGCGGCGAATAAAAGAGCATTGCACTACAATAATTTGCGAAAGAGGGTGCGAGATGCGGAGCCCAAGAACCAGCACAAACGAACAAGAGAAGGATATTTCAAACGAGAAGTTAATTGCAAAGTGTATTTTTAATTATGGTCTAGGGAAGTATACAAAACGTCAGGCTCCTTTATAACTTTTTTCAACATTCTTCTGTGAAACACGCCATTTTCTTGCAGATACGTGTGTGAACGTGTCAAATAGATACAGTTGCATAGCATTGATGAACACTCTATACCTGATTTAAATAAAGAACTAAAAATAATTAAAAGTTACTTAACATCACCCAGCTATTCAAAATAAAACTGGAAAAGACTGACAAATAGAAAGGTGGACATTAATATTTACTCTTTAAAAAAAAAGTAATAACACTATCATTATAAGTATTTATAAATATTAATGTAAACTATACTTACTGGCACTAACGTGATTGATTGTTACCAACTTTGCGGCATTTATGTACATACAAAGTAAGCCAAAAATAACTCTGTATTTATAGCATTTCTATGAAAACCAGTTATTTTTACGGCTGACGAAAATAACCCGTTCTTTTTAATACAAAAACGATGTTGACCACAACTTCGTCTGCGAAAAATTCGCTTATCGCTATCCTGCGGGAACTATGCAATTTTCCTAAATGAAAATATCTTATGTGTTGATCCAGAGGCCGTAATGTCTAACGCTTCTGACGCTTGCCATGGCTTTCACCATCTCTTTCTGTCATCATTTTACACCGTTTGACAGAAAGAAATGGTGATTGCGAAGGCAAGCGTCAGAAGCGTTAGACAATAAGCTGCTGGCTATAAATTATTTGTTTTCCCAATTTCATCTACATCCGTTGAGCTGTTTTACGTGATGGAGAAACAAACATCCAAAAATTTACATTTATAATATTATTAAGATGGAAATCAGTGATTTTCTTATTTAATCATTTTAATCTTTACATGCTTCTGCTGTCACGACCTGATACCTTACTTGCTGCTTGCTGCTTGCTGCTTGCCACGGCCTTACTTGCTGTGCTGAATATCATTATGCATTGTCATAAGGAACTACCTTACCTATATGTATTATGGGTATGTATTACAATACCGAAGTACGAAAGGTCGAATGTATTAAAACATCGAATGGATCAAAAGACCGACACGATTTTTTTCTGAAACCGTAAACTTCTTAGAATTTATTAAAACGGCATCATACAGAACCCATTAGGTTAGGTTAGGTTTGTTTTATAACAATCTTAAAAAGTTAACGGTTTCAGAAAAAAATCGTGTCGGTCTTTTGACCCATTCGATGTTTTAATACATTCGGTCTTTCGTACTTCGGTATTGTAATACATACCCTGTATTATACGTATAGATCTTTTATACCCATGGTGTTAACATGAAACTTCATTTATATCATTCCTAAAAAAATAGTGTTGACAGACAGACTGGTTGCACGCCGCACGCATTTAAGCACACCGTTATTTTGCTTCTTATTGGCGGTTCAGGTGCAACAGACTTGTGGGGAATGTTGTACATCCAGTATTGTTCGACCTCACCCCAGACAGAGCTAATGACCGACCTTTACTTGCTCACACTTTCTGCCTTTATCTCAGTCTGTTTGATTTTAAATTCAGCCACTTGTTTGCGATCCCTGCCCATACATTGTTGGTCGCCCATTCACTTTTACGTGAACTCTGACATTTAACCTTCACAATGGACTAACAAGGGAACAGCCGGAAAGTTTTAAATTGTTTCGATAAGGCAAATACGTGGGTATAGCAGAACATGTCTTAACTCTGTGGCCCATCAACGAAGCCAAATGAAGTACGTATTCTTTACACTTGTTTTAATCCGAATTTTCAATTAACTAGGCTTCAGCGGAGCAATTAAATGAGGTTTAAAAATATATTTTTACGTAAACCGGTCAATTGTGAGACGCACTTGCACTTCCAGGGTTTTGTACCTATCTAACAATAGTCATTACTCGAGTTCATAAACAATGAAAACAAATTGCATTGCTCTAACGAAAGGACAATTCGGACTGATAGACAAACTTTATATTACTTAGCAATTAAATAAATGCGATTCTTCATACTTTTGGTCGACTTTTAAACTGCAAATCAACGGTTCTTTGACTCAACCTTGTATATGAAATTTTATTGAATTGGAATAACCACCTTTTAGACACACGACTTAAAGTGGTTATTCCGACTTTGTAAAATTTTGTATACGAGGTTGAGTCAGAAAACCGTCGAACGGTAAATCTGCAAATTTGAAAAAAAAACATTTAAGTATATTGAGATTAATAGAACTAAAATAAATAACTAAATTATACATTTCTAGTTTTGTTTTCTTGACTTGTACGTACTGTGAGACCTAGCTTATTGCCAAATCATATGATGGTTGTAGTTTCTACGGCGGTTATTGTGTATTATGTTGGTAACACCAATATCTCCCAAAAATTCTTCATAAAATAAAATAAATAAATATCACGGGACAATTCACACCAATTGTCAGGAGCGTTTTAATTTCCAAGCTTGCAATAAAAGCCTGCGCAGACGCAGAATTCTGAGGTCCGAGTACAAAGTTCTGTGTTCTGACAGTTCTCTATCGGGTATTTTATTTATTTATTTGCGTAAAATATGGTACTTATCTGTTTTTGTGATATAAGGGAAAAATAGTTTTACACGCTTTTGTCGCAATATGACGTGAAAATTAGCTACACTTTTTAAAATATACCTAATTTCATACGCTTATTTGACATGACTTTGGTTTATTTTCAATAAAAGTTCAATATTAATCATCATTTATAAAAAAAAAGAAAAATAATAAAGTACTATCGATTATTACATCGAAAAAAAAATCAAAATGTACAGAACTTAAAAATTCAATGTTGTCTTTAAAGTAAGCATTTCTCTATCTTAATACAAATCTTATGGAAACCTAATTTTTCAGTCCTGTCATTTTGCTTCACAATGTAATGATGATGTATGGGGACGCCTCGCTGAGTCAGGCGGGCTGTCGATCGTTTTGTACAATCATTCAGCCCAGGCTTCACAATGTAACTATAGATCGATTCTTAGATGACGATGCGTGCCGTGGTTCTTATTGCAATAGGATTAATGTCTAATTTAGACTAATTTGTACGTCATTATGGATGACACTAGCTATACTTTCTAGTAACTTCACGCAACGCGGTTACCTAGTTTCCCTAAATCCTAAAAGTATTCGGCTTGGGGATGCCGATTGGCACAGCAAATATAACAGGACAACAGCACTAGGAACATTCACCTTTAAACCTAATGGCCTTGTGCTAATTACTCCATTTCATTCATTCAACAACCAATCTTCCCACGCATCGTAGCGTAGCGTGGGACGCTACGAGCCCACCCACAAGTTCGTACACAATATCAAATATCGAGTATCAGCTTATCCTGATAATTGATTCAATTACTTGTTTCAGTCGAAGTTGTAAGAGATTCAATGGTCAACAGGTGTTTATACTTCTTACTAGCTGCTGCCCGCGCACTTATAATTAGCTGATTGCTACCTTGCTGGTATAATAATAGATTATGTAATTCTCGAGCACATTGACCTTCAATATTCAAAAAAATCTAGTTGATAGATGATGTTATGAATAAATTCCAGTTTAGTTCACTAGGCGTCATCAACTCTCCCCACACTCAGATCCGTCAGTTAAAAGTTTTAGTATTACATATAGTGACCATTTAAATTAATTTTCATCTTAACATAGACTGGAATTACTTATCTAGTGTTTAGCTGAACTTACGGTCTCGATTTCGGCAAGTTTCAGGGTTAAATTGGAATTTCTGTTTTGTTTTACTTAACTGTAAACTAGGACAGAAACCGCCAATCGTCAGACTCAAGTGGCAGTGGGCAGGGCACATCGCTCTCATAAAAAAGTTCTCGAGGCGTCCACGGACCGGAAGACGCAGTGTAGGTAAGCCTCCAACAAGAGGCGGGTTGCGGGTTCTGGTTGCGTGATCGCGTTGGGTGCGGATGGCACGGGACCGATCTGTTTGGCGAGCCTTAGGGAGGGCTATGTTCAGCAGTGGACGTCTTTCGGCTGAAATGATGATCATGATGAGGACAGAAACCAAAACTGGGTTCAAGGTCTTTCGTACTGCATTAGGTAACAATCGGCATCATAGACTGGAAGCCACTGGCTCCACCTCCCGCGTGTCTGCTAGGGGTATGTATTACAATACCGAAGTACGAAAGACCGAATGTATTAAAACATCGAATGGGTCAAAAGACCGACACGATTTTTTCTGAAACCGTTAACTTTTTAAGATTGTTATAAAACAAACCTAACCTAACCTAATGGGTTCTGTATGATGCCGTTTTAATAAATTCTGAAAAGTTTACGGTTTCAGAAAAAAATCGTGTCGGTCTTTTGACCCATTCGTTGTTTTAATACATTCGGTCTTTCGTACTTCGGTAATGTAAAACACACCCGTCTGCTAGAGTGCCGCGGCTATACTCCATTTAATTTAGAATTAAATGAAGTATACGTTGTTATTCCACACCAAGTAGAATACACACTATTTTAGAGCTACCAAACTATCAGTTTATCGAACAATCACTTCTATGATCATAAGCACAAATTTACAAAAGGCAAAATGAGCACAAGTTAAAAAAAATAGCTACCCTGAAATCGCCCTCGAATTAAGTATCTGTTTCAATTAACATCAGAAGTAGCATCGTCGTATAGGTGCTACGCCATTACACCTGTAGCATAAACCACAACGGGGCGTAGCAGCAAGGTGCAACGACACGTAATATAGTTACAAGTTACATCTACTTATTGCTTGTATACTAACTAGCTGTTGACCGCGACTTCGTCTCGACTCGTTTATCGCTACCCCTAGCTAGCTTTATTGCTGTAATAAAAACCGGCCAAGAGCGTGTCGGACACGCCCAAGATAGGGTTCCGTAGCAGGTACGAAAAAATCTTTGCATACTTTATTAATGTGGTTGTTTTGGTCCCAACTCCCACCGCGCGCAGAATGTCAGTGGTACAGCGCCATCTATCGACGAATTGGGTAACTAATCTGCAGTCTACTAGAACTAGTATGTATGTTGATAGTTTTTCAGATGTAATTCTTTATTATATGAACCGATTTCAATTTTATTTTTTTTATTTGAAAGAAGGTACTATTGGCATGATCTTATAGGTACTTAAAGAAAAAAAAATGCTTGCAATGGCGGTTAAATTACAATTACAATCTTAGTTTAGAAATATTTTTTTACAAAAACTTAAAAATCGTGTAAAGCGCTGCGGGTGTCTATGGACAGTGGTGTTCATTTAACATCAGGTGACCCACTAGTTCGTTTGTCTGGCCTATCTAACATAAAAAAAAAAAAAAAAAAAAAAAAAATGCTCAACTGACTAAGTTGTAAAATAATTTTCCTAGAAAGTTTTTATTATGTTACGTGATTTTTTTCATATTTTTTAGACTTGCTGTTCAAAAGTTAGAGGGGGAGACACATTATTTTGAAGTTTCGGAGTGAATATCTCCGAAAATATTCAATTTATCGAAAAATAATTTCAACAAACCCCTATTTATTTTCAAATACCTATCCAATGATACCCCACACTATAGGGTTAGTCGAGAAAAAAAAATCACCCCCACTTTACGTGTATGGGAGGTACCCTAAAAAAAATTTTTTAGTTTTTTTTATATAATCACTTTGTCGGCGTGACTGATATATATATATTCATGCCAAATTACAGCTTTCTAGTACTAACAGTCACTGAGCTTAGCCGCGGACGGACAGACAGACAGACAGACAAGACAGACGGACAGACATGGCGTAACTATAAGGGTTCCTAGTTAACTACGGAACCCTAAAAATGATTGCGGATGTTCATCATTAACTTGCCATGTACATAGGTAGTTGTCAAAATATTTGTTTGTACGAACATGAAATAAAAAATCACACTCACCTTTACGTTATTCTATAGGTGTTTGCAGATTTTATCTAGAAATTTTGGTTGGTTGGCTTTAAAATTGAAATTCGCCAATAAAGTTGATAAGCTGTTGTTGATTTTTTTTTTATTATCTTTATCTTCATCCCAGCCTCTATACGTCCCACTGCAGGACAGAATGAGATGGCATGGGCCGTAGTTCCCACGCGGGCCCAGTGCGGATTGGGAACTTCACACACACCATTGAATTTCTTCGCAAGTGTATAGCGGTTTCCTCACGGTGTTTTCCTTCACCATAAAGCTCATGGTAAATTTCAAATGTAATTTCGCACATAAATTCCGAAAAACTCAGACCCTAGGCCATAGGTCAAACCACAAGCTCTCCACGGCTTTTTTAAATTCATAAACAAATAAAAAACCGGTCATGTGCGAGTCGGAGTACCGTTCATTATTTATATACATAACTATATACTAGCGCCACCACAAAATGTGTGCAAAATTAGAACTACTGAGGTGATTGGTTGTCATGCAACCGGCATCGATTGTTAGTTAATTAGCAAGCCATCTAGTTTGGAAAATACATTTTAGATGGCGCTGTAATAAACAAATCATGTTTGTTGTATGGGAGCCCCCTTAAATATTTATTTAATTCCATTTTTAGTACTTGTAGTTATAGCGGCAACCAAAATACATCATCTGTGAAAATTTCAACTCTCTAGCTATCACGGTTCCCGAGATACAGCCTGGTGACAGACGGACGGACGGACAGCGGAGCCTCAGTAATAGGGTTTCCGTTTTTACCCTTTGGGTACGGAACCCTAACAACTTCACAATATGAGTAGTTTAGGAAGCTAACAAAAACCAAACACGTTTAATATAAGATAAAGATAAGATAAGATAAATTTATTGAAAATTTAATTTTTACAGAATAACTTAATAGGTACAAAATTTCCTTATACTAAACCTAAGTAAGCAGCTCACGAGCCCGAACTAGGAAATCCTGTGTTCGCTGCCTCGCTTAATACTAGACTAGGTACATCTATGTATATAATAATGCTAAAAAAACTTTGTAAAAAAAGCTAAATACACCAAAGAAGTAAAGAGAAGGAAATACAAATAATAAAAAAAAATGTAATTTATCAAAATCTTGTGTCACAGTATTCGTTATCGAGCTCCTCCGAAACGACTTAACCGATTTTTATGACATTTTTTGTCTTTATTTGGTAGGTTTGAGAATAGGTCGTATGCTATTTTTTATACCCCTATTCTTCGCAGACGGAGTCACGGGCAACAGATAGTATAATATAAACGTTTAATATCCATAATCTTAAAAAATATACATATAGCTTTTTTTAAATTCAGCAATGGAATGTATTTATATTTAACAGCCCTGATTTGACAATAATATAATACCTAATCTAAATGGCTTAGAGATGTACATAATAATAAAATGTGTTAATATAAAATGTACCTACTACCTAGTTAATGTTAACTAAATTTAATTTTTTGTACATTATTTTGTAAGATGTGTTTAAATTCAATAAATACTGAAAACTGAATACTGAATAATCTCTAAAGGTCAATGAGAACTAAGTATACGATCAGTAGAAGTGCAAAAAGCCTCCACGGTCAAAAAATAATAAAAATACATAATCTGTTCAAGGTCTCCAAATGTCAAATACATTCGTAAACGTTAATTTCCGATATAAGAGATGTTTTTATTTGCAATTCGTAGAGCTCGAAGTCTTTCATTTACATTATAAAATCGTAGACGAAAGTCGTTTCAGATTTTTAACAAGCCCGTTTGACGAAAGAAAGTGCTTGTTCACAGCAAAAACATATCGACGTTTTCTCAGGCCGAGTGCCGTGAAGAAACTCATTTTTTTTAAAGTGCTTGTTATCTGAGCTAACGGAGGGGAACGCCGCGCGGGACGAACGCCCGACGGATTACCTCGTTCGAAGGATTCCCTGAAATTTCCACCAAAAAAGGTCGTTGACCTGGCTGGCTAAGCTTTCAACTTGCTGGATATGTGAGACGCGTGAAGGGTATTGACAGATCGGCAATGTTATCAAAATATTTGGTGAAGGTGGATTTTAGTATCGACATGTGGTGATATTTGTTTATCAGCAATGAAGTAAACAAAATTTTGATAGTGGCCTGTATTAAGTATGTAGGTAATAATGTTTTAGAAAGCAAAACGATCGGTTATTATACTATACCTAGAGATTTTCCTAGTCGTTACATCAATTCGGCTTGGTATTAAATATCATTCATAATTACGTGTACAGTACAATAATGAGTTGAGGATGCTGCTGGGGCTGCCCCGCTACTGCAGCGCGTCAGGCATGTGTGCGAGGCTCGCGTAGATAGCTTCCAGGCCATATTGCGCAAAAGGTTCAAGACCGGTGTTGTTTAACAATAGAAAGATAAGTTATGTACAGTGAAATGAATAATATAATAATAATTTAATTGTGACATATAATATTGTAATGAGTAATTTAATTTAAATGATGTATTGTAATATTTGTTATGTTATGGATTTAAATTCACTAACATATAATTGTACAACATATTTAATATTAAATATGGACATGTGTTTGAAATAAATGAATTATTATAATTATATTTACAAACGTTTCACATTATAATGCCACTTATAAGATATCGATAAACTAAGTACCAGAAGGAACTCATTAGCGTTGCATGCATACCTGTACGATGTTTCATGTAGGTTATCCATAAAACCAACGGGAAAACAAAGAAGTATGATAGAACAGCTCATAAATTATCACAATAAGTTAATTAGACCTTGATCAATTTCAAAGTTTCCGAGAACAGGCATTTTTAAACAAATTCTGACTGATTTTGCTTGTATAAAAGTGCCAATATCTCGAAAACTAGGAGTCTTTAGCTAAATTCACTTTGCTTAATTTGATAGCTTTACGAGCCGCTCTATCAGAGTTCTAACTTTCAGCCTTGCTTTTAGGATGGTGCACTAAGTATACGTAAATTATAATTCGGTAACACGAGAAAACAAACTATGTCTAGGACAATTTTGTAGTTTAATTAACCGCTAGTCAAAAGTTAGAATTTTGCCACCACAGCCTGTTTCTCTGTCTGCACTGCAGTATAATTTAACGATTTATATTCAGATATTGCTGCCTGCATGCTACATGGACAGACATCTTTAGTTCTGAGCTATTGTTAGAGAAATTCGATTATTTAATAGTAAAGAAAATTAAGTATTATGGGTGCATTTTTTACGAGTTATGTGTACATGGAATATTATTCTCCTTTGTTATCTTCAGCCCGTTTTCACCCACCGTTGGGCATACGCGTCTCCAATCTTATTCCATCCAGATCAGTTATCTGCTTCCCTCTTCCACATTGGTCCTCCTGAAAGCGTTTGGTAACTTCGAAAGTTTAGTCAACCCGGGGGGAATCGGGTTGTTAGTACCCTTCGCCACTGTCCTCCTGTCTCTCTAATGTCATCGGACCATCGGGCAGGGGGTCTGCCCATACTTACTTTTTTTGTCTAGCCAGGGTCTCCACCCCAAAACGCGCTTGCACTAGCGTTCGTCCTGTCGTCGCCACACATGGCCGGCCCAAGCCCATCTTATTGTTAGCTTGGCGACTCTATGACTCACGTCGACCACTTTCATGCGTTGTCTAATGAGCTCGTTCCGGACTCAATAGCGCAGTGTTATGCCACAGAATATATAATAGTACTGACGTACAGAATGGAAACGGTCCGCCCCGCACCGATTCGAATTACCCCACCCCTCAAGGCGCAGATAGCCGGAAACCGCCAGAAACCAGAAGAGTGCGCGCGCGATGTATGTAGGCGTACGCGTGTACAGACGTCGTCGTGCTTATGTAGATTCAAGAACGCGTATTTGTACTTCGTGTCCGCCGCGTGGTTATGCCGAGCTTGACACGATCCATGTTACCTACGAGTGAATTTTAATTATTATAAATGAAAAAAACACTCATAATAAAACTCAGCTATTTTACTACTATAAGCTTTGCGATGGTCCATACCAATAAATTTCAACATTTTAACACCACCACACCACAGTGATTACGGAGTAAAAAAGTTATACGTAAAAACGTATAAAGAGTTATACGTAAGTAGGTAGGTAGTTTTTTAAAAACTCAGCTCTCCAAAAATCGAATACCTTAGCTCTACAACCGCTCATCCAAATCTGCTTGGCTGTACTAAATAGTTTCCACAATACTTAGTACAGCTAAACCAACACTACCACAAAGAATATTTGTGTAAATTTAAAATAATCTACGACACCCTATGCCCATTTCCCGTCTGATGGAACCAGCACCCATTTATTGAACAGCTTCTAAAACACTGTCTAGCTATATGTTGCATTCTTGCACATAGGTTACACTTAGGTTACCTATACATTTGTAATCTTGTGTTTGGGACAGAGCATGTATTATTTTAAACCTCATATCAAAAAAATAATCGATCAGATGATTTCGAAAATTTGCATGTGCAAGTACATGTATTTCACAATCATATATTTTTTCGAATGAGCAGCGATTGACCTCTATCTCTAACTCACGGGTTCAGCTAGTCATGTCATAAAATTTCAAAAATTTCATAATCTATCGCAATGTTTATATGATCAGTACGCTTGGTATAAGTTTTACTTCACCAAAATACTTCTCGATCGCGTTTACGTAAAAATTTCAATTCTATGGAAACATGGACGCGTGCGCGCGGAGGCGCTGTCCATGTTTCCATACAATTGAAATTTTTACGTAAACGCGATCGATAAAACTTATACTAAGCGTACAGTGATCACAGCCACCCAACCTCTAGCGATAACTCTGATTTGCAATCAAAGAGAAAGAAAAAAAATGAGAGTAGGTATTACTCCCCGTCCCACACGGCCTTGCCGGTGGCGTGACGATTGGGCTCACCTTAACCTAACTTAACCTTAGAAATGTCCACGCGTTCGAAACTTTCTTTAAACAAACTTTTGCCCTTAACATTCGAGGCAGCAAAAAAACTTACGCTTGGCTGTGTATCCACCAAAGCTGTGCGAAGAAGCTAAACGGTGTGAGAGGATAATCCACAAATAAGAAAGCTGCGCACAAAACCAGCTGGAGGACTTAGAAAAAATTTGGTATGTAGATAGGAAGATCTCAGGAATAGTACATATTTCGTAATTCTCACGGGATCGGAATGTATTAAGTAAAAATTTGAAAATCTCAACCGCTAAATCTAAAGACAAAATTTTGCCAAGTATCTTCATAAAAATGAAGATCAGTTATTAAAAACAACTAAGTACCAGGCCTATTGTAATGTATAAATAGAGACTTATGTACTGAATGTATCACCAATTCTCAAAGCGTTAACAACCATAGCAGATGGTCAATGTTTTATAGTTTTCTTTTAATGTTGCGGTTGGGTAATTTTTATTAGTCATTAGAATTTAAATGGGTTAAAGTAATCGGTAAAGCAAATATTTAGTTCCATGTCATCTAGTTTTAATCTCGATGAAATTGAGAACTTGTTCGTTGTATACGGCTTCTAATTGAAAGAGTTTGATTTAGAAATAGACCTACCCAATTTCATGTAGCTGTAGCACGTCTGCTGTGAGTATTGTTTAAGGCAACGTTGAACAGAGTACCAACTCAAAACCACTTCATAGCTAAGGGTCAACTAATGCGACAGAATTTTTATTCCCTAAAGTTGATTTTAACTGGTAACTTTGCCCTGCGATCCTAAAAAGCAATAGCAAAATTAATTAAGACATAAAGCAGATGATTGACAATCAAATTGGTTTTATCTTGCGACCGCATGCGCACAAACGGGTGAGTATGACTGTGGAACTTATGATCTGTTTCCACAACGTAAATATTTGCGGAGCGGTACGCGGGTCACATGTCAAAGGCGCCGGCTTCGGTATTGATCTAGCTCGCGAGGGGGATAAGGGGTCGCGGGCGCGGGGCGGTCCGCGTACTACGGAGCGGAGGCTGGCTTACGTAAGGGCGCGCGTCTGTCGCCCCGTCTGCCGACTCGCCGCCAC
This sequence comes from Archips xylosteana, assembly GCA_947563465.1. Taxonomy (NCBI): domain Eukaryota; kingdom Metazoa; phylum Arthropoda; class Insecta; order Lepidoptera; family Tortricidae; genus Archips; species Archips xylosteana. The sequence goes on from OX387344.1 coordinate 8,185,074, forward strand.
TGATTAATAAAACAACCGTTATCGACTCGCTGCAACGGAGATATCATCACTGCTCCACTGTCTTTAATGAACTAACTTTAGCCGGGTTTCTCTATCGTTACAATCGGCCGATGTAGGACTGAGCAGTAGCGCATCTATGACAACTATTTGCGACATTGCAACTGCACTCAACATATTTACATACATTAAATTGAAATGAAATTGGTGATTTGTGTTTTTGTTTATTTGCCGAGAAATATTGGTTTCCTTAACGTTTAGAAAGGTGGCAACTTGAGAGATGAATTTAGAGTAGGTATTAATTAAGTGGTTACCTATTTATTCGAAAAAACTGCATAGCAAAAATATCAAAAATCAACCACCAGGTTGCCAATTTCTTTCTGAAAATTTAATTATTTCACTCAGTATCTCAGTCTGCTTTCTAAATTAAATGTTCGCATCTTATTTTCGGATTTCCAAATATTTTCAGGTATCATACTTAATAACTTTTATCTGCACTTACGAAATGATTTTTACGTTTTTTTGGTGATTTCATGTAATTCACTTCATTTATCAAGCATTAATAGACAATCGTGTTCTCAGCGCTACAAAGCTAGAAAATATTCTATAGGTACATTCATGTACGTAGTTATAATTCGTAACAATCACAGAATTTACAAAAATAAACATGCATTTTTAGGGTTCCGTAGCCAAATGGCAAAAATCGGAACCCTTATAGATTCGTCATGTCTGTCTGTCTGTCTGTCAATCCGTCCGTATGTCAAAGCCACTTTTTTCCGAAACCATAAGAACTATGCTGTTGAAACTTGGTAAGTAGATGATTGTATTCTGTGAACCGCATTAAAATTTTCACACAAAAATTATTAAACATTAAATTAAAAATAGAAAAAAAAAACAATAAATTTTGGGGGTTCCCCATACTTAGAACTGAAACTCAAAAATTTGTTTTTCATCATACCCATACGTGTTGGGTATCTATGGATAGCTCTTCAAAAATGATATTGAGGTTTTTAATATAATTTTTTTCTAAACTGAATAGTTTACGCGAGAGACGCTTCCAAAGTGGTAAAATGAGTGCCTCCCTCCCCCCCTCCCTGTAACTTCTAAAATAAGAGAATGATAAAACTAAAAAAAATATGATGTACATTACCATGTAAACTTCCACCGAAAATTGGTTTGAACAAGATCTAGTAAGTAGTTTTTTTTAATACGTAATAAATCGTAAACCGCAATTTTTTATAGATAATGGTACGGAACCCTTCGTGCGCAAGTCCGACTCGCACTTGGCCGGTTTTTTTTGTTCTACTATTCAATCAGTTTTAGTTAGAGATGATGATCGATCCTTGATAAAAATGATAAGTAAGGTTTTTATTAATATTGTGCTTTTATTATATTACTAGCTGACCCCGCAAACGTTGTTTTGCCATACATCACCCAGGAGTATAAAAAATAGCCTACGACCTATTCTCAGGCCTACCGATTATAGACAAAAAAGTTTCATAACTCATAACCATCGGTCAAGCCGTTACGGAGGAGTTCGGTAACAAACAACTTAACACGAGATTTTTATATATTAGATTTAAATATTATCCCTTAAGTTTAATTCAGATTTAACTAAGTCTCGCCGCGACGAAAATCAGTTGGTGCGAAAATCGGTTAGAAACTGGGCTGCTATTCAGCGCCGGGCCGTAAACCGATTACACCAACACAAACATAAACATTGCAACACCATACGGGTGCTGGCTCAACAGAAACAAATTGATATTATACCCTAAGCATATCGTACGGAAACATCTAACTGAGATGCTTTACACTTAACTGTTATAATGAAGAAAACGACGACATTTTGGTTTGTTGGTTTAAAGGTATTAAAAGTAAATAATGATTACAAGCATTTAAGAGCGCGCCGAGCTTCTGGCGCATTTATTCTATTCATTTAATCCCTTGCTGTATCATTACTAGTAAAGCTTTAGTTTTTAAATTCAAACCCTTAAATACGGCGGGTATACTTAGGGTATAAAATAAACCCTTAGTACGGCAGAAATATTACACGGCAGGTCATGAGTTTTTAAATGATAATAAACCTAGATGTTTTCTATAGCGTACAAACGTTACATTTTTTAAATATGTATTCATACAAACGAAGAATATACCTAAACACGCGTGCGGTCTGATGACCAAACTATCTTGAGCTGCCGCGCTTTCCCCCTGTCGTTAACATTAGTGCATATATTATAATGCCTAAAATCGATTAGCGCTAGAAGCTCGGTGTCCCCTTAAGATAAAGCTTAGAGAGATTGACATTTCGACTGAGTTAGTTCCCGTTGACGTCACCTAACTAAAAACATTGACTAGTAGAGATCCCGTAAAGAGATAAGTTCCCCTTTGTACATGGATCTCAACGGTTGTGAATAGTCTTCTTTTCTTATTTTAGTACAATAAATGGTTTACATAAATACATACTACATTCCAAAATTAACAGTTCTGTAGGTACCACCTAAGATTGGAATGAAGAAATCTTTATGAATGATTTGATACTTTCCACAACATTCAATATGCCTAAATTTCATGAAATATAATATGTATACCTATAAACAAAAATCGCGTCCAAGTTTACTAATTGTTTGTGGAGTGGGAGGTTAAAATTTTCTAAACACAAATACGAAGCTACAACCCACACATTTGACACTCACTTAGCAAAGACTAAGTAATTGAACCCGCCCACGTTTATACCACGACAATTTTTTATCAATCTTCGACTACAATGCTTTCGCGGTCTGCGGAGTTTGGTTCCAATCCAGTCATAACAGTTTTAAAGACCATTTTCTTTGAAGTGTTTCCATTTAGGCGCGGCTCGAGGACCGCCGCTTGCGCGCACCTGACGTCCGACCAAAGAAACATTTTAAATTATTTAAAATTCCGAACTCCTGCCGGTGACGGCCGATCTCGCGCGAACAATGCTCGCGAAACATTCCGTGATTGCTAATGAGGACATTGTGGAACAACTTGAAATTTCAAATGAGGAATTCTTAAAGAACTTCTGGCAATTCGGTCATCTTAGCTACCGTGCGCTGGATTTGTATTGTGTTGGCTCCTTGTATCGTTTGTAAAATTGGGACAAAGAAACATACTCATTTGTTTGTACGTAGAAATTTTAACAATCGATTACGTATTACTTCCTCTTAATAGAAATCGCGGTAGCCTAATGGTTTGACCTGTGGCCAATCAACCAGAGGATCGTGGGTTCAACCACGGGCATCTTTGAGGTTTTCGAATTTTTATGCAAAATAACATTTGAAATTTACTTACCACGAGTTTTATGATCAAGGAAAGCATCGACAAGAAACGTCCATTCACCCGCGAATCAATTCCATCGTGTAGGTGAATTTCCTAATCTGCACTGAATCTGAACCTAAGCCCAGCATTGGGACGTGTATACGTCGGAGATGACTGTTAATTATTATTAGTTTCTTCATAATCAATGCCATTATCAAGGGATTCCTTACATTTTGATTATATTACCCGATCGGCAATACATGAGAAAGAGCGTTAATACGCATGTAGTGTTTGGGTGGTTATTAATCTGACTCCAATATAGATTTTTCACGAATTTATTATATACTTCACAATACAAACAAGTTAGTTATTATTTCGTTACGATACGTGACGTGCTCTCGACACTGGTGAATATCGGTGTGTGGCGCGGAGGGCGCGGCAGTCGCCGTCGGCGCGCGCGCTCGGAACCGCTCGGGATCGTTCGGGAAACATCGGCGTTAACATACTCCCCCCCCTCGAGTAGGTTGAGGCTCGAGCAGCAAGGACGCAGTAGACGACGATGATGAAGGTTCATTCGACGTAACTGATGGTTTAGTCTTCGTAGTAGACAATGATGACGGAAGTGTAGGTGTCATTGAACTCGATGAAGATACAGGAGATGTTGCAAAGGATGTTGATGAGTCGTTAGGTAATGCGCAAAGCTTATGCACAGCGCGGCGCACTGTGCCTCTTGTAGTCAAGACATCGGCTACTCTAGCGATGTCATCACGTCCAGGATATAACTTGATAATGCGCCCTAAACGCCAATTCATGGGAGGAACATTATCTTCCTTGATGACGACCATGTCATGAACTTGTAGACCTTCTTGATTGATCTGCCATTTCATTCTTTGCTGCAACTCTGATAGAAATTCCTTGTGCCAACGGGACCAGAACTGCTGTCGCATTCGTTCTATATGCTGGTATCTCTTGAGTCGATTAGGATTTATTTCTAATAGTGACGGTGATGGTAATGACGTCAAGGCTTTACCGATCAGGAAGTGACCTGGAGTTAACGGTTCTAAATCGTTGGGATCAGATGACAATGGTGTAAGAGGTCGCGAATTCAGAATAGCCTCTATTTGTGCGAACAACGTGGATAGCTCTTCATACGTCATGTGTGTGTTTCCTAACACTCTTAAGAGGTGGAATTTGGCACTTTTTATACCGGATTCGTGCAAACCTCCGAAATGTGGAGAGTAAGCTGGCGAGAACTTAAAGGTTATACCTTCATTTTCTGCGTAAGAAGCAATGGAATCGCTATTTGTTTTAAAAAATCTATTTATTTCGTTGCTTGCACCTACAAAATTAGAGCCGTTATCTGAATACATAACGCTTGGTTTCCCCCTGCGGGAGATGAATCTCCTCAGACACTGGATATAACATTCTGACGTGAGGTCACTAGCCAATTCTAAATGTAGTGCTTTTGTTGAAAAGCAAACGAATAACGATAAGTAGCATTTAGTAATACGACAACCACGGCCTTTACGATCCGTGATTTGAAAAGGGCCCGCATAGTCGACGCCACAGACTTGAAAAGGAATGTTTGGTGTTACACGTGACTGTGGTAAGTTACCCATGAGTGGGTTTATATTTTTCGCTTTCATGATTCTACATATCTTGCAATTGTTAACAGTGCTTCTCGCTAAAAGCCTACCATTCAAAGACCAGAATCTTTCTCGTATATTACTCAACAAAAGTTGTGGACCAGCGTGTAGTAATTTTAGATGTTCATGTTTAAAAATTAGCTTAGTAAACAAGTGGTTTGGATCCAATATAATAGGATGTTTTTTGTTATAATTTTCAGGTGCATTTTGAATGCGTCCACCAACACGAAGTAGACCAGATTCATCAATAAAAGGGGTCAGTGACAGAAGGCGAGACTTCCCAGGTAAGCTTTTATTATTTTGTAATAGATGTAATTCATTACTAAAAGATTCTTGTTGAGATTGTTTACTTAAATACATAAGCGAAGCATTCAATTCATCGCTGGTTAAATAACCCGACAACTTTGAGTTAGGATTTCGCGTATTGAAAATAAATCGTTTCACATAGGCAAAGGCTCTTTGCAAGGTGGAGATTTTAGAATATCTAGTAAACTCAAACACCTTGGAAAGAGCGCTTGCTGAATCAGTATCGCTTTTAGATTTAGTATTTTTCATGTTTAGAGTAGTTTCATTCAAGTTTAGTGTGTAAGCTTTAATTTCAGGTACTTCACTATTAGCATTGCTCCGAGCTAACTGAGGCCAATATGACATATCTTTTTCTAAAAACGAGGGACCATGCCACCACAAGGCTGAGTTACAAAGTTGTTGAGGATCAACTCCTCTGGAGGCCAGATCCGCGGGATTGATATCGCCGGGAATGTGTCTCCATATCCCATGAGGTGACAGGTCCTGAATTGCTCCTACACGATTTGAGACGAATGTTTTTAAACTACGTGGATCAGCCTCCAGCCAACTCAAGACCACAGTGGAATCGGACCAGTGAAACACATTATCAATATGGCAGCGTAAAGAATCTTTAACTTTAATATACAATCTCACGGACAGTAACGCACCCAGCAGTTCCAGGCGTGGTATTGACGTTGGCTTCAATGGCGCGACTTTAGCCTTAGCGCACAATAAACGTGTAAGTGTATTACCTTCACTATCAGTCGAAGTTAAATAAACACAAGCAGCATACGCTAGCTGAGAAGCATCTGAAAATGTGTGTAAGGTAATCGCTTTAGTTTTCTCACACAAAACGCCTCTGGGGATGTTAATGCCGACGAGATATTTTAGATTTTCTACATAATCTAACCATTTTTTGGACAATTCTGCGGGAATCAAATCATCCCAGTCTAATTTAGTTAGCCATAATTTCTGTAATAATATTTTAGGCGTAATCGTGATTGCACTTAACAGGCCAAGTGGATCAAATATTTTGGCTGAATTTGACAGTATCCTGCGTTTTGTTGCTGGTGGCGTAGTATCTATATCCACCGAGAAAGTCAGATTATCAGCTGTAGGATGCCATGTCAGACCTAAAACACTTGACTCCGCAGAAATGTCCAAATCCTTAGGTATCATTGAACCTAGACTGTTTTTTACAACCAACGGAGCGTTCGTGTGGAATTTCCGAAGAGGAAAACATGCTGATTTTAAAGTTTTAGTTACTGATTCGCAAATGTGACTTAATTCGGCTTCTGTGTTGGCCCCAGTTAAGAGGTCATCCATATAAAAATCATGCTGTATGACTTGAGCAATGTTTTCGTCTTCACACTCTTTGGCTAGCTGCAACAAGCATCTAGTACTTAAATATGGAGCAGCCGCAGTTCCATACGTTACCGTGTTTAATTGTAATACTCTAATTGGTTGTGATTCATGGTCTCTCCATAAAATTAATTGTAAGTGGCGCTGGCTAGGCTCTATGAGTATTTGCCTATACATTTTTTCGATGTCTGCCGTAACTACGTAATTATGCTGCCTAAATCTGAGTAAGATGGCTAACAGATCATCTTGAACGGGAGGGCCAATATGTTGGATATCGTTGAGTGATACCCCGGTAGTAGATTTGGCAGAGGCATCGAAAACTACTCTCAACTGCGTTGTCTCACTCTTTAGCCTAATAACGGCGCGATGCGGAAGGTAGTAACCGAAAATTGGCCTTGAGATTTCTGTCAGATGCCCGAGTTTCTCGTATTCATGAATGAATTCGGAATAAGCTTGTTTCAGATTAGTATTACTTGACATTCGTCTTTCACTATTAATGAATCTTTTTTCGGCCATTTTGTAAGAATCACCAAGGGCATCTGTCGAATCTCGCAGAGGAATTGTGACAACAAATCTCCCATCCATATCGCGGTGCGTAGTTTTGTCAAACAGTTCTTCGCAATAGGCGTCTTTAGGCGAAGTAGCCTTTGTTATTGGCAATTCCTCGAGTTCCCAAAATTTTGACAATTGGTCTTTAATGTCTTGAGAAAATTTACATTTTATGGTTTGTGAACTCGAAGAATCACCGTAGCTCCCCCCCGTGGGGCCAGCTACTATCCATCCCAACTTTGTTTCCGTCAGTACAGGTTTTTGATGTCCTAGCTTAATCTGTTGGGATTCGATAAGGTCCCAGAATATATCTGACCCTAATAAAATATCGACTTCTGACGGGTGACAAAACTGAGGATCAGCTAGGTTTAAATTGGTTGGAATACCTAACTGTGATTTAATCTTTATGTTGGGCAGTTTGTCTGTAATAGTTGGGACTATATAAAATTTGACAGCTTTGGTAAAGTCATTGTACATTGAATGTATAGTAAGATCGCAATATCCATTTATTTTTAATGTAGAATTATTGATGCCTGATACGGCGCGATTGACTTGAGTAATATTGCAATTAATCCTTTGTTTTGTTGTTTCAGATATAAATGACGACTGACTTCCGCTGTCTAATAATGCACGCAAAGTATATGTTTTACCTTGACTTGTAACGTTGACAAGCGCTGTTGAAAGCAAAACTTGATCACAAGATACGGCAGACATTGTGACTGAAGTTTTATTTTTAATTGGAATTTCATGTTGAGGAGCAGGTGTGGCAGAGGAAGACGCCGTTTCTTGAGAAAGGTTTGTATTATTTTTATTTTGTCCTTCCACGGTCTCTTGAGTATTTATATTATCTTGAAACTGTACTACTTTATGTAACATAGTACTATGTTTTCTTTTGCAGATCCTGCATCCACCAGAGCGGCATTGGTAAGTAAGATGACCGGGGCGAAGACAATTTTTGCATAACTTCCACTGGCTCACCTGCTGATAACGGTCATCTACGGATAATGTTTTAAATTTAGGGCACTCAATTAATCTGTGATTTTGTTTACAGGATATGCATTGATAGCTAGTAGATGGCATTTGAGATGATGAAGCAATAAAAGATTTAGTTTTTGGGATAAATGGACGTTTTTCATTTTTTACATCTGAACGAGTAGACTGAACAGTTTCCAGAACATCAGCCCTATTACGCAAGAATTTATAAAACTCAATCAAAGTAGGCGATTTATCAAAGTCGTTTCTACACTCTTCCCATTTCCTAGCAGTAATGCTGTCAAGTTTCATAGATACCATGTAAATAATAAGGGTATCCCACTTATCTGTGCATTCCCCGAGGGTCTTAAGCGCTTGTAAGTTTTTTGAAATAGAATCAATTAGGTTGCGTATACCCTTATCAGTTTCCCTTGACAAAGGTTCAATATTGAAAAGGCACTTGAGGTGCTGATTAACCAGCAAGCGTGTGTTATCATATCTTTCACATAAGAGAGACCAAGCAATAGCATATGTGTCCCCAGAGACAGACACTGACTTAATTACGGCACTTGCCTCCCCCTCCAAGTATGACTTTAAATAATGGAATTTACATATGTCATCCATTTCATCATTTTTATGAATAAGCGATAAGTATGTATCGCGAAATTCTAGCCACTTACTTGTATTACCATCAAAAGGAGGAAGTTTCAATGGTGGCAGCTTTATCCTAGTGGCACCATTGCGGCTAGAAATATTTGAAACTTCGTCCCTTTCTTGGCAAACCTTCCACTTTTCTGTTAACTCTTGGGCCTGCCCAAAACTGACATAAAATAAATTTTCAGTTGTTTCCCGTTCTTGTAATTGTGTTTCGGATGTATCTAGCAGCTCAATTTTGTTTTGAATCTCATCAAAATCATTCAACACCGATTGCATTTTATTCATACGTAATGACAACTCTTTTATTTCAGCACATGAAATTTCCTTTAAATTATTTACGAGTAAGGAAGACAAGTGCTTTTTAAATAACGTCAATCGAGATCTAATCAACCCTCTCTGCTGCACAAGTGTCTTTAAATCCTCCATCTTGTAAGTGCAAGCAAGCAACGTAAATAATAATGTTTACCTACTAGAATACTTGTAGTATAGGTATAGGTACATTTATTCGTAAGTATTAAATGCCGCAAATACTTTCTCACATCAGCAAAAGTAAAATAAATGTAATACTATACCGATTCCATACCTTAATTACGCCGCTTTAATTGTAGACAAAAGAATCCAATCAATCCTTGCTTGCTTACTTAGGTATCTGGCACAGGCAATATACAGCGTCCGCCAAGAAGTATTTATGTATTTCTCGTCCTCGTCAACTTACTTCCAACTGAATTATCGTTAAGGTTGAGATCTGAAATAGTCGGCAAATCAAATTAAAATATATGTTAAAACATATTTTCCTTTCGGTTGGGAAAGCCTAAGAAAAGGTTGAATTTAAATAGTTAAGTAAGTATGTACTTTGTCTTGCAAATAGATTGAGAGGTAAACTGTAGCGTTTATCATACACGCAGAAGAACAGATAGGTTTATAGAAAATACGTCTGCAAAGAGAAATGCAAAGCTTTGTTTTTTACCGTAGTATTAAAATGAGTGAAATTAGGTTAGTTATGCTAAGAAGTTTGCATATTTCACGCTTATAAATGCATAGACACACACACACAACCGAGATCGTAAGCACAATAATTATAAGTTATAAAAATATAACTGAGAAGCTTATTTGCAAATGGCCGTCACCACTTTGCTTAGCTTGTTTTGGTACTTTATTTTGTTGTACCACGTAACGTAAATTGACTATCACCGCTGTTGACACAAAACACTGGCTAAGATTGCATTAAACTTATGATAAAATAAAAACAGGTCAACTTCCTTCGTATTTAGCACTCGTCATCTATCACGGAGCTTTGTATAATCCCATTTTTCTTGCTTTGAACTTAGATGCTTTGAAGTTGAATCTTAGCCGGCCGCGTCGTCTTGTCTTGTTGAGAATGATGCGTAGGTTATGAAGCGTAGCGTGTTCAGTTATTATCACGTCGAGGGTCACCAAATGTTTGGGTGGTTATTAATCTGACTCCAATATAGATTTTTCACGAATTTATTATATACTTCACAATACAAACAAGTTAGTTATTATTTCGTTACGATACGTGACGTGCTCTCGACACTGGTGAATATCGGTGTGTGGCGCGGAGGGCGCGGCAGTCGCCGTCGGCGCGCGCGCTCGGAACCGCTCGGGATCGTTCGGGAAACATCGGCGTTAACATGTAGTGCAATGTAACTAGGATTATCTTTCAATGAATGTAATAAAACTTTTTTTGACACTTGCCGACAACTGGTAATTTTTTTGTAAGATAGTTTTGTATTAGATAATACATAGTATACCTATTAGGGATCCCGAGAATTTGGCGGATCAGAATTATTGATATTTAGCTTATTACTTTCACGTAATTCGTTATCACGCGCGCCACGTACGATTGAGACGTGCGCCCCCATAGTACATCTTCGCTGCGTATACGCTGCGTACCTACTTATATGTATAAAACAAAGATAGGGAGATAAGAAGTTGGTTTAAGATTTAGTGAATAACATTTTAAATAAGAAGTTGGTTTAAGATTTAGTGAATAACATTTTAAAAGTTATTTTATATCGACCGTGACGCGAGCTTTTAAAATGTTTATTATAACCTACCAATATGACAATAACCATAAAGGAGTAAAAGTACCTAAATTTGAAAATACAAATACGTTTACCACAAAATCCTACAATTGGTATGAGACCGACAAAGTATAAGCTTATCTTATCACACAAGCATATCACCAAAAGGCTAGAATTCAATAATTAACAAAACTCATAAAGAAGCAAGAAACTGAAAATTAATGAAAAACATTTATTTTCAATCGTGCGACCCAGCGTATCATTTGAAACGTTAATTAAATTTGGACTCATCCTATCACAATGATGGCTGTACATTTATATTTGTCAGGGCGCCTACCTCCAGCGCGTTTAGATGAAATAAGGGGTGGCTAGCGAACCGGAAAAAATGCTTAACCTGCTTCCCCCAATCACATTTACTTCCCCGTGACAGAATTATGAGAAATGTTTAAAAAAGATTCCTTCTTTAGGGCCTTCGTATCGCTTCCTCACATCCTTTTGCCCGTTGTATGGATAATTGATATCGCGTTTCAAAGCCTCGGGGGGTTGACTTTTTGCAATAAAACACCTTTATCGGTAAGTCACAAAGAAAATTGTATCAACTTCGCGTTTTATATATCACTCGCTTCTTGTTTCAGAGTCAAAAACTGGGCGTTGAAATTTGGCGTGGATTTATGGGAATTCGGAAGGCACTTCACTAAGATGAACCAAATACAAAACGTAAGTATTTTTACACACCCCCAATCATTTTTATTTTCGACTGTTTTGCCTAGTATTTTTTGTGGTTAAAGATTTGGAAAAATTGATTTTATAATAACATAGTTAATTGTACGACAGTACAAAAAAAAAAAATCAAAAATCAAAACGTTTATTCTGCAAGTAGGCCGCAAAGGGCTCTTTCATATGTCAATTTTTTTAAACTACCAGCGCTTTCGTAAGGACCATCATTGCCAAGAAAAATGCGCCGCAAGAAACTTGGCAGAAAGTCATCTTTTCAAATTAAAATATAATAAATTACAAATTAAAAAAATCATACAAATATAGAATTAAGTAAATAAAAAAAAATTATATAAAAAAACAATACAGGGTTGTATTGGGTCCCTTAGTTAAAAAAAACTAAAACAATACCTACATCTTAACTATATCTACGTTAAGTGGAATTGTAGAATGCTTCCACCATCAAAAAAAAAAAAATTAAAAAGGAAAAAATAAAAATATTGGAGATTTCAGGTCAAGTAACCATTAAACTTTTGGATTCCAAAGGCAAACGCTTACGCCTGCCGCCCCCAAAGTTGGCTCACAGTACAATATTGCTTCTCAAAAAATACCTTACAACCATAAGTACAACTTACCTAACTCTGGGTGAATTGAGAAATTGAATTTCCACGACATTTCAGTTCAAAAAAAAGGTTTTGGCATATCATGATCACATGAAGTTTTATTTAAGGATAACAAGTAAGATAAGTTTTATATGGTGTACTTCCATTTGCCAAATTACGTTTCCCAAACTGATTCATTTGGCAAATGTTTAATTTCCCAAATGTTTATTTTTTCTGAAACATTTTCTGAAATATTCAGGATATATTTCAGGACTATTCTGTAGGTTAGGTTAGGTTAGGTTTGTTTTATAACAATCCTGAAAAGTTTACAGTTTCAGAAAAAATAAACATTTGGGAAATGAAACATTTGCCAAATTAATCAGTTTGGGAAACGTAATTTGCGAAACATTAGTAACCCGTTTTATACATACGAGTATGTAAGTAGAATCTTATGGCTTAAAAAAATGATCTACCGAAATTATGCAAAAATTAAGTTTCAAAATTCACCCATCAAAAGGTTGCATCTGATGTGTGTGTAGTTCCCAATCTGGACTGGGCTCGCGTGGGAACTACGGCTCAAGCCCTGTCATTCTGAGAGGAGTGGTGAAATATATAGGCTGGGATGATGTTGATAATGATGATGACAATCACTAAAAGTTGGTCGAACTAAATTGCGAAATTTGACCTAAATATAAACAAATTGTCGTGAAACTATAATACCGCGTAACTAGCTTTTTCCATAAGGTGTAATTTGTCTAACTAATTTTCACTGTTATTTCATTTCTATAGTTGAGCCTTATGGAAAAAGCTATTTACACGGTAAATAGCAGTTTCACTGACGAAATTTGCTTGTTAAATAAACGCTTGTATAATAACGGGTCACTTTATATGTATGTATAAAAAAATACCCTTCATTTTTGCACGTCATACCTATGCTTTATTCTAAGTCGGCTTCCACAACCCGTCACCCGAATACGAGAGAGAAACGATACAGGTATGCATCTCGATATAGTCCGCGTATCCGTTGAAAGGGGTAGTTATTACTCTCAAACGTGGTGGGTGTGCGCGGTCGGACGCGCCAGCACAACGCACGACCTACTTGCGTGGCCGCGCCGCGCCGGCCGCATCGTGGGTGCTGCTTTGTTCAAGGGAACCAAGGCGAAACGACACCCGCGGTTTCGACGCCTCACTGTTTTATTTATGCTTAATGTTTGAAATAATGATGTAGTGAAAAGTTAATTAATACAATACAATACAAATATTCTTTATTGATCACCAAAAACAGTACAGTAACATTACAAAAATAAAAATTCAGGTAGACAATAGGCGGTCTTATCGCTAAAAAGCGATCTCTTCCAGACAACCAATTACTCAGAAATTAATAAATATCAACAGACTAATGTAGGTGGCAGAAATAACAGACAAGAGAAACGTAGTATTAATAGACAATAAACAATAAAATCAATACAAATATAATATAAATTTTATAAATAAACACATATATTCAATATAATACATATACACTACATATACTTAATACAAAATATCAATGGAAAAATGTCAAAAAGGCCGCATGTGAGAAAAGGATTAATTAATGTTCCAGCTTCATTAAAAACAAAGTAATACGTCAGTACATCGCTCGTAGAGCTGATGGCCGATGGATCCAGAAGGTACTCGAATAGAACCACGTACTGGAAGATGCAGTGTAGGTAGGTCTCCAACAAGATGGAGCAACGACCTGGTTAAGGTGGTAAGAACTCGTTGGATGCAGATGGCATAGGACCGGTCTGTTTGATGAACCTTGGGGGAGTTTTCCATTTGAAATGTTACTCGGTTAGTTGTGTAGATGTAGAAGAAGCGACTCGCGAATTCCATCCATCACAAAAATGTAAGCTAGTCGATGTTGCTGTCAATATTTTTTAGGTGCTTTGCAAGAAAGATAACGATTCAGATTCTTCCGAACTACTGCAATTGTTACTCATACCATACTTAAGAGGGTTTATACCTGCTGAGCTGGCAACGTCGCATTTTTGTTAGTTTTTCTCGATTATCCCATAAAAATTGAATGAAAATTAAAAATGTTTTGAATACAAATTGTTCTAATATATAAGTTAATGTGTCTACTGCAATAATAATTCGTGATAAGTCTTTAATTTTCTTTAAAAACCGTTAGGTAATAATTTGTTCGTTTTTAAAGAAAATAAAAGTCTATCACGAATTATTATTGCAGTAGACACATTAACTTATATATTAGAACAATTTGTATTCAAAACATTTTTAATTTTACAAATTGTTCTAATATATAAGTTAATGTGTCTACTGCAATAATAATTCGTGATAAGTCTTTAATTTTCTTTAAAAACCGTTAGGTAATAATTTGTTCGTTTTTAAAGAAAATAAAAGTCTATCACGAATTATTATTGCAGTAGACACATTAACTTATATATTAGAACAATTTGTATTCAAAACATTTTTAATTTTCATTCAATTTTTATGGAATAATCGAGAAAAACTAACAAAAATGCAACGTTGCCAGCTCAGCAGGTATAAACCCTCTTAAATACTGGACATTTTAATATTGTTAGCAATACAGCGCGGTAGTGCGGCGGGTGTTTTTGGTACTTTTGGACCGGGTGCGAGTCAGTTTGGAACCTGACACGTATACGCGATGGAGAAAAGCGTTTTTAATGGAGCCTGTGTCATGAATGGGCGTGTACTTATTTACTGCCTTTTAGTTTTTTAATTACCTGACGAAGCTTGTTGTGGATGAAAATCAATTTATTATTTTTATGCGTGTGTGTACGTGTGTTTGTTTTTTTTTTAATTTAAAATATCCCTATTTTTTTTGTTTTTTTAAATAAATCTTCTAAATATTATAAATGACTGTAGGCTCCGCATTTGAATGAAACTTTGTATGTTCCCCGTCGCCGTCGCGTCGAATCAGCATCGGAAAACGAGCGCAATAATTAATCGAAAGCGAAACGACAAAGTTGCGGTTCCGTTTAATCACGCTCGAGCCGAATCATCATCAATGTCACATGAAATTTATAACGTAAATTTTCAAGACGTAAAAGTTCAGTAACACATAAAGGGGCAATAAAGCCAGCGGGTTCCGTCTTACGTCACAACTAATGTGCGGGCTCCACAAAGTGGCTACGTAGTGACAAAGTTAGGCACGTCAAACCTCCCGTCATCCTCTTTTATTAACTTAACTTCCGACGTAGCGTAAACAATAATAGCGAGGGTTGGTGCTCTGGAAACCCATGAGAGGTTTACAGTTATTATCCTAATTCGATTGAGCTTGCAATGTTTCCTTGCAGAGACGTCATAATTTGTGGCAACTTTTTTTTGGGCTGTTCGTCGATTGTTAACAGCAATGTAGCCACTTGTTGTTCCTAATATACTGTACTGCCAACTGTTTCAAATTGAAACTTCAAGGCTTATTGGAACTATGTTATGCGATTGGGTGATTTAGTACTTTGTAAGTCCAAAGTTTGTATCGATGTGTGTTCTTAGTTAGAGTACCTACGCGTTGTTGTAGGAAAATTGCCACTTGACAAGAGTACGACATAAAACAGTAGAAATGGGTGGTAAAGGACATAAATTTTCCATTCCATATCGTTTTATTATGTCAAAAATGTGATACTCAGTTACCAGTACCAAGAAATTAACGCCCTCATTTCATTTCTTCTCTTTTACGTCGTAAATAGGTACTCAACGAGTATAAGTAGATAGGTCTTACTAATAATAACAACTGTTTCAAGACATCCAGTTGTACACATTTTTATTTCAACAATTAAATCTTGTCCATACAAGTAGGTAAAGCAAATGTTGGTACACTTTATTCGATACCTATTAAACAAGGACAGGTCTCTTGATATTAAGTATTATTTTCTCAAAGGGCCGGCAACGCATCCGTGACTCAGCTTATGTTGTGGGTGTCCATGGGCGGTGGTGATTGCTTCCCATCAGGTGACTTGCCTGCTCGTTTGCCTCCTATCTTATAAAAAAATATACATAATTATACGATATCGCCCGGTGTGATCACAATGGTACTTTTTACACTCCTAAGAATGATTTTTTATTTATTTACTTTTAAATTCTACGTACGTTTAATTGACTGTGCAAGTCACTCAGTGTACAGATGTAGTGCAAAATCAGATATTCCTTCGTACTTTATCGAAAAAGTTCGTATTTATCGTGCTCTCTCAATTAGCTTCAGTACCCATCTTACAGCCGTGTAGCCATCTTACACTTTTCAATAAAGTTCCATATTAATGGATATGAAAACGTCACTCATTTAATACAATCATTGATTGACAGTTTAGGTGCCATCATATTCCGATTGAGTTCTGAGTTTTCCCGCTGGAAAATCATTTTGCACTACATCTGTATTGGTGCGACACATCACGAAAGGTTCCCGCATCATTAGTTAATTATAGCTTATAAATGTTTTAATTCTGACTGTAAAGTATACGAACTTTCACGAACAAAGGTCAATCAATTCAATAAATGATCATACAGAAACCATTTATTCACGCAGATAGAGCAATAATTACAGAAAAACTATAATTTTCAAACATTATTGTCGTGTAGGCATCATAGTTATTATCCGCTATTTATTTTAGCTATAAAACAATCAAAATTCTGCGGGAGATCGCGGGCCCTAAAGTAATATAATGTTTCGCAAGAGAAACTTTCCCATCGGAACTTATTCAATATTAGCGCCGCGCCCGCAGACCGACCGTGCACTACCCACTACCGATGCCCACTACCCACTGCCAATACCCACTACCCCACTACCGTCGTCCTATCACTCTGATATTACACATTTATTTTATTACATCACGCTATCTCGACGGGCTCAACCATATTTTTACGAACCTTTGTTGCTTCCCTTTTACGTATCTGTTTGATTACTGCGGTATTTCTGAAAAAGTAGCTAAGCAATTATTAAGTTCAATTTATTGTTTTTGTATATATTTTTATAGTCATAACTAGCTATTGCCCGCAACTCCGTCTGCGAAGAATTGGGGTAGATATAAAAAATAGCCTACGACCTATTCTCAGACCTACCAAATATAGAGAATAAAGTTTTATAAAAATCGGTCAAGCCATTTCGGAGGAGTTCGATAACAAACACCGTGACACGAGATTTTTATATATTAGAAGAAGAAGATTAAATCTAATCTTTCTTTATAATCATAAATAACCATAATATAAATCATGAGACAATTGACAACAATTGACCTAGTCCCGAACTAAGCAAAACTTGTACTATGGGTACTAGACGACGGATAAACGTACTTCTATAGATAAATAATAATAAATAATAAATAAATTTGTTTATTAGCCAAAAAACAGTAATCAAAACAGGATCAGTAGTTACAGTAGGAGTGTGTCTTATATTTAATTAGGTACAAATTGCGTTAGGTACTATTTAACATGACATGACATAAGCGTGATCAGACAAAGTTCCTTACTCCCCGTACTAGTTTAAACTGTATCGCGGTGGAGTAAGATCCGTCATCCTATTAACATAAGTTAAATTGTTATTACAAAAATATATATAATTAAAGCGATAAGTTGAGGGTAAGAGTTGCAAATAAGAACACCAGTTGATAATCACTAAAAGATCCAACTTAAACGTAAACAAGTAGTAGGGTAAGCGTACCAGTGAATGAACAGTACCCAGTGAATGAACAAAACGATAATTTTTTGAAATAATAAGAATTTGGTACGTTTCAACCACGCCTCGTATTTTTTTTTTTCGTCTAGCACCTTTACTTGTCAGGTTCTGGTAAATTTGCTTCGACTCCTAAGCAACAGTTTTGAAATGGCGACGATGTAAAGTGGACGTACGTATGTTGTACATTTTTTCTATGGAGCAGTATTAAGGAAGAACGAAAGCTACTATACTTCTGATGTGTTACTGCATTTGTCCCCGCCATCTATCATTCATTGGGTATGGTTTTTTTAAGCTTTAAAGACCTGTTAGTGCTATTCATACATAGTTTAATGTAATTTATTTACAAACAATACCTTTTAATCCAGTGTTTTTTTACTGGAACCCAAAATCGCCTAAATCCAGTGAATGAACGGGGGTGTTCATTCACTGGGACTGCAGGATTTTCTATTTGTGCAATATCTTTCCTTCTAATCGTCATATTAAGATTTCGTTTTCAGTGACATTGATCCAAATACATTATCTACCGAAAGGCCAGTATTGGAACAAACGTAAAATATAGGTTCATTAACTGGTTCAAGTTTTCCAGTGAATGAACTATGTCACTTATAGCTAGTTCATTTACTGGTTTCCAAGATCTAGTGAATGAACAACACTCTTATTTTTGTATTTTAATTGTTTTAGAACATGGAATCGACCAAATAAGTATATTGTATGTATTTGTGTTAACATAACTTCGCTTTTGTATATTTATAGTATAACAAAACAAAATTTTTGTAATTTGTAAATTTTCATAAATAAAAAATAAGTGGGAGTTTTAAAAAAATAACAAAACATCATATTCAAAGTTGTTCATTCACTGGTGATTTTCCATTTTTTCACTTAAATAGTGATATATCTTCAAACTGTGCAATAATACTGTTGAATAATGATGATGTTAGCCAACTAGAGTAGTTGGTTGTGCTATACAAAAAGTAATATTTTAAATAAACTGTGCCCAACTGCCTAAAATTAATTTTCAAAGTCGAAAATTTCCTTAAGTGTTCATTCACTGGTACACTTACCCTAGGTATATTCAAAAACTCCAGATGAATCTGCTATGTTGCATGCAAGTAAAATAATTAATACTAATCTTAGTCTATAGAGGTAATATTATTTCAGTCTATATATCTGTATAGTGTATTAATGTATATATGTATCGGAGTATTATTGCATGTATTTAAATTTAGCAAGTGAGCATGTATGCGAGTAAGTGTGAAGGTGTGAAGGAGGTGAAATACTTAAATACTTGATTTTACTCTAGCTAAAAAGCTATGAGCTTGTGCTTTATGATATGAATATCCGATGAAGTAGTTACGGTAACCGTGTCCCGTAACAGAAGTTCGTAATAGAAGGATATAATGTTTTGGTCTCGCGTCTGATATAACAAATGAAAAAAAAAAACCGGCCAAGAGCGTGTCGGACACGCCCAAGATAGGGTTCCGTAGCAAGTACGAAAAAATCTTTATATACTTTATTAATGTGGTTGTTTTGGTCCCAACGTCGGCGGTACAGCGCCATCTATCGGTGAATTGGGTAACTAATCTACTGCAGTCTACTAGAACTAGTAGGTATGAATGTTGATTGCTTTTCAGATGTAATTATATTTTTTTTTATTTGAAAGAAGATACTGTTAGCGTGATCTTATAGGTACTCAAAGAAAAAAAAATGCTTGCAATGAAGGTTAAATTACAATCTTAGTTTAGAAATATTTTTTACAAAAACTTAAAAACTGCTCAACTGATTAAGTTGAAAATAATTTTCCTAGAAAGTTTTTATTAAGTTTAACTTACGTGATTTTTTTCATATTTTTTAGACGTGCAGTTCAAAAGTTAGAGGGGGGACACATTATTTTGAACTTTCGGAGTGAATATCTCCGAAAATATTCACTTTATCAAAAAATAATTTTAGAAAACCCCTATTTATTTTCAAATACCTATCCAATGATACCCCACACTATAGGGTTAGTCGAGAAAAAAAAATCACCCCCACTTTACGTCTATGGGAGGTACCCTAAAAAAAATTTTTTTACTTTTTTTTATTTAACCACTTTGTCGGCGGCCTTCTAGTACTAACAGTCTCTGAGCATAGCCGCGGACAGACAGACGGACAGACATGGTGAGACTATAAGGGTTCCTAAGTTGACTACGGAACCCTAAAAAAGTATGAATTATTTAACGTACAGGTATCACGCTTATTTAAATTCCGCAAGCAACTAAGCGAGCATAATTTATTAGGGCAGGCTCCAACCCGTCTTCTCATTGCCTTGGCCCACTTGTGCATAAAGACAGCGTCCTAGGCACGAAGGCCGCAAATGCAGAATATAACAGAATAGAATAGAATTAGGTTAAACTCGGCGTCCACCAGCCTCGCCACTTCCGCCGGACGGACAAAACACTCGGTAGCCTTGTCCCGTACTCCAACTCTCACTCTGATGTCTTTATCAACACCTGTAATGAAAAGAGCAGGTATTTGAACCAACCTAGTCTAAGATGAATATCATCATCATCATCACCATCCCAGCCCGCTGGAGGGCCTGTTCCTCCTCTGAGAGTGCTTTGGCCATAGTTCCTACGCGGGCCCAGTGCGGATTGGGAATTCCAACCATTAATTTTTTTTCAGATGTGTGCAGCTTTCCTCACGATGTTTTCCTTCACCGTAAAGCTAATGGTAAATCTCAAATATACGATGGCTATGATTACGTCGGAGGGGTGCTGACTTGTGGCGAGTGTGGCAGAACATTCGCCGCAAAAATCGGCTACGTCCGCCACTTGAGAGCGTATCAGCGACGCTCGCAACGGTAGGAAACAGCACGGCTAAAAGAAGCTGCTGATGATAATATGATGAATTACTTAAACACTCTTACTTTTTATATAAGAGGGAGCAAATGAGCAAGCGGGTCACCGCCGCCAATGACACCTGCAACATGAACTGTGATAACAAGTGCGTTGCTGCCATTGCTGGCCCTTCAAGAGATAGATAAGCTCGTTCTGAAACCTTTACTGGATTTTCGTCTACATCGCTCAAAAATGTGAAAACCTGGATTCGGTATTCGAATGTATATCAAAGCTAATAAGTATTATATATTTTTAATTAAACAACAAAATAACAAAAAGCGTAGGTACGTGAAATAAAAACTGTCCTAAAAATAACCTAATTATATCTACAATTCACCTAAATCCTGTCCCTGCGGAAGCAAAGCATTTTCTTCAACGCCTATTTCTTAGACTATAACCTCATAATCCTCATATGAAGGTGGGTAATTAAAATCTGAAACAAGTTTGGTATGAAGTATCTTTTGTAGTTTTATTTTTAACTCCATTTTTGACCAGTGGTGGTGTAGGGGTTTAGCACGCGGCATGGAATGCTGAGGACCTGGGTTCGATTCCCAGCGCTGGTCTTTTTTCTGGGGTTTTTCTGTGCATCCATATTTCAGTTTGTATTTAGTATGAAATTAAAACCTGTTTCGACATTAAATTTAAAACCTACCATTTCGTCGCTTAAAACAGAAAATCGTCGTTTGGCTAACAATACCGCACAAATAGTGAAAAAATAATCCGTAGCCCTTCATCACGGAACACCCACTGATCGCGAGAGCCACCGCTCTGCTCACAGACACCTCACTCATCGATGCTTAAGTACCTAGACGTGAGTTCGTATTTTTTCAATATGAGTGAGTCTCACGTTCGGTTTATGTTCAAAATACCGCACAAGCCACAAGATTGGCCGAATAAGGTATTTAAAACGTCACATGGTCTGTTTCCGACTTGTGCGGTATTTGTTAGCCAAGTGACGATTTTCCGTTTTTTACCACAAAAACTTAAGACAAAAATCAAAATCAAAACGTTTATTCTGCAAGTAGGCCGCAAAGGGCTCTTTTACATGTCATTTTTTTTAAACTACCAGCGCTTTCGTAAGGACCATTGTTGCCAAGAAGAATGCGCCGCAAGAAACTTGGCAGAAAGTCATCTTTTCAAATTAAAATATCATCATTCATCATCATTTCAGCCGAAAGACGTCCACTGCTGAACATAGGCCTCCCCCAAGGCTCGCCAAACAGATCGGCCCTGCGCCATCCGCATCCAATGCGTTCCCGCTACCTTCACCAGGTCGTCGCTCCATCTTGTTGGAGGCCTACCTACACTGCGTCTAATTAAAATATAATAAATTACAAATTATAAAAATCATACAAATATAGAATTAAGTAAATAAAAAAAAAACATATATATAAAAAAACAATACAGGGATGTATTGGGTCCCTTAGTTAAAAAACTAAAACAATACCTACATCTTAACTATATCTACGTTAAGTGGAAGTGTAGAATGCTTCCACCGTCAAAAAAAAAATTAAAAAGGGTAAAATATAAATATTGGAGATGTCTTCCAATGTCACAATAATTAAAAATGATTGTGTTAAAAACACATTTCAGGTCAAGTAACCATTAAACTTTTGGATTCCAAAGGCAAACGCTTACGCCTGCCGCCCCCAAAGTTGGCTCACACGCACTCATGTCATGCTCTGAAAGCAGAGCGGTACCGAGGGCATGTATCGCTTCCGTTCCCATAAGCCTTATGGGACCGTCTTAGGAACTTCGACAAGACAATCGTTGAACACTTGTTTAGCACAATGTCAATCCATAGAATACTTACAGCGTGTTTAATTTTTTTATGGTTAGGCTTTAAACCTATCATCACTTTATTAAAATGTATCTGTCAGTATCATCTAATTGAAAAACTGGTTATGAGCGAAACACAATAAGATCTAGAGTTAGTGAAATGAACCTACGCTCGGTGGAGCTCAATCTCGGCACTCGGCGGGAATCCAACGATATGAAATTCCAAGGCGCGGGCCGGTCCCGCGGGCCCCTTCGGATACTTTAATTTCATTAGTAACACATTTTTAATTAATCGCCGCTGGGAATTAAAAGTTTGGCGTTTTGGCGGGCGTCGGAGTGAAATTCTTAATTGTAGAGGATGACACTTTCCCTTTACTTTTACTAGACTATATTCTAGTTTACAAAGTTTAATTTTATTGTTATGTCTTGCGGTCACTACTACATTTGTGGTAGATATCTACCATATGGTTTTAAATTTGATAATGTTGGGTCAATTGGGACCCCAGTCGCTATTAATGGTTTAAGTCTAGATACAACCCCCAAGTCCGACTCTACAAACCAGAGAATTTCAATGTCACAACATGTCGTTGTGCCGGTCGTTTTTTGTAAACTTAACTATTATTTCTTTTGTTATATTTCATTCCTTTATTATAATTTGAAAAAAATATATATGTTTTAGCTACTTAGTGAGAAATTTGGAAACCACAATAGCTGATAATAAGGGTATGTATTACAATACCGAAGTACGAAAGACCGAAAGTATTAAAACATCGAATGGGTCAAAAAACCGACACGATTTTTTTCTGAAACCGTAAACTTCTCAGAATTTATTAAAACGGCATCATGCAGAACCCATTAGGTTAGGTTAGGTTTGTTTTATAACAATCTTAAAAAACGGTTAACGGTTTCAGAAAAAAATCGTGTCGGTCTTTTGACCCATTCGATGTTTTAATACATTCGGTCTTTCGTACTTCGGTATTGTAATACATACCCGATAATAAACAATGATAGGTAAATAATAGGTATAGAACGTTATAAATATACGGCGTGCACAGCGCGGTGGAAACTTTCGATTGACTCACCGCAACCTGCCGGCCGCGGATCAAAGGTCGTACACGGACGATTCAATCCCTGCTTTCCGAGCCGCCTCACTTCAAACAGCTCGCCGCAACTATGGACTATCGATCGAGGAATCAAAGCGGCGCCTTCGATAATGTGTCGCGGCAGGTGCGAAATGCTGCCGACAGGAACCCTCCGGTTCTGGTGAATGTGCCTCAAAATCATAAAACAAAAGCTTTCAGTTTGCCCGATGTTATTGCAAGCATTGTCCGATGCTAATAAAAACTGAAATACTTTGCTATACTTACACAAATTTATAATGCTAGCAGTTTTCATTCATTTCAACCGTAAGTTTTGTACAAATATTCTTTGATATCGCATTTCCTAGAGCCGGGCGGGCGGCGGCCTGTTGTCCGAGTCTGCCCTTTCTGTACATATTTTTTGCGAGTAAATGGAGTTCCCTTGTGCGGGAGAGCGGCGGGCACAAATGCGGCCGGCCAGAGTGGCAAATCCTGTCGCGTCCGGCGCCGGCAGCCGGGGCAAGAAACACGGCGCGCCCGCACTACCGCGACAAACGCGAACCTTGTTCCCGCCAACTCCTACTAAACTAAAATCCCTAATCCAATTATTATTTTAGTTTCCCTAATATAGATGATAATCAGCATTGTTCATAGCGTGTTCGTGTGATGATGGCGGTTTCGACGAATATAGGTATCGCCAAAGTAATTAAATAAGGAAATATTTGAGAACAGGTTTAATCCTGTGAGGGTGGTGTTGACGTACAAAGCGGATTAAATTAACTGCCTTAATTGAATTTAGGTTCGTTGTTAGCCAATGTGTCCCCGCGGCCGCGCGCCACGGTCATGTTATGCAACGACCAGCCGCCGCACCGACGTACCTCATACCTCCCACTACCTCGCCCCATCCACTACGATTACTCTCCTTCGAATCGAATCAAATATCTAATACAAATATATTTTATAAACCTACTATACTACGAAATGCTTTCTTATAAATTTTATATTATCTTCGCTGTCTGAGATTTATTAATAAGACTTTCCTCGGTCGAAAGAGCTGCTCTCCACTGCGGAGAGAAAAAAGCAACACAATTCCTTAGTGTAGTTTATTTATAAAATATGAGCTATCTTCGTAATTCCGGCTGGCATGTCCAATCCCTCACCCTTTATCTATAATGCAGGTGGGTAGGATCTGACCGCATATTTCCCACATACGTACCTACCCAAGATCAGCCCGTCGAATACGACCCTCTTCCATAATATAACTGCAATTTTGCGCCTATTCGCCAACTAAGTTTACAAATAAACGAGTTTTCTTGTTTTATTTTAGTAATAGTTATGTGATATACAGTTTGGAAAAATAAGTCGGGCCCTGGAGGGAAACTACCTTAAATCGTTAAGTTGGCTCATTTTACTTAAAGGAGACATTCCATTATTTTTAAAAAGAAATAAAACTGCATTCAAAGATTTTCTAAAACTCGCTTGCCTCGCCCGGGACTCGAACCAACTAAAATTAAAAACTAATACTCGCTATTTTATTATACTAATCGATAGGATTATTATTTATTATTCAGGATAAAATTTCTCTGACAAACATTCGGCCTTAAAAATAAAAATGACCGTAAAATCTAACATTTTGTTTTATCAATTTGTTACCTACACTTAAATTATTTAACTGATAAATTGTTGGAAATGAGCCCCCTCGTTCCGGATACACAAATTTAGTCTGCGTTGAAATTAATTTACAAAACAATAAAAGGCATACACCACAACACTTTGCTGAAGGCTACACGAAATTAATTTTAACGGAGACTAAATTTGTGTATCCGGAACAAACTCATTTCGAACAATTTATCAGTTAAATAATTTAAGTGTATCAAATAAATAATAAAATAAAGTTAATGTTAGATTTTACGGTCATTTTTATTTTTAAGACCAAATGTTTGTTAGATCAATTTTATTCTGAATAATAATCCTATCGATTAGTATAATAAAATAGCGAGTGTTTGTTTCTGGGTTCCGTACCTCAAAAGGAAAAAACGGAACCGTTATAGGATCACTTTATTGTCCGTCCGTCCGTGTGTCCGTCCGTCCGTCTGTCTGTCAAGACCCTTTTTCTCAGGAACGCGTGGAGGTATCAAGCTGAAATTTATATCAAATACTCAAATCTACTGTCCCTTGAAGCTGTGAAAAAATCAAACATCTAAGCCAACGCAATCAAAAGATACAGCCGTTTATGACGCAAATTTCCGCATATTTTCGAAACTCGCAAGGGAATCAAAACCTACAGGGTACTTCCCGTGAACTCAGAATCTTGAAATTTGGTACGAAGCTAGGTCTTATAGCACAGATAAAGGAAAAATTGCGAAAAGCATAATTTTTTTTGTCTGTCTGTCTATATCAGTAACCAACGCACATTTTCGTCACTCGCAAGAGAATCAAAACCTACAGGGTACTTCCCGTGAACTCAGAATCTTGAAATTTGGTACAAAGCAAGGCCTTATAGCACAGATAAAGGAAAAATTAAAATAATTTTATTTAAATAATTTATTTATTATCTCCACCACAGAGCTTACAGTTATACAGTAGCTAGCTATATTAATGCAATGATCTTATGAAATAGGTACAAAAACTTTGCGGTAGAGACTGGTGCCCGAACTAGGGAATAACATGTACGTCAGGTCACCAGGTCTCCAACCCTAAATTGCGAAAAGCATAATTTTTTTTGTCTGTCTGTCTATATCAGTAACCAATCTACAATGATCCCACACTGCGCACATCTTGCTTAGGAGCAGGGGTCTGCTAAGACTGGATGTCATAGATACATATAAATTTGTATGGAACCCTCGGTGTGCGAGTCCGACTCGCACTTGGCCGGTTTTTTTAATTTTAGTTGGTTCGAGTCCCGGGCGAGGCAAGCGAGTTTTAGAAAATCTTTGAATGCAGTTTTGTTTCTTTTTAAAAATAAAGGAATGTCTCCTTTAAGTATAATGAGCCAACTTAAGGATTTAAGGTAGTTTCCCTCCAGGCCCCGACTTATTTTTCCACACTGTATAGCGCGCCAGTCGATTTTCTATAGGGGCAAACTAGAGTGGCCTATCGATTATGTTGGGTCTAGGGTGGGTCTGAAGTGTTTTTCAATACAATGAAGCTAGTATGTCGAAGGGGGCTCCAGGGCGCCAGCTCGGGCCGACGTCTCTATGCCTCGCGTCGCCATTTTTCACCCGCGGTCGAAGGTGCCCTTAAAGGGAACTTTATTGAGTGAACGGCAGCTGTTTTGCCGTGAAAAATGTTTTTCCGGCCCGCTGTAAGCTTACGCGCACAATTTTATTTTCATACTCCTGGGTAATTTCTTCCGGCTCCGAACATCAATGATTATTGCCTACTGATCGTAAACGTCTCATGCCAAAAACTTACTCATTTTAGTTTCTGAACGAATGGGACAATCGGTGTCATAACCTAAATATCTAACTACGCACTTTAATATCTTTGATTTATCTTCTTTTACGATATCTTGCGGTTTCTGTTTGTTTCTGCAAGGGGTGAAAAGTGGTATGCAACGTTCCTCGTCGGACTTGATAGCACAACAAAGACGGCGCGGCGTCGAACGCAATCCAAAATTCAATATCACCGTACGGAGCGGGCGCGGGCCTCCTCCGAATAACAATAATTTGGCAGCCAGCTTCCGCCAAATTCTGGACATTTTCGTTCCATTTTTAAATTTGACAGGTCTCGGCCGCATCCCGCGGGCGCCATGTTGTTGGGCCCAATAACTCTGCGCGTAATGTAGCGCGAATGCGACACGATTGTTGTCATTTTCGCAAATTATGCGAGCGCTACATGCCTGCCAATGTTTATCTGTGCTCGTGGAAGCAATAAATAACGCGTGCCTGCTCTACGCAGATATTACAAGCACTAGTCTATTTGCTCTGAAATATTATTGTGATGCTCGTTGCGATAACGAATGTGTCGACGACCTCTAAATGTAGAGCTTTTTAGGAGTGTTATAGTAGTCCAGAAAATGACGATTATGGTTATTACCTGGGCCCAATTGTATAACAAAATACAAGCAAATAGTATAGTGAATTTCAATACAAAATAGCTAATACTATTAGCTTGTAATTTTTTATGCAATTGGGCCCTGGTTGACCGAGCAATATTTTGCTTGGTGTCTTTTGAAATAGTTCAGCTATTCGTCAAGAGATGACGCCACACATTATAGTTAAATTATCTACCTAAGTATAGCGCGTTTTCCTATAGCAAATTTGACCGAAATCGTTATTGCTCATTTCGAGATGTCTAAACATACATAAGGCTCATAATCATAAATAATATTATTATTTGTTGGCACATAATTATCATTCTTCTCATATTTATCAGAATTACGTAGGATGTGTAAACATGTATAGCCAAATCATATAAACTGAAGTAGAATTGTGTTTAGTTAATTTGCTAAGACATAAATGCATATATTTTTTTACAATTTAAATTGTTTGCGCAGAAATATCACGAGTACAATGTGGAGGTGGCGCGCAAGGACGGCTTGCTGCTGGTGCGAGAGCTCGCCGCAGAAGTTAAAAACCACATGGACTTCAAAATTAACGCTGTAATGGTAAGTAGTCCTACTAATATTAAAACAATCCTTTATCCGCCACTTCGCTCGCGCAAACCGTTGGGTTTGGCAGTTAAAGTGAACTTCCAAGATTTTTCTACATTTCCATGAAAATTCCTGTAATGTATCGCATGTAAAATCTCAATGGCTTAGTCTAGAGACGTTAAATTTTGAACAGGTTGTCTTGATGCAATGTAAATAAAGACAACGATGTAATTTTTTTTAATTTTATTAAGAAAAATTCTTTAATTTTAATTCAACTGCCGGAGCCGGACTTAGGGTGTCAAATTAATCGTATGTAGTGAGTCTTTGAGAAGCAGAAGTTGTGCCTTGTGATAGTTTAAATAGATTTGGCGTATGCAAGCGATCAAGTTGTTCAAGATCGATGAATATTGACATCAATCTATAGACCCCGGAACCTCAAGTTTCGTATTCCGATTCTCTGACTTACTATCTGATCGATAATATTAAAGTCATTAAACATTTTAACGTAAAACAAAGAAAAATGAGCATTTTATACATATATTTCCCATCTACAAGCCTAAAAGCTATAGGCTAACATGCATGCATGCATTTTATGATTTTTACGACATCAGATATAGTGTCTATATTTATGTCTTACCTATCACTCTAGAAAAATAGCCGTGGTGGCCTAGTTGGTTGACCTATCGCCTCTCAAGCATAGGGTCGTGGGTTCAAATGCCGGCTCGCACCTTATTCTAAGAGGAGGCCTGTGCCCTACAGTGGGACGTATATAGGCTGGAATGATGATGATGATGACCACTCTAGAAAAGGAATATATGCTTTATTTCACTTTGCACCTTAAAAATTTACTCAATGTTTAGTTTCTTTGAGAAAGTTCTTTTTAAAATCTCGAGTTGCCAAATTGAATTCACGCGGCGAGCGCAGCGCTCAAAACTGGTTCATTTACAATTTACCAACGTTGCTAATCCTGTGTGGATTTCACCCTTTGGGTATGCATTCCAAAACAACTCGCAGGCTAACATTAATTTGCAGCTCAAATGAAAGTTAAAATACGTTTTGAAACGTATATAAAATAAGTATTCGTACAGCAAACTGGACATTAACCCGGATATCCCGTAGGTAAATGAATTTGGCGTTAAATGAAATAATGAAACTTCTGAACAGAGTCAAGTAACTAGACTAAAGTTAAAAACGAAAAATGCGCAATAGGAATGTGACGACCCAGTTGCGAAGTGCTGAGATATTGCGGCGACATCGGGTGGAACCACATTAACATATTCAGCGATGGCCGATACCTCCCGCCCGCTCAGCATCCGACACAGTTCTGTTATTAACTCACGTTGTGTTTGTTTAGGCGTGTCAAAACTTGGTTTATATAAAACTAACCATGATATTGGACCGCTTTAGTTCATTCAAGCCTTGCTTCCTGCTTTTGTTGCCGCAATCGTAGTAAAGTGACTGGATTGATAAAAGCCCAGTATAGGTACTCGTAAAGGTGCATGCCCATAAAAGGAGTTCTGTATGGAGACCCTTGATCGTAATCTTGCTAGTGTTCCGCGAGCACGAGCCCCGCACCTAACTTGGCGCTATCTCGCGACGAGCCCGCGCTTCCCGACACACCCACTGATATTGGAATTCTTTTAAATTTCAAACAACGTGCTACCACCGATGCCTCTGTATCTCGTTCAACTTTTCAACTGACGCAGAACTGACAATATCGTGGGAACAGCGCTGCTGGAATCAGCCGTCGCCTTGAACTTAGGTACTAAGAACATTTCTCGAAATGTCGAAATAAAATCGTGGTAAGACATTTAATAATAATGATGTATGTATCCTTATAATCTAAGTATGTATCCTTGAATTTGAACGGTGACTCAATCATTCCAGAAACACTCAACGCAAGCAAATGCGCAAGCTTAATAAGCAATAAAACTCGATATCGTCGTGTGCTTACTTTTAGACATGCTTTACTCTGAACAAAGTTTGTTGAGCGTGTACTTACGTTTTGGTAAAACATGTAGTAATTCGGCGAAGTCGAGCGCAAAGTTTTACTAAGGACTGATGTTTGAAGTGTGAAAGCCAAGTTGGAGCGTAAGCCATGGGGACGCGACGTAATTATTCGATCCGCGCCACCTCCCGAATGTCATTTGCGGTTTTTGTCCGAACTCTGGCATTCTCCTTACCGTAAAAGTTCGTTTTTGTCGATTCGCACGCCGCCCTCCCTAATGAAGGCCTACAGGAATCAATTAACCAGAGGGACTGGAATGTTTTGTGATTTGTACTCGGCACGCAATTTCATCAAAGCGCCTGAATTCAATAGCTTGCAACCATTTCCTCGATGCCAGCAAATTCAATCGGTGATCAAAATCTTTCATTGGCTGTTCATTACGGGAATTCTGTTCGAAACTGCGGCGGTCGACGGTGACCGGAATTATGTTCATGCTTTTACCTCGATACAAGGCAATGAATAAGCTGGGCAACAAAAATATTTTCACTCAGGTTACCTATACAAATTGACTAAATCACTGTTTAAAGTTTTTATGATGTACTTAAGAGTTGTCTCATCTGTAGGTATACGATTTTAAGAAATCTCTTATTTAACTACTTAAAACGCAAAAATTACAAAAAAAATAAAAAATACAGTTCATTTCAATATCAAAGAAGTTAAACTGAAACTAAAGGTTTAATTTAAACTAAAATGGGTTTGCCTAGCGCTATTTAATGTAAATTTTGAGCTTTCACGTCTACATAGGTGCATGCATAGCGCTTTACCGACTCAAAGTGGAATATTCTCGGGGCGACGCAGGGGCCGGGAATCTCGCTGAATGCACTCGTTCCTCTGTGTCCATATTTGCATTCTGACTCTGCACTCCCAATTTAACGCATTGTTGGGTGAGCACCAACTTCTTTACTAGCAAGAGTAGCAAGTTGCCTAAGCCCGCCGATTGAGTCACGTCGGCGGTTTATTGCGCCTACTCAGCCCGCACTCGTCCTAGCTGACTAATACACTCAAGATTTACGCACATTATTAAACATAAAAAGTAATGCGGCACCGTCGCACGTTTGGTGAGCTTACTTATGTGCAATCTCAAATGG
Source organism: Archips xylosteana (assembly GCA_947563465.1). Classification (NCBI taxonomy): domain Eukaryota; kingdom Metazoa; phylum Arthropoda; class Insecta; order Lepidoptera; family Tortricidae; genus Archips; species Archips xylosteana. Next base: position 8,216,289 of record OX387344.1, read on the forward strand.
TTACCGAGAAATAACCAAACATAGTAGGTATTATGTATACCAAAGTATCTAAAATAAAATATTATTAGTATCTAAATGATTGTAAGACAGAGATCTCTTTTAAGCGTTAACGGCGCCTATTGTCTACCTTGCTTTTTTTTATTTGTTTACATCACTTTTTTACCTACTGATTTGTAGTATTAGGTAAATAAAGGGTAAAAGTTGGTAAAAGGAAAGAACATGTCTTATCTATTCACCTTTTCGAAAAATGAGATTTTAATCTCAAAATGTAGAGCTCGCAAAGTAGGTACATACTATTAACTTAACTTTGGATTATATATGGATATCTGTATTTTAAAGTAATATATGTATTTTTCACTTTTAAAGAAAAGGTTACCATTGTGATTGTTCGTGATGATTAACTTTCAAACCACCATAACCCAAAAAGTTGCTTAGGTGTATTGTATGTATGTATATATTGTAATATGTGTGTGTGTGTGCGTATTGTTTGTATGTATACTAGGTGTCTAGGTATATAAGAGCCCACGCTAGAGGAAACACGGCGCCCACTCAGTATCACAATATTCACAGCAAATCCCATGCAAATTAACTGAACTAGCGAAGATCAAACCGATTGCGGATAGTTTTGGTTTCGGGCGCTGCGGTAAAGGTTTCCCTTGCATAATTAAATATACCTACTGCAGAGTTGCTGTGATACTTTAAATGAAAATGTTTTATTCAACTCATCCACGTAAAATGAGTAGAACATTATGTTGGTAATGTTATGTTTTTGATACTTTCTATAATTTCTAATCACATTGTAATTTTGCGTTTTTTTTATCGATAACATACTGCAGCGCAGTAAATATGTGTATTTTCAAGCGCACAAGGTATTTCATATGAGGTACAGATATCTTGTGGTGAAGAGTTTGTCTCGCTTACAGCGTTCCGGAGTGTAAGTAGTTTACACGGCAAGCATGCAGCGCGGCACATTCTGCAATCAACTATCTATAAAGTATTCAGCCGTACGCGCTTATTTATATGGTTTTATACATTATGTAATTTTTAATCAACTTCAAAAATAGGAAGAGGTTCTCAGTTCGTCGGAATATTTTTGTATGAAAAAACTTTTTTAAATTTATAAAATTGGTGCATGCTATTGAAAACTTTACATTTTTAAAGCGTGTTTTGTGTAAAATTCTTCCCAATTACGGTTACTGTACCCTAAATTTTATCACCGAGTCAACAAATATTCCTAACGCTCTCAAATCCACCACCGTTACTTCCAATGGTGTACAATAATACGTATTTTACGGGTATATCGACACAGTCGAAATTACAGCCTCCGTCGAAAGTAAACCGATTTTATTTCTCGCTATTTTTGCCGAGCTCGTCTCTCACATCAAAGCCGCCGATACCTTTACGTGTTGAAGCGTAGTTCAAATTCCTTTGCGTACATAAACGTTAGTAAAATGAAGCTGAAATTACGGGACTTTGCCCCGCGGTGGGGGCGGGCTGGCGCATCGATAGAGCGATAAATCATAATAATGTAATAGGCGTAATGTAAACAGTGCCCGTGGGATGATGGCCACCCTCTGACCTCTATCCGCCCCGCTAACGCAGCTCATACTTTATTTAACCAAAGAGCAAAAAAGTACAGGATTTTTTTATTGCGCGCTTAGAATATTAAGGAACAGTTGTCTTTTTCATACTGTTTTGTATGATGTTTACGGTGATTGGTATTTTAGGTAATAGGTTGGATCAACTAACTGGTAACTGCTAATTAACCATACAAAACTATTGACTAGAAAAAGTTCCCAGCCGGCACGAAAATTACACATATTTACATGGTATTGCCAACTGTCTGTGGCACAACGAGATATTTTGTACTGTTTTTAACTACCATTGTTAGTGTCCAACCTTTTAAACTCTTTTAGATACTACATTTAGCATGAAAAATAAATTAGAACCAAAAGAAAGCCGGGTTGCACTTGGTTGTATTAAGAGAATACCCTATAATTTTTGAGTCTATAAAACTAAACCCGCAAAAATAACCCCATGCAGACACAGATTATTAGAGCCATTTGTTGCAATTTCATAATTTGACGGCACGCGCGCATAAGCGCGAGTAATTAATTATGGCCACGGCGTTATCTCGGTTAGAAGTAATTTCGACACAGCACCGGTTAATTAACGCGAACAGGGATCCACTAGTAGCCAGCGCAATGCAATTGTTTAAGTTTAAATATATGTATTAACCCGCAGGAATTGAGTGCAGCCAGAATTCTGTTAACAATTTGGTGTTGAGTGCGACGCGCAGTCGGGAATGCAGCATGTCACGTGCTAGCGGGTATCAAATTTAATGTCATTTTGTTATTATAATTTAATTGGTATTTAAATATCGTTATCAAATTTTTGGTTGCAAATAATGACAGAATAAATACTTCCTGGATTAGCTGTGACTTCGTGGATTCAGAACAACATTTCATCAAACTCGATATCATTTAAAATTAAATGGTATGAAAATTATAATTAGACTCAGAAAAGTTTCAATAGCCCTATTTTTAATGGGATCATGGGAAATCAGTAAAGAGTTTTATAGATTTAGTAGGTATTGAATTACCCGCAACCTTAATGTAAAGATCAGTAATAGTGACCTATTTTCCTTTGAAATTAAAGCAATAATAATTGAATCGGAAGTTAAGCTAAACTTACAGCCACAACAACCTAAATATTACCTTCACTTATTGTAACTAAATGTGTCTAAAAGCTCCGGTAAGGCAATAATGAAGAAACGCCAATAAAAAAAAATTATTAGGTATTTGTTAGCTATCATTATTATTAATTTACTATTTATTTAGGGCTGTACAGAATAAGCTAATTTACTTGCCATACGTTTCATTACTTTTCACATAGCTACTTAAATGCCGTTTTAAATCGCAACTTAGCAATAAAATTTTATAAGGCAGTGATAGTGCCGAAGAGAAGACAGGTTGCATTGGATGCTGTGTCGGCTGTAAAAAAAGAGGCAAATGTCCACATATTCTTGTTTTATGTGTGGTTTGGGCGGGCGCGTATGGAGCGAACTTCCGTTTACTTTTCAACAACAAACAACCATAATCTGCATGTTATTCAAATGTAAACAAGAAGTTGACACTTTAGCGAAGTGCTGTCAAAACAAGTCGGAACCGCTTTACGGGAACATTACCTTCATGTATCGAAGGCCGAGGAACACATTCATGTAAGCTGCTACAAATGCATATGCTGTGCCTTTACTCGGTCCACCTGTTGTTGTAGAACTCGGAAGTTATATTTAACACATAGGTATTGTAGTTTTATAGTATTACTTAGAGGTATAGTCTTCATTAGTTTTATCGTTTTTCAGAGTTCAGTAACCTGTTAGAAACAGTAATTTTACTCGTACTTTATTAGACACAAAAAAGTTTACATTTGTATAAGTGCAGTTTAGTCCCTATTATTGTGCTAGTCTGTGGGTATGTAACTTTTCATACCACTATCACAAGAATGATCTGCGACGTGCTCATAATATGTTGCGGCTGGTTACTATATGTATCATGTGCTCATATGTATATAAATTCCGTTGCAAACTAAGCGCAAGGCGCACCGCCAAATTCCGGAGGCATGCCGCAGGGCGCGGGGGACGGAAGTAGACCACTGCACTTCCCGACCTTAATGTCGCCATCAGCAAATTGCGAAACAACAGCTGTTTGTGACAAGAAATCTCAGACATGATTCACGCTATTGGACCGCAATCGGTGCAGGAAATTACTACAACAGCCATCGTTTACGCGCCACAACAAGCGTCTACTGTCATTTTAACCATCACATCATGAATACGTAATAGTGCTGAGTCTTCAAACTTAGAATGGCAATAGCGGCAATCCCTATCCAGTTTTTATGACGCCGTTACGATTTGAGAGACCATTTAAAATCCTCTCTCGGTCGGCTGTCGACACCTTCAACAGATTAAACATCTCTGACGTGGCGGAAGTAATATCGAACATTTCCAAAGGTTCGAGTAATATCTGTCGGGCGTGTACTCGGAGAGGCGGGGTGTTATTAAATACCGTCTCACGGGCTGAGTGCACCGTGACCCATATCCACTCGTTGCACCGCCCGGACTTATACGAGTGGACTTTATTGATTCGTAGTCTTGAGACGGTGCTTCTCTCCCGCTCCCTCCCGCCGCGGGCTGCCCCGGGCGCGCCGCTGCCGCTCGCCGCCGCCGCTCGTCGCTCGTCGTTTGCCGCTCGTCGCGGGTCGCGGGTCGCTTGCCCGGAGAGCAGACCCCGTAGGCTACTTACTCAATATTCCAGAGGCGCGCCGAGACGCCTGCAATAATAGGACGCTTAGGTAACACGCACTGTACTCAACGAGAGTTTTATACGCGTCCATTTTAGAAATTGCATGTCACTCTGGAAACCCTTCGGGCGGTTTATCAATAACCCCCATTATGGGAAAGAATTTGGTCCTTCGAATAAACTTTTGAAGTATTGGTATTTACCGTAAAAGGTCCTCACTTTTAAAGAGTTTTCTTTATATTATTTTATATTATCTAACGGTTGCCGTGGCTGATTTTGTGCCCCTTTCTGTACCAACTTAGCTTGCTAAATTGTTTTATTGTACGCATTGTACTTATAACTACTACTTGGAAGATTAAAAAATACCTACTTAGTTTATTAGTAAATCACAGGTGAAGCCATTACAAGAGTATTAAATACCAAACTACGTAAGTAGATGACACTTAAATACAAACTTACCTAACAAAATACGGTTTAATTACTATCCTTTGCCTCGAACTGAACTGCACCGCAAACAATGTAGAGGAAATAGTGCAGTTACAAAATATGTATAAAGTGCAACAACAAATCGCGAAACTAGTTTGTTGTTGGTGTCATGATAAAGTGCACCCCCCAGCTAAGGGGAGGAGGGGAGGGCGGGGCGGAGGCTTCGTGCAAACTTTAATAGCAATGCCTCACTGCGGGCACCTCGTGAATGAAATCTTAGCAAATCCCCGGGTTCGATGCTATTCTATGCAATATGCAATCAAAGATTTGTAAGTTAAATGCAATTTTCTACGAACTGAGGGCCTCTAACTCTTGAGCTTTTTTTCTTTTGTGAGTGAATCAGAATTTCAGAGCTTGTTGCGGGAATACTGCGGACGTCTTTAGGCATTAATGTCCTTTAAGTAAGTTTCCAAAGAACGACACGTTATAAAAGCGGGTAATACCCAAATTTTAAAACAAGAAACAAATAAATCTTGCTAAGAACCCTGAGAATTTTGTATTTTTTGAAAATAATGACTTAAGTCAGTTCAATTCATTTTGTAGTTGTATTGTAAAATGCAAGAAAATTTAACTCTCTGGAAAATTAGTAAATTGATATAAAAATATCACCGGGCACTTACCCCAATTCACGGGGTACAATTTGTAACTACGAGTAATTAAATTTTGTATTATAGGTACTTAGCAATGAATACACATACTTTTATAGACCAATACGTGAAAGAAATAGTAAAAAAATAACCAGAAAAGAGAAAATATTACAAATTTAGTACCATGTCGCAAGATTACATTCGAATTTTTCATTCATATATCTGCCCCGACTGGAATCGGATCCAAGACCTCAAACTGCATAGTCAGGCTCTCCAACCGCTAGGAATATACAGTCGTCGTCATTTAATAAGCACAAGTTCCAAAGGAATTGAATTTAGCCTTAGCCACAAACTGGAGTTGACTCAAGTGATTTGAAACCTCGTAGCATCCCGTAGCACGCCCGCAGACTCGTAGCGCCCGCGTAGCACCCAATTATCTAACGACTACTGATCACATTTTGATTCGGAATATTTAATGAGAACTAATTTAAATAAATCAGTTATTTTATTTAATCATCATCATTATCATCATATCTAGACATGAAGTCTTTCCCAAGGATCTTCAGGCCGAGCGATTTTACCTTTTTTTTTTAATTTATTTAAACAATAAAAAAAGATACAATTTCAAATATAACAGCGAGCAAAATCTTAATAGATTTAACTGCCGCTGAGCTCACTCATTTTTTTACTAAGTACTTATACTTGTATTCTGACAAATACGAGTGCGAGTGTCGGTTCGTAGCTCATTAAGAATTTTAGGTAAAATGTACTCGTAAGTGCGTTTTCCGTAAACATTCGCACACCTAGGCTCAACATAATAAGGTAAATAATCTAATTTCCTAAGGTGATGGGGTCTAACAGTTTTTTTTCAGACTTTCTAATCTATGGATTTCGTTAACACTCGGCCATCTATAACTACTCCGGCCGCTGCAGTAATGTACTATTTTCCTTACATTATGGTTGATGGCATGTAAACAATGATGACTATGCGCCAAAATCACGGGGTCAGGTATTTTTGCCATGTGTGCGGAATGAATATGCATAACTTTTTCACGATACTGCTCGAAAATGTGGCCATAGATAACCTAAATCCAGTACTCAAAACTGCCTATATATGTACATTTAACAGCTGACTCATTTATGGCGCGCAAACACGACAACAAAATTACACTAATCGAAAACAGGACGTATCTGTATATGTATTTAATAATACGATACGACTTTTTGAAAGATAATTTCTGAATTTCATTCCTGGCGTGCTGAATGGACCAATCAAAAGTAATCGTCTGCTGCATGTGATGGATGGATGGATGGACGGACGAACGGACGGACGGACGGACGGACGGACGGACGGACGGACGGACGGACGGACGGACGGACGGACGGATGGACTGGATGGACGGATGAACAGACGGACGGACTGGATAGACGGGATGGACGGGATGGAAAAATGGACGGATGGACGGGATGGACGGGATGGACTGGATGGACGGGATGGACAGGATAGACGGAATGGACGTATGGACGGATGGACGAAATGGACGGGATGGACGGGATGGACGGGATGGACGGGATGGATGGGATGGACGGGATGGACGGATGGACGGGATGGACGGGATGGACGGGATGGACTGGATGGACGGGATGGACGGGATGGACAGGATGGACGGGATGGACGGAACGGACGGACGGACGGATGGACGGGATGGACGGATGGACGGGATGGACGGGATGGACGGGATGGATGGGATGGACGGAATGGACGGGATGGACTGGATGGACAGGATGGACGGGATGGACGGAATGGACGGGATGGACGGGATGGACGGGATGGACAGGATGGACGGGATGGACGGGATGGACGGGATGGACGGATGGACGAGATGGACGGAATGGACGGGATGGACGGGATGGACTGGATGGATGGGATGGACGGGATGGACGGGATGGACTGGATGGACGGGATGGACGGAACGGACGGACGGACGGATGGACGGGATGGACGGATGGACGGGATGGACGGGATGGACGGGATGGACGGGATGGACGGAATGGACGGGATGGACTGGATGGACAGGATGGACGGGATGGACGGAATGGACGGGATGGACGGGATGGACGGGATGGACAGGATGGACGGGATGGACGGAATGGACGGGATGGACGGGATGGACGGGATGGACGGATGGACGAGATGGACGGAATGGACGGGATGGACGGGATGGACTGGATGGATGGGATGGACGGGATGGACGGATGGACGGAATGGACGGGATGGACTGGATGGACGGGATGGACGGATGGACGGAATAGACGGGATGGACGGGATGGACGGATGGACGGATGGACGGGATGGACGGGATGGACTGGATAGACGGGATGGACGGGATGGACGGGATGGACGGGATGGACAGGATGGACGGGATGGACGGATGGACGGAATGGACGGAATGGACGGGATGGACGGGATAGACGGATAGACGGATGGACGGAATGGACGGGATGGACGGGATGGACTGGATGGACGGGATGGACGGGATGGACGAATGAACGGGATGGACGGATGAACGGGATGGATGGGATGGACGGGTGGACGGAATGGACGGGATGGACGGGATGGACTGGATGGACGGGATGGACGGAATTGACGGGATGGATGATGATGATGATGATGATGGGATGGATGGATGATTATGATGATGATGATGATTTCCTCGCATTAGTCATGAAAAGCACAATGTTTAGTCTCGGCCAAAAGTGCAATAGATAGACTCGTACTTTCAAGGGCCTTCGCTACGCGTCGGCCCTCAAACAAACTCGTCCATCTATTGCTTACTTTCCAGCCTCTACAACAATGTACTATAGTTTTCGAGTAATTTATAACAAGTCCCACATCGTGTGCCCATTTACAAAGTAAGTCAAAATTGTGTTGCATCTCAGTTGTTAACTTATGCATATCCCTGTCCGCCACAATAAGACATGTATCGTCTGCGACAATTCGCAGACGTATACCAATGTATACCTACAGCCAATGGCTTCCTCTAGTGGTGGTCTAGGCCTAGTGGCCTGCTTTGACCTACGGTCTCTCAATCACCTCTCGCACCTCTGAGTTTGTCGGAATTTATGTGCGAAATTACATTAAAATTTTTAATTTACCACGAGCTTTACGGTGAAGGAAAACATCGTGAGGAAACCTGCATACCCCTGAGAAGACATTCAATGGTGTGTTTAAAGTTCCCGATCCGCACTGGCCCCGCGTGGGAACGACAAACCAAGTTCTCTCATTCTGGGAGGAGGCCTGTGCCCTGCAGTGGGATGTATATAGGCTGGGATGATGATGATGAATGGCATCCAGTGATTTTTACCAGATCATACGCCAACCTTACATGATGTCTACAACTGTATCTCATTTTCCTTCTGGGGCCTGAATTTCTCTAGATCCTAACGGCCTCAATGGCTGCAGCGGTCATCGGTTCTAAGAGAAATGTGCCTTGGTCACTGCCACTTGACGTATCCAATGTACTGAGCTGCGGCGGTAACTCTAGTTCTTGTACGAATTTCCTCACTTCTGTATAAATCCCGTAAGTATAGTTCAAGGATATTTAGTTCTTTCCGTTAGCCTTTGAATGACTAATTTAATAGAAATAGTTCTTAACCCACGGTTTTTATGCGAAAATACACTTTCAGTATGTCTCTTCTACTGATCGTGTGAATTCAGTTTTTTTTACGATTGCAAAAAACCACAGCCTTACATATTTCGTATTTGTGTTGCTATGTCGATAACTTAAATTGTATTTTAAGCTGTTGGTTCTCCTTAAATGAATAAATTCATTAATTAATTTCACTTTGACTCCTCAAGCCGTTTTCCTGAGAAAATATAAGTACCTAATCTTATATTTATTAAAAAAAGGGAAGTCTTGACGAAGCTACTCACAGACAAACAACGAGGTCATCCTATGAGGATTCCGTTTTTTACTTCTGAGATACAGAACCCTAAAAACTCGTCGCAAAACTTTAATCTTTTACTGTATGAAAGTTGATACAGCTACTGGGCGGGAAACCTTGTAAGGGCGGGCGAGCCGGAGGGCAGGGGTCAACGACCGGCGCTTTCATATCTAATAGGATTCTAGTGACCAGCGTCCGGGTTAATTAACGCGTATTCATAGCGAGTACTCCACACTGATTCATTACTATACCTTTTTTGGGTATACCTCTATGTATATTAAAAGGCAAGATAGGTACAGTTGGAACTTTGAATCGGTATGCGCTATAGGGCGTTTCGATGGTAAAATGTCTAGAGATTAGACGGACGTTGAGATGTTAATTGGGAATGTCTAAAAAAAATTACCAGTGGTTTTTATATTTTTTTTGTATAGAAAAGTCAATTATAAGAAACTTATTTCGATATTTTGTCATTTAGTTCTCTACTTTTTCAAAATTAATTATTGAAACTATTTTGGTTGATGACGTCAGATTATAATTGAGGGCTCCCACACGGCCAAATTTCTAAATCTATCTAAATGCGTACGATAAGGCAACCCCTTTAATTATTTTTTGCGTAGTGGTACACTGTAACTAGTGTCGCTTTACTGGCTTTGGCAAAGTGCTAGATGTCAGACAACGGGTCCAAATCAAACTCCGTAGTATAATCCACGCGTAAATTGTGAAGAATTCTAACCACACAGAATAAAGTACGACTTGGACCGGTCACGCAATTTACACCAATGTCAAATGAAGGTCATTGCTTATTTGTTATATAATACTGTCAAAAATAGTAAATAAAGCTGCCTTGCGCGTTGCATATCATGGGCTTGCTGCATCTATACTGAGGTATGGTGTCATATTTTGGGCCAATTCAGTTGATAGGGAAGCAGTATTCAAAGCCCAAAAAAGGTGCATTAGTGCCATGTGTAGCTTGAAAATGACTGACAGCTGTAAACCACACTTCAAATCACTGAAAATTCTTACTCTACCATGCTTGTATATATTCGAAGTAGCAGTATTTGTTAAATGCAATCCTAATTTAGTTACCAAAGTTTCAGTCTCACGTAGACTTCCTACTCGATCACAATACCAAAATATGTTGCGTAATACTGCATGTAGCACAGCATTGATGAGGAAAAGCATATTAGGAATGGCACCAAAAATATTCAACAAAATTCCAGATACTATAAAAAATCTTAATACCAACCAATTCAAAAAGAAATTGACATATTTACTAATTGAAAAATGTTACTATAATATTGATGAATTTCTTAATGACATGAATTTATAATTTTATGCATCCTAATGACATTAATTTTTAGTTTTATACATACTGTGCCAGATGTTGATAATATTATTGACATTGTTTAAATAAAAATCCTTGCTAAAATAGTTATTTGAAATGAATAAATTATCGCACTTTAGTTATTTTTTTTTGTTACTGCTGTGAATATTAATTGTATTTAGACTTAATGACTTGTTAAAGGAAAACAGAAATATTTGTACGCCTACTGGCAAAACATAGAGATTCCTGAATGTTATACTTTTAAGACCGATTATGTACACCTATGTTCCACAAATAAACGTATTCTATTCTATTCTATTCTATTCTAATAAATTCTTTACATAATATTAAAATTAAATAACTACAGAAAAAATAAAAAAAGCATTTATCTCGAAATGGTTTTCGATTTACTATATGCATAAAAATAGACATCCCCAATTGATATTTATCGTGAAAAGATTCCACAGTGGATTCTGTACAAATGTTTCGACTGTACATTCCTTCCTACATACCTAATTAGAATATATCCTTTGATGTTTTTTTACTCGCTTGAAATCAGGTGTGTTTAGCATTGACCTAGATTTATAAAGCACTACGAAATTACTAAGGAGAAGGGACTCCAATGATAGTGAACAGATGTCACGAGCATTCATTAGGTACTTCACATTGTCTTTATTGTAAAACGTTAAACCTTGAAAACATTTTTTTATTATTTAGGTCTAGTTTTAGACGAACTTTTTGAAGAAAAATCACTGGCGGCAAATAAAATGTCAACGATTAAGCAAGAAAAAGTAAATTTCTTATTCACTTCGTCAGCTTATTATTTTATCGCTCGTAGTAAAACGGTGTGTAATCGTTTTATTTAATAAAAACCGGCCAAAAGCATGTTAGATCATGCTCATAGCAGGGTTCTAAAGCCGTTATTACAAAGAAATGCACTGAAGACGAAAATATAGTAGATTGTTCAACAAGGGAGGAAAATAACCAATATCACACGAGGTTACTTGGCACTCGAGCACAGCGAGGGTGCCAATATTCCGAGGCTGATATTGGTGTTTTTCCCGAGTTAAACACTCTGCTTTTCATTTCGACTACAAGGAATTGATCTTGATTGTGACCAAATTGACTTTGAAAAAAAAAACCTGTATAAGATACTTTTGTAACATAAATTTAGGTAATCATTTAATCAATTTGAAAGAGTAAGCATTTAAATATGTAATAAAAAATTTAAGATCTTTTAGAATAAAAAAATACTAAAGGCCTAAAAATTTCACGAGGTAATTAAGTCAAATTTAGTAGCTGGCATACTAATGAATACTTTTCCTTACACAGAGCACATTTGCCAAAAATGTATTAAAATTATGCGCTACGTATAAACAGGAAAAAATATGCAAATGCCCGCTCGTCTGGGTTGTTTCACTGAATAAAAGAATATCCGCTGTATAAAGGTACCATACGATCCCTTATATATCTTGCTGGAATTAGAATACATTGATATTCGAACAGACCAAAATACAGAAAAAGGGTGGAGTAAAGAATGTGGTCAAATTAGGGGACGGAGCCGTGGAACGTTCGGTTATCGTCCCTTAATGTAATACCGTTTAGTTTGGGGTGAAGTCAAGGAATTCTTAGGAATAGGGAACTTGCAAAGTGAACTGATACTCTAGTATTAACTCTTGTATTGTACGACCTCGTTAATACATGAACAATCAATTTCAACCAAAAATACTAGATATCGAAATATCGATTGATTCTGGAGATATAATCAGGACGAATCCTAATAAACTCATTTAATTAATTAATGTTCTAGTTCTTTTCGTTGATACAGATAAGTATTAGTATCTTAGTATAAAAATCAAAAATGTGAATATCCTACCTAAATACGGTGGTAAAAGACTTGCATACATTTTGTGGGCTCGGTAGTTTTAGAATGAAATAAGTAAGTTCAAACTGTAATATCAATGAATGTATAATCTTGTCACTAGTAGAAAAAAAACACATCAATTTAAATTAATTTCAAAAGTATAGTTTATACAGTTCTCCACAGAAATTGCACATGTTTCTTCTTATGTGTTAGATACATGTTAGATACAGCAAGAAGTATAATCGGACCACAGCGGAAGCAGAAGACATATTGCTTATGCCAGCGACCGCGCCGCGCCGACAACGTAATGCACATGTAAATACTCAAAATATTACTCATTTCACAACTGAAGTTATTTTTACAACGACGAACTGGTTGTACCTGCATCTCCGGTAATTTTACGATGAGTCCCGGTAATAGCCATATTATTCAAAGTCAAAGTCAAAGTCAAAGTCAAAATTCTTTATTCAATTTAGGCATCAAATTGATGCTCCTATGAACGTCGAAAAATCTACCACCGGTTCGGAAAAAACCCTGTTGAGAAGAAACCGGCAAGAAACTCAACAAGGTATATTTTTCAAACAGATCTACATTGTTATTAAATGACATACATCTAAAGTATTTAATACAATTAAATTTTTTAACACAGTAGATACGCTATTTGAGACTAGGGATCGCCAATGCGGATCGGAATTATTTCCAAACATCCCTGTCCATGATATAGTCATTAATTTTATAGTACGCCTTAGATATTAATGTCTTCTTCACAATGGATTTGAATTTTGTATCAGTTTGTTCGGTTATTGTTTTCGGAATTTTATTATAAAAACGTATGCATCTTCCCAGAAACGACTTTTTAGTTTTAGCCAGTCTGTAAGATGGAACTTTAAGCTTCCCTGTGTTTCTAGTAACCTTTGGCTTATCGACGTTAGTGGGAAAATCACATATGTTTTTTCTTACATACATGATTATTTCAAATATATACAACGACGGCAGGGTTAGGATACCTATTTCTTTAAAAAAAGATCTTAAAGAATCGCGTGTCCTTAAGTTATATATCGCTCTGATAGCCCTCTTTTGCAAAATAAAAATTGATTCCAAGTCTGCAGCAGATCCCCATAAAATAAGGCCGTATGAAATGATGCTATTGAAGTAGGAAAAATACACCAACCGTGCCGTCGCCACATCGGTTAGCTGCCGTATCTTTCTGACTGCAAACGCAGCAGAGCTCAACCTATTCGCAATTGCTGTGGTGTGCGATCCCCACTGCAATTTAGAGTCCAGTGTTATTCCTAAGAATACCGTAGATTTTACAAATTCAATACTTTGACCGTTAAGTTTAATATTTGAGACCGAATTTGAATGAGGCGGATTTAACAATGAAAATTTAATACATTTTGTTTTCTTAGGGTTTAGTAACAAGTTATTGGCAGCAAACCATGCGGATATCATGGACAGAGTTTCATTGGGTTCAGTGAAATCGGTGTCTTTTCTACTAACTTTGAACAGTAAAGAGGTGTCGTCAGCAAACATAACTATCCCTGATTTCTGACTCACGGTATAAATTAGGTCATTTACGTAAACCAAATACAAGAATGGCGCTAGAATAGATCCTTGAGGCACTCCCATTTCGACCACAGATCCCTCCGATACCGTTCCATTAACCGCTACCTTTTGTTTTCTCTGTGTGAGGTAAGATTTGATGAGTTCTAAAGCGAGGTCACGAATACCATAGAAATTTAATTTACGAATTAAAGTGTCATGATCCACACAATCAAAAGCTTTCGAAAGGTCGCAGAATACACCTATAGCATCATGTGATTCCTCCCAAGCTTGTAATATGAATTTAACTAAACTGTAGCCCGCATCTGTAGTAGATCTACCTTTCGTGAATCCGAACTGCTGTGGATGCATGATTTTATGTGAATTGAAATGTGACATTATTTGCGTTAGCATTATTTTTTCGAATATTTTGCTAAACGCTGATAGGATGGATATTAACTGGTATCAAGGAAATCAAACTAAGCTGTATACTATAGTAAGTTTTCCATTCCACTCGTCAAATAATGAATGCTTTTAACAATAAATAAAACCGAAAAATGAAAGAAAGAAAGAAAGAAAGAAGAAAGAAAAACATTTATTTAAACATTTATTTATAACAACAATAACACGTACACAGGCAAAAATAAGAATACAATAGACATAGACAGATAGATAGATAGAGCTATGTACACATTAATGTTGTCACAAAAGGGACCCGACTCAGCATGTTGCTAGTTAAAACCAGCGCTGGTCTTCCGCCGGGCCACAGTGCAGTAAACTCACGGAAGGCCACACACAAAACAACATAATACTAAAAACTAAACATATTTGTACATTCAGGGCTTCCACAGACCGAAGCGCAGGGCGCGCGCGTGACGGCAACTGAAACGCTTCGGTCTGCGGTGGCCCTAAAAAAAAAAAAAAAAATGCAATTTTTTGAACGACAAAAAAATCATCTCTTAGGTACTTTATTTTACTCTTTACTTCAAATCCTTTTTCTTCTTATTTCAGTTTGAAAGTATAGGCACCCTTTCCAATAAAAAGTAAATTAACTATATTGAACTACTATGTAAAAATATAGTGATGCTTGGTCAAAGACAAATAAAAAATATACGCCTCCACTTGAGAACCCTCTCCTTTTTATTTTTTTAATTTTCATTGTATGCTTGGAGATGATAACGTGTAAAATTATGATTTTAAAACCATTGTCATGAATTACACATACGTAGGTACGTACACGTTATTTAATTCAAACCGCAATGCTGTTTAAATCAAATTGACTACTCCCTCCTAACCGCTAACTTCTATCGGATAACTCTTTGAGGAATGAACTTGCACGCGACAGCCAACTAAGTCGCAGAAAAGAGGTAGGTATACGTTGCAGCGAGTTAGGTACTTAATAATATCCTGCAGAAACCTATTAACTTTTGACATAAATGTACTAACATTACTTTTAGGATGTTGGAAACTACGAGTAGATAATATTTCAGGGAATATATTTGCATTATAGTTCCGTAACAGTTCAGCCACAATTACAAGCGAGTGTTAGTAGGTGTGGTGTGCGTTTTTTCACTGTTCATTGCGTGTGGTACCAGGAAACTAACGAGCAGTAAGCGATTCGACAGCGCAATGAACAGGGAAAATATTCACCATACCGCCGGTCGCAGTGGACAGACGCTAAAACGCAAAAAAACCTGGAAAGTGAATTTTGAAAATGGTAAAAATAGTTGCAATCCCCACACAGTTTTGTGATTTTTTTTTAGAAATTTTATGGAAATTACAACTCACAGGGCTCGAAGTATATTGATCCTACCCTACTACGGGTAAGGTACCTACCGTTATGCTACTGAAACATTCATACTTATCAATACGAGAATGGATAGGGCTTTGTTTCGTTATAATATTGGTATTCCGTAAAAATAAAGATTTAGACCAAATTTTTCGTATAATGATTCTTCAATGACAAATTCGTGTCTTTAAACTAAACACTTATTGCCTGATATGTAAAGATACACGAATGTAAAAGTGCAACAACAGCGGGCAAATTTCAACTTTCTAACTGCTCTGCAAAGACGACATACGCGGCAACGAGTCGGAATCATATTCAGCGAATGCCTCCGTCGCATTTATCTGAGCAGTTTATCTCGTTTTTTGCCGCATTCCTGCCTTTTCCGGCAGTCAAATGCGAGGTTCCATTGCTCACGTACTGCTTCTATCCGTGATAAAGACGAAATGTTATTTTCGTATACCTTGCATCCCTTTGTATTTGTAGTTTTGTTATTTGAGATTTTATTGCGCTAGTTTTGGTACTCTTTTCATACTTATATTTATTGTGTATAAACAGACAGATTTGTAAAGCGAACGAGTTTTGTCTTTATTAAATTTCGCAGTGTCCTGGGGCGTCAAGTACTGGGGTTGTTTGATGTTATAGAGAGTTTTCATTTCTGCAAAGTAATGTTTAATTGTTTAGGTATTTAACCGCAGGATACACTTATAGTTTGATTTGTTGGATGAATTTGTACTAATTAATGCCCAAAAACAGAAATTCACACCTTGCAGGAACAGAATGGCCGGTATCATAATCAGTGACACACAGACTTGGCAATGGCGGACCGAAAGCGTCCAGAATTTAACTCGACAATAAAGTTGAAAAATCGTGGGGATTGCTCCGCTGCGGGCGTCGAGCTCCAGAAAAAACGACGCTAACATTTCGCACTTAATGAAACTGTGGCTGAAACAAAATAAGGCAGCGCCGCGTTTACGGAGAAACACGGTATTGTTGTGCGAACGTCGGCCTTTTCATCGCGCATCTTAATAGCTCAGATCAAACGCTTGAGGTGCCACGGATTGTATGCGGAATTAATATTTCAATTAGCGTGATATTCGTGGTTATAAATGCCAAATCTTGCGGAATAACTTAATTTCTTATCTACAGACAATATTGTCATACAAGTTTTTCTTACCTAGCAGGATTTTATAAAAGGAAACCCCTTTGTTAAGCGGGTTGAGGCACCGCGCCGGCCCACGGCGCGCGCGGGGCGCGTCGCCGAGTGCAAGTTTTAATTACTTCGCCTCTACTTTGCGCGTAAACCCCGTTCTTCCAATATGGCTATTCCGCCTCACAAATAAAAACACCTAATTACACGACTACCCAAAGAAAAAAAGAGTGAAAGAGAGGGTTCGTGTAATTTATTATGTGTTTATTCCACTGTAACTTGCGAACGGCGCGACCGATTTTGATGAGTAGGATATCATTAGATTTCTTACGTCAACCCGAATAACAAAGACTAGACCAGTGTTGACACATCTACCAACTTTTTTGTGGATCTATCTATTTTGAATCCGTTCTACATACATATCTACCACCCGCGGGCTCAAATTTACCTATTTTTCAAAAACATTTTAAGCTTTTGAAAAATATTTAGAAAATTGGTCCGAAGTAGGAAGAACTCCTTATTT
Organism: Archips xylosteana; assembly: GCA_947563465.1. NCBI lineage: Eukaryota > Metazoa > Arthropoda > Insecta > Lepidoptera > Tortricidae > Archips > Archips xylosteana. The sequence goes on from OX387344.1 coordinate 8,233,797, forward strand.
CAGCATTGTCCTTATTATTTTCTGAGTTCTTAGAAAGTAAAATATATTCAGTAACCTCGTAAAATGTGTTGCTAATTACTCTGGAACTTTGAAATTAACGTCGCGGGGACATTCGCGAAGATAAGGAGGGAAGGAGTTTACATAATGGCATTACAACATGACTTAAGTAGTTCATAACTAGTATCGTTCAGAAGTTATCTATTAATGCTTTAAAATCAGCTTGAATTTTAAAAGGGTACATTTTTAAAGCAAAGTCAGATAGAGTTACGAATTTATTTCAAACTACGTACCTAACATTGACACGCAAGGGTATCAAAATAAACTTTGATAATGTAACTTAAATCGTTTCGTTGACTAGCAAAAATACACAAAAACCTACTTATTTCGCTAACCGTACATAGAATATTCAGTCGTAACTAAAACTTTATGTAGATCACCAACTAAAATGTTATCAAAATAATGGAGGGATCGACCTTCATCAGTGGAATAATATTCAACCACGATAATATTAGAATACAACATGCAATCAACCGTACCTCGCCTGTCTTTGTGAAATTACTAGTTATACTAAACCACACAAACTACTATAAATAGATATAATATTCATAACAAACACAAAATGCATGGTCCCATTAAAACTACGTTAAAATTTACGTCCACATCGTGTTCTAGTTCTAAATATATTGAAATTTTATCCACTATGTAAAAGAACACTGGGTTACATATTAACAAGGCCTAAATAAATAAGTACACGTAAAGCAAACATGATATAGCTTTGCGGCAGGGGTTTAGCCGTTCCCATTAGGTACTATTGTTGTTCTAACAATGACTCGCAAAGTGACCATACCCATTAACTGCCCGGTAATTTAATATTCTGATCTTAACATGACATAGGTATCATGAAACGACGATTCTAATGGTATTTGGAAAGCGTTCTGTGTTTACTGAACCAGGTACAACTAGAGTTTTGTATTTAGGTTCGAATGAAACTAGCTTATTTCTGATTTTCCTGTTACAAAAATGAGTTACTTTATATACCTACTTTATATTTTTGCTACTTTTCTTGCTCGTATGTACTAAGTATACCTTTAATTGTATCGCCATAATTCGACGCCTCTACTAGCTTCATGATCATCGGTAAATTGATACTAAACGCCTAATCTTACCTTGAATCATTAAAAACTGATATTGCTGTCATTTACGACAAAAACAAAAAAGGTCCAGCACATTTTAATCTTTAATGATATGAAATAATTAACGTGGAAAACATAAAATCTATCGTTGAAATTGGAAATTTTCCACGTTATTAAGGAACACAAAGATATACCTTACCTTTTGGCATGCCGGCAAGGCCGTTCACGAAGGTGTTCTATGATGTAGGCCCGGGGGCAGGGCTCGCTGGTAATGCAGGCAATCAGCTAGCGGTCGTTAGGCTCACGCGACCGACTCCGCAACTGCGGGGCTGTGAGAACAGCAGATCAACAGCTATTCAATTATTATAATATAAGTACGAATAAATGTTGCCCGCTACGTCGTCTGCGTCCCGTGTGAAATTGGCGCATCCCCGTATAAAAATTGCCTATGACAATCAGGTATAATTTAGGTCTGTATTAGTGAATGAATTTTAACACTTTCACAGTCCAGTGCCCCGTATAAGGGGCACAGCGACTTAGCTCCACGGGTCTGTGCACATATGTATATGAGGCACTAAGAAATAACAAGACTTGCATCCAGATTAGTATAATAAGTATCTTGTTTACACACACACTGAGCAGGACGGTGCAGTCTTCAAACTACTTAACTGGAATTTGAAATTAGCATGGTACTGTGAACGTGTTAAGAATGGATTTGGTAGTTCCAGAGAATACCTCCCCTCCTACATAAAACACAAATAAACATTTAAACACAAGAAGTTTACATCTTTATTACTCAGGTTGTCCCAAAACTCGACGATAACGTGGTACCGGGTAAGAAGCCAAAAAAAACAAGAAAAAAGAAGTACATGTTGCTTATATAATAAAAAAAAAAAACTAAAATATTTAGCACTAAAAGTGATATCTTATCTAACTCTATTATCGCTTAACTAAGTGGAGTGGTAAAAAAAAGCCGTGGTGGCCAGGTGGTTTGACCTGTGGTGGTCTCTCAAGCAGAGGATCCTGGGTTCGAGTCCGAGCTCGCACCACTGAGTTTTTCGGAATTTATGTGCGAATTTACATTTGTAATTTACCATGAGATTTACGGTGAAGGAAAACATCGTGAGGAAACCTGCATACACCTGAGATTAAATTCAATGGTGTGTGTAAAGTTCCCAATCCGCACTGGGCCCGCGTGGGAACTACGGCTCAGCCCTCTCATTCTGAGAAGTGGCCTGTGCCCTGCAGTGGGACGTATATAGACTGGGATGATGATGAAGTGACGTGGTTTTTTTTCCAGAACTGGTATAGGTACTTGTCATCTCGCCCGCTACTAAGTTGTCGTTGGGTTCTGGGACCTGTGTTAAGTAGTATAATCAAAGCGTAGTTTAGTGGATTATCAAAACCACACTCCACAAAGGTGTAGTAATTTGATCTAATCTGAAAACTTAAAGAAACATTGATGGGCTTTTATTTAAGATTGTTCCTATAGAAACGGTACCAATATGGCATTATTCATATTTCTTCTTTTCACGTACAAACTAATAAAGAACGCTACAGAGTTGTATTTCTTTTAAAAACAATTCTAGTGTAAGTTGATTGCGGAACGTTTTACTACTTCTTTTTCAAAACGATTATTTTAGTCTTAAATCAGAACAACAAGTGATCAACCCTAACTTGCAATCGTAATATCACCTCCTACAGTTGCACTCGTCTAAGTTTACGTAAAGAAAGGAGAATAAAACGTAGCAAACGCAGGGAAATTCCTAAACAAAACGCTTTACATCTCGCCCCAGACGTCAGACAGACTATTGTTCGCACCCCCACGCTTCTTGGAAATATGGATTCACGCCTTTACAGAACCACTTCAGAAAAATATTTCAAACATGTTGAGTCGAACCTTAACTCTTTTTTTAAACTCAGAATGAATATTTATGATAGGTAATACTCGCATTTTTGCAATGTGGTCGAATCAAAGTCTTCAGAAGATACACTTACTTCAACTACTTTTATTGTTTATTGAAAAGTATAGAAATCATCCGTTCGCTATAAAAATAAGTTTACTTCCGCAGATTTTTGCAAACGAACACCTAATAACAGGTCAAAACTTTATTTGTGACAAAAAACTAAACCATTCTATAGTTGTAACTCTTTTCTTAATTTAGCATTGCCGATATCGACTAAGAAGATTTATGAAGAGAAAATAGCCTGCTGTTTTTGGTTCGTTGTGTTCGTTATCAAACAGCCCCGGATCAAAGGGTTGCCAAATGTCGGCGCGCTACGTGACCTGGCCAACCTTCGCTTATCTATCCGCGGGTATTTCTTTGAAGGTCGAATGAAACAATTATTGTCTGATTTAGGTTGGCTCGAATGAATTGGACTGGGGTAAACAATAAATAGGGCCGCGAACAATAAAACCGTTTTGTGTTCGAATATGCCCGACTGCCTATCCTAATTCAACAGCAAGTAAGTATATGTTTTACTTTGTTTTGTGAAGATACTTCTGTATTTTTCAAATGTTCATTATTATTTTATTTGTTTTTTGTTGTGGATACCACAATGCGTCCATATTCAGACCATAAAGCATAGTTAGTTTAATTTCTTGACGCGACTAAGGTGACATAAAAACAAAATAATTAACATGGCAATATGGCAATTAGGTAAAACTGCAATTCAAACTGAAATAGAATTGTTAACTAGTTGCATAAAATTAAATTCAATTAAAATAGGTATGATACTGAATTGTACTAACATCGGTTTTATGTACCCGCTATTCCACGAGCAGCAAGACTGTGATTTGTCATTTTTCACCAGCCACTAATGTGCCCAAAGCGTTACAATCGATCAGCCCGAATACTCCAGCTAATTGCCAACGATTGTCTGCTCCTTTATCTGACCACTCTTTGTGCTCGCACCCTCTCTCTAGCCGAGCAATCGATTTGCTATCGATTCAACCCTTTTAATATAGTTGCGAGACTTGAAAGGTAAAAGCAATAACGTTCTAAAGGAAAAGGGGAAAAGATTGTGGTTGGAAGCACGTTGCTACGTAAAACTTTGGGCTATTGTAGGTTTCTTCAGACGTTTTGTGTATTGTTAAGTTTTAAATATTATAACTATTACTTTAAACGGGACTTATCAAGCATTTATATATTTACCTCGACGTTTCGGCCACATTATAGAGAGCGTGGTCACGAGTTGACGTGGTTGAGTTGAGTTGGTAAGTTAGGGTGGGCGCTCACTAACGGCATGGCACGGCAAAGATTTTAATACAATCAAGTTATTTTGAATCTTATTTCAATGGGTTTAGAATTCATGTTACTTTATTTCGATACCACGAAGGCGCGACGTGCCGAGGGATGCTGCGGTAAAATTCGTATGTAACCTGCCGTGCCATGCCGTCAGTGAGCGCCGGCCCTTAGTAGTAGTCACATGGCTGAAACGTCGCGGTAAATACAAAGATATTATATACAAAAAAGAGGTAGATACGCCACCAACGCACCAAAACGTGTGCCGCGAAATGGTCCTAATTGTGACCATTGGAATCAGTCGGATTGTGACGTTTGCTTACACTTGCGCGCAAGTGATAGACTATCTTTGTCTTTTTTCTTCATATCGTCTTAATAAATAAATATAAATAAATATTAGGGGACAATCTTACACAAATCGACCTAGTCCCAAACTAAGCAAAGCTTGTACTATATGGGTACTAGACGACGATAAACATACTTATATAGATAAATAAATACTTAAATACATAGAAAACATCCATAACTCAGGAACAAATATTCGTGCTCATCACACAAATAAATGCCCTTACCGGGATTTGAACCCAGGACCTCTTGCTTCGTAGGCAGGGTCACTACCAACTAGGCTAAAGCGGTCGTAATGAAGCCATCTCTCTTAATACCGTCTGTCAATGTAATAAAAAGTAAGTAAAATGAAACGTGTATGTGTGTGTGCCTGCCGCCGCGTGCGGAGCATTTTTTTTGGGCATAATGTGAGCATATAACGTATCTACACTTAAAATATCATTGGGTAAATATATAAACGCGTGATAAGTCCCGTTTAAAGTTATTATTATAAATGAAATCACGAAAGTTTTTAACATTGTTTTTAATATTGCCTGCTGAAAAGAAAAAAAATCGTATCGTATTGTACCGTAAAAGTTTCGAACACAATAAAGTATGTATCGTTAGTTAATTACTTAAATACCTAGGAAATTATTTTTTTTCTTTATGTCAATTAAAACCCAAACTATACGTCGTTAACATCCATTAAAACATTAAAAGCTTTCTTTTTACGTTTTTAAAGTCGTGTCTATTTCCAAGCTTAGCATGATTCAACTTTTATTTTTGGGTTCAATGCTCCTAATTAGCTACGAGTACCTGGTTGACCGGGTAACACTCAAAGTTCAAAAGCGAAAGGGGTGAAAATTATTTTCCTCAATTTTATTCTTACGCATCTTTTCACGTAACAGAGATTAACAGTGGCGTTTTTTGGACTATTGCACTAATTTAAATTCTCTTCTTCATGACATAATAACGCAGTTAATATCAAAGTACCTGGACGAAAGAACTTTTTTCGGTGTTTACAAAACACGGAAAAGGCTTATCGTAGAGACGAAACCAAAAATGCGAATAAAGCTAATTTTATCGTAACTGTTAGTGCACACGATAACAACCGCATTCACAATTTCTTATTGCCCTCATCCTATAGATCCGTCCTATGATAGAAAGAAGTGGTGGAAACGATTGTTCCAAGTGCATTAGGGCGCTTGTGCACTACAAGGAATTTTACTGTCCGGCAGTCCGATTTATCACGGTCCGATGTGGCATGAAAAAAACGGATGATTGGTTTGTGCACTTGTCCGTCTTTTCTCGGAAGTGCGACGTAATTAAGGGTTAGCTCTCTATAAAAACTATATACAGTACACGTCACGCACGCGTAATTACGCTATGAACGATAAGCTTCCTGGAATGTCAGCAGTTGCTTGCTTTATTACTCTACGTGCGAAGACGTAGCAGACAAAAAGAATTTTGAGTTCATCCCCTTATAAGTGAAAGGTACAGTCACCAGCATTAAGATCAACGGCCTGCAAAAATATCTGATCATTGGTGGAAGGCATATATATATGACGATCTAACACGGTATAAGTATGTGATGATTTGTGGCCGGTATAAATATAGTTTTTCGGTAACGGCATAAGTATCTGACACCGGGCTGCTTAAAAATATCTCATATTGCACAAAGTCAAAATTATGTAACCCACCACCAGCATAAATATTTATTCACTGTAAACGTATAACCATCGGATCACACATAGACCGCATAAATATCTAGCACGATACAAAATCTAAAATATATAATCAATCTGCAAATATGAACTTTATCTTGTTGTCTTACGGAAATATTTTCAATACATTGACCTGATGTTTCATGAAAAGAGTACAGTACAGACTTGTCTGTGCATATGTCCGTCTCACGTTTCAGGCTATCGCAAGTTTGACAGATTCCACGCTATTAAATAAATTATGAGTCTCGCAAAAGTTAAATCCAAAAAACAATTATTGTTGACGTCTGACGTAACATTATTTTTCATACATTTTTAGTAAAAGAAAGAGTTTAACCGTCTTAAATTAATCTCCTTGCTAGAAATCACGAAGCCACAAAGATATTGTTCTTATTTCAAAAGTTACGAAGAATTATTTATTATGTTCTTTCAAAATATAGGATTTGTAAAACGTGAGACGGGCATATGCAGTGACAAGTCTGCACTCTTTTCGTGAAGTGTCAGATCGTTGTATTCAAAATCTATTCGTAAAACAAGAGAATAAAGTTCATATTTGCAGATTGGTGACATATTTACTATTTTGTATCGTGTTAGATGTTTATGCCACCTGTGGTCCGATGGTTATGCGTTCACAGTGAATAGATATTTATGCTTAAAGTGGAATACATAATTTTGATTTTGTGCAATATCAGATATTTTGAAGCGGCCCGGTGTCAAATACTTATGCCGTTTCCGAAATCGATATTTATACCGGCCACAAATCATCACATACTTATACCGAGTTAGATCGTCATATATATATATATATATATGCCTTTCACCAATGATCAGATGTTTTTGCAGTTCTGTCCATAGTCATATATTTATGCTGGTGACTGTACTTGACAGTGTCATCTTACATAAACCACAATAAATTGAGGCAGGATGAAAGTTTATTTCCACTAAGTACTATCGGATGTCTACAGCTACTTATTTATTTATTTCTGAGTTTTTGCTATACCCCTTAAGTTTTCATTGTTGTATCTAGGAGCGGAGAAAAACGGTCTGGAATGCGGAAAAGTAAAATGTCGGACGGTAAAGTTACGCGTAGTACACAAGTGCCTTTAGACAATAAACTCTCTGGACTTCCGCAAAATATCGCCTGAATTAATCAGCATAAACTTACCGATACCTTTCTTTGCGCAGCGCATCATGGACTCTGCAGAGGCGGCGGCGCTGTCGTCAAGCGGCGCGGGCGACGCCGCACCCGGCGCGTACTTCGACGCACGCTGGCTCAACGTACACGCTGATGACGGTACACTGGCTGCTCGCGCGCGGCGCCTCGTGCTGGCACCGAGCCGACATTTCGACCACATCGCGGTCAATGCCAGCTACAGTGCCGTGTTGATGCCGCCCTACATCAACACTGAGCGTAAGTATTGCTTATGTACTCACAAAATCCCTACGAACACACACACGCACAAAGCGTTTTTGTTCTTTCTTTATCAACCGTATTGCTAAAGACTGGAATTTTCTACCTGCGTCTATGTTTCCCGAACACTACAGTCTGGCCGAGGGTGGATGAGCATTTACTAGACGAGCGTGCTCCGTCGTAGACCTCATCTTCGCTTTCCATCATGCGTAATTGTGGTCAAAGACAAGCCAGAAAAAGAATAAAGATTATTTTGCTTGCTGTCAAAAGGCACTGTTACCATAACAGTTGCTAATTTTCCTCTACATCTTCGTCTTCCTCTGTTAATGGCCACAAGGCTCGTGCTAATATCAGTAATTTGCATGAAAGTAGTATAAATATTAGGCAGAAGAAGAACCTGCCGCAAGGCCAGACTGTTATTATACATACTTCCCTCGTATAGATATATAACCCATTAACTATTGAAAGAAAGAAAGATAGAAAAATATTTTGTTTAAGGTTTCAAAAGTACCACCACCAAACAGTTGAAAACAACATTTATACACACCTAATAACCGCCTCCGTCTGCAAAGAATTGGTTTATCACTTTCCCACGGGAGTCGAGAACTATGCAATTTTCCAGGATAAATATTATCCTGTATGCTAATCCAGGTTAGAAATTATCTGTGTGCAAAATTTCATCAGTATCCGTCAAACCGTTTTAGCGCGAAAGAGTAACAAACATCCACAAGTAAATCCAACCATCCATATATACTTTCACGTTTATAATATTAGTAGGATGAATCGTCCAGGAAATTATTGACCATAATGCCCGAGGTGAATCGGCCTAAGCAGTGCTTTTCTCCCTGCACGGATCTAGAAAGGTACACCTAAGCTCTAGGGCAAACGAGGAGGTTACCTGACAGGAACTCCCAGAAATATTTTATTTGTTGTTAAAGGGCGCTTCTGCCTTACTTAATACATACTTGGTAATGTTACTCTACATCCATCCGACATAAAACATTAAGAACATTTTCTTTCCTCTGAACGTGACTTACACATATCATTTGAGTTACACTGGTCCAAAATGACATGCAAATTTAATTATCGATTTAAAATTTTGTGTCGAACGGAACACAAAAACGATAAAAAAAAGTTCTTACACGCGCTACACGTACGTAATGTATTGGCATGGGGCGACTTTCTTTATATTGACTGCTATCTCCACCGCTTCCGTGAAAGGTCAAGGGGTGAAATCCCTTCAAACCTGAGACAAAGAACGACGCTCGCGACCCTCCGGCTCCATGGGGTACACAAACACCCCTCGGCAAATAGGTCATCGATGGACGTGACAAAGGGCTCAACTAACCGGTGACGTTAATGCGTCGCCTTCCAATTAATGACTGTTTACTGTCCGCCGGTTTATGGCTCGCTCCAAATTTTAATTGCCCTGTCACGATCAGAGCTTCACACGATTTAGATCAGCTTGCAGGTAGCCTAAAAGCAAAATCCCTTGGACTGCCACGTAAAGGTTAATAATATTCAGTTATGCGGCGAATTTCACGAAAGCAATTCAGAAAGAGTTTAAGCAAAATTCCAAACAGTCCCTTAATCAGACAGCACGTCGACGCCATGGGGAATTAGAGAAAATTTTAATATAAATTGAATACACCACCCCGGGACGTAATTTACCTACAGTGTTGACAAGTAACGGGGCCGGGAGGCGCGCCGGCGAGGTGGGGTAATTTATGGACAAATTGACATATTCCAACCTATTAGTGGACGGACTTACTTCCCCGGTCCCCTGACCTCATAGCCGATAAGCGAGGGTAACTGACGTCCTTTATTCATCAAAGTAACAGTTATTTTTTTGCTGTCCAACGTTCTGATTGCTGGGTTAAACGATTTAACTTTCATGATAATTAAATTAGGTACATAACCATTTGAACTTTGTTCGAGATGACATTTAAAACCACTTTATGCTTCAACTTTTAAATGTATCTTGTGACATTTAAAACTACTTTATGCTTTCAAATTTTAAATGTATCTTTAGACAAATTAACAAACAATTTCGCCGGCGCGCTCTTTTCTCCGGATGAGTTATTGGATTCTCAGGGTGTGCACAAATTATTTTTAAGTAAACTATTCTATGACATTAACGAATACTAAATTGAAATCTTACATAGAAGTAATGATATTTTAAATAATCTTCCTCTAGAACTACTTTTGAACGCCCACATTTACATTTATTCTTTCTACATCGCATTCTACTAATTTTAGATAAGTACATTACACAAGATACATACTATATCCAGTAGAAACCTTCGCTTATATATGTTCAGAATAGTTTCACAACTAGTTCTAAATATGTAGTCATTAAAATACATCTTGTTTTCAAACTTTAGACACGGACGACTCAACATGGGTTAAAAAGCATTTTATCAAGGTAATTTCCTTCGGCAATATTTGCTGATTGTGTCCAGATGAAATCGGATGCAGACTGTACCGACCAACACCGAACCATTAATTTTTCCGCCCGACGGTCTAGGAGAAAGCAATCATGGCGGCTCAATGAACCAAGTTTGCCAATTACCCTTCTTTTAATGGGTAGTTAAAGAAAAAACCTAATTGGTCAATGCAGTGCCAAGTCAACCTTGCTGAATGCCCAGTATTAACCGTCAAATACGATATCTCCATTCATAACTTTGGTTTTATATTGATGTTTTAAGACACGACTTTACTGATAATTTACTGATTTTTTTTTTTTTCATAAAAGTACGGTGTATGTATAGTCGGGGTAAGAAAAGGTTCGTCACTTTTCGACCTTAACTCTTTGACTTAGAGTCGAAAAGTGACGAACCTTTTCTTACCCCGACTATACATACGTGTTGCAGCTGGTTACTTACTGCTTGATCACCTTGGTGATAAGTAAGTAATATTTTGTTGCCGTACCTACCTACTCTTATTTTGGTGTACATACATATTGGACGCAACTACTTAACAATAATTTCAAACACTCTCTGGTTAATCTTTCTTCAAATTAAAATGCTTTATTGCGTTTAATTTTGTACAATGATGTATTAAAGGTTGGTAGGTACAGTAGGTACAGTACAGTTCATAAATAACATGAGCTTTGAATGTTATGTTTCGTAACGCATCTTTTTTAATTTACAATTTAAGCAATAACTCTGACCTTGTCCAACAGATGGCGACGTCCAGAACCAGATTGCGTGGTCCGAGCACCTCGACCCACTGTTCGTAAATAACTATGAAATCGACCCGTCGCTGTCGTGGCAGTACTACGCCTCATCCACCGGCTTTATGAGACGGTATCCAGGTACAACTTTTAAATATTTATAATAAAAATAAAATATTCACAGGCCCGTAAAACAGTCTGCTTGCTTATTTATTTAGATCTGAAGCCCTTTTAGTATCAGCGTGAAGATTGGGAGTGTTACTTATTCATAAAGCGACTTGTAAATGTTGACTCCGTGAACAGATAAGAATAGCTGCAAGTAGATTCTCGTTAATTCTTATGCACATACTAAACTAAAGGATTAGAAAATTATAATGAAGTTACTTAGCTAACTGATATTTTTTATAACGTACGTACCTAACTACTAACATTTAAAGTTAGTTAAGTTATTTGTAATATAATTATTAAGTACATGAAAATAATTTTCTTCAGCAATGGGTAAAAGTCATCAATTCAATCAACAAGTCATCATCATAAGTAAGAGTACCTACTCGTGGTGCGCAAAATCATAGGAATACTATATTTTAGACTTGATAATATTTGTTACGGGATGTATACCGTTATTACCTTTAATGATATTCCTATATTTATTTTTACGCATCTATGCAACTGTAACTGCGTCGAAATATCGGAAGTTCATTAAAGGTAATCAAGGTCTACCTACATTCCGTAACAAATATATCTAACGGTGAATCGTTAAAAACTGTTGCTCTATGAGTAGTTTTCTGACCATTTAGAACAGAAGGACAAAAAGCTTTTGATTCATATGTCACATTAAGTAAGTCAATATTTTTCAGCGATGTCATGGCCACCCGAGGATGGCTATTCGCATCACGCCCGAGACTTCTATGACTTCCGGTCCTCGAACTGGTTCGTGGAGGCAGCGACTTCTCCCAAAGACCTGGTCATCTTGCTCGACGATTCCGACGACCTCAGTTCTTCGTACTGGCGGCTAGCCAAAGCGACAGTCTCTGCCCTTCTCGACACGTTGGGCCCGAACGATTTCGTCAACGTGTACCGATACAGCGACACTGTGTCGGAGATTCATTCATGTTATACAAAGATTTTGGCGCAGGTAAGTGTCATTATACAACTCTTAAAGTTACATCAATTCATTACCTAAATCCCAGCCTACCACTGAAGGGCACGGGCTTTTCAGAATGAGAAGGCTTGACCCGAACGAAGTTCTCACGTGGGCCCTGTGCGGATTGAATGACTTCGACCATTGAGCTTCTTTGCGACTGTATGCTAGTGACCTCACGATGGTTTTCGTCACCATAAAGCTTCTGGCTAATTTCATATGCACGCACATTAATTCCGAAAAACTCAGAGGTATGAGCCCGAGTTCGAACCTAACAACCTTATGCTTGAGGGGCCATTAGTTCAAACCAATAGGCTACTGCGCTTTTTTAAAGTTACGTTATGTTGATGTTATACATTACTGACGCTAAGCCGAGTTTAGACCTGCAAGAATAAACATGCAAGTTGCATTGTAATGCGAGGAAGATTGAAGTGGTCAATAGAGCGCCGCAATGTAATGCAACTTGCACGTTTTTTCTTGCAGGTCTAAACTGGGCTTTATAGGTCTTGCTTGCTGGATGTGAACCTTTTCTCATGGCATGAGAAGAAAGATACATATTAGTCTACGCAAGGATTCAATGCGGACTGTTAGGCTGTTAAAATGTTAGTTATAATCATGAATAACTAAGTGAAATATTATAAACGTATTTTATAATAAGTATATTGCAACTGTTTTTGCGTTTTTGACTTATGACTACCACTAGTGTACCTATCGTGCGCTGTAATGTGGCTGAATCGTCGAGGTAATTTGAACAATTACATTGCGTGATTGAACCCCACAAGAGGTAGTAATTATATTTAAAATTAAATATTATCAAATCTCCTTGTAATAGAAATGAATAGGAAAAATAATGAATACAAATGCGTGAAATTATCAAACAATTAAAATTTATTTATTATCCAGTGTGCATGTTATCTGTAATTAAATCAAAGCACCGTGTTTTAACTTGTACAGCCATTGTAGCATTGAATAGGTTACCGCAATACAAGGACGATCAACTGTTATTAACGCAATCGGTAGGTACCTGAAATTAGTAGGCAAATGCAAGTATTGCGTGCGGGCGCCGCGCGGCATTACCGATACGCATCTATCTGAACAACATCAGTCTTCTTTCCCTTAAAAACGTAAATCTACGCAGCATTTAACCCCTGTTTGAGGAAAGGATTACGGTGATGTTATCATAATTAAGGCAGGAATAGACGCAGTAGGTCATTAAGAAACGCTTCGTCCTGAACGTGAATTAAACGGCAGGACAAATTAGGGAGGATTATATTTTATATAGTCGAACAGTAGAAGATGAAAGACTTTTTCCTAAAAAAAAGCTAAAACAGCGTCAAGGGAAAGGGAAAATTCATTGTAAATAGCAACACAATTGCCACCCCTTCTGTGGAAATTGCTTTATCAGTCGTGTAACCATCGCCCCAGTTTTCTTCCGGCATTACTGACGAATTCCCATCCCGCCAATTACCTATCTGGAATCGGTAAAAAGGGATAAAAGCTTCTTAATGTAATTAAGTAGTGCGTGAGTTAGATTTTCATTACAATAATGTAAATTAATAGCCTGGGGTGACTCAGTTTCACCTTTCTAAAAGATAGATTACCTAATGGATTAAAGACACTCCGACTTACCATCCCATCACAACTCCTTATCATGTTTAGTAACTGTTAATTGTGATAGGTTTTCCGGTTCCGCTCCCGCTACGCATAGACGTGTTCCGAAGTGCTCCGATTGTTATCGAGTTTTACTTGGTCATTAATAAACAAAGGACATTTAAAGTGTGTGAAATTAAGTGCAAAACATCCATAGCGCGCAAAAGTGTAAAAATCTCACTCAATTTACGTTCTATCGAAGTGTTTTTAACGCCGAAAATCTTTGGTGACAATTTGGAGGTTATTTATCTAACTGATAAATACCCACAATCAACCATATTAAATCATTGACATTTGCTAGTTATTATTCATTCATTCATTGCGCGGTGTTGCCAATCTGAAAATCTAAAAACGTTTTGTTTCACGATGGAGAATCAGCTGTCAAAGGAAATGGCATTGTTGTTTGAAAAGATGAGGGATGAGATGCATAAACAAACAACAATTATCACTGAGAATTTAACTACTCTTATTCTTAACAAGGTGGACGAGAAGATCGAACCGCTTATAAAGGAAAATGAAACATTGAAAATGGAAATAGAATATTTAAACAAGAAAGTGGAAAACCTCGAATTTGACAGCAGAAGAAATAACATCATAATTCACGGCATTCCTGAATCAGATAAGGAAAAAGAGGAAGATTTAACGGCCCTAGCGATAAAAATAATCACTAGCCTCGATGTAGCATTGGATCAAGGTGAAATTAATAGAATCCAACGTCTTGGCAAAAATGTAAATAAAGAGAAAGCTAGACCTATTCTTCTCTCTACTACGACATTGCAGAAGAAAATTAAGATACTGAAAAACAAAAGGAAAATGAAGCCAACCACGTACATCACACATGATTATCCAAAAAAGACGCTAGCTGAAAGAAAAGCCAAAAAAAGCAACCAAAACGATAAAAGAAAGAGAGAAGAGTCGGAAACACCAAGCCCCAAGCCGTTTCGTGAGACCAATAATGATGCAAAAGTCAAAAGAGTGGATGCATTCCAACTCATGCGGGGGAGGGTTAGCTCTTTGTCAGGAACACGGAACTACAACAATCAATAACAACAAGGTGCCGGAAATCAACTTTATAAAAACTAATCTACAACGCCAATCACAAAACAAAACTAATCTCCCACCACGGCTGGTCACCGAGGGAGAAGGAGACCACTACCCTCTAGCCAGGAAAAACAATAATCTACAGATAGCAACATTAAACACACGTACCCTGCGAACACCAGAAGCCTTGATGGAACTAGAAAATGCTTTGGAAACCCTGAAGTGGGACATAATCGGCTTAAGTGAAATGAGGAGGGCCGGAGAGTCCATAGAGGAACGTATGGGCTATTTACTTTTTGCCAAAGGAGAGGAAGGAGGACAACGCGGAGTCGGATTTCTAATAAAAGCACATCTTAAAAAGTATATTCAAGAATTAAATGGCATCTCCGACAGAATAGCGGTTGTGAACATGAAATTGCCAAGCTACAAAAAGATATGGTCTATTATTCAAATATATGCACCAACTGAGCAAGCTGATGCACTAGAAACGCAAGAATTTTACAACAAAGTTTCAGAAGTCATAAAAAACCTTTCAAACAACCATATCATACTAATGGGAGATTTCAATGCACAAGTGGGTTCCAAGCAAAGTAAGGAAGAATATGTAATGGGGAATTTTGGTTCCGGGAAAAGAAGTAACAATGGTCAAAAACTCATTGATTTCCTTCTTGAACATAATCTTTACCTTCTCAACAGTTTATTCAAGAAAAATAGTAACAATAAATGGACATGGGTTTCCCCTGATGGTAAACACAAGAATGAAATCGACTATATGATCAGCAATTTTCCCAAAGCATTCAATGATACATCTGTTATATGTAAGCTAAATTTTAACACAAACCATCGAATGGTAAGAAGTTCACTTAGTTTAAAATCTTCGAAATTATCAAGAAAACAGTTAACTTCACGGGGATCAAATTTGAATAAGGAAGAATGCAAAACAATTTCACAATCTCTCTCGCAAAACTTTGAACAGCTTACAAACAACATCTTGACCATAGAATCGAGTTATGATAAATTGGAAAAACTATTGACAGGGTATAAATCAGAAAATAACAATAGCCAAAAATACCAACTCAGCAAGCAAACTCTCCATCTGATTGCAGAACGAAAACGACTCTTGACGAACCATAAAAGTAAAGAAAACTCTAAAGTAATTGCAGAACTTAGTAAGAAAATAAGGGAAAATATAAGAAAAGATCGTCAAGTTAAAAGACAAAACACACTCGAATGTTACATAAATCAAACAGGCGGAACAAGAAAAGCCTTGAGGGAATTGAGGGAAGCAGGTAAGGAATGGATACCAAAACTAGAAAAAAATCAGAAGACCTTCAGAAATAGGAAAGACATAAGCAGTGTAGCTACAAAATTTTACCAAGACCTATATTCAGCCCACCAACACCCACTTTGCACAACTCCAATAGTATCACAAAGCAAAAATGCTGATCCAGTACCGGAAATTATGCAATGTGAAGTCGAAAAGGCACTTAGAAGTCAAAAGTCGGAGAAAGCACCAGGACCGGATAAAATTCCTAACGAAATACTTAAAGGAACCATTGAAGATCTAACCCCATTACTGACAATACTTTTTAATAAAATGTTAATGAATAATTATGTACCAAAACAATGGGAAATATCATATATCATATTAATTCACAAAAAAGGCCAGAAAGAAGATATTAATAACTACCGACCAATAAGTCTTATGTCCAATATTTACAAAACCTTTTCGAAAGTAATTTTGGAAAGAATTTGCGTCACTCTAGAAGACAATCAACCGATTGAGCAGGCTGGTTTCAGAAAAAGTTTTTCGACAATAGACCATATCCACACAATAAAACAAATTATGGAGAAATACAACGAGTATAACAAAACCTTATACATGGCATTTATCGACTATAACAAGGCATTTGATAGCATACATCACAACATTATATGGAAAAGTTTAGAAAACCAAGGAGTATGTGCATCATATATTGACATTATAAAGAATATATATGCTAACAGCAAAGCACGAATACAATTAGAAACACTTGGAGATGAGTTCCAGATACAAAGAGGCGTCAGACAGGGAGACCCCATGTCCCCTAAATTGTTTTCGGCAGTCCTGGAAAATGTCTTCCGTAATATAGACTGGTCTAACTATGGTCTTAGCATAGATGGAAGAAAACTGTATCACCTAAGGTTTGCGGACGACATTATCCTTTTAGAAGAAAACCCAAAACACCTGGAGCGCATGATACAAAATCTAAGTGAAGAAAGTGCTGAGGCAGGATTGTCTATGAATAAAACAAAAACGAAGCTTTTAACTAATGCTATAAAAATTGATATTAAAGTCGATAACCAACCACTGGAATACGTAGAAGAGTACACCTACCTTGGCCAGATCATATCAGCTACAGACCAAACAACCAAAGAGATAAATAGAAGAATAGCAAATGGTTGGAAAAAATACTGGTCATTAAAGGAAGTGATGAAATCAAAAAATTTGGGCATATCAGTAAAGAGAAAAGTTTTCAACACTTGCATACTTCCATGCCTTACATATGGATGTGAGACTTGGGCTTTAACTAAGTACCACAGGGACAAATTGGAATGTTGTCAAAGGTCCATGGAAAGAAGCATGATAGGGGTTAGAAGACTTGACAGAATTAGAAACGAGCAACTGAGATCCAGAACACGAGTGACAGACATTCTCACCAGAATCGACCAGATGAAATGGAGGTGGACTGGGCATATGCTGAGGTCAAAGATCGAGAAATGGTCCAAAATTGTAACAGACTGGTACCCTAGAGATGGCAAACGCAATAGGGGTAGACCACACAGAAGGTGGGAAGATGAGCTAAGGGTAACTGCGGGCCCTAACTGGAGAAGAGTAGCTCGTGAGAGGGTTCAATGGAAAGAGCTAGAGGAGGCCTATGCCAAACGGCACGCTGAATTGAGGGATATATTATAACAACAACATTAACTCAACTTATAGAAAGAAAAATTCAGAATAAAGGGCTTATTATTATTATTATTATTAATTGTGATAGGTATTAAAGAAGTTGTCAAATATGTAACTAAATACTTAAATGTTTACAAAATCTTCCTTATTTAGGCACCGCATTTATTTGTCTCAGAAAACTTCATGCGAGATTTTGTTACAATCACTTAAAGCATTTAATCTATACTTTTGACGAATATTTGATAGTTATTACCAAAACCAATCTCATATTTTTCTCACTCACGATAAACCTAACGATACTCATATAAACCAAATTGCAAATAAAAACCCTATTTCAAAGACTGCAAAATATTTAGGTACCCAATTAAGCTTTCAATTTGAATTCAAACGCGACACTCTGCATTTCCCGGGGCGTCAGTAAACAGTACTAGGTATTCAAACAAGACTATCATCGTGCTCATTCAGTTGGTAAGTCCCGGGGAAGTTTCAAGATAAAATCTACGCCACAAAGAGCGCGTAGCTGTGACAGGAGGGTGCGACCGCGCCCTTATCGTCGCGAGCTTGCAACTTCGCGATGCGTTCGCACGCGCAAGTAGCTCGCACGAATAGCTAATGCGTTATGGCCTTTGTCGTAAATTGTGAGAAGCAATAAATTTCATCATCATCATTTCAGCTGAAGACGTCCACTGCTGAACATAGTCCTCCCTAAGGTTCGCCAAAAAGATCAGTCCTGCGCCATCCGCATCTAACGCGTATTAAGTTTAATCAGTTACATTAAAAGGGATTGCTTAATTTGTAATAATATTTTCTGGCTGTAAAGGGTGATAACAGTTTTTTTTTTCAATATTGTGAATCGTTTAGTTGAGTTAATTGCATAATTACCTTAATTTTTATAACCTAAATTAGGACTTTGGCACATGAATGAAAATGTAACCATTGGAGCATGAACGTCAGCTGGTAAAAAGAAAGTATAAAACCATAAGAACGTTAGAATTCGTCAATGGTCTACACAAAGTAGTGTGCAGTAATATTTATACATTGTCCGACTAACGGATTCATGTGTCACCTCACCCCGACGCCCGACAGCGACGGGTTATTACGACCAGCCGGATGGCACCGGGACCGCACTCGTGAACGTAGCTCCATTTCTGACAAATTATCATCCTGTCAACGTAGCTGAATGAATATAATCATGAGATAACATTTGTCAAAATTTGTAAACTATTCACAGCAGTGTACTCTACTAAAGTTTATATACAAAAATTTTGCAGTTTGAAGTTTGGATTAACTATTTCGTGTTAAGATTTTTTATAATTTTGCGATTCTCTAACACTTCTACGTAAATAGACAGGTACTGTAACGGGGTGTTATCACGTAAAACTGGTTCAATTAGTACCTTGCCGTTTTGGTCATAATCAGAACGAGACTGACACAATTCGAATTATTCTCGTTTCAAAATTAAACCTGTTTTTCATTTTACACAAAGTTTATTTTTGAAATGAGAATATCTCGAATTGTGCCAGTTTCGTTCTAAAGGTGCGATATCACATCGACCGTAGTCTCAAACAGATAGCAGTAAAGCCTTGTTACGTTATTTATATATTCTGTGCTTGTTGTCGTTAGAAAACAGACCTACTGACCCTTACAGACGAAAATGAAAGCACTTATTCCTTTGATCATAGTAAATATTAGCGTACCATACTACTACTTTTGAGTAAATACAGTGTAGTGGTCAAGTAGCTACTGGCAAGCACGTAAACGCGGCACCACTCGTGAACTCGCAACTTCGCTAATATACGATCCAGCAATTACCTTCCCGGCAAACATCCTCAACTTACGTCGCGAGCGTCTCCAAATGAAACCTTGTATGCTCCAGCTACTTACGTAAGTTCAATAATGTTTGTATTTCGAACTTATTACGATAGGCATCTGTCGTTTAATGGTTTGCTAATGTATATTTGTGTTTCGTATGAAGATAAATAAAGATATAATTCATGTATGTCATTTATTTCACGGATAAATGTGATGCCGTCTCTGTTTGTTTTGTTCGAATAGACGGAGACGGCATCACATTTATGCGTCAGTTAAAATTAATCAATGGGTGGTGAAACAGCCCCTTAATGTTTTTTTTTTCTACAGGCTGTGCCAGAAAGTGTAAGGGAGCTAAAGTCTGCACTTTGGAATGCCGAGGCGATTGGCGGAACTGCTAACTTGACTGGCGCGCTGGCCACTGGCTTTGAAATACTACATAGGGTAACTGTACCCATTACCCTACTATCGTGTAGATACTAGATACTTATCTTAACACAAAATGTTCTTATTACACTCAATCTGAATTTATTGTTTATGTTTGTAACTTCTTCATTTTATAAAGCATGTGGCCCACTAGCCATTTTTATTTAATAATTTGGAAAGTAAAAACTACTAAGTGCAAATTACAACTAAGTAGGTACAAATTATACCTAAGCATCCTTACAATATCTTCTAAGAGAGGTAGAGTTGAAAGAACTTTTCTGGTCACAAAGGTATTTTTTTACCAATTGGCTCTAGATTTTGATGGCGGTTTCGGTTATTTGTGAAAGATCCTGTACTTCTACTAGATAACTGGAAACTGTGTAAGAATCTTTTACCATTGCTACAAAAATGTGCCCACGAAAGTGATTCGGTACAGTCGCTCAAATATTGACCCAATTCTAAATAAAGTTTTTCTTTATTTCGTGAGAATGCTGCATAATACAGGGTTATTTTTAATTCACTGACATCCTCTTAACCCTGAATTCCTATCACTCAAACAAATGTTTTTTGTTTTACGACTTTTTAAAATGAAGCACTTTTTTTCCCATACACAGAGTATCGTAAAAATAAGAGGAAATCTCAAATTTTCAAAACGTTATTACGCCAAAAATATTAAGTTATGACAAAAGCCGTAAAACAAAAAACATTTGTTTAAGTGGTGGGAGTTTAGGGTTAAAAGGATGCTAGTGAATTACAAATAACCCTATATAGCTTTTTATGTTCTCGTGCATAAAGTAAAAGCTTCGTCTAAGACCAAGGCAATCAGCCGCAAACAGCCACAAACAGCTGAAATTATTTTCTTAGAAATTAAATTCAATTAACGTTTCTTTTTTTATAAACCTGGTGTTTATATTACGAAAAAATAAAATTTGACAAATCTAGTACATTATTATAGAAATTGCAATGCATGAAAAATAAGAGCTTGTAAATTTAATTTCAAGTGTTGCTATTTAATTTCCTTGCAATCGAAGTGATAAGCAGAGTATAAAACTCGAGCATTAAACCCATTTTCCCCTCGCCGTAACGGCTCAGGAGACTATATGAACGTCTTGGGTAAAATGACTCGTTTCATGCTCTAGTTGTACAATCTACTATTAATACTGCGCAAATTCGTTCCTCCAGCAGCTAAAAGCTTGCTTTCAACATTAACTTTTTTAACAGTATAATAGAACCGGTCAAGGCTGCCAGTGTAATCAGGCGATCGCGGTGGTCGGCGCGGGAGGCGGCGTGGGCGGCGTGAAGGGCGTGTTCCGCACGTGGAACTGGCCGCATATGCCCGTGCGCATCTTTACGTACGGCGTGGGAGGCGACGCCGCCGCCGCGCACAATATGAAGGATATGGCATGCACTAATAAAGGTAAGGGTACATTTTTTTTTTGTTTGCGTCGCACCTGTCGTCATAACAAAAGTTAAGGTTCTACTGCCAATGTTTTTCTGTCACACATGAACTTGTCAAGGAAATAGCAGCTACTTTTCTTCACAGGCTTTCACGTGTCAATAAACGAGCACTCTGAGATCCGCGCGAAGGTACTCCACATGGTGGAAGTGCTGGCGCGGCCGCTCGTCATGTACCAGACCGTGCACCCCGTGCACTGGAGCCCCGTCTACGTTGGGGGCAGGGTAATTTACGAAACCATAATGCTAACACTAACAGCCCGGTATTTCTCTGTTCATTGCGCGTGCTGCCAGGCAACTACTGTGGAGCGAGTGACTCAATCTCGCAATAAACAGAGAAAACACTCGGCGAGCCCGTGCTCCGTCACTCTGTACTTCTTCTTAACCGTATTGATTCTATTATCTTTGGCAGTTGACACTAGTCTAGACTAGTCAATATAGCAATGAACATCCCACTTGAATACTTCCTTGACTTCTTTATGAGTCTAAGGCATTACCTATTTATAATAATAATCCTGCCCGCGACTCCATCTGCAAAGAATTCGTTTATCGATATCGCACGGGAACTATGTAATTTTCTGGGTTAAAAAGTATCCTATATGCTAATCCAGGTTATAAACTATCTGTGCCAAATTTCATCAGAATCCGTTAAACAATTTTAGCGTGAAAGAACAGCAAACATCCTTAAATTCATATTAATAAGGTTTATAAAAAATATTTTTCTTTACAGAGTAGCAACCTGGATGATGACGGAATGGGTCAGTTGATGACCTCTGTGGCTGTACCGATTTTCGACAGAAGAAACCACACGGTAAGAATAGAAATCCAACACATTTGTTATTTTCCTAGTGACTATTGCTTCATCAATTATGTATATGTAGGTACATAACATAATTTGAAACATTGAAATTTTTAGCACCGAGAAGCTAACTTGCTGGGTGTGGTCGGGACGGACGTACCTGTCGATCAGATAAAGAAGCTCGTTCCACCGTACAAGGTAAATATAAATCTGTTGAATTAGTTGCCCACTTACTGTAGTTACTACTTCCTACTAAATTAGTGACCCAAATTAAATCATGTGCCTTTGATACCAAAGACTTAACAAGATCCAAAACGACCATCTTAGAGCAAACCACGCTAAATAAAGTTATAATGAAATTAACCTGATTACGAGAATTATTGTTTTTTTTACAGCTGGGAGTAAACGGTTACTCATTTATGGTGGATAACAATGGGCATGTTTTGTATCACCCGGATCTCAGGCCACTGGTAAGTTCCATAGCAAATTTTAGTTAAGTATAGAATCTTTATTCGGATTATACCTAAAGCTAAAACCGAACCTAACGACTTTTTTGTTTCAGTATACCAATGAGGAAGTAAGTATCGAAAGGAGGTGCATTATTTTTAAGTTTCTTCTCTCCAAGAAATATGGATAATCTCTTAATACCTAATCGATACCTATTTTATTTATGGAACTGAAGTAAATGTAGTTGTTACTTCGTGACTTTTCCAGTATACGGAGACGCTTCGTCCGCTATATTCTAGCGTGGACCTGACTGACGTGGAACTCCTCGTGGATTCGGACGATAATTCACGAATCAACCTGACTTCCTTGCTGCTTGACGTAAGTATAAGTAATTCAAATTTTGAGATTTCTCTTTCATACCTCGAGTTCAAATCCCACACACTGCGCGACCGTAATTAAATACTTACCTAAGCAATTAATTTCATTTATTTTAGCTTCGGCATGACATGATAGAACAACGCGAGGGTGAAACTGAAATCGGAGTAAAAGTCCAGTATGGCAGCATGAGGCGCGTGGCTACGAGACGACAGAGATATTTCTATAGCCCGGTGGAAGGCACCCCTTACTCTCTGGCTATCGTACTGCCCGATGGTTATGGCATGTATGAACTGCAAGCCGAGCAGGAGATTAAACATAGTCCTGTCAATGGTAAGCTGCTAATTTTATTAGCCTATGTTTTTGAAACATTGTTTTAGCTCGTTTGTTTTCCAAATTTTTTGAAAATAAACTTAGGGAATCCACTGCAGAAATGTCTTATGATTTGTTATAAACTATTTTATTAAAATCTTTATTTTTATTTTTCAGTTTCGGAGTACTTCAAAGGCGAGAATTGGAAAATTCATCCAGAATGGTAATAACCTCAAACAATCCAGCACTTGATAAATATTATAGTTTGTAGAACAAGTAGGTATAGGTACGTGTTAAAATAAAACCTCTGAGTAGTTATTGCACAGAACGGATCGTAATATTATGATCTTAGCCATATGATACTCGTACTGGTTCTACTAAACAAAGGACTGCCTGAATATCCTCCTACATTTTCAAAGCACCAACTAGCATCTATAGGGTATACCTACTACGACTCGCACATATTTATCTTCTGATATCACAACTGTATAAAAACAATACCCTTACGATTTATTTATATACGAAACTATTTTAAGTGAATGACGCCAGTCGACTTGCCTTACGTATCATAAACACTTTAGGCTTAGGTTTTTGACAAAATTAAGTTTTCCAAAACCAGCCAACCAGTTAATGCAAGTATTCAAAAATTGGCACGTTCCGTCCCATTCATTCAATTTACAATATGTACCTAATCCAAATAGTATTTTAAATTTATACATTTTTTTATTATTATTGTGAGAGAGAGACAAACGAACAAGCGGATCATCTGATGGGAAATGATCACCAACCGCACATGAATATTAATTACTCAAGGAGAGTCACTGATCTGTTGCTGGCCTTTAAATACCCGATTTTTTATACTTTAAAAACAAAATTTTGAAAAACGATCAGGTCACATCCCGGTGTCCCCAGCTCAACCGAATCGTTTCTATCTTCAGGGTTTACTGCGAATACGCGTCAACGTCAGAGCAGACGTTCAACTCTCCCGAAGAGCAGCTGTTGCACTTCCTGACGCGCTCGGGAAGGCCCGGCTGGAAGTGGATGAGCGTGCGCCCGCGCGCGCTCGCGCTACACAACGCGCACAAGAAGCAGGAGAGGGATTCTTATTTTTGTAAGTGTCTTTGTAAATGGACTACATGCTCTTATAGAGATAGCTCTTCCGCTCCCGCAGCGTAAATTTTTTACACAATTTTTTGTTGTTGCGGAAGACCTTGGTAACCGGTTGAATGGGTCACCGTAAAGTAACGCCTTAATCCATCAATTATTCTGTCATGTCATGTGTAAACGGGCATTTTACAAGCTTTTAGTTACCTTGTAATGTTCTTTTATTTGTACGTTTGTGGCAAATCTTGCAAATTGATTTTCACTCACTTCTACTTGAAATCTAAAATAGACATGTAGATAGGACTGTTGACTGATGGGGCCAAAATATTCTCGTTCAAAAAGATAGAGCGACGCACGGTCTGGTTATGGTTGCGGGAACGCGTTGGATTCGGATGGCATAAGATTGGTCTGGTTGGCGAATCTTGGGGGAGGAGGCCTATGTTCAGCAGTGGACCTCTTTCGGCTAAAAAACTTTGACTAGTTTGTGCTAAGTTCACCTTTGTACTCTGTCTAGTGTCTATTACTATAAAATATTTTTAAATTGTTTTGTGCAATAAGGAGTTTAGACTTCTAAAGCTATCACGAATAGGTCATTATTCGATCATAAAAATATGTCCCCACTTAAAGTTCATTTCAATATAATCGACAATCTCTTGAATACTTATAGCCAACTGATATGGACAATTCAGTGTCCACGTCAGTTGGCCATAAGTGTCTACGAGATTGTCAGATTTTATTGAAATGGAGTTTATTTAATTTGAGAAATAAATATCTAAAAACCATTTTTTTTTCTAATTTCAGGCGACAAAAATTTAGTTCAATCGTTAGTGCGAGACGCAATGGTAATTAAAGAATTGGACGCTCACATTGGACACGCGAGCCACCACAACCAGTAAGTAATACATTCGTAAACAGCATGCTTATTGGCACTTAACAAATGAAAAATCTTTAAGTTCGATAAGAAAGTCAAACTCAAAAACGAAAAGCCCAACTACATCTTTAAGCACTTCAGCATGTCAAAATCTAAAAGGCACTAAATTATTTTTAATATTTACCGCACTTTATGTTAATTTTACGTTGATCACTAATGTCTGAATGTGTTTGTCACACGAATAGCCCGATAGCAACTTTAATGGCACTGCTGACAAGGTACAGTAACAACGAATTCATATTGATTCAAGTAGATATGTTAGAGTAACATACTGCTAAGACATCAAAAAGCGAAGATGTGCTAATAGAAATCACGAGTGTAGCAAGAATAGTAGGCCCTTTGCTTAATAAATGTTAATATCTAATGTTTATATGTACGGAGAAAAGGCGGAAAAGTTTCCTCTTAGTTTAGTCTAATTTACTAAGGTGCTAGGTGCTATTAAAACTTGAAAAGGTAGATTTATTTTTATAATTTTTATTAAAGCTTTTATTTAACTATACTACCCACTCACTTGTGTGTACTAACTGTTTCTGTAGAACGAACATCAATTTACTACAGACGAAGCACTAGTTTAGATGCAGCTAAAGTTCAAAATAAATAAACGTAACCTTTTATCACATTGCAAACAACAATGGAATCATAGTTACTTGATTATTTCTGAGACTAACACTGTTAAAGTATAGATGCGTCAAAATTCAGTATAAATATGTAATTTATTTTGTGAAATCGTAGTTCTAAGTTTTATCATTTAAGTATCCACGGAGAATGCAAGGTTCTACTGAACCAATATTAACCACCGCTGAGACGCCCGTCTGGCAGTTCGCTCTGTCTTTGCGTAAAGCTATCAGAAAGAATCGATTTAAAATAAAATATTATAAAGTAACCACACTTTTTTAAAACCTATTGAAATGACTGATTGCGTTTGCAGTAAAATGGTCATTCATTTACATTTCTATAAAATTAGCAACATTTCTTCTTGGCTAATAATTTAGATCAGCTAACAAGGATAAAAGGTAAAACTGGTATATAGACTTAAGTGTGTATTAATAATTTTATAGCTTCCCATGGATTTGGCTGAGTATTCATTTATATTTTCGATCTGTGTGAACTTACGGTTGAGCAAGTACTTTTGGAAACGTGATGGTTGATCAGAACTTATGTAGAGTGTTTCTTACTTTGCCAATCTTAACGAAAAATAACAAGCACTACGAAGTAAATAAAAATACCGGATATGTATTTTTATTGTAATCTGTAATATTGGTACTATTTGAAACAAACGAGACTAGGATACAGGTTTTTTTTTTACTTTCGGCATAACTACAAGAGTTTAAAGTCATGTCATGAGACGAGAGCTGTTTTAGTAGGTACCTATTCATTTAATTGAGACTTATAAAATTAAAAATAATGCCTGCAGCGAAGATTAAAGACTCATAAATAGAATTTAGGAATTACCAGACTACATATACACCTCAAACATATAAGACGAATTTGGCACATTTATTCCGCTATTAATTAACAGGATTTTTGAATCTAAATGTGGATCTTCTGCACACGGATCCTAAAAAGAGACGTTTCGATCAGTAAGCTAGCGTTAGGTTAAGTAACGCGGTGTCGACGTCAAAGCGGTTAGATAGTAATCTTCTTCAAATCGCAGACATGATAAGGCAACTACTGTCTGGTTGTTCCGTTCCACTCCTAAAACAGCTTGAACTAGTAAGACATCTCACGTCGTTCGTCTTTGCAGGCAAGGCCGGTTCCACAAGTTCGTGGTGACGCTATCTTTCATCGCGACCCGCAGCGGGCTGCTCAAGTGGACGGAGAACAACAACAGCTCACGAACTGGCGACTCTTCTGAACCGTGAGTATCTAGTTACTGGCTTTTCACGAGAGGTAGCGATTAAATACGAGATAAAGAAGGTATGTGGAGATGCAGAAACAATCTACCCTTAACGCATTCACTACCGAGGACGCATATATGCGTTTTCGTGACTTTTGCTTACTGCCGCTGTCATAGTTTGGCAGTCGTTTGAACCCACATGTGCGTTTATGACACCTGAAGAAATCTCGAGTCTGACAGCCGGCAGCGAATGCGTTTAAGTTAAGAACAGGAAAGTTATAGTGAATATAAACGGATCACTCACGTCTTAAAACGAGTTTAACTCGAGATGTTTCGGGTTAGTGCGCGTTTGGCAGCCGCCGTGACGTGCGACTCCGAGAGGAAGGGCTACGGATTAGCCCGAAACATGTCGAGTTAAACTCATTTTAAAACGTGAGTGATCCGTTTATTTTCACTACGAGTGAGTCTATACGAGTAGTTTCATATTTAAAACAGGAACTTTGATTATCAATGAAAGACGGCGCGAATTTGTCATTCAAGTGACATGTTACACTTGACCTCATAAAGGCCAGCGTACATACTAAAAATAGAACATACGTCTAGCAAATTTCAACTTTTCTTGAATGGCCTTAAGTTTCATATTCCGATGATTAAAATTGCTGCGTCTTGCGAGGTTCAGGTTCAGGGCTTACTAAGCCTTAGTAGGTATTGCCATCTGCTGCGCTGCGAGGATCGCTTTGCAGGATATGCTACCTGAACCTTATGGGCATACGTCGCACTCCAGCGGGCATTTTGGTGGCACGTCATTTGGTATGGTTTACAAAAATATTTTAATTAACGAGTATATGTACTTAGTATTTGCAACATACTCGTAATCAATCTTAAATTGTCTTTGAAGTGATAACTGATAGCCCATTTAAGTGGTGGCATGTCAGAATGCTAGATAAGGTTCACAAATCAATCAATTCATTTTTGAGTAGTCTGAATAAGGTATTTGTACTTAGTATTTGGTACCTAGTATTTCTAATTTGCAATTCCAAATATCTTTGCAACTAAGGTTGTACGTTAGTTAGGTGTTTATTTTTTTATATCCATTCAATTTTAAATAAAAATAAGATTGAATAGTATGTGGTATATTTATTGTGGCCACTTAAATGGGCAATCAGTTATCACTTCAAAGAGTATCTATACATTAAAGACTAATAAATGATAACGGGTAACTGATTAACTATGTTACAAATATTAAGTACATTATAATACTCGTAAGCTAAGATTTTTTTTGTAAACCTTACCTTGCCCCGAAAATGCCCGCTGGAGTGCGACGTATGCTTATGGGGTATTCATTTATAGGCAAACTATTCCGACAATGACTGCACTACCGCGCGGCACATGCCGTCAAATTGATACAACGATTTCTCCTGCCGTCTGCGCAAGGAAAGCTGCTCTGTCTTTAGCAGCGTCATGATATTTTACTTTTTTAACATTTTCAAAGAACATACACAACTGACAATGGTTGTTGTTTTCTCTGTGTTTCGTAACCCCATCGAGTTTGTTCTCGTTCGATTCGTTTTGAGGAGCGCTTCGGTCCTAGATGGTAGGTAACCAACCAGGAGCATAAAAGTACAGTCAGCAAAAAAGCTAATATTAAAAATTGAATTTTTAACGAAAACAATTTATTTTTTTGCAGGCACTTCAGCGAAAAATACTCACGCGCGTACGATTCGGAATGGTACCGGCGAGCTGTGGAACACCATGCGATTGAGCCCGAGAGCTTCGTCTTCTCGGTGCCGTTCCGTGACGGAGAGGGCGAGGACCTGAGCGGGCGGCCGCCGCTCGTGCTCGCCACCCACGCAGTGTTCGTGGAGTCCCGGGGACACCGCGCTCCGGCCGCGGTCGTCGGACTTCACTTCCAGCTAGATTCCCTCGCTAGACACTTCCTTAATGTGACTTCCACGGTACGTAAATAAATAATCATCATCATCAACCCAGCCTGTATACGTCTCAAATGCAGGGCGCAGGTCTCCGCTCAGAATGAGAGGGCTTAGGCGATAGTTCCCACGCGGGCCCAGTACCGTAAAGCTCATGGAAAATTTCAAATGTAGGTACCTAAATTAAAAATAAACATCATTGTACATTTGCCAACAATAAACATAATCCAATCCAAAACTAAACTTGTACTATGGGTACATACTAGACAACGGATAAACATACTTATATAGTCTACCTTAAATACCTATTTAAATACATTATTAAACCACCAAGACTTGAGAGAAAAGATTCGTATTTTTCAGACAAATATCTGCCCTGACTGGGGATCGAACCTAGGACCTCAAGCTTCATAGTCAGGTTCTCTAACCACTTGGATATCCTGTCATCTGAAATAAATAAACAAATCTAAAAAGTTATTTAAAAGTGAAAAAGTTTTTCGGGTGCGCCGGTGGGATTCGAACCCACGTACGTTAGATGTGGTACATCATTTCTTACGCATTTCCAATGTAATTTGGAACGTAGGAGTCGTAGCTTCTAATAGTTGCGATGGATGTTACCACACGCCACTGTTGGCGTATGTAAGCGATTAAGAATTTCGGGGGAGTCGGTTGGATGCGACGTGGTTCAATTGGTAGAACACCCGTTGGGGCGCATACCCAGGAGACGTGGGTTCGAATCCCACCGAAAAACTTTTTCACTTTTAAATAATCTTAGATTCGGTGAGCAGCCGTACTGCTAATAAAATAAATAATAAATCTAAAAAATCTCAAGGAAAATCGTTAAGGATACGAATCACATCGGAGCGTCTGCGAGCTGCTTGATCTGATATTCCTAGTCTTCCGTGGTTAGTCAGGCAGGACTCTCATCTTTTTTTTTTCTTAGTTTAATTTTTATTACAAGAGCAATTAGTAGTTAACCCTACTAGTTAACTCTCCACATTATTCAATATAAGAGTTTTCTATAAATACTTCGAATTTCTCAAACAAAGGGTCAGAGAAATGTACACAAAGTGTCGTTATATACTCATAGAATATGTTTTTCAGCTATGAGGTTTCTATGGTTAAACAAATGTGTCTCCTTTTACAGTGCACAGCTGGCACTGTCTGCAAAAAGACTTGCGCAGGCGACGCTCTGGACTGCTACATTTTGGACGACAACGGCTTCATCATTCTGTCAGAAGACGCGATGCAAACAGGCCTGTTCTTCGGCCAGGTGGACGGCACTATCATGGACTCGCTGGTGCAGGACCGGATCTACAAGAAGGTTACCGTTCACGACCGCCAAGGACGATGCCCTGACTCAAGGAATCCCTTCAGTGGCGACGGTTGCAAGTTAGCGGTAAGTTGGATGGCTCTTCGTTGTATGCTTTGTTCCCATCGCAACCACTTTGTACCTTTGGAGGTACATAGTTGCAAGAGAGAGATCTCTCTCCAGGCAAATGTTATGCCTGGGGACCAAAGTCCAAAGGATGAAAGTTGGAAGTTGTTTTTATGCAGCTGAGTTGAGAAACATCTATAGTGCGATGCAGGATGCAGTAGTTAGTTCCTTATTTGATGACTAGGTGGGGCTAGGAGTAGCTACATACCTATGGTTTATTTTTGAGTACCGTTAAATAATTGTCAATAGTGTGATTGGTAAAAATATTAAACTTGGGATTACTACAATACACCATTGTCTTTTGGATCTTTCTATAATAGTTCCATTTGGTATTTTACAGCCTTTCAAGCCATTTTCTTGGTTGGGGAGCTATCTCACCAGTTTATTGGCAGTCTGGTTTCCTCTCTGGCAGTCAGCCAAAGCGCATTCTCATCCCTATGCGGACGACGAGCTAGGTAAGTTAGGTACTAAAATTCAATAATTTCCTATTTTCCAAAATTAAACATTTACTAATTTATTGAATCAGGCGTTACTTTGCGGAGGTCCATATTAATGAACTAAAACAATTACTTTGCTCACCCGCGACCTTACAATAGTTACGTTTATGCAAGACAACGCACGAAACGCATCAGTGTAGCTTGGTGGTGGTGATGGTTGTGTTTATGTGATTTGTGTGTGTTCGTACAGTGTGGAGGTGGAGGAACTGCATGAACACACATTTCTTGCATAAACGTAACTATTGTAAGGTCGCGGGTGAGCAAAGTAATTGTTTTAGTTCATTAAACATTTACAATACGAGTAGTTTTATCTAGTCAACTACCCGTTAAAACTTGAGCCCATATGTGCTTGGAATGATACTGAGGACATGAGATATAAATCAAATCAAATTTATTTATTCCAGATTACGAAGACTACGAAAACGAGGAGCTAGACGCAGACGAAGATGACCGTGACCGTGGGAAGTATGAAATTATCATCGATGGGTTCGGGGCTGAAAAGGGACCTGAGGAGGGCCGTGCGTCCCCAACGGGGGGCCAGGGGGGGGCCGCCCCCCGCGAACCCCCGCGCGAGGCCGCGCGCTCCGCGGCCGTACGCCCCTGCGACACCAGCGCTGAACTCTTCACGCTCCAGTCGTCCAGGCTCAACGCGGCGCAGCCACTTAAGGGGAAACTCACCAATTGCCATAACTCCGGCTGCGAGAGGTGGGTAAAAGGCAGACTGCATTACATAATAATATGTTCTCTAATTAGGTGTACCGTCGTTTTTTTAAACACTAAAACTTGATTATTTTAAATTCAATTTCGCTGCAGTAACTTTAAATAAGCCTACAATGTGGCTGTGGCACCGA
Source organism: Archips xylosteana (assembly GCA_947563465.1). Taxonomy (NCBI): domain Eukaryota; kingdom Metazoa; phylum Arthropoda; class Insecta; order Lepidoptera; family Tortricidae; genus Archips; species Archips xylosteana. The sequence goes on from OX387344.1 coordinate 8,265,794, forward strand.
TTTTATAGAGGGAAAGCGCGACAGTAGCGCCATTAAATAGACTGACCCCCTGTTTTACCATCCATTGATTAAATTTATTTGACGGATAAATGTGATGCCGTTTCTGTTTGTTTTGTTCGAATAGACGGACCTAATACCTAAAAGTTTGTTACGGAAAAGTTTGGCTACATCACAACGAGAGAGAGAGAAGCGTTCGGTTAGTTTAAAAGTTTAGTCAAGCCGGCAGGAATCGGCTTGTGAGTACTCTTCGCCACTGGGGGTTATCCTATTGATCTGTCCGGTTTGCAGACCGTTCAGCGTGCAGAAGATTCCGCACAGCAACCTAATCCTCCTGGTGGTGGACACGCTGTGCCCGTGCGGCGCCAAGCGGCTGGACGTGCGCGCGCGCGAGGCGCCGCCGCGCGCCGCCTGCCGCCGCCACCCCGCGCACGCGCACCGCCGCCGCCCCAGGAACTGCGTCTCCTACCACCCCGAGGTACACATTGGAGGATCTAGGGTTTTTTCCAGGGGGCGTCTGGCAACCTAGATCTAAGAGGGGGGGCAAACCAGGGCACCCGCCCCGGGTGGCAGTTTCAGGGGGCGCCGAAATCGTAATTAATATAATGTTATTATTGAAAATAAAAAAACTTGCTCCACAAAGTGCCTAGTATACGGAAGCCTCGTAATCGTTGGCTCACTCTCGCCTTGTAAGACTCAAACGCTGCAGCGGGCGCCATTACCAAATTTCTGCCCCAGTTCCAAAAAATCGCAGATCCGGGGTTGGCGTCTGGCTAGCTAGATATATCGTAACTGGATTAATCTGTGCAAACCGATTTGCGCATATTTATCGCTCGTGTTTATGTTATGAGTTGTGACAAATCGTTGCAGATTATCGTTATACAAGCGATCGACAAATCTGCGCAAATCTTTTCGGTCGGACAAAATACTAATGTAAATACAGTCAAGGTCAGAAATACATACATGTACGTTATCAAGGCTTCAAAAATATCTATACAACTCTATGCCACTAACCATAAGATTGGTGTTTACATATATTTGACGCGATGGCTGTATACTGTACTATAGAATTAGGTAACCCGTATCACCACTCTTTTCCTTTATGAATCTGACCCATCTGAATTGAGAATTGCATATTTATATGATGAGGTCCCAACACTCACCATAGTTTCGTCCTGCAGGAAATCGAGATTCTATCATGCGGTCGCGGCGAGCGGACGCGGTCGCCGTGGGCGCTGCCGGCGCTGCTGTGGTGCGTGCTGCGGCTGCTGGGCGCCACGTGACTGCCCGGCTAACGCCCCGGCCCGCCGCCCCGCCGCCCCGCCCACGCCCGCACAACCGTATCAACACTCATACCGCATCGCACTACACCTGCCCCTTAATGCAGTCTGTCATGTCTCTACCCAGAGGAAGTCGACGTTCAGTCTCCCAGAAGCGCCGGTGCGCACGCGCGGGGCGCGCCGCCCTGACAATAAGCGCCTCGGGCGCCGCACGCTCCCGCGCATAGGTTACGTTACGCGAAGGAACCAGTTTTGATCAATTTTACCGACTGAAGTTTTGGTCCGACCAAATGAACTTTTAATCTTGTTTTGAGACAGGATGATATTTGAATAAGGAAACGATAATAATAAATTTCTCCCTCTCGGTTAAGTTGTCACTTTTCATATTGTAACTGACGCGGTTGCATCCAGTAAATAGGTAGGTAACGAATATCTTGTTAAATTTAAATTGAAGATTATCACAAACTTGGAGATCTTATAAATTATAGCTAATGTTAATAGATATTGAAAGATAAATTAATGTAAAATAATAATATGGTTTAAAACTGTTTTAGAAAAATTTACCTACGTTGATTGATCCGAACTCGATTATTTTCTTGATATCTGTCATTCTTTATCGCAAACTTATTGACTAGTTGCATAGGGTTGATGTAAATAAGAAATATTGTTTGTAGGCGTTTTCTTTGCTGAATTTGTGTGTGCCTGTGTGTTACCTGTTAGTCGTGATGTCGAGGAGACCAATTATAATCATTGCATTATTCGTAAGAGCACAGTACCAGCAGGCCCGCGCCGGCCGCGTCCGGCCGCGGCGACCGTTGCGCCTCGACCCTACGAACTGCCCACCCTTCATTCGTCTAGTTGTTAGTGATTTTCTCGCCTATTCTTCGAATAATGCTGTAATTTGGAAAACTTTGAACGGTTCCATATATTTATTGTAAATATTTTAATAACTTAAATGGCCTACTACAATTTTAGAACGTGTGTTGCTAATATTTAAGTCGTTCCAATAATTAAATTAATGAAAACTACGTCATTTCGACTATCGCGTAATTTTAGTTTTGACACCTTCCATTTAGTGGCCATTGGTTTGTTCATAAACATCTTTATTCTGAACTTGAGAATATAACAAGCAGCGTACCTTTTTTATAGTTATTTAATTATTTTCACTTATAAATTTGATGTTTGGCAGTATTATTGAAAATAAGCTCATAATAACAATTGTTTGTACCTAAGATAAATGTGAAGCTAAAATAGGAGTAAAGTTCAGATTCATATAATTACCTATTGAATAGATTTTTTTGTATACCTATCATATCAAATAATTATATCTAGTAAACGAGTTTGCAGCTTGCTATTGTCCGTTATTTAATCGTGTTTGTATTATTGCTAAAGTTTGAAATAGTACAAAAATATAGCTACATACATGTATAAAATAGTTTTCACACAGTAAGTGCCAAACCACAGTCTTTCATTTATTTTATGATTACAAAGATTTACGTACGCTCTGGTATTTATGTAAGTGGTTGCAAAGGACAATGGTAAGCGGTAGCTTGTCTATACAACGTTGATTACAGCAATCTCTTCTATGCGGGGGTTTGTTTTGCGGATGCGTCGACTGTTTTTTCCTGTTATAAGAGTATACGAATCAACGCTAAACGACACCAGTGTACGATGTGGCCATTAGGTATAGAGTAAGGTATGGTAGAGCGAGGTGACTGTAATCAATGCGCACATATCATCGACTAGATCGGTCATATCACGATATCGTAACATTACACATATTCAAAGTAAGACAATTGTTGGAGGGCGCTTTTGAGAAATTGTACATTTTGTATAAATAATACAGTAAGGAGTCGATATAATGGCGTAGTAGTGGTTTGTTGTACTGGTGAGTGGCGAATGGCGAACGACTGGTGATGTATTGAAACTGCTTCTAGTAAGCGTCGAGTCTTCCATAGCAGTCGAACGCGTCTCGAGTGTTTACTATAACGTCTAAGTATTAAACGATAATAATATAGCGTATATTAACATAGCATAGCCGAGGCCCGCCGGGGGCCGCGGTGTGGGTTTTATTTACTGGCACTTGGCGGGGTTTAGTTTACGATAGACACAAAACGAATACCTCGTTTAGTTACGCAAAACGTAAATAGCTAGACAGAATTATATTTTATTTCGCGTTCATTTCTCAAACATATCAATTCAGGCACCAAATAAACTATAGTGTAAGTGATTTACTGATTGTTTCCATTGTGATAGTTTGTGTAAGTTAATTTTACAAATGGAAGCAGTGATTTCAAAAACTTTGCCACTATCATATCACTTTATCGGTGTTGTAAGTTTTCTCGGAACTGGGAAGCTATATTTTGTCAATCTCGCATTATATCTATATGGATAGTCCCCTGTTAAAGCTTTTAAAGTAGTTTAAATATCGAAATTTGTATAATTATCTCTATTTGGAAACTATGTGGCTAGCGAATTTTGACGTCACTGTTTTTTTATATTCTTTCTTATACTAGGTCAATTGTTTTAAACATTGTTATATTATTGGGCACGGCCACTCTGTGAACATAGTTCTTTAGTGTGATTTTTAAAAATACTGTTCTTTTGTTGATTGCCAGTTCATGCTATAGATATACGGTAATTAAAACAATAAAATTCTCTTATAAACATTGTGACCACGCCTCTTATTGTACTAATCCTTATAGTTCCTATTTTTCCAGTGCTAGGCACAAAATCCATAAATTCAATTGCCTACAAATGATCGTGTCTTGATTTACGTGAAAGACAACCGTGCAAAATTTGATGTCCCTAAGTGTTAGCGATTTTACATGCGCAGATTCAGTTTCCGTGGAAATGTTGGAATAAAAGTAACGTACCTATGTATGTGTTATACCATACATCTATTGTAGCTTGTACACTTATCACATTTTACCGAATCTTTCCTACATTTTTAGCGTAAAAGACAATCAAACAAGATCACAAACTTTCCCACTTGTAACATAATTAGTAGGATAACTTTTGACGACCGGATAGCTCAAAGGTTAGAGAACCGGACTACGAAGCTTGAGGTCCCGGATTCGATTCCCGGTCGGGGCAGAATTATGTATGAAAACTCGAAACTTGGGCTTATTCCATTATGCTCCCCCACTCTCATGACCCCATTGGGATCATCCAAAACTTTTGAGTTCATGAAGCTCCCACTAGGGAGCAGTAAACACGTGGTAAACACTCATTGTTCCATTTACAATCCCACACACCCGGAAGTAATGATGTGATGTGAATAAAATAGAGATCAAAATGGAATAAAACCGGAGGAGTTTTTGAATCCCACAAATAGTGGGAGCTTAATGAACTCGAAAGTTTTATATGATCCCACTGGGATCATGAGAGTGGGAGCATAATGGAATAAGCCGAACCTTGTGTTTAATATGTATTTAAGTTTGTATATATCTATTTAAGTATGTTTATCCGTTTGCCTAGTCCCGTGATATTTATAACTAGCTAATGCCCGCGGCTTCGCCCCCGCTGAAGTTTTTTTTCATAAAAACCTTGTCCTGACAAACAAACACAAGGTACAAAAAAAGAATTGCCCATTTTGGTGCAGTGGTTCTCGGGTTCAGCGCTTAACAACACATTTGGCGATTCATTTTTAGGGTTCCGTACCCAAAGGGTAAAAACAGGACTCTATTACTAAAACTCCACTGTCCGTCTGTCGTCTCTGACACCAGGCTGTATGTATCTCATGATCCGTGATAGCTAAACAGTTGAAATTTTTACAGATGATGTATTTTTCTGTTGCCGCTATAACAACAAATACTAAAAATAAAATAAAGTTAAAAATTAAAGGGGGTCGTCATATAAGAAACGTGTTTTTTTTTCAGCGTTTTTAACACGATCTTTGTAATGGCGTTTCCTAGATACTTGAAATTTTCACCAATTATGTATTACTGTGAACGGTACACCAACAAATAATAAAAATAATAATTATATTAAACACTAAGGGGCGTCCTGACTAACCAATATAAAATGATCTCACACTTTGCACATTTTACTTAGATGCAGGGTTCTGCTAACAGTGGATTATTTTAGTTACGGCTGTTTACGACGTATATTTTGACATACCTAAAAATTTGTACGGAACTCTCGGTGCTCGAGTCCGACTCGCATTTGGCCGGTTTTATTTATATAGATATGGACTACAATAAAACAAGTTCATGTTCAATAATGGAATATTTACTTGAGATACAGGATTACATGTACAAACTGGCGGCGAATACGATGTCCCTCTTGAGCAGCTTGATGGCTTCGCTGAATTTGTTCTCCAAGTCAGTGTTGCCGATGTTCATGGCAGCCTGGCAGAGCTGTCTGAGGACCTCTTCTAACCGGCGCATCGTTCTGATTATAGAGCCTGTAACAAGTAAATGCACCGTGAGGCTACAATATCGGCAATGAGTTCGATGCTTGTATACTCCATTTAATTTAGAATTATAAACCACAACAACATTATATTGCGGCTCGTGAACTGTAATCTCTTTAAAATTTGTACTAGTGTAACAATTGACGACACGCAAATAAAGTGACATTAAAACAATTTTATTTTGCGGCTCCCAGACTATTGTACTGTACTATTTGCTAGGTAAGAAATAGTTGACGAGCCGCAATATAATGATACAATACAATACAATACAAATATTCTTTATTGATCACCAAAAACAGTACAGTAACATTACAAAAATAAAAATTCAGGTAGACAATAGGCGGTCTTATCGCTAAAAAGCGATCTCTTCCAGACAACCAATTACTCAGAAATTAATAAATATCGACAGACTAATGTAGGTGGCAGAAATTATTGTTGTTGAATATTGATGTTGTGGTTTTCAATTCTAAATTAAATGAAGTATAGAAAATTGTATTATTTAATTTTTATTTTGTTGTCAAAGTCATCAACTCAATGATGCTTAGCAATAGCCAACAGTCGAGACCTGAGGACAGATTGTCTAATGTGCTTGTTGCACGTAAACATTAATAAAAATAATGCAAAAGTTAATAAAAAGTATGCCATTCCATCATAATCCGCTTTGTCATTTACCAGGTATCAGCTTTGCTCTTCGTTCAGTTACAAACTTTATAGGCTCAGATGTAACGCGACAATTGTCAAGAGATTATCGCTTCTATACATTGAAAATGATAACTTAAGGGGGTACCTTGTTTTTGGCGCATTTATTGCTTTCATTTAAACTCGTGCTGTATCATTACTAGCAATGCTAGTCCTGAAATTCATATGTAAGATATTTGAGGATTCACTCTAGCGACTAGTCTTTTTCGAAACACGATTACTTGTAGTTCGCTCGATAGAAAAAAAATCCAAAGTAGTCTCTAAAATATAAATTAAACTCTTAGTACGGCGCTAATACTGCACGGAAGGTTTTCTAGGGCGTAGTCTGGCTACATTTTTAAAACATGTATTTGTTTTAGTAATATGATGAAAATACCCAAAAACACGCGCAGTCCAACTAACCATCATCATCATTGAGCCATCGTGCCTCCCCCAAGCGGCCCCACGCCGCGATAAAATCGAAAAACGCGGTACCCCCTTAAAACCTAGAATACCGTACCTTCGAAGACGTCAGTCATCTTGCAGATCTGCAGGAAACTGGCGCCCTTGGCCCAGGTGAGCACCACGTCCATGAGCGTGCACTTAAACTTGCCCACGTACTCGTCCTCGTCCAGGTCCATCTTCGCGTCCATTGATACCTTCGCTATCCTGCGCGCGTATTCCTGAACAGAATTACAATACGTTTACTTTTAGTTTACCACTGACAGATGGCTTGCCTTCATTTCATTTCCAACTTTAACACCATACAAATAAAGTAGCTATTACAAAATCTGCAAACGTGGGTAACTGTATTCTAAAATTGGCTTTACTTGTAGGTCGTTAAAGTTGAATATGAAGTGAAGGCAAACCATCTGTCAGTGGTAAACTTTATGTAATTTTATTGTACAGTAGTATAAAGAATCATGAAACTCTGAAAACAATACTCCATTTTTTGGGTAGATGGGGTAAAATATCTGATAGTCAGCCAGGTACCGGTAGACGGCCGTATACGAGTGCGAAGGGTATGAAAGATTTCTTCCGTCCTCTTCCCACTCGTACGTAAGATAAGCAGAGGCTGACTACTGGGCGACATTGTTAAAACGCCGAGCGCTGGGTGTTTTACCCTACATGGAGTTATTGTATTCAACCAAGAAATTCACTTATCCTTATCTCACTAAGGTTCAATATCACTTGTACAGCAACATCAAAGGCTATTTTCACGTACAAGCCAATGTGACAATCAGGCTTATTGTTTTCATTCTGATGCAAGGATTGTCATAAAAAATGTTAAAGCATTTACTTGGTCGACTGTAAGTATTAGGTCATAACTAATTGTAGGAAGTTAGTATGCAATTCATCGATGTAAAAAGTAGTCGCATGTGTGTTAATCCAGTTTACAAACTTATCTAGGACCCAAATTTCATTCAAACCCATCCAAACTTTTTAGCGTGAAAGAGTAACAAGCACACACGCACTCATAAACTTTCGAATGTATCATGAAAACTGTAAACGCACAAAACAACTACTAAGCAATTTTTTTTATACAATATAAGCAAGCCTTTGCCCACAATCACGCCTGATGGAAAGCGAAAATGAGACCTACGATGGAGCACGCTTGCCTAGTAAAATGCTCATTCACCCTAGACTTGAAAACGGCCAGATTGTAGTGTTCAGGGAACACAGTCGCAGGTAGGAAATTCCACTCCATAGCTGTACGATTGATAAAGAAAGAGATAAAACGCTAGACTATCGATATTTATTTACCTGCAGCTGCCTCAAGACGCCTCGTAGCTCCTCGCCGGTGGCCGACGCCTGCGTGCTGTTTTCGTCGCACACGAAACAGCTGATGAGCGAGGCGCACTGCGGCGGGGTCAGCGTGTTGAACACGCCGTTGAATATCAACTCAGTGAGGAGTAGCTCGTCGGCACTGTGGACAAAAACAAACAAGTTATTTGTGTAGGAAGTACCAGCGAAAACTAGCCTTATCATACAAACCAAGTGGAGGCGAGCGTATTTATTCATGTGCGATTAATATTTCATTGGCCCGCACGAAGCGGTTCGCTTATCTTTCCTAATACGAACTGCTAAGGAGTGGGATTCGCTCTCGTCTGTATTTCCTGATAAATACAGCCTAGGGCTCTTCAAGACTAGAGTGAATAGTTTGTTATTAAACCAGTGAGATACACCTTTGGTCTCATCTGCCTCAATCAATCGTGGGTCCCTAAACGTTAATCCGTTTGAACTTTTTTTTCCATCACTGTACTAATTTGTAGTGTTCAATAAATAATATTAGTTTTGTAGACTCTAGCAATCCCCAATTTAGTCCTACGACTGATTTGATTTGCAAAAAAAAAAGTAAAATTACAATTAAGTATGTATAAGGTTTTTATTTTTGAGATTCTAGAATTTTTACTGCAGAGGCGAATTAACAATAATGTTACATACTCTATATATCACGTAAGGTAACTGAAAATTGTTACTACTTTTAAAGATTATACTAGGAATTATTCATACCTGCTCAGTTCGCAAGCTATCCGACCTTTCAGCTCTATAACATCAGTGGCAGTACAGTATCCAAGTCTTCGAAGTACTCGTTTCCGTTTTTTCAGTTCATCCATTTGCAGAATACTCTTAGCCTTTCTTAGTTCGTTTTTAGCTTGGGTTAGCTCTTCATATGTTTCTTGTTTCCTTTCGTAGGCTGCTGTGAGCGCGCCGCGATTCTTGTCATTGTGTATCGGATGAGCATATAGCCTAAACAAAAAGTAAATTGATTATAGCTGCTAGTATGCCCCATATTTTAGGCATTCCCCGTTTCCAGGTTTTATAATACCTCTCATGGTAAACAAAAGTCAATTTGGCCATTGACCAATGTAGTTTAATTTTATGTCTCACGGAAAGAATCAAAATTATTGTTTTCATCCCTCTAAGCCTTTATTAAGTATCTGGAAGTTTAAGATGACAAAATTGACATTATCAATTGTTCCTTAGGGATAATAATACTATGAAATTATTATACCATATCTCCACTTAGCAGTACTGCCATGCCACCTTACCGGTCATAAAGAATGCCAGTAAGGTTGTTTTACCCTCAGGGATTCCCCCATTTGACTTAATAACATTTCGGCTTTTTGATGTTAGGGCTAGAGAAATTAGTCGTAGTGAAAATAGGATTAGAAATTTTCGGGCTACAATAGGAGAACCTGTACACTCACCTCTCTTCCAATAGCTTAATTCTCGCCACACAATCCTTGAACACTGGGTCGTCGATTTTCATATCTTTGATAGGGTTCAGGAGTGGTGGGCCTTCAGGGAAACGTTTCTTTACTTCCCCTATAGTTTTGAGTACCGATTTTCGACTATCGGCGGGTCGCAAGTCCTTGGGGTAATACACTCGGAGAGAGCTGATCTGGTGAATTAAGGTGTGAAGCACTGGGACAACTTCTACGTCTCCCGCCTGAAATGTATCAACGTTACGGTGTAAGGACTAAAACTTTAAAAAAAAAAAACAAAAAGCGAGACCGAACGGGACACACAGGGAACTGCCAAAAAGAAAATGTCCAATTAAGGACCATGAAAGAGGTCTTGACCATCGCTTTGGGTCGTTTTTCGTACAAAGGTTGTCCATTGCGGTTCAGCGGGGCAATGCGGCTAGTGTATCGGGCACCTTTGCGCCTGGTACGATCCGGGGCGGTTTATTTTCTCAAACATGCTATGAAATATTGACGTTATGTTCCTTATAATACGCCACGAAGGGTCACGTTGCAGGTGCAGGTGCAGCCGGTGGTGGGGGACCGCCTAGACAGAGGTCAATAATGGAATTTCATACAACTTTGCTGGCCAAGGCCAGCAAAGTGATCGTCTATTGTTTCGTACCATGACGTTTATAGGTCTATGGCATCATAGCATTTAGCCATTAAAAAAAAAACTATAAGCAATATTTGCGTTTTGGTTCATTAAGACATTCTGCCACTACGCTTATTTAAGGTAAGGTAAGATGATGATGATGATGATGATGGTGTGATGATGATGGTGATGATGATGATGATGATGATGATGATGGTGATGATGATAATGGTGATGATGATGATGATGGCGATGATGATGATGATGATGGTGATGATGAGATGATGATGATGGTGATGATGATGTTGATGATGATCATGATGGTGGTGATGGTGATGCATGTTCGAGAAAATGAAATTGGTATGAAATGTTATGAAATTGGTATGCAATTTTTAAAGATTCTTTTATTTATGCATGAATCCAAAATTAATTATGCAAAGTACGCCCCAATCGAAACACGATAGAGCCCTACAGAAATACGTCAATAAAAGAAACATTGAAAATCCAAGTATTTTTGAGTATTCTGCAAGAACTATCACTATCGAGAAACATTTTATATTACCTCACCATCTGGACACGGCACATTGGTCTCACCGTCCCCACTAGATTTCTTCACGTGCAACAGTATGTCCACAACAATAACAGCCTCAGATGTAAGAGGATTTTCACCCTTCTTTCCTTTGCTAGTCTGATGTTTAAAGTTTACTATGATGCCCCAATCATACTCGTATTTCTCTGTTTTCACCTGTTTCATAAAAATAAATTTTATCAAAAACATCAAATATATTAAAAAGTGATCAAGTTATTTAAGAACGCCCAGAGTTACAATTTATGTGAATGCACGTATACTTCGTTTATATTAGCATTAGAAAAAGGATAAAAATCTTGACAAGTCTTTTTATTCAAGTTTTTCAAAAAATATAGTAACTATCATTTATCAAACCATAATAATGTAAACAACCATAATTAATAATAATTATGTCCTTGCTAATTGTTACATTTTAAAAGTGTTTTCCAATAAAAAGACACGTCAAAATTATTATCCTTTTTCTAATGCTAAAATAAACGATGTATAGGTAAAATTACTGCGACGAATTTATTGAATTTCCATTGTTGAAATAAAAGCCGTCAAAAGTTATACAAAAGACATCTTCAGACAAAATCAACGTAGATAACGATATTTTAGTATCCATGGATTTTTTTAAAACAAGTTACCTTGACAAGCCGTCCTGGTTGCAAGAATGGCTTCAAATATTCAGGACGCGTAATGAACCCACGGAACTGCGATCCCAGCATATCCAACTGTGCCCTGATATTGCAATACGAGGCGATCGAGTCCTCTTGCTCTATCGCTACTGCATTGTACTCTTTCTGTTTCAGTTTCACCTCTGATGACGAAGAAACAATTAAATAAATAGATACATTAGAAAAGAATAAAACGACTGCCACATAATGATCTAACGTCCCATAGAAGCCAAGTTGGTTGGAGTAGATAAGACATTAAGACCAAGGCCAATCATTTTTAAAGTTCGAAAAGAATCTATGCCAGTTGTTGGCGCTCCAACATAACTAAGGTAATCTTTGCTGGAATGGAACAACAGAACAACAATATGGCAGCCGTTTTAGAAACATACATTTTGCATATTCATTACAACTTACTGTCAATCAGATCCGGTATAGCAGTTTGATTTTGAAACTGGAAGAAACTCCTTTCTAACATATATTCTGGATTAATTTCTTCCACTCTTAACAAGTTCAAAACCTACAAACAAACAAATGAAAAAATTATCATGTAGAAATCACGATTTATCGAACCGCCATTACTGCCATTTGTACTCAAGAGACCTCAACTAACTTTAATAGATGTAAAAACTCGTTTGATACCCAAAAAACCGCCATACTCAAAGATAAACGGTATAGGTAATAAGCAACGTGTAAGTTGCCAGTAGGTAATATTTATACTAAAAAAATTGAAGACTCACCATATTATAAGTAAGATGGAAAGCAGAGTTGATGGGATCCGCCTTTCCTTGTACCATTTCCTTGACGACCGTCGGGGTGACCTTCTGGTCAATCATCAGCATGACAATGCCCTTGTCGTCTAAGCCTCGCCTACCGGCTCTTCCGGACATTTGGATATACTCACCTGATGTTATCTAGAACATAAAACATAAAAGTGTAACGAAAAATCGAAGTGAAAGTGAAGTTATCGACATAGCCCACCGCATTAGCACGCTGAAGTGGCAATGGGCCAGCCATATAACCCGAAGAACCGATAGCCGTTGGGGTAGACGAGTTCTTGAGTGGAGACCAGGGATCGGCAAACGTAGCGTAGCACGTCCCCAGACTCGGTCGAGCGATGATCTTCGCAAGGCGGCTGCCAAGAGCTGGATGAGAGTGGCCGAGGATCGTGCTCAGTGGCGTGCCATGGGAGAGGCCTATGTCCAGCAGTGGACGAACATAGGCTGATGATGATGATGTTAGTGACATATATGATGCCTTAGTAAACAAATTGAGTGTCAACATCCATCACCTTAATCTTAACTAAGGGAAAAATGAGCCTGTGGTTGATCAATTTTACTAATTCCATTTTCATCATCATTATTTCAGTTGAAAGATGTCAACTGCCCATCATGCTGCGCCAAGGTTCGCCAAAGAGAACGGTTCTGCGCTATCCACATCCAACTCTTTCCCGCAACCTTAACCACGTCGTGGCTCCATCCTGTTGGAGGTCTACATGCGTCTTCCGGTTCATGGACCGAGAACCTGCGATGTGCCCTACCCACTGCCTCTTGAGTCAGGCTATTCTTCGAGCTATATCGATGAATGCAGTCACGTTATGCAGTGATGCGCTTTATCACTGCATAACGTGATTATAACAGACTGAAATGTACGATGTATGGGAAAGATTCGTCGCTAACCTCTAAACCAGTGATGGTGTAGGGGTAAGCACGCAGCACGGAACGCTGAGGACCAGGGTTCGATTCCCAGCATTGGTCTTTTTTCTGGGGTTTTTTCTGTGCATCTATATTTCAGTTTGTATTTAGTTTGAAACTATATCGATGACTTTAGTTCTTGCGTGGGTTTCATCTTTTCTAATGCGACCCCACAAAAAAACTCGGAGCATATCCCTCTCCATCATCCTCTGAGTGACCTTGAGCTTTCCTATGAGGCTCATTGTTAGCGGTCACGTCTCAGTGCCATATGTCATCGCTGGCAACACACACTGGTCAAAGACTTTTCAATTCCATATTGGTCTATGTGATATATAAAAAACTAAATATCGTAATCTTCATAGAAATTATACTTACAAATCTAAAGTCCTTTCCATCAAATTTCTGACAGTTAGTGAACACAACTGTTCTTGCAGGCATGTTAAGTCCCATGGCGAAGGTTTCTGTCGCAAACAGCGCCTGTGAGACAAATAAATGAAACACATTAAATCCCACTAGTATTATAAATGTGACTGTTTGGTTGTCCAAATGTTATATTATCGCTTACTTTCACACACAAATGGCTGAAGGGCTATTGATGAAATTTGGCACACAAATAGTTTATAACTTGGATTACCACATAGTTGTTTCGGGAAATTGCATAAATTCGGCGAGTCTTATAAATACGACAAAGCACTGCATGTAGCTAGGTCACTATATACATTTGTAACAAGTTCCAACTTACATTACATTTAAGAACCTATAGGCGTTTAAAAGATCAGTCTCCTCAGTCTAATCAATTATTCATATCAAACTGAAAACTCAAACTCAACATGCTCTCTAAACAATATCTCGTTTAATTTATTGGATCAAAATTTTGTCATCAGAGTAGATTATCAAAATCTTACTTTTATAAGTCCCAGCCCGAACAAGATTTCAATGGTTTCCTTCAGTATCGGCAGCAGGCCTCCGTGATGGATCCCGATGCCGCGCCTCAGTAACGGTACCACGTTTTCCACCTGCGGCAGCTTGCGATCTTCTTCAGAGAGCACGTCCATTGCGTTGTTGAATACTTCGTCAACTAGCTTCTTTTCTTCAACTGTTGAGATTATTATTTAAGAGTATTAACAAACTATTCTATTATATAAGTATGTTACACAAGAAGCCAGGCTCGGATTAACCATTAGGCAGAGTAGTCAAGTTCCTAGGGTCCCCGCGCGCGCAACAAAGAAATTAAAAAGGTTTCGGAGTGAAAATTTAATTGGAAAGTTTGAATCATCAATGACAATAAACAAAATACATGGAACCTACATCCAAAACAGTTTAGCTATTAAAATCATAGGCCAAGCGACCACTAGCCTTTGAGGGACAGTGGGATGATTTTGTCAAGTCAAGGCATGTTCTCTAAAAGCAATTTCAGACAACAAGATCACTCTCCAACAAGATCGACCACGTGTCCACTGTTAGTTTAGATTTGAAATGACGAAAATACTAGAATAATAGCTTCTTACGTGTATTGAAATCCAATTTCGCCATTTGCATGGCATACACCTCACAATCCTTCTTGCTGAAGCTGAAAATGATGACGGGCGCGAAGTTTCGCTCCATAATCATCTTGACAATTTTAAAGATGTTTGTCTGGTTGTTGCCGGATTGCGCACCGCCGCGACGACCGCGCTGGTCGCCCTTGCCAGCGTCGCCGGCGCTGCTTAGCACTTGCATAGCAGTGTTGAAGTTGTCTTCTTTGAATCGGCCCTAAAAATAAAGTGTTTGTTACAAAGTGTTCTCAGAATATTCGAAAGCATTAAAAGTTTCATATTGACATATCAAGTGATAAAAAATTCAATGAAGCAGTTTCTAAAGTAAGCACAAAACTAGTAAAATAATATTTTATGCCCCCTTTTTCAAGTATTTTTTTTTAATTAACGCCACTTTTTCTGATATGGGGGGAAGATGTGGCTACTCAAACTCGGCTATAAAAACCATAATTAGTAATTATTCAGTATAAGAATAAGGGCCCCCTCGCCCCTTACACTAGTCTTTCGAGCGTTTTTGTCTTATCAGCGCCCACGCAGCGTCAATGCCACGCTCTCGCAACGGCGCCGAAAAGTCAGCTGCGTCTTTCAAGCGTCAGCGTCTAGTTAACGCTCGCGCAGCGTCAACGTAACGTTCACGTAATGGCGCCGCGACGTCAGTGGCGTTTTTTTTTATTCGATTAAGACATAATTTCCCAAAGGGGGCGGTACCGCTGGAGCTTTCCGTGGGGGCTCCAGCAGGTCACAAATAGCACGAGCGAGAGAGAGAAAGATAGAAAAAAAAATTGAGTATTATCTCAATACAGACAGGCATATACAATTGGAGGGGACGTTAGATTATTTTCTTTTGTAAAGGGGGGGACGGTAGTCCATAAAAGGTTGGGAAACTATGGATTAAGACGTTGACGTTTGAAAGATGTTATTGACGTCGCGGCGCCGCTGCCCGAATGTTGAGTTGACGCTGTAAGAGAGTTAAATAAGCGCTGAAGCTCGAAGGCGCTGGCTTTGTGGATACGTTGCACAAACCTTGCGTCAACGCTGCTCAAGACAACGCTCGAAAAAACTAGTGTGATCCGCTTTAAAATGCGCAAGATGAAGCCATGGTCCGTGTTTTCCATCTGCCCTAGTTGGACTTTAGAGGTAGAAAAAGGTTGTTACCGTTTCGTCCACAACGAGATGTATTCCCTCGCCGCCAGCAGGGAACAAGTAGTGCTGCAGCGGCGTGGGCCGGTACTCCGTGTAGACGACGTGGCAGGGCTGCGAGTGCAGGCGGCACACCCACTCGGCGAACTGGCGCGCGTTCGGGATCGTGGCAGACAGGAACACATAGTGGACGTTGTCTGGCAGTAGAATCAACGTTTCTGGAGACAAATTAAAGCTGTTAAGAAAGGTCAAAAGAATAAAAAAAGTGACCCCTCCTGTCCACATTGTGGGAAGGAGGAAACGAGTGAGCACATCCTAGCCGAGTGCGTCATGTATGCGGCAGCGCGGCGTGATGTATTCGGGAGTGACGAGCTGAGGGAGGAGGAGCTAAAGGATGTCAGTCTCAAAGATGTTCTTATGTTCAGCAGGAGAACGAGAAGATTCGAGGAGACATGCTGTGTGGGAGCGCTGCTGGGACAGTAACCGTCGGCTCCAACCACGGGGAATTGGGCTGAATGACTGTACAAAACGATCGACAGCCCACCTGACTCAGCAAGGCGTCCCCATACATCATCATCATGGTCAAAAGAAAGAATTGTTGTACACTTATGTATTATTATATTAACACTAGCTGTTGCCCGCGACTCCGTCTGCGAAGAATAGGGGTAGGCTTACAAAAAATAGTCTACGACCTACTCTCAGACCTAACAAATAGAGGGAAAATTTTGATAAAAATCGGTCAAGCCTTTTCGGAGGAGTTTGATAACAAACACCGTGACATGAAATTTTTATATATTAGAAGACTAGCTGTTGCCCGCGACTCCGTCTGCGAAGAATATAGGTAGGGGCGTATAAAAATAGCCTACGACCTATTCTCGGACCTACCAAATACAGAGAAAAAAGTTTCATAAAAATTGGTTGAGCCATTTCGGAGGAGTTTGATAATGATAACAAACACTGTGACACGAGATTTTTGTATATTAGACTAGCTGTTGCCCGCGACTCCGTCCGCGAAGAATAGGGGTTTAAAAAATAGCCTACGACATATTCTCAGACCTACCGAATATAGAGGAAAAGGTTAATATAAAAATCGGTCAAGCCGTTTCGGAGGAGTTTGATAACAAACACCATGACGCAAGATTTTTTAGCAGATTATTTTTTTATCTTTATTGTGGACAAAGAATGTCCAAAATTTACTTATTATTTACAAGAATGGCATTTCAGATATTTCTTACCTTCCCACACCACTCCTCTTTCTTTGTCCCTCATGTAATGGATTTCATCAAACACAACCCAACCCACTTCGCGCATAATTTCTGATCCTCTATACAGCATGTTTCTGAGAATCTAAAAAATAAGAGAAAGGTATCTATAAGAATTTAAGTTAATTTTAGTATTGTTTAATTTAAATTATTGATGTTGTTGTTATTGTTGTCAATCATATATCAGTTTTTACTAATACAATATTCATTGAGTCTGAAATAAACAATTTATATTTTCATTTTTTTTATTAATAACGCTCCTCACCTCAGTAGTCATAATAAGGCATGATGCTGCTGGGTTTATGGTGACATCTCCTGTGATGAGACCTACATCATGGAACTCCTCGGAGAACTCTCTATACTTTTGATTTGAAAGTGCTTTGATAGGTGTTGTGTATATTACCCTTTGTTTGTTCTTTAGAGACAAAGCTATTGCATATCTGTAAAAAATAAAATCACTAGAAGTTACCAAAAAAAAAAATGTTTCCAAAAGCCCAGCCACAAGACTAGTAACAAGTGTAGGAGCTAGGATGTCCCAAATAAATGTGAGGGGCTGAAATTTAAAAGTATTGTCAAACTTGCTCAAAAAATACAAACTATGTGCCTGGAAGACATCTCTCTGCATAAGGATGCCTGTTGCAGTTGTAAATTTTCTAAACATATATTTTCTGAATTATTTTTTGTGGTACACTATGCAAAAAGGTTCATTGCATTGTGCACCGCACCCATCTTGGCACCCATGTGGGAGTGATTGAAAATTGAAAGTACTATTAAAAAAATTGTTTATTAAACCTTTATATTTTCTCAGATTAAAAAAAAAAGAATCTGACAAAATAAAATCGTCTATAGTATTTCCAATCTTTTATTTTCTCAATGACAGCTCCCGTAGAATGTAACTGCGTTTTTTACGCAAAAATTAACTTTTAAATGCGAGGTATAAAAAATACGACAACTGCCTAATTTTGTTCCTTGATCCCATATAATATTCATCTAAGACGAATTGAGTCCATATATGCAGTAAATTTTTTTTAAAGTATGATAAATAATAAACGTTTTAATAAAGTTACATTCTATGGCAATACACATAGTGATGTTATGATTGAAATATCGATATTGTATTGGTATTGTATATGTTGAACTAGATGTGTTCCCGCTACTTTGTACAGTCAACGTCATAAATAAGTGATCACTTTTGTACCTTGTCGCTTTCAGTAGTTCCGTAATTTTGTATGGCTTTTCAAACATGACGTTAAAGTGACAAGGTACAAAAGTGATCACTTATTTATGACCTTGACCCTACGTGTTGTAATTTTTTCCCGGGATATAAAATAGCCAATGTTACTCAAGTGAAATAATTTTTATTTGTCCAGTAGTTTTTAGCTTATTCATTACAAACATACAAATCTTTCCTCTTTATAATATAAGTATAGATAGGTAATCGAAAATGAAATGAAATAATTATAATAACAGGTAATTTATATGTATTAATTTTAAAATTGGATCTTTATTGTATCTACTGATCATTTATTTGGTCACAACACTATAAATTTCAAACTAGATCTGTCATCGAGAAAATAAATGATTGGAACTACTATAGCAATAGAAACAAAACAAAAGTCTTTGACATTATCCAAAACATAAGAAGATTTAAATGGCATTGGGCAGGCCATATGATAAGAGGAAAGCAAAAGTGGTGCAAAATAGTCACAGAGTGGTATCCAAGAGAAGGACAGAGAAAGAGAGGCAGACCACAGAAGAGATGGGACGACGATATATACCAGGTGGCAGGAAAGACGTGGTACAGAGTTGTACGCAACAGACATGAGTGGAAAAGTCTGGAGGAGGCCATTGCCGAGGGGCAATCAGATTTACAAAGGAAGAGCAAGATGCAAATAGTAGAGTTCAACTAAAGAAAAAGGAAAGAAATCTGAATATGAGGCTAATAATAATATAAACCCTTTATAAGGCAGAGGCGATTTAGCGACCACATGCATTAAGTTGGAATTTCAACCTTATTGATTGCACTATACGTCACAATTTCCATTGTAATTATTGAAAATACGACTAGCTTTAAAAATATTGTTTGTCAGGTATGCATTCAATAGCTGCTTTTGATTCTGTGGTAGTATGCTACAATAAATGGGGCCTTATAAAGAGTTAAAAGAAAACCTTAATAACATTCACTGATTATCCTGTTAAATAAACTGAAACAAATACTTTGCTCACCTGCGACTTTACAGCAGTTACGTTGATGTAAGAAATGTGTGTTCATGCAGTTCCTCTTATCAACACCACCAAACTACACTGACATGTTTCAAACTCAACCAGAGATCATCTTCAGAGTAGGTACCGCAACCATTCACTATGCTACCAAATGTTAGACTAACAAACCAAAACAAATGTTTCAGCATTCTAGTTTTTACTCTAATTTAAGAACTGTCACAAAATATTAAATTTCAATTTGTCATTAAATTTTTGTTCAGCTGACAAAGCCTGTTGCGGATTCCAATATGTTGTATGGCGAAGCTTGTTGCGGATAACAATATTGTAGCTACTTTAAAAAAAGCTTGAATCTAAACCCATTAATCTTACTAAGTGAACATTACTCCGTGAGCCTTAAGGTTCACTTCAGTTAGCACACTGATTTAATATACCAGCTTTTTTCAAAGTAGTGACAATATGTTTGCCTGACGAGACAAAGCCTGCGCTGCGGATCTGATTTTCTTGTATCCTTTATTATTACTAATATTTCAATAAATTAGGGGATCAAGTAAGTGCTTTACCATATTTTAAACTAATGTTTTCATTTGTAACTTCTCAAGTACCCACTTTATTCTTCTCAAACAAATTTCAGACATAAATGTAACTATTGTACGGTTGCGGGTGAGCAAGGTAATTGATTCAGTTCATTAATATGGATCCCCGCAAAGTAACGCCTGATTTAATAAAGTAATGTTAAAAATGTGTTTTAAATCATGATACTTACTCTGCCACTACTGTCTTTCCTGCTGAAGTGTGAGCCGATACAAGCACAGACTCCAAATTATCTATGCATAAGATTGCTTCTTTCTGAAAGGGATCCAATATAAAAGAGTATTGTTTAGCTGGCTCTGCTGTGGATTGTCTGAGTGATGTATACTCATGGTTCGGAGGTATCGCCACTTCATGAGTACAACCCTCATGGGTCTCTAATGTTAGGATACGAATTCGAGAGTCTAATATGTCTAAGCTGAAATAATAATAGAAATATTTAATGTCACATACAAAAATTAAATATCTGGGTTTCCAAATCATGTCGGATTAGTACTAGTTTTAGTTCAATTCTTACTTTAAATCGGAAGTCAAGTCTGTATCTTCTTCCTCAACTTTGACTTTTTTTGATGTGTCAGCGTACTCAACTTCTTCATGAGCCCGCTTGTTATTTATAGCACTTTTTTCTGCAGACGTCTCCCTACAAATTGAAACAATATCACAAGTATTGTCAAACAAGCAACAAGAACTTAATTTTCGATAAACAACATGGTAAAGACAACAATGTTTTAGGTTACACGGCACTTACGAAATGTTTTCTTCGCTTTTTAAGTTCGGGTATTGAGCTGAGGCTTCATTTTTAGTTGGCTCTTCGAAGCAGTCAAATAAACTATCAATATCAGCCATATTTAATAAAATAATTCACCATTTATATCAAAAATTAATTTGCCTTTCCAGCGAGAACTGTGGAACAGGGGGGTTACTACAAAATTCGAAGTTCGAAGTTCGGATCGTGCGGTCCCTCTCACTCTCGTTATAAATACCATTAGCGTGAGCGAAACGGCATGAAACGAAGTTCGAATTTCGTGCTTCGTAGTATAGGGCCAGTGCAGTGCACAGACAACATATAAAAAAAATTACAATTGGATTCATAGACAAAGTATGGTTAGACACGTCATATTTAACACGAAATATAACCATCGGTATTCTCTCTCGTTCTAAAAGAAAACATCATCTGCAAATAGAGACAAATATACGTTTGTCTGTATTGGCTTTCAATTCAATGAAGCCAGTTTACTCATAGCTTAGACTAAGGATATGGCTAGACCTGTTCTATTTAAGACGAACAAAAAACCGTCATGTGTCTCTTTCTAGCACATGCAAAATCTCACTGTGAAAAAAAGAGTGAAGCATAGACAAACACCGCCATCTTAAACGTCAGTGTGTCAAATTCTGAGTCGTCGTGGTAGCCAGCTGGATACCAAACGTTGTTATCAGTTTTCCCTTGTTTTTATGTGTTTTATGGCATTTTGAAGAGTGAAATTTAGTTAATTTCATATCACTATAACCATGGATTGTGTGGCTATCGGTTGCAAGAGTAGAATGGGTGTATTAACAGAAAGTGACCAAAGAATATCTTTCCATCGGTAAGTTATCGACTATCATTATGAACTTATTGCGCAATGTTTAGATTATATGATCTGTTCTCAATAAATAAATTGCCGTTCTAAATATTGTGAAGTCATAAAGATCACGTCAGGCCAAAGATTTATTTAAATAATGAACAACAAAACATCTGTTCAGGCCGTTATGACAGTTCATGTACGTAAAATTTGATAATAGGGATGTGGTTAAATAAATCGATATTGTATGTCATCATCATTGTATTTCAGGTTCAGCTTTTGTCACTTTTATTTAAAATTAATATATATTTTAGTTAAACTTTTTATAGGCTCTGAGAAGCACTACAAGAAAAACTAATTAAGTTGTATTATGGCTAATATAATGCTAATTGTTGATGTGTATTGTTCTCAGGTTACCTAAAGATCCTGATTTATGAAAGTTTGGGAGAAAAATAATCAAAAATGTATTCTGTTTTTTTGAGAAATGAAAAAAATGGTTTTATTTTGTGGTCAATAAATAATAAAACTACGAAAAATAAAATCACAATTATTATTTCAAAATTGTCGTTTTACTTTTCCCCTTATTTCCATTATACTACTCGTACATAAATATACAAATAAATATAAATAACTAGCTGTTGCCCGCGACTCCGTCTGCGGACAATAGGGGTATAAAAAATAGCCTACGACCTATTCTCAGACCTGCCGAATATAGAGCAAAAGTTTCATAAAAATCGGTCAAGCCGTTTCGGAGGAGTTCGATAACAAACACCGTGACACGAGATTTTTATATATTAGACTGAAGATTGATACGCTTTATCGGGACCTAAGTATGGTCTCGTTAAAAAAATTGTAGAGGTAACGCCACCAGAGTTGAGGCCACGCACACAACCACATCTCATGTAATGACAGCGGGATTTTGACGTTGTGTTGATGTTTAACGACAACACAACGTCAAAATCCCGCTGTCATTACATGAGATGTGGTTGTGTGCATGGCCTCAACTCTGGTGGCGTTACCATTACGTTGCACGTATTATTTGATTCATTTTAGGCGATCGGCAGATGGCGGTAAGGCTCAGGGACGTTAATTTGCGTTTTGTTTTTGTTAATAATTCTGTATCGTTTTTCGAGTTTGTCGTTATTAGTTTTGACTAGTCCACACCGCCCCGCCACCTGCCAAGAGCGCCTCAGTATGCTTATTTTTAAACTCGCAGACTCTTATTTTACAACTTACAACTACTACTACTCATTCCAATATCAAACTGCTTTTCGTAATTTTAGAACTAAAGGAAAAGAGTATAAAAAGAATCATTAAAATGCTGAATAGTATGCTTGTGAGTAATTTTTCGAATCCAATTTGGTCCTTCAAATTATGACACGATAATTATTTTTGACAGCTAAAGTTTATCGATATAAAAGTAGCACATCTCTAGGATATATATATATCGATTTATAAATACACTATAGTAAACTGGCTTCATTGAATTGAAAGCCAATACAGACAAACGTATATCTGTCTCTATTTGCAGATGATGTTTTTTTTTAGAACGAGAGAGAATACCGATGGTTATATTTCGTCTTAAATATGACGTGTCTAGCCATTCTTCGTCTTAGACTCATAGACTAAGTTAGACACATCATATTTAAGACGAAATATAACCATCGGTATTCTCTCTCATTCTAAAAGAAAACATCATCTGCAAATAGAGACAGATATACGTTTGTCTGTATTGGCTTTCAATTCAATGAAGCCAGTTTACTATAGTCATGAACATAGTATAAGAATGGACCAAGTCTATTTAAGACGAACAAAAAACTGTCATGTGTCTCTTTCTAGCACATGCAAAGTCTCACTGTGAAAAAAAGAGTGAAGCATAGACAAACACCGCCATCTTAAACGTCAGTGTGTCAAATTCTGAGTCGTCGTGGTAGCCAGCTGGATACCAAACGTTGTTATCAGTTTTCCCTTGTTTTTATGTGTTTTATGCCATTTTGAAGAGTGAAATTTAGTTAATTTCATATCACTATAACCATGGATTGTGTGGCTATCGGTTGCAAGAGTAGAATGGGTGTATTAACAGAAAGTGACCAAAGAATATCTTTCCATCGGTAAGTTATCGACTATCATTATGAACTTATTGCGCAATGTTTAGATTATATGATCTGTTCTCAATAAATAAATTGCCGTTCTAAATATTGTGAAGTCATAAAGTTCACGTCAGGCCAAAGATTTATTAAAATAATGAACAACAAAACATCTGTTCAGACCGTTCTGACAGTTCATGTACTTAAAATTTGATAATAGGGATGTGGTTAAATATGGGTTAAATAAATCGATATTGTATGTCATCATCATAGTATTTCAGGTTCAGCTTTTGTCACTTTTATTTAAAATTAATATATATTTTAGTTAATCTTTTTATAGGCTCTGAGAAGCACTACAAAAAAAACTAATTAAGTTGTATTATGGCTAATATAATGCTAATTGTTGATGTGTATTGTTCTCAGGTTACCTAAAGATCCTGATTTATGAAAGTTTGGCAGAAAAATAATCAAAAATGTTTTCTGTTTATTTGAGAAATAAAAAAAATGGTTTTATTTAGTGGTCAATAAATAATAAAACTACGTAAAATAAAATCATAATTATTATTTCATAATTTACTTTTCCCCTTATATCCATTATACTACTCGTACATAAATATGCAAATAAATATAAATAACTAGCTGTTGCCCGCGACTCCGTCTGCGGACAATAGGGGTATAAAAAATATCCTACGACCTATTCTCAGACCTGCCGAATATAGAGCAAAAGTTTCATAAAGATCGGTCAAGCCGTTTCGGAGAAGTTCGATAACAAACACCGTGACACGAGATTTTTATATATTAGATTGAAGATTGATACGCTTTATCGGGACCTAAGTATGGTCTCGTTAAAAAAATTGTACGTTGCACGTATTATTTGGGTCATTTTAGGCGATCGGCAGATGGCGGTAAGGCTCGGAGAGGTTAATTTGCGTTTTGTCTTTGTTGTTGTTTTTGTTAATAATTCTGTATCTTTTTCGAGTTTGTCGTTATTAGATTTGACTAGTCCACACCGCCCCGCCACCTGCCAAGAGCGCCTCAGTATGCTTATTTTTAAACTCGCAGACTCTTATTTTACAACTTACAACTACTACTACTCATTCCAATATCAAACTGCTTTTCGTAATTTTAGAACTAAAGGAAAAGAGTATAAAAAGAATCATTAAAATGCTGAATAGTATGCTTGTGAGTAATTTTTCGAATCCAATTTGGTCCTTCAAATTATGACACGATAATTATTTTTGACAGCTAAAGTTTATCGATATAAAAGTAGCACATCTCTAGGATATATATATATATATATATATATATATATATACATATATCGATTTATAAATACACTATAGTAAACTGGCTTCATTGAATTGAAAGCCAATACAGACAAACGTATATCTGCCTCTATTTGCAGATGATGTTTTCTTTTAGAACGAGAGAGAATACCGATGGTTATATTTCGTCTTAAATATGACGTGTCTAACCATACTACGTCTATGATAATTTCGACTAAAGCGTTAATCCTAACTATAATTACGTTTTATCAGTTTACACAGCACATACACTGAATAGGTAGCCATCACGATGCAGTACATGCTTTTGAAAAATAATTACATTATTTTAGTTTATTATTATTAAATGAAATGTTTCGGAATTCACCATATACCAAAAAATATTTTTCGAATTCTTTAAATAACTGAAATGCTACATTTTATTTGTACTGGCAATCATTGTTATGACTCAACAGTCACGTGACTTACAAAGCTTGGGTTTGGTTGGTTGGTTCATTACAAGTTTCGCCGAGTTACGCTTACCTTTCCGAGTCGAGCTCGCGTGGATCTTATTTTAGTGCAAATACCGAGTGTCGTGACTGAAAAACTATTCGACAATGTCGTCAAAAACAAAAAAGACTGTGACATCGTCGTCAAATATAAGTGTTGTGTCATCCGTTCAAAGCCCACAGCAATCAAGCACTCCTGTAGGCAGCCGCCCTTCTAGCTCCGCCGGCCGGCCCAGCAGCCCGCTTAGCCCTACAAGACACAGCCGCCTACAAGAAAAAGATGCGCTACAAAACCTGAACGACCGCCTGGCGGCCTATATCGATAAGGTCCGCCAGCTAGAGAGTGAAAATTCGGGTTTGCGTCGGGAAATTCAATCTACACAGGAGGTCGTCACACGTGAAGTCTCTAACATCAAGGGAATGTACGAACATGAACTGCAAGATGCTAGAAAGTTGTTAGACGATACTTCCAGAGAAAAAGCAAAATTGGAAATAGATTTGAAGAGATTGTACGAGGAAAATGATGACCTCAAGAAACGGTAAGCCTTGACATAACTATTTTAGGCGCTGGCGCCGTAATGGCTGTACTGTAAGCGATAAGATCATTTTTAAATTAAGTGAGTATTTAGTTCGGAATGTTGTGGCTAACTAAGGTTAGCTTAAAATTTACGTCATCGGCGGCATTTCTGCGCGGGCGCGCTGTGACGAGCGCGCGGCCTCGGCTTTACGACATCGTGACATCATACCTCGATATATCCGAGGCAATCACACGCTAAAAACTAACTTTACTTCCTGTAGTTTAAGTTATTCTTCCTTCAGGGCTATCTGAAAGTCAGGTCATCTTTGAATTGCATATTTTATTAATTAAATGGGATTTAGCAAGAGGTTAGGTTTATAAAATTTTACCTTGATGTTAAAGTATTTTCATCCTGTTTCATTAAAATTTTGGTTTGGGTAAAGGCATAACAATAACCATCTGCAGGTAACTACCTGCTAACTCAAATAATTACCATGCTGGCTAAAAGTTTGTTTGTAAACAAAAATACTCCATAGGTATTACATAAACCATTTTGCTCAAGTAATTATTGCATAGGTAATGTTTGTATACAAACAACTAAAGATTTATATAACAATTAATTAACTATTTACCTTTTAACAACCGCTTTAGCCTAGTTGGTAGTGACCCTGCCTACGAAGCAAGAGGTCCTGGGTTCAAATCCCGGTAAGGGCATTTATTTGTGTGATGAGCACGAATATTTGTTCCTGAGTTATGGATGTTTTCTATTTATTTATCTATATAAGTATGTTTATCGTCGTCTAGTATCCATAGTACAAGCTTTGCTTAGTTTGGGACTAGGTTGATTTGTGTAAGATTGTCCCCCCCTAATATTTATTTTTTTTATATTTATTTTCTCAGTCATTAACAAGAGTTGAAATAAGACTGTCTGTGTAGTCATTACAGAAGACCTGATTTACTAATTAATTCACATTAGGCATGTCAAGGTCAAGTCAGATCGATAGGAACAGGTGAAGAAGTTTGTTTAAGAAAAATATTCAGTTTTCTAATTTGAGACAAAACAAAATTTTTAGTCCATAGAGCTAAAACATTTAATTGATTATTTTATTTCTCTTTTTGAACATGTTTACTCTGCATAGAGTTTTTCAAAAAATAAAAACCAGCCAAGTGCGAGTCGGACTCGCGCACAAAGGGTTCCGTACCATTATCTACATATAAAAACGGCAAAAAAATCATGTTTTGTTCTATGGGAGCCCCCCTTAAATATTTGTTGTATTTAATTTAATCATCTATTTTTAAAGTGAATATTAACAAAATATTCTGTGTATATTTCAAACGTTTTTGCTCAATATTGAGCAAAAACAAGCAAAAAATCACGTTTGTTGTATGGGAGCCCCCTCAAATATTTATTTAATTCTGTTTTTAGTATTTGTTGTTATAGCCGCAACCAAAATACCTACATCATCTGTGAAAATTTTAACTGTCTAGCTATTACGGTTCCTGGGATACAGCCTGGTGACAGACGGACAACAAAGTCTATCAGTCGAAGGAAAGCAAAGTCCCGTTTTTACCCTTTGGGTATGGAACCCTAAAAATTAGTCAAGACTGCCAGTTACTTATGCCTAATTCACTAGGATGTTAGTTATTTCAGTAGTTTTTCTTATGATAGTATTTTATAATACATTCTGGAACTCTACTGTATTCTATAGGGCAAGGGTGCCAATGGGACCCTATTACTGAGACTCCCCTGTCTTTCTCTTTAACCCATCACGCGTCCCAGGGACTACGTTAGTCCCTAACTTTATTTTGCGGGAAATGTCCTAGAGACTACTACTGAAGTCTCTAGGACTTATCCCGCATAAAAATAAATTTTACTATTTTTAGTATGGTGGACGCGTGACGGGTTAATGCTAGACCATGCAAGTGACCCTTAAAGTATAATATCATTTGTTATTTACCTCAATTGAATCCAAAGTCAGTAATTATGCTAATGAGCATCTTCATTTTGATTTTTCTAACAGTGATTTGTTTTATTTAAGCAATAATCACTATTTAGATGCCTGCGACTCCATCTGCAAAGAATTTGTTTATCGCTATTCCGCAGGAACTATGCGATTTTCCAGGATAAAAACTATCCTATGTCCTTTCCCAGGACTCAAACTAACTTTATACCTAATTTCATCCAAATTGATTCAGCGGTTTAAGCATGAAGAGGTAATAGACAGACACACAGCCTGGTGACAGATGGACGGACGGACAGCAAAGTCTCAGTAATAGGGTTCCGTTTTTTAAACCTTTGGGTATGGAACCCTAAAAAGATACAAACTCACAGTAAACAAACAAACTAGGAAAGTGAGTTCTATTGAATACTATTTAATTTATATGTAAGTATAAGGAAAACTAGTATGACTATGTGTAATGCTAATTTGTAGCTCAACCTTGGCTCACTTTACCGTTTTCGGTCGGAGATCGATGAATGCCGTAACGACCCAGGAAAAGACGCGCTTTGCTATTTATGGCATTAAAACATTCACATAAGTATTGAGCCTTATCATAAGGATCATTATCTTATCCAGTATCAATGGAAGTCCGAGAAGTACATGAATATTACTCATTATTAATATAAGGTATTGTTTATTACATTATTGTTGACTAGCTGATGCCTGCGGCTTCGCCCTGCTGCGTGGTAATGAGATATTTTCCCATGGTAAAACGTAGCCTATGTCACTCTCCAGTCCTTCTACTATGTCCATACAAAAAATCACGGCAATCCGTGGCTCAGTTTCGACGTGAAAAAGAACTAACCAACAAACAAACATACTTTCGCATTTATAATATACTAGCTGACCCGACAAACATTGTTTTGCCGTATACATATATCTATCACCTAGTGGAATAAAAAATAGCCTACGACCTATTCTCAGACCTACCGAATATGGAGAAAAAAGTTTCATACAAATCGGTCGAGCCGTTTTGGAGGAGTTTGGTAACAAACACCGTGACACGAGATTTTTATATATTAGATTAGTATAGATTTGAACACGCAAATAAACAAAAGTATCTAGTCTAGACTATACAGTAAAATCATGCATGCATCAAGCATGCTCTTTTTTTAAAAAAAATTAGCATCCTGTTTCTAGCAATATAGAAGGACACCTAGCTATTATTAAAAGAGAGACATCTAAACCGGAAGACATATTGTCTAGTTTTTTCTACCAAAATTATGTAAAAAGATGGGGTTTAAAAGAGATGATGAATAGGCACGATTGCGATTTGCGAGTGCGCGGCAGACAATTTGACCTCACACGTGGTCTGAGAAACCAGATAACTAATGGGGCGTATTTGTATAAGACCAAAAAAAAACCTATTTGAAGAAAGTTCCGTTTAAAATTTTGCAATAATAGTTAAAATACCAAAATCACGTCCCATTAAATAGCCACATTAGCTCGATTATGTGCTTTATATTCTGGGTATGTTTTAGTTCTAACTTTTTTAATCCAGTCTCGTCTCGGGTCGCCTTGCGCGACGGCTGTTGACCGTGGTGACGTGACGTCATCCTGTCCGCGGATGACGTAACGCGCGTATTTAGCGATGATGCAGTCTAATTCGAAGAATAATTTATAATTTAAGTAGCTTTTTTATTCGTATTACCCATGTTCCACCGTAAACTATTATTTATTTTTAATGAATAATATGAATATTAAGTATACCTAGTTATTTGTATGCTGTCATAAAATAATTTAGATGATTGCATTTAATTGCGCGACACATTATTAAATTATACATAGGTAGGTGTAACTAGTGTAGTAAGTACTACTAAATTCATTAGGGCCGTTTCCGAGATCCCAGAAATTACTAAATTACTAATGATAATTTAAAGGTATTAGAGTCTAATTACTAATAAGTACGTCTAATAATTACACGTTGGTAATTTAATGTTTATAACTATTAGTAGTTAGCCTAATGGATGTCCCTTTACTGGGCGGAGAGGCACGACCCGTCACAGTCCCTCGCAAAATCCCGCCAAAATTGTGTCAAAACGGTCCAAGTCATCCCGCCATGTCCGATTTGGTCTGCCCCTGCCCTGGTGCCGCGCTTGGAATCCAATCGGTGGCGTTTTTTGCCCAGCGATCCGGTTGCATTCGGCAGACATGTCACTTGAGGCTAAATAAAAAAGATATATATTAGTTAGTAATTTACTAGCACATAAATGTTACTTTTTATTGGACTATTAGTTATACAAATAAAATAATAGAAGTTAAAATGACAATGCGTCACGCGTCCCTAAGCAAACGTACGGACTGTAGGTATGAAACGACGACGCTTATTGTGCCCGCATACGCCAATGCATTTGATTCCATTGAAACCATTACTTATTTGGTAAACAACATTTAAGTCGCTTACTGCATTCTCTTTTAACTTCTACAAGCTATTGATCCTCGGCCTTCGCGGTTCGCAGATCAGATAACCTTCGTGCTTCCTTTTGACTGAGCTAAAGGTAAACTAGATGCAAATTGAATAATAAAATGATACCAAAACTTGCCTGCCTTGTTAAGTCATAACATAATTTCTTTGTGGGAGATGTTTGTCAGCTAATCTTTTCTATCTATAAATCGATTCAGAAATGGCATTGTTTCGCACTTTTCGCAGATGTTTTCTATCTCTAAAGTAAATTTAGCTCTATATTACTGTCTATCGCGACGCGTGTCACTCTGTGCGTCCTTTATTGACTTGGCGAGTAGGAAAGGGACGAGCGACGAGGAACAAAACGACCAATGTGCTAGATCACCTATCAAAAAACAAACTGATACAAAAACAGAGCTGGAACATATTTTTCCACCCGTTTTTAACCCCCGACAAAAAAAGAGGGGTGTTATAAGTTTGACCGCTATAATGTGTGTGTGTCTGTCTGTCTGTGGCATCATAACTCTTAAACGGGTGAACCGATTTGGATGCGTTTTTTTTACTTGTAAGCAGGTTTTTTGGCGCTGGTTCTTAGACATGTGTCGTCAAAATTGGTCCAGCTGTTTCAAAGTTATCAGCTCTTTTGTGTGATGCGGAAAAGATCTTAGACTTAATAGCGTTGAGGGTTTTTAAAATTTTTAATTTATATATCGCGTAAATAAGTAAAAGAGACAAGTTGATATTTTTCTTAGCTAAATCTTCCTGGGACCATTTTGTGCGTAAAATGTTCTATGTACAAGTTTAGTGACGCTGCTGATATTAACATGTAAAACGTGGTAAAGTTCGGATTAGAGCTGCTACAGTAGATATGCTTAAAAACTTCCAGTCCATAGTTCCACACATTTCTATGAAAAATGAAGGATTCGTCATAAATTTGTAATTCACGATTAATAATAAATTTTGTTGTGACACTGAAAATCGAAAACGCACGTGCCCCGGTAATCATCGTGATAGGTTGGTTAACTACGTCCACTGATATTTTGGAGTTATTTAATAAACCTCTATAAAATACTGTTAAAAAATACAACAATAGAAATACCTATTGATACGTTAGCAACTAATAAGATTTGACAGTTAATAATAGTTCGTTAGTTAATGTGTATACGATTCAAAACTCCACCTATTTACTACATGTCGTCATTGTTTACATGGAAGGACCGAAATAGGTTGGCAGTTACGCATCGAAAACATTGAACAAATCACAGAAGCCACTTATTCATAACTTAGTCTTCACTTGCGACAGCCAGAATGGATAATGTATTGACCCCCTTTTATGGGGGCCGGTTGTCACGGTTATTAGCTTTTCAAAAAATTCCTGCTTTGTTCTTTAAAAATTCTAAAACGGGTTAGAAATACGTAAGGTCGCCGCAATTGTTGACGAAATTTTAAACCTCATTTGACCCATAATACCGGTAAGTTGTGATAAAGAGTACGCGTACTTTGTTCAGTGTAGCCAGCCAGTATAAATATGTATATATAAATATGTGTGTATTTGATTAATTTTGATACGCAACGATGCCCACCCAAAAGAAAATCGCCGAAAAATGTATACATTGCGATCACAGTCATATTAACAGGGAAACTAAATAATCAACAGTCACGCTTTTATCCGGCCCCGCCCCGGAATAAAAATCGGCCAAGGTTCGTCTCCCGCGACGGCGCCGCGCGTCGCCGGCGTCGGTTCGCGAACGGCAAGTCGCGGCACGATTAAAATGATCATTGATATACTGCAAGCAAGCAGGGTTACCAAACGGCAGTATTTTTAATGCTTGTATGAATTTTAGTCTGATATTTAGATTCCGAAAACGAAGTCTAAATATTACCTATAGCAACAGAAAGTTTCGTAAATTTTCGTGACATCATTAATCATTAATCATCAGCTACAATACTCTTGCAAATGCGACAAGTGCCAGGTCCACATTAAGCGAGCCGCCTCGAGAGGCAGCCAGTTTCGATTCGATTTTGAGCCCTATGTCTAACAAAATCATACCTCTTGCGGTTACTTCGCGAGGCGAGTCGCGCAGTGTCAACCTAACCTAGCTATTATTAAAATGTATCATATTCTTCAAAATGGAATAGGATTAGGGCTTTCAGTTTTAAATCTGCTGATCTGGCAACCCTAGTTTCGATGCGAGCCGCTAGCGGGAACCGGATAGCGTGTTTACAAAAGTTCCGTGTAACGTTACGCAACGCGACAAACGGCACCGAGAATCCCACGTTTACCCAACAACTTAGCTCGTTTCGTATGCTATTCTTCGCTTTGAAAACTTGCCTCGCTATTGGAATGCCGTCTAAAAATGACCTTGTTTGAAAGTCAACTTTTTCTTCCATATAAATTAACGCTTCTGCTTGGTCGATTGCCCATATCAACCATCTAAGTGCCTAAGCAATTAATAGGTTGTTGAACATTATTTTGATAGTGTTCTTGTTATGATAAATGTATAGCAAAGAGCTCGGCAATTTGTATGCTTATCTTTGTTGTTTTAATAGCCTGATTAAGAATGGCATTCCTTTATCAACTTCATGTCCTTCCGAAACATTGTTTTGGTGACATTTGTATGTGTGACATCATTTCCTACTACAATTAACAGTAGGTACAAGACTTATTTGAACCAATATGGAAGAAGGTTCAAGTTTTTATATAACTTATAATGTATGTATCTTTGTTTGTATTATTATATCGAATTTCACCCACTTCCAATGATCTTATTTAATTATCTTAATAGGTGAATATCGTCGCTACTTTAACGAAAGCTCGTATCTCAAATCAATATCTAAAGCACACTGAACCTTAGCCTTGATGCACACTTATTATATTAAAGTTCACTTGGCCGGATTATATTGATTTTGAGATACAAGCTCTTTTCAAAGTAGTGACGATATGTAGGTTTGATGACAATCACAAGTTACAGTCAACACTTAGCTTGCATTAATTTCTTTGTTTTTAGTGAAAACTTTTTTAATTTCAGCTTAGACAAGAAGACCAAGGACTGCACGCAGGCTGAGAATTTGGCGCGTCACTACGAGACCCGTTACACTGAGGAGAGCAACAAGTACAACACAGCGCTCGCCGACAAGAAGAAGGCACAAGATGAAGCCAGGGTATGTCGACTAGAAAACTATTGGTTGAGCCTGTTTGCAGTTTACTGTTGCGAGTTAAGGTGGAACGGCACCCTCTAGGCGCAAAATTCAAAATTTTTACAGGTTTTAATTTATTGTGGGTAAACGGTGTAACTGTTTAACTTTATAATATGGTATTTGCGCTTGTAAAACAGTGTTCTTTATATTATTGTGTGAAGCTTTTTAAGAATAAAACTGTTAGCTTGATATAAAAGTTGTCAAACATAGAAATTCGGACTTTCAACGTTTTGACTACTTTTATTTCAAGCTAATAGTTTTATTCTTAAAAAACTTTACATAATAATGTAAAGAACACTGTTTTACAAGCGCAAATACCATATGAAGTTAAACAGTTACACCGTTTACCCACAATAAATTAAAAACTGTAAAAATTTTGAATTTCGCGCCTAGAGCGTGCGCTTCCACCTTAAACGGACTCCTTACGAGGTCCGTTCTGACAGCAGAGGAGACCCTGATTTTACGCATTCGTTGCCAGTTATTAGACCCGAGCCTACTTCTGAGGGCCGTATTGTCTAATGCGCGGGCGCACGCGATCGCATTCGCCATCTCTTTCTACCCTCATCCTATACTGTGTCACAGAAAGTTGTGAAAAGGACTGTAATTCCGAGTGCATTCTTTTTCAGGATTAAAAATACGAAATAACATCTTCATTAAGAGGATACGATGCGCACCATTTCTCCATACAAACGTAATCCCCTGTTTCCTCCCTGGATAATGGCTTTAGAGCCAAATTTTTTTTACTGTGTAATCTGTATCTACCCACAGCTATGCCCCTAGGTTTCGTTTTCCCAATTTCAACGTCATTTTCAGACACTCATCAGAAAAGAATCCCTCATATAAACAAAAAAAAGAAAACATAGGGGCATAGCTAAATCTATCCTCTAATTATATTTGAAAAAAAAAAAAAAAAATTTTATTGGTCCAGTTTTCGAGAAGAAAACAGGGGATTACGAAATGCTGTTTTGATCAATTTTACGCGCCTATTAACGGTCTGAGCTGCAGTTGTCCCGCTCTCGCTGTACTGACACGGAGGGGTTCGGGCGAGACAGCAACATTTCATTAAAATACCTATTTCTCAAAAGTCTCTCAGCCATCGTACCCTCTTAAGGGTGTATAAGATAAGTATATAAATGAATCTGCCCTTGGACATAACCAGTTATATTTATAACCAATACTCGAATCAATAGCTTTTATTTCATATTCTTCATTTATTGATGATAATTTTATCATGAATGAGATATTTTGTGCTAGTAGTATTTATCAGTAAACAGTAACATTTTAAACGATTCTTCTGCTATCTCCAGACATGACTCATCAACTGATCATTCACCACTTAGCCAATTGTCGGTCATCTTTCATTTTGGTTATGCGCAATATTATTAATTTAACTATGTTTTTTTGCCCTCAATAATAACTTGCACTGTTGATTGGGAGCAAACAAACTATTAAAATAAACAGCGTGAACGTCGTAAACTGTCCGACTACATAAACTGTTCCTAACATAGGATCTAATAAAATTTACTTGCATAATACCAAGCTAGTAATCTAGGTAGGTAACGGCTAACGTTTTCAGGCCTGATGACGACTGTACCATCCATCACGTCTTAAGATTTTCAACATAAGACAAGCATACATTTTTAAAACAATGCACAATATGGCCAAGCCCTATATGGACAGCATACCTGCTTGATGCTGACCGTGAAATCATAAAACTATTAATAGATAAAATAAAATATATAAAAAAAACTTTCAACAGTTCTATGAAACTAATAGTAGTACTATGTGCCTAGTTCTAGCTTATGAAATTTGAGCATGAGACCCAAGATACATGAGGCTAGTTTTTGGCTTCTTGTGTCCAGACCCAGCAAGAAAGAATTCTGTTTTGAAGCCAGTGCTGCAGTGTTGCTAGCTTCCGATCCTAGCTTGAAAAACTAGCCTTGTGTATCCTTTCTCAGACGAATTAGCGAACTCTGTTAGCAACCCTCTATTCTGCTGCCCCTGATCACCTATTATTTCATTCAGGACCTCGCAAAGGAGCTGGAAAAGCTTCGCAAAGTGTACGCCGATACACGCAAGACCCTCGAGGAGGAGATGCTTTGCCGCATCGACATGGAGAATACCGTGCAGAGTCTGCGCGAGGAGCTCAGCTTCAAGGACCAAGTGTTCCAGCAGGAACTTCAGGAGACGCGCACGCGTCGCCAAGTCGAGATCACGGAGATCGGTGAGTCTGGACTCATCACAGCCTTTATACGTCCCACTGCAGGGCACAGGCCTCCTCTCAGAATTAGAGGGCTTGGGCCGTAGTTCCCACGCGGGCCCAGTGCGGATTGGGAACTTCACACACACACCATTGAATTTCTTTGCAGGTGTATGCAGGTTTCCTCACGATGTTTTTCTTCACCGTAGAGCTCGTGGTAATAGTGGTTCAAATGTAATTTCGCACATAAATTCCAAAAAACTCAGAGGTGCGAGTCGGGATTTGAACCCACAACCCTCTGTTTGAGTGTCAAACCGTTAGGCCACCTTGGCTTTTTTAAAGGCGAGTGAGGAAAGTACCACCGAGAGAAACGTAAGTTAAGTAGATCTAATTTAATGCAATACATCACAGTTAATGAACATATGTATGATTGTATACACCACCTTTGCCATACATGTCATCACACTGACGTCCCTAAAAGTTATCGAGTAAAGCAAACGTAACAGGTAATCTAGTAGATATCGAGTGCTGCCGTATATCTACATACAGAAACAGAACACCGTGTAGTGTGGTAGTGTGGGCGATGAGCTGTGCTTCAATGACCTGAGGCTTTATTACCTGAAATGCAGACGCTCGCGATCGCCTACACCATATATTTCCATCCTCGTCTTATTGCGCTTGCCAGAAAGAAATAGTGAATATGATTGTGATTATGGGGACGTTAGACTATATGGATGGCCTCAGGTGTTTGAGGACACGCGCCCTGATTACAAGTTAAGATTATTGAGATCCGTGTATCTACCAAGTATCTACTAACTTTCTTAATTATAAACGCTTGTTAGACTTATTGTTAGTTAAATGGGATAAATGTTTCATGTGATCTCCTAAGAACAATGATTGCCAGATTTTGGATATTATGATGGATGAGAGTATGTACAGATTTCTATTAAGTAACCTTTGATAGTTTACAGTCATCGCCATTCAATGTAAGCTTACAAATGGTACCTATTAGGAATCTGATATTCTTGTCAGACTTATCGTAGCACGGCAAGTGATGAGCGTCGTAGTAATTGTGCAGTGACGCATAAAATGCCTACTACAGATTAACCAGTTTCTGTGCGCACGTGATATTTGTAAAAATAAATACTATTATTTTTTCTGTTTATTTTGCATATATCATGCCAACATTAACCTTTTCATGTAGTCTGCGTCTTGCATTACAATAGAAAAGTGCCGAATTAATTAGATAAATGGAAGCAGTCTAAATAACTCCATACTTTTTCTTTGTCAGATGGTCGTCTGGCCCAGCAGTACGAGGCGAAGTTGCAGCAGAGTTTGCAGGAGCTGCGTGAACAACAGGAAGCCAACATCAAGGCCAATCGTGACGACATCGAGGCCTTGTATGAGAATAAGGTATGTTGTGATAATTTCTTCTTTATCGGCCGTCAAATTAATCAAAAAGAGAAGAAATGGGTTCTTGTTGATGCATATCAAAGTCTTCGAAATCCTTGCAAATTGGTATTGTGGTATATATTCAGTGCCAATTTTTGGTAACGTGGATAAGTTTGATGCATCAACACAATTCTGAACTAGAGCATTCAGGCTCCTAAATCCAGGACGCATCAAATTATGTTACGAATTTAGAAATTTTGTAGATAAATAAAGGATTTGTTGTGATGCCAAATTGTTGGCAGGAGTAAAAGGAAACAAATATTTTGCTTACATTCCAAATAAGCTCATTGCCTTAGCACGTCTTGATTAAAATAGCGCTTCGGCATAATAACTGAATATGTTCTTAAAATTAATTAACACAATCGCTGCCACGCTTTGTAACGAAAACTGTTTATGAATAAGGAACCCAACTGTTGTATTCTTGGCCCTGAATGTATTAAACCTGCCCATGAACCATGTACACGTCGCAGAGGGACGATAAAACTGTCTCTACCCTTGGGGCGGTTCTACATCGACGTCGATATTTCATCCACAACTCGTGTGTGAATTGTCCCGTGATATTTATTATTATATTTTATTTACACAGATGAAGAACTTGCATGCGGCTGCGAACCGCAACAGCAATGCGGCCACCGTCGCCGTGGAGGAGCTGCGTACCATGCGCACGCGCATCGACTCGCTCAACACCACGCTCAACGACTTGGAGAACAAAAACGCCGCGCTCAGCGTAAGTTATTCCTACTTTTATAAGTCAAAAACCGACTTCGAAAGAACTTCCTTAGGAGTAGTGTTTTTTCTTCTATTTTAAATGACAAACGGGATATTTATACCGGGGTATACTTGTAAACAAAAAAAGAATTTTCCAGATCACTTCGTAAATGACGGAGTATTAAGGTGGGTATACTTGTTGTAAACAAAAATAGTACATTGTTGTAGAGGCTGGAAAGTAAGCAATAGACGGACGAGTTTGTTTGAGGGCCGACGCGTAGCGGAGGCCCTCGAAAGTACGAGTCCATCTATTGCACTTTTGCCCGAGACTAAACATTGTGCTTTTCACGACTAATGCGAGGAAATCATCATCATCATCATAATCATCCATCCCGTCCATCCCATCCATCCAGTCCATCTCGTCCATCCAGTCCATCCCGTCCATTCCGTCCATCCGTCCATCCCGTCCATCCGTCCATCTTTCCATCCGTCCATCCCGTTTATCCCGTCCATCTTGTCCATCCCGTCCATTCCGTCCATCCGTCCATCCCGTCCATCCCGTGCAATCCGTCCATCCCGTCCAACCCGTCCATTCCGTCCATCTTGTCCAACCCGTCCATCTTGTCCAACCCGTCCATCCCGTCCATTCCGTCCATCCAGTCCATCCGTCCGTCCGTCCATCCCGTCCATCCGTCCATCCCGTCCATCCTGTCCATCCCGTCCATCCGTCCATCCGTCCATCCCGTCTATCCCGTCCATCCCGTCCATTCGTCCATCCCGTCTATCCAGTCCGTCCGTCCGTTCATCCGTCCATCCGTCCATCCAGTCCGTCCGTCCGTCCGTCCGTCCGTTCGTCCGTCCGCCCGTCCGTCCATCCATCCATCACATGCAGCAGACGATTACTTTTGATTGGTCCAATAGTGTCGTTTCAGCACGCCAGGAATGAAATTCAGAAATTATCTTTCAAAAAGTCGTATCGTATTATGAAATACATATACTGATACGTCCTGTTTTCGATTAGTGTAACATTGTTGTCGTGTTTGCGCGCCATAAATGAGTCAGCTGTTAAATGTACATACATATATAGGCAGTTTTTGTGTACTGGATTTAGGTTATCTATGGCCACATTTTCAAGCAGTGTCGTGAAAAAGAATTTTTCCAGATCACTTCGTAAATGACGGAGTATTAAATTAAGGTAAAATTAAAAAAAAACCATTAAAAAGCCGAATTGAGAACCATTTATTACTTATTTATTTATGTATTTCGAACATGTTTTGGATTTTTCAATGTTCGTAAATACTTGTTATAACCTAAATTTATTGTTGTTGTTTTTTAATATCATGTGTTTTATATTATAACCTAAATTGAATAAAGATATTTTGACTTGGACTTTACAGTCGATTAAAATTTGCCAAACATGCATTTTTGTGGTAGTTTTAATTCCCTTCTACAATTGGTCATCTAATAAGCATATTAGTTAATGTGACACATCATTTCTTCTAATTAAACTGTACTACTTTTGTCCCCTCGCTGACAGGACAGAAAAACAATAAGAAATAGTTGATGCATCCTTAAAATACATACATACCAGAGCCGATTCGCTCCCCTAACCACTGAACACGTCGCTCGTTCAATAACAAATGTTTCCCCACAGAACCGCTGCCGCGAGCTGGAACGCCAGTTAGAATCAGAGCGTGCCCGTCACGCCGAAGACTTGGCTTCTTTGGAGCAGGAGCTCGCGCGCTTACGGGACGAGATGGCCGGCCAGCTCAGGGAGTACGCCACCCTCATGGACATCAAGATATCCCTTGACCACGAGATCGCCACGTACCGCACTCTGTTGGAGGGCGAAGAAGACAGGTCAGTAGTTTAAATTGTCCCTTATGCACGCACATACAGTGAATGAAATGACAGACGTTTTTCTGATTGTTGATAGGCCATTTTTTATTTTACAATACAATACAATTTATCTAATCTAATCTAATACCTTTAAACGAGCAATTCTTGTATATATATATAATCAGGATCTCGGAAACGGCTCCAACGATTTCGATGAAATTTGGTTTGTGGGGGTTTTCGGGGATGAAAACTTGATCTAGCTTGGTCTTATCTATAGCGGAGCTCGGTCGCCCAGGTACTGACTCGTTATTGTACACCTCAAAGAAAACAATACAGAAAAACAAGTACATGGAAAAAAAACAAGGTAAGCAATAGGCGGCCTTATCGCTTCGAAGTGATCTCTTCCAGGCAACCATTTTATGAAGGAAAACAACAAGGAATGTATTCCAACAGGTGGTGCAATATAAGAATAAAAAATAAATAGTAATATAAACAATACGTACATCATAAAACACACAGATAAAATATACACAACAATAAACTTGTAAATATATAAACAGACTATAATTTTGTTGATACCTTTTGACTTTTTTTTTATTTGGAAAGTTTTATGTAATTTCTGCTCAGAATCACGAGCTCTTTTGATCCTACTAGGAGAAAAAAAAGGGATCTTAGACGCATATGGGCATCTCAGACATTATGTGTGACCAGAATGCATTTAGGATTTTTAAATTTTTTAATCTATAGTTACAGAATATTAGTGTCAGAAAGATGTCGATTTTTACTATCTATCGTGCGCGAGTCCGACTCGTACTTGGCTGGTTTTTAGCTATTATTTTAATGGCGTCAACAATAACATCCCTATTAAAAACTGTATCAGAATCTTTTGCCATTTCTACAACAGAGTGTCCACGAAAGTGATTCGGAACAAACGCTCAAATAATGACCCATTTGGCCATTTGTTAATGTTATGCCGCGCGTGCAGATTGAACCTAACGAACCAGTCGCCGGGGCGCGAGTCCCGCGCGTCCATGTCGGGGTCGGGGCGCGGCACGCCGGGCCGGCGCGCCACGCCGCTGCGCGCCGCGCGCAAGCGCACGCTGCTCGACGAGAGCGAGGAGCGCAGCCTCAGCGACTTCAGCGTCACCGCCAGCGCCAAGGGGGACCTCGAGGTCGCCGAGGCCTGCCCCGACGGCAAGTACGTCAAGATCCGCAACAAGGGGAAGAAGGTTTGTCATCTCTAATACAATACGTTTTCTTTTAGTTTACCACTGACAGATGGCTTGCCTTCATTTCATTTCCAACTTTAACACCATACAAATAAAGTAGCTATTACAAAATCTGCAAACGTGGGTAACAGTATTCTAAAATTGGCTTTATTTGTAGGACGCTAAAGTTGAATATGAAATGAAGGCAAACCATCTGTCAGTGGTAAACTTTATGTAATTTTACTGTAATATTATAAAGATGAAAGATTTTATTGTTTGTTTGTTTGCATTGAATAGGCTCCGAAACTACTGGACCGATTTCAAAAATTCTTTTGCCGTTAGAGAGCTACATTATCACTGAGTGACATAGGCTACTTTTTACCGCGGGAAAATACCTTTTCCTACGGGAAAATTAATTTATCGCGGGCGAAGGCGGACGGAAGGCTAGTCTCTAATAATTATATGAAAACTGTATTTTTAACCCCCGTCACAAAAAGAGGGGTGTTATTATTACCTAAGCCCAAAACTTTTTTGGATGGACAGAAATTTGCCACAAATAACGAAGTCATAGCCGTTGTAGAAGAGTATTTTGCAGGCCTCGAGAGAAGTCATTTTATAGCATTACAGCTTTAGATCAAAAATTAAATAAGTATTTACAGCTACACAGAGACCCTGTCAAAAAATAAAATCAATTTTATCACTGAAACTTAAGTATTTACTTATCATCCCGCCCTCGTAGTTATATTGTCTTACAGTTTCACGATTTTCACTCATAATGCCATACCCGGGACTTAAGGCTGACGCAGACCAGATGCGTGTGCGTGTCACGCACCAGTTGTAAAGAATGAAACTGTAAGAAAGATGTCACATAATGTTCATGCATCTGGTCTGATCTTTAATCACGACGATATATTACTAAATCTAGCTTTTTCCCGCGACTTCTTCGCCGCACAAATAAAATTTATGGTCAACTTCCTACTTCTATCCCTCGGGAAATTCCAAAAATCTCTTCTTACTGCATCTCTATGATCGTAAAGAAATGGATGGAATGAAATTACAGAGATAGGATCCCATTGAATTGAATATATAAATCCCATGTATTCCCTATCCTGTGTGAATTTTTAAAAATCCCTTCTTAGTGTACCTCTATGAATGACACTCAAGGTATATGTGTGTGCCAAATTTAAAGTCTGCAGCTTCAGCGGTTTGGTCTGTCCGTTGATATATCAGTCAGTGAGGACTTTGATTTTTATATATGGGTAAATCAACTTTTTTGTGTTGTTTCATTGAAAAATGCTTAGGTTGTTATCATCACATCATCATTAATTTAAGAGACCAGTTCTTGTCGGTGGAGTTGTCGCCATTCTGCTCGGTTCTGTCAACGTTTTCAGCTCCTGATACATGACATTAGACTTTTTCCTTGGCTTGATCTATAAAAATTAAATGACCATTAAGGGCCACTTGCACAGTCTAGGGTTAAAATTAGATAGGAGTTGGGATTATATAGTTATCTCGGGTCTGTGTAAGTCAGCCTAAGGAGACAAAATTTGTATGACCATAGCAATGGGTGGCAAGAAAAAGTTGATTCCCCCACATATATATACATTACCGTGTGATATCTTTAACTCTTAACACTTTCACA
This sequence comes from Archips xylosteana, assembly GCA_947563465.1. Classification (NCBI taxonomy): domain Eukaryota; kingdom Metazoa; phylum Arthropoda; class Insecta; order Lepidoptera; family Tortricidae; genus Archips; species Archips xylosteana. The sequence continues at coordinate 8,308,281 of OX387344.1, forward strand.
GTCTAGTGCCCCATATCTGGGTCACAGCAACTTAGCAGTACAGGTCTGTGCCCACTTATCGGGCACTAAGTAACAACCAGACTTGCATCCAGATTAGCACAATATCTTGTTTACACGCTGGGCAGGAAGATACAATGATTAAATTAATTTGCTGGACATACCAGGAATTTGAAATTTGTATGGGACTGTGAACGTGTTAATAAGGTAGAGGCGATTTAGCGACCACATGCATTGACTTGGAAATTCAACCTTATTATTTTAGTAATAAGTTACAATATCCATTATAATTATTGAAAACACTACTAGTTTTAAAAAATATCCTTTGTCAGCTTAGATTATTTATACACTAGATAGAGCTTAGACGGCATGAAAACGTCTCGAAAATATAAGCCAACAGTTGGCTTATATGTCATTTGCCTCCCTTCAGTTTGAATAACGTAACGCGATCGTAATATGAAGCTGTCAAATGGATTTTTGGACGTTTTGTATCGCAATGTGTGCTACTGACACTCTATCTAGTGTATAAATAATCTAAGTTTGTCAGGTATGAATTCGATAGCTGCTTTTGACTGTGGTAGTATGGTCCAATAAATGGGGCATTATTAAAGGTTAAACTAGCTTTTGCCCGCGGCTTCGCTCGCGTGTACCATGAGAATTCCAAAGAACCAAGATATCAAGCAAGCAAGCTTACAGGCAAGCAAGCAAGCAAGCAAGCATGCAAGGAAGATGCACGCAAGCATGCATGCACTCTTGCTTGCTTGCGTGACAATGGGACCATCTTCTTTCGAATAAAAAAAATATTTAAATCGGTCCGCAATTGACCGAGAAATCGGTGAACATACCTACATAAAAAAAATACATAAAGTGGAATGCATATCCTCCTCCTTTTTTTGAAGTCGGTTAAAGAGCCCTTTGCGGCCTACTTACAGTATAAACTTATGAATTTTGAAATTTTAGTTTACAACCAGTAAAACGCAAAATCCCGTTTTTTCCCGTTACCTACCGTAAGAATTTCAGGAAATACTTTCTTAATACTCCCCTACTCTCCCCAAGGAACACACTTGAAAAATTTCAGCTTTCTACGACCAGTAAAACGAAAAATCCCGTTTTTTCCCGTTCGCGTGGGAATTTTGGAAAGTCCTCTCTCAATGCTCCTTTACACTCTCCATGCAACCTCATGCCGAATTTCAGCTTTCTACGACCAGTAAAACGAAAAATTCCGTTTTTCCCGTTCCCGTGGGAATTTTGGATAGCCCTCTCTTAATGCTCTTCTACACTTCCCAAGCAACCTACATGCCGAATTTCAGCTTTCTAGAACCAGTAAAACGCAATATGCGTTCCCGTGGGAATTTTGGAAAGTCCTCTCTCAATGCTCCTCTACACTCCTCAAGCAACCTATATTTATGCCAAATTTCAGCTTTCTACGACCAGTGAAACGATATATTCCGTTTTTCTTTATCCCGTGGGAATTTCCGAAAATCCTTAAAACTGTTTTTTACTATTATAATTACCTACTTCTATGCCAAATTTGAAGAGTCTAGTAGGTAATTATAGTTCATAGGATTCCGTTGAACTGAATATATAAATCCCGTTTTTTCCTTATCCCGTGGGAATTTTGAAAAATCCTGAAATTAATGTTTTAACTATTGTAGTACCTACTTGTGTATCAAATTTGAAGAGTCTAGTTATTATAGTTACTGAGATACGGTCACTCGGAGACGAATATATAAATCTCGTTTTTTCCCGTTCCCGTGGGAATTCCCAAAAATCCTTCCTTAGTGGATGCCTACATTGTATAAGGTATCTATGTGCAAAATTTCAAGTTTCTAGGTCCAGTGGTTTGGGCTGTGCGTTAATATATCAACAGTCAGTCAGTCAGTTTAGAATTTTATATATATAGATAAGGTGGATATCAGCATAAAAAGAATCCTATTTTCCACCAACAGGAGCAAAGCCTGAGCGGGTACCAGGTCCACCGCAAGGCCGGCGAGCAGGAGACCGTGTTCAAGTTCCACCGCACCGTGAAGCTGGAGCCGGGCGCCACGGCCACCGTGTGGTCGGCCGACTGCGGCGCCGAGCACGACCCGCCGCGCGACATCGTCATGAAGGGCCAGAAGTGGTTCGTCGCCGACAACTTCACCACCGCGCTGCTTAACAGCGAACAAGAGGTGAGACGTATTTTAGAGTATAGGTAACGGCATCAGAGTTGAGGCGAATGATTACACACACAGCTACATAAAGTACTGATTGCAAAAAAGATAGTGAATGAATGAAATGGCTGAGTGAATGAAAATGTGAGTTATATGATCTTATGATGAAATACTTACGCAATACTATGCATATTATAATTTTTCTTTTTTCATATAACCTATTTTTGAAATAAAACAATTTGAAACTGATAAGATATACTCGCAAGAAAAAAATCGGTATTTTATAAATAGCGAAAACTATGCTTATCTGATTTATTCAAAATAGATCAAAATATTTTATTTTCTGTTTTGCTTGAACTAGATGCATTTTCCTAAATTATTATTAAAGAAATAGGTTGAAGAAATTTTTAGTTAATCTTGTAATTCTATGTTTAGTCTGTTGAACTTCCTATTGGTACGAATAAATGTCAAAATCCCGCTGCCATTACATGACGTGTTGTTGTGTGCGTGACCTCAACTCTGATGGCGTTACCTATAAGTGCAATGAGTTGTGGGTCGATTCAAAGACCCAGTGAGTAGGTGACTACCCAAAAGGTGTCAACAGGACCCTTTTACAGAAACTCAGCTGTCTGTCCATCTGGACAGTTTCTGTAACAGTCACAGGACTTTATCTCTTAGACTGTAACACTTGAAATTTTCACCGATTATGTATTACTGTGGTTGCTATAAGTTTTTTACTAAACCATATTCCAAAACATTGTACGGAGGTATGGAAACGCTTCATGTACGAGTCCGACTCGCACTTGACTGTTCTCTTTGCTAGCTTCTACTTAATTTCCAATTTTGACTTATGTCTAGTGATCAACTGAGTTATATTTTGTTTGTAGGAGGTGGCTGTCTCTGAACGTCAACGAAGACAGGTCAGCACAAGCGCACAGCGACACCGGGAATTGGCGCACAAATTCCCACGTCGTGAACAGGTAATGACAGTGCAAGTTTTAAAATGTCACACTCGTATCAAAAATTGTGCGTGTTGATTTAACCGTTTTCTATCTTTTCTAGCTCGGAGAGATTCGTGAGGGCGATGAGAACTGTCGCATCATGTAACAGCCTCCGGCCGCCCCCTCTCGCCACAAGGTGCCTCTTTCCCACACTTCGGCCCTGTACCCACCATTTATACAATAGGATTCATTTACAGCTAGGGACACAGCTGAGATTATAGGCCGTGGTTTGAATTGGTCCTTACAGCTAACCCGTACAATTATATCACTGTCACGGTGTTATTGTCTGCCCAATTTTGACCACGGTCTTGATTTTTTTTTTTTTAGAAACATTCACGGGACGTTGATACCCTTACGTTTAAGCGAAGTTTTTTTATTGATCAATATTCAATCCCGTTTTATGAGCTGAAAAGCCATAGCAAAGTCACTTAATTAACAAGTCCAATTAATTAGTCATTTCATAAGAAGCACACTAGCAGCTTTTTGCAGTGTAATTCCGATCGAGAGCCAGAATCTATTTATCAAACTCGAGGGCTAATAGTATTGTCTAGCTGAACACTGCCGTTTCGCTCTTATGGCACCCGTGAACAAAGTACAAACTTTTTGGTTCACATTATTGGTAAGTATAGCAACGAATGTAATGGGCATTGACTTATTTTGTTTACAATGTATTTGACATTGTTTTATCATTAGAATATTGCTGCGTCTTCATCCGCCTGCCGCCTACTTAGCAAAAGATCACCAATGAATTTAAAAATTCGTGTTTAATCTTTTACTATCGTGTTTCTTTTATGTGTGAGTTAATGTAATTGATACATCAGTACCATGTTTGATTATCCAGTCATTAGTCGATTTAAAAATCGAATAATAAAATTATTTACTATGGGTGATCTTTTCTCGAAGTGACATCTAACAAGTAGCGCTCTTTAGTAATATGTGGTATGTATTCTGTATGTGTTTACTTTCAACTTGCAAGTCTTACAATGATATCGCTTTTTTTTTGTCCTAGTATCAGACATAGAATTTGATAAAATATTTTGATGTTCAATATTTTCGTTAAGAGTTATAATTTTTAGTTTATATAAAATTCATCTTTTATTTTTAAGGAATTGTCTTCTCGGGTAGGAGAATAGATTTTCATTACTTAGATAATATATAATCATTAATGATTTTATCAGAAGGGGGAGATACAAGAGTCGTGTCACGCTAGTCTTTATAAAATCGATGTTTTTACCCGACTGCGAAGAAGGAAGGGTTATGTGTTTGACCCGTATTTTACATATTTGTAACTAATTTGCAATGACTGTTGTATCTTTCCGGAAGTGACTAATTAAATCACGTAATATTTTTAATATAGGTAAAGAAAAATATAAGTAAGCGGCGTGCATTTAGATATTACATGAAGGCGATAGAGAATAGTATACAACAGGTGGGAGTAAATAAGTTTTACTAATGCACTAGTTGGTAATTAATTTATCAGTAATCAAAAATATCCAAAGGAGTGTAGTAGATTAAATCTACATGATTGTAAGCATCTCCTTCAGCATTTGTTTATAAATAATAATAGTTCAACAAAGCGCAAATAAAGGTTCTGTTTTTTTTTCTCATTATTCAATGCTTTTACACTTAACTAAACTATAGGTGCAAGTCTCAAATGAAAGTCACTCGTGTTTAAAATATTCAGAAATTCTGTCCACCTTGATTGAGAATTTTAAAAATATTGTCAACAATTTGTTTAAAATTGTAAGAGGATTGAATCTGATTAATTTTCGTGTTCACTTCGTTATTTGGTAATCATGAGACATCAACTTTGACCGATTGGATATCTTCCATGTGTAATGTATACATTACTTGAAATAAAGATATATTTAGGTTTATTCTGTCTTTTATTTCGGTGTTGCTCTTCCTGAGGGGCGGGGCTACTCCGACATTCGAAAATCGAAGTTCGTATCGTAGCGTCTTGCTCACTCTCGTATTAAATATTATTTGCGTGAGCGGGGCGGCACGATACGAAGTTCGAATTATGATCTTCGTACATTGACCTACAATAACAACTAGACTCCCAATCACGCTCAAAAATTGTCGGAAGCAAAAGCCTGCCCTCGCGTCTATTGCGCAGGCTTTTGGTTCAGTTGTTTCGACCGCGCGTTGATTACAACGTCACGCAATGACAAAGTTTTCGGTGAAAAACTGTACAAATGACAGCAGATCCACTCTTAAAAAGGATGGAGTGTCGTATTTCTGGTAAGTGTTACTTTAAACTTACAAAATTGCATAACTATCTTGATGTTTTTTAGTATTTTGCTAAAAATTTACATTTCAATTGCTAAAACAAAATATTCTCGCCCCGTATTCGTATATCTCTTTCGCACCGTAATTAAACTCGCGAGAGTAAAAGAGACAGACAGTCTAGCTTCCGCGGAGTAGAAAAAGCTGTGGAGTTGAATAGTCCATTTTTTTATTTTAATGTTGAACGTAATTATTAATAACGTAATTTAACTTTGTTTTTGTATTAATTTCATTTTATAATTGCTGTGTTATTAAATTATTATTGAGTAAGGATACTATATTCATTTTATGTGTTTAACGACCGCTTTAGCCTAGTTGGTAGTTGGATGTTTTCTATGTATTTAAGTATTTATTTATCTATATAAGTATGTTTATCGTCGTCTAGTACCCATAGTACAAGCTTTGCTTAGTTTGGGACTAGGTCGATTTGTGTAAGATTGTCCCCTAATATATAATATATATTTAATATATGCCTGCTAAGGTAGAAAACATTAACATTGACACTGTAAGTTTAACATAAACGAATATGAAACATGTTGTATTATAGCAAAAAAATGAAATAAATGGTTTTTTTGACGTGACAACGTCTAATAAATCGATGAACGCCGGCTGCATACACGAAAAAGGATGACGCAATGTAACGTACATGTACGGGACATGTCCCATACATGTACCTACAGAGCAGCGAAGGCCAATATGTACAAGAGAGCGGTGAACGCCAGGATGTACAATGCGCGGGGGAGGGGGTTCGGGGGTGCGGGGGTTTCAAAAGGGGGATGAAAATTTCATTGATTTTGCCGTAGGCTGCACCGTTTTCAAGATATTTGACAATACACCGGTTTTTGAATGTGGGGGTGCGGGGTGGGGGGGGGAGGGGTGCGGGGTAGGGGGCGTGGGGTTATTAAAGGGGGGGTGAACACCGGTTCTCATCCGATCACTGAGGTTAAGCAATGTCGGGCGCGGTCAGTACTTGGATGGGTGACCACCTGGTTTGATTTTTGTTTTTTGAATGTTTTGTTATGACGTTGTCACGTTAAACTATCGTCCGTAAACTGACTTTACAGACAACCGGTTTTTTGAAAAAAATGTTTTTTGAGAAAAAACGTCATTCCTCAATTTGATCGACATTAAAAACATGGGAGGCTTGTTTTATTCGTCCAAGGATTTGTTTATTTTAAGTAAAAAAACAGAAGAGACCATAAGACATCAACATTACACATCAAAGTTGAATGCGGCAAAAATTGTTTGTGCAGTACTAAAATCATTTGTAAATACCAGCATTTTAGAAAGTCTTATTCAACATTCACTAGATTTTCCAAATCATAGAACTATTTTAATGAAAACAATAAGTTCAACGTTCAACTACATAAACATACGTTTTCATTATATTATTATCGCCAAAAAAGACACAGAAAAAATTAAAATCCAAAGTAAACGGCACCTCTTCAATAAATTAACTTTTAAATTAGAATATTAAAAAATAAAGATTATATATTTTTTTTATTTGATCAATTTGTTTATTTTTTTCGCATGACGACTCCACTGCATTCTTTACTCTTTCATTAGGCGGTTTCCAGCGCGTGACGTCATGAAACTACTTCTAACGCTCGTATACAATTGACATTAAACATTACTGCTACGAAAAAAAGTGTTAATTTGAATGAATGCTGTTAATTTTATCAACATAAATTGATGTATACGTACACACAACGCCGCTCGGACGTTTTTTGAGGAACTTTTGTTAAGCGATTGGGTGTCTTGTTGTTATTATAGGTCAATGTCTTCGTAGTATAAGGCCTGGTGAGGTAGTACGGGATCCAATTCAAATTTTTCTTATATGCCATTATCAAGTACTACTACAAGTAGGCAGTATCATAGCCCTTTTGCACGAAAGCTAAATAAAAATTGTTTTTCATCTCTCATACTCGGAAAGTGAGGCAAATCATATCTGACATACGGTAGGATAACTATTATTTTCTTCCCTAGGGTAGATATGAATTAAAAAAATAAAGGCATTGGCTGTCAATGGAACACATACGCATTCAGCCAAACATTACGGCATATAATTAAGTATTGAGGTTTTTTATTTAATTAGTCATATTACAAATTTTATAATGCCAGTGAAATATTATTAAATTAAACTTTTAATTTACATTAGTGTCTTATTTAGTGACTTAAACCAGAAAATGTTAAGAAAAAAACACGGTAAACGACAATGTTATTGTCCACACAGCCTATCTCTATACAGCTTAACTCCTTGGTTCAAATTGGTTGCTTACATATTTTATAAATAAATTTACTAAAATACCTACTTTATCTACTGTTTTCATTGATTATTATATTGAACATTCTAAATTTTGTTCAATTAGTTATTCTTTAACAATAAACTCCATTGAAATATTTTACAAGGATCATATCGACAAGTTTAGACATTTTTATTTATTTATACTTATATTTTCTTACTTTCCTTGTAGTCGAAATGAAAAGCAGAGTGTTTAACTCGGGAAAAACACCAATATCACCCTCGGAATATTGGCACCCTCGCTGTGCTCGGATGCCAAGTAACCTCGTGTGATATTGGTTATTTTCCTCCTTTGTTGAACAATCTACTATTTCGTACTCGGAATCAAGAGAGAATTAAGTTTGATAAAAATTTCACAAAACTGACTATAAAATTAGGGCACTTTTTTATGAAAACGAAATAGTGCTCGTGATTTTGATTAAAAAAAAAAACCCCAAAATTTCCTCATTTAACGTACAACGGGAGCATAAAACGAGCCATTTTACCCAAGACGTAAGGCCAAAGAGTATTGTAATATTATATGAACAAGAGTGGCAACTCTATGGTCAAATTTGCATGTATGGAAGGTGCTGCCGCCCTACGGCTGCTCAAGAACTAATGTGACGTTTCTATAGATGCATACCTATCTTTATGTATATGTTGGTAGTGATGTACAGCTAGAGATACGCGTACCTATAGCAATGTATAGTCAAGGATTTTAATTGATAGACTAATTGCCACTATTCGTATTTTAGCCGTCTAATTCAAATCAGCATATACGAAGTATGCGGCTAAACCCGATTTGTATTATACGGCTAAAATACGAACATTGGCAAGTGGCCTATCAATTAAAGTCCTTGACCGTACAATTTGGTACGCCATGGCCATGGCCGATGAATGACAACTGACAAGTTTGACAAGTCAACCAAGATGGCCGCTAATTTAGTTCTTCGGCAAACACCAGAGATCGCTGTAGTCGCATGAAAAGTGATGATATATGTAAGTGTGCCCCCCCTGCGTAAGGCAAGGATGGATAGACATGTCGAATTATCGCGGAGATATCGCAGCGTGCACGCGCGTTCCCGCTTCGCCGAGCAACCGACGGCAAAAACGCTAGTCAGTCAACAAGCTATGCAATCATTTGAGATTCGCGCGCTATAGTGTGTCACAAAAAACTAGCCACGTTTTTTAAACGCGCCGTCGACGCGCGTTTTAGGAACGCGCGTTTACAGCGCGTTTTTCATTCCATTAGAACAGCCTTAAGACCCCTAGCACACGGCGTTTTTTAAATAACGCGCCGTCGACGCACGTTTGTATCGATACAAACGCGCGTCGACGGCGCCACAGATTACTTAATAGTTACTTCGTAACAGATACTGCATCCCGTACAAAATCTTGGTACTTACCGCGATTGTAGCCACAGATTATACTACTCCGTCTCCTTAAGAATGTGTGCGTGCCGACAGTGACAAGGGCTGGCAGTTTGGATTAAAAAATTTTTTCTACATGTTGTTTTACCATTTTGTCGGGATAATTACTATATATTATATCCATGCAAACTTTCTAGCACTAATATTCTTTAAGCTAAGCCACGGACGGACAAAGAGACAGACGGTCATGGCGAAACTATAAGGGTTCCGTTTTTGCCATTTTAGCTCTGGAATCCTAACAAAAAAGGATATTTATTGTAATGCGCAGAACACATTGCCATGCTCACAGTAGAGGTAACGCCACCAGAGTTGAGGCCACGCACACAACCACATCTCATGTAATGACAGCGGGATTTTGACGTTGTGTTGACGTTTAACGACAACACAACGTCAAAATCCCGCTGTCATTACATGAGATGTGGCTGTGTGCATGGCCTCAACTCTGGTGGCGTTACCCATACCCTAGCGTTATACTAAATACGAAGGTCAACTTTCGAACTTCGCATCGTGCCATCTCGCTCACGCTTATAGCTTTTTATAGAAGAGTAAGAGGGACAGCACGATACGAACTTCCAAATTGTTATCTTAGCTATTAATTCTAGCATAGTCATATTAAAATTTGCCCCCTGTTTCACCATTCACTTATAAAAGTCCAGGCGGCATATTTTTTCCGTGGAACACGAATGAACGTGCGTCGGCGCGCGCTTGTGATAACTTACTGGAATTTCGATCTTAGCTTAGCAGATCGTCCCCGCGGTAGGTAAATATCGCGCGGAAGTACATGGCATGCAAGAGGCCTGACGGCGCGTTTAAAATACGCCGTCCCTGCGCCACAGATTACTTAATAGTTCCTGCGCCCTTATGGTCCCGTTCGGCAATTCGTCCCACAAACGCACCTCGTTCGTCTCGTTCGCAAAACTTCCAGAAATGAACCTCAAATATGGACGATTTGCTAACGGGACCATATGCGACAAAATATAAACTAGCACAGCACGGAAAACCGAAACGAAACTGCAGCAAGAACGTTGCATAATTTCGTTTACAACAAATTTTAATGTAAACGTTTGCGTGTGTGAATACCCTGCTTTAATTTATATGTTTTCTGTGTTGTGGCTGGAAGCGGATGTAGGGAATAGAATAATGCCATATTGATGAAAGGAAAAATATTTGGCCCTTGACTGACAGTGAGTGTCATGTCATGTCATAAATGTCATAATATTTTTCCGGTCCTAACGGGATTTTAATGTTTGTTTGTTAATATTTTGTCCAATATGGACAAATTAAATCTGTGTGCGAGTTATTATTTAACAAATTTAAATAAACTATACCTAATAATAAAAACTAAACTATTGCGATATAATAATCTTAGTAAGTCATAGCGCATTAGTTCAGTTTCTTGTGTTTATTATTCATATGAAGTGAGGTTTGGTGTTTTTAATAGAGCTTTTAACTATGTCAATAACTGTGTAATACACATCAATAAATAACTGAAGAAAATAGGAATCCTCGCAGCTCGCAGTACAGTAAAGTGCATTTTTAAAAGGTACGTTCGGTGGTACATACTATTATGGTGATGGACTTTTGTTGTGTTGTTATTGTTTCATATTGCTTATTTATTATTTTTGGCAAACATTACAGCCTGCTGGGAGCAATAAAGCTAAATCGGACATTAAAAATAAAACGGCGTCGATTTTTTTACAGAATTACTGGCTGGTTTTTCGTTAAATTTTCGCGTCTTAAAAAGCAAAGGGTTTAATACCGTTCAACCATAGTTGTATTTTTCTGATAAAATGATAATAGTCCAAATGGAACTACTGTCACACACGCGTATTTACCATATTCTGTGAACTTTTAAACAATTTGTTTTGAAACGCTAAATAATTGATATTCATGCCAACATGTAATTTTGAACTTTTAAAGCAAAGGCGCTTTCACCGCCTATTTATTTAATTTTGTATTGGCTGATTTGTAAATTAATTATGTATGTGTATTCTTTGAGTACTGTAAGTTAAGTTGATTGAAAACTATTTGAGACGGTATAATATATATACTACATCATTACTTAACATTGTTCAGGGTTTTCCAGTTGGTTCAACTCTATGCAAGCATATTTTGGACCAAAAATTGAAACATTTTTTTTGTCACAAGAAAAATACATCTGCTTACTGTCTATGTCAATGTCATTAAGTTGTGTTTCAATTCAATCAAAGAAACAAAAATTTAAATTATACACTACAATTTAAAACCAAAATATTTTTAACTTCGCTTTCAATTAACATATCGATCCTGTCCTCAGTTCTAAATTGAATCTGAACATTAGACACTGTAAGACGTAAGTTATTTTTTATAAGGTTATGCATTGACTATCAAAAATCAGGTTTGTTAAATGAAAAACTTACATATAAAAGCACTGATTCGTTAAATCCAATTGTAAATTGGTGTAGCCACCACCAGACGACCGGACGACCAGACGACCAGATGGCCTAGTGGTTAGAGACCCTGACTATGAAGCTTGAGGTCCCGGGTTCGATTCCCGTGTCGGGGCAGATATTTGTATGAAAAATACGAATGTTTGTTCTCGGGTCTTGGGTGTTTAATATGTATTTAAGTATGTATCTATCTATATAAGTATGTTTATCCGTTGCCTAGTACCCATAACACAAGCTTTGCTAAGCTTACTTTGGGACTAGGTCAATTGGTGTGAATTGTCCCGTGATATTTATTTATTATTATTATTATTATTCATCAATTTATGAAGAAAATTATTTAATTTATATTAAACATTATGTTATTTTATGTTATACAGTCGAATCCGGTTATAACGACGTCCAAGGGACCGGTAATATTACGTCGTACTAAGCGGACGACGTACTAACCGAATCGACAATTTTTTTTTATGAAAATACATTTATATTTTATTTGATTTCATCGTCATTAGCCCAAACTTTGGTTAGCCACTCGGTCACATCATTCTTTTGAATGATTAATACTGAATGCCTTCGTACCTAATCATTTACATTCTGTAAATGTGGTACATACTACATATAACACATTTTTCTTCAATGGAGAAAAAATTTTCGCTTTGGAGAAGTAATTTTTGTACTCGTACACACTTTAAAAATCTTATATTCGTCAATCATTAAAAAAAATTAAAAACTTTAAAGAAAAAGTCGCATTCCAATCAACTACCTACGAGCGAGGGGGTTGCGCGGGGCGGAGATAGCTTCTTACCTACGATTTTTTTGTAAATACGGCAACATTCGTCATTGTACCCGGACACTTTTGTGTTAAATCTGTTGTTAAGTCTGTCGTTAAAAGTGGTTGGTCGATATAGGCGGAGTCGTAATAAACGGATGTACTTTCATAATGGCTTGTATTAGAACCAAACAAATGCCTTTATTTACGTCGCTAAAAACGGTTGGTTGTTATATGCAAAGTCATACAGGATTACACTGTACTTACATTAATGTCATATAGTGCAGGTAGGTAGATAGATTGTTATTTTTAGATTTGATTTGAAACTGATGACTGTGTTTCCAGAGAGTGAAGTAGTTATGTGTGTATATTTGTATAAACCAAAATACCCTATTAATATAAATACTATCACTAAAAAAATGTGTGTGCTAATATTTCCTTCAGTAACTTTACTAAAACAAAAATTTTGCTTTTTGTTGTCAATGATGTTTTGTGCACTTCTAATTTTTCTTCACCAATCTGTTTAACCAACCCGCCCGACTAACCTAGTTGTTAGAGAACCTGACTATGAAGCTTTAGGTCCCGGGTTTGATTCCCGGTCGGGGCAAATATTTGTGTGAAAAATATGACTGTTTGTGTTTGAGTCTTGGATGTTAAATATGTATTTAATTATGTATTTTTCTATATTAGTATGTTTTTTCATTGTCCAGTAGCCATAGTACAAGCTTTACTTAGTTTGGGACCAGGTCAATTGGTGTCAGTAGTTGTCCCACGATTTATTATTTACTATCCTTCCGTCTGCAGCTTCACCCTCAATAAATTAATTTTCCCGTAGGAAAAGGTATTTTCCTACAATAAAAAGTAGCCTATGTCACTCAGTGATAACGTAGCTTTCTAACAGCAAAAGAATTTTTGAAAATGGTCCAGTAGTTTTTAAGTTTATTTGTTACTACAAAATACAAATCTTTCCTCTTTACTATATTAGTGTAGATTTATTATTTGATGATGATGATGATGCATTCCTGTTATCCCTCGTTAGGGACATAGGGCTCGTAGAAGAGTTTTCCATTTGGCTCGATCTTTTGATTTATTATTTAACACATGAAAATCATTTTATAACAAAAATGTGTTGCAATTGCAAATACTTGCTAAAGAAAACTGTCCACGGCAGTAAATAATAAAACAGCAGTACCTATTTGCATTTTTTTCTTATTTTTGAAGAAAAAAAAGTTATTTTTATTAAATTATTTTTAAAACCATTGAAAAAACTCATAATGTAATCGAATTAGTATGAAGTTTGTATTAAAAACAAAAAATTAATTAAATCACAAATTAATTAATATTTTTTATCTCATCATCATCAAGTCAAATCGTTTATGCATACCTAGATATCCGTTTCCTAATTTATCCATTGGGTTTAAAACATATTTTCTTAAGACACACATGTATGAAAACACCCATATTCTATAACATCTACTTCCCAAAAAATAAATTTTGTAGCACGGGAAACTTCGATCTACCAACGGCAAAGCAGAATCCTACGAGCGCTAAAATCTTGCGCTGTCATTGGTTGATCGATTACCTACTCGACCAAATCGCGGCCGGCCGTCCGCCATATTTTCGACTCGTGTAAGTGGGACAGAACTAAAAATCATAACGCAATTTTCTACCATTTGTCCTTACCAGAGGGCGGAATTGCTCATGGCAAAAATCAAACGTCAATAGAGTTAAACGTTCCAACGTTGAATTTTATCGACTTTTTCAGCTATCGATAAGTTCAGTCACCTTTTACATAGATTACGACACTGTTTTATATGATGAAAATTTGTTCACAGGTGATTTGAATCCTTAGGTTGTATTATTGAAACTTAGGTAGTTTTAATAATGCAGTACTAAGTCAAGTAGTTTTTAAAATTATCGTTTTATATTGTCTTTTATTTAAATGTTATTCCGTAATGTTCATATGAAGTCTATTAATGTTTGCTTATGGATTTGAGGTTTAGTTTTGTTAAGAAATATAATTAAGTAGGTAAATCTATACTAATATTATAAAGAGGAAAGATTTGATTGTTTGTTTGTATGTTTGTTTGTTTGCATTGAATAGGCTCCGAAACTACTGGACCGATTTCAAAAATTCTTTTGCCGTTAGAAAGCTACATTACCACAGAGTGACATAGGCTACTTTTTACCGCGGGAAAAAGCCTTTTCCTACGGGAAAATCAATTTTATCGCGGGCGAAGCTGCGGACGGAAGGCTAGTAATATATAATTTCAGTTTATTTGATAGTCAATAGTTAACCCGGCACTATACCGAAGACATCCCGGACGTCAGCCTGTACGAGATTAGTACGGCTCTCAAACAACTAAAGAATGGCAAGGCCCCTGGTGATGACGGAATAACAGCCGAGCTTCTGAAGGCGGGTGGAAAACCGATCCTCAAAGCCCTTCAGAAACTATTCGATACCGCCATCCGTGAAGGGAAAACACCAAAAGCATGGAACAGAAGTGTAGTGGTGCTGTTCTTCAAAAAAGGCGATAATACCTTATTGAAGAATTATAGACCCATTTCACTTCTGAGCCATGTTTACAAGCTGTTTTCGAGAGTCATCACGAATCGTCTCGCGCGCAGGTTAGACGACTTCCAGCCTCCCGAACAAGCCGGGTTTCGAAAAGGCTTTAGCACCGTGGACCACATACATGCGTTGCGGCAGGTTATACAAAAAACCGAGGAGTATAACCGCCCCCTTTGCCTGGCATTTGTGGACTACGAGAAGGCCTTCGATTCGATCGAGACTTGGGCTGTACTGCAGTCTCTCCAACGGTGCCAAGTAGACTACCGGTACATCGAAGTGCTGAAGTGTCTGTATAATAACGCCACAATGTCCGTCCAACTTCAGGATCAGATGTCGAAGCCCATTCTATTGCAGCGGGGAGTCAGACAAGGAGATGTTATCTCTCCGAAACTGTTCACCGCTGCACTAGAGGATGCGTTCAAGACTCTGGACTGGGAAGGGCGTGGCATCAATGTAAATGGCGAATACTTCACTCACCTTCGATTTGCCGACGACGTGGTGCTTATGGCTGAGACCTTGGAGGACCTCAGTGCGATGCTCGCTGACCTCGGAAGAGTCTCCGAGAGAGTTGGTCTTAAATTGAACATGGACAAGACGAAGGTCATGTCGAACGCCCATGTTGTACCAACTCCCGTCGTAATCGGAGATACTTTGCTCGAAGTTGTTGACGACTATATCTATCTGGGACATACAATCCAATTGGGTAGGTGCAACTTCGAGAAAGAGGTCAATCGACGAATTAGACTCGGCTGGGCAGCGTTCGGGAAGCTCCGCAATATCTTGTCATCCGATATACCGCAGTGTCTCAAGTCAAAAGTCTTTGACCAGTGTGTGTTGCCAGTGATGACTTATGGCACTGAGACGTGGCCGCTAACGATGGGTCTTATAAGGAAGCTCAAGGTCACTCAGAGGGCGATGGAGAGGACTATGCTTGGAGTTTCTCTACGGGATCGCATTAGAAATGATGAAATCCGCGCGAGAACTAAAGTCACGGACATAGCTCGAAGAATCGCTAGACTTAAGTGGCAGTGGGCAGGGCACATCGCCCGTAGAACTGACGGCCGATGGGGCCGAAAGGTTCTCGAGTGGCGTCCGCGGTCCGGAAGACGCGGTGTAGGTAGGCCTCCAACAAGATGGAGCGACGACCTGGTGAAGGTAGCGGGAACGCATTGGATGCGGATGGCGCAGGGCCGATCTGTTTGGCGAGCCTTGGGGGAGGCCTATGTTCAGCAGTGGACGTCTTTCGGCTGAAATGATGATGATGATGATGATAGTCAATAAAATTAAACGTTCCAACTCTATTGACGTTTGATTTTTGCCATGAACGATTCCGCCCTCTGGTCCTTACAAATAAAGTTCAATTAGATTATTTACATGTTCGGCTACTATCGGAAAACGAAAACTACCGATCAGAATTATAAGTTGAGTAAAACTTGTAACTGATTATGACAATCAGATCTTACCAGCCTATAAAAAGGTCCAGAGGCTGTATTGTCTAACGCTTCTGTCGCTTGCCTTCGATTTCACCGTCTCTTTCTGTCATCCTTTTATACCGTTTGACAGAAAGAAATAGTGATTGCGAAGGCAAGCGTCAGAAACGTTAGACAATAAGCCTGCAGGTACCCGGGTAGAAAACTATTCCTGTCCCTGAGATCCAGAAAAAGTAGGCAACCTGACTGTTTCATATTGTATGAGTATTGTAATTGAAATGACAATTTAATTCTGTTGCCAAGCAAGTCTGTAATAAAAAAAACTAAAAAAGACGCTTTAAAAAAAAAAAAAAAAATGTAATAAATTTCAATTCACTTTTCTTATAGTGCAGTACAAATCTTAATAAGCAATTATTATATTGTTATATCCAGATCAAAATTTGTAAACAATTCTAAATATTGATAAAATAAATAATAATAGTTTAAAATATTTTATTGTAAAAAAAGCGTGGGGTGCTTACCCCACGCTTTTTTTACAATAAAATATTTTAAACTATTATTATTTATTTTATCAATATTTAGAATTGTTTACAAATTTTGATCTGGATATAACAATATAATAATTGCTTATTAAGATTTGTACTGCACTATAAGAAAAGTGAATTGAAATTTATTAAATTTTTTTTTTTTTTTTTTAAAGCGTGTTTTTTAGTTTTTTTAAACTATTATTTATTTTCTATTTTTTAGTTGCAGTTTTTTCACGACGAATCAAACGAGCCCAAACTCGACGGGATTGTGTTGTTTTATTAGATAGTTCCTATGGCCACCATCCAGCTCCATCATCAGATCAGCTCCATGTTACAATAATATTGCATTGTCATCCAATTTACACATATGTGCAAAATTTCAGCTCAATCGGAAACCGGGAAGTGGGTCAAAATCGCGCCCTAAGGAGTCGGTTACAAACATACATACAAACATACAAATATACAAACATACAAACATACAGGTGAAGCTAATATAAAGCGTGTAAAAATAGTTTTTTTTTATTACAGCCTTGACCAATTATTTTTAGGCAACCCATTTGCGACGCGACTTATATTTACTAACACATTATATTTGACATATAGGTAAAGTAGTTTTGGTCCATGTAATCTGTTAGGTGAAGATAGGCATTAGGAAGTGGCATTGCATCTTAGATCATAGTTTTAGTTTATAACGACCGTTTAGCCTAGTTGGTAGTGGCCCTGCCTACGAAGCAAGAGGTCCTGGGTTCGAATCCCGGTAAGGACATTTATTTGTGTGATGAGCACGAATATTTGATCCTGAGTTATGGATGTTTTCTATGTATTTAAGTATTTATTTATCTATATAAGTATGTTTATCGTCGTCTAGTACCCATAGTACAAGCTTTGCTTAGTTTGGGACTAGGTTGATTTGTGTAAGATTGTCCCCTAATATTTATTTATTTATTTATTTATAAACGCGAAAGTTTGCATGGATGTATGGATGTGTTGATGTTTGTTACTTCTTGACGCTAAAACGGATGAAATTTGGCACACAAATATATAACCTGGAATAACAAATAAAATATAGCATAGGCACCTACTTATTGTACCGGAATATAAAATAGTTCCCGCGGGATAGCGATAAACGATTTCTTCGAAGACGGAGTCGCGGGCAACAGCTAGTAAACCTATAAAGTTTTGATGAAAAATTGCTGAAAACAAGGTTAAGTTATAGGTAGGTAACGCCACCAGAGTTGAGGCCACGCACACAACCACATCTCATGTAATGACAGCGGGATTTTGACGTTGTGTTGTCGTTAAACGTCAATATCCCGCTGTCATTACATGAGATGTGGATGTGTGCGTGGCCTCAACTCTGATGGCGTTACCTATATCACAAGGTGTAGGTATATACGTACTTAAGTATTTCTGTAGGTAGAGTGTAGACCACATGGTAATGGTTGCTATTATTTATACTTAGTCATGTGGTACCCTCAGAAAGCCAAAGGCATAACGCAGCAAATTTACAAAATATTATTTGTAAAAATAAGATTAGAAGCAGAAATCATCTTTCAAGATCATACATAGAGGTTTTAGGAATTTGTCGCGGGCGGGATAGAGAACGAGAGTTGTACAGACAATTTTTTTTTCTGCGCGGACGCAGTCGCGGGCAAAAGCTAGTTCGATACAGGTTTCTTATTATTAAGCGTTATAGATTAAAAATAGAGATCATGCAGTATCGTGGTAATGTTGTAAACAAAACGTTCCCGGTCCAAAAATAGAGTTTGATATCTTTAACGGTCACCAGCGGAGCGTTCTGTCGGGTCCAGCGCGGCTTCCACACCTTGACCCAGGTGGGCGCAACGGCGCAATAGGTCATGGGGGAGGGAGACGCGCGGGGTTATGTTTGGGCGGGCGTAGTAGCGTAGTGACGTCAGTGACGCGCAGTATCGACCCTCGGAGCCGTCACAACACCCCTCCCCCGACACCAGCGCGGGGTTCTACGCATCAGCCCGAAGAGCCGCTAATGGAAAACACTACGCTTCTTTGATGACTTTCAACGTGACCCACGGCCTAGAATAAAACGGAATTACTTTTGAGCCCAGCGTCACCTTCATCTGTCGAAGTGTTTCGCTTTATTCTCTAAAATCCTAATCTGGAAGGGTAGACAGTGGCGAAAGAATAGACTTTTCCCCGCTGTTTAAGCATTTAGTCGTTATTCAGTTAAATAATATATAGGTCGTAGAATAATACCATTTAGCTTTATGTGACGATGCAGCGAGATAAGAATATGCTGATGAGTGCTAATTAGAATTTTTACGTGCATATTAAAAATCGCATAGCCTGTCAAAGCGACCATGAACGACTATAGGACGTATACTATTGAGATGCATGAATGAGGACATAAGAGATTTCTTCCCCTTGGAGTAGTCGAAGTTTTTAACTGTTATCCTTGTTTATAAATATTGGTAAAACTGTATTGGTGCATGGGAATAGCTTGGGTTGTGTCGACAGTTTTTTTTTTATTAATCTGTCATGCAAATTATCAGCATCGACTGACACTTATGCCAACTAGACCAAATGTGTGGAACCCGTAGGTAACAAAGTAATAAAATAATTTAATGATAGTTAACTAACAATGTATAAATTACTAATGGTATATTTATTTACCTACATCGCTATAGTGGCAATAAGAAAAGGAAATAATTTATTTTGTTTGCGAATTCACAACAGCGGCAAATTTGTAAACATAATGGTATTTCCCTTACAATATTTTTTGGGTTAAGCCTTGACCCAAATTTGTGCGGTGCGCAGAAAACAGACAGCATGGGCGTGGAAATGCAAAGCTATGTTGACTTAGTCAAGGACTTACGGCACTTCAGATATAATAAATAATACAATTTATTTAGCCGGAAAATTGACCGCAGCATAATAGATTTTTTGATATTTTCTACAGGCAAACTTGATTGAACGGCTAGACAGTATACTTAAAGTATGCGTATAAATTGTTTAGTAATATAAATTTCAAATGGTTTTGGGAGTTTCTGTGACTACACTACGCGGTATCTGTGTGCTTTACTATTCTGTTATAATCTACCGCACTTCATATTTTAATAAAATTTTGTTTTCTAGTATTACCGACGGTATTTCACTTCAAGCTCAGTAAATAATAAATGATAGATTCATAATCAATGATCAAAACATGGCTAAAGTTCACGATAATGGTGATCTGCCGCCTCTGAAGCGCTTCAAAAAAGTACCAGTTTATGTAGTGGAAGAACACAACGATGCTTTACAGTTTATATACTCGGCTATCGGAGGGAAGAAATTGCCTCTGGAAGGAACGACACTTCTTCACTTTGACGCACACCCCGATATGCTTGTAGATCGTAAACTAAAGGGGGCCGAAGCCCGCGCTGGCAGAGAAGTTCTGCCTTTATTACAAATCGAGAACTGGATAGTCCCCGCGGCGGCGGCTGGACACTTAAATCGTGTTGTGTGGCTGCGACCGCCCTGGGCGAAACAATTCACGGACGGATCTCGCGTCATACATGTCGGAGACCACCCCGACACCGGCTTGCTGCGAGTGGACAGTAAAGAACCTTATTACATGTCCGACGCACTCTTTGCAAAAGAACTCGAAAACAAGCGGACCTTTACTTTAACAGTGGCCGAAGTCTCAGATCCACCGCTAAACAGTAAAGATGAAACTCCGATGCAAAACCTTGGAGCAGAACTGAAAATTTCACACCCTTACGTGCTTGATATCGACTTAGACTTCTTTAGCACCGGAAATCCTTTTATATCTGTTTACGAAAATATAAGGATGTACGATCGCTTAGAGCCGATTTTCGGATTTAAACTTCCCGATAGCGACGATATCGAAACTGTGGAAAAAGTTATAGAATCACGTGAAAAACAACTGGAAGAACTTGAACGCTTGTTTCAGCATCTTGAAGTGCATAATAATTTGGAAAATTATGAAGGAGAGAAAACGGAAATTTATCTTAAGGTAAGTTGCATGTTGGTTCTTAAAATCTTACTAGGTACTATTTTTATACAGAATACTGTATTTGTTGCTATTGAAATATAGGTTTCAGATATTGCTGCAGCGGTTTTATCAGAATCAAAGAGACTGGGTGAGCCTCCGAATTGGTGGGTGATATATGCAGCAGGCTGCACTAGAGACCAAGGCGGGTTGCCATATCACATCAGCACCGAAGAAGAAATACGACACAAGATCGAAGTGTACATAAAACCATTACTAAAATCTCTACCAGTGCCAATTCTAGTCACTGTCGCTCGCTCCACCGACGACGGCTACTGTCCTCCAGATCAGGTACAGTATATAATTTTTCTCAAACATGCTATGAAATATTGACGTTATGTTCCTTATAATACGCCACGAAGGGTCACGTTGCAGGTGCAGGTGCAGCCGGTGGTGGAGGACGACGAGACGAGAGGTCAATAATGGAATTTCATACAACTTTGCTGGCCAAGGCCAGCAAAGTGATCGTCTATTGTTTCATACCATGACGTTTATAGGTCTATGGCATCATAGCATTTAGCCATTAAAAAAAACTATAAGCAATATTAGCGTTTTGGTTCATTAAGACATTCTGCCACTACGCTTATTTAAGGTAAGGTAAGATGATGATGATGATGATGATGGTGTGATGATGATGGTGATGATGATGGTAATGATGATGATGGTGATGATGATGATGATGATGATGGCGATGATGATGATGATGATGATGGTGATGATGAGATGATGATGATGGTGTGATGATGATGGTGATGATGATGATGATGATGATGGTGATGATGATGATGGTGATGATGATGATGATGATGATGGTGATGGTGATGACGATGATGTTGATGATGATGTTGATCATGATGGTGATGATGATGATGGTGGTGATGGTGATGCATGTTTGAGAAAAACTCTATACAAGCCTTGGCCACGAACAGGGATTGCCGGCCTCGTATCTCTAGATGGCCTCGTTAACACTCGGCCATCTATAACTACTCGGCCGGCAATCTCCTATTTCGCGGCCGCTGCAGTAATGTACTATTTCTCAAACATGCTATGAAATATTGACGTTATGTTCCTTATAATACGCCACGAAGTGTCACGTTGCAGGTGCAGGTGCAGCCGGTGGTGGAGGACGACGAGACGAGAGGTCAATAATGGAATTTCATACAACTTTGCTGGCCAAGGCCAGCAAAGTGATCGTCTATTGTTTCATACCATGACGTTTATAGGTCTATGGCATCATAGCATTTAGCCATTAAAAAAACTATAAGCAATATTTGCGTTTTGGTTCATTAAGACATTCTGCCACTACGCTTATTTAAGGTAAGGTAAGATGATGATGATGATGATGATGGTGTGATGATGATGGTGATGATGATGGTAATGATGATGATGGTGATGATGATGGCGATGATGATGATGATGATGATGGTGATGATGAGATGATGATGATGGTGTGATGATGATGGTGTGATGATGATGATGGTGATGATGATGATGGTGATGATGATGATGATGATGATGATGGTGATGGTGATGACGATGATGTTGATGATGATGTTGATCATGATGGTGATGATGATGATGGTGGTGATGGTGATGCATGTTTGAGAAAAACTCTATATAAGCCTTGGCCACGAACAGGGATTGCCGGCCTCGTATCTCTAGATGGCCTCGTTAACACTCGGCCATCTATAACTACTCGGCCGGCAATCCCCTATTTCGCGGCCGCTGCAGTAATGTACTAATACTGCAGTATTTTCAACCGACGAAAACAAAAGGAGGAGGTTATCAAGTCGACGTGTATATATATATATTTTTTTTTATGTATGATCGATCACGCATAACTTTTTACAGAGTAGTCTGATTTCATAATTCTTTTTTATTGAATAGGGTATACCTTGAAGTTGGTATTATATAAATTTGGAAAAAAAAATTACCCCAAGGATGGGAAAAAAGTATAAAATAAAAACTTTTTAACAAAAAAATTAAACCGCCGAAAAAACTGAAAAGCAAAAAATAATACCTTTTTTGTTTGACCTTAATCTAGGTACCAGTTTGAAGTCGGTGCCTCAGCACTAGCCAGGAGGAGTGGACCTATAATGTCTACCTGATTGGCTTCTATCACTCCTCCAGGCTCGTGCTGAGGCATCGACTTCAAACTGGTACCTAGTTTAAGGTCAAACAAAAAGGTATTATTTTTTGCTTTTCAGTTTTTTCGGCGGTTTAATTTTTTTGTTAAAAAGTTTTTATAATCATCAATAAATATTAAGTATTGTTTAATTGTTTAATAGTGCTAACTGTAATTTTTCTTGTTCTAGGTGGACTATATCCAGTCTCTAGTTCTCCATATGCTTAAAGAGATTTATGAAACCAACGACCCCGAATATTATTATCTGGAAAACGCATAAGGCTAGATAATTCTGATATTCCGGATAGCGAAGTTAAACCTTTACACGAATAAAAAACTAGAAGTACTAGTTTTGCGTTAACCTGCCTGCGGAAATGTAACACTTACACTCGACTGGTGCCAAAACTAACCCGATATTTATTGCAATGTTGAGCGCATTCATAACCAATTTATGTCCTCGTTCAAACAGCTAAAGCGTATCTAGAGCTACCACATAAATTCAGTTTTGTACCGTATAAGGACCTTACAGCATAGTGAACGCTAACGTTTGCCGTAACATTGTTAAATGTAAATCAAATGTATATAACATTAATTTGAGCAATGATTATCCAAATACGACCAAGGCGATTCAAATTGTATATCTACCAAACTCGTCCTGTCGTCTCCCACAAACCGTATATCTGCGTCAGTTGCTAATCCAGTCTATATCATCCTTGGTATACGTAAACATACAGACCAATTCAAGGCAAGAATAAACATAAGTACTGAGTTCAGTAAAGAAATATTGTTTTTGCCGAAATCGAATTTGGCAATGTTCAAAAAGGCACAATACAAATGCACTCAAATAGCTAATAAAATCCCATTATAACATATAATACATTAGACAAGAATCCCAGACAAATATATTGAAAAAAAAAGTTAAAAACATTCCTAATCGATAGGATTCTATCAACGAGGTCTGAAACGAAAAAACTGTAAAATAATAAAAAAATAAATTAAATCTTAATCTTAGAGTTTTACTGTTTTTCAATTCTTTGAAGGGTTCCGTTCCGTAGTCAACTAGTTTTCGGTAAACGTCGACCGCTTAGAAATTAAGAAATAAAATGTTTTTAATAACAACAGTGTTCAATGCTTTATTGTTAAGATCTTTACTCACAAACCTAAAATAAGTAATTATTATTATTTCATAACAAAAACTTTTTCTTGTCGAGTCTAAATACTTATGTCATATTTTCATGAGCCTGCTAAAGATTTTAGGTAGTTAGCCACACGTCATTCTAACTAGTCAGGTCAATTAGCAACGCCACATGACCGTGTTTAAAAGACTAAGGTACCTAAAGATGATAATTCATCCTTACTTGTGCTAAAAAGAAAACATTTTCTTTCCTACCTAAGATGTAATTTTGTGTCATCAAATTAATTTGTAGTATGTACGCTGATACAAATAACGATTAGAAGCCGCAAATTGGCAATTAGGGTTCTGTTTGTGGTCGCAGTTTATTTCTTAAAAACTCATCCATCAAAGGGTAATTAGATCAAGAAACGAAATATTCTATCCTTTGACAAAAATTTCACGAATGGGGCATTTTAAATGTTTTCTCTAATTGGGCTAAAACTTGACCTTACGGTTTACGGTCAACCAATATGATTCTTAGGACACGATAGAATCTTTTTGTTATTTCGTTAGAATTCAAAATTTTAACGCATGTGCTTGATATGGCACAAATTTCGTACGGAAATTTTAGTCCCTTTTTGATCTGTTTTCTACTCAACTTTGTGGTTGTCTAAGAATTGTTGTGGCCCAGTAATTAAATTGGTTGACTCTACACATAAAAGCTGATACTGTCTTATCTCACTTAATATTGACTATTAGACCTTTTACTTTTGTCATGCCCACAAGACAGACAGGAACTTAAATCTGTTTATGATACAAACTGTCTTGCTAAAACGTGTTATCCTTTTCTTGCGTAGGCCATGTTATGACGGCATATTAATACTATTTTACTTAATAGTTAGTTTAGTGAACTATACATCATTCATCATCATTTCAGCCGAAAGACGTCCACTGCTGAACATAGGCCTCCCCCAAGGCTCGCCAAACAAATCGGCCCTGCGCCATCCGCATCCAATGCGTTCCCGCTACCTTCACCAGGTCGTCGCTCCATCTTGTTGGAGGCCTACCTACAATGCGTCTTCCGGTCCGCGGACGCCACTCGAAAACCTTTCGGCCCCATCGGCCGTCAGTTCTACGGGCGATGTGCCCTGCCCACTGCCACTTAAGTCTAGCGATTCTTCGAGCTATGTCCGTGACTTTAGTTCTTGCGCAGATTTCATCATTTCTAATACGATCCCGCAGAGAAACTCATATAAACGCTGGCAAAATAGTAGGTATGATTAACAATAACACAGCATTGGTGTGACCGGGCAAATAATTTAGCCCTTCGATTGGGGGTAACTGGGGTCAACTGCGCTCCGATCTTGTGACATTACATCATGCAAGGCCGGGCCTCGGAAATTTGCGTAGGTACCAATTACATACAATAACATTTTATTAACATTACCAATTTGTTAATATCATGGCGTTTTGTGGCATATATTGTGGCAATTCTGGTGAATCTTGCCAATTTGCAAGGGCTAATTAGGGTTAACTACTATGTTGATACCCCCCTCCCTCTTCATTGTCTGGTCCAATCAATATTGATAAATGACGTCCGGAACGCGTAGTGGTTAGTGAACCTGACTACGAATCTTGAGGTCTCTGGTTAGCTCCCCAATGAAAATCCATGAAAATTCCGAATGTTTTTCTGGAGTATTCGATGTTTAATATGTATGTACTTATGTTTATTCGTTGCCTAGTAGGTACCCTATCCATAGCACAAGGTAAATTAATTATAATGGTGTTTCTTGTTAATTTGTTTATTATATTTATTTAATCTTATTACTTAGAAAAGCAAGAAGGATAAAAATCTGTTAAAAATTTTGGTGCCGTTGGTAATAGCTTACTTATTCCTTTACAATGCCCTTAATTAACACGTTCACTGTCCCCATACAAAATGATTTGACAAAGTTGTACACGTCCAAGTGTGCTTCCACTTTGAAAATATTTTTTTTTATATTGAGGAACTAAGGAGAGCCATAACTGATGAAAAAGCAAATTGGATAAAAAAATAACCTGCCCAAATTACTGATTCCACGCGGACGGAGTCGCGGGCAAAAGCTATTAATAGGCATATCTTATGAATGTAGTAACATTTAGTGTGGAAAGGTTTCACGTTGGGTCATGTCATGCTAGTCATAAATGTCATGATTGAAATCTCGCGTCTACCTACTTGATAAAAAGTAGGTAAGTAAGTATTTACTGGTTGGTGCAGGCAGGACTTGCAGACCACAAAAAATGCGATGGATACCTATGGTTGGGTCCCAAGATACAGCGCATTAGCCAAACATTCAAACATGTTTACATACTTTCTAATTTATAATATTAGTAGTTAGGATCCCACAAAAACATTTCATGTTAAATGTTGCCAAGACGAGACCATGTAGCTCGCACTGTCAAAAAGTAATCAGATCTCTTGTAGAGCCAAGTTTCTAATCCTACGTGCCCAGCTCTAAATCTATAAGCCCTAATTTTACACTAATTAATCTCGTAGGCGTGCAAACCGTGGACTAAACTGGCGAGTCGGCCGCACGAACCTTTTGCAATTCGGCATATGGGCTTGAACTTAAAAATCTATTCAATCTTTTAAACTCTTTCCGTGCGGCCGACTCGCCAGTTTAGTCCACGGTTTGCACGCCTACGAGTTTAATTAGTGTAAAATTAGGGCTTATAGATTTAGAGCTGGGCACGTAGGGTTAGAAACTTGGCTCTACAAGAGATCTGATTACTTTTTGACAGTGCGATCTACATGGTCTCGTCTTGGCAACATTTAACATGAAATGTTTATGTGGGATTTCATTTCTTTTTGGTAGGGGATGATTTACTAAAAATCCTGAAATACATATCTTATTATTAATAACAAGGATAACAAGGACCCTCGATATCAATTTTCAGACCTCTAGCATCAAAATTTGCGGAAGTCTTATACAAGCTTTCACCCCCTAGTTTAAGGGGTTGGGGGGTAAAAGTTTTTAGTTTTAAGATTTTTTCGTTTGTATACTATTACTAGCTTACATACCAAATTTTAGCCTTCTAGGACTTCAGGAAGTACCTTTTGAATTTTGATGATCAGTGATCAGTGACGAAATCGGGGGTTTTACGACATTCAAACTTTGTATGTTTCATGTTTGTACTAGTGTCATTATATCTTGAAATTTTCAACTATTTAACATCATCCAAAGCAAAGTTATAAGAGTTCAAAAAAACGACGAAACGTTTCGAGAAAAGGTAGGTAGTGCCCTTGCGCTCCGCTTGGCTCGTCTTGGCGGGGGCACTCCCGTGCCCCCAGATAGTACAGAATAGGATAAGTATACCTACTGTTTGGTATTATTGATTTTGGACTGTAAAGAACATACTGAATGAAGCAGGGGGCGGTATTCAGAATATATAGGAATCGATACTTATCCACGTACCTTACCTACCTACATACTTACTTTATTTACTCACTTATTTAGTCAAGGAATTATACCACACGGGATAGGAGAATTCTCCCTTTTTGCGCGGAAGGGGAATAAAATCGTGCAGCACGCTACCTGAATCAACAAACTTAATACGTTCAGTATTTTTAGCAGTGTGTTCTCCGCTCGGCGGGTTTACGACACGTTATGATTTATGTATTTACTCAGATTGTACTTGAAAACATAAAGCACAAGGAGAATAAAGCGTTTTACGACCCCCTTAAGTATCTAATAGTACTTGACAGTGTAATAAATTAAATTATAACGAGTGATGCTTCCGGTTATTGACCCAGCTATATTTCACTTATTTTTGGACTTTTTAGTGTGTACATAGTTGAAAGAATACTTTGATCCATGTCCGTCTTTAGCTAGATGCTTTACCCTCGTAGCGTAGGTACTTTATATACAGCTTCGATCAACAATACGTTGTGTTGTTGATTGAAGATATACAGAAAAATATTGAAATTTCGTGTTACTTGTACAATGTACATAATACTAAAAGCTTGAAAAAAAATCATCTGTAAGATTCGATCGAATGTAGAGTCAACGTCATAAATAAGTGATCATTTCTGTACCTTGTCACTTCAGTGTCATGTTTGAAAAGCTATACGAAATTATGTTACGATCTGTGGTGACGACTGAAAATGACAAGGTACAAAAGTGATCACTTATTTATGACGTTGACTGTACTACAACAAGTTATTCAATGAATAAAGAACTTAAAAAAGGCTATAATAAGTTCTAAAATTGCGAAAGTTTGACTTTTTTCTAGGTTTTAAGCACTACAGCTGTTCGTAAAGCTGGGACTCAAAGTTCTTTAGCTCGTTTTCAGCCTCATTATCATTACTCGGATTTGATTTTAGAATCTCATTGTGTCTTA
Organism: Archips xylosteana; assembly: GCA_947563465.1. Taxonomy (NCBI): domain Eukaryota; kingdom Metazoa; phylum Arthropoda; class Insecta; order Lepidoptera; family Tortricidae; genus Archips; species Archips xylosteana. The sequence continues at coordinate 8,336,805 of OX387344.1, forward strand.
AAAAAGGTATCATTCAAAAACATTCGATTTTAGCTTCCAAATTACCAGCGCAATCGCATCTAATGTCACATTTTTTAAACGGTTTCAGAATTCCCACAATAACTACCAAAAAACATTAAACAAGGTGTAGGTGCTCATTGGTATTATTCGTACGTAACGCTCGACAATAGCTAATATCTATAATTAAATAGAAACGGGTACAGTTTGCGCTGGCGGAACACGTTTTAATAAATTACAATCAATTAATTACAACGTGATGTGACTAACGAGAAGTTTAAATCATGACTTATCATAACAATCGAGCCGGCTTGCTTCCCGTTTACTTTTTATCTTTCCGAGGTGTAAATGTAAGGGCGGCGGAGCATGACACGAGGAAGTCCAATTAAAGCTCACGAAACGGTCATAAATAATACTCGTGTCTATATTTGATTAATTAATTTTAATTTTAAACCTGTTACATGTACAGGACAGGGTGGAAAAAACGAACACCACATGGAGGGCAACCACCTTACCTAAATATTGGAAATACGGCATTCTATGTAAAGGATGCTTAAAAAACTGCATTTATGGGTTTTATTCCCGGTTAAGGCAGACGATTTTTCAGAAATCTATAAAAGCAGTATTTATTGTTTTCAAAATGAAAAGTCTCCATTGCGTACAATTTACTACATATTTCCAATATATAACGTAGCTGCGGTGCGGTGCGGTGGCTGCTGGGACCGGTGACGAATGAAACAAAATGAATACGTAATCGTTTATTTTCATGGCCTTCTGTTATTTTAATTGTGTAAGTATGTTATTTACAAATAAATGTATTGACAGTAAGACCACCATAGCACGCATCCAGAAAACACATCCATAGCACGCATCTACAACACGCAACCATAGCACACAACCACACAACGGATCCAGAGCAAGCATCTTTCCATATGAAAAACATAGCTCAGTTTGAACCCGTTTCTGCCAGGGCTATGCTATATATTTTGATTGGTGGATACCAAACGCATCTACGGCAACGTACTATATAGGTATAGCACATCCGCTCAGTACCGAATCGTCTATGAAGCAAAATGACAACGATTCAGATGGTCTAAAAAGCACATGTCCAATTATGTACCTAAATTGTCTATTGTGTGAACATGTATTAATCGTAAATAAAATACCCAATTAGCATCACGTCTATGAAGGGACATGGCCAGATAGCAACACGCCCTTAAAGCTAAACGCCACAATCCTAGAACTTCCAAAAAATATAAAATCGCGTATTTCAAGATATAAATACATAGTTTGAGTTGAATAGGTAGTTCTAAATTGATAATATAACCGGCCACTTGAAAGCCGAACACACTTTGTTATTTTTAATTTTTTTAATGTGTCGCCAGAGGGGCCAAAGACGCGAAATACTTGCTGTTTTTAGGGTTCCGCACCTCAAAAGGAAAAAACGGAAACCTTAATAAGATCACTTTGTTGTCCGTCCGTCCGTCAAGACCCTTTATCTCAGGAACGCGTGGAGGTATCAAGCTGAAATTTATATCAAATACTCAGGTCTACTGTCCCTTGGAGCTGTGAAAAAATCAAACTTCTAAGCCAACGCAATCAAAAGATACAGCCGTTTGTGCTGCAAATTTCCGCAAATATTCGAAACTCGCAAGGGAATTAAAACCTACAGGGTACTTCCCGTGAACTCAGAATCTTGAAATTTGGTACGAAGCAAGGTCTTATAGCACAGATAAAAAAAAATAGCGAAAAGCATAATTTTTTTTGTCTGTCTGTCTATCAGTAACCAATCTATTTATGCCGCAAATTTTCGACACTCGCAAGAGAAGGGAATCAAAACCGACATGGTACTTCCCGTGAACTCAGAATCTTGAAATTTGGTACGAAGCATAGTCTTATAGCACAAATAAAGGAAAAATTGCGAAAAGCATAATTTTTTTTGTCTGTCTTGTCTATATCAGTAACCAATCTACAATGATCCCACACTGCGCACATTTTGCTTAGGAGCAGGGGTCTGCTAAGACTGGATGTTCGTAGATACATATATATTTGTACGGAACCATCGGTGCGCGAGTCTGACTCGCACTTGGCCGCTTTTTTTACTTTAAGGTAGGAAGGGTGACTTGTGTTTGGGAAAAATCCTTTCGGACGAACTGGGTATGGAGGGCCCAGACAGTGTCCTACTTGCACGGACTAAAAAACCCGGTCACAAGTCCCCTTCTCTATTGATTGTCAATACGAAAAACATGTGCTTTTAATTTTGAGGAGGGGAGGGTTAGGGAGGGGACTTACAAACTTTTTGGTTACTCTGCTACTCTGGCTAACTGCTTTCAATAAGATTTGACGATTTGCTTTTTTGGGTGATAGCGTTTATGACAATTATTTAGCTTGGACGTTATTCTACACGGACTAAATAATTGCTATTTTGATATTCTGCGTTATGGATGTTATGCTAATGCAGTGCAAACCGTACAACAAATACGGGTCACTGGAACGCACGCGCTGCACAATTGCTCAGACCCTTCCTCCAGAATGGAAGGACGAGACGAGAGTCGCTTGGCGGCCTGGCTCAACCTATATGGTGGCGTCCAGCCACGGTCGAAGCCTACCACCGGAGTTGTATCGCTCGTTTAGCATTCACGTGTAGGGTCTCGAGGGTAAACCTACGGACGTGGGCGATTTCAACCCCCAAACGCCAGTAGAACCACCCATAAAACAGTTCTCTCTAAAAAAGTAGTGAAAGACCACATGGCTAAGTGGTTAGACAACCTGACTACGAAGCTTGAGGTCCCGGGTTCGATCCCCGCGTCGGGGCAGATATTTGAATAAAAAATACGAATGTTTGCTCTCAAGGTTTGGGTGTTTAATATGTATTTAAGTATGTATCTATCTATCTACATATATAAGTACTAGCTGTTGCCTGTGACTCCGTCCGCAAAGAATAGGGGTATAAAAAATAGCCTACGACCTATTCCTCAGACCTACCGAATACAGAGAAAAAAGTTTCATAAGAATCGGTCAAGCCGTTTCGGAGGAGTTCGATAACAAACAACGTGACACGAGATTTTTATATATTAGAAGATGATGTTTATTTATCCGTTGCCTAGTAGGTACCCATATAACACAAGCTTTGCTTACTTTGAGACTAGGTCAATTAGTGTGAATTGTCCTGTGATGTGATATTTATTTACTATTTAATTATAAAGATGGACCAAATGCCGAAGAGCTAGAACTAAACACCTCAGTTCGTTCCGACAACTTCAATCGAGACTAAGCGATAATACCGAACAATATCCTAAAGCTACCTTTTCAGCTGCGTTACTACCCACGGGAAATGTCTAAAATACTAAGTACGTAACCTGAGAGCTTGCTAAATGATCATGATCAGATAAAAATAACTTCGCAAAGGGATCATCTTACCCGCCTTCATGTTTGGAACTAAGTGTTTAGCGCAAAATAACTCTAGCTGGTTCTGGCATGCTTAAACCTATTTAAATATACCGACCTCGTTATTATAAAGCTAAAAACTGTTTAGTGAAAATGCACCCCGGGGTGTTACACCCTCGTGAACTCGCCCACACCCTGCCTCTGCAAAACAACGCCACTTCTACTGAGTACCTAATTCTCTCGATAAGACTCGCACATCCGATGTCACTTAGGGATCAGTCACGTATGATCTTTTCATCTATAGGTATCTCAATATTATTACTTTACTAAATAGGATTTGTGAGCACTCACTCACCAAGTAGGGATATACTTACTTAACCACCTGCTTCGCACAAACCAACACTTAAATCTTATCACTATCAACCATGCCAGATCCTTTCATAATAACCTCACTTGGCCAAAGCCTTCATCCTTCCCTCCATCTCCAGACTGACTACGTCACAACTAGTGTTGCCAGATATCGAAGTTGCGTTCAGAAATAGAATAAGGAACTCACCAGCAAGTGTTAATCGCGATCATTCGCGACACACTTTTTGGCCACCGGAACTATTCAATAGGTAACAAGTTTTTCACGGGTTGCGATTCGATTACCTACTTCAAGTACTTCAACACAGTTGCTAAGCAATTTAATAACGTCTCAATTCATATTATAGTTAAGTGGAACTGATGGTGAAGCACCAGAAGGAGTCTTCAACAATTAATGTCTCTGAATCGGAATTTTTTTTTTGTATAAGATGACGAGTAGCACTGATCTTTTTGAAGTCGGTACCTCAGCACGGACCAGCAGGAGTGGTAGAAGCTATTGAGATTCTGTAGAAAGTTTGAAAGTAAGTTATTGGCTAGGTAGGTCCACTCCTGCTGACTCGTGCTGAGACACCGACTTCAAACAAACAGGTCATGTAGAAAGTTATTTTCATGCAAGTATTCTCTCAGTTACCTAATAGATGTGCCGTAATTATAATTCAATTGTCTTGTTTATATCCAACCATTTAGCTACATAAGTTAAAATATAACTATGGCTGTACCCCATCAGGGTGCATATTATGTTTTTTGCCTAATAAAGAAATAAACTTGGGTAATCCTTTTCCCTTTTAATACTTAGAATACTAAAACAGCTGGTAGTCTTTACACCTCATTTTAGACATGCTTTTCTTGTGCTCATTTTGTTTTTTAGTGATCAATAAATTTCTTTGGTGGGATAGCCTGGTGTTCCAATATACAGGATATTTTTTCTATTAGTGCACAAATTTTAACATATGATTTTGTATCGTTAATATAATTAGGAATTAAACGAACTTACCTGGTGAAGTTCAATTCCAATTATGCGAGAGCTTCAACCGAAGACGATTATAATTATTTTACATAGCAGCACACGAGATGATGCTGTCTAGTCACACCTTTAAAGCCCTACTCCTAAGAAAAAAACTTCTATCCCCTCCACTCACTCCATTCCGGCCGGGCGTCACTGCGCTCACGCCATTATTTTTTAGAGAGAAAGGAAGTTTCTGTTTTTTTTTTTTTTTTTTTTGGGTACCTTTCTTTAAGGGTAGGGAGGGATTGGTAATCGTCTTCGGTTGAAGCTCTCGCATAATTGGAATTGAACTTCACCAGGTAAGTTCGTTTAATTCCTAATTATACTTCGAGCTTCAACCGAAGACGATTATAATTATTTTACATAGCAGATGTTTAGAGTTTTGACAAAAAAAAAAGAAAAACAGAGAAAAGAAGATAGAAGGAAATACATTATATATTAGATTGTTATTGCTTTATTTAATAAACAACTAAATACCAAATATTCTTCTCTTAATGATCAAATTCATCATTAATGTACAATATTTGTAATAATTGTATATCATGGATCTTTTTGAATTAATTATAATTAGTCGGTAAGTAAAGTGCTGTTAGCATTTATTAGATACCAAAAATCGAGCTTATATAATCATTGTTGCATGAATCTACAGTTTCTCTCCTATAATATTTCAGGAATACATTTGATTTATCGCTCCAACCTGCAGCCTTTCTTATCGTTTCCAAATTAACTCCAGCTCTATAGGCAGCGGACGTTGAGGCGTGCCTAGTGCTATGCGCCCCAAATGTACCAATATCGATGCCACTATCGCCTAACACCTTTTTTACCCAATGACCAAGTGTCTGAGACCCTACATTTTTGTAAGGTCTTCGAGTACTTATGAAAAGGTTATTACAATTTTCATTCCGAAGTGCCGCCGATTTTTCGACATATTTTTGAATAGCTAATGCGGGGCAAATATTTGGATTTTCGCGTATAAAGGGTAATTTGATAAACGGTTGGAAGGCTCCAGGTCGCGAAGTTTTTATTATATCTGGAACTTTAATTACAATAGAATCATTCGATATTTCTAAATTTTCTAGTTTGATCAAACTTAGAGTTTGCATCCTTTGAGGTGACGCAATGGCTAATAAAGTTACAGTTTTAAACGACAAATCCTTGAATGATATATTATCATATGGATACAATTTTGACAAATAACTTAATACCTTTGTTGTATCCCATGTTTGATTATATTTGGGTTTACAGGGCTTAAGCTTATAGGCTCCTTTTAAGAATTGATTAATACAATAATTTATTGTGATTTCTTTACCTACAATAATCGATAAGGCTGATCGGTGAGTATTAAGTGAGCTATAGCTACTACCGTCATTAAATTTCTTTGATAAAAAACTAAGTATTTGGGAGGTAGTAGCCTTAAAAAAATCATAATTATTATCTTGACAGAAGGTCCACCATAACTTTAATGAGGAATTGTACTGTGACAGGGTATTTTTGGCAAAAGATGCCATAACAACGTCTAAAGCATTATGTGGTATGCCACGTCTTAAAAATGACTGCCTGATAACCTCGAAGCCACCAGGGTAAGGCTCTGGTGAAGCGGGTGGCAATCTCTGAAAGGAGAATACAGGAGGTGTTTATTAGGTCCAAAATACAGTTTCTCAGATACAACTAATTTCTTCCATAATGGGTACCATGCCTGTGATGGCCAATCAGGTACGATTACGATTCCTTCGGCCTTATCCAGAATTATTTTTTGTAATACCTTCAGAATAAGACTGAAGGGAGGGAATGCGTAAAAGTATGTATATTTCCAGTTAAAAGTAAAAGCATCGATTATTTCTGAATGCGGGTCAAGTTTCCAGGACGCATATCTTCTACATTTATTATTTTGTACACTCGCAAAGAGGTCGAATTCGGGGGTGCCGAAACAATTTTTAATTTGGTCAAATGCATAATCCGATAACTCCCATTCGGTATCTATATTTATTTGACGTGATTCACGATCTGCAATAATATTGTCTTGTGATTTTATGTAAGAAGCAAAAAGATATATATTTCGGGACTCGCACCACTGCCATATTTCACGTGCGATATTATTTAAATGAGCATGCTGGATACCTCCCATCCTATTGACGTAACATATGGCAGTAGTGTTGTCTATCCGAATCAAAATATGACAATTACTTAGGTCACGAGCAAAGATTTTTAACCCATAGTAGGCGGCTTTTAATTCTAGTGCGTTAATGTGCCAAGTAGATTGAATTATATCCCAATGTCCGCCAGCTGATTGGCCATTACACGCGGCTCCCCAGCCCGTGAGACTAGCATCGGTAAAAATTTCAAGATCGTAATCATTATTATAGATAGGGCAGAATGAATTGTTTATTTTTTCTGCCCACCAACTTAAGTCTTGATCGAGTTTAGGTGATAAAATCATTTTCTTGTTATAATTTTCGGTATAATTTAAAGCTAAGAACTTTTCTCTCTCAAACATTTTTGTGTATAGCCACCCGTATTTTACCGCCGGACAGGCTGATGTCAATAGACCTATATATTCTGCAAATTTTCTAATAGTGCATTTTTTGTTATGTTTAAAAAATAACGATTTATCTTTAATGCGTTGTTTTTTGTCATTAGGCAAGATTATTGACATATTTTTAGTATTAAAAACGAAACCCAAAAATTTACAACTTGTTTTAGGTATCATTTTACTCTTTTCCATATTTATCACGAATCCTAATGATTCTAACAAAAGTTTTGTAGTTTGTATATTTTGCACACAAGCATCGTATGTTTTACCGATGCAAAAAAAATCGTCTAGGTATTGTACCGATAATAAACCTATACCTCGCAGATATTGAACAACCGGTTTTAATAGTTTTGTAAAAACAAATGGGGCGGTGCATAGCCCGAACGGAAGGACGTTAAATTCGAATAGTTGGGATTTCCAGCAAAAACGCAACATTTTTCTATAGTGTTTGTTAATCGATATTAAAAAATATGCATCCCTTAGGTCAAGGGTTGCCATATAGTCATTAGGACTTAGCAATTTTAATGCAGTACGATGGTCTTCCATTTTAAAGTGATCAACGTCTATGAATTTGTTCAGATTTTTTAAATTTAAAATGAATCTACATGAACCATCTGGCTTAGGGACAGTAAATATGGGTGAAACAAATTGATTATCGCATGGTTTACACGTCGAGACAATATTCTTGTTCAGCATATCGGTGATACACTGAGAGATCATATTTGATTCTCGTTTAGAGTAACCGCCAGCGGTTGGGATTGAAATCTGAGAGGGTATTTCGCGAAATGGTATACAGTATCCCTTAACCCACGACAGAATTGTGACATCTTCAGTTATATTACACCATTCCTTATAAAAATATGCCAATCTACCAGCGACAGGAATGTCGGGTACCTGCGTCGTGCCGCTCATTGCCTCCTCCCCCGGTGACGGTGATAAGTTGAGCGGCTGGTCGTGTTGTGACGGCGGTCCTTCACGGTCGGCGCCGGCGCTGGTCTCCTGGCTGCGGCGTACGGGCGTGTCTCGGAGGCCGCTATCCGGGACGCCCCCCTCGAGTTTAAAGCACCGCGTTGAGACGGAGCAGTTGCTGCTGGCTTCGGCTGCGGCCGAGTTGAGAATGCGTAGGTGTTCTTCAACTCTGATCCTGACTTTTCTATCGCTTTGGATGATTTTAAATGCTCTGCTAGTTCTGATCCAAAAAGATAGTCGTCTAATTTCGTATTTTTTACGGTATCACGCGTCTGCTTGTTAAGGGTATTTATAATTGCGTACCGTCGAGACTGTGACTCTCGGTAGTGATAGTCGCATAGCAATCGTCCAGCGTCACTTAGACATTTAATCATGTCCTGAGAAGACGAGGAACCGGAGCTAATTGCCATGTTTAATGCCTTTCCTAGCGCTGCGATGCCGCTGGACAATTGATTTTGTTTATTTTCACTAAAGTGGTCTTTCTTTAAATTGGCCTCCGTAAGTGCCGCCTTGATTTCAAGATTGAGCTTTGGGGCTTTCAAATGTTTACAATTTTCCGGTGTAATGTATAGTTGCATTAATTCGGTTTTGATCTCTTTTTGCAAACCGTTTATTAAAATATGCTCCCATCTCGGAGTGATATCTTTGTGTAGTTTTTCACCAAAAGCACTTTGGCTTGTAGGATCATCACCTAACATTTTTAATATATTAGGATCTAGCTCCGGTTGATCATTAGTTTCGTTATATTGGTTGATTTCTGTTGCATCTGGAGTGCTTTCTGCAATAAATAACATTTTTTTTTTTTTTTTTTTTTTTGTGGGTAGGCAAGTAAAAGGTTGAAACAAATAAAGTTTGTGCAAACATGCACAAATGAGCCTTAACGGTTTTTATTCTTATTTTCACACGATATACGTGGAATTTAGGCTAAACTATCCCTATAGGATGTTTATAAAGGTAAATAGGTACTCGACGCCGATAACCGGCGGAGTAATAACGTTCCATATAGGAAGTTTTAGTGTTGTGCCACACGATATACGAGAGCCAACACTTGTTCGTGAGATTTTACACATATTCTTATTTTAAAGAATGTGTAGGTAGGTAGAACCTTTGAATGTCCAAAAAAAAAGACTTACCCGGTACATTTAAATCCATATCGCGTAGGGGCGATTGTACTGATTCGGAAACGTGTACGTCTGCCTCGAAAGTGTTATCCACGTGCACATCGTTATTGTCTGAATACGAGGAGGATGAGATTCGTCGCTGACGTTTACTTAATTTGTGTTCAAGCCGTTTTACTTTCTTCATGATACTGTGATATTCACTGTCTTTTGATCGCGATCTTTTCCTATTCTTACCCATGATGAAATATTTTGTGTTTGTTGAAGAAAATTTAAAATATTTTAACTTGCTTGGATATTTTAACGTACGTGTGACTTCGACAACACAAAATCGCGTAATGGCGTGAGCGCAGTGACGCCCGGCCGGAATGGAGTGAGTGGAGGGGATAGAAGTTTTTTTCTTAGGAGTAGGGCTTTAAAGGTGTGACTAGACAGCATCATCTCGTGTGCTGCTATGTAAAATAATTATAATCGTCTTCGGTTGAAGCTCGAAGTATAATAATATATTACGACAATAAAATCAGTTCAAAAAATTATTTATTTGTTGCAAACATCCTAATTTTACCTTCTCGTGTAAATATCGTTAAGTTAATGGAATAATTGAATCGGCAATATCTTTAATATTTTTTAAGCTAGAGTAAAAATAACACAACATGTTTAACAATAGCAAACCAAATAATTAAATTTGTGCGCTATGGTAAGTAGGTGATCGATCACCGTTGGCCACTGTAACATTCTTTTAATTTTACATTTGATATTTAAAATTGAAAACTTTTAAACATAATTATTTAGCTTATTACTGGTTCTGAACAAACATGTCGCACCAACTAACACTCGTAGGGTGCCGAGGCCCACCTCATAAAACATGGCCTACGATAAGAAAAAACTTGCTTTCATTGATAAATATGTGCTTGCGTAAACGTTGTTTTTGAATGGCGTAGTTGATAAGCCGCCGAGCCGCGCATTTGATGATAAATGCCATAGGTATTGTACTTACACGAACTAAACAAATGTTTTGTGGTACCTACCTATTTGATTAGTACAAAGGTCATCAGAATCACCTGTATTCATTTGTGTCGTTATTACGGACTAAGCGTTCACTGGAAATAAATGTTGCGTTTAAACTAGGTTTCAGTTAACATGCTTCATATATTGCGATAAACGGTGAACGACGTCCAACGATAAAATTACTTACCATAGTGCTAGTTAACATAAATATACCTCGACGCACGTAAGAAGAGCTCCTGGCATGTACCTGCGCAGTGAGAAAAATACACGCATACTATATGTATTTCGCTCACTGCGCAGGTACACATGCCCGGAGCTCTTCTTACGTGCGTCGAGTTGTAAACTTGTTATAAAGTAGTAATCGAAATCCGAATTTAAGTAGAGTAAACAGAAAAGACACGACTGTGCTTGTGTGTACCTACATAAGGCACTGGTCTGGCCCCACCGCCGGCAACGAGCGATAAACGAGTACAACTAGAAACGCCAAGATCGCCAAGCTTTCATCGCCGCATTGTACCGCTGAGCGAGTTTTATCGGTGTTAGGCACTGGTCCTACCGCCGGCGAGTGAGATATGAACTATCGACTTTTTTCTAGCCCAAGAAACGAACAAAATATAATCGCTTCCGTGTAAATAAAAGAGAGAGATATATATTTATAGTTCATCGCTTGCTGTTCACACTGCTGGCGAGGACACTCTCCCAACGCCTGGCGAGTAAATATATATCTCTCTCTTTTATTTACACGGAAGCGATTATCTTTTGTTCGTTTCTTGGGCTAGAAAAAAGTCGATAGTTCATATCTCACTCGCCGGCGGTGGGACCAGTGCCTTAGCTTTTATCGCTGCGATTAACTAGTGAAGAGAGTCCTCGCCATCAGTGTGAACATCCAGCGATGAACTATAAATATAAAATCTCTCTTATTTACACGGGAGCGATTATGTTTTTTGTTCGTTTCTTGGGCGAGAAAATCGCCGATAGCTCATCGCTTACTCGCTGGTGGTGGGTGGGACCATCAGTGCCTTATTATAAACTAGCTGGTGCCCGCGACTTCGTCCGCACAGTAAAGCTTCTTCATTTCTTTCATTGAATAAAACAAAAATCCGGCAACGGCAACATCATCATTGGTATTACTTAATGAATATTTCAACAAATCTATCCTTTTTTGTTGCTCGATATTGATAACGGCAACAGGTAGACGCTTAAAATACTTATTCACAGAATATTTAGTTATACAATTTCACTTTAAAAATAAATTATTAAATTGAAACAAAACCACAGACTTAGAATATAATAGCAGACTTGACATAACTACCTACGTGTGTGTGCGTACATATTTCCTATTCCCTCACGCTACAATGAACAGGAATATTGTCATCCCGTTTTCTCACGTGTCGCAACACTGTCCAAGAAACCTTAAAAAAAATGACACATGCTATGTTTTGAACGTCAGTCATTTATATAAGCTAACGAAGCTGCAAGCGAATTTTTTGGTAAACTGTGATTTTTAATGTTTTTCTCATCAAAATTAGAACTGATTTAGATTTAAAGATGGTGAAATGTAGTGCCTACCTTTGTGAAAGTGTTACATATGGAAATATACCAGGATTAACCTTTCACCGGTAAGTGTTTGTGTGATAGAGATGTGTGCGTTTTTGCCATTATTTGGACTCGTTATGTCAAGTCTGCTATTATATTCTAAGTCTGTGAACAAAACAAATACTTAAGGGGGGCTCCTATACAAAAACATGATTTTTTGCCGTTTTTATAGATAATGGTACGGAGCCCTTCGTGCGCAAGTCCGACTCGCACTTGGCCGGTTTCTTCAACATTTTGGCAAAAAAAATCTAAATCTTTTACATACCCCACGCAAACTGCGGTTTGCCGATGCCTGCTTTAGTATAGCATTTATAATTATGGTTTTGTATGACTCGTAAGTTTTATGTCTTACTATATTAGTACTAAACATGTGGAGCATTAGGTAATGTAATGGTTACGTATCAAAATATCTAAAATTAAAAAACCTAACGTAAAATAACATACGTTCAAAATACCTAAAATGTAAATACCTGATGATTTTTTCACTTATATTCAAAATACCGAAAGCTTAAAATGCCTACGTATTGCAATGTCTAAAAATAAAAAACCTACCGTAAAATAACCTACATTCAAAATACCTAAAATCTAAATACCTAATGATTTTTTCACTTATTTTTATAGCTTGATGTTAAAATGCGTAATAAATCTTGTTAAGACGTCAATAAAGTTAGTGTTTACAAAGGAAAGCGTGGTCCTAAAACTTGCTGGGCGGGGAATAAAGTCAGGAAGATGATCATACAAGGAAATAGGGATATTGGGGCAGTTGAAGAATATGTGGTCTGGTGTACCCTCCTCAAGGCCACACTCACACAAGGAATGGTCACGCACGTGGATCTTTGCCAAAAAAGAGGGGGTGCATACATGGCCGAGGCGCAACCGAATAACCGTGGAAGTAGTACGCTTGCTGGCTGTCCGATATTAAAAAAACCACGGTTTGGTCGGAAGTAAGTAGCATTTATGGAGGATTTCTCTAGTCTTCAAGTTGATATAAAGATTGTCCTTAGCACGGAATGGGAATTTAGCAATATCTTGAAGGCAACTAAGACAGTCAGAAAAGATAATTGATTTATTTATTTTGTGAGATTCTACATACGAGACAGCCTCAAACAGGGCAATAGCTTCACCGGAAAAAACAGACGATTGGGGGTGACATTTAAAGCTCAGTATGATCTTGTAGCGAGGGATCCAGACAGCCGAACCCACAGAACCCTCATCAGACAGTTTGGAAGCATCGGTGAATACGGAAGTCCATCCTTCCCATTTTTCTGACAGAGTCATATTGAAAATGGTGTCTGCACAGGGGGTATCTTTCTTGATACCAAAATGTAGAGTAATGTTAGGCTGGAAAATAAGGGCATCAAAATTAATGGAAAACAGAGGGTTGCCAGAGAATTTAAGGATCGGGGGACTGTTGGAATATTTTTGGAACGTTTTTACTAAGCAAGGAGTTTCTTTATGGGACCAATATTTAGACGAGGGAATTATTTGGGAGAGATTAAATAGACGGGACATAAGTGGGTGGTCGGAATACTGAATAGATTTTAGAAGATAGCGGTCAGATAGGAACTGTCTACGTAGTCTAAGTTGGGGGTCGAGACATTCCACTTGAAGAGCATTCATGGGAGAGGACTTCATAGCCCCAGTTATTATTCGGAGGCACCTAGACTGTATCTTATCGAGGAAGGATAGATTAAGCTTACTGCAGGGTTCCAGAAGGAAAGAGCCATAGTCCAGGTGGCTCCGAACGATAGCGTTGTATAATAATTTCTGCGCGTAGGGATGAGCACCCCACCACGCACCCGAGGGAGCTCTCATCACGTTTATGCTTTTTTCACATTTATTTTGCACGTATTTCAGATGGGGGACTCCAGACATACGCGAGTCAAGATATACACCCAGAAACTTAACACTGTTCTCGACAGTAACATATTCCTCGTCGACAAAAATATCCATATCGGGAATCCACCTTCTTCTGGAAAACACGACAGCAGAGCTCTTGGCTGCTGACAAACTGAGGCCATGGTCTTGCAGCCACTCATTGAGGTATCTTAAGGCAGCGTTTAAACGGGAAGTGCTATCCAAGAAGGAGTCAGAGGAGTAATACAACACAATGTCGTCGGCATATTGTAAGATGTCACAGAAGGAATCCACTGTTCGATCGAGGTCCGAGGTTCCAGACGGTCCTGGGAGGCAGCATATGGTTTTCGGAGCGAACACAGATGGAGCGTTCCATAAAGAGGTTACATATAACATGAATCATCTTTCTCGGGATACTCAGCTCTTGCATTTTCTGCCTGAGTAACGGAAGTTGTACATTATCATATGCTGAGGTAATATCTAGGAACACGCCCACTAGGTGTTGACCTCTAGAGAGAGCTAGCCTGATGTCAGAGGTGAGGATGGATAAGCTGTCTATGGTTCCCATTCCTCGACGGAAACCAAATTGCGATTTTGAAAGGATTTGGCGACTCTCCAGAATCCACTCTAGCCTGTTTTTAATTAGGTGCTCTAGGATCTTGGCTAACACAGATGAAAGTGCAATCGGTCTACGTGAGGAGGGGTCAGAAGGGTCCTTATTGGGCTTTAAAAGTGGAATGACAATTTGCTGCTTCCATGCGTCAGGGATGGAACCAGATTCGTAAATGTTGTTGAATAAGGAAAGCAGATATCGCTTTGAAAGGTCGGTGCAATTCTTCACAAAGGAGTAGGGGATTCCGTCGACACCAGGAGAAGAGTCATTCAAGTGATCCAGGGCCGAAGACAACTCTGAGAAGGAGAACGGTTCATCCATTCTATCTGACGAAGGGGGGGACGGGAAGGAAGGAAAGCAATCCTCTGATGGCACATAAGGAGGGGATAGTTTATCCAGGAATGCGTCTAACCAAACATTTGGGTCATTGGATGCCTGATTGGTCATGGTTAAGGATCCGCGGTATCTTTTTATGTTCTTCCATACTATGGAAGATGGGGAACGCGGGGATAGGTTTTCACAAAAACGCGTCCAACCCAACCTTTTTTTGGACAGCAGAAGTTTCTTACATCGAGCATTAGATTTTTGGAAGGAGAGGTAGTTATTCATGTTGCTCAGATCAGAGAGAAATTGATCTTCGGCTCGTTCCCGTTCCTTAATAGCCGCTGTGCATTCTGCATCCCACCAAGGGGGAGACGGAATTTTGTTAAGTGAGGCGTTTTTAACGGGGAAGCAGGAGTTAGCGGATGACGATAGTATAGAAACAAAGCTGTTATATAGTTCTAGGAAATTTTCATGCGAGACAGGGGGCAATAGGAGGACTTTGTTCTCTACCAGGGAAGAAAATTCCTCCCAGTCGACTTTGTCTAGTCTAAATTTTAGGAGAGGAGGGAGTGGAGAAGGAGTGGACACACCAGTGGGGAATGAAATAACGATGGGGTAATGGTCACTCCCATAAGACCTGTTTAGAATTTGCCAATCAAGGCTAGAAGCTAGTCCAGGAGAGGCTAGAGTTAGGTTCACTGCGCTAGGGTTTTGGGAGGGGGATGTTCTCCTAGTGGGAGAGCCATTGTTTATTAGGCATAAGTTAGACTTATCGAATAAATCTAACAGAAGCGTGGAATTGGAGTCACAAGAGAGAGATCCCCATAAAGTATTATGGCAGTTAAAGTCTCCCATAATTACTAAAGGACCGGGGAGGGAAGACAGAATATGATCTAGTTCAGAGATGAGAGAAGGATTAGGGTATGGGATATATATAGATATAAAAGTGGAACCTAAGGTCCTAACAGCTACAATGTTAATACCTGGGGAATGTTGGGGAACAGAACAAAGGGAATAAGAAAGGGAACGTTTGACAAGGATGGCACAGCCATCCCAGCCCTCAGTGCTGTCGTCGCGGAGACATGAAAAGCCAGGGACCCTGAATCGGGAACTCGGCTTCAACCATGTCTCCGAAATGGCGAGCAGGAAAGGTTTGTGTTCATTTATTAAAAAAGATAGCTCATGTTTTTTGTTCCTAACACTTCTAACGTTCCATTGCATAACTGTCTGGCAAGCTGTATTGGCCATTATTGAGAGATATTGTTGTAGACAATTGGTTTAGCGTTTCTGTGACGTTGTTCGGTATAGTATCGGAGAATTTCGAGAGGAGGTTGACTAGTGTGCTGATAAGCAGCTTAATGAGGTTGTCGTTTGGGGAAGCTGGTGATACATCAGTATCACTGTATAGATAAGCACAGCCGTTTGGCTGTGAGGATTGAGGTGTTTGAGTAATCTCGTCATGGGCAGCTTTATTGTAGCCTGGGCTACGTGGGGGGATCGGACGACGGGTGGTGAAGACGGTTTTCTTATATGAGCGGGGGGATTGAGGGTGTTGAGACTGGGGAGTGGGGAAGGACGATGGGTCATACATGTTCTCACTAGTAGAGGGAGAGCGTTAAGGGATGCGGGCAGTGTCAGCGAACGACCGACGTACAGGTCGGAATCGGAGAGAAGCTTCGTTATATGGGATATTTTCCTCTGACATTACCAGCATGATTGCCTTCTGTCTCGCATGTTCAGGGCAAGAGGAGTGGATGGCGAAGTGGGGACCACTACAGGAAAGGCAAGTGGCCTTGTCCTCCTGTACAGGGCACGATTCTCCTTCGTGTGACTGTGCGCATTTGTAACAACGGGGCTTTGAACGGCAGGCAGCCTTAATATGGCCAAAGCGGCAGCACTTGTTGCACTGTATTGAGGGCAGTTGGTAAGTCTCTACGGGCAGTGATGTATAAAAAGAGAAAATTTTCTCAGGCAGGATTTGCCCTATAAAAGTGAGTGCCACTGTTTGAGTTGGGATCCAGATTGTTTTTCCATCCTCGGTAGACTTCCGGTTCAAACGACGTGCCTTTATGACTTTAGAGTCATCGTTTGCATACTCAATTGAACTGACAAACTCCTCAAGGGTCCATTCAACTGGTACGTTACGCACCAGTCCCATACGCGTGACGTTATATGTAGGAATACTCGCGGAATACCGGTGTTCGGCGAGAATAGGGTGGGCAATGAATTCATTTGCCGATTGAGCATCAGTGAATTCCACGGTCACTCGGTTGCGACCGCTGGGTTTAATGCCAGCCTGTTTTATACCGCGGACGCCATTCTGATGAATGAGCTTGGCGAACTTGAGGGGGCGAATAGAATAGCCGGAGGTTGGGTCATCTACTATCGTAACTACCTGTACGATAAACGGAGCTTTATCATTAGGACCGTACAATAATTTGATACCCGGGGCGTATTCAGGGACCGTGTAAGCGTGCTGTATGGAAGCCGCGGCTGGTGTTTCGTTTATCGATAATGTCTTTGATAACACTTTGGGTTTCCACAACACGCTTACGCGTTGCCAATAAGACCCGGTTGCCTTCGCTTTTGCCCCCGTCAGGGGGTTCGTTCCCTTCCATCTCCCACCAAAACCAACAAAACGATCACAAAACAAACACTCACTATGATAAATATTAGTTCAACTTCACAGAAATCGCCGGTGTATTTTTTTAAAGAAGGAAAAAACAAGGTTATTCTTTGGCACGTGTAGCAAGCAACGCTTCCGAGGCCAAAAAAACATGTCAAATGTTGGTGTATCAAACTTAGGTGTCATAGCTGTTGATATTTTAAACATTAGACATTTACTCCATTAGGTATTTTAAACTTAGGTAATTCGTATGTAGGTGTTAGTTGCTTAGGTATTTAAAATCATTAGGTATTTAGATTTTAGGTATTTTGATCGTAGGTTATTTTACGTTAGGTTTTCTAATTTTAGATATTTTGATACGTAACCAATGTATCAAAATAAAATCAAGCCCGAAGTTGAATTCATTTATTTCTACCCCACGGACAAAAAACCAACAAAGTTTAGACTTAAGATATTTTCTTATCCTACTGGAATTTCGAAAAATAATTTATTTAGTAATGTCAAGTCTGTAGCACCAATTGTTAAGGCTGTGCGATGTCTGTCAGTCAGTCAGTTAGTCACGGTGCTGTTTTATAAGTAGGTATATGTTCGTGTAAAGAACCCTTCGATAGCTGGAGATCACTGGTCCTAGGTTTCTATTAGGATAGCCCCAGGGCCTTAGGCATTGTACTCTCTCAATATTTATAAGGAAAGCCACTCACCTTGGTCTGCTCTCAGGCGCTGCTGTTATATTTACACAGAGTCCACAATGTCACACACACAATAATTTTCAAATGTAGTTTCCCGATGACCGAAATAATATCACCAAAAAACCAGTACTTATATCGGACAATGTCAGAACTTATAGGTACTTCGTTTTTTTTAGCATTACAAATAGAGTAGGTAGACATCTTGATGATTCTTTTCATTGAAAAAGCTTTTTAAAAAATAGTAGTTACTATTTTTTGTTTTTTTTTTATGTAGTTACATACTAGTTACATATTTGCTGTGATTTATTTTTCAAAAGTGTTTTTTAAGAAAAGTCACGTCAAGATCGCTTACCTTCTATATAATGGTAAAAAAAGATGTAAAGTCCGTGTTATCCTAGTCAAGTAAAAACGGTATTTATTATTATTATTATTATATTTTTAAATTATAATTCTTGTTTGCAATTAAGCATGACTTCTTTCTTTAAAAAAAAATAACTTTGATTTTTTTTTACCCGGCTGAAGGGCTCTGCAACCATGACCACAAAAAAATAAACTAACAAATTAAGAAGTTTTGTGACGGATAAAAATGCTAAATGCCCGAACAGTATAGATTAAACGACGATAACTTTTTCATTGTGACCCAATTTTAATGATCAAAGCCTATATGTTGCTCCAATTTAAGCTTCATCTATCTGTGAAAACCGCAAGAAAATCCGTTCAGTAGTTTCGGAGACTAGCGATTACATACAGAATGACAGAGCTCTACTTTTACTGTTTTATTATAGTATAGATATGTAGTTAAATTTTGTACTTTGATACACCAAAGAACACCCGAATCAGATGAATTCGTTCAGTTACTTATCGATTCTATCGGCAAATATATGTATGACTATATTTACTTATTTGATACCTACTAATTCGCTCTATGCCTACTGTCGCTAGTAGTGTAGTACTAGGTATTAGTTATTCTGTGTTACTGTGGCCGAAATTCCGTTTATTTCCTACGAGAACTTTCCGAGGATAAAAAATAGAATATGTTACTCGCTTACAAATATAGAGGTACTAATGTGAAAGAATTTAGTACTTTTGAAGTTTATCCATTCCAAATGAACAAACCTTACTTATAATAATAATATTTTCACTTTTGTATTGAAAATATTGCACAAGATTCGATGTAAAAAAACATTACAAGAGATTCTCTACACTAGCAATAAGGCACATACTATAGGACTCATCTGCAGATTAAGGGTGAGGCCACACGAGCGTAATTTTGTGAGTCGTGTCGTGAGCGGCAGAATTTCGGTTCGCACCATACAATATGCAGGTCATCACGTGACACAATGTAAGGCGCAACCGAAATTCTGCCGCTCACAACTCACAAAATTACGCTCGTGTGGCCTCACCCTTAAATTTTCGAATTCGGAACCAACCAAAGCAAAGAAAACACTTTCTACATCGATTAAAACATGCTAACTTCGGCCAGACTCGTCGTCACACTATGTTGTCACACTATTGCTATTCAACGGAGCCCTGCGGCAGGGCTCCTATTGCTGGCCTGTTTGCCCTTCGGGCATCTACAGATACCTAACGAACCTACTTACCCTACCTACCTACTTTTGCGGAATAAAAATGATTTCTGACGAATATCCGTCGAAAGGGAAAGGATAAGTCTCTATAGTGGTGTGACAACCTGGTGCAATGTGACCACAGCTACTTAGAGAGCTTCGTAATTTAACATAATTTCAAAGATAATAAATAGATTATTAGGTACTCGTATTTAAATAGCTGTCAATTCGCAGTTATTTAGGACATCATAATATCATGCGATCATTTATCATCCCGAATAAACTACCTTATTAATTAAAAGCTATGCTGCTGAATAAAAAGCATATACAGTTATAAACACAAGATTTTCTTTAAACACGATGATCGTAGAAAAGGTACTTAACAGGAATTTTGTGCGTACGTGCTTACTTCCACGTATACGGCGGCCCTTTCTTCTCTATTTCACCGCCAACACAACTAACATTTTAAAGGGCTCATAGTTGACGATTTGAAATGACGCTACACTTCAATACGAGTAGGATTATTAATAGAATATACTGAACAGTTACAACAAAAAACCGGAACTTATTACAATTTTTATTTACTGCGGTAAGGTTTCGTTGCTTTTGTTCAAAATTATTAGAATATTTCGATTTGAAGTAGAGCCATAGTGCCCGTAGTAGGTACACCTACTTATCTTATTGTTGGCATTATTATAAAGGCAGTTTTATCATTTTATACACATTGTTGTATTTTATATTCGACTAGCTTTTGCCCGCGACTTCGTACGCAAAGACAATTACGTTAGTTGTTTGGATGAAATCTGGCACACAGGTAGTTTATTACATTACATGGATTAATACTTAGGGTGACATAGGATACCTAATGCCAGGAAAATGCAAAGTTCCCGCGGAATAGGAATAATAATAACTCCTCGGAGCACTCTCCGTTGTAGGTACATGCGATAGAAGATGCACAGTGAAGCTACATCTCTGCGCAGCGCCAAGGGGTCAAGTCGATCAGAAATTCGTTGGCAGCCGACTATTCGAGTCGCTCTCCGCTGTATGCGATCCAGAGGGAGAAGCTGGTACTGGGGAGCCCCCGGGGCCCACAGATGAGAGCAGTATTCCTTATGTGAGCGAACTTGCGCCTGAGATTGGAGTGAAATACCGTCTCGATCTGTTGAGCACGCCGAGCTTCTTCGAGGCTAATTTAAGCCTTACCCTCCAAATGGTCGCGGAACTGGACTTCACTTGAGATGTCAATACCAAGGATTCCGATACTGCAATGGCTGTTGTAGCTAGGGGAGTGCCTTCGAAAAGAGGTGACGCGACAAATGCAGACTTTTTTGCGGTAAACGCGCAAACCTGTGTCTTAGTAGGGTTAAAACGGGCTAAATTAAGTCGACCCCATTCTGAAACTTCTTTTAGGGAAGTCTCAATTTCAGACACAAGTTTTTTTCGGCACTCTGTTACGTTTTCCCGAGAAATATCGGCGCGGCCGGTGTAAGAGGCATCATCCGTACCTACTATCATCCACTTAACAGTGAATGCCGCCGGTTGGCAGCATATCATTGACATGCAGAAGGAAGAGCGTAGGCGATAGCACACAGCCTTGAGGGACACCAGCATTCACAGACATGGAGTCAGAGCATGCACCGTCAACTACGACCTTTATGCTTCTGTCCGTTAGGAAGCTGCTGATCCATCCGCATAATTTCTCAAGAAAGCCCAAAGGACGGAAGTTTTGAGAGGAGCGCTTTGTACCAAACCCGATCGAAGGCCTTCGCTACATCTAAACTAACAACCAATGCTTCACCCTTTGTCTCAATCGCCTGTGCCCAACGATGTGTCAGGTAAAAAATAGCCTATGTCTATCGGGGATAGTCATATTGCACAATATGTAAGATTTTTTTTTAAATCTGCCCGAAATTGAGTTATTTTATTTCTATCCCGTGGGAATTTTGCATTTTCCCGGATAAAAAGTTACCTATATCAAGGATGATATAGAATGGATTGGCAGTCTCCATAGTTCGGATCGTTCGCCGTTTTTGTAGTTCGATTATTAAATCTAGATGGCGCTGAAATATAGCCAAAGGCTTTGAAGGCAAAACAATAAGACTACAGATATTTCATATCACTGCAAATGTCACAGGAAGCAAACACAGGATCATCCTAGTTCAGGCATATGTGTTTCTTTTTCCTATAGGTCTCCTAGATAAATTGTATTGTATTGTAAGAAAGTATTTTGAATAAATATTATTTATTATTTATTATTATTAATGTATTATTATGCAATATTTTTGAAAAATAATACATTTGTAGTAATATGAAACATCTGTAGTCTTATTGTTTTGCCTTCAAAGCCTCTGGCTATATTTCAGCGCCATCTAGATTTCATAATCGAACTACAAAAACGGCGAACGATCCGTACTATGGAGACTGCCAATTAGGGCTTGCACTATCCGGTAACTTTTTACTATCCGGATATTTCGGATATTTCAAATCTCTATATCCGGATATCCGCTTTTTTCGGATAATTTGAATAATTTTCCAAATATTAAAAAAAAACGCTAATAATAATTTATAAATTATTTAATCAACTTAACGATGAGTGTTTTTAATCAATTTAACCAAAATTATCTGATAAGGACTTAAAAATAATTATTTGTCACTTTAATGAGTGAAGTTAATTTAAAAAATATGTATAAAACGAACATCATCATCATCAGCCTATGTTCGTCCACTGCTGGACATAGGCCTCTCCCATGGCACGCCACTGAGCACGATCCTCGGCCACTCTCATCCAGCTCTTGCCAGCTGCCTTGCGAAGATCATCGCTCCACCGAGTCTGAGGACGTCCTACGCTACGTGCGCCGATCCGTGGTCTCCACTCATGCACTCGTCTACCCCAACGGTTCTCAGTTCTTCGAGTTATATGGCCGGCCCATTACCATTTCAGCGTGGTTGGTAATGCGGTAGGCTATGACGACAACTTTGGTTCTCTGTCGGATCACTTCGTTACGAATTCGATCTTTCAGAGAAACTTCGAGCATAGCCCTTTCCATAGCACGTTGAGCAACTTTAAATTTGTGGACCAGCGCTAAAGTGAGTGTCCATGTTTCGGCACCGTATGTCATGTCATGACGGGTAGGACGTACTGATTGAAGACTTTCGTCTTTAGACTCTGTGGAAATGGCGATGTGAAGTCTTGACGCAGTTTCCCATACGCTGCCCATCCCAGCTGTATTCTTCTGTTGGCCTCTTTCTCGAAGTTGTTTTTACCTAACTGCATAGTTTGCCCGAGGTAAACATACTTCTTAACGGATGTACGTGTTCATTGAACATAACTAGCCTTCCGTCCGCAGCTTCGCCCGCGATAAAATTAATTTTCCCGTAGGAAAAGGTATTTCCCCGCGGTAAAAAGTAGCCTATGTCACTCTGTGGTAATGTAGCTTACTAATGGCAAAATAATTTTTGAAATCGGTCCGGTAGTTTCGGAGCCTATTCAATGCAAACAAACAAACAATCAAATCTTTCCTCTTTATAATATTAGTATAGATATTTTCACCTATCAGTTAACAAATAAAAAACCATCAAAATTGGTCCATTGATTAGCTTGGGAGCTACAAGGTCACAGAGAGACACACAAACACACGTTGACCTTAGAGTAGTGTTTCCCAACCTGTGGTCCGCGGACCCCTGGGGATCCGCGAGTATATGTATGGGGGTCCGCAGTGTCATCTCTGGACCATACATAAATGCTAATAAGTCTCGTACCTATGTGAAAAGGCATTCTCTACTCTCGTATATACAAAAAACAAATACAGAAACAGAT
The DNA here is from genome assembly GCA_947563465.1 of Archips xylosteana. Classification (NCBI taxonomy): domain Eukaryota; kingdom Metazoa; phylum Arthropoda; class Insecta; order Lepidoptera; family Tortricidae; genus Archips; species Archips xylosteana. Next base: position 8,360,273 of record OX387344.1, read on the forward strand.
TACTATTAGAATCTGATTTGAGATTACAACTTAGTAGCATCATCAACCCCAATATTACTGATTTAGTTGCAAAAAAGCAACACCAAGTCACCAACCTTCACATTAAATTTATTTCATATTTTTCATAATAAACAGTTATAAGTACCTATTTTGTATCTGTAATAACTAAAATAAATACCTAATCCGATTTTTTTTGCTGTTTATTTTATTAAGGGGGTCCGTGAAAACTGTGCTTGTCTTCCTAGGGGTCCGCGGCTGAAAAAGGTTGGGAAACGCTGCCTTAGATCACTCCTCTTTTTGTGTCAGGGGTTGGAAAAAAACAAGCTATAATCTGCGTGTGTAAAGATTTTTCACGAGAAACTAATCAAAAGTACCTACTGCGAAATATCGTAAAAAATGTACTTACAAACTGCGCAGTTAACAGAAAAGTGTTCGTGCATAACTCAGCAGGTACCACCAACCCGAGATGATGCAAGCCACGTGTAAAATAAAAACTAATAAAAAGTCATTTTTTTTAATATAGCTCCGTTTTGTGTTTGGTTTATTGCATCTCATTAAATTTATGATTGACTTAGTACTTGGCAGAGAAAGTGCTTTGTCGATTTCGATCAGAAATCCCAGAAGTTATTAAAAAATCGGGCAGATGATCTCATGACTTTCATTTCTTAACTGAAAACAACTAATTAAGAGAGGTTTATTGAGACACCCGAGATCATATTAATTTATTCGCGGGGCACTCGCTATCGTTTACACACACACACCATTTCTTTCTACCCTTATCCTATCTATAGTATATGGTGAATCCCGTTTAACAGAAAGAAACAGTGAATGCGATTTTGATTCCGACCGCGTTAGACAATTATTATGTATCTTGTCGCAACACAACTATAGTACATTACTGCAGAGGCCGTGAAGTAAGGGATTGATGGACGAGATTTGGGGTATACGGCCGAGTCGTAGACGAGGCCGGATAAAACGAGTCCAGCAATCCCTCTTCCGGCCGAGGATTGTATAGAGCTTTTCTCAAACATGCATCATCATCATCATCATCATCATCATCATCATCCATCCATCCATCCATACATACATCCATACATCCATCCATCCATCCATCCATCCATCTATACATCCATCCATACATCCATCCATCCATCCATCCATCCATACATCCATCCATACATCCATCCATCCATACATCCATCCATCCATACATACATCCATACATCCATCCATCCATACATCCATCCATACCTCCATCCATACATCCACCCATACATCCATCCATCCATCCATCTATCCATACATCCATCTATACATCCATCCATCCATCCATACATCCATCCATCCATCCATCCATACATACATCCATCCATCCATACATCCATCCATACCTCCATCCATACATCCATCCATCCATACATCCATCCATACATACATCCATCCATACATCCATCCATACCTCCATCCATACATCCACCCATACATCCATCCACCCATACATCCATCCATCCATACATCCATCCATCCATCCATCTATCCATACATCCATCCATACATCCATCTATACATCCATCCATCCATCCATACATCCATCCATCCATCCATACATCCATCCATACATCCAGCCATCCATACATCCATCCATCCATCCATCTATCCATACATCCACACATCCATCCATCCATACATCCATCCATACATCCATCCATCCATCTATCCATACATCCATCCATCCATACATCCATCCATCCATCCATACATCCATCCATACATCTATACATCCATCCATACATCCATCCATCCATACATTCATCCATACATCCATCCATACATCCATACATCCATCCATACATCCATACATCCATCCATCCATCACCAGTAGTTTAGGCGGTTTTATAGAAATAAAAGAAAGATTTTTTTTAATGTCGTATGTTGGCTGTATGTAGTTTTTCCTTTGTCAGTTTAATGTTAGTAAGCAAATTTAAAAAGTTACAGCAGCGGACAATAATGGTTTTTCATACTTACTTTTATGGCCTAGGCCAAGAAGTAATGTAGGGAGCCATAAACAACAAACTTCATGGCTTCATTTCGTGACATTAACGCATACATTTCAAAGCATGTTTGAGAAAAGTTAATTTTTTCTGCGACTTTTTTTCCGCATAATTCCCACACTCAGATACGTCAATTAAGGTGGAACGGCACGCTCTAGGCGCGAAATTCAAAATTTTTACAAGTTTTAATTTATTGTGGGTAAACAGTGTTACTGTTTAACTTCATATGGTATTTGCGCTTGTAAAACAGTGTTCTTTATTTTATTGTGTAAAGCTTTTTAAGAATAAAACTGTTAGCTTGATATAAAAGTTGTCAAACATAGAAATTCGGACTTTCAACGTTTTGACAACTTTTATTTCAAGCTAATAGTTTAATTCTTAAAAAAAATTACACAATAATATAAAGAACACTGTTTTACAAGCGCAAGTACCATATGAAGTTAATCAGTGACACCGTTTACCCACAATAAATTAAAACCTGTAAAAATTTTGAATTTCGCGCCTAGAGCGTGCCGTTCCACCTTAAGGTATTTAATTTAGTAATTCTGAATGCGACTGAAGTGCCACGCAACCATTATTACTAGTCGGTAAAAACGGTAGAAGATGAGCAAACTGCAACTTCATAAATTCCCTCGCCTAATAAGGTTACGAGACAGATTTCGTCAATGTTCGTTGAAGGAATTGTTGGTAACGGGAAAAAACGATTTGGTCGAAATTACCAAGATACTAAAAAAAGTAATGATATTCAGTCATCATGAACTAAAACAGCAAATAAATTAGGTTTTTTTCAATGGTTTCTGAGGGCCAGTGTTTGTGCGAGCGCAGCGCATGACAAAATGTCAGTTCAGTGATCAGTGCCGCGCCGGCGGGCTCATGTCATGGCAAGCTCGAGCTGCATGCGTGCATACTAGCTTCAACCAGAGCGCTTCAGAGACAAATGCGCAGGCCGCATTCCTCGACGGGTCCATCTGCGACTGGGTCGAGCGCGGCGCCCCTCGCGGCCCCGCGTGCCCCGCCCCTCTCCCCCCGCGCGCGCCCCGTCTGCGCCTCCCCCCGGGCCCCAGCTCGCTTCTCTTCACTTCAGTCGTTCGCGCGCGCCTTTCGCGATAACTCATACGTGTGTTCGCTCTTTATCGCGTGCTGTGTTTACAATACTGTGTTGTTATTACGGAGTTTAACCAGCCAATGATCTGTGTCAGTGACGAGGAGTGAAAAATAATACACTACATTGTGAAAGGATTGTTTGTGCGCCGTCAACCATCGGCGAGAAGCCGACAATCACGGCAAACGCCGAGCTCAGGTAGGATTTTGTTTCGTACATAAATCTGATTAATGGGTGCTCTAGGTTCATCTTATTCGTTGTAGATTGGTAAAATGCAAAGCGCACAACTGTCTACCGCCTTTGAACGGCGCAGGTGGAAAAACAGAACCACGTGATCGTGTGTATCAATCGACCGAGGGCCGCTCTCCACGTGGTACTCGGGTGTAAACAAGGTGCCCTTCTCCGAGCGAGTTCGGCTTGGCACCGCAAGTTGCCCCCGCTGCCTTGGCGTGGCTTCGCGCCATCGCACCCAAGCATGCCCTGCGTCCCTGCTCTAGCGGGGCCCAACTTGCAATGTTTACTACACAACATAACAAAAGAAAGCATTACAGAGTCGGGTGTTTAACTGTTGGGTTTATTATTACCGCACTCAAGAGACGAAAGTGAGATGCAATGGGATGGGCCTGTGTAATTTGTAAAGAAAATCGTCTCATCTAATCGTCGTAATCAAGTTGACTTTTTTTAACCCCCGACCGAAGTTTGACTGCTATGTGTGTGTTTGTGTCTGTCTGTGGGATCATTAGCTCTTGACGATATCGATAGTTCTTAGACATGTTTCATCAAAATTGTTTCAGCCGTTTCAAAGTTGTCAGCTCTTTTCCTAGCTGCGGAAGGGATCTTGAACGCATAATGGGCATTACTTTATTTTCAAACGTATGTGTGCCTAATTGCGTTAGGGGTTTTTAATTTTTTTAATTTATAGTTATTTGCTACCATTTGTTACTTACTTACAGATTATCCATTAACTATCAATTAACTGTAAAAATATAAATTATCTGCTTAAAAACAAATAAATCTTCGATTGAGTTGGCGTAGAAGTAAAGTCATAAGTAGCTATTGCCATAAAAATCTATGGGAGAATCATTTTTGAATAGCTCATAAAAAGTGCGTTAATTCTGGTCACTTCCTATTCCAAGGTATTTTTCCCCTAATTTTTGAAGCCTTCATCATAAAATTATCTAAAACAGCATCTAAAAACCATATAAATGATGTTTAAAAAGTCATTATTCACTATCAATTTTAGTGCTATTTTCATTGCACCTTTCATTTTTCATCATCATCATCATCATTTCAGCCGAAAGACGTCCACTGCTGAACATAGGCCTCCCCCAAGGCTCGCCAAACAGATCGGCCCTGAGCCATCCGCATCCAATGCGTTCCCGCTACCTTCACCAGTTCGTCGCTCCATCTTGTTGGAGGCCTACCTACACTGCGTCTTCCGGTCCGCGGACGCCACTCGAGAACCTTTCGGCCCCATCGGCCGTCAGTTCTACGGGCGATGTGCCCTGCCCACTGCCACTTAAGTCTAGCGATTCTTCGAGCTATGTCCTTGACTTTAGTTCTTTAGTTTCATTTTTCATTTGCATCTATTTTCTTACCTATCCAGTCTCCTGAATGAATTGCTAAATGAAAGCAAAGTAAGACAGGAAATTACTCAGACGTCGAACGGCAACAATGTGTATGTGTTCACTGATCAGGTATCACAACACCATTTTGATGCCGGCGTCTGAACGGTTTGTGATTATGAACGAAGGCGTGTACAAAGGTCATCAACATACACTGCGGGGAGTTGCTAGAAATTGCGCCGCAATTGTATTATCGACCAACAGAGACCGCCCGAAGCAAAGATTTTAAGGAACAATATCTTTATGGGTTCGTATTTGCATGAACAGAACGATATGTTTGCTTTATATAGAGGAAACCAATAAATCGATTAAACGAGTAGTTAAAATGATATTATGGAAATATAGACAAGTACCGCTGCCGTTTGCATCTAATGCTGCGTAGATTGTTAATGCTTCTGTAGTTACTGTTAGCTATCTAGCTTCTTGTGGCGTATAATATTCAAACAACGGATGGTTGGCGGTCAGTGTATTTTTGTAGATATGAGTTGATTATGTACTGCTAAATTGTTTAATGAAGCAACTCGCAAGTTCACGGACGGTGACTTAGCGAGACTGTCCGGCAGAAACAACTCTAATGAGAAACATCGTTTCAATTGTCGCTTGTTACACGTTGATCAATGCAAAGACTAATGCCTACAGCAGTTCTTCCCATTAAAATATTTAATAATCTGGGAAGAAAAATCAAGGTCCACTAAGATGTAGATGTATAAACTATTGATGTCATATTACAGTCTCGCGAGTGCGTTTCCTTGCTCCTTGACAAAAATGAGTGACGTCGTACTTACATGTGCAACGACACGACAGCGTCGCGCTTCCGTAGCTGCAAAAGATGTCTAGATATGAACGCATTAGTGGCGTGCACTGGGCCAATTCCAGAAGGTTGCTGCTAGCCGGCAGTTGCAGGCGGACCCGCAGGCTCCCGCCGCCGCACGTTCCCTAAATGTCAGAATTGCAAAATACTAGATTGCCGACTTATCCTATTTCTAAAATACCAAATTCCCAGAATACCAGACTTTCCTGTAACCGTGTTTTTCTCTATATCGGATTGCCAAAAAAAGCTTCTTTTCAATACACCATATTCCATTCAAAATCGAATTCCCAAATTACCACATAGTGAAATCACCAGGCTCGTCAGGCAGGTCGTGGTCCTCGTGGGAAAGCGTCGTGTTTTACGAGCCTGGTGATTTCACTATCTGGTATTATGGAAATTCGGTTTTGAAAATGGAACATGGTGTATTGAAAACAAGCTTTTTTTGGCAATCCGATATAGAGAAAAACACGGTGACAGGAAAGTCTGGTATTCTGGGAATTCGGTATTTTAGAAATAAACTGTCAGTCAATTGAAATTGCAAACAATGTAAACAAACCTTGTATTTAAAATGTCTTTAATTTCCATTTTCCCTCATGAAATACTGCTAAATCCGTGTGTTATTTAATCAATACTTATCACAACACTATCCTAAACCATTAAAACAATAAACAAGTGGATATGTATATTTCATTAAATGGTTTATTTACATTGTTCGCAATTTCAATTGACAGCGATTTTAGGGTAAGTCGGCAATCTAGTATTTTGCAATTCTGATATTTAGGGAACGAGCACCCGCCGCCACGAGCAGCTGGGTAGGTAGTAGTGCTGGCTTCCGCCACTGCACACCATGAAAGTCAAGTAATCATACGACCCGTTACCGCCAACGGGTGACGCGTACGCTACTACGGGTGTCGGTGTTGTAATTTATTATTCTCTAAACAAACTACGAGTTCGGATTCAGCGGTGCGCTTAAATCACGCCTTGCTAATCTTGCTATCCAACTATTCTCTAACGAAATCTGCGCAGGTTCAGGGCTGCAGTCGTCAGGCAACCAGAATTTGACCCGTTCGTTAGTATTATACGCGATTATAGTATCTCCTCGGACGTTGATCGTGTGTTGGTTGATGTTGGCATTTGGCATTGACTACGTCGAAGTGCCTGATTCCATTATATAATGCCCTCGAGCGATTAAGATGTATCGATCAGTTCTACTAATCGCAGAGCTGAATCCGCGCACGAGGTTTCTTTAGAGAACATCGCAACAGGGTGCGAAGCGTAACTCAGTAGTGGCACTCACCTCACAGAGCACAGTTAGAAAAATAAAGTTTTTTTGATTGAAAACACCCGCATTGCAACCGTCACACACCGGGCATTGCAACAAATGAACGAATTTGCGCCATAATGGGCTTCAACGGGTGGATCTGTATGCTTTATTGGAATGAAAATGGTGGGAACAGCTGTGAAATATTTTCCAATAATAGAAAATTTTTCTTTGGAGATTTTATTAACCTAAAATCACGTCTTTGTTGTTAACTCACATCAGAGATAATTATCAATTTTCGTTTACTTTTCATACACATCGATAACACCATCACCCGGCTGCAAAGGTTGTCTTTCAGCATTTTTTAGCGTCTTACTCGTATGAAGCTACGTCGGGTATGTATTACAATACCGAAGTACGAAAGACCGGATGTATTAAAACATCGAATGGGTCAAAAGACCGACACGATTTTTTTCTGAAACCGTAAACTTCTCAGAATTTATTAAAACGGCATCATACAGAGCCCATTAGGTTAGGTTAGGTTTGTTTTATAACAATCTTAAAAAGTTAACGGTTTCAGAAGAAAATCGTGTCGGTCTTTTGACCCATTCGATGTTTTAATACATTCGGTCTTTCGTACTTCGGTATTGTAATACATACCCAGCTACGTCTCATGCTCATGGACAGTGTCCCTGTAAATATACCTAAGCAAGACAAACTAACGATCCTAATATACAAGCTACACGTAATATGGCCAATAAATGTAGTTCAACATGAAGCCTATTAATTAACATTGTTCACGGTAAAAAATCAAAGTCAATAAGTGTGTGTTATCACCAGCATACGATCTTAAAAAAGGTTGCATTTTTGTTTAAACTACATTTTCTTTTCGCCTAGCTTCCATTGAACAATACCTTGTTGGTTATCTGAGCTAGCTTACAATTCGTTTACATTCTAAAACTTACTCTTTCATTGATTATTACATTATATAATCTCAGTTCTTGCTCCAACCAAGCCATCCGGAAAAATCAACTTGAACTTTCAAATGTTTTCCTCTTCCGTTGACGACGGTGAAAACGAAACAGTGCTCTTAAATCTAAACAATATTCATAATTCATAACTGAATACATTAGTTCTTGAAAACAGATGTTTCGTTTACAATTTATAAATATTTAGGTAAGATGAAAACCGTCTGCCAGCTACATACTATCTGCAAAATAGAAGGTTCGGCTGTCTAGTCTCTAGATACAAAAATCACGAGACTTCTAAATCCCCGTAGGTATTCAAAAATCTGCATAATTAAAAAAGAAAAAGGTAATACAAATACATACACACTTGAGTTTGTGTGTGATTGATTAGACGTCCCTAACAATCACTATGCCTACCAATTATTACGCCTCATGAAAGCGTTACGAAAAATGTGAAGTAATACGAGATATAAACAACTTATACTTTATGCTGCATATCGTACAGAAAATACATTAAAAGAGCAATAAAGAATAGACATTGAATAACATTCAGAGATCGATAAGCGAGTGGCGCGGCTGCGTGCAAGCAACATGCACTAGTCTTATCAAAAAAATATTCAAAAAACAACGCTGGTCAGTAGTAGGCGCGTAAGTAACCTTGAATTAACTACGTTGATAAGTGATCTCATGTTAAGATTCTTGTTCGTAAGTAGGCACTCTTCAATTTGAATTACATTGCACTTGATTACTATTATCATTAATCAAGATGTTTATTAGGACACCGTGCCTAAAAGCCGAGCGTATCGCCGCTTACAATATGTCACAGTTCGTGATTGTTACTACATGGACACAGCAACATCAGGAAGTTGCATTTCCACTTTAAACCAGATCTAGTTCACATAGCTTATCAGATCAGTTGTTTGCTTTTGAAGATTCTGAGACACACTAGAAACATCCAGGGACTGCCATGCGACTCCGACGAGCGCCGTTATTTGTTCAGAAGTAGGCCTCATTATGTGCCACTTGCGTTCGGGGTTGGAGCAGCTGCGGGGTGCAATGTTTTGGAAGCCGACAGGCAAGTAAGAAGCATGCGGAATGGCGCGCCAGGCAAGTCGCGCCGCCGCACTGGCTACAGTCTGATCGATCGTGCTGCGCTGCGCTGCTCTATTATTTATTACCAAAATATGGCGGCGTGGTGCGGCACGCGGTCGCTGACCTCGCTCGCCACGACATGTCCGCGTCGCGTCGTAAACAACTCTCCTCAGGTGTACGCCTGCACTCTACACCGGTACAAACCGCGGGAAATTAGTAGCCTTATGCTCACTCCCTATACCGCTGCTAAAGCTTTTACTATCTCTTAATGGAACAATTCAGTTGAGCGCCAAGCAATGCAACCGTTCAAGTGATATTATTAGCATCAATAAGTCAACAACTGCCAAGTTGAGGCATAATTAGCTGAATGACCTAGAGGAAAATTTTATACGTTTTGATGGCTGAAGACAATCAATCACTTATTAATAACTATCACACCCATACCTATTGGGCGCCAATTTATCGAACCGCGGGGAAATGTACATACAAATACTTAAGAGTTAATAAAAATTGTGTCAAAATTCTCTTCTAAAACGGGACCTGAGCTTCTAACAATCATAGAGTTCAGCATTTTTGGATTATGCATTTGTTTTATGCTGTCTATTCTATCTCAAGTTTACAAGATCAAGGAAGCTGTACATACATCGTCGCTTGCACAAAGCATAGTACCAGACATTTCACAAATTTCTTAGGGCAGGGGTCCCTTCACGCGTCGCTTTCTCGTCAGTAATTTTAGTAACCGACACCCTTGACGCCACGTGCACACCACGTGTATATACTTCGACATTTTTAGGATTCCGTTTAAAATGACAAAATAAAGCCTATCTATGTAACCGATATTCACTCCACTATCAATTTGAAATTTGACAACAGTACCTACTTATCATTTCGTACGCAAATTTAGCTTCTTTCCCATTGTCCACTCCACCTCCCGAGACCACCTAGGTGAACCATTGAAAAAATTTTTTTACTACCGTTTAATAAATATTGGACCACCTCTGAAATCCACCTCTGAAAAATTTAATTCTGGCTGTCATTATATCTATGGACTTTTTATTTTGTTAATAATTACTATCTAAACCAAAGCCAGCGAGCGAGCGAAGCGAGCGAGCAAGACCTATCTGAGCAGAATCGACTCTGTATGGTTAGGTTCAGGCATTAGCCTTTGGTGTTAGTTATTTTTTTATGACCACCCGGAAAATCCAATTTGTATTACTCAAACTTGAAACCTGAAGAGTTCTGATAATAGGTAGGTACGCCGTATTGATAACAAGGTGAACGGTGGAAATGAAAATTTTTCCATCGTACACCCAGGTGGTCAAAGGTAGTAAAAAAAAATTTTCAACGGTTCACCTAGCTAGGTGGTCTCGGGAGGTGTACGGTGGGAAAGAAGGGGCAAATTTGTAGGAAAAGAAATATTTGCGGATAAAAATACCTACCTTATAGGTATGGTGCATTCAATATTAACTGACGCGTTTCCAGTTGAACTTAAACAATAGGGGTAATAAACCAAACACTCAATAGAGCCCATTCATTTTTAAAGGAGCCGTTTCGGCCTTATCTATTTTGTTGCAAACCAACCAGTGTTGATACTTTTGAATATTCATAGAATAATAAAAAAAATTACGTACAGGGTATGTTAAATAAAATAACAAATACGAAACATATCAAAAGACTTAATATTTCCACTGAACTAATCTCTTTGAAGTTTAAAAAACAACCGAGTGGTATTTCTAGATTTGGTTATATTATTAAAAGGAAGATAACATAGGGAAAGTATCAAAAACGTTTGAAACACCGCCTGCCGCACGTGTTTGCAAGTGTTTACAAAGAATTCACCTGCCACGACTTAATCCTATTGTTATTGCTAATGACGGTCTCAAGTGGAAACACGCCAGGTAATTTTGAATGCACTATACCTACCACAACAAAATAAAACCGGCCAAGTACGAGTCGGACTCTCGCACGAAGAGTTCCGTACCATATCTATAAAAAAAAACCGGCCAAGTGCGAGTCGGACTCGCGCACCGAGGATTCCGTACAAATTTATATGTATCTATGAACATCCAGTTTTAGCAGACCCCTGCTCCTAAGCAAAATGTGCGCAGTGTGAGATCATTGTAGTTCATTGTAGATCATTGTTATTGGTTTAGACAGTCAGACGAAAAAATTTGTGCTTTTCGCAATTTTTCCTTTATCTGTGCTACAAGACCTTGCTTCGTACCAAATTTCAAGATTCTGAGTTTACGGGAAGTACCCTGTAGGTTTTGATTCCCTTGCGAGTGTCGAAATGCGGCATAAATGGCTATCTTTTGATTGCGTTGGCTTAGAAGTTTGATTTTTTTCACAGTTCCAAGGGATAGTAGACCTGAGTATTTGATATAAATTTCAGCTTGATACCGTTCCTGAGCAAAAGGGTCTTGACAGACGGACGGACGGACGGACAACAAAGTGATCCTATAAGGGTTCCGCTTTTTCCTTTCGAGGTGAGGAACCCTAAAAACAGCAAAAAAATCACGTTTGTTGTATAGGGGCATTTTCAGAAAAAAGTGTACCCTGTACTTTTTTTTAAAAACCTAACAAATTTTGGGTTATTTCTACTCGGAATCACAAGCAATAAAAAAAGTGTCCCACTTTTAATTGTCAATTGTGACGCAGTTAACCATACATGTTGTATGGACCGTCACAAAACTGACTAATAAATTTTGTATGGAAAATTAAGGATAATTAAGGCAAAACGGGTACATTTTTTTCTGAAAACCCCCAAAGGAGCCCCCCTTAAAATAAATATTTGTTTTATTTTAATTTAATAACTTCTTTTTAAATATTCTGTGAATATTTCAAGCATCTACCTGTTGCCGTTATTAATATCGAGCAAAAACGAGCAAAAAAATCACGTTTGTTGTATGGGAGCCCCCTTAAATATTTATTTTATTCTGGTTTTTTGTATTTGTTGTTATAGCGGCAACCAAAATACATGTGTGAAAATTTCAACTGTCTAGCTATACGGTTCATGAGATATACAGCCTGGTGACAGACGGACGGACAGCGGAGCCTCGGTAATAGGGTCCCGTTTTTACCCTTTGGGAGAGGAACCCTAAAAATGCCTTCATTAGGTACTGTTACAAAGTCTTAATTACCGGACTGCGAAGAAGGAAGGGTTATTTTAATACTTTACTTACATGAACGTTATACTGAGGAAGTTTCTAAGCAGGCGCAGAACACTCTTATGTGAATTATTTAGTCTTCATTGCCTCCCTTTTCTATTATTGGGGCGTTTACCTCTATAAACTGTCACCACTGAAAATAATAAAACTGTTTTAGTAGGTACTATTACTGCCATAAAAGTAGTATGTAACCAATAACAATAACTTTAGTTGACAGACATCCTGAAACGTGAAATGCTCACCAATAATCACGATTTACTGATACGATACCTTCACGACATGAGTGCGAATTAAATTTTGTTTTTGACGAAATGTAGCGATAGTATAATCATCAGATGTTATTGTGATTGGTATAAAAACAATTGTGATCGTTCGTTTTGTTTCTTTCCAATTATTGCATAATTTTGACAACTGGCCACTTATTGCTTGTTATCAAGACGACCCAAATATGTAAGATACGACGATATCATCACCGTTAGTTAGGTCAGTCATTGTGTGTGACGTAGAAGTCACAACTGACACAAGTACAAAACACTGAAGAATTGGAATAGTTCTACACTTCGTATTTTATCCGAATCGGTTCAGCCGTTGAGTAGTTAGTGACATAGGAATGGACATACATACATACATACGGGTCAAACACACAACCCTCGCAGTCGGGTAATTAAGCGCGTTCGCCTCCTTTACTCAATTAGTATCGTTCGTCTAACGTTCAATGAGTTTTGTCGCAAAAACTAAGCACGCGGTTGACGGGCGGAGACAGTGCATCACATTCACATCTGTCAATTAAAACATTGTCAATAACTAACAAAAATGTCACTAGCCAAAGAACTTTTAACTCTTAAACGTTTTAGGACTTCTCGCCTAACTAGTCGACAATTAAATGGCTAGCTTGTTATTTAATTGATATTTTCTTGTGTGAGAGGTCGAGAGGTGTCGTGGGAACTGCAGCGGCTCCCACGCTAATTACACGACTTTATGCGGCTTGTGTGCTTAGCTGACGACGCTTCATCAATGAAATCTCCAATTCATCAATGAAATTACAACTCATTGTTGTATTATGGAAAGAAGTTAATTGTATAATTGAACGCTATTAACCAAAAATAGTTGATGTGAATTAACACTCGCATGCAAATCTATTTCTGTCAAATTTACCTTGAGGATACGGTGTCGGTTCACTTGGTTGCGGAAATAATATTAATGTAACCTAGCGATGAAGCTTCTTACATCGCATCCGGTACCTATGTTAAAATTCTGACCTTTATACTAGTAGTCTAGTTTCTTTCTTCTAGTATTCGATACCTTAGCCTTACCTTAGTTCACTAATTACAATGAAATGCACAATTAAGTAGTAGTTTTGTACACTAGGACATACAGTGCTAATTTGTATGTACAGTTCATTGTAATTAGTATGAGTGTGAACTAAGGTATCGATAATAAGTAATATAGATTGTAACCGTAAAACGGGGTTACTTTAAAATGCAGGGGCTACTTTGGAAAACAGTTTTTAATTACGCCGTGTCCTTATTTTTTTTAGACCACCTGTGGCAGTGAAATAACTACCTTGATAAAATACCTAACTTTTTACGTCATTTGCTCAATCGAGCTACGAATATTTGCGATTTTATAACCATTTTAAATCTATCAAAGTAGCCCCAAAATTTCCTATAAAGTAACCCCAGTTTACCGGAATCTATTTTTGGGTTTGCTTGTTGGATATAAGTTATTATCTCGTTATTATCGTTAACTTTTATTTCTTGCTTCAGATTAAACGGCTCGCGCGCGTTAGAAGTTTCTGATCTAATCTAATTCATGTAATGCTAAATCTAGATCCGACTTTTTCATGCAAGACGGCCTAAGCGGTACCTATATAAGTTACTATACTTAATATTATAAAGCTGAAGAGTTTGTTTGTTTGTTTGTTTGAACGCGCTAATCTCAGGAACTACTGCTCCGATTTGAAAAATTCTTTCAGGGTTAGATAGTCCATTTATCGAGGAAGGCTATAGGCTATATATCATCACGCTAATACCAATAGGAGCGGAGCGGAGCGGAAGAATGTTTCAAAATCGGAGGTTTTTGAAGTAAAAATTCTATAGGCGCTAATCTCAGGAACTACTGCTCCGATTTAAAAAATTCTTTCAGTGTTAGATAGCCCATTTATCGAGGAAGGCTATAGGCTATATATCATCACGCTAACACTAATAGGAGCGGAGCGGAGCGGAAGAATGTTTCAAAATCGGGGGTTTTTGAAGTAAAACTTCTATCTATAGGCGCTTAATCTCAGGAACTACTGCTCCGATTTGAAAAATTCTTTCAGTGTTAGATAGCCCATTTATCGAGGAAGGCTATAGGCGCTGGGGTGCGGGGGAGGGGGTGCGGGGCTTCAAATGGGGGATGAAAATTTCATTGATTTTGCCGTAGGATGCACCGTTTTCAAGATATTTGACAAAGACACCGGGGGGGGGGGGGGGTGTGGAGGGTGCGAGAGTTTTAAGGGGGGATAAAATTTTTATTGATTTGGCCGTAGGATGCACCTCATGCACCGTTTTCAAGATATTTGACAAAAACACCGGGGGGGTGGCGATTGGTGGTGAGGGGGGAGGTGCGGGGGTTTTAGAAGTAAAATTTCTAGTATAGGCACGCTTGACTTGGGACGAACGCGGGTGTGCGGGGGGTGCGGGATTGCTGTGCGGGAGGGAGCGGGTTGGAGGGTGCGGGGGGGGCGGGTAATTTTTTTTTATATCGAGGAACTAAGGAGAGTCATAATTGATGAAAAAGCAAATTGGATAAAAAAAATAACCTGCCCAAATTACTAATTCCACGCGGACGGAGTCGCGGGCAAAAGCTAGTATAAGATATAGGCCACAGATCACACAATAGTTGCTACAGTATAATAGATCGGACACTCGCATTTGAGGGCCGCTATATTCACCAAACAGACCGTTCACCGCCAACAGCTGGCGACCTTCTAGTGTACCTAACGCATCGCTGGGCAGAGGCGATAGAAGGCAAGGGTGAAGCTCTGGTGGCAAGCCTAGATATCGCAAAGGCCTTCGACAGAGTCTGGCATGGAGCGCTTCTGTCGAAATTGCCATATTACGGGCTGCCCGGTGGGTTGTGCTCATGGATTGCCAGTTTTCTTAAAGATCGGAGTATTAGGGTCGCTATCGACGGAACATACTCCGACTCAATGTATGTGAATGCTGGTGTCCCCCAGGGCTGTGTGCTCTCGCCTACTCTGTTTCTCCTGCATATCAATGATGTGCTGCTTGTAAGCGGCCTTCATTGCTATGCGGATGACAGTACTTGCGACGCACGGTACTCTGGTAGAGCTAACCTTCCTTGGGCAGAAATGGAAGAGAGACGATCTAAACTTGTGTATGATCTAGAAAATACACTAGCACAAGTTTCTGATTGGGGCACACGTAACTTAGTGCAGTTTAACCCCTCCAAAACACAAGTTTGCGTATTTACTGCCAAAAAACACCCGTTTGTCGCTGCTCCATGCTTCCAAGGATCACCCCTCAACACTTCGGAGAGTGTTGGGATCCTCGGTGTCGATATTTCGAGCGCGGTGCAACTTCGCGATCACCTGGAAGGTAAAACCAAGTCGGCTGCTAAAATGTTGGGCGTGCTTGGCCGCTCTAAGCGATACTTCACTCCAAAGCAGCGGCTTCAGATATATAAGGCCCAGGTTCGGCCAAAGATGGAGTATTGCTCTCATCTCTGGGCTGGCGCACCCCAATATCAGCTGCTTTCACTTGATCGCATACAGCGCAGAGCGTGCCGAGTTGTCGGCAACCCCTCACTCTCCGTTAAACTCGATCCTCTTGCTCTCCGCAGAGACGTTAGCTCCCTTTGCGTGTTCTATAAGATCTACAACGGGGAATGCTCTGAGGAACTCTTTGACCTCATTCCAGCTGCGGGGTTCCATTACAGATCCTCCCGTCGTAAGCGTTCATTTCATCGACATCATGTTGATGAATGGCAGTCTTCGACGGTGCGTTTTAAGCGGTCTTTTTTGCCACGAACTTGCAAAATCTGGAACGAGCTTCCCGCTGGGGTCTTCCCATCGAGTTACGACCTGGGTGCCTTTAAGAGGCGAGTGTACAATTTTCTGCAGGGCCGACAACGCACTGGTATCGCGTAAAGCGCTGCGAGTGTCTATGGACAGTGGTGTTCATTTAACATCAGGTGACCCACTAGTTCGTGTCTGGCTTCATTCACATAAAAAAAAAAAAAAAAAAAAACAGTGTTATTAGGAGTACAGATTACATTTTTAAGTACCTAACATATTGTATGGAGTGACGAGACGAAGCACTAATAATCTTGTTAATATTATAAATGCGAAAGTTTGTATGGATGTTTGTTAGGCCCCGTCCGCACAGCGATATTTCACCGCGCGGTTTTTTATTCGCAATTCTGTAACACATCAACCTTATGGACGTAGACGCGCGGCTACGTCCATAAGATTCAATGTGTTACTGTGTTACAGAATTACGAATAAAAACCGCGCGGTGAAATATCGCTGTGCGGACAGGCCTTAAGTACTTAATAAAAGCTTGTTTTTATTTTATTATCTATCATAACCTTTGATAAATTAATCATATCATAACATAATCAATAGCGCTCTTGACAAACGAATAAACGAATCGTTCTTGATAAACGAAATCGTAGAGGAAGTCGCGGGCAACAGCTAGTACCCTCGCCTCTATTTTGGTCAACACTTATTTTATGGTATTGTTCCAGCTCGGGTCATGTGGTCAGCGCAGTGCGACGCCGGTGCGGCGTGATGCGGCGCGAGCGCGGGCTAGCGGGCCCGGTGGCATTCGTGCTGCTGCTGGCATGCGCACGCGTACACGCCGAAGCACCGCGAGAAGGTAAGCACTATATCTGAGACTCTATGAGACCTACCACACATGAATTTTCTTCGGCGATTTTACGGCGGAGCGATAGTGCGGCGTGTACGCCGTGGGCTGTTGCGTGCTCGCAGCGATCTCACACCGCCGCCACCGTAAAATCGCTTGTATGGTAGGGTCTTAATACAGTGATACCCGACGAAGACCTGTCAGGAGTCTACGTACGCGAAAAAAAAACACATTAACCACCATCCATTCCATCCATTGGTTTCACCATCCATTGATCAAATTTATTTGACGGATAAATGTGTTGCCGTCTCTGTTTGTTTTGTTCGAATAGAAGAAGACGGCATCACATTTATCCGTCGGTTAAAATTAATCAATGGGTGGTGAAACAGCCCCTTAAAGTCAAGTGGGCCTACCTAAAATTTAAAAAATATGGCTATGGGTTTTCGAGACAAATGTTTCGGGATCTCTGTTCTAAACTACTAGAGGGTACTTTGACGTTTGGGGGATCTGGACGTTAGAGAATTGGACGTTTGGGGAACTGGACCTTTGGGGGATTGGACTTTTGGGGAACTGGACGTTAGACGCCAGAACCAAGCGTCTGTATAGGCTTTGAGCTTGTCAAGCAATTTTGACCGTCTAGGGACCGCTTTAGGAAAGAGTGAAGCCTGAGTGTTACGATTTTATGTAGAAAATGAGGAAGTTAAAGGATGGTATAGGTCTACCCTGACAGATTAATAAGAAGCCTTGACCCGGCTGTCGCATTTTATTCGAGACATACGGAAGCTTCCATTAGGTAAAGCAATAATAATAATAACACGCATCAGAAAAATTAGTGCGTATAATGTTTATGTAGTTACCAAAAAAAGAAAAATTTTGTAACCGTCCAACTGAAAGAAAATTGTGTCGCTTCATAATTGGTAAGAGTTCTCAATAGTTGCATTGCAATAGGTACGGTTACGTCAAGCCAAAATTGAGATATAATAATTCTTAACGATACTAACTCCCGTTTCGCTTAACTTACTTGTGATTGTGAATTTTAAACATGATTATTCCATTCATTGTTAATAGGTAGTTACAAGGATCGTTATAAACAAATGGTGACCTTATCGATAATGCATAATATTAAACCCGGCCGAGGCGTATCAACAGCTTTAGCACCAAATATTTAAATGAAAAGTTCGTGTTTTTGATACTCTTTCATGCTAAAACGACTGGACGGATTTAGACGTAATTTGGTATGCACATATCTGGTTCTCTGGAATAACATTTAGTCTACTTTATATCTTGATTTTCCCACGGGATTGGGATTTTTACATGTAAAATCAACTAAATCTTAACCGTTAAGTCTAGATACGTCAAATTTTGCAAGATTGTTCTTCATACAATGTAAATCAACAACACTGTGTAATTATTGGGAATCTAGTTAAATCCCAGAATTTAATTTCGAATATCTGTTAGTGAAGCCGCGAGTAGGTAAAGCCTTTTATTATTATTTAAAAGGAGCTCAAAATGTTTTTGTTAAAGAAGAAGAAAACCGCAACTGTATTTTTTATGTTTACGACTACTATACATAATTGCTAAATCATTTAACAACTTGGTATGCCAGTTGAAGGTGATTGTTTAATGTTTATTTATACCTTATCAAGTTATCACTTTAACATTCGTTTAAAACTGTAATATCGCAGTTTGGCGTACCTAAATGTGTACGTCTATCGGACTTAAATTTTTAAAGTTGAGCTATGCATATTTTTAAGCAAACGTCGATTGATGTCTTGTGAAATTCGCTCTGCGCCAGCTCTATCAATCAGCGCGTGTCACATGTGCTGGGTTTGTTTGTGGAAGCCGCAGCCGTCTGTCGACACCGACAGCTTCTGTCGCGTCGCACTCGAGCCGAGACAACGCCGGGGTCCTCGCAACTAGGTACTTCCCTAATGATACGACTATAACCGCCCTTCACAAATTGCTATAACTAAACGCGGTGACATTGCTTGAATAATATCTAGTTGTATCGCTGGCGTCGCTATGCTACCAAAGGACTAGCCGAGCCAGGGCAGTACCCGGGCCCCCGAAACGTGATTAGCAAAACTTTTGAACTTGAACTCTAAGTGGATTTGCTGTGCCCTGCAGTGCACATGATTCCTGATTACGATTATTTATGAAAAATAACTTTGCTTCTAAAATTTTTGCCCCAGGGCCCTTGGTCACCTAGCCACGCCACTGAGTCCTATGAATAGAAAAAAAAGCATTAGTTTGGGATTGACTAGCTGAGTTTGAAACCCGAGTAATTAAACAACGTACATAACAGCCGTTACCTCGTCGGATCATTCGCAAAAACTTCCGCGGCCATTGAACCGGCCCGCTGCCGTGGGGCCGCTCGCGGGCGGTTTTATTTTCATTTATGTATTTGCACGGTGTGCTATTGAGTTCGGCGTGTTTGTATCGCGCGTTTTATCCGTCAGATAACGATTGGAGTCGATGTTGTTTGTTTGAGACGCCGCACGACGGGCGACGCCGACGCCGCTGCCGACTGAAGTGAGGCCTTGTTTAGGAGGCGCCCCGCGTTATCTCGCGAACTGACTCGAAATTCACTCGTCCGTGTAATAAGCAAGCTGATATCGATGTTCACAATTTAAATAACAGATGATGTTAATGTTATTCAACTGTATTAATAAATGTTTAAATAGGTACGCACCTCGTATTTGGCGTGATCCGTAAATGTCGTGTGACATCCGCTACGATATTACTTATATTTCGTGTTATTTACAACTAACAGATTCGGCATATTACTTTTTATCACAGACTGTAGACTATGTCCATAAAACTTACAATAGCTACAAAGGAAAATTATAAAATTTATGCAATGCAGCCGCTGCAGGGACTCTCATTGTATCCTACATGTATAGTCATAATGTCGGATAGCCTTGGTTTAATATAATATCAATTCTCATGCCCCACAGTCTCAATCGTGATAATAAAGAGATATAGTGATGTATGATTGCGCTAAGGCAATTTACAACTACCTTCAAACTATCTGTGTAACGCTACCGACACTACAAATATACCCGAGAGCCACATCGTGGTAGGGTCCTCTCATTAGACGGGTACACCTGTTGCCATGAGCGAGACACAGAACAGGGGCCCGAAGGCCCCATGGTGATCCTCCTCCGTTCCCCATAGATCGACCCAAACCTCCAGCTAAGTTCAATGATCTTTTCATCTATATCTCAATATTATTACTTTACTAATTAGGATTTGTAAGCACTCACCAAGAAGTAGGGGTATACTTAACCATCTGCTTCGCACAAACCAACACTCAAATCTCTCTTGGCCCAACGTTCATCCTTCCATCCATCTCCAGACTAACTACGTCACAACTAGTGTTGCCAGTTATCGACGTTACGTTCAGAAATATTATAAGGAACTTACCAGCAAGTGTTAATCGCGATCATTCGCGACAGCCGCAGAATAGATATCATACTAAAGATGAAATCCGATATAGTGCTAGTGCCACGCCACTACTTCAGGGATTAGGTGATTCTATCGTTTGCCTGTAAAGTCGATAGGCTCCCCCTCTTCCCTATGTTTCCAAATATCTAGTCTCAACTAGGTACATACACACTACACAGCGTGCAACACTCAAAGTGAAAAGCAACTAAAATAGTTGGTAAAGTCAGAGCAAAATGCTACATTTTCCATATTATTTATTTCATCTTTTGTGTGAAGAATGTGACAGATACGAAAGAAAATGGCGCCCCTGCTTGTTTTCAACTCGGTCGGACTATAAGCCCCATTCTTACTGTTTATGTAGCTCATTAAGAAACAGTTAACAGTAAATCGAGCATTAAGTAAAAAAAAACCTCAAATACCTATGTGTAATGGGAAAATAATCAAGCAACTAATTCAGTGCTTAGTAGAATTGGGCTTTTGTTACCTTCCTGCCTATATAAGTGAATGGATCATTACAATGTTGCCGTTAATTTATGAGCGCATAGGTGTACTAAGAATACCAATGACAAAGTTATGTTTTATGTTAGTTTAGATGGAATGGAAAGGCGAACGATAATAATTATCCAAGGCCACTACCTGGCACGTACTACGTTGTATAAGCTGACGTCACGGCCACGGAGTCATGAGGGCATTTTCCTCGTGAGTGCTCCCGTGTGCCAGCGAATGCCTGTCTGGCGCCGAATTAATATTATTATCTACCCACCTTATTAAACTGTAACGTCATGTGTAACGCAAAATTGGCGGTAAACATAACCTTAACAAGCTTTTGTTGAAAACGCAACGCACATGTGGAGTTTATCCTCTTGATTATTACGATTAGCATCATCAAATTTACAATTTTCCGCCGCCCTGATGGAATTTAATAAGTAAAGAATAAATAATGTCAAAAATACACGACGAATTAATGAAATGAGGCTCTTTTAATTGCACGGGGCTTCCTTCCTACGTAAAAGAGTTCAACAACACCGATTGCTTCCGCATTGTTAAAAGGCGAATTACGCTGCCTATTTTAACCCCCGACACAAAAAGAGGGGTGTTATAAGTTTGACCGCGATGTGTGTGTGTCTGTCTGTCTGTCTGTGGCATCATAACTCTTAAATGGGTGAACCGATTTGGATGCGGTTTTTTTTATTTGAAAGTAGGTTTCTTAGCGATGGTTCTAAACATGTTTCATCAAAATTGGTCCAGCCGTTTCAAAGTTATCAGTTCTTTTGTATGCTGCGGAAGGGATCTTAGATTGAATTGCGTTGGGGGTTTTTAAATTTTTAAATTTATTACCTACTAGCTGCTCGCCTGGCTTCGCACGGGTGTACTTAGGCACTATACTATGGTTTAAGATATTTATTTCTCAAAACATTTACATAAATCACTTGCTGAGAAAACAATTTTGCTTAAATTTAAATAGGAGAGGGTAGCATGCAAAAACGGTCGACGATGAAGAAAAGGCGCCTGGTAGCAACAAGCGCAATGCAATAATGTAATGATGTGCGTAGAGGCCAGTTAAACCAAAGAATTCGTGTGGCCACTGGTTAGCTAAATTTAGTAGGTATGTCTGCTTCAGTTTCAGGTTTTATCCATGTTGTACTCTCCATATGGCTTGTATTATGCATCTTGTTAGTTCATCTATTCTATTCTTCCAGCGATCGGTAAGCTACGAGCATTTAGATATAAGATTGAGAGATTTTTAGTTTTTATGAGTTCATTGTAATTACTCACAATTTGGTGCAATTATATCCTTCCTTGTTGCACCCGCGCCATTTTGCACTTTAGACGTTAGTTTTCGAGTCCAATTGTATAATCTTTGGAACGCCTTTGATATATTTTATACCAATGTTTATCTCTCCGTTACTTGTACGGGCCTGCAGTTGTTCTTTTAGCTTTTTCAGGTGTTTCTGCTGATATGGCGTTTTGTCGGAGTAAAATTGTATATCGTTCCGGATTATTTTTGTTCGGTTCTTAAAAATTGTTTTTACCGTTGACGCGTCGTTAAAAGTTGCTTTGATTGGTCTTACTTTCCCCGGCATATATTTCCCTAGGCGTAAGTTTGCTTTTGGTTGGGGACAGTTTACATCAGTCATTTTGATCAGCGTTTCGACTTCTTTTGCATCCGAGGCAGCCTGTCCGTCGCGGTCAGCGAGCTGTGGTTCAGGTATACCAATAATTATCAAATTTTACTCACGCACACAGCGCTCATTGACTTCTTGCAGCATGTCATCGCATGTAAGGGCCATCCCCGACGCTGCTGGTAAACCTGGAGATAGTGACGCCTGTATATCTCGTACGTTAGTTTCTAGTGAGGCTACTTTTAATGCTGTATCGTTGGCGTTACTTCTCAGTTCCGCGACTTCCGTTTTCAGTTTGTCCTGTTCTAGAATAACTTGATCTGTTTTGTGTTGGATGTCATTTATTTGAGCTTTTATAGTTGAAATATTTTCTGCAATGCTATTCATTTTAGCAGTTTGCTTTTGACTAAACTCCGATAGTATAGAGATAATTTCCTTGCGAAGGTCTTGAAAATCAGTTCTAAGATCGTTATCATTTTGCGAACGCTTCCTCTTGCGGACAGTTATATTCTCTGAATTCTCTGTCTCTGTTTCAGTTAAACAGATTTTTGAAAGGTCTGGTTGAGATCGTGTTAAAGGAGGGTTCTTCTGGACATTCATTTTGTATCAAGTGTGCGTCGATAATTAACCGTTGGTTAATCCTCCGTTTAACCGGACTGAACTTGCCGCGCACCAACAAGCGAACTGCACTAGCTATGCTTGTTTCAATTGCAAAACGACTTAACACTCGCCTAACATGCAGTTGATAACAGGTTCTACGACGCTTGAGTTAAGGTCTGCTTTCACTCACGTAAATAATTAATATTTTTTAAATAAATCGTCAACACGTCCGCTCTTTACGCTCTCCGCTGTAGTTTATATAATTTATATTTTTTAAAATATTTTCTTTCATACGAACCTTGTCTAGACAATTAATCACAACCACAAGAAAAAATTGTCGCTGCCTAATAAGTACTGCCATTCTAAGTAAGGGGCATATTATGCAATTAATCTTTTTAGGGTTCCGTACCTCAAAAAGAAAAAAACGGAACCCTTATAGGATCACTTTGTTGTCCGTCCGTCCGTCTGTCAAGACCCTTTTTCTCAGGAACGCGTAGAGCTATCAAGCTGAAATTTATATCAAATACTCAGGTCTACTGTCCCTTGGAGCTGTGATAAAATCAAACTTCTAAGCCGACGCAATTAAAAGATACAGCCATTTATGCCTCAAATTTTCAACACTCGCAAGGGAATCAAAACCTACAGGGTACTTCCCCTGAACTAAGAATCTTGAAATTTGGTACGAAGCAAGGTCTTATAGCACAGATAAAGGAAAAATTGCGAAAAGCATAATTTTTTTGTCTGTCTATATACTGAACCAATCTACAATGATCCCACACTGCGCACATTTTGCTTAGGAGCAGGGGTCTGCTAAGACTGGATGTTCATAGATACATATAAACTTGTACGGAACCCTTGGTGCGCGAGTCCGACTCGCACTTGGCCGGTTTTTTTCCATCTACTTCACGCGGCGGACACGACGTACAAATACGCGTTCTTGAATCTACATAAGCACGACGTCTGTACACGCGTACGCCCTGTGCGTACGCCTAATACATCGCGCGCGCACTCTTCTGGATTCCGGCGGGATCCGGCAATCTGCGGCTTGAGGGGTGGGGTAACTCGAATCGGTGCGGGTGGAGCGTGTCCATTCTGTACGTTAGTACCTACTATTATATATTCTGTGTCTACTTGCTAGATGTATTATTTGTATCACTGCAGTGAGGTGAAAAATTGTATGTTTCGCTTGGCAGCAAAATTGTTTAACGTCTCGTGCCTTGAAACATTAGATACGCTCAGGATCCTAGGGCCCTTCGTTTGTTTCGGTTTCAAAACAAGCACTCGCGCCAAACAGTAACTTTTCGGACTTGCATGAGAAATAACTATCTTCTTCTAATAGGTCTGAGCAAGGATGATATAGACTGGATTGGCAGTCGCCATAGTACGGATCGGCCGCGGTTTTTGTAGTTCGATTATTAAATCTAGATGGCGCTGAAATATAGCCAGAGGCTTTGAAGGCAAAACAATAAGACTTCAGATATTTCATATCACTGCAAATGTATTATTTTATTATGCAATATTTTTGAAAAATAATACATTTGTTGTAATATGAAACATCTGTAGTCTTATTGTTTTGCCTTCAAAGCCTCTGGCTATATTTCAGCGCCATCTAGATTTAATAATCGAACTACTAAAACCGCGGCCGATCCGTACTATGGCGACTGCCAATCCAGTCTATATCATCCTTGGTCTGAGAATATGTCGTACGTCGGAAATTTTTTTTTGTATACCTATTACCACCCTTATTCTTCGCGGTCACACAAATATAGATGAACAGCTAGTTCATCTATATTTGGGTCATACACAGCATAAGAAACAAAAGGGGTCTCTCCTGTGGACATAAAATTAGCGACTCCGAGTCGGCAAACTTAAAGGTTTATTTAAATGGGCCGAAAGTTGGGCAGGCGTCCCACATGCTGATGTAGACTTGACTAAAAATATATTGGCTGTAGAGACCCTTACATTTTGCCATGTCAACAGGAGAGACGCGGACAGAAAAATGTGAATGACCCATTTTATTAGTTTTAGTCCGTAGAATTTACATGGTTAATATATTTATTTTTATTGTGGAGCTAAAAAGTTATCTTAGCTTTTTAGTAATATATTTTCAGTGATAGGTAGTGCATGGGACTAGCCTTGCCGTAATATGTTGATTATCAATGTTATTACATTTATATTATTGTTGATAATTAGATACGTATATTCGCTTTGGGATATTTTTATTACCTATACAATGTTGGACACTTGTCCGATCGAAATTTCAATCGCGTAAATTTACAACCTTAACTTTATGCACAATCATATTTAAATTAGGAACATAAAATGGCGAACAATGTATCGAAACTAATATAATTTCCTTGTGACCATTTAAGATAGGTAGTACTAGTACTCTTAAAACTAAAATGTCTGTCTTAAGCAAATGACATTTGAAGTTCTCTAAATATTTAAACTATCCTTGAATTATTCTTTACAATTCTCCTTCTTGTTCCATGGTTACCTGTTGTTTACAAAGCATTTTTAACATGTACCTAAGGGCTGGGAGACAGCTGTCGAGGTCAATGACCGAAGGCGAGACAACCCCTTTTAATCTACGACCCTCCGTTCAATACGACATTGTTTAGTGCCCCGGTAGTAAACTCGCATGATACCTACCTACCTACCTGCAACACGAAGCAGGCAGCGGCCTGAAAGTTCCGCATTCCTACCTAAGTCTGTTTGTTTGTGATTTAATAGTACATTATTGTCGTGGCCTGGAAGTAGGCAATTGCTGGCTGAGTATGAGTATTAAACGGACGTGCTTGCGAGTCCGTTTAACTAATACGAAGCCAGCAATTGCTATTCCAGCCGAGACTAATACAGGGTTATTTGTAATTCACTAGCATCCTTTTAACCCTAAACTCCTACCACTTAAACAAATGTTTTTTTCTCAAACATGCTATGTAATGTTTACGTTGTGTTCGTTAAAACAGGCTTCAAAATACACCGTTGCAGGCCTAGGCCGGCAATGCGATCGTCTATTGTTTCATGTCACACAGCACCATGATGTTTATAGGTCTATGGCATCATAGCATTCAGCCATTTAAAAAAAAACTATAGGCAATATTTGCGTTTTGGTTCATTATGACATTCTGCCAGTACGCTTATTTAAGGTAAGGTAAGATGGTGATGGTGGTGGTAATGGTGATCTGCCTAGAGAAATATTTCACCATCAATATCATCATCTCTATCATCACCATTATCATCATCGTCATCATCATCATCATCATCACCATCATCATCATCATTCATCACCATCATCATCACCATCATCATCATCATCATCGTTCATCACCATCATCATCATCATCATCACCATCATCATCATCACCATCATCATTCATCACCACCACCGTCATCATCATCATCATCATCATCATCATCATCGTCATTCATCACCATCATCATCAATCACCATCTTCACCATCATCATCATTATCATCATCATCCTCATCACCATCATCATCATCACCATCATCATCATTCATCACCGTCATCATCATTCATCACCGTCATCATCATCATCATCATCATCATCATCATCATCATCATCATCATCACCATCATCATCATCATCATCATCATAATTCATCGCCATCATCATCATCACCATCATCATCATCATCATCATCATCATTCATCACCATCATCATCATCATCATCATCATTCATCACCATCACTATCATCACCATCATCATCATTCATCACCATCATCATCATCATCATCATAACCATTATCATCATCATCACCATCATCATCATCATCATTCATCAACATCATCATCACCACCATCATAATCATCATCAACATCACCATCATCATCGTCACCACCATCATCATCATCACCGCCATCATCAACATCATCATCACCATCACCATCATGATGACGACGACGATGATGATGATGATGATGATGATGATGGTGATGGTGCATGTTTGAGAAAAGCACTATACAAGCCTCGGCCGGAACAGGGGTTGCCGGCCTCGTGTACCACTCGGCCGTCAACTTAGATACTCGGCCGGCAACCCCTTAAGTCCCGGCCTCTGCAGTAATGTACTATTGTTTTACGGCTTTTGTCATAACTTAATATTTTTGGTGTAATAAAGTTTTGAAAATTTGAGATTTCCTCTTATTTTTAGGATACTCTGTGTATTTGTATGGGAAAAAGTGCTTCATTTTAAAAAGTCGTAAAACAAAAAACATTTGTTTGAGTGATAGGACTTCAGGGTTAAGAGGATGTCAGTGAATTAAAAATAACCCTGTATATAGCTTTTCTCAAAAATGGTGAAGGAAAAAAATAGAATAAACTTTTATTAACTTAAATGGGTACAGAGAATTGCAAATCACTTAAAATTAAATGTCATTAAACCCTTTCCCGCCTTTTTTCATTAAAAAAAAACTGCAGGTGTATTTTTGTACCGAAAACACCACAAGCTGTTTCAAACACTATAAAAAAGTCTGGAGTGCCAACAAAACAACTGGTACCGGTCATTTGAATTGGCTGTATACCAATGTGTGCCAATTTATTACCATGGCCGTTTTAACTTTTTAAAAAGTTTGAGACTCGACAATAATGGAATTTGTATGCGACATTGTTGTCGAGTTTATCGAGCCGGCAATGTTTTTAACTTTTTAATTTTTTTACTGACCATAAACTATGCACTTCTCGTTCTGATATGTAAAGAATAATGTCCACTTTTACGGATATTTTTGAGAAAATGATATTATTATTGCGTAAGCACGCAGAAGGTTGATCCAGAAATGAAGCTTGAGGTATGCTATCAAAAGTAATTAATAAGATTTACTTAAGTGATCCATATCATAACTTGCCCATAATATGTTCAAAAGCGATAAACAAATGGCCTATATTAAGAAACCTGTATCTGTGGCTGCATCATAATGTTTAAAATTTAAAGTTAGTTAGTGGTGCAAATCGCAAAAAGTGCAGATCGCAATGGATTTTTCTCAAACATGCTATGTACCTAATGTTTACGTTGTGTTCTTTAAAACAGGCTTCAAAATACACCGTTGCAGGCCTAGGCCGGCAATGCGATCGTCTATTGTTTCATGTCACACAGCACCATGATGTTTATAAATAGGTCTATGGCATCATAGCATTAAGCCATTTAAAAAAAAAATATAAGCAATATTTGCGTTTTGGTTTATTAAGACATTCTGCCACTACGCTTATTTAAGGTAAGATGGTGATGGTGATGGTAATGGTGATCTGCCTAGAGAAATATTTCACCATCATCATCATCATCACCATCACCACCATCATCATCATCGTCATCATCATCATCATCATCGCTATCGTTATATAATCTTCATCATCATCATCATCATCATCGCTATCGTCATATAATCATCATCACCATCATCATCATCACCATCATCATCACCACCACCATCATCACCATCACCATCATCACCATCATCATCATCATCATCATCACCATCATCATCATCATCGCTATCGTCATATAATCATCATCATCATCATCATCGCTATCGTCATATAATCATCATCATCATCACCATCATCATCATCGTCACCATCATCATCATCATCATCGCTATCTTCATATAATCATCATCATCATCACCACCATCATCATCAACATCATCATCATCACCATCATCATCATCACCACCATCACCATCATGATGACGACGACAATGATGATGATGATGATGATGGTGATGGTGCATGTTTGAGAAAAGCACTAGGTATACAAGCCTCGGCCGGAACAGGGGTTGCCGGCCTCGTATCATGCCGGCCTCGTGTACCACTCGGCCGTCAACTTTGATACTCGGCCTGCAACCCCTTAAGTCCCGGCCTCTGCAGTAATGTACTATTAAAGCTTATTTTCGCAATCGCGTTATTTCCCAATTTAAATTGACACAGAAACAGTGTCAACGGAGCTTCGGGCTGATGCAAACTTAACATAACCTAAACCTACTATAAGATCTGCTTGCACATTTTACGATCTGCTCAATATGAAATCTGCACATTTTGCGATCTGCTCAATATGAGATCTGCACATTTTGCGATCTGCTCATTATGAGATCTGCACAGTTTACGATTTGCTCATTTTACGTAGCCTGCACATTTTGCGACTTGCACATCCTGCTATGTATCGCATATTATTATTTTGGTTTTGAATATCGAATTAGTCGATTTGTAATTTCATTCAATGTGAAATTCTTGTTGTATACATTTTTTTTTTAATTTCGCTCGAATATTACAATCGATTTGATAATCGGAATCGACCCAAGTCTAGATAGTTTATGGATTTTTTAAAATATATATAAATGTCAATCATTAGTTTCCAATTCTTTGACAGAACGGAAAACAAAGTTTTCATATTTTGTGATGTGACATCGATAGTACCGATGGAGCTATATTTTTAAAAATTGATTGATTGATTGTGATGTGAAATATTTGGTGAAAAAATATCGGAGACTTGTGCATTTAGATTTTTAGATAAAATTATGTTTGCGACTTTACATAATTACGATTAAAAAACTCGTGTGATCTTATTACAAAACTCACCTTCGGTTCGTTTCATACCCACTCTAGTGTTTTAATGCCTGTCATTATGCACCAGCCAGATAAATAACTATTAGGAGACACTTATTTGTACGTTTTAAAAACTTGGCTGTTTTTTTTATGGAGTGTTGAAAGTCTGGACTAGAACATTGCTGGATGTGCTCATCTATGTTCGTATAGTTCGTCTTACTAATTATTGCCTAACATTTTCTAAATTCATCACCTATTTTTACGTGAATAATGTTATTGTTGAAAATATGACTTGTCGAAAATCACGTCACGAGCGCTGACGTTCAATGGAGATTATAATTCTGAAAAGCGATAAGGCAAGCAAACAAACACCGTTGATAAAAATCGTTGGCGCCTACGTGTTTACATTTTATTCTGTTCGAGTTTATTCATGCTCAACTAAGCTGATTTGTTTTAAAATGTAGAAACTGCTAACTTAGAACAATTTACATTGAAATCTGGGGTTAAACTGAAACGTTAATTAAATTCGAATTGAAATAATGAGGAAATTTTTAGGTTACAATTTTTAGGAAACAATGCACGGGCCAATTTTTATTTGGTTCTCCGTTTTGACTCCTTTTAATTTGGAATATTTTGTCATTTCTGCTCAGAATCACGAGCTTTTTTGATCATACTAGGAGAACAAAAGTGTCCCATGTTTTTTTCCGTTTAGTTACCATTTTTTATTAGACTTTATTTATGTATGGAAGAACCCAAAATTATATGGAAATCTAGGGACATTTTTTTCTTCTAGGAGGATCGAAAAAGCTCCTGATTCTGAGCAGAAATCACATAAAATTTTCCAAATTAAAAAAATCAAATTGGGCAACAAAATAAAAATTGGCCCACATTACTAGTTACAATGATTTCATATTAAAATTCCTGGATAGCGGGAAGGCATGAGTGTGCTTGCAATTCCATGAAAGTTTGGTTTCGCTGTCATATAAATACCCGCTGGTAAATTTTACTTAGCCATGTAGGTACTGACTCTGGATACCCTCAGAATTTGTTAGAGATGTTTTACCTTATTTTAGCGCGTATGAAAATTTGTAATATACTCGTACCTGGGGAAAACATCCAAATTTACTCGGTTAAATCTGCCCAACAAATAACCTTATAAGAAAACGGGGAATTACTTTCGTTCGGAATTAGAAATTATAGAATATTTGATTTCGTACCTACTCTAATACTCCTAATTTTCTTTTGAAAATTGTTTATAGATAGTTCAACTCTATAATATAATACTTACACGGCCATATTTACTAAAAGAAAATAAAAGAAAAATATGACTGACTGTATAATATAATACATACGTTTTTTTTTCTGTGAATGCGTTTATCGTTGGAAACATTAAAGGTTGTTTACACCGACTATGGGTGAAAACGTAACATAATGACCAGTGTACTCGCGCGCGATGAAAGGAAGTGTTGCGGCGAATGCGATGTTGACATTGGCGGACAGTGGTATTCCCCGCCAATCGAAACTGTTGAGGAAAATGACAACTTTTTACAAGTTGCGGTGTACAGTTAAATGCGGAAGTTAGGTATTTGTAAATAGTTGGTTAATGAATAGTTTAATAGCGGCAGGCTTCAAAGTTTTCAACTCAATATAGCACAAAAGAAAAAATAAAATTTATGCTTATAAAAAAAAAAACATTTTTAATACTTACGAGCTTTTTGATTACTGTACTTGCATTTTCATACAACCTACATACATTATATAGGACCAAATTGTAAGTAATTCGACCAATGGAAGTAGGTTAAATTTGACTACCAAGATTTGACCAATAAGTATACTGGCTAACACGGCAAGTTTGAAAAATATTTATATAAGTTTGTAAAAATGCTATATGACAAAACTAGATGCCACCACGAATCTTGTACAAGTTCTCGCTATCTGCATCTACTTCAGTTAAATAACACCTTGTCGACTTGACGTGACTTATTATTACCAAATTGCGAAATTTAACACTTAACTCTCAGAAGAAACGATTAATATTTTTGAATAGACTTTCATATTATAGGCAAGTCAAGTAGGTACAATTATGTTCTTGCGAGTGTGGCATGTGAATCTGGGGGCACGGTAGTACCCCGCCAAGTTGAGCAAAACAAAGGCACGGCCGTACCATCCTTTTCACGAAACCATTCAGGCTATTTTTCAGCTCCTTACAGTTACACGAAAAAGCATGTCAAAAACAAGTGCCACAAGTATAGACGCTTTAATTTGCTCTCAGCATAGATATTTGTCTGATTTAATCTCGTCCTAATTTCTTTTTGTCAATTATTCAGTAATAACTTTAATTAGCATTTCAACAAATTGCTTCTTGTCACTAAATTAGGCTCTCCTGATCATCCTAATGTTACAGTGCATTCCTAACCGTTTAATGCTGGATCATCGTTAAGCTCTGTTTGAAAACCTATATTAAAAGATTAGATTTTGGTACTAGTCTTGCTGTCAATATTTTTTTATGTTTAGTTCGATTTGGACCTGTTATTATAAAAGTTAAAACATGTAGCAACCAATTTGAATGACTTATGCTTAAGGTGGAAGCGCACGCTCTAGGCGCGAAATTCAAATTTTTTACAGTTTTTAATTTATTGTGGGTAAACTCTGTAACTGTTTAACTTCATATGGTACTTGCGCTTGTAAAACAGCGTTCTTTATATTATTGTGTAAAGTTTTTGAAGAATAAAACTATTAATTTGAAATAAAAGTTGTCAAAACGTCGAAAGTCCGAATTTCTATGTTTGACAACTTTTATATCAAGCTAACAGTTTTATTCTTAAAAAGCTTTACACAATAATATAAAGAACACTGTTTTACAAGCGCAAGTACCATATGAAGTTAAACAGTTACAGCGTTTACCCACAATAAATTAAAACCTGTAAAAATTTTGAATTTCGCGCCTAGAGCGTGCCGTTCCACCTTAAGTACAAATAATACAATCCTGGACCCGGGTATGTTATATTCGATTATCCATTTACATTGTGTTTGTATCGAATATGTGTAAATAAACATCTCTCTCTCTCTCTCTCTCTCTCTCTCTCTCTCATACATAACAACACCTGGCAATGAATTTGTAGTGTCAGATTGACTTGTAAATACTTAACTTCAATGTGTTGTTAGTAGTAATAAACGAGTAAATATCATTTTAACAATCAACAATGCAGTATTTTCTATTATTTGTTGCACAGTTACTAATGCAGGCGTCGTGAACGTATGTGCTTGTATTATTTATAGATAGTAAAGTGTGTAAGCGAGAGTTAGTGTTACAATATTGCGGTGGCCGTGACCTACCTCACGCGAGCAATGCGTACGCGCTGTGCGGGTCGCCTCGCGCTTCAACACGGCCCTGTTGTTTCAAACAACATAATGGACATATTTCATAATAAGAGAAACCACTATCAAAGCCAAAATGACCTAAATAGAATACAAGACGAGCGCTTTGTATGGAACGATGAAGTTATAAGACTTTAACGACCTAGATAGTCTCTTTACTGTTCAGCTAAATAAGAACACCGTAATGTGTGAATCAGAAGTTTTGTTCTGGGGCCCAGACCAGCCTCAACCGTCACTGTCTGCCGAAATTTAATACGAGTTCTTTATGACAGCTATACAAAGGACCACTCAGTGTCATCTTACGAGTAAACACAACGTTACGTTGCAGCTCCCAGTAATACGGGTAACTGGAGTGCCAGACTGCGCACCGGCCTGACCTAGGTCATTCATGAGATTCGTAACACGATAACTAGGTGACCCCCTCATAGTTTGCTATATACATTAGTGGTCAACGTGTTCTATATATACATAGGCGGCTTTTGCGAATTACTTTGGATACTCTTACATCCCTTTCTAGATTTGTAAAAAAATTAAATAAAAAATAAAACCTCCTTCAAAAAACATCCAAAAAACTATGAAATAGCGTGACCAGATGCGTGTGCGTGACGGGACACGCATACGCATCTGGTCTGCGCTGGCCTTTCAATTAATGCTGCATAATGTTCTGCTAACGTCCCAACCCAAGAAGTCAGGAATTCATGAACTAATAGCAGAGTTTATATGCTGTCATTGAACCCTCGTCATCTGAACCTACCTACAGGTGAGATGGAGGTCAGTCGGTTCGGTGCTCATAATTACATTTAAAAAAAAAACAGTCTTCAAACAGAAGAATTCCGAACAAAACAACATCACCGTCAAATGTTATCTGTACTGTAGCAAATATTTTAAGTATCTTTTTGGCGCCTACGGCTATCTTGGCAACAACATATTTTTTGGCATAATGTACCTATTCTTTCAAGCTGTCCTCATATAATGCACGTATCAAAATAACTGCAGCGATAGTGGCTCTGAGCGAAGAAAAGTCATCGAGCTCTCCGATAATACTTGACCTACCACACGCACTTTCGAGTATTAATGATACTCGCTGTGCATGATAGTTGATTGCTTATAATGTTATATTATATTAAGTATTTGCACTCGGCTCAACGGCAGGCGGGTTGTGATAGATAAAAAACTTGCGAGTTTGAAATAAGGCACATTCAATCAAAAACCGGCCTAATGCGAGTCGGTCTCGCGCACGAAGGGTTCCGTACCATCATCTATAAAAACGGTAAAAAAATCACGTTTGTTGTATTGTATGGGAGCCCCCTTAAATATGTGTTTTATTTTAATTTAATTATTTATTCTTAAAGTAAATATGGGTGAATCAACTTTTTAATGTTGTTTACTCTGTTCCCAGTTGTCCAAGTGACACTTCATACTGTTTCATAGAAAATTCTAGGTTGTCCAAGGGACGTAACCATAGCAACGGTTGTCACTAAAAAGTTGATCCACCCATATATAATATCGATACCTCCTACGTATACTGGTATATCTGCATAATGGTGATTTTACAGTAAAGACCATATAGTTTAACGATACGGTCTTTTTTTGTAAAATCACCATTATGCAGTTATACCATTATACGTAGGAGGTATCGATATATAACTTAATATTCCGTGAATATTTCAAAAGTTGTTGCCGTTATCAATTTCGAGCAAAAACGAGCAAAAAAATCACGTTAGCCTCCTTAAATATTTATTTTATTCTGTTTTTTAGTATTTTTTGTTATAGCGGCAACCGAAATATATCAAGATTGGTTTTAGAGTCTTTTTGTATTTTTTTTTATTTTTTCAACTCCAAATTTGTTATTTTTACGGTCATCCCGTGAAATCCATATATTTCACACGAAACAAACTAAAACATGGATGCACAGAAGAACTCAGAAAAAGAGACCAGCGATGGGAATGCACCACCACCATGGGCACCACCAGGTGGTGTAGGGGTTTAGCACGCAGCACGGAATGCTGAGGACCTGGGTTCGATTCCCAGCGCTGGTCTCTTTTTCTGAGTTTTTCTGTGCATCCATGTTTCGGTTTGTTTCGTGTGAAATATACGAAATACATCATCTGTGAAATTTTCAACTGTCTAGCTATCACGGTCCATGAGATACAACCTGGTGACAGACGGACAGACGGACGGATGGACAGCGAAGTCTCAGTAAAAGGGTCCCGTTTTCACCCTTAGGGTACGGAACCCTAAAAACGAAAAATTACATTAATCAAGTACAAATTGGAATGATACTTTTAATTGATACTTAAGTACTTATGATTTATTTGATATGTGGGTCATGGAGGTAATTAGCCCGTTTGTGAATAACGATAGATAGACTTTGTCTTCGTTCAAAATTTCACCTAAGCCATTAGAGCACTTTTCAAAAATAAGACTAATTACGACTATTTTTTACTGTTATGATGTGCAACACAACACAGTATAGGAATATACGAGCTGTCGGAATACACCTAAAGGGCGTAGTACCTACTCATAGTAAATTTCAACTGTAATTTCGCACTTAACATAAATTCCGAAAAACTCAAGAGTTGTGAACCTGGGCTCGAACTTATGATCCTCTGCTTGAGAAGCCATATGTCAAACCTCTAGGTTAGAAATCATTTTAAAGATTAATTTAAATACATAACTTTAAGTATGTTAACATTATATGTTTCAAAACTACTGTTTTAGCAAAAAATAAAGTAGAAATATGTACCTGTAAAATAATTCTTAACGTTTCATTCATTGATTTCGCTTCGTCATTTTAATTATGAATCAGCGTATTATTGATAAAGGAAAGCTTAATTAACTTAATCGCTTTTTAAAGCTCGCCAGAACAAATTGCTGCTTTTCAATTAAAACGGAACCACGGGCTAAATTCTGGAACGGCCCAATACGGTTTGCGAGTGGTAATTCAATCATTTGCGAAAAACGCCAAAAATCACTGGTTTTCGAGAGGTTTGGGCTGCGCTTGGGATGAGCTTTATTTATTTATTCATTTATTTATTTACAAAGCGAATTAACAGGAAAATAAAGCTCATCCCAAGCTTAGCCCATTCCTATCCTCACACAAACGATTGAATTACCGCTCGCAAACCTTGAATTTTAGCCCCGGGAAACAACCAAGCTATATATTTTGACTTAGATGTAGAGTTTGTAGAGTAAGGACTTATAGAGTGAGGTCATGTAGCGTTTAGGACTTGGCTCTTGATGAGATCTGTTTTTGTATCAGTGAAAAAAGCGCTACCTTTGCATGAAATGTTATGGTGGAATTATTTTGAAGTATTTTGTTTTTCGTTTTTGGCTAGTTCTACTAGCGTTTCAACCGCTATCACTCTCCTGTCGTATATAATAAGTAAATGAGCGACACCTAGCGGAAGGTTTTTATATAACGATACAGCGTGCTTGTGGTATAATTTCAATTTGTTGAAATTTCACTATAGCTGTAGCTTATTTCTTACATATGCGACAGGAGAGTGATAGCGGTTGAAACGCTAGTAGAACTACCCTTTTATATTACGCCCCATATACTACCTTCCTTTACAGGCAATGCAAACAAACTACTTACTAGTATTATTAGATTATAGGTACACTGGTATTATTATTATGGCTGGCTGCATTACCTATTATAAAATATTCGGCGAAAAACCTCATCTTAAAGGTATAAATCTTATCTACAGACCGAATAATAACATGCAAGTCTCATTAATATTTATTATTCACATATTCGTATCGCTTTGTTATTTGAATGTCGCCTAAAATGCAGTTTCAAGGTCCCGCTCGGCTCTATCGTGTGAAAGATTGGGTTTTTAGAATAGTTTTGTTTGTGCGCTGATAACCGACGACGATATCATTTAGTGTTTTTTTTCGGCGCAAGCGTCGGCGCGTTGCCTGGTCTCCTCCCCCCCCCCCTTTCCTCACCGCTTGCCGCTCTGACATTCGTATGTGATTAATCACTTCACCATCCATTCACTTACTAGTCTTACTACGTCGCATCTATTAATTTAACCGTAACTTTTTTAGGAAAAACAAAAGGGAACTCAGACGCTCGCTCTGTACGCATAGGTATGATTATTGGGCATTGATAAATTGGCTTTGCAAAAAAAAAAACACGGGGTCCAGCAATCACAGATAACACTTTCATTTCAACAGCGCAATGCTGTAACGTGGAACTTGAGCGTTATTCAACTTGTTTTGGGATGCGCATATATGTACATGTTTCTGTCCATTAAGGCAGGGTTACTCAATATGTTTAATACTGCAACTCCCTGGACAGCTTACAATTATTTTGTGACGCTCTTATAAAAGACATGGTGTAGCTCTAGATATACGTGTGCCGGGACTTGAGCGTATCGTCTTGCGAAGTCTCTGGGAGAGCACCGCGGCTAGTCTCGTGCCGCACAGTTTGGGAATCTTACTACATTTTGTCCATTACCTACTTGTGTACTAAACGCTACCTACTGATCAATTTAATGTTGGTGTGAAGCCCGATATGCAGATAATGGCTAGACCCGCTCCTGCTGTATCACAACGCAAGTTTCTTTCCCGCGCATGTGACGAATTACTATCAGGGTTGAAGCCGACTTCAAACTGGGGGACTACTCCGAAATTCGAAAATCGAAGTTCGTATCGCATCCTCTTGCTCGCTCTTGTATTAAATACTATTAGCGTGAGAGGAATGGCACGAGACGAAGTTCGAATTTTGCACTTCGTAGTATAAGGCCTGATCACTTGATCAGTAGGTAGCACGTAATAACATTTTTGATTGAGTAGTAAGATATAACCTTCCCTGATAAATATGATAATCCTTCATTCTTTTGGTGAAAACGGCACGAAAGTACGTACAAAAGTTTTGAGGTTAGCGCCCATTGCGGCTACAGAGTGCTTGGCTTGAGATAACGTAATGGTAGGTACTACTTAATTCAAAAGTGTTCAAGTGTCGCATCGGACACTTTTTCGGCCTCTCATTCGCCAAGCGAGTAAATTGTATTAATTAACGCGCGATAAAAACTTCGTTCCATTCCAAAAATGCTACGAATGTCTTCACGACTTCACTGATGTTATTCATAGCGGTAAGGTTAGGCACTTACTCGGGTGACTTCACAATTTTAATGATAAATTCTAAAATTACACGGCGTAGTCTATTTTAGTGCACAGTAGGTACTGTTTACTTTCCTAATCACAGGCCGCGCAATAAATAGACGCAGTGAGGCTCGCGGTTAAATATATCTCGGCCTACTTTCTAAACAATCACAAGAAATGGGTCTTGGGGTTGTTCGTAATTTGCCGGTGACGGTCCGGTCCGGCCCTAGCTTGAATTTATAGTTACCGCACTACTAACAACCCCGCCGTATAGATTCCAGTCGAGTCTAGCCATTAAGGTAATTTAACCCATAACTATCTTTGAGCACAAATTTAAGACGGTACCGATTACACTAACCCTAATCCAAACTACTAAAAATAAGGCAAGGGGCAAGAGTTATTTGTAAAGCGTTCGTTTGTTTATTTGTTGAGTTAAATAACGAGAATACCGAATTTTAATTGAAGGGGATATGTAATTACTTATGCAAGCCGATACACTATCATCTTTCTGTCCTTATTTGGGTGTCATGTTTTGGTGAGACACACCTCTGCCTCAGTTTAATGAAACTAATTAATTCCTTTATTTGCTTCTTCTTAACCACATCTTCCGTGTAATCCATCAAAGGCATCAAAGCTGATGATTGGACTATTGAGATTATGAATTTCTTAGTCTTTTGTCGCGGATTACACTCGGAAAACTTTTTGCATGTAATAAATAAATTTATTGCAATCGTTGTTGCTTTGGTAAAAACGTTTACCAGTTTTATTCTACATCTCTATTTTACGAAGCATAAGAAAAAGTGTCGAATTTCAGGGGCTGATACTTCGAATTTCGGCCTCTCAATGACCTTCATTGAAAACCTTAATTGTTATGCTTATGGTTAGCACACGCACTGCAATCATTTGTTTACAGCCTGTCAAGTTCCAAGAACCCGCCGCTGCAACAACCGAAACTGCGAGACAAATATTTAGAAACAGGAAACTAGCGGGTTGCCAAAGTATTCCACACGTATTATTAGAATATACTCCGATCTTCGTGTTAAGTTTAAATATATCAGCGTATCTGTTAAGTATATGATCGATTAAGTAAATGAATAGCGAGATAACGAGATTTTATTGCAGCAGTAATAAAATTCATGACCACATGTTTTCATAGCCAACTGGTCATTTGTTGTAACTCATTCCCGGTCCAGCTACTCTACCCTACTAAGAAAAATACCAACTAACTAATATGATTAAGATTACGTTTATGTGCGGTCTGACTAACTTCTGAATCAACTACAGCGGTTTTTAGTTAGCTAAACATTACGTAGACTTTTTCCCTGACTTACATTCTGTATCGGATTGTGCCATATATTATTATTGTATCTTTTTTTGTGCCTTGGGATTAATTAATTTACAAGGGGTCGTATGCTTGATTAAATTAAGTTTGACGTAATTTGGTAACTTCAGAACAGTTTGCCTTTCGTACTGAGCACCTACTGAGATGAAATATTATGGGTTAGATAGAAATCATGCGTCACTTCACTGGTATATTACTTACAGATGGTTCTAGTAAGTAGTATCAGTGCCGCAATAGGCGTGAATGACGTACGAGGTCGGTGCACTAGGTGGGTACGGTATCGGGGGCCAGGGAGGTTGCAAGCATCTCCTAGGCCCCGAATCTGCCCAGCCACCGTTGGCAGCGGCTGGCCGCTGCCGTCGCGCTAACTAACGACTTGTGAACGCAAAGGCATTGCGGTCGACGACCGGCGCTCGTCATCTTCTCGTTCCAATTAGTGCTAGCTACGTAGGTACATAGGGTATTTATGACGGGCCCCCGATATGGGCCTCTCAACTTCTGAAGCCCGTATAGTATACACAAAAAACACTACACACTCATAAACAATTATTAGCAATGCGACTTGTAACATTGCTGCTCTCTACCTGAGCGCATGCGCGAAGTCCGCTCCACTTTGTTTTTGCGTTCAATGTCAGTGTATCGGCTAATTTTATCGCGCCTCGCACACGCTACGTAACGATCTTGTTTGATGAGGCCAAAACACGGTTTGTTTTGGTTTCTGTCTACCCAAAATAATTTCAAACATTAATGAATTAAAAGATTCGTTTAGATTGCAGCTTCAATGTCAACCAAGGACATTGTTTTAGTGACATTCCAATCGGCTAATTGCTTGGTTTTCTATGCTGATAAATAAAAACATATTTTCTCGATTGAATCCCCTTTCGATCTCTAACTCTAAATTACATTCCTATGTGTAATAGCACTAATCCTGAGCCATGTTATGATTTTTATGCATACACATACGTTGGACTACATCGTTGTCAAACAGTCAACAAGAAATCTGCCAAGAAGTTGGCCTTCGCATGGCAGGCAACCCACCTGACTTTGCGTATTTCATGTAACGTCGTAATTTAAACGATTAGCTATCACTACATCACTACATAGTATAAAACAAAATCGCTTCCCGCTGTCTGTCTGTCCCTATGTAAGCTTAGATCTTAAAAACTACGCAACGGATTTTGATGCGGTTTTTTTTAATAGATAGAATGATTCAAGAGGAAGGTTTATATGTATAATACATGCATAATTATTTAGTATCAGCATTACACCCGTGCGAAGCCGGGGCGGGTCGCTAGTTATATTATACATCGTTAATATTTTAAATGCAGTCGTTAAAAGTATTTCTGAGAAAGAAAGGCATACTTTGCATGGCATAGAATTGCTCAATATATTACGCTGGGAAAGTTTTATAAGGCTGCGTTAAATAAATATTAACTCATGAAACGCCGAGACCGAGCGAGAGGTTGAAAAGGAAATTGAAATACTAACCGTTTGATATCTAACCAGCAGTGCAAGCGGATCAGTATTGATCTTTGGAACTAATTTCTCGTAACGTATCCGTATTAGACACGATCTTTCACTGCCAGGAAAATTGTGCAGTTCATTGACTTGGCAAGCTTGGACAGTGAAGAGTAAACAGAGGCGATAACGAAGGTAGACCAGCATAACGCAGTTATATGAGATTGTTGCTCGCTCACTGACACATAATAGTCATAGATGCTCATAAGCTACAGTCTACACTAATGAAGCCGTTAGTAACTTAATCTTAAAGTAGACACTCTTACGTGTTCGCGTTTACTGTACCACCTGCGTCATCACTGGAATTGTTTTATCAAACAATGGAGCGTTTGCCTATGTCGTCAGCAGAATCTGTTGAAGTGTTTGGGCATATGGAACAATTTTGGATACAAGAAACTGCGCGGGTCGTATGGAGTTATTACGCCTCGGCGGCTTTGGCGAATACCAGTTAAGGATTTGAGTGTGGGAACTGCGACGACCGACATGCGGTCGGGTCGGCGGAGGCATCGGGCAGTGCGGCCGGCGCGCGAGGTGAACGTGCCGGCACTCCGGCATCCGCGTCACGATACGACGAACAAACGCTTTTCGTCGCTATTTCCGCAACAAGTGTTGTTTTGCGAGCAGAGGCCCGAGCGGGCGAGCGTCGCCTTTCCACGCCCGCCGCCCGCCGCGCCTGCGACGCACTTCCATCGATGTCGATGCCTAATCATTGGTATCTTCTCGTATAATACAATAACAGCTTGCCGTTGCTGTGACCATTAATAATAATTGACCTAATAGTTGAGTAGTACATCATACATTGTTCTTGTTTGCCAAGTGTAAACTTATTTACGAGGTAGGTATACGCCTTTCGTCTGCGATAAATGTGAGTTCTTTCTAAAGTTTAGTCTTTATTAACTTTGAGTTGAACTTTCACGAGTTCACAAGTTCTATTATATTAGCATATTATCTAAGCAAAATGGAATCCAACACAGTGTATGTAAAACAATTATAGCGGAAGCATCGCGTAGGGCGCACGTCACGCGGCTCGCAAACATGCTGCGCGCACGCAGCGCGTCGACGCCATCGTCGCCATTTCAAGACATCATGCCCGTGGCGAAGCACATTGACCATGCACTCATAAACCGACAGGGAAAAAACGCTCCAGCTGGCACACTTAACTAAAAAAATGTTTTACCATCAAAAATTCTGGCTGTACATAACTCATAGCTTACGTGTAGGTACGTGATCTATGAAGCAACAGTAATATTTTTAAGATCCGGCCCATGAATATCCGGCTTTTATTTGGGTGACCTATAAAACGCAAATTGCTTTTTTTAGGCCGACCCAATCAAGCGGATGATTTAAGTGTACGAACTGCATTTATTTTACAAATTTGCTAAAAATAACGATGTTTAGGATGCCATGATTTTGAAAGATCTTATCGCATCACCATAACCTAATAAAGACATGTATGAAAGGGAAGAAGGAAAAGTGATTCACCGATCAAATTTTAACTTGTGGAACAAAAAAATCGAAAACTTATTTATCAGAGAACCACTAAGTGCTATAGAAGCGGTACGAATACGATGAACTTTAACACGAGACGATCAGTACCTCTACCATGACTTACACTTGTTTACAGTGACCGTACTCGCTAGCGACGGCGTAATTGATTTGTATAGAGAATTGTGTACTGTATGCTTAGTATAAGTTTTACTTCACCAAATACTTCTCGATCGCGTTTACGTAAAAATTTCAATTCTATGGAAACATGGACGCGCGCGCGCAGAGGCGCTGTCCATGTTTCCCTAGTAATTGAATTTTTTACGTAAACGCGATCGAGAAGTATTGAAGTGAAGGAAAACTTATACTAAGCGTACTGTACGCTTAGTATAAGTTTTACTTTACCAAAATACTTCTCGATCGCGTTTACGTAAAAAAATCAATTACTATGAAAACATGGACAGCCCCTCCGCGCGCGCGCGTCCATGTTTCCATAGAATTGAAATTTTTACGTAAACGCGATCGAGAAGTATTTTGGTGAAGTAAAACTTATACTAAGCGTACTGTACGCTTAGTATAAGTTTTGCTTCACCAAAATACTTCTCGATCGCGTTTACGTAAAAAATTCAATTATTAGGGAAACATGGACAGCGCCTCCGCGCGCGCGCGTCTATGTTTCCATAGAATTGAAATTTTTACGTAAACGCGATCGAGAAGTATTTTGGTGACGTAAAACTTATACTAAGCATACTGTACGCTTAGTATAAGTTTTACTTCACCAAAATACTTTTCGATCGCGTTTACGTAAAAAAATCAATTAGGTACTATGGAAACATGGACAGCGCCTCCGCGCGCGCGCGTCCATGTTTCCATAGAATTCAAATTTTTACGTAAACGCGATCGAGAAGTATTTTGGTGAAGTAAAACTTATACTAAGCGTACAGCGCCTCTAGCGGTCACTTACGGAAGTACAATTCTCCATACAAATCATTTACGCCGTCGCTAGCGAGTACGGTCACTGCAAACTAGTGTAACTCATGGTAGAGGTACTGATTAATCTTGAAATAAACTTTTCTGGTAACCAAACGAGCATTTATCGGTATAAGATGCTAACCATGACTACGATGACTCAATTTAGTTTTGTTTCAAGAGAAAAAGCAATGCGTTTTTTTTTTTAGTTTTTATAAACATTGGAATACTTTCTACGGAACCAAGTAGGTAGATTGCGTAACCGTCGTTCAAAATGTTGATAATGGATGCGGATGCAATGTCAAATAGTGCTAATATTACAATTGCATATCAACTCATCTCACTCATATAATTCTGTAGCATCCTCATTTCTTGATAACTGCTCTGATGCAGTGCGGATGATCTCACAGACTGTAGACTGCGTCACTTAGGTACGTGAAATGGGATTGGCTCTACGTGCTAAACTGATTAAACTCGGAGACGAATACAAATTGATACGGCTACGAAACAGCGTGCGAATTAGACCGTCAGGAAGTGGGAACCCACTTAATACTACAAAGCCTGTAGATTACTCATTGATTTTTCGAAAAATTGCATTGTGTTAATTCGGCAGGGAAACCCATTATTTTAAGTAGTCCAAAGATGAACACATTATTGTCGTAGCACTATTAGCATAGATATTCGGCATCGAGCTTACTTTTAGCTCAGTCATGCTCGTACGTTATTTTGAATTACACAAATATTCTACGAGACAGGAGGTAAAGTTGTAAAACCGGTTGACGGTTTGCGTTGCGAGTACCGGCGGTGGGGGCTTGCAATCGCACCGGCCGCGGCGTGCATTCCGAGCGCATTCCGGGGCGGGCCCGGCGAACGACCTAGCGGCGGCCTCGCGCCTCCCGCGAATATGCGAGCGAGGCTGCACTTCCTATTTGCTCTATTCTGCACTTGCGGCGCGGCCTACACCACGTTCTGCTGTCTCGTCTGACCTGCGTTTGCCAATATTGTTTTACCCATATATGCCCCGAACTAAGTTTTTGATTGGTTCACTAAATGCCCCTGCCCCTTTGATTCAAAAACTATCAATATCGTATATACCCATAACCTATATTTTGGTTTTTTAAATGCGGTTTTGATTCGAAAACGAGTAAAAAATGGAGCTGTCATTGACATCCACTAATTTCCACATTTCGTTCAGATTTGATGTTGATCGTTTTCAATCAGGGTCATATTATGG
Source organism: Archips xylosteana (assembly GCA_947563465.1). NCBI lineage: Eukaryota > Metazoa > Arthropoda > Insecta > Lepidoptera > Tortricidae > Archips > Archips xylosteana. Next base: position 8,404,991 of record OX387344.1, read on the forward strand.
GATACAACTTATTATTATGAGTTTCATTTGAGGTATCAGGATAGTCGTTGTGAAATATTATCATATTTCTAGGTGACCGTGAAATAGAATAGGAGTGAAAGGTCCCGCGGTCTGTAATTAAGGTGTGGTAACCCATCGATTAGATCTGCAGACTTTCGAACGGCTGGTCTTGGGTTTTGTGACACTAGAACATCTGTTTTCATTGCGTGGCAGGAGTGGACCTAGGTAAGGTAATAGGTAGTTGGTAAATAGACTAGTCTACCTAACCTATTGGGCTTGGCATTGATTTCAAATTGATCGTTAGGTAGAGTTTAAATTTTTTTTTTAATGTACATAATTTCCGTTATTTTTCGTCAATCCATTTAGTTTTTAGAAGTCTTTTCAATTATTAGGGTTCCGTACCCAAAGGGTAAATACGGGACTCTATTACTGAAACTTCGCTGTCCGTCCGTCTGTCCGTCACCGGGATGTATCTCACGATCTGTGATAGCTAGACAGTTAAAAATTTCACAGATGATGTATTTCGGTTGCCGCCATAACATCAAATACTAAAAAACAGAATAAAATAAATATTTAAGGGGGCTCCCATACAACAAACGTGATTTTTTTTGCTCGTTTTTGCTCGATATTGATAACGGCAACAGGTAGACGCTTGAAATAGGTATTCATGGAATAAAACAAATATTTAAGGGGGACTCTCATACACGAAACGTGTTTTTTTTGCCGTTTTTATGGATAATGGTACGGAACCCTTCGTGCGCGAGTCCGACTCGTACTTGGCCGGTTTCTTAAAAAATTCATCTTGGAGCAAATATAGTGAGTTTTGAGTTTCGTTTTTAGAGTCAGTTTTTTTTTTAATAATCAATTTATCTTTTATTTTTGAATGTTTCCTTTTTTCAAATCCGCTAACAAGTCGGGTTACTCTCTCTTCGTAAATTCAAGCCATCAATACTAACAAGCTGTTATTTTCTGAGGAGTTATCTTCACCACGCTTTATTTTCCTTTAGTGATATATATGACTAACATATTAGACTTTCAAATAAACTTTATAGTTTTAACTTCGCGGCATGGACAGTTAAAGTTCCAGTAGCAGTCCTGGTCTTCAGCATTAGATCACTTTACCAAAATATACTTTCGTGTAGTGAATACTCCTTTAGTTAACACGGAAAATAGTCCAATTTATAAATGCGTGCATTAAAAATTTGAGGATATATCTCTATTTCCCTGGATTCCTATAATCAGACCCTAACTTGGTGACAATGGGACCAATTTGAGACATGCCTATCCAACAAAAAAATAATCATCAAAATCGGTTTACACGCACCGGAGATATCGGTGGACATAAATTAAAAAAAAATACACAGTTCATTTGAGATTTTCCACCTTTTTTGAAGTCGTTAAAATGGTGGTTTCACGGCATCGTTTCGCTCCTTAATGATTTCACTTCCAATTTAATGCAACGTTTAGTACTGCTACACAGCGAGAACAGGCAGATGCGCGGTAATGGAAGTTGAATATCACGCGAATGTAATGCGCAATAAAGTGGTCTAGGAATGCCGCATGAGGGGGGTTCGTCTCGAGCGAAGGCCTTGCAAGGAGACCCCCTCTTTGCCGCGGGTCGACGACCGTAGGTTTGCGACCATGAAGTCCGATCCCTTTCCCCGATATACTCGATGGTTATTATTATTAGTGTTTGATTTAAAACGCAACGGTCGCCGATTCACATCCAGCGGCGGTGATGAACTGGTCGTTAATGAGTCACCGGCGGCTGGGATGTAAACAACGTGCGTCCTCCGAGGCCGGCGCGCAAATAAACGCGCCTCACATGGGTGTACCGCGTACCGCGCGGTGCTTCGCCGCCGCCCTCAGCTCTTGGGGCATCCGCTCGAGTAAACAACCACGGCCCTACTCCCGAATTATCAACACGTCCACTTACTGACAAATGCTCGCAGTGTACATTACATTCGTCACCACACAAACACAGAATGAAAAAAAAATGCAATCCGGTATTGTGTTTAGTAGGTAGTAGTAGAGTTTAGTTAAATGTTCTTTATACTTTTTACGGTTATCCTATTATTGTACGTCAGTCCGTCAGTCCGTCACAGGGTGTATCTCAAAAATCGTAATAGACAGAGAGCTGAAATTTATACTTAACTTACATAATATATAGTAGTCCCAATAGTCCCAATCAATTAATATAAAATGACCCCGTACTGCTTACATTTTGCTTAGAACCAGGGCTCTGCTAACACTGTTTTTTCATAGATACGGCTGTTTTTAATGTAGCAATTGTGCCCGCGACGTCGTCTGCAAAGAATGCGTTTATCGGTATCCCGCTGGAACTGTAATTTTCCTTTCCTTTGCTTGTTATAAAATTGTAATAAATAAAATTAAAGATTCAAATTTAATTGCAATAGAAAGAATGGGTTTCAATTGGATTTTAATATTCGTAAAGCTTTAGGCCGTGTTCAAACCAAACGTATAGTCAGCCGCCGAATGTGAGCAGGCTCACTGAGCCCCCCCAGTGTTAATATGAAAAAACGTAATAGTGTATTTGTCGGCTAGATGTGAACGAAAAAATGAATATGTATGGAAATACAATAAACTGCGTAACGCTCGCTCACTTTCGGCGGCTGACAGTCAGTTTGGTCTGAACACAGCCTTATTTTTTTCGTCGAGTTACTTTTGTTTTGGAACTCCTATGGAACGGAACTCCTTCCTATGATAAGGAAAAGTAAAAATATACCGTAACCGTGTGCCATTTGTGTTCCTAAAGGAAAAACCGTGAAAATAAACACGAACATCAGAAAGTAAAATTTCTGAACTTCGATAGATAGAGTTCGGTAAATAAGACGCTTTCAAATTATCAGTACCTCTACCATGAGTTACACTAGTTTACAGTGACCGCACTCGCTAGCGACGGCGTAAATGATTTGTATGGAGAATTATACTTCCGTAAGTGACCGCTAGAGGCGCTGTACAATTCTCCATACAAATAATTTACGCCGTCGCTAGCGAGTACGGTCACGTAAACTAGTGTAAACTCATGGTAGAGGCACTGATGTTATTTTATTGGTTTTATGAATTACTTCTTAATTACTTAACATATAATTATGAATGGAATTGTTATTTATCAATACATATAAAAGAGTAACGTGAGTGAATGACTGACAGACATCACATAGCCTAAATAAACCACAAAGCTATAGACTTATTTTTTTGCAGACATATTCCTTGAGTGTTATATAGGTAAACTAAGAAGAGATTATGACAATGTGAATAATTTTATCGTTTTATTAATTAGCCTGGAGAAGTGTCCCACTGTTGGGCAAAGGCCTCTCCCATTTTCTCCATGTATCCCGATTTTGAGCGATATCCTTCCAGTTTCTAAGGTACACGTCTAGGTCGTCCTGCCAACACCTCCTGGGCCTACCTCGTCGCCGCCATCCATCTTGTGGTATCCAGTATGTAGCTATTTTAGCCCACCGATTCGGATCCAAGCGGCTAACGTGGCCTGCCCAGTCCCACTTCAGCTTGGCAGCCTTGGCTGGCACCCACATCAGTAATGCGAGTTTTTGAGCGCAGCCTGGTGTTCCGGATCCGGTCGACCCGCCTCACCCCGAGCATACTACGCTCAATTCTGCCGTGTCATGACAAAACACTGTAACTCGAATTACAGTGTTTTGTGCTAACACCGTTAAATTGACTATTCGGACCCTAATCTATATATGCATGCTTAGAGTAACTGATTTTCTATCAAAAACATTGAAAAACGTCATTGGAATTTACACTGTAACTCTTAAAACGTAGGGTCTTGATTAGACTAAATACTGTATTATCTCTAGTTACCGTGTTTTGCCAAAACAAAGTCACATTTTCTTAGTATAGTATCAAGATTTACAGTGTTTTGTCGCAACAATCACACAAGAAATTAGTCCAAGTCCTTGTTTATTGTAAGTCGGGACTTCTTCAAGGTAATCATAAAGACTAAGTCTTTCTAAAGACTAAGAAATATATTAAGATGAGTATGTTAGTTTTATGAATTGTGATGTTAGCAATATAATCTAAATTAAATTTAAAGTAGCATTTTCATATGAGTATAATGTCATTAAGTATCACGTTACAGTGTTTTGTTGTAGCAACTCTCATATATTATTGATAAAGTACATTACGACATAACACGTTATTGCTTGAAAATTCAAGTAAAAGTAAAAATTTTAATATTATTTTTCTTTGTCCACTACTAGTAGCACATTATCTGTGATTTGTCCAAATTTTATTGCAATCAGATCAATATTCACTCTTCTGTAGCCATTTAAAGATAGCAAAAGTTTTTTGCGTTTTCTGAAAAATAGGTGTTTTTTAGATACAGTGTTTTGTCATGACACGGCAGAATTGCTCTGTAACTCCGTCAATGACCATGTTTGGGCACCGTAAGTTAGGAAAGGCAGTATACACATATCGTTATTACTTTTTTTTCTTCGTAATCGACGGGTTAGGGAATAAACAGTAGATTGTACGAGAGCATAAAACGAGCCATTTTACCCGTGACATTCACATTTAAGCACATGGATAGACACGTCGAGAGGATATGCTCGAGTTTTAGGGTATAAGTTGGCAGCCGACTGCACGCAGCAGCAGCAGACGACGTGTCGCTAGCTACGCCAACTTGTACCTTATTTTTATGAAAGTCCCTCCGTAGCTGGCGTAGCTAGCGACACGTCGTCTGCTGCTGCTGCGTGCAGTCGGCTGCCAACTTATACCTATACACTCTGCTTTTCACTTCGAACGCAAGGAAACGGCAACACTCGTGGCTGTTTGCGCCTGATTGCCGTAGTCTTAGACGAAGATTTTACTTTAGGCACTAGAGCATAAAGAGTAATTTTATTAGGCTCACTTTCCAGCATAAATACGTTCTTTATGAGTATGAAAAGTAAAAAACAATTTGTTATTTGTGTTATTTAAAGTGACTCTATCTCCGTAACTATAGTCATTAGAAATTATATGACATGCAAGTAGGTAGTTATAATAAGGGTGAGGCCACACGAGCGTAATTTTGTGAGTTGTGAGCGGCAGAATTTCGGTTGCGCCATACATTGCGTCACGTGAGTGTCACGTGATGGCCCGCACAATGTATGGCGCGAACCGAAATTCTGCCGCTCACGACTCACAAAATTACGCCCGTGTGGCCTCACCTTAAGGAAAAATGTTTTTTTTTTTACTAACTGATTAGCTATTATAGAGACTTGATATTTGGCAGATATTATTCTTTAAGGATCACAGAGGTGCACTTAGATGGAATTTCTTAAATAGCCCCATTAGCTCCTAAGCATTATATATTTCATAGCGCGGGACAATGTTACAACATCATGTTCTCTGTTGTATCTTAAGATATTGCAAGGAGTTTATTATAACCATAAATTTTTTTATGAGAAAATACACCGTAATGTAACATGTCATCGGTGCTGGCTCTATTGTTTGTTATTGTTTAGATTAGAAAAAAATCCTTGCGTAACCTACCCTGTGCCAAGCCGCCGAGTTTGCATTTATAGGCTACTAGCCTTCCGTCCGCAGCTTCACCCGCGATAAATTAATTTTCCCCTAGGAAAAGGTATTTTCCCGCGGTAAAAAGTAGCCTATGTCACTCAGTGATAATGTAGCTTACTAACTGCAAAAGAATATTTGAAATCGGTTCAGTAGTTTCGGAGCCTATTCAATGCAAACAAACAAACAATCAAATCTTTCCTCTTTATAAATATTAGTATAGAAAGAAGTATAGATGATAGAGTTTTTCAGTTCTTTATATGAAATAGCTGTGTGTAAATAGTTGTGTGTACTTTCTTGTATATGTGTGTCTTGTAAAAGTGAATAAATGTCTTCTTTCTTTCTTTCTTTAAATAACAGAGCTGTGCAATCTTATAGTTAAGAAACGAGAACTTTAATATTATCATAGACAAGACCTTTTCCGCGTTCATGAACCCTGTGTTGGCGTTTCGGGATCTGTTGCCCGCGCCCACCTACACGTATCTCTTCGGAGAACTAACACTTTTATTGCTTCATAAAACGCTGTTTTGTAAATATTTATCTGTTTAAATTCAGTTTTGCGGTTAAAAGTAAAAGTAAGTGTATAAAATACCTTCTGACTGTTCAGAAAATAAACGGTCATTGTTCTCAATTGCTCTGACTTCGCTTGCATAGATTGAATTACTCGTATTCGTATGTGATAGCTATGTACTGTTTATATTAATAAGTTATTGTTCCATGCGGGCCTTCCTCGTGCGGCGGTCAGTAGGTATCCGAATAATGGTTGGTTGGTATTTTGATATGTCGGTATTGTAGTCGGAGGTAGAATTTGGTCGGATTAGGCTGCTATTACCGCGCCATCTGCCGGGTCGCGTAAATAAATAGTGTCTGTGGTGTTGGTGATTTCTCAGGCCGGTCACGCGCGGGGCTGGCTCGCCGCGGCGTCGCACCACTTTTATTACATTCCCCGAATAAATGTCCTTAACGGAAAGCCTCCTTCCTCGCTACATAACTTTGTGCGATACATATTGGTGCTGCAGTCTCATTTAATGTACGTAACTCGGAGACGTTATGTGGAACACGCCGATGAAAGAATTAAGTTGATGTTTATTAACCCTACCTTAGGGGTTCTCAATGTCCATACACATTCAGTTTGCGGCGCACATTACATGTTTAGTATTTCGCCGCTGCTGTTACTCACAAAATAAATAGGAAGTAGAAATGGCGAACATCATGCCAGTATTATTCACTCGTAAAGCCTGACATAAGTAGAATCAAAAGAACCTTTCGATGTTCAAACCAATGCTTAGATTAGCTTAGTCTCCGAGAATGCATTTCGACCTTGATCTTTCTTTTAACTTCAAATCGATAGAAAAGCGTATACCTCTACCATGAGTTACACTAGTTTACAGTGACCGCACTCGCTAGCGACGGCGTAAATGATTTGTATGGAGAATTGTACTTCCGTAAGTGACCGCTAGAGGCGCTGTACAATTCTCCATACAAATAATTTACGCCGTCGCTAGCGAGTACGGTCACGTAAACTAGTGTAAACTCATGGTAGAGGCACAGTTGTATAATGTATAGTACCTGGGCGACCGGCTAATTGGCTAAGAATTGCTCGTTTAAAGGTATTAGATATGTACGTAGCTGTTATCTCTATAACGTATAGCGACATTCGCAAAGTACCGACCGAGTGCAGGCAGAGGTGGCCGCTCGCGACGCAGACCACCCCTCGCCGTGCAGCCCCTGCCGTGACCCGAATCTTGATCGTCAGCCCCCTCTTTATTATCGGATTACCATTACCAACGTTGTGATACAATATGACTTTATATTTTAACTCCAAATATTAAATTTCCCATGTTTTCACGTCACAATAAAAATATTCAGCGGCGCAGTATCCTCTTTCAATCCCACGGAGATCCTTGGGAACGTGCAAGGCAAATGTTATAAAGCAACCTTCTTTGATATACGACCCACGTAACATACGCATGATTTTTACTATTTCCAGACCTTGTACATGACACCCTTTTTGCACGGAAGCTAAATTTACGAGTAAATTAATATGTATATATTAATCAAAATTTACCTCCCTATCCATTGTCGTTCTCGTTACCCATTGTCGTCGGGTGGATATAATTTAAAAAAATTAATACTATATATTACTCAGTGATCACTTAAATAATTGTACATTTAACTTTGGATTTTGTTAGAGAAATGTATTAGTTTAACAACTATCACTTTAGTCTAACTACCACCATAAGTCCTATTGACTCTTGTAATGAATGATCTACGTTCTGGTTAGCGTTCACGTATTTTATTTAAATAAGAACTTAAAGTATCTCATAACAGAATGAAATAAATTAGATAGATAAATTAAACGTAGGTACACTGTATTCCATCTAAATCTATTGGTATGATTGTTCTTATTAAATTTTGAAGAAAAATATGATATCCTTCATTTTATATTAAAATATTAAAACCTCGTTAGTCCCTGTACAAACATTCCTCTACAAACACGATAGTCCCTGTTAGATATGGTATTTTAAAACTACTGAAATTCTTACGCTAGTTTTATAAGTATAGAAGATTATTTTTGTAATGCTTGATCTGTAACTTTTGACTTTTCCAAAATGAAAATTCCAAACTCATCCATTATTAAATCATCCCTGTGCCAATCTCTGATCTAAGCGTCTGTTTGCTTGTGGCGATGCCACAATATGGTATCACATGAAGCAAAGACCGTGGATTTTTCCACGCCCTTAGCTTTCTTTCCACCGATTGTTAGTTTATCATTTGCGGACTCTTGGCCGTGTCTGTTCACTGTTATCGAGTGAATATTTAATATTGTTTACGTTTCATGTTGGTTGTTATTGTCATGCTTAAAATCTACACGATGATTTTTAATCGGTGATCATGAGTTGAAAAATATTGATCCCTAGCCAAAATGGAATTTAATAGACGAGGTCTAAAAGCAGTGAAGTCTCCGTTTCATTAAAAAAAAAAAACACTTTACTGTTAAATCTTCCTCCATCCACCGAATGCATGGTCATCCTACATTTGTTGAAGTTAACTAGTTTCGTCATGTGTCATCGTTTAGGCGGTTAATTTGACAAGTCTCGCGAAAAGTTTGTTTAATAAACTGACTTGTCAAAGAGATTTTAAGCTCATAGACTAAATCATGTGTAGGGTGACAATGATTTTAATGAAAAAGTGATATTCTAAATAATCATTAAGGCTCAGAATTTTGCGTGCGGCTGATGACAGATCGTAGGGAGAGAGCACCGCTTTTTATCGATATTATCGACAAATCGACAGGTTTTTTTGATTTATGTTTTTATTAAATAAAACCTAACTTTCTGATGATAAGTACTTTTTTCAGCGGTCAATGATGAAAAAAGTTCGAAATATCGGAAAGTTTAATCCGTTTAGATTGCTTTATTGAAATCACTATAATTACGAATACCTTTATATTTTACTTGAGAAAAGATCCCTCTGAGACCACTTAACGTTAGGTAGCTTGTTTGCCTACCCTTTGATAAAATAAAAGAGAAAATATTATTTTGTATTCCTTCAGTTCTTACCATAGCCAATATAAATTATTTTGTAAGAATATTCCAAGCAAAAATATATTTACAATTATAAGTATGTATTAAAGTTACAACTTAATTAACAGTTTGTCGATAACATCGATAATAAAGCGTGTAAAAAGCGGTGCTCTCTCCCTACGATCTGTCATCAGCCGCACGCAAAATTCCGGGCCTTAATAATCATTATTTAAAAAAAAACAGTTTTGTTTCATGCAACTGCATCGCGACTTAAACGCGATCTTCACTGAATATTGATTTAGAAAAATTCATCGTGTATAATTTTCTTAAACACCGCATTTGTTTCAATCGTTTATCGTAATAGTTTCACTGATTGATTGCGTTGCGAGTAGCAGTTGAAATATAGAGGCGTATAATTTACTTATTGGTATATTTCCATCGCTTTTAGGGTTCAGTTGTCAGTTAAAGATCTTGAGTTTCTACAAAATTCAACACACCCGTGTCTTCAATTTGACCATCATTTATTTTGTCAAAGTGAAACGTCATTCGTTGGTTCATTTCGTTCATTCGGTCATCATTAACAGAGTTGAATCATCATAGGAGCATTCTATTCTCCTGGTAGATATGATATTTGGCTTAACTTAACCTCCATAATTTCACGTGATATTTTATATGCATATTTTTGTTCAAATACGTTAATCTGCTTGATTGCATGTAGAACAGCTGAATGTTCTAGTGGAGAAACACGTTTTACTTAAATTAACCCATTTTCTAGCGGGAAAAATTTTATTGTGATTTTTACCTAGACCTTTCACTCCCCACCACGTGCGATTAGGTGAGATTTGTTTCGACAACACCCCAACACCCCAAGTAATTAATGAACGCCCCCTTCGCGATTTAAGCCTAGTTTTTATATGTATAGAACAGTTCCTGACTTGGAAGTGATTTTAGTTTTTAATACATATTTTAATCGTACACCATAACTGATATTGAACTTCAGGATGGTAAAGTAATGTCTAGTCTAATCATTAGACTGATGAGGCAGGGCAAGTTTTAGATTTGGATTTAGAGTGATGTGCTTGCTGCTTTTCACCCGACTGTCGAAGGAGGGTTATGTTTTTCGAACGTATGTATTTATGTATGTATATATGTATCAATCTTTTGCACGCCCTCTTGCAGCCTAAACGGCTCAATTGATTTTGGAGTGTGAGGTGTCATTAGATTCGTCTCAGTTCCAAACGTGACATAGGTAGGGTATAGTAAGTAAGTCTATTTTTCCGGAGTTCCCATGCGAACGGCAATTATACAGGCGGTTTTTTTTCATCTACTATTAAAATTAAAGTTATTTCTATATTCTCGATAATCATCCAAACAGTATCGCATTAAATATAGACAAAAAGACTGCAACAAAATTCATCGTAATAGTACATTACTGCAGCGGTCGCGAAATAGGGGATTGCCGGCCGAGTAGTTATGGTATCTAGGGATACGAGGCCGACAATCCCTGTTCGTGGCCGAGGCTTGTATAGTGCTTTTCTCAAATAAATCCAAGGAAATACTACGATTGTTCAACTTATATGTACTACCTACTCTTAAGTTTTGGGAGGCAGCAAGTTCGACATTGCTAGCTCCGCTTCCGCTCTTAGATCTGACAGTGCGCAATCAATCTCCATATTACTTGATGATGAACTCATATCGGCAGCAATAACACTTATTTTAATTAAAACCACTCGTTGTAGGTATAAACCGTATACCTAAGTATTTGTTTTTTTTTTCTATTCCCGCCAAAATACTCTTTTACAACTTTTTTTTGTAAGCTATTCAGGCCTATGTTTTTGCCACCAAATCTTGAGCTGATTTTATTTATTATACTAATTAAAAAATAATATAATATTAATTGGTTATTATTATTAACAATAAATGTCAATCATTGTTCATTTAATTGAATACCTGATTAAATCTAGTCAATTTAGACACTAAAAAGTAAATTATTGGCAGTATGTTATAGATATTCAACAAAAAAAAAAACACTAAAACAAAAGAGAATTTCTTTTCTAGCCATGGCCAGCAATGTTGTATGAAATTCCATTACTGTTCTCTAATTTGAAATTAGAACGAATCTTCAATAAGTGCTATGCAATGACGTAGGTATTTCGCTTTATATTGTCATTGTCACGAATATAAGGACGACTTATTCCTTGGATGTTTGAGAAAAGTAAATAACTGACTCATATAAAAAAACAATAAATAAATAAAATGTGCCTTAGTTATAAATATAACAAACTAGCGGCCCGGTACGTGCTTCGCTACGTATAAAGTGAAATATTAAAAAAAATTAATTGGAACATCAAATTCATTTATTCAAACAAAAAAATATTTTATTAATTGCTAGCTATTTTAAAACTTAATCCAAAACATTTGGATAAACAATATTTTTTTCTCAAACATGCTATGAAATATTGACGTTATGTTCCTTATAATACGCCACGAAGGGTCACGTTGCAGGTGCAGGTGCAGCCGGTGGTGGAGGACGACGAGACGAGAGGTCAATAATGGAATTTCATACAACTTTGCAGGCCTAGGCCGGCAATGCGATCGTCTATTGTTTCATGTCACACAGCACCATGATTTTTATAGGTCTATTATGGCATCATAGCATTCAGCCATTTAAAAAAAAACTATAAGCAATATTTGCGTTTTGGTTCATTATGACATTCTGCCACTACGCTTATTTAAGGTAAGGTAAGATGGTGATGGTGATGGTAATGGTGATCCGCCTAGAGAAATATTTCATCATCAACATCATCATCACTATCATCACCATTATCATCATCATCATCATCATCATCATTATCATCGTCATCATCATCATCATCATCATTCATCACCATCATCATCATCATCATCATCATCATCATCATCACCATCATCATCATCATCATTCATCACCATCATCATCATCATCACCATCATCATCATCGCCATCATCATCATCATCACTATCATCATCATCATCATCATCACCATCATCATCATCATCATTCATCACCATCATCATCATCATCACCATCACCATCATCATCATCGCCATCATCATCATCATCACCATCATCATCATTCATCACCATCATCATCATCATCATCATCATCATCATCATCATCATTCATCATCATCATCATCATCATCATTCATCATCATCATTCATCACCATCATCATCATCATCATTCATCACCATCATCATCAATCACCATCATCACCATCACCATAATCATCATTCATCACCATCATCACCATCATCATCATCATCATCATCACCACCATCACCACCATCATAATCATCATCATCATCACCATCATCATCGTAACCATCATCACCATCACCATCATCATCATCATTCATCACCATCATCATCATCATCATCATTATCATCATCATCATCATCATCATTCATCACCATCATCATCATTCATCATCATCATCACCATCATCATCACCATCATCATCATTCATCACCATCATCATCAATCACCATCATCATCATCACCATCATCATCATTTATCACCATCATCATCATCATCATCACCATCATCATCATCATCATCATCATCATCATCATCATTCATCACCATCATCATCATCATCATCATCATCATCACCACCATCACCACCATCATAATCATCATCATCATCACCATCATCATCGTCACCATCATCACCATCACCACCATCATCATCATCATCATCATCACCATCACCATCATGATGACGACGACGATGATGATGATGATGATGATGGTCCATGTTTGAGAAAAGCACTATACAAGCCTCGGCCGGAACAGGGGTTGCCGGCCTCGTATCATGCCGGCCTCGTGTACCACTCGGCCGTCAACTTAGATACTCGGCCGGCAACCCCTTAAGTCCCGGCCTCTGCAGTAATGTACTATTGTTTTTCCATTTTGAGCATGAATAAACAAACGGCTCCTACCGACTCTGGAACAGGCAACATAAAGTTGGCCATGTGAAAAACATGATTCCTCCAAATTCACACCACAAACGTTAAGTGTTTGCCCTTGGGTCTTATTGATGGACATCGCAAATGATAAACGCACAGGATATTCTAATCGTTTGAATTCAAATGGCATATCAGTTGGAATCATAGGGATACGCGGAATCATAGGGACAGCAAAATCCCCATTAACAAAATGATCCGCCATTTATTGAATTCATTTGTTACAAAATAATGTGATAAATGAAGAACCGCACTACCGATTTTGTGCAAACTTCACATAAACCATCTACTAAATAGTCCGAACAAAGCCTAAACATTTGGTTTGGATAGGTGAGCCCGTTCTTGAGTTATAAAATTACAACGAAAAGTGGCATTGATTTTTATATATATAGATAAATCAATTATGGCAAGTATTTTATTACGTTAACTACTTACCAATCTAATATTCTAATAATATTTACCTCATATTTACCTACCTAAGCAATTAGGACATTTTTTTGTAAAGCATCAAAATGTAAATTAAAGTCCAAGAGAAGTTATAATTAGAAGTTAAAGTACCTTTTTCGATATTTTAAGAACATTTTTGTTCGGTACAGCTAATTATTATGTAACTTGTTAATTTTATTGAATACTAGCTGCTGGCTATGATTTCGCACGGAGCGTACCTACCTACTAATTATTTTAAATTTAAAAATAAATATTGATATGTTCCTTCTAAAACCTCGTCCTGACTATCGCAGCAAAAAAGAATTACTTAGCTAAATAGTTGCAGCCTTCTGAAGTGATACGCTTGCATACATTTCGCAATTTAAAGTTATTCCACACACTTAACGCCTATTTTCATATCAAAAATGTAACCTTCTATAAACTCAAGCGTTTTCGAATGACAAATATTTTTAGGCGAGATCTTCCTGTGTGAATAATTAACGAAGCTCTGCTACGGAAGTGGGCAAGTCATCGTTCATCGTTCCCGAATTTGAGTTTATTATCGTGTTGTTACTAAATACGGTATTGATCTACTTTGCTATGATTATAATATATTAGGGACAATATCTTTCTGCTAACGAAGAACAAAGTTAAATCAAAACGAGTTTATTAATACAGTAAATACGGTAACAAGTACAACGACAACATGGCACTTATATTTAATCATACAAAAGTCCAATGTTTTCAGATTGTTCTAATGATCTCCTGGACAAACAATTATTTTAGCTCAGTGTAAACATAAGTGGCAGCCACTCCTAAGGCTAGGGATTTATTTATCTTGTGACTTAATACCGGTTTGTTTGTCCGGGTAGCTGGTGAAAGGAGAAATATTTACATCGTCTGTTTCCATTAAGCCGAAATCAGATTGCAATCCCATCAGAGCGGGGAACGGTGGCGACAGAAGCGCCACACGGCCCATAAATACTGTTTACGACCGTTTTATCGACAGTCAATTATCAAAATGGACACAACATAACAGACTGTTCGTAAACATGACGCACGCACGTGAGCCCTGCCATGCCCTGCGCCGATCGCCACGCGCCGCCAGTCGGTCGACCCATCCGCTTCATCTTCGCTACCACGTCTTTCATTTTCTGTATTTAACTCACTATTACAGTTTACTTATCTACAAAAACAAACAAATCTAATAATTATACACAAGCAAGTAGATAATTAAATTAAACGCGATAAGTTAAATTAGTCTTTTAGTTGTTTTTTTTTTACTTTCGGAACACGTCAAAATCCCCAATAAAACTGGTCGCTCAACACCGTAGAACCGACACCTCACTCGTAAATGGTATGCATTATTTTGAGAATATGTTAATTCCACCCAGAGCCGTACTTATAATTGGCCAATTGCGTATTCTAAACGAGTTGAACATCCGCTCATGGTTTTAAGGTAAAGAGAACGGTCTAAATTTGCATTGGTGTAACGATGTGAATGAACAGTGACAGCGACAATAACAAGCGGGCGTAGTGCGGTAGCACGGCCGCAGCGCACTCGCACCATGTGAGGCGGCCATTGATACGAGTATCTTCCTTCATTCAGGCACCGGAAACATAAATCAGCGTAGCGCGACACATCGGCCTTCAAGGCGGTTATGTGACCCGGGATTATCGCGGAATACGAATCTATCCCTTCTTCTATTGTTAAGCGTTATTCGAAGCAGTCGATTGGCGCTATGGTTCAGATATGTTATAACTGATTCGATTGCCACCGCGATTTCAGAGAATGGGGTTGGGGGTAGTTTCAGAACGTATTACGGGGGATCTCAAACTGTATGTTGCGAAGCTTTGGGGGTCGCGGCACTTGGTGCTGTCTCATTGGGGTTGCGAAACCGTCCGCTTAGGTCGCCGGCAGGGGTATCTATTTAAGGCTAATCGCAGATATTTTATTTTGCAAAAGCTTCTATGTTTATAAACTATTTTGTGATTTTATAAACATAAAATCTTCATTTATTTATTTATTTCTTCATTGATTCCGTTTATCGTTTGATACGATACCTACTACCTAACAAGATGCGATTCATATCATACTATCCGCAAATTAATCAGACAGTATCGAATTACTCGTGGGAAATTTGTACCAGAATGCAAGTCTATTAAAATGCATCTTGCTATGCTATGGAGCTACGTTTCGGATGTGATACATATCCGGTCCGAATGTTCAACTAAGCGCAAAATTGATCTGCTGATGCATGCTCTCGCTGATCATTGCAATCCCATCCAAGTTAATGATGTCACAGCTGTAATGTACGTAGGTACGTATGTACTATAATTATTATATTTGTAATCCGTGATTATTTTAATGAACAAGACCATTAAAAATCCCTTCTCGACTGACATGACAATGACATTTTAGTTAAATTTTCATTTTTAATACTTAGGTATCCGGTACTTATTGTATCTTGGACTCATTCTTCTCTTTCGTTTATAATCATAAAGTCCAGAAGCATTCTAATTAAGTACCTACATGACGTTCGTTTTTCGTCTCATTTGCTATTTCTATCTTTTCCTATCACTCTTAACCCCTCGTATACCGGAAGTGAAAAAAGAATGTGCATTCTAGTCTCAACTTTTTCGTATACAGCCAAATTTATAGATAAAAATAAAAATGAAAAAGAATGCCTTAAATTTAGCACGGATCCGTGTCTTAAGCATACAGACAGTCGGCCAAATATGGTCTACCACCCTACGGTTGAAATTTATTCGCACGTCATGTCATGATAAAACGAGGTCGATTTTCCCTTGCAATAATATGATGACAGTAAGTAATGACTTCACTCAGTTAGAAAAGTCAACCATAGCGATATTTAAATCTCACAGAAACAATTGTCAAAACTGGTAGACCACTTCCTTGAGCGACCGTACAAGGGGGTTAAACTATAATTATTAGAGCAAAGTATGAAGAGCAGATCCGGTTAAAATACATGAATAGCGAGTGAGAGCAACAACGAAACGAGTAGGGAAAGTATCCAAAAAAGAAAGAGACGAATTACCATTGAGACCAAAAAAGAGAGAGACCAATAACGAATGACAGACAGAATGCGAACGATACTAAAAATGATACAAGGAAGGCCGTGTAGAAAAACGAATAAGACAGTGACGGATAACGAACAAGAAGAATAAAGAACTTATTTCGAATACAGAATGAGATGAAAAAAGAATCCGAACAAAATCGAATCAGCCGTGATAAAAGGATACCGAAATTAGCAACACCGTTTACCTTTACTATGTAGAGCCGTTTCTCTCTGTAAACTATCCTCAGAACATGACATCACATTAGGCATTGAACGTCATTGATGTTGCAGGAACGTAACGTTCACAATTACTAGACAAGCGGTTCTAGATGCAGTGAAAGTGCAGTGAGTCACGCGCCACGTCGGAAATAGAGTTGCGGCTGCGCCGGCGCCGCCAACGCAGAACGCGCTGCGCTCCCATTTTCCTGCGAACCTGCGTTTCAATACTGAACTCAATTTTATCCATGTGATTTATTTTTCAACCTTCGTGTCATAAGATGACTATAATCATTAATTTAGAGCTATATCAAATAGCAGTTTAACACGTTTTATGTCTCCTACAAAATAATTTGACAAATTCACACGTCCAAGTGTGCTTACACTTTGAAGTTGTGAAGGCACGGACTCCTGAATAAATGCTTCATGATCGCACATTGGGGGCATTCGTACAGGGAAGGTGTTAAACCGAATACGTGTTTGTGATTTGGATTGAATTCTTTTACTTTAGCCCCACACGCATTCACAATATTTTGATCTGAGATAAGTAATTTGAACAGAGTTAAGCCTTGCAGGGAACATGCCGCCTTCCTTATAGATAATTGTTCCTTTCTAATTAACTCAGACTATAATATCTGTTGAGGGATTACCGGACGTTATTATTAACATAATCGTAATATCAAAATACCACTTTCGTAAGGATACCATAGCATACTATATTTGTATGTAATTGAAACGTTGAATAGGTACCGAATGAGCGAGCAAACTTGTACTTGAAAACAGCTTTTACTGAATCAGTCAGATGTGAGAAGCTGTACAGAATTGTGATCTTTCTATAGCTTGAAGCTATGCAAAAACACGATGTAGAGTGGAGTTCAAAAAGTTAATACCCAAATTAAAAATTAAACGTTCCGTATTGCTTGCTACAGTGCCTAATTACACGCTTTATATTATCATCATCATTTCAGCCGAAAGACGTCCACTGCTGAACATAGGCCTCCCCCAAGGCTCGCCAAACAGATCGGCCCTGCGCCATCCGCATCCAATGCGTTCCCGCTACCTTCACCAGGTCGTCGCTCCATCTTGTTGGAGGCCTACCTACACTGCGTCTTCCGGTCCGCGGACGCCACTCGAGAACCTTTCGGCCCCATCGGCCGTCAGTTCTACGGGCGATGTGCCCTGCCCACTGCCACTTAAGTCTAGCGATTCTTCGAGCTATGTCCGTGACTATAGTTATATTAGCTATTAGCTATTATGTTTATATTAGCTTCACCTGTATGTTTGTATGTTTGTAACCGACTCCTTAGGGCGCGATTTTGACCCACTTCCCGGTTTCCGATTGAGCTGAAATTTTGCACATATGTGTAAATTGGATGACAATGCAATATTATTGTAACATGGAGCTGATGATGATGGAGCTGGAAGGGGGGTAGGTGGAGGGGTGGGTTGGTTAGGGGAAAATGGGAGGGGAAGGAGGTTTAGGGGGTTGGGGTTAAGGGTGTGGGGTTTTGGGGGGTTAGGGAGGTTGGGGGGTTGTGGGAAATGGGGAGGGGGTAAGGGGGGTTGGGGTTGGGGTTTTAGGGGGTTGGGGTTTTAGGGGGTTGGGGTTGGGGGTTTAGGGGGTTGGGGTTGGGGGTAAGGGGGTTGGGGTTAGGGGTTTGGGGGAAGTTTGAGGAAATGGGGTGGGGGTCCGGGGTTAGGGGGGTTGGGTTTAGGTGGTTGGTGGTTTGGAAAATGAGGAGGGGGTAAGGGGGGGTTTAGAGGGTTGGGGGTTTTGTACTGCACTATAAGAAAAGTGAATTGAAATTTATTACATTTTTTTTTATTTTTTATTTTTATTTTTTTAAAGCGTGTTTTTTTCGTGTCACGTGGAACTTATTCCAGTTTGTCTTTTTGTATGATTTCCTCCGATAATATCTTCAATTCATCCATTAATAAATTGTATAAAATTATAAAACAATAATTATATACGATACTGAAGTGTGTGTGGCGTGTGGTATGGAGTAAACAAGGAAAATCATTTGCAAACGCAACATTACGTGAAACATTTTTCAATACCATACAAAATATTGATGTTCGCAACGTTATATCTCGTAACTCGTAAGCATTATTTGAAGGAGAACGATAAACAACACGTGTGAAATAGATAGTGGCCTAGTTGAAAAGGGAATCAGAAAAATAACTTATCATATCAGCCTACATAGGTACTAGTTCTATCTACAATTACAATAACACGTTACACGCGTGAGTACTCAAGTAACTAACGTCATATTTTTCTGAGAATAATATTGAGTAAATAAGCAATCGGAGTCGTAAAATTGTGTTGAGGATGCAATAACGTCCGGCGTGGCGTTCCCGCGTAATTGTTGGTAGAGCATCGTCGTGCGGGGAGAATGCACCGACTCGATGTGCATCGTTGCAGTTTACGCCGCGGCCGCGGTGTGTGGCGTGTGACGCAACCTGTTTACGTTTACCCGCCGGCGCCCGCCGGGCCCGACCTCAATCACACTCATTTTACGAAATTATCGTAAACGTAAAAGCGGCGCGGCATCCAACTACCCGTTTACTGCGATATTCGATCCGTCATGCAATTGACAAATGTGCAGGCCCAATTAGTTATCTTATGAATGTTATTTATATTTATTAGCTACAGGCCTTAAGGGCCTCAAGAGGGTTGCTTAAACACATAACAATATTTAAACAAAGATCGCCTTGTCTAAGCAATTAGTTTTATTCTCGGTATGGTTCGTAACTCAAGACACGATTCTCTACTCTTGTGGCGATATTAAAGCGAAGTTTCAGTTTGTTCGGGCGACAGCTTAAAAGCACATTGAAGTGCATAGGATTGTTCGGTAAAGCGACGCGGTTTTCTCTGCTGTGGTGTCGTGGTAGGGGGCGAGAAGGGGGGGGGAGGGCCTGGAGGTTGTAGTAGCGGCGTAGTAAGCACGGCGCGTTCAATATATTTTGTTAGTAAATGTACCTAGATAGTGTTGTACTGTTGGTTTAGTTTTTGAATGAAACTTTTGTCGATGTCGAATTAAAATAATATGATGTTTAATTTACGCTAACTTCTTCTTTTACTTACATAGTTATTCAAACTGAAGAAAATAATTTTCTGCGTAGGTACCTATGTATTTGCTGTTTTCGTTGATATACTGCTTCAACGAGTAAAATATTATTAAATTATCATGAAAACAACAAAAAACTCGTGACGATGTCTGCAAAATTAACAATTAATCGTTAGTGAATTACAAGTATTACATACTAGCCTTCCGTCCGCAGCTTCGCCCGCGATAAATTAAATTTCCCGTAGGAAAAGGTATTTTCCCAAGGTAAAAAGTAGCCTATGTCACTCAGTGATAAAGTAGCTGTCTAACGGCAAAAGAATTTTTGAAATCGGTCCAGTAGTTTCGGAGCCTATTCAATGCAAACAAACAAACAAACAATCAAATCTTTCCTCTTTATAATATTAGTATAGACGACGCACATTTATTAAGTATGTACTTACGTAATTGTAAAATTCTGATGTCATTTATAAACTAGAGTTCTGCAATAAAGTTTACTTTTCATTGTAGTGACTTTATCATCGTGTATGTAACTCCCAGATGACGTAATTCTGATGCGGTTTAAATGAATGAACGACATGCACTTGAAGTGGTATTGAACTGAATGGAATCATACTATTGTAATGACGTATGTATAACCCAGCGTAACGTACTCGTTAACGTACCTAAATTGTGATGTGAATAATGAGAATACATTTTATTGATGGGATAGGTAGGTATTTAATTATTTATGCACGTGCTCACAAGGCTCATTTCATTTTATTGTTGGTTTGTACGACATGAGCGATGAACGTTCATTAATCGACATCACTAGTCAATACAGGAGTACAATAACATTCCAAAGTCTATAAATAACCAGTGGGCCGAAGGTTTGCGGGGCGCGGTGCGGGGGGCGGCTATGCGGCAGAGTTCATTTGCATTGCATCGTAGGCAATGCACCGAGTCGACTCCCCCGCCCCGCGGCACTTACTTGGAGCCCCTTCCCCCCACCTCACTCCCCGCCACTGTTTATCACTCGACCACACTATAGAATTACTACGGATAGCGGCGAGAAGGAGATGCACTTATCTGCACCGCGTAACGCTGTCTCCGGATCCTACTTCACGCCGTAGAATATTGCTGTAGCGTCGAGATTGCGTTTGATAATCCCGCTTTTACTATTTACTCTCTTGTTTACTATCTCGTCTTTAATAACTTACTATTTATGTTCATTGTTTATTGTTCAATCAACTGTATGTATTAGGTATTTCTAATTTCCTTATTGAGTTACATTTAATGTTACTGTAGGTCGGTAGGTGTTAAAGAAATTTGCGTTCATATAAATTGCATAATACGTTACCTATCAGCCTATCACTTCGGACTACTCAGGTGACCATTGTCCATAACTCTTTTAAAAAAATTGAGTCAAGCCTCAATGCAAGTGGACACAGAGCTTTGGCTCGTTCCTGCCATTTGTTTGTTTACGTTGCAAACGCCATTTTGTCGGGCGGCGGCGTGGTTTCTCGCGCATGCGCGTTGCGTCGTACTGCGTAGCCCGATGTCATCAGGTCAGGACCCGGAACTACGCAGTTATATGACCTTGCATCCCGTTTCATGTCTTCGGCCCCGTAATGGATATTTATAACTCATAACAACGCCTAATAACGCTGATATGGGTAACGTGATCCCAGTCATTCTCATGCCTCACACGCTTTCACGCCTTTATTACGTGTTTTACATGGTTTAGGAGCTTGGTTTTCTAGATATATAAATATGATTAAGGTAGGCATGTACTAGAACTTATTTATGACAATTTGCTATCTGTGGATTCTTTTTAACGGGCAGGCTTCACTTCATATTTCGTACTATCGTTTCGGTCGATCCATTACCTCGGCTCACGTGAAATACGGATTTAATGCATCTCTTTTAGTCACGGAAGTACGGGAACACGGGCGTAACAGGAACACCGTCACCACCATAAGATTTCATTACGAATGAAAGATTGTAGCGTACCTACCTACTAATTACTTACTTTAAAATAACTATTGTGTCATTTTCTACTTAGGGCATTGGTGGTTGCAAGTTCCAGCATAATGCCATCTACATCATCGATCGATGAACTGCGTCGATTTATACATTATGGTTAAGCAACGTCAATGATCGACGTCGATTGCGTTAGCGTAAGAGCACTTAATGTCGAGCTTATATCAATATCACATAGGTATATAGCAGTTAGGCGATCGTGACATGACTGAATGTTATGAAACAAACAAGGTAATAGTAGATAACTATTGCGATTCGTAATTGCGACGGCCCGGTGTGTTCCGAACCTCAATCCACCACGGTCAAACAAAACAAACACGCATTGCTTTTAATTACCGCCGCGTGAGCTACGATATACCTAAACATGTCTTTTAATGTGAAGCAGGAACCGTAGACGTAGTCTCAATGTCTTTTTATATCCGCCCACATAAAGTCAAGTTTGCAAAAAAACCTACCCTCCAGAAACGGCAAAGCAATTTTTCCAAACAAATATCTAGAAAAACAAGGAAAGTTGTTGGTTAACCCACACGTTTCACAAGTGACTCAAAATGAATTTACTAAAAATATCTCTTTATAAGGTCTGCACTTTTGAAGTTTTCCGATTAGTCATCCCAATTTTGCGTGGGCTACTGCGTTCTTGCAATTGCGATATAGGCGGAGATCTAATTAAATTAGTTAAATACAATAAGAGACGTGGCCCTATGTGGTCCCCGCCTGCAGCGTTCATTACCCTGAGCGGTGGGAGGCCATTAGTAACAAATAACAACCTCGTTCGCAAAAACAATAACAAATTAATCACTCCTAATTGAGGAATGTGGTGACGAGTGAGATAGCGCGACAACTGAACTTTGCTACTCATGTTCTAGGTCCTGTCATATAGTATTAAGTTATTAAAAACTACAATTGAATTGGATCATAGACTATTATTTGAACCAGATTAATTTACGACCGAACAATAGAGAGATGCCGCCTTGTCATCACATCAACTAGTGTGATTGTTGTTTATTATTAACTTGCGATAGAGATAATTGCAACTAATCGTCTGATAAGACGCAGAGTTAACTTGTTTTTTATTTTAGATATTTATTATACCTAGGTAATATGTCAGTCTCGCAGTTGTGTAAAGTCACAGAAAACTTTCCATGATTAAATGCCTGTCCGTGAAGAATACCCAATTGATGTCGTTATGTTCTTGAACCACCGCTTTGAACCAACGTAAACACCAAATTAAGACTCGCAAAAGAGCTAAAATCTGTTATTATTTGCTTTGTTTAAGCACATGAACGTTAATTAGATAGGTACACACTCAAAACTATGCACTTGGTTTCCCATCATCTTCTTCTAACAGCTATTTATCTTCAACTGAGCATCGGATGCTGTATTTTAGTGCAAATTTTGTTGATGTGTAGCACTTTGCGTCGAGTATTCCTGCAGGTCTAATATAGTCTCAAAGTTCTTTTTTTTGTAAGGACTTGCGGATTTCACCATTTAGTGCTACGGTAACTGCTTACTTAACCGTACCTAAACTCAATCGGATGCACATAACATTTTTTTGAACACCTATGATTGTTACCCAAAACAGCAATTATTGGTTCGAAGTGTAACGACTTACTTACTTACTTTACTTTCGCTGGCTCAGCGACCCGAAGTGGATCTTGGCCTCCGACATGAAAGTGCGCCATTCCTTCCTGCTCTGTGCCAAGTCTGACCAATCGGACACGTCCAGCTCTTTCAGCCCTGTCGCCTATACTGTTCAACTTGGCCCTCGAATACATCATCCGTAAAGTCCTATTGATAGATGGGGGGGTGGAGCTGAATGGAAGGCATAAACTAATTGGGTACGCTGACGACCTTGCAATACTAGGGCAGTGTGAGAGGGAGGTGATAGACATGGCGGGTGTACTGGAGGAGGAAGGGAAACAGGTGGGTCTCAGAATCAGTCGAGAGAAGACTGAATACCTCTATATGAAGAGATACAAGGACTGCAGGGCTAAGAGGAAAGACCTTGTTGTAAAAGGTGCAACATATAGAGGTGTCAGTAAATTTAAGTATCTCGGATGTACAGTCACCGACACTAACCAAAGGGAGGACGAAATTGACATCCGTATAGTCAATGCGCTAAGATGTACGGCAGTAGCCCTTCACAAAGTACTGGTGTCCAAGTTGATAAGCAAGACTACAAAAATCCGCGTTTACAATACCGTCATTAGGCCGATTCTATTGTACGGGTGTGAAACTTGGACTCTAACGTTGAAGGAGGAAAACAAACTCTTGGTTACGGAACGTAAGATTTTGTGAAAGATTAAATAAAAATAAATAAATAAATATTAGGGGACAATCTTACACAAATCGACCTAGTCCCAAACTAAGCAAAGCTTGTACTATGGGTACTAGACGAAGATAAACATACTTATATAGATAAATAAATACTTAAATACATAGAAAACATCCATAACTCAGGAACAAATATTCGTGCTCATCACACAAATAAATGCCCCTACCGGGATTCGAACCCAGGACCTCTTGCTTCGTAGACAGGGTTACTACCAACTAGGCTAAAGAGGTCGTTAAATTATCGTCGTTATTCTGGGTCCAACAAGGGACGATGACGGAAATTGGAGGCGAAGGTTCAACCGGGAAATAGAGGAGCTAGTGTCTAAGCCGAATATCTTCGGGGAAATAAAGGCTGCCCGACTTCGATGGCTGGGGCATGTGGAAAAAATGGGAGAGGATCGAGCTGCCAAAAGAGCGTATCTTGGGCGACCTTCCGGACGGCGTCCGGTGGGTCGACCAAGATACCGGTGGAAAGATGAAGTCGCTAAAGATCTGAAGTGTAACGAAGTAGTATTATATATTTTATACAATCGTTATACAAATAGAGCTTCTTAAAGTCGAGTAGGTACTGTGATAAGGCCAAGAGATTTTACTGAGTGGCCTAAATAAGGTACCTATGAAATTTTGAGACCTCGTTATTAATCATAGAACGAAAGTTATGCAATTTCTCGATACAGTTGCCAGTACTATATACAGTACACTTTTGGTATAGCATCAAAAAGAGCGCCTCTGTGATTTTGTCTGTAAAGTTATAATCCGTGGATTAAATAAAGTACACAATTAGAAAAATACAGTTTCTTAAGTTGAAGTGCGAAATGATTCAATAAGGGATATGTTTTTCCTTTGAGTTATGAAACTAAAAGGACTTTCGGCTACAACATGAATCTCCTTGTTTCAGTATGTTCGTCCTTCGACATCAGGAACTCGCCGGAGAATCTGCACCGGCTGGCCGACTGCCGTGTCATCGAAGGCCAGCTCAGCATCCTTCTGATGGAGCGGGCCACGGACCGACAGTTCGAGAACATGAGCTTTCCCAACCTCAGGGAGGTCACCGGTTATATAATGATATACAGGTGAGTCCAGAACATTTCCTAGCGATACAAATGAGACATCTAGAATATCTAAATCTGAACTTATACTGTAAAGAGAAAAGATTTGATCTTGTGTGCTATTTGTTTGTAATAAATAAAATAAATAAATAAATATTAGGGGACAATCTTACACAAATCGATCTAGTCCCAAACTAAGCAAAGCTAATACTATGGGTACTAGACGACGATAAACATACTTATATAGATAAATAAATACTTAAATACATAGAAAACATCCATAACTCAGGAACAAATATTCGTGCTCATCACACAAATAAATGCCCTTACCGGGATTTGAACCCAGGACCTCTTGCTTCGTAGGCAGGGTCACTACCAACTAGGCTAAGCGGTCGTTAAATAATGGATATCTCTTTCAACTGCAGAAAGCTATAGGTATTATCAGCGAGTACCATAGGTTACATATATGATCGCGGGAAAATGTAAAGTTTCCGCAGGACGCAGACGAGGTTGCGAGCAAAAATTAGTAACCAATGAAGTGAAGATTCATTAATTTATTTGAAAAAAAAAGAGACGCCGAAATACTACCTGTATTTTACTATTAGATTAGTCTGTGTTAATACGTAGTCAAATTACAAATTATAAGATGGTATCAGTTTTAGTAAACACTTATTTATTCACAAGTCCTAAAAAGCCAATGTTGCGTTGCAGCTTATATTTGCATAGCTGCGAGTCGTCCATGAGTTACGACCCTTAATGCTAGATTTAACTTGATTATAGCGATTTTGTGAGCATTTAAGCTTCAATTTTAAGACTAGCATAGTAAGATTATTAGTTTAGTTACGCTTGCAAAATTTTAATGCTTGTAATGTAGTGTCATTGTAACACGGTAATATTTGAAAGCTAAGCAATTGTATTCATATTTAGCAAGTTTCGTTTTTGGACATGCCTAATACATATGCACCCATCCTAGAATATTATAATAAAGCATCGTTATTGGTTTGTCACCAGCTCAAGAAAGGACTAGAGCATTCAAGCGATTATTAAATCAGACTTTAAAATTTATATCCGTTGCTGTATCTACATATTTTTGCAGGTTATTTCACACCAATATTTGTATTGTTCCAGAGTAAAGGGGATCCGTAACCTAGGCGACCTGTTCCCGAATCTGGCAGTGATCCGCGGGATGCAGCTCTTTAACGACTTCGCTCTCGTTGTCTTTGACAATGAGAACCTTGTGGTAAATACAATGTATTCTATGCTGGAACGACGGCTCGACGCTGTCACGATGGGTTCGTATTGTTTGGCGGAAAGTAGCTCTTGCAATTTTAATCAGCTGTATAACTAAATTCGCTAGAAATTTACCTATAGCTGAGGAGAAAATTGAAGCATTTATTGGGGTTTTTATTCAGACACGACTTTTTTTACAAGAGTGTTCTAGGCGTGAAAATTGTGCGAAATTTTTGTGACTTGAAAAGTCGATTCCGCTTACGGAAGACGCCTTCAGAATCATCAAAATCCAAATAAGATATGGCATAGTTTTAATAATTTTATTATGTAGGGTATAGTCGGGGTAAAAAAGGTTCGTCCCTTTTCGACTTTAATTCGTTGACATAGAGTCGAAAAGTGACGAACCTTTTCTTACCCCGACTATACCTACTTCGAA
The DNA here is from genome assembly GCA_947563465.1 of Archips xylosteana. NCBI lineage: Eukaryota > Metazoa > Arthropoda > Insecta > Lepidoptera > Tortricidae > Archips > Archips xylosteana. The sequence goes on from OX387344.1 coordinate 8,431,933, forward strand.
ATGATGCCTTAGAGCCTCGATTTCTTTGTCAACAGTCTCTGGGGCTTCGTTCGCTGACACATATCGAGCAGGGAGCTGTCCGGATCCAGCACAACGATAAGCTTTGTTACACCAACACTATAGACTGGTCCAAGATCGCTACAGACGGGGTTGACAACGGCATAATCAAGGTGAGAAAGACTTACTTTGTTTATAAGACTGGAGGCAATCACGCTTTCACCTTGCAGTTCGCTTTATGTTAGATAATTAGGCCGGTTTATTGAAGCTTGCAACACTCCTTCCTATGCTGTGCATAGTGCAGGCGGCAAGAGATACAAAAACTTTTTAACAAAAAATTAAACCGCCAAAAAAAACTCAAAAGCGAAAAATAATAAACCTTTTTTATTTAACCTTAATAACTAAGTTCTTAAACTAATGTAAGTATACCTAAGTAATTTTGAGTCGGTGCCAAAAAAATCAATCCTTCGCCGGAAAATGCCAAGCGTTCACTAGCGAGCGTTAATGTTAGCGAGACAGTAACCCGAAAACGGGCACACACGTGACACGTGATTATTTTTTGCTTTTCAGTTTTTTGGCGGTTTAATTTTTTGTTAAAAAGTTTTTTTGCTTTTCAGTTTTCTTCGGCGGTTAATTTTTTGTTAAAAAGTTTCTATTTTATGCTTTTTAGTTTTTTCGTATTAATGAATGACAATGACAGGTCTGAAGCTCATTCATAGTGAGGTTTTTCTAATACATAACTCCGCATTAAAATCTGTGAGTGAACAATAAATCACCCCTATTTTCCCACCCTAAGGGTAAGATTTTTTTTTTAGTTTTTATGGGACCAATTTGGGCTCTGTATTATTATGTGTGGTCTTAGCAGTTTAGAAAAAAAAAAATAATGTCAATGGACGACCGACAAGGAACTGAGAGTACGTGTGTTTGATTTCTGTCTCCCATTTAAATAAATTTAACAATATAATCCTCCCCGCGCCCCAACACATGGTGTCAGAAGTCGGAAGTCGGCAATGGAGAGCACGGACACAAACACAAAGGTACGAAATATTATTCTTGCAAATGGACTTAAGCCATTTTGCCTGTCTAAAGAGAACGGCGGCAAGGAGTGCGCAAACTCTCAGAAATGGAAGCTGTGGAAGCAGAAATTCATGATATATTTTGAAGCCAATGACCTAGAAAATATACCTAATCAAAAGCAAATAGCGATATTTTTAAATTCAATCGGAGATGAAGGACTCGAAATTTTCAATTCATTTAACGTTGATATAAAGCAAGAAACACTACCCTCCATATTAGAAAAATACGATTCAAAATTTAACGAATATAAGAATATAACCGTTGAGAGATATAATTTTTTCACAAGATTTCAAAAACAGAATGAAAATTTAGATGACTATGTTACATGTTTAAATAATCTTTCGACTAGTTGTAAATTTGAAAACTTAAAAGACTCATTGGTCAAGGATATGTTCATAATCGGAATAAGAAATAATCTAATCAAGGAAAACCAAAAACAATTGAAAGACATAAATGAAGCAATAGAAGTCGCAAAAACAATGGAATTATCGTGTCAAAGATCTATAAAATTGGGAAATGAAGATTCCGAGTTACAAGTTCAGGCAATATATCGAAATACCCGCACAAGCAGAAATTCAACCCCGTCAGGACGTCCATCAACATCTACATCAAGATCAAGATCAAAATCCAGGCCAGACTTTCAACAAAATTATCGAAACAATAGTAGCAGTCGAGAACGAAGACCTACAAATTCTTTTTCAGCACATTTCAGCTCAAACAGCAAATCAAGGGACAGCAATACAATCTGCAAAAGATGTGGCCAACGGCACCGTGTCAGATGTCCAGCACAAGGAAAAATTTGTTCAATTTGCAAAAAGCCAAACCATTTTGCATTATGTTGTTACTACAAAGACCAAAGTAAAAATAACAAAAATGTATGTTATATTAATTTAGAAAATTTAAATGAATCGGACATTAATAATGAAAATAATTTTTCACAAGATTTTGTAATAAATGTTGTAAATAATTGCCACAATAATAATTCGTCAAATTGGAAAATTAACTTAAATTTTCATAACCAAGTTTTTAGTTGTCAAATTGACACTGGAGCAGATATTAACGTAATTTCATTAGATACTTTACAACAATTAGAAAAAAGCTGCAATATTAAAATTCCAATTCAAAGTGCATATGATAATATTTTTTCATTTACAGGTCAATTAATTGAAAACTTAGGTAGGGTCATGCTGGATTGTTCATTTGACAATGGACGCTGTGTCAACATTATGTTTACTGTCGTTAAATGTAAGTGTGCAACAATTTTAGGCTGGAAAACTTGCGAGGACTGTGATATTGTTAAAAGACTATTTGAACTTACAAATACACAAAATGCTAACCAAAGGTCAGTACAAGCAATCATAGAGAATTACTCTGATGTGTTTGAAGGGTTAGGATGTTTACCGGGTGAAGCTCATTTAGATTTAGACAATAGCATCACACCTAAAATTTGCCCGGTACGCAGAATTCCCTTTGCATTGCACCCTAAACTTAAATCCGAATTAGATAGAATGGAGGAACTGCAGGTCATTCAGAAAGTCACCAAACCAACTCCGTGGGTAGATGCTAAGTACCAGTGGAAAAACCTAATGGAGGATTGAGGATTTGTCTCGACCCAAGAAATCTTAATAAAGCAATAAAAAGGCCTCTCTTTCCTTATCCTACTTTAGACGAGTTGCGATCAAAAGTAGCTGGTGCTGCAGTTTTTCGAAATTGGATGCTAATTCAGGGTATTGGATGATAAAATTAGACTCTGAGAGCAGTGACCTCTGTACATTTAATACTCAATTTGGCAGATACAAGTTTCTTCGATTACCGTATAGTATAAACTCAAGTGGTGAAATCTTTCACTGAATTATGACAGATTTATTTAGCGAACTGCCTGGCGTTCTTATATTTGTTGATGATATTCTGATATTTGGTGTAAACCAAGCAGAGCATGATGCAAGGTTAGAAAATGTCTTAAAAAAGGCTAGAGAAGTTCACTTAAAGTTTAACAAGTCTAAGTGTCAGTTCAATAAGACAGAAGTAACATATGTAGGACATAGCTATCATGAAAATGCCTAAGCCAGAAAATGTCAAGGATCTCCAAAGATTTTTAGGTATGGTAAATTATTTAGGTTCATATATACCTAACTTAGCCCATGAAACCAGTATTCTTAGAGATCTTCTTAAAAAACAAAACATATGGCAGTGGACACATAATCATGATAAGCAATTTTTAAATTTAAAATATCTAATTTGTCAGTCGCCTGTTCTAGTGCACTATGATGTTAATAAGCCAGTCCGAATGTCAGTTGATTCTAGACAAAGTGCTGTGGGTGCAGAAATTTTTCATGGGAAAAACCCTATTGCTTATTCATCCAAATCTCTTACAAAAACACAACAAAACTATGCTCAGATAGAGAAAGAATTATATGCCATTGTTTTTGGATGTAAAAAATTTCATCAGTATATTTATGGTAAAACTACTCATGTAGAAACTGATCATCAGCCTCTGGTAACACTGTTCAAGAAGCCACTTTCAGATGTCCCAGCACGTTTGCAAAGAATGATGATAACATTGCAGTCATATGATCTAATAGTTTCTTACACAAAAGGTACAGAAATGTATGTGTCTGATACTTTGTCAAGGGCTCCAATAATGAACACAGAGGTAGATGAATCTGATTTAGATGAATTAGAGAACAAAATGATCCGTCAAATAAAAGTTATTAACCTCTAGTATAGCTATAACACAGAATAAATTACAGGAAATTGTGTGTCATACAGGTTCAGACATGGTTTTACAAAAAATAAAAGAATACTATAAGACAGGATGGCCAAACAGCAAACAACAATGTGACCCAGTGACGTTACCATATTGGAATAGTCGTGAAGAAATTCATGTAATAGATGAAATAGTTTTTAAAAATCAGTCTGTAATAATTCCCAAATCAATGCGGCCAGAAATATAGGAAAAATTGCATGAAGGTCACATGGGAATGGAAAAAACTAAAAACTTGGCCCGTGGTCTAGTATTTTGGCCAAATATTAATCATGATATTGAAATGAAAATAAGACAGTGTGAAGCTTGTATGATATATAGTTCAAATAAAACAAAAGAAACATTATTAACACATGAACAGCCAACTTTGCCATGGCAAAAAGTAGCAACAGATTTATTTGATTATAATAATAAAAAATATCTTCTTGTAGTGGATTACTATTCTAATTACATTGAAATAGCTCATTTAAACATAGATCATTGAAGCCAAACAGTCATAACTCATTTAAAGTCAATTTTTGCTCGACATGGAATTCCGTTGCAACTTGTGAGCGACGGTGGTCCTCCATACAATTCCCAAGAGTTCCAAAAGTTCACAAAGGACTGGGATATAGAGCACATTACATCTAGTCCACACTTTCCAAGGTCCAATGGTCTTGCCGAAATTTCTGTAAAAATAATAAAAAATATATTTAGAAAGTGTGAATTTTCAGGTACAGATTTCTATATAGGTCTATTACAGTATAGAACAACTTCTAGAGGAAATTTAAAGTCTCCATCAGAACTACTTATGTCTAGAGTACTAAGAACTAAATTACCTACAAAGACTAATAATTTGAAACCTAAAATTGTCAAATTTTCTGATCATATAAAAAGTAAGTCTGAGGTAATAGAAAAAAGAAGGTCATATTATGAGAAGAGTGCTAGTGAATCTAAAGATTTTCATCCAAATGATGAAGTATATTATAAGAAAAGTCCTAAAGATCTAGCGTGGTCAAAAGGCTGTATTTTATCTAAATCTAACTTTCCTAGATCATACCTAGTGAAGGGTGACAATGGTACAATATATAGGAGAAATACACAACATATTAAGTTGTCTAAGTCGTGTCTATCACAGTCAAATAATGAAGTCAATAAGTCAAATGGTCATAATGTCATTAATCACAGTCTTGCAAACGATTACAGTCAAACAATGTTGGGGTCGCGGTCTGAACAGTCAAGTCAAACATTTAAAGTCAGTAAACATAAGTCAGAGTCAAAAGATGAAATTGAGTCAATGAGTCAATGTTCAAGCCAGTATGAGAATTATTTGAAGGGGAAGGATAATGTGAGATATCATTATTTTATTCCAGATTATTTAATTAGTGCTCAAAGTCAAGGGTCAAATTGTGCAAATAAAAGTCAAATTAATAATTCAAAGTCAAATTCTATGAATGATTCTTTTATGTCTGTTGAGTCAAGTCAGTCAAATAATATAAGTCCTTTAAATGAGGAAAATATACAAAGTTCATCAAATGATAATGTATTGAATTTGTCAAGTGAACATGATTTGTTTAATTTGTCAAGTCTAAGTAGTCCAACTAGTAGTTTAGATACAGTTTGTGAAAACAATCAAAGAATTAACAATAGTGATAACAATGTAAACTTACCTGGTCCGTCCACACCTATTATTAACAACCAGGAACCTCGATACAGTTCGAGAGGGAGATTGTTAAGAAAAACAAGTACCTTAGATTTATAAGGTTTTATTAAATAACTAATTGTCAAAATTATATATTGTATAATGTGACGAGGTTTCCACTGATGTAATTGTATTTGTTTTGTTTTCTATACCTGAAATTAATTCTAATTCCAATACATATTGACAATTGTTATATTAAAATAATAATTATTGTAATGTTTATTATGACTCCACTAATGGCACTAATATGTTTGTTATAATTTTTAATTAATTCATTTTTGCTAAGGTATTCTGAAAAATAAATAACCTCTTAACTTAGCTATCATAAGTGTCAATGTCAATGTCAGTCAGTGGTTGTCATTTGTCAAGCGGTTTGACTCAAGCCCAATGCCATCTGTCAATTTGTTTATTTATTTTTTCTTAAAAAGGGGCATGTATTATTATCTGTGGTCTTAGCAGTTTAGAAAAAAAAAAAATAATGTCAATGGACGACCGACAAGGAACTGAGAGTACGTGTATTTGATTTCTGTCTCCCATTTAAATAAATTTAACAATATAATCCTCCCCGCGCCCCAACACAGGCTCTGTAAAAAGTTATGCGTGGTCATACATTACAATCAATGAGTGAACCATCAATCATCCCCTTTTTTCCTACCCTTAGGGTAGGATTTTTTTTTAATTTATATGGAACCAACTTCGAAATATACACTTTCCAATAAAAAAAGAATAATCAAAATCGGACTACTCTGTAAAAAGTTATGCGTGATCTATACATTAAAAAAAATATACGCGTCGACTTGAGTAGGTAACTCCTCCGTTTTTTTCGTCGGTTGAAAGTCCATTTACTGCCACCACCAATTATCTGCTCAATGAGGTCTGTAAATCACAACAAACAAACACAAACCAAACATACAAAAAATGAATAACCATTAGCTTAGATTTTTGCAAGGTTCATTCGGATGGATCCTTTCCGCCATATTACTCGCTACGCTAAGTAGTAAGTAGTGCTCGCAGCCAAGAATCACAATTGTAGGTAGATACCAGAGGTTTTTAATCTTCACTCTATGGAACTTGTCTCCAAATTCTGTAGTCCCTCTAGTGCTCATCATCATCACTTAGGCTAGGCTTCATGATTGTTGAAAAAACCGGCTAAGTGCGAGTCGGACTCGCGCACGAAGGGTTCCGCACAATTATCTATAAAAATCACGTTTGTTGTATGGGAGCCCCCCCTAAATATATTTTTTTATTTTAATTTAATGATTTATTTTAAAAGACTATATATAATTAAATATTCTGTGAATATTTCAAGTGTCTACCTGTTGCCGTTATCAATATCGAGCAAAAAAGAGCAAAAAAATCATGTTTGTTGTATGGGAGCCCCCTTAAATATTTATTTAATTCCATTTTTTAGTATTTGTTGTTATAGCGGCAACCGAAATACATCATCTGTGAAAATTTCAACTCTCTAGCTATAACGGTTCCCGAGATACAGCCTGGTGACAGACGGACGGACGGACGGACAGCGGAGCCTCAGTAATAGGGTTTCCGTTTTTACCCTTTGGGTACGGAACCCTAAAAATACATAACAGTCATCACAAAATCTTTTTTTGACAATAACATCCTCTGATTCCTATTTTTATCTTCGTATTTACAAGGTTAACGTCAAATGACTGTCTGCCGCGGTCATGATACCTCATAGCATTGCCAGCTTTGACCTTTTAATGCATGACTGGGCACTGTAATGACCGTCGCATTCCAAACAATCAACAATTTAAGTAAGGCGAGCATTCTATCAACCGTTATCATGCTGTCCTGCAAACAAATTTACTTTAAGAACAACACAGGGCAGTTACTACTAGTGTGCTCACTGCTCATATCAATAGGCTGATGTAAAGTAGTAAGTGGCAGCTTTATATCGTTGAAAACAACGTTGCCTTAAACTTGTTTTCGCCGCTGACCGTGGGATTATGTTTTAATTAATTCAACTGTTTGCAAAAAAATATGTCCATGCATTTTTAAAAAACATAAGGCGCTTGTCATTAGGAGCTGTTATTAATGGATATATAAATGAATTCGCCAACACCTTTGGATAATAATTGACGTTTACGGTAAATAATTTTGTTAATTTGCATTATTTTTTACGGTCTGTCTGCTGTGTTTGAAGAAATATCTTAGTTAAATTCATAACTAACGTATACGGGCCGCAGTTTCATAATGCCTGGTTTTTGTCAAAAGTTTCACGGATGTTCTGTTGCTGAACAAGTTTGTAATATAATACGTGTATCCCACAAGGGACGGGAAACTAATCTTGCAGGCCGTCATTTGTAGCTCGTGGAATTTAAGACGTTTTAATCTGCATTGCGGTCACATGTATCCTGGCCTCTTGGTTGACTAACCAAGGTTGGTTGGTGGTTGTTTAACCGACTGGTTAAATTAGTAATAAGCTTATCTGTTCAAATGAAAGGCACTTTGGCCTTACATTGATTGATTGAATACAGTAAAATACCAAATAATGCTAATAAAGTTATCCGTTATGTTTTATGGCTTAATTTAAGTTTATCTTGATAAATGGCAAAGAGAAAGCTTTACACACTTTTATTTAATCACTCCGCTGCGACGCCACTAATTTTCAAAAAAGCTGAAATAAAATTTGCAGTTACTTTATATTCAAGTTCCTTTATATTCTTATTCAAGAGTTAAACTCTTGTCGGTGTAGCCGATGAATGGCTCTCCACTTCTCTCTCCTCAAAGCTGCCTCCATGACCTCCTTATACGACATGACGGCTACCTTCTCCTTTATTTGATTTACATAATCAATTCTCGGCCTCCCTCTTTTTCGCTTCCCTTCTACTTTTCCTTTCAAGATGACATTTATGAACTCATCATGTCTTATAAGATGACCAATCATTTTCCCTCTCCGATTCTCTATTGTTTTCATTAAAGTTCCTTTACTTATTGTTTTTTCAGTGATTTACTTTCATTAGTTTTGTTTGTTCTGAAAAAAATCAACATCAGGGTGACAGGGGGTCATGGGATGGAGTCCGGGCTCGCGCCTCGGAGTTTTTTTGGAATTTATGTGCGAAATTACATTCATGAGCTTTGCGGTGAAGGAAAACATCGTGAGGAAACCTTTACACACCGGCTATTATAATTCGATGGTGTGAGTGAAATGCCCTACAGTGGGACGTATAGTACCTATATATGCTGGGCTGGTATTGATGATTATGATAGGTAATGACTGGCGTCATTTATGTAGGTAAGTATAGGCATATCAAGCCAATATCAGCTCGTATGTAAACGAGGTGAAAACAGAGAGGCTAACAAATCTTATCTATTATAGGTAATATTTTATGCTGACTGATGTTGTGTTCTTTTCCAGTCGAACTACGATACGCGTCTCTGCGGGTTGTGTCCCAACGCGCAGGGCCGAATGGATGACCACCGGCAGTCGCATACGCAGTGCCCGGCCGACGCCAGCGGTCGGTTGCTCTGCTGGAATGACAAACATTGCCAGAAAGGTTAGCCAGCTACATTGGTACTGTCTACAGTCTTGGGGATTTTGGGAAATATTTGAAAGCAGGACTCTGACATGAAGAGTTTCCTACACGTCAGAAAAAAATACCTTTTACTGTGACCCCTTTCGATTTTTATCTTAGTCTATAGTAAATCTAATCTAATCTAATACCTTTAAACGAGCAATTCTTGTATATAATATAAAATAATAATAAATAATAAATATCATGGGACAATTCACACTTATTGACCTAGTCCCAAAGTAAGCTAGGCAAAGCTTGTTATGGGTACTAGGCAATGGATAAACATTTATATATATATATATATATATATATATATATATATATATATATATATATATATATATGTAATCAGAATCTCGGAAACGGCTCCAACGATTTCGATGAAATTAGGTATGTGGGGGTTTTCGGGGATGAAAAGTTGATCTAGCTTGGTCTTATCTCTGGGAAAACGCTCGGTACCGAGTTTCAGCCCGATTGGAGCTCGGTCGCCCAGGTACTATATGTAAATAAATCATGAGACGATTTACACTAATTGACCTAGTCCTATACTAAGCAAAGCTTGTGCTATGGGTACTAGAAAACGGATAAACATACTTTAAAGATAAATATATACTTAAATACATATTAAACATCCAAGACTCGAGCACAAACATTCATATATTTAATTGAAATCTCATTCAATCTGCCCTGAGCGGGAATCAAACCCGCGACCTCAAGCATCGTAGTCAGGTTCTCTATCCACTAGCAAGGCTATGCGGTCGGTGATCATAAAATATCGTTTCTTGTTGTTGTTGTCGTTTCTTGTTTCATACCAAACTTGAAAAAGTATGGCTTAGTAGCGACATCTCTTGGTCCGGGTGAGCGGTTAGTTCCGAAGGAGTGTTGACGTCTCTCGTTGAGAGTATTAACATAGATGTTTGCTTTATCACTGCTACAAGTGATTAAGCGAGCTGAGACGTGTGATGCATAGGAAAAAATTCGTGTCTATATCCAGCCCAGTTGTGGTGTAGGGGTAAAAAGCACGCAGCACGGTAGGTATGCTGAGGACCCGGGTTCGATTCCCGGAGCTGGTCTTTTGCTGTGTTTTTTTCTGTGCATCCATGTTTCAGTTCGTATTTAGTATGAAATACATATATGGATTTCACGGGATGACCGTAAAAGTAAAAAAATGGAGTTGAAAAATATAAATACAAAAAGATACTTCATACCAAACTTGATCTTGTTTAAAGAGGTCATAGATTTACATACTATGTGGAAAGCGGGTCGGTTATGAGTGTAATTACCAGAAATGCCTCCTAAAATTACTGGCACGCAAACCTAGCATAGCGCTAAATTGATCTTGGCAAATTATAAAAAAAAACTGTAGTTCTAAATACTGTTATTTAAAATTCTTCGACTGGTCCAGCCACAAATATATAAAGTCATTAAGGCTCTTCCCCCCACGCAAGGGGTTATTTATAGGATGTTTGTTGCAAACCCGTGTATGGGCTCTCCCACGCTTTGTTAGTTGTATGGCGTTGTAACAAACTGCACCCCATAAATATTCCACTCAAATTGCACTGCAGTATATAGGTACAACCCGTTTTGCGTGGTCGTGTTTTATAGCACATCAAACTTAAAATGAAACCTCTCGAGGTTGTTTACTTAAATATTTGGTTAAACTCAGAAATAAATTGCAAACAATTCATGACTGGACAAATGTCTTAATCACCTTATAAAGGTTGTTTTGACACTTGATACCTACAGCTAAACGTGTTGTCTTGTGAATACATAAGTACGATTTTTTTTACCAAAAAAGTAGATCACGTTACGATTATAAAGAAAAAAACTATAAATAAATAGTAGTTATTAATTTTTTGGCAAAGATACTATTATTTAAAATTTATTCATCATCATCTCTGCCTATATCCGTCCCACTGCTGGGCACAGGCCTTCCCTTCGGCTGGGGCCGTAGTTCCCACGCGGGCCCTGTGTGGATTGGGAACTTCACACACACACATCATTGAATTTATTTGCAGGTGTGTGCCCTCACGATGTTTTCCTTCACCGTAAAGCCCATGGTAAATTTAAAAAGTAATTCTGCACATAAATTCCGAAAAACTCAGCGGTGCCAGCCGGGGCTTGAACCTGCTTGAAAAGCCATAGGTATACCATTAGGCTAACACGAATTTAGATTTCCTTATGATTATGATTGCCTAGTGGTTATGTATCAAGAAATAAGTGAACGTTATACTCAACAAACTTATACAAAGTAAATATACTGCTTATCTAAAACAACGGCCTATTTCGAAATGATACGCTGTGTAATTTTATTTGCAATAATTAAAGCATTAAGTTGCACACCGAAGTATTTCGGATAAGAGCGTTGTTTTAGATAAGTATTATGACTATTATATCATACCAACGTTCTTATATCTCTTATTCCTTACCCGTGAACCACACAGGACGACAGGGGGTCGGGAGTGTGGCGAGGCTATTTACATGGCTATATTGTGAACAACATCACACACACACGCCCCAAAGGCGTCGGTGCGATGTTCATATACAGCTACAGCCACGTAAAGGCCCGCCAGCTCCCGACGCTCTGCCGACCCACGTGTGGTTAACACTTTATGGTGTCAAATACCCTATACGGCATCTGGGGGTCTATTCCCAAATCCGAATTTCGTATCATACCGTTCTCTGATTCTCCCAATAAACACCATTAGCGGGAGTGGGACGGCACGATACGAAGCTCAGATTTATATCTTTAAGATAGGGTAAACTACCCAGTTATTGCCCATGCACCAGTGATTAACCACTTAAGAAAAACGTTGTCGAGTGCTGTATGCTGTGCTGTGTTTGATTAGCTGCACAACTTGACTAAAAAGTAATCAGCACCATTTAGTAAAAAATAAACAAATCATGGGACAATTGACACCAATTGACCTAGCCCCAAACCAAGCATAGCTTGTACTATGGGCACTAGACAACGGATAAACATATTTATAAAAGTAAATACATATTTAAATTACATATTAAACATCCAAGACTCGAGCACAAACGTATTTTTCACACAAATATCTGCCCCGACTGGGAATCAAACCCGGGACCTCGAGCTTCGTAGTCAGGTTCTCTAACAACTAGGCTATCGGGTCGTCATTTAGTGAATGCTAATCAAACTCAAATTATAGACAGTTGGCACTTAACAAAGTTTTTTTATTGACGAACCTACGCTGCGGATCTGATTTTATTGTATCCTTTTCTCACTCTTTTTTTACATTAATAAATTTTATATACATTTAAGTTTTTCTTAAAGTGGTCAATCACTGGTGCATGGACAATTGGACAATAACTTGGTATTTTACCCTATAAGGCTTGATATAGAGGTATAAATGACGAGTGTCCTTTTAGTGTGTCCCCCGAGTTGCGGCAACCGCACTTGTACAGCCAACGGCACGTGCTGCAACGCTGCCTGCCTCGGCGGCTGCGACGGCGACCAGCAGCACCACTGCCACGTCTGCCGGCACTACTCGTTCGGCTACGGGCCTAACCGGACGTGCACTGAGACGTGCCCCCCTCACACGTACAAGGTAATATGAAAAAAAAACCGTATTTTCTAATGCGCGGGCGGGTGGATGCCATCGCTTTCACCATCTCTTTCTGTCACCGTCTTATACAGGTTGACAGAAACAAATGGCGAAAGCGAAAGCAAGCGTCAGCGCGTTAGACAATAAGCGTACAGAATGGTGGATCGATCGATCGCCGATCGATGGTAGAATGTATTGGTCGACGTCGACCGACAGATTTACTGCAGTCAAAATCTACGATCAAGTGAAAAAATATGTACCTATCGATTTAATCCCTTCATAATTATTGTACCGATACGAGACATAAGAACTATGGGACATATTTATGAGCAAGATGTATGCGTTCATATTTTTATACCTTCTCGACTGTATCAAACCAATCGATCGACGTCGAACAGTAGCACCGATGGATTGGATATTTGTAACCTTGTGGTCCTTTGTAATAATAATGAAATAAAAATGGTCCATGATAAGAAAAGGTTGGGAACTACCTACTGCTATAAATTCTTTCGAGGGAGATTAACATTTTAATTATTTTCATTTATGAATAAGAGGGTAAGTAACTGAATCCTTGCCACAATTAGTGTTAATATAAGCCAGCAAGATTAAAGTACAATTTTCATTGGCACCCAATTATCTGCTCTTTAATTTATTTACTTAAAAGGAGCGAATGAGGTTCTTTTACGAGTAGGCACTCACTACAGACACCTTAACCGTGCCACGTGTTAGTGAAATCACTACACGACGCGAGTGAAATACTATCCCATTTTTACGCGTAAGGAAAGAGCGCTTACGCAAAAGTATATAGAATGTCTTTCGCGCTATGCGTCGAACACACTGAAGCTGTAATTTTCTACTGCTGTACTCATTTCAATCAAATACACTACAATTTTTCACCATTTTCGAAATTTCAAAAATCAGCCCCTATGATGTTACAATCAATTGCAGGACTTACCTACTTTTATCGTGTAGGCGAGCGCTGTGGACGGATTTTGCAACATTTTCACGAGACAGAGATATGTTTGGGCTCTTTGCTAGTGGGTCATTACACGCACAGCACAAAACCAAAGGTTGTCTCTCCTGTAAACAAAAAATTGGCGACTCCGAATCAGCAAAAGATTTTAAAGATTTTTTTTTTAAGTTTTATTTAAATGGTCCAAAAGCCGGTGTAGAATAGACTATCGATAATCTTATCAAATTAACTTTTTACTCCGCTGCCTTAAGGTTCCTTTTAAGTTTGCATACGGATTTGAGATATGTGCTTTTTTAAAGTAGTGACGATAATGTACATTAACGTTGTCGTTCTCATGTGACGCAGTTGTTCCGGCGGTGCGTGACAGAGCTAGAGTGCCGCGAGATGCCGCCGCCGCCGTCTATAAACTACAGCCGGACGCAGTTGGACCCCAACATAGCAGCCTACAAAACGTTGAACGACACCTGCGTCTACATGTGTCCTAACGGCTACATGGAGGTAACAAAAAATCGAACAGCTAACTACAGTAGGATTTATGAGCCATGTGATTGCTGTTATAGCACCTGAACTAGTACATCGACTAGCCACCATACGATATGTCAGAAGCCTGCCTGCTAATTTGACTTATTTCTGATGTATCCGAAAACATACTAAAAATAGTTGAGGCGCTGGCATGGTCAAAGTGACCCACAGTGGCCAGTCTCATCGAGATATCCTAATCGCTGCCAGCTCGTCAGGCTTTAACAGCTTGTTTTCTTTTATTAAAATTGTCTAGACTTTAAACTTATGCAAAAAAATCTCTAAAATTCGAAAGGACGGCTGCAAAAAGTACCTTTTTTGCAGAAAGGATCGAAGGAGAAGGCGTGGTGCGAGAAATGCCCGCCGTCAGGCTGCACGCGTGAGTGCATTGGCGGTACCATCGACTCTGCCGCGTCCGCTGACAAGTTCCGCGGCTGTACCACCATCAACGGCTCGTTGACTATCGCGCTGCGGTCCAGCGGAGGTTAGTGCATCGTCAGCTTCACTATTACTGAGCATAGGTCTCTCTCGACATCTTCGAATCTACTGCAACGGCTGTCAAGTTCGTTGATCGTACCGTCATCAACGGATCGGTTCATAACGAAACTGCCTTCTCCGTGTATCAGTGGCCCTGGCGTCTTGACCAGTAAACGCTAACGCTGAGAGCAAAATTCTATCCCACACTTAAAGGTAACGCTTGAAAATAGAGAAGAATGAAATTTCTCTTACAGCGTCTAGATTTTATGATAGTGGGGTCTTGGCAAGGGTCACAGTATCTGTATCCGGTTATCATCATCATCGATAGTTTTTGTAGCAGGCTGACTTACGCCGCTTCTATTTGTTATGGTAAGCAGTCACCATTGCCAGGACACTTGTAATATCCGAACAGCCGCAAGTACTTTGCCGAGTTTCTGGTAAGTGACAAGAAAGTACGAAAGAATAATTTAAGTGAAAGAGTTTTCTAATTTAAAATGATCAGCTGTGTTAAACTCTTGCAAAAAAATACGGAACAACAACTTACGGTTTCATTGTCCTCAGGTAACATCGTATCGATATTGGAATCCGCGCTCAGCGAAGTGCGCGAAATCTACGGCGTGCTCAAAGTCATTCGCTCGTATCCACTAGTGTCGCTGATGTCGCTGAAACGACTCGAAAAAATCGTTGCTAGGCCTGATTTACATAAGTGAGTATGTAATTTTATTGTAATTGCAGTACAGTCATATCATAGTTAAAGTGGCGACCCGCGATATTATACTATTTGGTCCACGTTAGTCTAAATTACCTGATAAATATAGCTCTTCACACTCTCAATATATTATCTAGATAATTTTATTTGACTATTTAAGAATTTCGTTCAGAGTATGAGATGGTCCTCCTGAATTTTGGTTTTCCCATTTTATATCCCCGACCAATACGTTTGGAAATGTTAGCTCGCGTATACATTATTTTCGATAATGGTGATGTAACATGGCGTTGATTTCTGTAGTGCCATACACAGCCAAGTAATAATTAACTCCCACCAGCATAGAATAAAGAAAACAAATGCTTAACTTTCCCAGAGGTGAAGCGCTGCATATATTCAACAACCCCAACCTGGAGTTACTCTGGGATTGGGAGACAGATCCGCCCAGACGCCTCAAGATTACGGGCAAGCTGTTTATACATTTCAACCAGAAGCTATGCTATAACAAGCAGATCCTTCCGCTCCGCAATATGACCGTTGGCACCAGCTTCGACGAGGTGGAAGTATCTACAGATAACAATGGCGATCAAGCGCTATGTAAGTACTGCTTTATTCAATATCAATAAAACTTATATGAGTATTATTTATTTATTTATTTATGTTGTGTTTAGATAATATTATTTGTCTTTGCAATTTTTAATTTGGACTTATTAAAAGATCTTCTTTTATGTAACTGAAATTACTCATCTTAAAAATATCTAGAAAACAAAATAATTAACCTTTTCAACACCAAGCCTAGCCAAACGTAAAGCTAATTTGAACCTTATGTCATTGCGTGAAGATCACTTTCACCTTGTACTTTGTTTCGCAAATATCCCTCGTTGGCGTTGAGAAGGTTAATAAAGCTTTTCGCTGACTATATAAGGGTGAGGCCACACGAGCGTAATTTTGTGAGTCGTGAGCTGCAGAATTTCGGTTCGCGCCATACAATATGTGGGCCATTTCGTGACACTCACTTGACGCAATGTGTGGCGCAACCGAAATTCTGCCGCTCACAACTCACAAAATTACGCTCGTGTGGCCTCACCCTAATAGTAGTTAACACTTATCTATCAGTCATCTATATCAATACCAAAATTCAAGTTAGTCCGATCACTCGAAGTTGAAAATTAGACATGCGATGGTACGGATAGTTGGAGCGACAATGCAAGTCTGTTTTTTTAGGGTTCCGTAGTCAACTAGGAACCCTTATAGTTTCGCCATGTCTGTCTGTCCGTCCGCGGCTAAGCTCAGAGATCGTTAGTATTAGAAAGCTATAATTTGGCATGAATATACATATCAGTCACGCCAACAAAGTGGTAAAATAAAAAATATTTTTTTTTTTAGGGTACGTCCCTATGACGTAAAAGGGGGGTGATTTTTTTTTTCTCGACTAAACCTATAGTGTGGAGTATCGTTGGATAGGTCTTTTAAAACCATTGCGGGGTTGCTAACATGATTTTTCTATTCAGTGATCTGTTTGCGAAATATTCAACTTTAAAGTGAAAATTTTCATTAAAATCGACCGTCCCCCCCCTCTAAAATCTAAACTGTTGGGTGGAAAAATTTGAAAAAATTAATTGGTAGTAAATATATCAAATTTACTAGGAAAATTATAGAGGCTTAGATTGCTTGAAAATTATTTGTAGTTTAAGAGTAAATAGTAGCCTAAGGTATAAAACATACCTATACTTGGATGATTCCGTACACATACGAAATCCTTAGAAAAATATTACTTGATTTTTTCATAATGGCTACGGAACCCTACCTTGGGCGTGTCCGACACGCTCTTGGCCGGTTTTTTCTTTCTTGTTTTGACCATGCCAGTATACTCAATGCAATAGGCTAGACGACTAAAAAAAACTGTTTAGTCCGTCAGTTAGATTATTAAAAAATATTGTACACGTATTTTTTCTTTTGTTTGACAAACAAAAAATGAGGAGGATACAGTGCTTAGAAGTTTCGAGTGACGTCACTATATGGTACAATTTTTACCTAAGGGTGACGTCACAAGCCCCCACTCCGGAAGTTTGATGATCTATATCTTTGTCGTTTTTTAATAATTTGATAAACCAAAAAATACGTGTCCCATATTTTCCCATAATCTAACTGACGGACTAATTAGAATGTCAAATTTTTAACCCAGTCGTCATCCCTATTTTACGTGAGACATTTACATCCGCAAGTGAAGGTGGCTAGAAGTCGAGTATCGAGTCGGGTGTGGGCCTGATTTTATGAAAAACTAGTTTTTATCGCCATTAAATTTTGCAGGCTACCAGGAAACGTTGGACCTCCGCATCCAGACTCTGCACAAGAAATTCGTTATCCTGACCTGGAACACCTTCTGCATCGACGACACACGGCAGTTACTCGGTTACTCCATATACTATATCGCCGCGGAACACAACGTCACGCTCTACGGACAGCGGGACGCGTGCTCTGACACGTTAGTATGCAATCACCATCATCATCAGCTGGATGACGTTCATTGTACAAAGGCCTCCGTCTTAGAACGTCACAGTGAACGATAACTCGCGACCTTCATCCACCAGTTTATGTCGGCTCACCTAGTGGAGGACGCCTGCTTGCGGCTTTGTATTGGGTGAATCAACTTTTTAATGACACCCGTTGCTATGGTTACGTCCCTTGGACAACCTAGAATTTTCTATGAAACAGTATGAAGTGTCACTTGGACAACTGGGGACAGAGTAAACAACACAAAAAAGTTGATTCACCCTATTCCATTTAGTATACAATACCTAAAGACATCCATCTTTAATGGTAGGACCTTGGTGAGGTCTGTCCAGATCGCGACCACCATCTTTCTCGCAGTTTTACGTGCTTACGCTGCTGTGATATCGGCATGGTGAGTAAGATAGCCGGAGAAATTACTGGCCCGTCATGTATTCCATTTTAGCCTTCTAGGCTGACAACCCATCTGCAATCTTCTGGTTTTGTGGGGGTCCATTGTTTTTGTTCAAAAGTACCTGTAGGTCAAGCACAAAAGTACAATACAATACTATGACTCTTTATTGTACACCACAAACAATACAATACAGAAAAACAAGTACATGAAAAAATATATAAGGTAAGCAATGGGCGGCCTTATCGCTTCGATGTGATCTCTTCCAGGCAACCTTTAAAAAAGGAAGAAAGCAAGGAATGCATTTCAGCAGGTGGTGCAATACAACACAAGCAACAACTACTGTACAAGCTTAACTCTAATGTACCCTGCGAACGCTATTCTGAGCCAAAGTTATTTTTTCTGATACCTAATACTATGAATATTATAATTGCTAAATAGAAAATGATCTGTTTACATAGGATGTGTTTTGACGTTTAGTGTTTATCCAGAATTACTGGTTAGGTTTTTTTCGCAGAAAAACATTTTTCGCTATTTCGTATTAGTCTATAGTTTAGTTACCTATTGCCTGTTGTAAAGTTTGCATAGCAAGGGTTCTGGGAATAGTTACGTAGATATTTATAGGTTAGCTGTCGGTACACTTACTTAGTATCTAACGTTGTGTCAATATTGTTCAGCGTTCATATTTATTTTATTTTCGAATTTGCGCTTTGTAATTGTTAGTCGGAAATATTTTTTGCGAGGTCAGGTGTTAGGTGTGAAGTATTGAAACTAAACAGTTATTCTGTTTTTAACTAATTAATACTGATAAATTTACTGCTAACTTAACATACTAACAGCCAGTTTCACCTCTGTGTGGAAAATTCTTGGTATTTGTATTTTGTGACAAATATGTATCTGTTATATCTTTCACATAAAATGCAATAGAGCAAAGTCTTACATTAAGAAAGACACAGTATGAAGAGTAAAAGTGCGAGAGGCATAAGTGATGGAACTGGAATGGAAGTCGTATAGATTAGTACAGGCCTTGACCTGAGTCGAGGGTAGATTGTAATTGTAAATATAAAAAAAAAAAAAAAAAAAGTCTTACATTACAGTCAAAATCACGCGTGTTTTTCGGAAGTACTTACACTTAGTTTAATTTTATATAAAACAAAACATTTAACGGTTCAATTTGCGTATGTTTTTAATAAAATGAAGATGATAGTTAAAGTCGTATTAACTTCTACATTTTAAACTTCGATTATTTAACATTTATTTGACAGTTGAGGAATTGGTGGTTTTGTGGCTGTCGAGGAAATAGCTGCTTGACAACGGGAAGGTCACGCGCGGCTTTTTGGTTTAGAAATGGAATAAATATAATACGCGATATATCACTACTCACCTCCATGCCACTTGTATTATTTTCGTGATTTTTCCCCACACTCTTTCGAGCCTCACGTGATTAATGGATAATCCCCTAGATTTGTTGTCTATGTATTGGTTTCGGGTCTCTAATTTTTCCCCGAAAATATTTATTCATTTCCCTACTGTTTTTTTTTCTGAAACTGTAAGCACTCCAGGTTTGTTATAGAACTAACCTAACCTATAGAGTTCTACAGGATAATCCTAAAATATATCCTGATTAGTTTACAGTCTCATAAAAAAACTGTTGAGAAATGAATCAGTTGCTAAAAATATTTTCGGCGAAAAGGCGGGACCCCATTGGTTTCTCTCGTCTCGCAGGTGGAACGTTCTCGACATAGCAAACGACGAGGTTCGCAACAACACGGCAATCGTCAAGCCGGGGCCTGGCTTCCCCAACGATACATGTGACAGTCAGCAGCCTGTGTTCCACCCCGTCAACCACCTCACGCCGTTCACGCGGTACGCCGTCTACGTCAAGACTTACACCACACTACAAGACAAGAGGGGCGCTCAGAGCCCCATCAAGTATTTCGTCACGCTGCCTGGACGTGAGTATCTAACAACTCATAGAAATAGTAATGTATGCAACTATTCATAATCGGCCATTGAGACACTCATGCGTGTCTATGCGTATTCGGCTTCGCCTCATGTCATAAACTCACACTCGTGTCTCAATGGCCCTTATTATGATACAATTGCATAAAATTACTATAAGACAACCTTGTGCAAAAACGGGTATTTATCGTTTGCCTGACTATCATATATGGGACATACGCTTTTTCTTGTTCGCGTCTCTTTTGTGGACATGGCAATAGTTAAGAGTCATAACAACAACAATACAATATTTTTTAGTCAAGTCTACATCGTTTTAAATAATTAGTCGCTTATTTTATGTCCACAGGTGAGACAACTTTTGTTTCTTACGCTGTGTATCAAGTATCACCCATATGCCATGATCAGTGATCGGAATTTTGGGAGCTAAACTTTAACAAAACTTGTAAAGTTGACATTAAGGAGAGTTTACAGCCAAGAAAAATAAGAATATTATTGGCAGATTAGTGTTCAATTTAACTCTATATCGAAATCTCAGATTTTCAGTAGTTTATTAATATTTTCATGTCTGTAAGCATTGTTTCATGCTTGGCAAGTTTTGTTAAAGTTTAGCTCCCAAAATTCCGATCACTGGCCATGATATATCGTTATCCTTAATTTGTCCCAGGCCCCAGCCCACCGGTGGGCCTGACGGAGGAGTCGCGCACGGAACACTCGGTGTCGGTGCGGTGGTCGCCGCCCGCGATGCCCAACGGCACGATCATCGCCTACCATGTGGAAGTGCAAGCCAACAGCTACAACCGGCTCAAGATCATGGGTGCCAATGTCAACTACTGTACCAACCGTTAGTATAACTGATTGATTCAAGCGTTACTTTGCGATGCGAGCTACACCTGTTTTAAATATAGTACGGTCGGTTCCCTAACTTAAGTATCCACTTTTTCATACAAGTTGTATAGAAAAGTTGGATACTTATGTTAGGGCACCGACTGTACGAGTACATACAACTACATACTTCGTCGCGCACAAATAAAATTTACGGTCAACTATCTCTAATCCGCGCAAATTCCGAAAATCTCTTCACTGGAATACACTTAAAGGAATGGTTACAGAAATAGGGTGCCATTGAATTGAATATACGTATACTTATGTTAATCCCCTTTTTAGGGTTCCGGAGCCAAAATGGCAAAAACGGAACCCTTATAGTTTCACCATGTCTGTCTGTCCGTCTGTCCGCGGCTTTGCTTAATTTGAAAATTCGGAAAATAATCATGATGTGAGTATATCATATATCAAATTAACAAGGAAAACTATTACGCCTAAATTTGCTTGAGTATTATTAGTAGTTTTAGAGTAAAAAGCAGCCTGGCCTATAAAATGTACATACTTGGGAAATTCCGTACAAAATACAAAATCCTTAGAAAAATAGTACTGGTTTAGTACGGATAGTATGATTAATAAGATATGCAGGGATAATTCCGTAACGGCTGCGAAACCCTATCCTGAGCGTGTCCGACACGCTCTTGGCCGGTTTTTCCTTATGCCGTGGTATTTTCCGAAAATCCTACAGTTAGTACTGTTAAAATCACCGTTTGCATACCAAATTTG
Organism: Archips xylosteana; assembly: GCA_947563465.1. Taxonomy (NCBI): domain Eukaryota; kingdom Metazoa; phylum Arthropoda; class Insecta; order Lepidoptera; family Tortricidae; genus Archips; species Archips xylosteana. The sequence continues at coordinate 8,453,701 of OX387344.1, forward strand.
AAGTCTTAATAATTATAGTTACGGAGATAGGACACCTTTGAAGAGAAAATATAAATCCCATACGTTCCCAATTTTTTTTTTTTTTTTAATGTTAGTTAAGACAGACAAACGAACTAGTGGGTCACCTGATGTTAAATGAACACCACTGTCCATAGACACTCGCAGCGCTTTACGCGATACCAGTGCGTTGTCGGCCCTGCAGAAAATTGTACACTCGCCTCTTAAAGGCACCCAGGTCGCAACTCGATGGGAAGGCCCCAGCGGGAAGCTCGTTCCAGATTTTGCAAGTTCGTGGCAAAAAAGACTGCTTAAAACGCACCGTCGAAGACTGCCATTCATCAACATGATGTCGATGAAATGAACGCTTACGACGGGAGGATCTGTAATGGAACCCCGCAGCTGGAATGAGGTCAAAGAGTTCCTCAGAGCATTCCCCGTTGTAGATCTTATAGAACACGCAAAGGGAGCTAACGTCTCTAATTCCTTGGGAATTTCGAAAAATCCCTATTTGTGTACCTTTACGACAATCAAGTGACAAAATACTTAAGCATTTTGTTTCTTTGTCTATATTTGTGTTCCACTGCTGAGCTGAAGCATCTCCTGACCTCCACATCTCCCTATCCAGAGCTACAACATAGTTTAGATTTACATAGTAAACATTTATTTTCAGCGAGTCTACTAGCAAACATCATAGCGGTCCGTGGCGAAGATATTACGGAGAAGAAGGAAGACAAGTCCGGCGAAGTCAAAAACAGCTCGTGCGAATGCAAACAAGAAGAGGCCAAAACAACCACAAAGTTTAACTCGGAATTGGAGAAGGAACGGCAAGAGAGCATAACCTTCGAGAATGAACTGCAGAATGTGGTACGGAGCAAGTTATTATTGAGTCCTCATGAGATTTTATTTTTACTGTAAATTTTCCAAGTTTTCCAAGCTGCTGCTTGATACTGAGTTAATCTCATTTCTGTCGGTTTTATTTACTGTCATAGTTGTCCGTTTTTTACGGGCAATTCCCAGTTGGCTAAGAAGTAAAATGGTTCATACGACATTTACTCCGTATGTCTTAAGCCCAGTTTAGACCTGCAAGAAAAATCGTGCAAGTTGCATTACATTGCGCCGATCGATTGACCACTGCAAACTCGTTCGCTTTACGACCTCGCAATGTAATTCAACTTGCACGATTTTTCTTGCAGGTCTAAACTCTGTTTTATAATGTCAAATTTCCCAGTAGTGTCTCAGTATAGAGGTTAGCATTGTGAATATTATATCTATCTATCGTTTTTACTCCTCAGGTGTACGTCAAACAGAAGAATACAACAAAGGTATCAAACAAGAATAAGCGCGAGAGCCGCTTGCGCCGATCCATAGACAACAGTCTCAACAGCATGCTGGTTATACTTAGCTCCAACAACGTGCCTCAAGTCGGGGTCAATCACCCCAACGTCACCGACAAAGAAGGTAACTCACCTGCCACTCCCATCACACACATTCCAGCACCCTTCACACAAATATATGTTTCATCACACACATTCATCATTATACTCCGTTATCAAGCGGGCAGATTGGTGGGTACCTAACATTAGTGATGTGCAATGTAAGGTTGCCACCAAACTGCCCGCTTGATAATGAACTATAATACCCATTGTACACATTTTACAACCCTTCACGCACATTTACAACCCCATCACACACATTTACCACCCCATTATATACATTTAACCACACATCACACACATTTATCACTCGCCACACTCAAACACATGTCACCACCCATCACACACAATTACCACCCGTTGTACACATTCCACCAGCCACTGTCAGCAACAGGACCATTTGAATCCTCATCAAGGTTCCCAGCCCCCACTGCTATAGTGCTAACAGCTTGCATCGCATGTTTGTAAGTATTATAACATAACATTAACTTTAAATGCGAATAATTTCAAATTGAGTGCTAATGTGTGTCAACAAACTTGATACTGAAGTGAATATTTCATTTTGACTCATTTATTTTTACTTTTAAATGTGAAGTCTAGTAACTATTTCGTATCTCAAATTTATACTGTATTGATATATGAAGCTAGGGTTGGTTTCGCAATATGACTGGGTCACCAAGCTACCAGCCAATAGATACACGACGTAACCTCATAATGTTATTATTCACATTTAAGTACGTCATCGCTTGTTTATAAAATGATACTTCCTTGTAATGGTATCATTGAGGTTTTTCTAGTTGAGGACTGTTTCACCACTATCTGATAGGTAACTTCCTGATATATTATGTGAGAGATGTATGCAATGTAATCATGGGAAGTGGTGTAACAGATCCTTGACGTAGTATTTTTGCAATGATTGTAATTAAGTATCGCTTACAGTTTGTTTGCAAGCTATTTATTTCACCATAATTTTCTTTTTCTTTTTAATAAAAAACTAACAATAGGGATGATGAAACCATAAAAAATAAATTCCGACGCTACGCTAGTAAACAAAACCAGCCAAGTGCGAGTCGGACTCGTGCACGAAGGGTTCCGTACCATTATCCATAAAAACAGCAAAAAAAATCACGCTTGTTGTATGGGAGCCCTCCTTAAATATTTGTTTTATTTTAATTTAACTATTTATTTTTAAAGTAATATATAACTAAATATTCTGTGAATATTTCTAGCGTCTACCTGTTGCCGTTATCAATATCGAGCAAAAACGAGCAAAAAAAAAATTTGTGTGGGAATAAATAAATATTTATTTTATTCTGTTTTTTAATATTTTTTGTTATAGCGGAAACCGAAATACATCATCTCTGAAAATTTCAACTATCTAGCTATCACCTGTGACAGACGGACAGCGAAGTCTCAGTAATAGGGTCCCGTTTTTACCCTTTGGGTACGGAACCCTAAAAACACTACTTTAGCCCTGAAGAGCAAATCAATCTTCAAGTAACTGCGAAGTTAGATTATTAGTTAACAAATAAATAGTTTGTCGATTGCGTTGGCAAAGATGTGACGTCACTATTGCCTTACAAAATCCATGGGTAATGTTCAAAAAGTTGGACTCCTGCCGGCGTAATTAAAATTAGTATTAGTAGTGGTAGTGTTTCTTGCAGGCCAACGTTTTGTGTGGTTAACTACCTAACATCTAACTAAAGTGGTCCAACTTGGCTCTTACAAAGCACGTCAGTTTATTGGTGGTGTCATCATCCCTATTCTAATAACAGTTCTTTTAATTTTTCCGATTCAAGAAGTAATAAGCCGACATTAATTCATTAAAAAAAGTCATTTTTTTTTAGTTTATTTACTCATATAATAGATTTCTACATTTTTTACATTGCTAGCTACTGTTAAAAACCATAACTAGTTTATGTAACAGTTGGCGAGATCGCGCGGTTCGGTCCGCGCTTACAATAATATTAAATGTACATGACTTTTAAACTGCTATGAGTACGTACATTGAGTATAAACGGTTACTAGAATATCTTCTTTAATAACGACCTTTGTGCTTACTTCATTTTAGTGCTTCGTCACCCGTCACCATCATCAAACAATCTCGTTTCTGCCAAATGCAGTCACCGACACCACGTTTGCATTATGACGGAAAATGACACAGGTTACTTTGTAGATCTTTTACGGGGTATCCGGTAGCATGAACTCGTAAACAGAATGACTTTAACATAAAAAAAATACAAATATAACAATTGTAACGAAATGCTAAGAGCAACGATTTGTTTTTTTTTTTCAATCGGTTTCAATTGAAAGTCACTCCAGTTACCGTATCGTCTGGAGCGCGGATATTTCAATCTATCGTTATACTAACTAACCATGAATAAATACTAATGACAGAATTAATGCATGTATCGTTACGCTGGATAAATCAACATGTAAAGTGTAAATGCACGTTCATCGGAATTTTTTATTTAGATATGTTTATAAGTTATGAAATCATTTTGAAATTTTATTGCTATTTCGTATTGTAGTTAAATGCACGAGTAAAAAATAGAAAAAAAAAGACGACGGAGAAAATGATTATAGTCACTGTTATTTTGTGATGTACGTATTTATCAAGAAAATTCAATTATAGGCGTCGATTTAATTGAGAGCTGAAGTAAATGAGATCGGGGAGATTCTGCATGTCGATCGCCTGCTAACACCTTACCTTTTCCTCGCACCTCATATTTCGGATCATAATAAAGCTACGCCTGTAGTGAACATCTTAACCTCCTGAGGCCCAACGACCTATTTTTAGAGCTGTAAAATGTAATTCTTTCAGCACAAGTAAATGTTAAAATTTATCAAATAGCGCCCCAATGTCCCAAAATAAGGACACGTATTAATTTGCAACTACAATATTGTCTGAAATATATTAAAGTATATAATGATTTTGTAATAATTGAAGTCCTGGGCTACCAGTACAAGTGCCTATAAATAAGACACTAGGTCGTTGTTACAAACGTCCTAAAAATAGTTTGGGCCTCAGGAGGTTAAGTTAAATACTTACCATTCGTTATTAAGTGTGGGGAGTCAAGAGTTGGCTGTCTCATTCAAGCACATTAACATGTATTGTCGCTGTGCATTTGTTTAGCACGCAACTGTTTGAAAGAAAGGACGTATCAAAGCAAATGTTAAATCTCCCGAGACCAGAGGCCGTATTGTCTAACGCGCAGGCACTTGCTATCGCATTCATCATCTCTTTCTGTCACCATCTTAAACTGTTTGACAGAAAGAAATAGTGAATGTCTGCGCATTTGATATTAAGCGTACAGGTCGATTCACAAGAGTTGGCACGAATGGATCGAATGAGTGAATGAAAGTATCTATGTGTTACCTATTTGAATACACTTCATACAAATATGAAAATGTCATGCATCAGTAATTTCCCTACAAAAATGTCAAAGTGACATTACTTTCGTTCAATCCATTCGTGCCAACTCTTGTGAATCGACCAGTATGCTTAGTATAAGTTTTACTTTTCATCAAATACTTCTCGATCGCGTTTACGTAAAAATTTCAATTTTTTGGAAACATGGACGCGCGCGCGCGGAGGCGCTGTCCATGTTTCCATAGTAATTGTTTTTTTTTACGTAAACGCGATCGAGAAGTATTTTTGGTGAAGTAAAACTTATACTAAGCGTACTGTACGGGAATGCGAGTTCACCGTTTCACACGTATACAGTACAGTTCATAAATAAACGTAGCAAGAGTTCTTTATACTGCAAACAGTAAGTTTGGATCATGCATCTACTTATGGAAGCGGATGGCATAAATAAATTTGCTACATGCAATACTGACTGATTTAGGCAAATTCAACTTCGACAAAAAATCATTGTACGTTTTTATGATACCTACGCGAGACTGAGACTCGACACCCACTTAAATACAGAGCTTCTCAACTCAACTGTACCTATACTTCGTTTATTTTAGTATTAAAAAGGGTGAACAATTTAAGAGTCTTTTTATTAAAAAACGATTCTAAAAAAGTAGTAACTTATGAAACCATGAGAATATAAACGACCCTGCGTCCTTGCTAACTGTTTGTGACTTATTTTTCAAAAGTGTTTTTCAATAACACACGTCAAGATTGTTCTCCCTTTTCTAATACCAAGGATGGTATAGACTGGATTAGCAATCGCCATAGTACAGATCGTCCGCAGAAAAATACTTCGATTATTAAATCTAGATGGCGCTGAAATATAGCCCGATGCTTTGAAAGCAAAACAATAAGACTACAGATGTTTCATATTACTACAAATGTATTATTTTTCAAAAATTTTATATATAAAAATCTCGTGTCACGGTGTTTGTTACCGAACTCCTCCGAAACGATTCGACTGATTTTTACGAAACTTTTTTCTCCATACTCGGTAGGTCTGAGAATAGGTCGTAGGCTATTTTTTATACCCCTATTCTTCGCGGACGGAGTCGCGGGCAACAGCTAGTATTGCATAATAATACATTTGCAGTGATATGAAATATCTGTAGTCTTATTGTTTTGCTTTCAAAGCCTCTGGCTATATTTCAGCGCCATCTAGATTTAATAATCGAACTACAAAAACCGCGGCCGATCCGTACTAAAGCGACTGCCAATCCAGTCTATATCATCCTTGCTAATACTGAAATAAACGTTAAACGTGTGTGTTAAACGGTGCACTCTCGCGCGTCTCATCGCTTCCTAGCTCTTTATTAACCGTGTCGCTGTCCTCAGGCTTCATCACCTCCCTGTACTACAAGCTATCGGGCGACGCGCGCTCGCTCACAGTGAAGAACATGCGTCACTTCACGTGGTACACGGTTAGCGTGTGGGCCTGCCGCGCGCAACACGCCAATGAGAGCGAGAGGGATTATGCCGACGACTGGTGCTCCGAGCGTGCCTTCTACACCTTCCGGACGCTCGAGCTACGTAAGTTTTCTAGGGTCCGTATCCAAAGGGTGCTAACGGGACCCTATTACTGAGACTCAGCTGTCTGTCTACCACATGGCTCTGTCTCTTGAACTGTAATAGCCAGACATAGGAATCCGCGGGGCAAATTTTGTTGACAGGTAGGGACTTCCTATATCGATAAATTAAATTATCGGTGCTCGTTCTACTAGTGATCGCCCCCAATATTGTGTTTTTTTTTTCTATTGTTCAACATAGCATATTTTAAATAATCGCTAAGTTATATAAAGGTAGGGCGTAATACCCATTGCACTACAAAATAGTTAATATTATCTCAACCTCTTTAGATAGTTAAATAGAAGTAAATTAGGTACCTACTTAGACACTCGGTATAAAACAATAGGTACCTACTTGTCAATGTCGTCGGACAGTGTCATTTGTAAACACGTTATATTAAATAAGTATTTTATATTTATGATTGAAAATAAATATTATTATTGAGTATTGAGTTATTATTTAATTTTCTTTTTTACTCTTAATAAAAACATATTTTTACAAGCAAAACCTTGAGTGATCACTAGTATATAGAACTAGCATCGATAATTGAGTTTATCGATATAGGAACTCCCTACTTGTCAAACAGTTTTGCCCCGCGGATTCCTATGTCTGGTATTAGCTGACCTGGTGGCTCGTGCTGAGACACAGACTTCAAACAGATCAGTAAAAGTTTCTTTATTTCCTTTGATCAATTATAACTGTAGATCCACAGTCGCGCGCCCGAAAATGTCCGAGCCAAATGAGCGCCACTTTGATAAAAGTGGCCTTCTTTTTTCTCAGAACGTTGCGTGAAATTGTCAAGTTTAGCTGTCAAGTGGAGTTTTGCCGCTACCATAATTCGACTGTAATGAAGTAAAGACTAGGTTCAAATTTCTGAGTAGGTGATGATTTTATTTGTTACGCAACCAAATAAAAAAGTTCGGACATTCTTTGAAGGGGATTTTGTTCGGCAATGTGTATCTACAGTTATAATTGATCAAAGTTTATTTCTTTATTTTTTAGGTTTCATTGTATGTAGTGTATTATGTTGTGTATGTTTAACTTAGTTTAGTTTTAAATTACTGTGGACCCACTGAAAATAAGCGTCGTGGCACCTCGTGCCGTGACACATGCTGAGGGGTGTCCTTTTTTTATAGCAACTACATTCATGCTTAAGTTTATGGTCTGTTGTGTAATTTTTTTTAGCTGTATTATTGTAGTTGTTCAAAAATAAATATTTTCTATTTTATTTTAAAAAGATAATTGTATAGGTTCAATTTATATTTTAAAATTTTTTTTTACTCTTTTTGAAATGGTTTCATAGTGGAGCGCGGTTCCAATATTTCGATAGTACATCTAAGAAGTGTCTTATATCCCGTGCGCTACTTCAGGGCTTTTTCGATGCGTCCTCATCCCACGTCTCTTCTCACTTTTGCCTTAGGGCCAGCATACTGAATTTAGTACATACATCAAAGCAAATGTCGACTTTTCATGAGGTTCAAATTATGATAGTCAAAATTTGACGTGGGATTTACGAGGTCAGATCACTTTTGGTATATCCTCGTGAGTCCTAGCGTACTTTATAAAGCACAAATTCATTGTGAGAATAATGACCGAATGTAAAGTAAAGAATCTTAATTATGCTTAAATAATTTCCAAAATCACACAACTTATGTGTGACTCTCATCTGGGTCTAAGCACTAAATCAGTTAGAAAAAGTAGGGGCTCAGGAGGATATTTGATTGAGTACGTAAATCTTCCGCAGTGACCGTGGACGTGGTGCGTAATGTTCACGCGGATGTGTTGCCGTCCAATAAGACGACGCCCGACGTCAACGTGACGTGGGAGCCGCCGGAGAACCCCAACGGGTTCGTCGTCGCCTACAACGTCCACCACTTGCGCGTCGAAGACAATGCGCAGGTCAGAACATATCCACTACACCTACACCTAGTCTTTCCAATGCAGCGAAGCGAGTCAGCAGAGCGGTGAGCTGGTTAAAAATCCACCAATAGAATTGCATAAAATCTCCGCTCATTTTCAGTGGACAGGTATAGTATAAATCTTCCCAGGTGAATTTTTCGCTTCGAGCCATTACATTAAATTTGAACCTTAATACTATGACGATACCGTTTGTTTTGAAAGATAAGGGCTCGAAGCGAAAAGTTCACCTGGGAAGATTTATACTATAGCTGCTAACTAGATTAAAAATTCATACAAAACCGGGAAGCGAAAATAGTGCGAGCGGGATACCGGCAGTTCAAATGACTCGTCCCGTGCTCGCGGCCGCACTAGGCCCGCGTGGCGCGTGGGAACTGCAGCCCAAACACTCATACCGAGAGGAGGTCTATGCGGAAAAATAAATTGCAGTAGAATTCAAATTCGTAGATTTTAATTTTTCATTTAATTTCTCATTTCCAGAAAAATTATAGAGAACCCGGCGACCGGTGACCCGGCGAACTTTGTTCCGCCTTAGAGTAGAGGCAATAAATGAGCAGATTTTGGATTTTATTAAGTTAAATTTTACCCGATATGCACACAAAATTTCATGAGAATTGGTCGAGCCATTTCGGAGGAGTTTGGTAACAAACACCGCGACACGAGAATTTTATGGTATTCCCTTGACTTGTCTAAACTTTTTTTGCCTAATTTCACTTTGTCTACCAACTTTTGCTATACTGAATAGTTTGTCTAAAGTCAGTTTGTATAATTTCATTATATATAATTTTTATTTTGTCGAATTTTCATTTTTACTAAATGATCATTTGCATAACTCTTGTTTTGTCGAGATATTATTTTATCGAAAACTCACTTTGTCGATTCTTATTTTAACTAATCATCATATAGCCGAATAACGTTTTAACTAACATCATTTGCATATGTCTTGTTTTGTCTAATATTATTTTATCGAAAACTCACTTTGTCGATTCTTATTTTAACTAATCATCTTATAGCCGAATAACGATTTAACTAACATCATTTGCATAAGCCTTGTTTTGTCTAATATTATTTTATCGAAAACTCACTTTGTCGATTCTTATTTTAACTAATCATCATATAAAACGTTTTTGATGAGAATGAGACACTTCACTTCTATGCGCTGCGCTACGCTCCCGCATTAGCCTTTAACCATGCCGAGTCGCTTCCGCTCCGACAGGTCTTGATCGCTCGCTGGCTTCAATCGCTATCATTGGAGTCAGCGAGCGAGCGAAGTGAGCGAGCAAGACCTATCTGGGCGGAAGCGACTCGGTATGGTTAGGTTCAAAGGCTAATGCGGGAGCGTAGCGTAGCGCAGCTCCCGCATTAGCCTTTGGTGTTAGTTATTTTTTTTATGACCACCCGGAAAATCATTATCATCAAAATTAGTTTATTTTTGAACTATAACTTGTATAGGCACGCTTGACTTTGGAACCGCGCACAGCGCGGGATGTACATTTTTCCTTATTTCTTAGTTCACAACACCAATAATACTTATTATTGACATCCCGATCATCTACGCTCCCGCTAGCATTATACCAAATAAGTTAATACAAAATGAAATTATGCAAAATGTACGTTAGGTAAAATACAATTATTTCAGTCAAACATTATACGAAATAAGTTTATACAAAATGAAATTATGCAACATGTACGTTAGGTAAAATATAGTAATATCAGTCAAACATTATACGAAATAAGTTTATACAAAATGAAAATTATGCAACATGTACGTTAGGCAAAATATAATTATGTCAGTCAAACATTATACGAAATAAGTTCATACAAAATGAAAATTAGGTCATTTAAAATTAGATGAAACAAAATTATATAAAGTAAGTTGTATGTAAAATGACTTTCACTTAAATGAAAATTAGGTAAAATGAAACATTAGGTTAAGTAATATTAGTTTATCTAAAATTAGGCAAACTGATAATAGGCAAACAGTTGTTAGGCAAAACAAGGTACAACCGAATTTTATATATAAGATTTAATTTCACAAGAATTTTTAATTAAGCTATATAAATAAGCTAGCAAGTGACGTCACCATACAAGGTCTAAGGGGGAATGCGATTTGATTGAGAGCTCATAGAAAGTATGCCAATTGATTAGTGACATCAAATAGGCTATTGCTAATAATAATGCATTGTTCAGGCGCAAGACGTGGGCCTACAAAGCTGCATCACCGCGAAGGACTACGAGATCGGCGGCCACGGGTTCCTGATCCGCACCCTGGCCCCGGGCAACTACACCATCAGGATCACGCCCATCACCGTCAGCGGCGCCGGGAACGTCTCCTCAGACATATACGTCTTTATACCGGTAATTATGTTCGTCATGCAAGAAACGTGTTTTTTTTTCAGCGGTTTGAACTCGGTCTTTATAATGGCATTTATTAGATACTTGAAATTTTCACAGTATACGAATAAAATTAAGTTAAAAATGCTATAGGGGGTTCCCATGCAATGCAAGAAACGTGTTTGTGCTCTCACTTGAACTCAAACTTGGCTGGTTTTTTTTTAGTCTATCAGCGCCACAAGAAACTTGGCAAAAAGTATTTTTTTGAAAAAAAAAAAAAGATTACAGTTTAACTTACAATACACAACCACAACACCATTATGCATGCATAGGTATAAAGAAGAAAGAGTGTCAACTCGCCGTGAAAAAACATCTACCTGAAAACATTCGAAGGCAGGTTGAAAAGTTCCTTCCTAAAATAATCAAAAATCTGTTTAAATATACAATACGTTTACTTTTAGTTTACCACTGACATATGGCTTGCCTTCATTTCATTTCCAACTTTAACACCATACAAATAAAGTAGCTATTACAAAATCTGCAAACGTGGGTAACAGTATTCTAAAATTGGCTTTATTTGTTGGTCGTTAAAGTTGAATATGAAATGAAGGCAAACCATCTGTCAGTGGTAAACTTTATGTAATTTTACTGTACCAGGAGCGAACAGCGGAATCCGGGTACGAATGGATATGGGGCGTCGTCGGCGGTTGCCTGATAGTTATCCTGGTGCTGGGCGGTGGCATCTGGTACGCGCGGCGAGGACTCCTCCTGCCGACCGAAGCCAACAAACTGTTCGCGAGCGTCAACCCCGAGTACGTGTCGACGGTGTACGTGCCCGATGAATGGGAAGTGGCGCGGAGCAACATCGAGTGCATAAGGGAACTCGGCCAAGGATCATTCGGCATGGTAAGCGGCGTCTTACAATCCAGATTATAGTACGAATTTTTTTTGAGGTGTCCCGATCTCATTAGCAGCCCACATTTCGAACAAAGCTATTAATAATTAAGCCATCATAGAATTATTATGCCCTCAAGTGCACAATCCTGAGTTTAAAACGAACAGAAATATAAGATAATGACTTTATTATTTACAGGAGAGAGTTAATTTTCAATGAAACTTTGTTGCAAGATAATATTTTTCAACATTGAATGTGTCGTAGACATGCAGTTAAAACAACTAAAACAAACAAACAAAGTTTCAACTAAAATGAACTCTCTACATCTTTATTTGTGAGGACAAATGGTAGAAAATTGCGTTTTGATTCTTAGTTCTATCCCACTTACACGAGTCGAAAATATGGCGGGCGGCCTGCCGCGATTCGGTCGAGTAGGTAATCGATCAACCAATGACAGCGCAAGATTTTAGCGCGCGTAGGATTCTGCTTTGCCGTTGGTAGATCGAAGTACATTGAGAGGAATTATAAGTTGAGTCGAACTGTATTCTTGAGTTTTAAGACACCCTATAGGTGAGAAAAAACTTAATTGTTGTTTTGTTATTTTAGGTGTATGAAGGATTAGCGAAAGGCCTTGCAAAAGGCAAGCCGGAAACTCGATGCGCTGTGAAAACTGTCAATGAGCATGCCACTGACAGGTAAGTTAGTAGTTATTATAAACTAGCTGTTAGGGCTTGAACAATATATTTATATACTATTTGAGCACCTTGGCCACTTCCTCATATCTGCCGCTGACTGTATAATCGCTGCATAACTTATTTTTGAGCAATCATCGCGAGCGAGGACTATATCACTTTTTAGTCAGATCAGTCTTAATTAGTCCTTTTACTCATCAATCATTCCTTATCAGATGACCCGCTTGCTCGTTTTCTCCCTCTCATAATAAAAAAAGATAGCAAGCTCGCGTCGCTTTCAACTCGTGTCACATTATTTCTCTTGGAGTCACTCGCACGGCCTAGGGTTAAACAAATAACTCGTTAACCCTTTATAAAAGGCAGAGGCGATTTAGTGACCACGTGCATTGAGTTGAAATTTCAACCTTATTGATTTCACTATACGTCACAATTTCCATTGTAATTATTGAAATAACGACTAGCTTTAATAATATCCTTTGTCAGGTATGCATTCGATGGGTATGTATTACAATACCGAAGTACGAAAGACCGAATGTATTAAAACACCGAATGGGTCAAAAGACCGACACAATTTTTTCTGAAACCGTAAACTTCTCAGAATTTATTAAAACGGCATCATACAGAACCCATTAGGTTAGTTAGGTTTGTTTTATAACAATTTTAAAAGTTAACGGTTTCAGAAAAAAATCGTGTCGGTCTTTTGACCCATTTGATGTTTTTGGGGCTTTCGTACTTCGGTATTGTAATACATACCCCATTCGATAGCTGATTTTGATTCTGTGGTAGTATGCTCCAATAAATGGGGCTTTATAAATGGTTAACACTGGGTTAGGGATGTCAGTTCCTTATAATTTGACACTCTGAGACAACTCTGAGACTCGGAGTTATACAGTTAAGTCTGGTCTGTGAAAGTCCACCTTAGTGCCATTTGTACGGTCTAGTGTTAAAAAATTTGATCATTAACCCTGGATTAACCTCTCGGATGCCGTAACGGAGATCTGAAATAAAATGAAGTGAAAGTCTGCGCCAGATTTAAGGATATCTTTTTGTATTTTTATTTTCTGTAATATCGGTATTATTTAAGACAAACGAGACAAGAACTCGGGTTTTATTTTTTACTTCACGTCATACGACTGACTAAGGATGACAGGATAACGATGAACCCTGGGTAAGCAGGCCCACCTCAAGTGTTAATTCTGTGATCGATACACATAGATCGAGTCATTCGGATGACGTGTGCCGTGGTTCTTATTGCAATGTGACTAATTTTGATTAATTCACGCGCCTTCGTGAATGGCACTAGCTATACTCAGCAAATCGTAACACAAGTTTGAACATGTTTGTTCAGGGAGCGCATCGAGTTCCTGAACGAGGCGTCTGTGATGAAGGCGTTCGACACGTTCCACGTGGTGCGTCTTCTGGGCGTGGTGTCTCGTGGCCAGCCCACCCTGGTGGTCATGGAGCTGATGGAGCACGGAGACCTCAAGACGTACCTGCGCTCGCACCGGCCCGACCCGGACGCCAGCCAGCCGCGCCGCGACCCCGCCTCCGCGCCGCCCACGCTGCAGAGCATACTGCAGGTAACCATCATCAGCATCATGCGGCTGGAGCACGAGACCTCGAGACGTACCTGCGCTCGCACCGGCCCGACCCGGACTTTAAAACCAAGAGCAATAAAATAGCTTACCCAGTAAACAAATGTATGTAAAATTTGTCAATAGCAACGTGCATAGATAAAAAAAACAATGACGCATAAGCGTTTAGCGCTATGTTATTCCACTTATGATGTGGCATTTTGTTTAGGCCATTGACATTGTGAACTACTTAACTGATTGCTTGTTTTTGTTCCAGATGGCTATAGAAATAGCCGATGGTATGGCCTACTTATCGGCCAAGAAGTTTGTGCACCGCGATCTGGCGGCGCGCAATTGTATGGTCGCCGGCGACCTCACTGTCAAAGTGGGGGACTTCGGCATGACCAGAGACATTTATGAGACTGATTATTATAGGAAAGGCTCTAAGGGCCTGCTACCAGTTAGGTGGATGAGCCCCGAGAGCTTAAAAGATGGGGTAAGTAAATAGAGACGACGAGTTACGAAACTATGATGATGATTGTTTGCACCATTATAAAATCAAAACGCTTTTGGACATGCAAATTATTCGTATTTCTTACTCTGGTAATTTTTATTTATTTATTTGGAAAATTAAATATCATGGCACACATACAATTCTGACGTATTAATTGTTTATTTAATTTAACAATCAATTTTCATGAAAAAAAAAAACGGGTTTATAGTTTACTCGCAATTAGAAAACAAAACTTGCTGTAAGACTCATTTCAGTGTTTTAATTTGTTAAATGGTGTTCAAATTATGCTATAGTATCTGGTCGACCGAGCTTTGCTCTCGGACTAAAACTCGAAAACACGCTTTTTCTCAGATACAAGACCGAGCTAGATCGATTTATCGCCCCCGAAACCCCTTGCATCCAAATTTCATCGAAATCGTTGAAGCCGTTTCCGAGATTCTAATTATATCTTCTAATACAGGGTTATTTGTAATTCACTAGCATCCTTTTAACCCTAAACTCCTACCACTTAAACAAACGTTTTTTTGTTTTACAGCTTTTGTCATAACTTAATATTTTTGGTGTAATAACGTTTTGAAAATTTGAGATTTCCTCTTATTTTTACGATACTCTGTGTATTTGTATGGGAAAAAAAGTGCTTCATTTTAAAAAGTCGTAGAACAAAAAACATTTGTTTGAGTGATAGAAATTCAGGGTTAAGAGGATGTCAGTGAATTACAAATAACCCTGTATATAAAAATCTCGTGTCACGGTGTTTGTTATCGAACTCCTCCGAAACGGCTGGACCGATTGTCATGAAATTTTTTCTCTATGTTCGGTAGGCCTGAGAATAGGTCGTAGACTATTTCTTTTATACCTACTCCTATTCTTCGCGGTCGGAGTCGCGGGCAACAGCTAGTAAATATATACAAGAATTGCTCGTTCAAATGTATTAGATAAATTAAACTACATAGGCGTCAAAAGTCTCCAATCACAAATTTATCGGTGCCCAGAAAATCGGGCAATCATCGTTCTAGTTTTCATACTAACGAACTTGTCATTTGTTTAGGTAGTTAATGTGTGGAATTTATCATATTATCGTTTTTGTTTCAGGTGTTTTCTAGTAGTAGTGACATATGGAGTTTTGGGATTGTCTTATGGGAGATGGCGACACTTGCTATGCAGCCATATCAGGTAATATTACTTCATTGACTAGTGATACTAACAGCATAAATGTTAAATTTGTATCGTTCGTGTTCTAGGTGATGTGTTAAGATTATTTGGGCGTGACCGTATTTTTTTCCCAAAAGCTAATAATCTGATAATCTTACTGGTATGGCACGTTTTTGCTTAAAATACCTAACGCCTGTACTCGTAACGTTAAAATAGAGAGCCTTATACGTCTCGAGGAACAAACCTTCGATCATTGCAAAGCAGGCGTGCAAGCCAATGTTCGAAAGTTTTCCACGCGAGATCGAAACACTCACGGATATGTGTTTAAGATGACACTTGTCACCTATTTTGCGTGTTATAAACACGTCGTAAAACATGTCCAAGCAAGACAACAAAGCTTCGCATCTTTCCACGATGAGGTTACGTTTTACAGAAGTGAAAATTGTGCATTTTGCTAACTAACTAATTTGGCTCAGGGACCCAAAGAGGGTCTTGGCCTCCGAAACGAGAGCACGCCATCTGTCCCGATCGTGCGCAGCTTCTTGCCAGTCGTCGACCTGAAGACGTCGCAAATCCGCCTGGACACTGTCCCCCCAGCGGTACCTGGGTCGCCCAACCGGGCGGCGACCAGTCGGTCGTCCCACGTACGCCCTCTTGGCAGCACGATCCTCTCCCATTCGGAGTAGGTGGCCGAACCAGCGAAGTCTGTGTGATTTTGTTACGCCAATGATGTTGGGTTCAGCCACCAGCTCCTGGATCTCTATTTTTTTACGGATCCTCCACGTGCCGTCGTCTCTCTTGACAGGTCCCAGGATCTTACGCAAGACCTTCCTTTCCGCTACAAGGAGTTGATATTCCTCTTTTTGTGTTAGTGTCCAGGCCTCACAGCCATACATAAGGATAGGTCTTACGACAGTTTTATAGATCCTTAACTTTGTATTCCTGCTGAGAAGCCTGGACACCAACACCTTGTGGAGGGCAGCACTGCATCGCAGGGTGTTTTGGATGCGGATGTTTATCTCCTCCTCTCTGGTGTTAGTGTCGGTTATGGTGCATCCAAGATACCGAAATTTGTCAACTCCCCTATATACGGTACCCCCAACATGAAGACTACCACGCCGAGCCCGTGTATTTTTGTATCGTTTCATGTGGAGGTATTCTGTTTTTGCCTGGTTGATCCTTAAACCTATCTTGGACGCCTCCCGCTCCAAGACCCCGGCCGCTTCGGCCACCTCTTCCCGGCTTTCCCCTAATAAAGCAAGATCATCCGCGTACCCTATCACCTTGTGCCTGCCGCTCAACTCAACACCTACGTCCAGTGCTAAAACATTCCTGACGACATGTTCTAGGGCCAAGTTGAAAAGCACTGGTGATAAGGCATCCCCTTGCTTTAGACCGGTCATCACCGGAAATTCTTCCGAGAGCTCTCCCCCCACTCTAACGCGCATCACACTGTTCTTCGTTGCTGTAGTGATTATAGCAACTAGTTTTCTTGGAATGTTAAAATTCAAATGCATTTTGCTAATCTGAGTAAATTGATACAACAGTACAGTCAACTAATTAGATTCCTAGAGCACCGCAGAATCATTTCACTGTGTAATTTGACAAATAAAAATATTTACAATGATAAGAATAATAAGGTTCTTTTGTGGTGTGAAAAATTAATGGTTTCTGAGAAAAAAAAGTTATGCGAAATGATGATTTAAGGTTAGGCCATACCGCTGCTTAAAATACAGAAACGTTACGGAATCGCAGTGACGTGCCGTAAACGTCAGAATTAACCGCATGCTCTCCATAGTAAAATTGTGACGTTTACGGTGCGTCACTGCGATTCCGTAACGTCACCGTTTTTTAAGCGGCGGTTTGGTCGCACATGCGTAAAAATTTTATGCTACCAGACTGGATCCCTTCTCGGAGACACTGCTAAAGTATGATGCTTCAGCTATTACGTAAAGGAGCGAAGATAATGTATGTGTGTTCAATGTAACGTGATCATTTCAGGGCCTGTCGAACGAGCAAGTACTGCGGTACGTGGTGGAGGGCGGCGTGATGGAGCGGCCGGAGCACTGCCCCGACCGGCTGTACGAGCTCATGCGCGCCTGCTGGGCGCACCGGCCAGCCCTGCGGCCCACATTCTTGCAGCTGGTAACTATCTAAATAAATAACTATGCCTTAAAAATTAAAAAAAAAACCCCAACGCAATTGGGAATGTCTATTAAAAATTACCAGTGGTTTTTATATTTTTTTTGTATAGGAAAGTCAATTATAAGGAACCAATTTCAATATTTTGTCATTTAGTTCACTACTTTACTTTAGTTTCAAATTTAATTATTGAAACTATTTTGGTTGATGACGTCAGATTATAATTGAGGGCTCCCACGCTGCCAAATTTCTAAATCTATCTAAATGCGTACGATAAGGCAACCCCTTTAATTATTTTTTGCGTAGTGGTACACTGTAACTAGTGTCACTTTACTGGCGCTGTCAAAATGCTAGATGTCAGGCAGCGGGTCCAAATCAAACTCCTTAGTATAATCCACGCGGAAATTGTGAAGAATTCTATCCACACAGAATAAAGTACGACTTGGACCGGTCACGCAATTTACACCAATGTCAAATGAAGGTAATTGCTTATTTGTTATATAATAAACTCATTACATAATATTAAAATTAAATAACTACAGAAAACGAGTTAAAAAGCATTTATCTCGAAATGGTTTTCGATTTACAAAAAAAGATAGTGCGTGGAGTTCCTCCGCGCGGAAGAAGTGAAACTTCATAATAAAAAATAAAAAAACCAGGCGGTCACCCATCCAAGTACTGACCGCGCCCGACGTTGCTTAACTTCGGTGATCGGACGAGAACCGGTGTTTTTGTCAAATATCTTGAAAACGGTGCATCCTACGGCAAAATCAATGAAATTTTCATCCCCCCTTTGAACTCCCGCAGTATTTTCTTCTGAATTGTTATAAAACAAATCTAATTTACTGTATTCTATAAGATGACATTTCAAAAAGTCCTGAAGTATACACGCTTCTATATATTTTATAGCAAACGTTGTCATGGCATGTGAAATTATGGCAAAAGAAAGGATCCGCCTATAACCCACTTCCCTATATTCAACTTAAGACCTTGCGCAATATGGCGTCTCCCACAGCAAGCATTAACCCGTGCGTTGCCCACAGGTGGCCGACTTAGCGCCGTCCGCAGCGCCGTACTTCAGGCCGCGCTCCTTCTTCCACACGGCACAAGGCCAGGAGATCTACCAAGCGCAGAGGAGTGCTAACGGTTAGTACTACTATACTAAAATGAGTTTAATTAACAATTTCATGGAATTTAGTTTCAACGACAGGTAAAGGCCTAATAGTGAAGATATGTCGAAAAATCAACGGCTTTGTTACAATACGCGGGTTCCTGTTCCCATAAAATTGTTCATATAAAATTCATTCTGTCTACGAAACGAAATTCTATGAAGCGATACCCAGATTTAATCACAGATGAGCTAAGTAGATCATAATAATTATTACCGACATTAATACTGACACGAACAAAAAACTATATATTTATATTTATGTGCTATGTGCATATTGGTGTACGAGTGAATGATAACATTGGCATTGTATTATTGTACTATGTAAACCAGTGATGTAACGGATATCTATGATTCGAAGTCCAGCGAATATCCGCATTTCGTTCTCGCCAATAATTGTTTAATAAAAAATATTACTGACGAAAAAATAGAGAGGCCTTAGTCGCTGAGCGACGATTTCAGCCAAAGATGTATGATTCAACTGCAATAATAAAGTTATTCATATTGGGGAATACTAATAATTAAACAAGGTGTAAGACTATCGGAGTCATGCTGTATTCTACCGATTTAATTTTAATTTGCTTTGCTTTTTATACACTTTCAAAACGACTTTGACATAACTTAAATAATTAAAGCATTATTTTCTAATCACTTTTAATTGAGTACTCTAAAACTGTTCTTCGAACGCTATTCAATATTTTTTTTAATGTGCTGATATTAGAGCCCGTACCGTGGATATTCTTTACACCACTACGTGGATGCGTGTGTAATGTAACATTGCGCCCTTGTTTGTCCCGTCACGCCGCCAGAGAGCTGCGCAGAGACGGTGTGCCTATGAGTAAGTAACCGTAATGTCACGTTAAAAGATAGCTGGCGGTCAATCCCAATTTGAGATATCGGATTAATAATGTGATGAACAGAGGTCGGAATTTTCGCGGCAAAATAAAAAACTGTCCCAATCAAACTAGTTTTACAGACTTATCTTTATCTATATCGAGTGTTATTAGGTATATAAAAAAGGTTAGGTATGAAGTATCTTCTTTTTGTATTTATTTTTCAACTTCATTTTTTATTACTTTTACGGTCATCCCGTGAAACCATATATTTCAAACTAAATACAAACTGAAATATAGATGCACAGAAAAAACCCCAGAAAAAAGACCAATGCTGGGAATCGAACCCAGGTCCTCAGCGAAACTAACTTGTTTAAAGTTGCACAGTAGCGCCATTTCTTGGTCCAGGTGAGCGGTTAGTTCCGAAGGAGTGTTAAGTCTCTCGGTAGAGGGCATAACATAGATGCGCGTTTTATCACTGCATAAGGTGATTATAACAGACTGAAATGTACGATGCATGGGAAAAATTCGTCGCTAACCTCTAGACCAGTGATGGTGTAGGGGTAAGCACGCAGCACGGAACGCTGAGGACCTGGGTTCGATTCCCAGCATTGGTCTTTTTTCTGGGGTTTTTTCTGTGCATCTATATTTCAGTTTGTATTTAGTTTGAAGTATATAAAAAAATCATACCGATATATTTACATTCATTTATATTCATTCACTACAGTTAGTTAATATGCAAAAGACGTGGTACCATCTCATTGAAAATAATCACTTCAAAATTTAGTATACATAATGGCTTAATAGCGTTGAACGAAACAGTCTCACTCCCAGAGAATGTTGAGAAATTAATGATTATCTACTATCACTGACGTAGATTTCGAAATAGAAATTGCACCTGTCTCTATATCATTATATACAAACTTTAGTGGACCGTTTTTTCTTCTATTACACAACTATCGATACTTATCGATAAAAAAATGTTTCTAAGACTCGTCTCATTGCGACAGTCTTTTGTTTTACTGTGAAAATTCCGACATCTGGTGATGAATATGGGTCTCTATGGTTTGCCATTATTTAATAAGTCATAATGTATCGTTTTCCATAATTATCATTAGTCATAAAGTAATTTATTTCGGAAATAGAATTTTCTTCGGAATTGTTACTAAACTAACCTTACTTAACCTAACCTAACCTACTGCATTCTATAAAAGGGCATTTCAAAAAATCCTACAGAAAAAACTATTTCAGAAATAAATCACTTTGTCTAATAATAACTATGGAATATTATATATTATGACTTATCTATACCTATAAAACAGTACCGTGACTGACTGACTGACTGAATGACGGACTGACTGACTGACTGACAGACAACGCACAGCCTAAACCACTGGGGCTAGAGACTTGAAATTTGGCACACATGTACCTTGAGTATTGTAGAGGTGCACTAAGAAACGATTTTTCGAAATTCCCACGGGATAGGGAAATATCTCAACTTTCTTTGTTTATTTGTTTGTAGCGGAATCTCTGAAACTATTGAGCCGATTTTAAAAATTCTTTCAGAATTAGAAAGCTACACTATCCATGATTGACATAGGTTACTTTTTATCCGGGAAAATGCAAAATTCCCACGGGATAGAAATAAATTAACTCAATTTCGGGGCTGATTTTAAAACTTCTTACACACTATGTGATATGACTATCCCCGATTGACAAAAACTACTTTTTATTCGGGAAAATTCAAAATTCCCACGGGATAGAAAATTTTTAAATCAACTTTGGGGCTGATTTTAAAAATTCTTTCATCAATAGTAAGCTACAGTATCCTTGGTTGACACAGGGTCTTTTTTCCGGGAAAATGCAAAATTCCCACGGGATAGAAATAGGTAAATTCAACTTTGGCACTGATTTTAAAAATTCTTTCATATAATATGATATGAATATCCCCAATTGACATAGGCTACATTTTCTTCGGGAAAATACAAAATTCCCACGGGATAGAAAAATTTGAATTCAACTTTGGGGCTGATTTTAAAAATTCTTTCACCAATAGTAAGCTACAGTATCCCTCATTGACATAAAAAGTACTTTTTCCGGGAAAATGCAAAATTCCCGCGGGATAAAAATAAGTAAATTCAACTTAGGGGCTGATTTTTAAAAATATTTTACAATTTGAAAGCTACAATATCCGTGATTGACATAGGCTACTTTTCTACGGGAAAACGCAAATTTCCCGCGGGATCGAAATAAGTAAATTCAACTTTGGGGCTGATTTTAAAAAATATTTTATAATTTGAAAGCTACAATATCCCTGATTGGCATAGGCTACTTTTCTACGGGAAAATGCAAAATTCCCACGGGATAGAATTAAGTGAATTGAACGTGGGGGCTGATTTTTAAAATTATTTCACTAATAAAAAGCTACACTGTCTCTGTTTTTCAAAATTTTTTGACAGTTATTTCTATCCCGCGGTATGCTGTACACTTTCCCGGGATAGAATGTTGTTGTTTCAATCAGACCTCCTCCCAGAAAGAGAACACTTGGGCCTTAGTTCCCACTTGGGCCCAGTGCGATTTGTACAGTGCGGGTGTATACCATTGAATTTCTTCTCAGGTGTGTGCAGCTTTTCTCGCGATGTTTTCCTTCACTGTAAAGCTCATGGTAAACTTCAAACGTAATTTAGCACACGAATTCGGAATAACTCAAGAGGTCCAAGCCCGGGCTCAAACCCATTCAAACCACTTGGCCACAATTCACTTATTCAAATTCCGCGGGAACTTTACATTTTCCTGGCATTACCCTATGTGTTAATCCACGTAATAAACTACCTGTGTGCCAAATTTCATGCAAACAACTCTAACGTTATTGTCTTCGCGTACGAAGTCGTGGGCAAAAGCTAGTTAAATTATAAGAAACCAAGGTGTGCCGACGAACATGAATCTTATCTGTGACGTTTGACGACACATATTCATTTGTACGGGTCATAACTTTAACGTCATTACTTCTAGCGAATGCCGCTACACATCCAGAGTTCGGCAAAGCTTCGATTATTGGGTCGTGGTATAGTTTACTACAGAATGCCATGCAGTGACTTCCAGCGCTCTTTTTAGATGACGCCAACCGTATGCATGGCGATAATACAACGCACATTTGTTATCATTTCTTGATTTACTCGTGTTCTCTGTAGGTACTCAGTATTCATCAATTTACTAGCCATAATTATCTATTAATAGGATACCAAAGTGATGGCCCTGTCAATTTGTGTCCTGACGTACCTAATATTAAACCTACAATTGTACATTTAAATGAAAACATTGATTTTATTGTAACTCTGTGGTCAGTAATCTACAGAATATAATATTGTAGTGGGGGCCAACATTGTTATTATTAGCTCAATGTGTCCATTATGAGTAGATCAGCATGCTCTGTGATTTTTTTAACAATTGTTTCACATTTCGGTGTAGGTACTTTTCATGAAAGATTATTTTGTTAGCTATGAGCTATGACATTGAATGAGCTTCCTTCATTATTTTGCTGGACTTCGAATAGTATGCGAGTAGTCGCTTTAGTGGTTAGTTTTATTTTTATGATAGCAATAATTTAGCTGATTTTATAGTTGTAGAATTTCATAAGAGAGATTGGTTACATAGTAAATATCTTGAGAAAATTCAAAAGTAAAAATATAATTTTATGTTAATAACGTTCATAAGATATAATAAGTATAATAACTTATATCTAACACCAAAATCAATACTTTTATAAGAAATAACGGTCAATTGACATAACGTTCATTAATGTATAATAATAGATCTATCATCCTATATCTATATATGATAATAGTTTTATATAATGTCAGGAAAGTAGGTTAGGTTCGAACTGCAACCCATACACTACACAAAACAAACGGATGCATCTCATGAGATGTAACAACAAAAAATACCTCACAAAATTAGATATTCTGAAATTAAGTATATTTTTCGTTTATTATATCCAGTGAACGTTATACTAAACGAACGTTATACGAAGTGAGCGTATATATTATCATCATACGTTCTTATATCTCTTATTTATTACTTACTCGACCTAGTACCAATCTAAGTAAAGCTTTGTCCTATAGGCACTGGGCATAATATAAACATACTTATATAGATAAATACGTACCTAAATAAATATATTTAATCTTCATTTTTCGCTACCAAATTCGACGGAAACTCTGCTGAACTAAAACTTTGGTACTCCGTTATAGCTTCTTCGTAACACCGTCATTTGGTTCATGGACAGTCGAGGGCATAAATATCTATACAGCTATTGAGTTAAGTATATTTATACACCAACCTTAGGATTAGTGGCATACAGGTGTATAGATATTTTTGACGTCTCAGTAACGTACATAATATTTAAGACTTATCCACATATTTCGTCGATTTCGATAGCGCAGACGGTACGTCGGTTGAACCGGTTTGCGGCCTCATCTAGGTCGTAATGTTTGATAGCGTATGAGACGAGATGGTGTTGAACGGCACGTATGATTATTGCAGAAGAGGAGCAGGAGCTGCCGGAGGTGGGCGTGGGCGCCGTGGCGACGGGCTCGGGCTCCAACCTGTTCGGCGTGTCGGGCCGGCTGGCGTCCTGGGTGCGCGAGCTGTCCTCGCTGCGCTCGCGCGACGACGACGCGGCGGCCGAGCCGCTGCAGCCGGCGCCCGCGCTGGCGCTCAAGGGGCCCAACGGGGTGCCGCAGGACCGCTACGCGCGGGACCCCACCTCCACGCCGTGCTAGCGCCGCGCCGCCGCGACCACCGAGCCGCCCAGAGGGCCCACCGGCGTGCCGCGCTAGCGCCGCGCCGCCGCGACCACCGAGCCGCTCAGAGGGCCCACCGGCGTGCCGCGCTAGCGCCGCGCCGCCGCGACCACCGAGCCGCTCAGAGGGCCCACCGGCGTGCCGCGCTAGCGCCGCGCCGCCGCGACCACCGAGCCGCTCAGAGGGCCCACCGGCGTGCCGCGCCCGCGTCCGCCGCGCCGCCGCCTCCACCGAACCGAATCTACCTCCGGTCTCGTCGAGCCCGCCGGCCCGAGGGGACCTCGAATCCTAGCCGTAAGCGTAGTTAGCGAATTATTCGACTCGTTGATTGTCTTTATTTATTGAGGGCCGCGCGACGGTCGCGATTCGCAACGT
Organism: Archips xylosteana; assembly: GCA_947563465.1. Classification (NCBI taxonomy): domain Eukaryota; kingdom Metazoa; phylum Arthropoda; class Insecta; order Lepidoptera; family Tortricidae; genus Archips; species Archips xylosteana. The sequence goes on from OX387344.1 coordinate 8,478,519, forward strand.
GTGTGACGTCGCTGTATATATTTTTTATCGATTGTGCGTATTACGAGCCGAGCTATTATTATTATCGTCGCGCTGTCGCGCGAATGCTACTGATTTATTTTTATTTTTAGTGTAAATTTATATATTAAGGGAAAGTTCTTAAATCTTCTCTGCATTTATAACTATAATTTATTGCGCACGGAGGTGTGCCGACCTGCAGAGGCGACGTTGTCTAGAATTTAAACCTAGTTAATTATTTTGTTAAGATTACGTTACAGACGCGATAATGCGTCCTTCGCATGTGACGATTCGTTTTCATATCAGGAAATTAATATTTTTGCTGAAACGATATTAAAGTCGGTCCGCCGACCGACGCGAATCCTATATAGTTTACCTCAATCAATAGTTGTATCGGTGTCATATTGACATAGCCTATTAATGTTAAGTATACCGTGTAAGATGTAAAATGTTTATATTATTGTGTAGCTGTAAGATCGTGTACAACTGGTGTTTATTAATTTCCTGATATTGAACAGTGGCCGGCCGCGACCCGCGACCCGCGCTTGTCGAGGCGCTGCACTCTTTGGGTAGGTTTGTTTGTTACATTTTACACATTCATTTCTGCTTCTCTTGCTTTGATCGATTTGTTAATGTATCTTATTTGACGAATGTCATTTATTGTTTTCTGTCCAGTCCTGTTATCAAAAAATTGTTCTCTTTAAAAAACTCTGAATGTCTCCTTGTTCCCACAATTTCCGTCAAATATCTGCTAACTATTTAATATTGTAATACTCATAATCATCTGTTTAATATTTTAGATTTTTCAATTGTATATTTCCAACGTATTAGATAAATAATTCCTTGAATCGGATTTACCAGCAAAGACTTGAATTATTATTGAATTCAAAATTTAGATCATCTATTTATTGTTACGTATTATTATGTTACTAATTATAGTTGAAATCATAACCATATATGTAATGACATGAATATCTACCCGCGTATTTGTCCAACTATTTTCAATATAACTTATGTAAATATTGACTATGAAACAATGTGTTCTGTATCAATTATGCAATAGACATTATTGTAATCATCTTTGAATAGTTATTGTGTTATAATTGTTGTTGCATATGAAAATTTACATACATATTGTATTCAGTAAAGTAAGTAGATACGAAGTGCAGTGCAGCATTCACGACTGAACAACATGTGGGCTCGCGCCTCGTTCGTACTGTGACTAATATGTCACTGGCATCGATTTTTTTTTTTATTTTGCGGGTTGTAAAATGCCAGCCTTGCAATGGACTAAAGTTTATAGGTTGCCGTACTGCAAAACTGCATAGGTATTATGTGCGCCTGTATCAAGCGGACTTGTATATTTACATATACATACGTGTAAATGTAGGGAACTCTCTACCAAACTATTTTCATGACAAAATGAGTTGCCAGTTTTACGACCCCTAAAACCAATATTAACAAAACTAGGATTCACTATCGGGCATATCAACATCGTAAACTTAAAATCTAGTTTTGTATGAATTTAGTTTGAGAGAAGTACCCACTTCATAGGTAATTAAAAACAATGCAAATATTTAGTACAATATACAATGAAGTCTTTTAATATTTTATACCTAACATACAATTCTAAATTGACAGTAAAAATCATTCAAGTTCAATAAAATGTTTATTCGAAATTTCAATCCCGAATGTACTTAACTGTGGTATCAATATCGACGTGCTTTTAATACGACTAAAAAAATACTGCAACTGATAGCTTTCTTTTGTTTGGAAACACATCTAAGTTAGATGGAGATATTTGACGTCAAACAAATGAAAGTCGTAACACGTTGCTAGCCGTGCGAGGTCGCCATGACGTGACCACACAATGACGTGTTAGTGCAATTGTGTGTGCCAAGGCTTAAGAGGGTATCTGATCTTGATCAATAATATTTTTTATACTTAATTTTGCAATTCAAAACTCCAATTTAAATTTCAATATAATAATCGGTGATTAGATTACACCACAACATATGAGGGCAACGGATGCAGTGTCTGCAAGGCGCTGTATTAGTGTTCTAAGTGTAATTGTAAACGAGTGCCTTGATACATCCAGCCTTCAGCGGAAAGCAGGTTTGTCGACTGCGCGGGCGGTAGCTCGCAGCAGTCCAGAACCGTGCCACAGGAATATGTTTCAGTAAAGGTTGGGTGGGCATGGGGCATGTTTTACGAATGGCTAGCAGTAACTATTGTAATGATTTGTATAATTCCGTTCGAGTGCACTGCGGCCTCTCGTGCGGCGAAGGCAGCCCGAGCGCCGGCGACGACTCGCGCTGGCGCTCGCAACAGATGCGTGTCTCTGTCGGGGCTCAAGGCACCTTGCATTAATCATAGTTTTATTAGCTCAAAAAGCGTTCTCCCTTTGATTTCAAATTCTTTTCCAAAGTTGAAATCCAAATAATTGTTTAATTTTAGAAAGTGCATAGTGCCTTTTGCTCAATTTATGCAAATATTGTAGTTACAGATTAGTATAATAATTTAATTCTAGAGCCATGTTTTGTTCCACCTTTGATCGCCAATGAGCATTCTAGTGGAGCTCGCTCGCTGGATTGTTACTGTAACGTGTAGCGCGGCGCCGCGCGTCGCGCGACCGCCGAGCGAACCGAGACACTCCACCGGCCCGTATCATTTGCTTTAATTAATCTACTTCCACCGCGATAACTTATAAACTTGTAACAAAACATACAGTACGCCGGTAGGTCCATCTCGCCAAGTCTTCCCGCGCCGCGTGGAGTGCTTCGGGCGACTCGCACAACGTTGCCTCACACGGCGTCGCCCGTGGGCTGTCTTTAACACTTGCGCTCTTATTTTCGACAGTATTTATGTTATTGTGATTTCCACCTTTTATGGCAGCTGCTGTAAACATACTTACCTCATTTTTAGTAATTATATTATGCGCATAAATTATTGACTGATAATAAAATATATAATATTTCCAAATGATTGTGTTCCTTGTGTGATGTGTGTGCGTGTTTGTGTAATGGTGTAAGTGTCGGGGTAGCGTTGTGCTCTATGCTCAATTTAGATACAATTCACCAAACTTTGGAAGTAGTGTTCAATGTGCGGGTCATTCCACCGATATTGATGCACAGGTAGTGTGTACCTATCGAAAAATAACGACGTTCAATTCTGGATGCATGTTTTGTAGTACCGATAGTCACAAAGTATAAAAAAACTTTATTGCTTTAATATTTTCTTTTAGTTTAGTTAGTCGATATATAAAAACTTTATGGGCGATCGTGGTCATATAAGACTTAAGCTTAATTTTAACTGCGTACCTACCTAATTGCTAGTTGTAATGGTTGGCAGCAGCCGGTCGCCAGTCTGCGAACGGTGGGTCGCGCTGTGCTCGTAGCGGTGGAATGGCACATATTATACCTATTTAATTTAATGACAACCGAGTACCTATTAATAATAATTTTAATATTTATATTAATAAAAAAGTTACAAAAATAAAAAGCAGTTTTTATTATTATTACTCATTTCAAACTTAAGACTATTTAATTTTCAGACTGTTACCACAATGTTGCTACCAGGATTTAGTTGTCTGTTGGGTTACTGGCAATAACAAATAAATTAGAGGTGCTAGCTAAGAACTCATTGGTTTTATAAAATAAAATAACAGATAGGAATATTTGTTAAAATAACAAAAAAATAGGGTATATCCCAGGAGTTCCATAGTTCTAGTTCCATATGGAACAATTGGTACAATACGTTTACTTATGGTTTACTTTTAGTTTACCACTGACAGATGGCTTGCCTTCATTTCATTTCCAACTTTAACACCATACAAATAAAGTAGCTATTACAAAATCTGCAAACGTGGGTAACAGTATTCTAAAATTGGCTTTATTTGTAGGTCGTTAAAGTTGAATATGAAATGAAGTCAAACCATCTGTCAGTGGTAAACTTTATGTAATTTTACTGTACATGTCAAATAAATGATACCTACACCTGACTTTGGCTTGACACTGATTTTGGCAAAAAAACGCGAGTTCTATAAAACTTAAGTTAGTAATGAATATTGGGTTGGAAATAAGACGTTGGTTTACTCGCGGTAGTTCCTTTGGCAGTTCCTTCGAAGGAACTTGTGCGAAAAACGGGTATATATGTACATGTAAAACATACATACAGCCGAACATAGTGCCTTCTTCTTTTTAGGGTTCCGTAGCCAAATGACAAAAAACGGAACCCTTATGGATTCGTCATGTCTGCCTTGTCTGTCCGTCAGTATGTCACAGCCACTTTTTTCCGAAACTATAAGAACTATGCTGTTGAAACTTGGTAAGTAGATGTATTCTGTGAACCGCATTAAGATTTTCACACAAAAATAGGAAAACACAATAAGTTTTGGGGGTTCCCCATACTTGAGAACTGACACTCGAGATTTTTTTTTTCATCAAACCCATACGTGTGGGGTATCTATGGATAGGATAGGTCTTCAAAAATGATATTGAAGTTTCTAATATCATTTTTTTCTAAACTGAATAGTTTGCGCGAGAGACACTTCCAAAGTGGTAAAATGTGTGTCCCCCCCCCCTGTAACTTCTAAAATAAGAGAATGATAAAACTCCAAAAAAAATACATTACCATGTAAACTTCCACCGAAACTTGGTTTGAACGAGATCTAGTAAGTAGTTTTTTTTTTAATAAGTCATAAATCGTAAACCGCAATTTTTTATAGATAATGGTACGGAACCCTTCGTGCGCGAGTCCGACTCGCACTTGGCCGGTTTTATTTGAAGTCTGTTGAAAGTCGTTAAGTTACAGAGGTAGACGTTAGATATGAATACTTATGTACCAGTAGTTCCATATGGCAGGTACTACTGGGATATTTCCTCCCATTAGTTCCATATGAAACTGAAAAATATGGAACTCGTGGGATATCCCCAAAAAATAAAGGAACTGTTTATTACTATCGCTTTTTAGAATGATCAGTTTGCGTTAGTTTCTTGACGCAATCCAATTTTAACGGTATTCTTTGTATGCGGCCTGGGACCCAGCAATCGCACGGCGCGTTCTTGCCGTATCTGTTGAGCAGACACACCATCCTTATAGCGCCTTCGCTGCCGTTATGTTTAAGCGCCTTCAGATATTTGATGTAATAATCCGGCAGCCTGTGTTCCTTGGCCCCGTATATCATGATCTCTTTCAACGACCACGACGGCCAGCGCTCGACCGGTACCTCATCCTTGTCCCCCCGTGGAAGAGGATTCACTTTTTGAATGTAAGCGCGGCACGTCAACGGGCCAATGTGTGGAGTATTAACTTGTACTTGCGTGACGTAATACTTTTTAATGTCCACTCCTTTTTGACTGCGAAACGAATCAACAATTGAAAACTGGCACCTACTTAGCGGAGCTAGTCTTTACGGAACTGCTTACTTACTCATTGAGGGATGCCATGTCTTCCTCATGTAGCCTCCATATCACTCCCCATACATGAGCATTTGCGGTAGCAACCAGCGTTGGTGTAGGACCCTCCCAGAATGAAGAAATTTTTATGAATTCCACTCTGTAATTCTATGCAGACAGCGTTCATGAACGTACATACCAAACGAAGTCTATACAAATGGGGCTCTATCGACTCAATTCAATGAAAGATCTACGGTACCGATCTTATCAAACTATGCAGCTATTACGTATAAATAATTATAATAATAATATCATCTGCCTTCATTTTAGATTGTCTAGTACCTATAAATAATGGTCCCACTAACTAAACCTATGTTACCTTACTAACCCCCTCCCCCCCACAAGTACAGAAGGCGTAAACGTTCTTACATCGACACGTCCTATAGATACAAATTCAGCTGTTGGGTTTGACATGTGAATTCGAAACGTGAACATGTTGCTGCCATAAGCAAAGTATAAAAAGGTATTAGGCTTGTAAACTTCCGACTTGAGCATTTTGAAGAGTTCCAGAAAATTAAAAAAATGTTGTGGTTAATTTAGAAATTTTCTGTTTGATGCATACCAAATAAGGATGCCATGAAAGAAATGACAGAAGACTGCATGTTTCTTTTGAATGTCATAAATTGGTCATAAACAATCTCCTTTCTTTATGATATATAAAAAATCTCGTGTCACAGTGTTTTTAATCAAACTATTAGTGTATATTTGGTAGGTCTGAGAATAGGTCGTAGGCTATTTTTATACCCCTTTTTTTCGTAGACGGAGTCGCGGGTAACAGCAAGTGCTTTTGTATGTCACTTCCTGCACACCTTTTTCCTTGCTACTACTTACTTTACTGTAAGTAATACATAATTTTATTTCAATTGGAATACCTTGAAAAAATCCTTATGCAACTTATTAGCTTATCACTCATGTGCAACAGCAGTAAAGCAAGTATGCAGAGGTATAGCTAAACCGTTTAACCGAGTCCTCGCCTGCGCGGTACAGAGGCGCGGGGGTAGACGACAAAAGGAGCCGAGAAGGGGGAGCACGCCGCCCGCACCTCTCCCGGCGCCCTTTGTCGTCATACCCCCCAGCCCCTGTACCCCACGGGTGAGGACTCAGTTAAATGACTACAGTCATTCTCATTCACAGGATATTGTGCGAAATTATTTCCTCAAACAACAGCATTTAGAAGATTTTAGCTAAGAAATATGAAGCAATAATAAAATCGACTCATGATAATTGAAAAAACATGTGAAAAACTTGTTTGATGAAATGAAACCAAAAGAAAACAGTAAATAGCAAAAACATATAATTTCAATAATCATTAGACATAATATAAAGTTAATAGAATAATTTACTCTTTTAATTTCTCAATCATTTTAGGGGATGCTTCTTGACCATTATGTTGTATTTTCTTCAACTTTTCAACATAATCCTGGGGCAGTTTGCATTCAATGGCTCCTTTTATGATACAATCCAGGTAAGTTATAGAAGGTCTTTGATCCACAGGGATTTCATCATTGTCACCACGAACTGGTGGGTTGATGGTCTGCTGGTATGTGCGGCATTCAACCTTGTTTCCCTCTGTTGTGAATATTTCCACAGTTTTTGGAAAATACCAGTTGGTGTCTACTCCTTCTTGTCTGTAATGAAAAACGAAATGATTTATTACTTGCCTACTTTATTGTTATTTGAAATATTTGTTTACTACAAGTTAGAAAATATTGTGACTGATATTTGACTTGATTCTAGGAAACTATTTTAGTGAGTTAATATAGGACGTACCGTCTGGGAATCATGTTTCGATAATTTAATACTATTAATAATTGATTACTCTAAGAAAGGTAATTTCTAGGAATCATTACGCTACGATTTGTAACAAATTTGAAACGATTTACAATGAAAAGTTGATTGATTATATAAAAAGTAAAGAATTGAAGATTATGTGATTAGAAAAGAAAACGTAATGAAATTCGTGGAATAGTTTTCGATGAAATGAAAATCTGCGTAACGAATTTCGATATAATGATAGCTACCCTAAAAGAGAAATTTAGCAAATGAATCATTAATGCAAACTTGTCCAATGCTGCCATATCTTTGTTGTGTACTCTCCAGATGGCTCCCCATATGCTAGAGTTCTCCTTTGGCACAATGGTAGCAGATGTGCCTCGCCAGTGATCAGAATATTTCATAAAGTCAAGAATGTGATCCTGCAAAGGAAAAATTTGTTCAGTAAATTTAATCAGCTCCTTATTCATAAATAGTGATTGTTATCAACTTGCACTTATAATTAAAATTAAGCCGAATAAACAATCAAAATCATTTCAACGGATATGGCTGTCAGTTTACACATTGATCAGAAAAAAAGCTGATTTTTAATAAAAGTGACTTTCCACGTTGACGGAAGCTACAAGAAGGTAATTGAAGTGTTTAAAATGTAGCACAGGAGAAGAATTATAACCTGATATAAATGTTTAACAGTAAAAAAATAATAATGAATTTTCACATATGTATTGATTTTTTTTGCCAACCATAAACTTTGCTACGAAAACTACATGTTGATAATGATTACTATTCATAAATCAATGAGACAATAACTATGCATAAATTTTGGCACATAAAATTAAGAGTTAATTCGTAACTTGTAAATTTATTTTCAGGTTTATTTCTATTCTCTTTGTTTGATAAAGTATAGGAAATGTTCAAATATTGCTGAGTACTGAATGAGATGAGCACTTCAGAGTTGGATAAAAGGGTTCCATTATAATCGAGTAGGTTTGTTTATTCTGCTATGAGAATAAATGCAGTGATGATTTAAGCAATAAAAGTACCTTTTGGTTCCTTAATAGGTAGAGCTACCTTTGTGTCATCATTATAATCTCTAAATGACAACAAACTTGTAGCGTAGAGGCATAAAAAACTAGAATTTAGTAAAAGGAAGAGAACACAACACTTACGTTTAACCTACCAATTCCTAGAAATTCAGCCGAAGGATTATTGATGTGAATTCTTCTTTTAAGTAAATTACTGCCGTAGGCAAAGTAGAGAAAGTGGTCCTTAACTGGTACTATCATTTTGTACAGTCAAATTAGTCCAAAATCACGAATAAGCGGTGAATTTCAACTAAACTGGAAATGTAAAGCAAATGACATGTTATCTATCAGTTTTATTTTATCACAGTGTTTTTTAAACAAATGAAAAGTGCTACGTGAAATTTTGACATTTATGTACTCACACTATTTTAGATCTTAGTACAATGCGTTTTGAGTCAAATTCATGTGCCACGGATAGGTACAAAAATACTGTACAATAACGAAAATTACGTTTATCTTTCTAGACGTCAGTGTCCGTCAGTCTCACATAATTTTGGGGCGTTTTTTTAAATTTAACCACATATATAGCTTAGCCGTCGAACTTCCGAGAAGAAAAACAGCAAAGGGATTACGGGACTCAGGGGGGCTACTCCGAAATTCGAAGTTCGTATCGCATCGTCTTGCTCGCTCTTGTATTAAATACTATTAGCGTGAGAGGAATGGCACGATACGAAGTTCGAATTTTGCACTTCGTAGTATAAGGCCAGTTCTAAAGAGTACGGTCAGTTCTCTCTCGATTAGTCTACTGCTGTGGTCTACTGCCATAAAATTTCGTCCATGTCATCATCCCAGCCTATTTACGTCCCATTGCAGGTTACGGACACCCTGTATAGGAAATGTAAATATGAAAAATAGAATGCAATCCTTTAATATTATAAATGCGTCTGTCTGTTGCCACTTCACGCTTAAATTGCTGAACCGATTTGAATTTGAGACCCTGGGAAGAACATGGGATAGTTTTTATCCCAGAAAATTAGATAGTTCCCACAGGATAGCGATAAACTAATTCTTCGCAGACGGAGTCGCGGAAAAGCTCCAAGGCTGCAGGGCAAGATAGCAGTCGGCATCACACAACTGCCACACACGACACGAGAAGCTGGGTCCCCTGGGATTGTGCGAGCTGCCTCGCGAGGCTAGCGCATGAGGCATAATTTTGTTCGACACAAGGTTCAAAATCGCGCTGAAAAAGGCTAGATAGGTATTATACAGGTAAAAAAGGCCTCTAATTTATAGTCTTAGGTAGGTTTAGTAGTCTATGGTAGTAGTTAAGAGCAATGCGAAACAATCACAACAGGTGTAAAATAATACTTTATTCGAAAATACGTAAGTAAATATAAAAGGGTTCAAAACAAAACACATTAGGAGATACGATCTTACAAATAATAATGTTGTATAATTCCGCTAGTTCGTGATTTTTCCTTATTTAACTAATATTTCTATTCGAGTTCACCATTCATTCTTAAACACTTTGGCACTCCCATGTTTTCCAATGCAGTATTGCACAGTAGCATAAAATTTCAGAAGTCTGCGCTCCACTGCCCTGAAATGATCTTCCGTGGCTAGCTTTACCCCTTGCAAGGCAGACAGTAGTTTTATAGTTTCAGTGAGGCTGCCTCCAGAAAGGAGTTCCAAGTGTCTCCAAGTCGATATCTTTAACCTGAAAACGAACATTTTTAGAATTAAAAGGGGTTTCTTTTTCCGTGATCATAAAATTATTGAGAATATAAAAGCTGGGCATACACTAAGTATATCGTTAATTCATTATTACCAGTGAGCACCCGAGGCCGTATTGTCTAACCGTTAAGCCAAGTTTAGACCTGCAAGAAAAATCGTGCAAGTTGAATTACATTGCGCGGCCGCAAAGCAAACTAGTTTGAAGTGGGCAATCGAACGCTGCAATGTAAAGCAACTTGCGCGATTTTCCTTGCTAGTCTAAACTGGGCTTTAGAGTTGGACTGTAACGCGCTGGCGCTCGCAATAGTATTCACCATATCTTTCTACCCTTATCCTATGCCGTGTGGCAGAAAGAACTCGTGAAAGCGATTGTGATTCCGAGTGCGTTAGACAATAAAGCGTCAGGTCAAGAAAAGAGGCTATTATTGCCTAAACACACTCGCAATCATAATCGCACGCATTCATCATCTCTTTCTACTGCCATTTTAATATTGTTTCGACAGACAGAATGGAAATTGCGAAATGGAAATACGCGCGTTATACAATAAAACAGAGGTCTCATTACCTAAGGCTTGATTTCCTCCTACGCTGACGTCAGTCGCCGACGTCGGTCGGGCGTACCGTCGGCCGCGTATGACAAATGCGCGTCGCTGTGCGGTGCCCCAAAGAGTATTGTGTATATTCGTACGCTCGACCGACGTCAGCGACCGAGACCGGTCAGCTTCGCACTGAGCGCGCGATAGTGGTGTATAGCGCGTCAGCGCCGTCAGCGCACCGACGCGCGCGGCGCTGACGAGCGAGACCGACGCGCGCCATCAGCGGCGCGTAGCAATAAATCTGCCGCGGACGTCAGCGTCGCTGTGCGGTGGCCCATAGAGTATTGGGTATATTCGTACGCGCGACCGACGTCAGCGTAGGAGGAAATCAAGCCTAAAGGTGGCGCTGGTGGACACTGACGCGCATGACGTGAGCATTTGCTCATGTGAATATTCGCATCGAGCATTTTTTTGGAGCAGCTGCTCCGCTCGCTGTACTGGTGTGCCGAATATTCGACCTGTAACCTGTTCACATTGAGCAATGCTCACGTCAGTCCCCACCTTAAGAAGGTTAAGATGGACTGCTTAGAGCAGTCGAGACCAATGGCATGAGAGCAGTTGTGATGCGGTTGGAGTAGATTTTAACCCAAATGCTGTTAATTTTGTATTGAAACTGCAGATCTCCTAACAGCGACAGCTTGAAGCCACACTGGATGCGTTCTGCGGTCTGCGGTCAGGTCAAATTGAACGCAGCCCGCATTATGTATGAACAACATTGCCGGTCTCCATATATTTTGTATAGATATGCGATCTGACCGTGCGACGGTCACATGTCGATGTTTTCTCAAGGTCGACTATCGATAGCGAAACTATCGCTATTGCAACAACACTGGTCAAACGGTATATGATAAGGGTAGAAAGAGACTGTGAACGTGACCGCAAATGTCCATATCTTAGACAATACAACCTCAGGTCTTTTTACTCTCAAAGCTTGTATTATACAGTAATAACTTACATGCAACACTGGTATAGTGGCGCTAAAATATCCAGTTCATCCGTAAGTGGATTTCCCAGACCCTTTCCATTGTCTAAGAGTAGTATCTTGTTCCTGTACATTTCATAGCGATGCCTGTCACCATTTTGTATAAGGAAGTCAAAAATAGAAATGTCTATCAAATCTAATATTCGCCTCAAGCTCAATGTTCCTTGTACTTTTCTGTAAATTAAATTCAGTGAAAAATCAATAATCTAATTCTACCTTTAAACGAGCAATTCTTGTATATAGGCGTATAAAATCAGAATCTCTAAAATGGCTCCAACGATTTCCATGCAATTTAGTAAGCCAGGTGTTTCGAGAGCGATAAATCGATCTAGCTCGGTCTTATCTCTGAGAAAAAGCGTGTTTTTGAGTTTTAGTCGCCCGCGCAAAACGCGCGTTAAAGCACGGTCGCCCAGGTACTTTTTTTCATGTAGATATTTTTGCTTTTTATTAGTGCACCTACTTTTACTTCACCTCACCCCCACCCTCCATTTTTTAATCGTAATTTTAATTTTTATATGGGACAACAATGCATGTTTGCCGGGTCAGCTAGTTGTAGGTATACAAATATTGCATAAGTATCATAGAGGTGGTGAAAAGTATAGTGATTTGTATAATAGGAAGAAAAAACTTACGAAAATACTTACTTACAAAAATCATTATTCTTTTGCCATTCCATTAATTTTGTGCTGTGGTAGTTGCGCTGCCAGGGAGACTTGTAAACTTGGAATTGGAATGGTCTGTCCAGGTAAAGGATTGCTGCTCCCTCAATCTCGCCTTTATGGTCAGGGCATACTGTTTCATTTACTTTGCAATAGAAACATTTTCCATATATACAATGTTTGGCATTTGCTGTAACAAATATAATGTGCTTGATTTTAATGGGGACATTTACTTTTATTACTTCAACCATTTTATCCCTGTCAAAATGTATACAGTAATTAATGCAGCTCTGCGAAAAGTTTAGGTAGTTTTTTTTTTATGTACAACTACATTTCGAAACAAACAATCAAGGGATAACCTAATTTACCATTTCTTATCATAGTTTTTTTCAATCCTAACGTAGCAACAGGAACTATTTCTTTATCAACATTCACCTTCCGTATCACAGAGGGTGGAATCCAAGTGAAGTTCATAGTCATTGCAAGGTAATATGCAAATACTTCGGAGTTGTGGCGGTCAAAGCCAGCTACGATACTGCCTCGTATTACATGATCCAGCTCATATCTCTTTGGCTTGAAATATAACTTTTGCTTCCCCTGAAAATACAGAAAGAAAAGACTAAAATTATTACATACAAAAATTAAGTCTGAGCGTATTAGTTCTTCAGAGATGCCTTGGGTCTTAGTTTAACCTTTTTCCAGGCATTGTGCATATAGCGACCAGATAAACCAACTCAAACATTTGACCTTGCTCCCTTTACAATATGGTTGAAAATCAATTGGATTTGTTTAAATTACGTTTTGCTTGCGGGTGAATAATTATTTTGTGTTGTATACTCTGTCCTCAGTTGTCCAAGTGACACTTCATTCATACTGTTTCATAGAAAAATGCTTAGGTTGTCCTAGGGACAAAATTTGTGTAACCATAGCAACGGGTGGCAAAGTTGATTCACCCTTTTAACACATTTGTTGCCAGCTGTCAGACTCAAGACTTCTTCAGGTGCCACAAACGCACATGTGCATTCGAATGACTGCCAAACTACTGCGGCACTAGGCGAAAGTCACGAAAACGCATAAATGCATTCCCAGCAGTAAATGTGTTAAATGAAATGATTAATTTTGTTGTAGCATATCTAAATAGACGGGGCCTGGAAAAGGGTTAAAGTTATATAATAAATAATTAATTAATTAGATTCTCTCATAGAACCTGAAGTACTTTATAATCATGAAACTAGTTGGAAAAATGTTTAAAAAGTTAATTTTCAATAAAATAAATAAATACTGTCTCACCTCTAATAGCAGTAGTAGTTTGAGTTGTGTTCCCTTTGCGGCATTATCCACAAGCGCTATAGGTGATGTCTTCATTGCATGCAATACCTGTCCTGCAACTCCATTCTGGTGTGTGTACAAGGAACTACCAGAAGCTACCTGTAACATCTCAATAATATTATAAATGCAAAACAAACTGTTATGTTGGTGTGTATGTATGTATGTTGTGTGTTTGTTACTTCTTCTCATCATCATCATCATCATACTTCTTCTCCCTTAATCCCACGGACATGGAAAGTAAAAAAGCCCGTGTTCTAGACTCATTTGTATCAAATAAAACCAATATTACAGATTAAAACAAAATACAAATAGATAGCCTTAAATTTAGCACAGATCTGCATTATGGCATCCAAGAGGTTAAAGAAGTTCCCAAGTTGTGGTCAGAAGCTAATTGTTAAGACAAAATTTCTTCTTCTTTCTCTCGGAGCTAACAGTAAACTTGGAATATAAATATAGTTAACATGTTCACTGCAGCAACTAGTTTAACATGTTTGCTGCAGCAATTAGTTTAACTTGTCAATTAACCATACATGTATTGGGTCACATCAATCCCACACCGCAGCAAACATGTTACCTTTGGTTGCAAGAAAACATTAGAAATCAAATAATTAAGTATCTTATTTACTATTACAAATTTACATCCTACTTACTAAACTCTGATCCGGCCAAACATCTGGTACTTGAAGAATAACAGGACTAAAGGAGCTTATTAAACTTTTCTGCACTGCTTGAAACTTTTGATTACGGTTTTTATATTGACTAGGCAAATAGTTGAGGTAGTCATAAATATCTTTAAATACGCTGGGCGACAGGTCTAGTTTAATACTGGGCACGTTGAAATTTGAAGGTTTTTTACTTATTGGCATTAATGTGTAGAAAAAGTAAATGTTCAGCGCTATAAGTAGAAGTAGAAACAAAAAGAAACCGAAAACATAATTCATAGACATAATTCATTTCAAATTTTGTTCACAGTTTTATTGCCTACAATGTTAAATTAATATTATGAGGGCATAATAATGGTTTCGCAACAAAGAAATAGTGTCCATAATTATTGTTTATATGATAAATACACAAAAAACTTTTGATGGCTATACAAATAAATAAGTAAGAACTGTAAAATGTAGTGATGAGTCCCTCACTCGTGAGGTACCTCGTTTGAGTTCCTCATCGCGACAAAATGAGGGAGTACTCGAATTGCAACTTTGAACCACCTCATTTAGCTCCTCATTTTCTATCACGAGAAGCGAGCACAGAGTACGAGGCGCGAGGCGCGAGCACAGATAACTCACTATACGAAGCGGCAACGATGCGCGCGCTTCGCTGCTCCCTTACTCATTCGACTCATTGCGAATTGCGATCGTTTTAATTCCTCACACCTCACCTCACCTCGAATGAGGGGTACCTCGCGAGGCAAAACGAGTTACTCCCTCATCCTCATTTAAAAAGCAAGAGTTACACAACGCTAGTAAAATGGACAAAATTTTGACGATTCCTTGTTTGTCAGTTGCATGAACGAAGTCATAGAGTAACTTATATTATATTATGGGGTAATAGAGTCATCAGCTTTATCGCCGATCAGCGCCATCTCGTGAAACCGGAAGAAATTACATTTTTCTATATCTATAACTACAGTTACCTATACGTGCCTGTATATACGTCTTTTATGATTTAATTTTTATTGTAAATTTTTTCAACTAAAATAGGCATAAATAAAACAACACATCTAACTACTTTAATATTTATTTACATTTAATATAATAACACAAGGCAAAGGTCGATAGGCAAAGAAATCGGTGTGTCCGGAAAACGAGGCGATGGGTCAGAGTGTATGGGGCGGGCGGAGAGATCGGAGTCCTAAATTCAATGCACAGGTCAGCGAGGGTATAGATAAATCGGCGTCCAGGTGAAAAAGCAAGGTCGTTAAATAGAAAAATCCACAAGAAAAAACAAAATACCACATTCGCGTCACGTAACGTAGACGGAATTGACAATTAGCCATGATGCTGCCGCTATGTCAACATACGTTCCGTTCCTCCCAGTTTCTGCATATTTAAATGAATTTACTATGTATTAAAGGAAACAAAAGAATTTAAAGTAACAAAAAATAATTAAATATGCGATACAATGTGTTCTGTAAATTCAGTTTATCTATTATATTTAAGTTTTGAAAATAATACTGAAATAAGTAATTGCGTCAAACGTCTCGCAAACGTTCCGTTCCTCCTAGTTTCTGCATATTTAAATGAATTTACTATGTATTAAAGGAAACAAAAGAATTTAAAGTAACAAAAAATAATTAAATATGCGATACAATGTGTTCTGTAAATTCAGTTTATCTATTATTTTTAAGTTTTGAAAATAATACTGAAATAAGGAATTGCGTCAAACGTCTCGCAAATTTGTCGCTAACGCCATCTAGCGATATAGGAAACTACCAAAGAGAGCTAATCGGCCTCCATAGAAAACGTCAAAGTACAGAAGTGAAACGACCCTGTATAGAAGTGAAACGACCCTGAACGAAGTATAAGGGGGGTTACTACGAAATTCGAAGTTCGGATCGTGCGGTCCCTCTCACTCTCGTAATAAATACCATTAGCGTGAGCGGAACGGCATGAAACGAAGTTCGAATTTCGCGCTTCGTAGTATAGGGCAAGGTCAGTTGTATGTTCGTTCGTTTACGCTGACATAGACAGTCGTCGTACGTCAAACAAGCTGTCACTGTCATTTTGACATTACATTGCAAGCTGTGTTTTCCTACCAATCTTCGGTATGGTCCTTTTTGAGCTAAAACAAGATTAATTATTTTCTTCTTGCATGTGTATTGTGTGTGAAGGACAGAGTTCTGAACATAATATTGTTATTTTTTTTATAAACTGTTACGAGATAATTATTTCTCTTTATATTTTTAGGTGGAAGGCGGCCTTCACATTTTGCACTCACACTCACTCTAAAGGCTACCACAAACCGAAGCGAGGCGAGGGGTGTGAGTGCGACGCCGACGGAGCGGGCCCAACGCGTTTCAACACTGAATCATATACGCTGACTGATAAATATATACGTTTAAATTATATATATATATATAGCAGAGGTTTCCACATATAGTATATTTATTTTCAGTTCAAGATAATAAAATACACATGATTTGTTTTGACACTTCAAAACAGAACAAATAAGAAGACAATGACAAAACTACATTTTCATAGAATACATCAAAGCTCAAACATCCGTCACCTATCATACCAGCCAGTCTGTCCACGATTGCATACCTCTTTTTAACACTCCTCCTCAATCGTTATTCATCAGACTCCATATCCTTATAAGCTCCTCCTGTCAGCAAAACACATTAACACAAAACACCCATCTCACTTCGGCAGAACACATGTTTTCCTTTTGGCACTGCCTTAGTCATCACGTCCGCAACCATATATTTTGTTTCTAAATATTTCAAGTTCACACCATTTTCAAGAGTGTCCCTAATAAAATGATAGCGAACATCTATGTGCTTTGTCCTCTGATGTTGCACCGGGTTAAGAGCTATAGCCATAGCAGATTGGCTATCTGTATGAATTGTTATGTTCTCTTCTTTACTTAACAATTCATTTAGAAAATTTCTTAGAAATATGGCTTCTTTAGCAGCTTCAGATAAGCTCACATATTCAGCTTCTGCTGTAGATATAGCTATACTCCTTTGTTTTGAGCTTTGCCATGATATTGCTCCTTTTGCCAAGATAAAGACATTTCCTGAATAGGACTTCCTGTCTACAATATTTCCCGCATGATCAGCATCAGCAAATCCTTGAATGTTTTTGGAAGTCTTCTCATAGACTAATCCCATATTCTTCGTACCTTTAAGGTAGCGTAGAATCCTCTTTATGGCTGACCAATGTATTATGTCATAGTTATTGCTAAATTGGCTCATAAAGTTTACGGAGTGAGCAATGTCTGGTCTCGTACACACAGCAACATACATTAATGACCCTATCAGTTCCCTATATGGAATCGATTCGTCAGGTTTGTGACTATCCTCAGGTTTGATAAAACGTTGACCAGGGACTGCAGGCGTACTGACTGGTTTACAGTCTATCATCCCAAAACGCTGTAGGAGTTTCTCTACATACTCTTCTTGATCAACTTTGATCCTCCCATTATTTTGTTTTATAGTCATTCCCAAAAATAACTCAGCTTTACCGAGGTCCTTCATTTCGAACTTAGTCATTAGATCACTCTTGACCTTCTGCATTTGCTGTGAATTATTGTAAAAGATTAATATGTCATCAACATACACGGCTAAAATAATCCTATCTTTTCCTGATGTTCGAGTATAAACACAGGGTTCATTTTTGCATCTTATAAATTTCAGATTCTCTAATTCTGTATGAAGTTTCAGGTTCCATGATCGTGGTGCTTGTTTAAGTCCATAAAGTGACTTCTGTAGTAAGCACACATAATCTTCTTTTCCCTTTTCTTCAAAGAGGGGTGGCTGTCTCATATAGACTACTTCATTTATATTACCATTAAGGAATGCAGTTTTTACATCCATGTGGTCTATATTTAAATTCAGTTCCGCAGCTAAAGCAAACAGTAGCCTCAGGGAACTGTGTCTCACCAAAAGCGAAAATGTTTCGTCGTAATCGATGCCTCGTCTTTGTCTAAACCCTCTAGCAACTAAACGTGCCTTGTATCTGGTTCTATTCCCGGCCTCCTTTTTGATTTTAAGTAACCACTTACAATCAATAACGTTGGTTGCTTTATTTGGTTTAACCAAAGACCATGTGCCGTTTTTCTTTAAAGCATCCAGCTCCTCCTGAATTGCTTTTCTCCATTGTTCACTGTCTCCTCTGGATAAAGCCTCCTGTATTGTTATTGGATCTTCCTCTGTTTGTATAGCTTGATACAGTACATAATCAGAGTAATCCTTTGGCTTCCTATTCCTAAGTGGGTACCTCCGTTCACACTCTATAGGAATATGTTCAGTGATTGGAGTCGGTCCAAGTTCGCAATCTTCGAACGCATCGTTATCGTCAGTTTCAGGTTCATCAGCTACTCTCTGTAGTTCTTCGTGCTCCTCTCTAGATGCTTCAACTATATCTCTCTCCTGTTCAGGCTGTAGCTCTGTTTCCTGGAACTGTTGCAGTGGAATCTCGGGTTCAGTTCTCCTGGCAATGACTGGACTATTTTCCACTATTTCAACTGTGGAATTTTCGTTTACTATCACCGGATTATCTTGCAGTTTCACAGTTTCTCGGTACATCTGGTTCTCGAAGAATATCACATCTCTCGCCTTAAATATGGCTCCAGTAGCGGGATCAACAAGCCGGTATGCCTTAGCATTGTCACAATACCCAATGTGAACCAGCTCTCTACTCTTAGGATCCCATTTAGTCCTCTTCTGGTCTGGAATGTGCATAAAGGCTTTGCACCCAAATGTCTTCATCTTGCTTAAATCAACTCGTTTTCCTGACCATTTCTCTTCAGGAGTCATATCCTTGACAGCGATTGTAGGAGATCTGTTCTTCAAAAATACTGCATAATTTACTGCTTCGGCCCAGAATCTTTTTGCTAAGCCAGCTTCGTGAAGCATGCTTCTTGCTCTCTCGCAAATTGTTCTATTTGCTCGCTCAGCAACACCATTCTGCTCAGGTGTGTATTCAACCGTTAGTTGATGTAGTATTCCATGTCGCTTCAGGTAACTATCCAATCTTTTATTTACGAACTCCGTGCCGTTGTCCGTACGCAGAATCTTTATTTTCTTGCCGGATTGATTTTCAGCTAAAGCTTTAAACTCTAAAAATTTTTCGAAAACATCACTCTTTGATTTCAAAAAATAAATAAAAGTTTTACGCGAAAAATCGTCAATAAACGTCAAAAAATAAATATTTCCGCTAACAGAAGCTGTATTCATTGGCCCGCATACATCGGAATGTATTAAACCAAGAAAATCTTTTGCTCTTGTAACTCTATGTTTTTCAAATGGTTGTTTGGTATGTTTTCCCATAATACATGAAACACACTCGAGTGTTGAATTAGAATTTTGAAAACTTACCCCAGTTGCCATTTTATCTCTCAGGAGGTTAAGGTTGTACTTGCCCAAGTGACCCATCCGCCGATGCCACAGCATCAACTGGTCACCTTCTGCTGTTGAGAGTGCAGAACCCTGAGAAGCAGTTTTAATAATGTAAACTCCTCGTTCTTCAATACCTTTCACAGCAGCAGTGCCTCGTACCTCACATTCCTCGCTCCTATAAATGCTACAACCATTTTTATCAAAAACAACAGTATTGCCTTTTTTAACAATTTCATATACGCTAAGCAAATTAGCATGTAACTCAGGTACATATGTTACTTCACTGATGGATAGCCCCGACTCACATACAACTTTACCTTTACTTCGACCAAGCACCTCATTACCATCCGCACAAGTCACTCTCAGAGGTTGGGGCGTGTCCTTCAAATAACTAAACCAAGATCTTCGATTTGTCATGTGGTTTGATGCTCCCGAATCAATGATCCAATCCTCTGGGCTGTGCTTCGACACCATTCCTAGTGCAAGTGCTTGATGAGCTTCCTTTTTCAACTTAGGATTGTTTGGGCATTCATTTGCCTTGTGTGGTCCATCACAAATGAAGCATTTAATCTTCTTCTTAGCATTCTTTGGTGCACTCCTGCCCTTAAACTTCTTGGCTGTGAATGCTGCTTGCTCTGGTTTCGGTTGACATGTACTCGAACTTGCCATGTGAGTATCTTCCATCTGGAACAGCTTCGTCTTGACAAAATCAGTAGTAAGTACAATATTGCTATTCTCTAAAGCTAATCTCATAGGTTGGAATTCTGCAGTAAGACCTTGAAGAAGTAACGCAGCCAACAGTTCGTCATCAACTTCCTTCCCTAGGTCTGACAGCTCCTGTGACGTCGTCATGACACTTGTCACATAGTCTCTTACTGTCGAAAAATGCTCCAACTTGAAACTTACTAACCTCGTCAGTAGCCGACATCGGTTGTTTAGGCCTTTATCTTCAAAAGCGCACCTCAATGCTTCCCAAGCTTCTTTTGCTGTCTTTGCCTTCCGTACATGCACTAAGCAATGTGGTTTTACCATTAAGCAAATTCTCGCACGTGCCTTTTGGTCTCTTCTGCTCCCTTCTCTGTCTGATGCAGGTGGAGTAGCACTCGTGTACTCCCATAGGTCTGCTTCGAGCAGATAAAGTTCCATGAGGAATTTCCAAGTGGCATAATTACTGTTTCCGTCCAGTTTATCAATCGAGATACCACCACTTACTGTACTCTGAGTGTGCGTTGCAGTTCCATTCCCTCCTCCGAAAGGATGTGGATTGTCTCTTTCCGTTGACATTATCTGTGACTATAAGCCCATAACCTGATAAATATATACGTTTAAATTATATATATATATATAGCAGAGGTTTCCACATATAGTATATTTATTTTCAGTTCAAGATAATAAAATACACATGATTTGTTTTGACACTTCAAAACAGAACAAATAAGAAGACAATGACAAAACTACATTTTCATAGAATACATCAAAGCTCAAACATCCGTCACCTATCATACCAGCCAGTCTGTCCACGATTGCATACCTCTTTTTAACACTGACACACACTGGCAGCGTGGTGTTGCGGCCCGCCGGCGGTGTGTGGCAGCGTATATGATTCAGTGTTATACAACGCGCTGGGCCCTCTCCGTCGGCATTACGCACACGCCTCCGCTTCGGTTTGTGGTAGCCTTGACTCCCACTTTAATATGACGTAAATATTAAAAGCGACTTCACAAACGCAGGTGCCATAAAATAAAACTTACACTTTTACTTTGATAATGAATGATGCTTAATATTTTAAACAATGGTAAATGTCGTAGAAATGACCTAGCTCTTGCAATATTTGTTTCGACGCAGGCTTCCCGTTGGTCGAGAAGGTAAACAGGTAGTCAATATAATCTTTCGGCAGTTTAGACTCGATGGCGCCGAAAGTAATTACCTGAAAAGTTAATAAAGAAAAAAAAATGAGAAAGCAACGTGAAATAACTTATTGCACCGCATTAATAGTAAATCGCTAAATACCTATACTTACGGGCCGATCACAACTACAGCGCGGTGAGCGTTTTCTCAGTTTATTGCGTGGGCTGCCAGATAACCACTGTGTGGTGGGCGCCTCGGCCGCGCATGCGCAATCAACGTAGTCCGAGTCCGGCTGTTTGATAAGTATTTAGGGTGCTTACCGACAAGTAAGTGTTAGACGGGCGTCTATGCATTGACAAAGTTTGGTCGGGTTTCAGTGGCGACGACGGGTTATGTGTCTCAATGTAGATGCGAGCCAGAAACTCATCGCCTTCAGGCCGAAACACGGTCACATTGGTGGCGTAGTACCAACCATCCGGCACGCCTTCCTGTCTGTAGATTATATAAATTAATACGTTAATTAAATAAAAATAAAGTTGCTAGTGCAGCGACTACTAGCGCCATCTAATCATCACATAAGAAACTAATTACTACAATCCTGCATCGCACTATCGAAGTTTCTCAACTCAGCTGCATAAGTACAACTTCCAACTTTCATCCTTCGGACTTCGGTCCCCAGGCATAATATCTGCCTGGAGAGAGATCTCTCTATTGTAGCTACCCCCAAATTGGTGACCCACGACATTAGACAAATCGCAACCTTCATAGATTTACAAGACGAAGACGCAGTCTCACAGCAAGCCAGACTCAACGCACTGTGCACCATTAGCATGTAGCTATTATCTGCCTGGTGTCTACAGTTCGCAAATCCTCTTCTCACTAGTTCCACTTGCCAATCAATCAACCAACGCTCGCCAACAAGGCTCCGAGCAATCACGCAACAGCATCCAGAAGTAGCAGAGGAACAACAACAACAACGCTCGCTGACGAGGCTCTGAGCGACTGGCCCTTGCAAGCGCTCACATGACGCACAGACTGCGTTCCACCTTAGGTGGAAGGGCACGCTCTAGGCGCGAAATTCAAAATTTTTACAGGTTTTAATTTATTTTGGGTAAACGGTGTAACTGTTTAACTTCATATGGTACTTGCGGTTGTAAAATAGTGTTCTTTATATTATTGTGTAAAGCTTTTTAAGAATAAAATTGTTAGCTTGATATAAAAGTTGTCAAACATAGAAATTCGGACTTTCAACGTTTTGACAACTTGTATTTCAAGCTAATAGCTTTATTCTTAAAAAACTTTACACAATAATATAAAGAACGCTGTTTTACAAGCGCAAGTACCATATGAAGTTAAACAGTTACACCGTTTACCCACAATAAATTAAAAACTGTAAAAAGTTTGAATTTCGCGCCTAGAGCGTGCGCTTCCACCTTAAGAAGGTAACTATATACTCTAACTAGCTTTTGCCCGCGGCTTCGCTCGCGTGTACCACGAGTATTCCAAAGATCTAAGATATCAAGCAAGCAAGCATGCACGCAAGCAAGCAAGCGTGCATGAAAGCGTGCAAGTAAGCGTGCAAGCAAGCGTGCAAGCAAGCCCGACTAAACTTCAGGTCCTTTACAGTATTTCTTTATATACAATGTTTTTCACTAATTCGGAAGCGGGCACTAAAATAACCAGGCTTGTTAATAATATAAAACCTATTATTACTTTCCCCTGTCCTGCATTAGGTATAATTCAATGTTTTCTTACCTTCTACGGAAACTTGAGTAACTGGAAGCGCTGTGTACCTACTTAGCATTGATATTATACATATTATAGTATTTTGTAAAGGTGTTGTGTGACCTAACCGCTAAAGAGTTATACCCTCCATCATCAGCTCATCTGAATAACCAGAAAGAATACAACTAAAGTTCTATATGTGCATATGATATTTAAAGAAACTTCCTAAAACTCCTAACAGTTAAGGAGTTTAACCTTCCATCATCAGCTCACCCGGATAACCTGAAAGAATACAACAATCGGTCTATACGTACCTATAATATTTGAAAAAATATCCTCAACTCCTAACCGTTAAGGAGATTTACCTTCCATCATCAGCTCATCAACATGAGATGATGTCTACCAGACGCAAACACTTAAATAGCTTGAGAAAATATATGAAAAACGTAATGCGTGCCTACAAAATTTGAGGGTTGCCCTCGATTTCCTTGAGATCCCGTCATCAGATCCTGATTTGGTGACAATGGGACCATCTCAGGAGTATATTGTATTCTTTCGAATAAAAAAATATTTTTTATAATCGGTCCACGATTGACCGAGAAATCGGTGAACATACCTACATAAAAAAATACATAAAGTTGAATGCATAACCTCCTTTTTTTTAAGTCGGTTAAAGAACCCTTTGCGGCCTACTTACAGCATAAACTTATGAATTTTGAAATTTTAGCTTACATTCAGTAAGCATAACAAAACTAACGAACCTTATGCTACTGGGAGATGTCTGCCAGGAAGTGACTCCAGTGATTTATGGAGCCAACCTCATTGCCCTCACCAAGAAGGATGCCGGCGTGCGCCCTATTGCCGTGGGGTCGACCTTTCGCCGTCTGGCTGCCAAAATTTGCGTCCGACTAATACGATCAAAATTACAAAATCTTTTTGAACCCATACAGGTCGGCTTTGGAACCCGCGGAGGCTGCGAGGCGGCGGTTCATGCTGTGCGCACCTTTGTGCAACGCGACCTGTGTGAGGTACTCTTAAAATTAGATGTCAAAAATGCTTTTAATTCAGTCAACAGGGACACCCTGCTAAACGAAATTAAAATTCATGTTCCGGAAATTTACAACTTTTTACTTCAGTGCTATCACTCTCCCTCTAAATTAATGCACAAAAACAGTGTGATCCTTTCGGCCGTGGGTTGCCAGCAGGGTGATCCCCTCGGTCCAGTCATTTTTAGTTTGGCCATTAATTCCATAATTCACAGTCTAAATTCTAAATTAAACGTGTGGTACCTCGATGATGGCACCCTAGGAGGTGACTCACAAACTGTTCTGGCAGACTTATCACTAATTAAAAACAAATTTACGGCTATTGGCCTAGATTTAAATTTCAAAAAATGCGAGTTGTATATTTCGGACAAAGTAGATTCTTCTTCGGCATCACAGATTATTCAAAATTTTAACGTCATCGCCCCAAACATTAAAATCTTGCATAAAGAAAGTCTGCATCTCCTCGGGTCACCCATTTTCGATGAAGCCATCCCTCCCCTTCTGAGTAAATCAATGTCTAAATTTAAGGATTATTCGGACCGCCTTACCAAAATTAGCAGTCACTCTGCTATTTTTGTTCTTAAGTGCTGTTTACTCGTTCCTAAATTTACTTACCTGCTCCGCTGCTGTCCCATTTGGAAATTCCCCCATCTGGTAGGACCTATCGATCTAGTTCTAAAATCCCAAATTGAATCTATCTTAAATATCCGTTTTAGCGAGCAGGCATGGACTCAAGCCTCCCTACCGATAAGGTACGGTGGTTTGGGAACCCGCAAAATTTCAAGTATTTCTCTGCCGGCATTCTTGGCTTCAATTCATAGCACCTCTGATCTCGCAGGTAAAATCCTTAAAGCCTCACCGGCTACAAACTGCGAGATTGCGTGCTTGATTGAAGCTTCAAATGCTTGGCTAGCTGGACCGAGCCCAAATCTTCCATCCAGACTCAAAATTCAAAGGGCCTGGGATACCATAGCTTCCGAGTCAACCCTAAATTCATTGATTAATACCGCCACAGGCAGAGACCGTGCCAGACTCTTGGCTGTTTCTAGACCTGAAGCAGGCCACTGGCTCCATGCCTATCCATCACCCAACATCGGTACATTTATAGACCCATGCACACTCCGAATAGCCGTCGGTCTCCGGCTTGGTGTTGAGGTTTGCGTGGACCACAGTTGTGCCTCCTGTGGAGCCCCCGTAGATTGCCTCGGCCACCACGGACTTGCTTGCTCCTCGGGTGCCGGCCGCCTGTCCCGCCATGCCGCCCTTAACGACATCCTCAGAAGAGCGCTCGTCAGTGCCAACGTTCCTGCTGCTCTGGAGCCCCAGATCGTGCGGAGTGATGGCAAGCGCCCTGACGGGATGTCGTTAATTCCATGGAGGATGGGCCGTGCACTGGTGTGGGACGCCACTTGCGCCGACACCTTGGCAGCGTCCTACCTCCCCACAACGAGCAGACGTGCCGGTGCAGCGGCCGACACCCGAGAACGGCTCAAGGGCATTAAATACGAGTGTCTCGGCGCCCAGTACGAGTTCGTCGCATTCGGTGTCGAGACACTCGGATCGTGGGGCAAGGGCGCACGAGGGCTCTACGGAGCTCTAAGCAAGCGCCTGAGAGAGGCAACAGGTGACCCTCGCGCAGGCAGCTTTCTCGCACAAAGACTTGCTATAGCAATTCAACGTGGGAATGCTGCCTGCGTGATGGGCACCCTACCTAAGGGTCCAAATTTAGATAATAATTTTTAGTTTTTAATTTCTGTTTAGCTATTTTAAGTTAGTTTTAGTTATGTTAATTTTATACTTAGTCCCTGTTTTTATACCTTATTTTATAATTGCATAATAATACATTTGCAGTGATACGAAAAAAAAAAAAAAAAAAAAAAAAACATTCAGTAAAACGCAAAATCCCGTTTTTTCCCGTTCCCGTAGGAATTTTGGAAAGTCCTCTCTCAATGCTCCTCTACACTCCCCAAACAACCTACATGCCGAATTTCAGCTTTCTACGACCAGTAAAACGAAAAATCCCGTTTTTTCCCGTTCCCGTAGGAATTTTGGAAAGTCCTCTCTTAATGCTCCTCTACACTCCCCAAGCAACCTAAATGCCGAATTTCAGCTTTCTATGACCAGTAAAACGAAAAATCCCGTTTTTCCCGTTCCCGTAGGAATTTTGGAAAGCCCTCTCTCAATGCTCCTCTACACTCCCCAAACAACCTACATGCCGAATTTCAGCTTTCTACGACCAGTAATACGAAAAATCCCGTTTTTTCCCGTTCCCGTAAGAATTTTGGAAAGTCCTCTCTCAGTGCTCCTCTACACTCCTCAAGCAACCTAAATGCCGAATTTCAGCTTTCTACGACCAGTAAAAGGAAAAATCCCGTTTTTTCCCGTTCCCATGGGAATTTTGAAAAGTCCCCTCCTAATCCTCCTGTACACTCTCCAAGCAACCTAGATGCCGAATTTCAGCTTTCTACGACCAGTAAAACGAAAAATCCTGTTTTTTCCTTATCCCGTGGGAATTTCCAAAAATCCTTAAAACTGTTTTTTACTGTTATAATTACCTACTTCTATGCCAAATTTCAAGTGTCTTGTAATTATAGTTAATAGGATCCCCTTGAACTGAATATATAAATCCCGATTTTTCCTTATCCCGTGGGAATTTTGAAAAATCCTGAATTATGTGTTTTAAATAATGTAATACCTACTTGTGTATCAAGTTTGAAGAGTCTAGTTATTATAGTTACTGAGATAGGGTCACTCGGAATCGAATATATAAATCCCGTTTTTTCCCGTCCCCGTGGGAATTCCCAAAAATCCTTCGTTAGTGGATGCCTACATTATATAAGGTATCTGTGTGCAAAATTTCAAGTCTCTAGGTCCAGTGGTTTGGGCTGTGCGTTGATATATCAACAGTCATTTAGTTTATTTAGACATTTCAACCCCATCGCACCCCATCCAGGGAGATGGTATTTTACGTCCGCCACGTCGGATTTTAAACCCGTTGTTGTTTTCATAACCAGCAACCCGATAAACCATAGAAACAACACCCATGTTGATTTCAGACTTTGTTACCCCTTTTCCCCCTTTTAGGGGTTGAATTCTCAAAAAACCTGAAACACGTGTTTACTCATTTATCATTAGGAGTACTTCTGTGAAGTTTTGAATAAAATAGTCGAACGAATCTTGTTTCCCCATACAAACTTTGGACCCCCGTTTCACCCCCTTAGGGAGTGAATTTTGAAAAATCCTTTCTTAGTGCACCCCTAGACCTTATAAGGAACCTACATGCCAAATTTGGAATCTCTAGGCCCAGTGGTTTGGGCTGTGCGTTGATATGTCAGTCAGTCAGTCAGTCAGTCAGTCAGTCAGTCAGTCAGTCAGTCAGTCAGTCAGTCAGTCAGTTTCTTCTTTTATATATATAGATTCCAGATAGCATTAGACAAAATTTGTCACAATGGCAAATAGTTTCTTTAAATTCTTTAGGGCCTAAGCACACGGCGTTTTTTTAACGCACCGTCGACGCGCGTTTCAGGAACGCGCGTTTACAGTGCGTTTTTCATTCCATTAGAACAGCCATAAGGCCCCTAGCACACGGCGTTTTTTATATAACGCGCCGTCGACGCGCTTTTGTATCGATACAAACGCGCGTCGACGGCGCGTTAACAATACGCCGTGTGCTTAGGCCAAAGTCAGTTTATTTTCAATTTCTTAAGTAGGCACGTGTTAATTTTAATATTCAAAAAGTATGATTAATAGTTCACGGTAAATATGTAATTATCTACGATACCATACCTACTCGTGTTTTTGAGTCTAATGTTATCAGGAATGGAATGTAGGGCGTTGAGTAAGTCGCTATTTTACTAACGTCATTGGCCACTCTTTCAAGTGGAAGTGGAAGCATTATCATGATGATTGACTCGACATAACTCCATTCATAGCTTCAGACGAGACTCTTGTAACACTCATAATGTAGGTAGGTACTATTGAGGTAACTAATGGGTTCCATACTTATCCAACTCATCCATTTGGTCGAGATCTATAAGCCAAAGCGCGCCCCAGGTGTGGGCTGAAGGGTCTGGCACTACTGTTGCCACGGCACCGTTCCATAATATCAATTGCATATTGAAGGTCAGTCTCCAACCCTAACAGAGGAACCATTACAGATAGAACGATTATTAATAGAAGCGCAAATAAAATCAAATAGATGTCTATAATCATCGTAGAGTGTATATAAATAATAATAAATAAATATCACGGGACAATTCAGACCAATCGACTTAGTTCCAAACTAAGCAAAGCTTGTACCTACTATGGGTACTAGACAACAGATAAACATACTTATAGAGACGACGGCAAGAGACCAGACGGTATGTCGTTGATCCCGTGGAGTTTGGGAAGGGTTCTGGTGTGGGATGCAACCTGTGTAGACACACTAGCCCCTTCTCATATCCACCGGACCTCCACAAGGGCAGCAGCCGCAGCAGAGGCGGCCGAAACCGCTAAAATTGTCAAGTATAGTGGTGTCGGCGCCGAATATAATTTCATCCCTTTCGGTGTCGAGACCCTTGGTCCGTGGGGCCCAGGAGCACTAAGCCTCTTCAAAGAGATTTCGAAGAGGCTTATAGATGCTACCGGTGACCGAAGAGCTGGCAGCTACCTCGCTCAAAGAATTAGCCTAGCGATTCAACGAGGAAATGCTGCCAGCATCTTCGGCACAATGCCGCAGGGGCCTTTTTTTAGATATAGTTTAGTTTTTAATTTAGTTTGTAATAGTATTATTTTTGTTTGTTTAGATCTAGTTTAGTTTTTAATTTAGTTTGTAATATTTAGTTTATAGTTAAGTTTTAAAAATTTATTGAATCAGGCGTTACTTTGCGGAGGTCCATGGATATTAATGAACTAAAACAATTACCTACTTTGCTTACCCGCGACCTTACAATAGTCACGTTTATGCAAGAAATTTGTGTTCATGCAGTTCCTGCACCTCCACACTGTACGAACACACACAAATCACATAAACCCAACCATCACCACCACCAAGCTACACTGACGCGTTTCGAACTCAACCAGAGCTCATCTTCAGAGTTACCACAACCGTATGCTATGCTACCAAATGTTAAACTAACAAACCAAAACAATGTTTTAACTTGTCACTGTAACTTCTCAAGTACCCTCTTTATTTTTCTTATTCTCAAACTACCCCACAAAAATTAACTTTTATTGACATATTATAAAACTACCTTGAATTTTTGATAATTTATTTATAAGGCATATTTTAGTAATACTAACTGTTCAAATTAGACCCAAGCCGCAGTAAAGGAGAAGATACTAAATTTACCTGTTCATTAATAATAGACCCCATAGTGTTGTACCTAATTATTTCCATGCATTCCAGAGCATCCAGACGCAACCCCTTGCCGCAATAATGTAACACTTCATAAGTATCTGAATCTAACAATGAATGATTTGATTCCAACAAATGTTTTGCAAAATTCGATCTATCTGGATGCTCATTCCTATATGCCGAAACATGCTCTTTAAATCTAGTATTAAAACTTCGGCCTGTTTGTCCTACGTATATCCCATTGCAGTCATTACAAGTAAGCTTGTATACCCCCGATCTAGTTACCTTATCTACCTGTTCTTTGTGGTTACATAGCCTAAAGTACAAAGAGTTGTTAGTCTTAAAGGCAACATTAATATTGTTTGATTTTAAAATGCCATAAATCTTATCAGACAAACTCCCAACAAATGGGGTGGGGGTAAGGGGGTCGGGGGTTTAGAGGGTTGGGGGTAAGGGTGTGGCGGTTGGGGTTAGGAGGTGGGGGGGGGTTTGGGGGAAATAGGGTGAGGGTGTTGGGGGGGTTCGGGGGTTAGTTATTTTGGGTATTGTGGGAAATGGGGAGGGGGTAAGAGGCCTATATGGTAGGTTTAGGGGGTTGGAGTTAAGGGTGTGGGGTGTTGGGGGGTTCAGGAGTTAGGGAGGTTTTTTTTTTTTTTTTTGTACCCTCGACACGCCTCGAGGCCAAGAGTTAGGGAGGTTGGGGGGTTGTGGGAAATGGGGAGGGAGTAAGGGGGTTGGGGTTTTAAGGGGTTGGGTTTGGGGGGTAAGGGGGAGTTGGGGTTAGGGGTTTGGGTTAAGTTTGGGGAAATGGGGTGGGGGTCCGGGGTTAGGGGGGTTGGGTTTAGGTGGTAGGGGGGTTTGGAAAATGAGGAGGGGGGTAAGGGGGGTTTAGGGGGTTGGGGGTAAGGGTGTGGGGGTCGGGGTTAGGGGTTTGGGGGGGGTTGGGGAAATGGGTTGGGGGATGTTGGGTGGTTGGGTTTAGGGGGTTGGGGGGTTGTAGGTGAGGGGGGTAAAGTTAAAAAGAAAGAGGTTTACGTTTAGTAGTGTAGAGCAGTGCGCGCGCACCAAAGACCAAGTATAAGATAGACTGATTCTATTTAAGACGAGCAAAAAACCGTTTTGGCTCTCTTTTTAGCACATGGAAACTCTCACTGTGAAAAAAATGCAACTAAAAAATAGAAAATAAATAATAGTTTAAAAAAACTAAAAAACACGCTTTAAAAAAAACAACTAAAAAATAAAAAATAAATTTTAATAAATTTCAATTCACTATTCTTATACCTAGTGCAGTAAAAAATCTATAAGCAATTATTATATTGTTATATCCAGATCAAAATTTGTAAACAATTCTAAATATTGATAAAATAAATAATAATAGTTTAACGGCACTTGTTCTTCATCAGAGGGTGTCTCCATGATAGGGGCGTGAGATTTAGGCCACAGTTGTTATTTAGCGAGACAATCAAACACGTTTAGCACATACACTTCGTTTAATCAAAGTTCTACAAAAAAATCCGTTACTTATGATTGTAATTTAAATTAACCGAATCACTAAATACATGAACGGCTTTTAAAACGTTTCACAGAACACGTAGTGGCGAGCGTCCTTTTAAGATACTTGCTCGGCGCTAGTCGTCAGTTGACTACCTGCCTATTTGAATTTAGAAAGCGCCCCACTAGTGCTCGGTGCTACGTTAGCCGTCAGGTGGCGCTGACAACGCGCCGTCAAGTTTAAAATATTTTATTGTAAAAAAAGCGTGGGGTGCTTTTTAAGATGTTATCAAAATGATAATCCTTGACAATTGACACCATGCACCACACGCTTTTTTTACAATAAAATATTTTAAACTATTATTATATATTTTATCAATATTTAGAATTGTTTACAAATTTTGATCTGGATATAACAATATAATAATTGCTTATTTATATTTTTTACTGCACTATAAGAATAGTGAATTGAAATTTATTAAAATTTATTTTTTATTTTTTAGTTGTTTTTTTTTTATAGCGTGTTTTTTAGTTTTTTTAAATTTAATTTGAGGTCTTCCGGATGTTTTTCGGAGGTTTTTGGTTCATCAATGGATTCATATGACGTCGGCAAATTTCAATATACCTACCATGAAATTTTTCCTAGTTTTTTTTTTTAATGGGGCCGTTGTAATGAGGATTAGGTAAATAACTATTTTCGAATAATCGAACATTTTAGCATTAGGCATGTTGAAAAAAAAGATGTTTAAATTGCTTAAAAAAGTTTTAAGACTAAAAAGGTGAAAATTAGGTTTTTTTTCGAAAAAACGACTAAAAATTGAATAAAAAAATGGCGAACTTTAGAATAGTGGTTACTAGGTCCCGTTTTTGTTTGGCTAACACTGTTTTTATTTTCAAATCTTACCGGTAACACGGCAGAGCTGAAAAACTCTGCTGTTGGGTTGTGAATATGTATCCTTTTATGCAGGAGATTGCTTCCGTACGCGAAGTAAAGGAACTTTTCTTTTTCTGCTCCAACTTGGCAGCTCAGTACGAACAGCGTCGCAACTCCGACAAAGAACAAATGCATTGTTGATATTTTTGATTTGTAAGCACTTCTATGTAAGTAATTTTTTTTGTTAACTGTCGAGAAGTTACAGAATCGATTTATTGCAAGTTATGAGAGCTGGCATATATCTACATACTATACCGTGAAATTAGAACCTTAACATTTATTATGAAAAAACTCGTACAAGCAAATCGATTTGCACGCAGGTAATAGGTATTCTACAATTAGTTACAATAGAGAAGCTAAGTAAAGCAATTTAGAATTGCAAGTGTAACTAAAAGGCACGATTCTGAATATCGAAAGAGACCCTGGGTCCCTGGGGTCTCACTCAGTGCACACAACTTGATTAAAGAAAGAAGTGCAAAAGCGTATGGTCGACACCACTGGCGACGAAAGGGCTGGCAACGAATCGCCATCGCCATTCAACGAAGGAATGCTGCAAGCCTTTTGGGTACGATGCAACGGGGGCCTCTTTTGACTTAATCCAGTAGTTTTTAAGTAGACATTTAGTTTATAAAACATGTTTTATTCATTTTTATTTCTTCTTAATATTTGTATTCTTAGTTTCAATAAATGTTTTTTCTACTTCTGTTTTCATATCTCCGAAAGTTATATTTTTAATAAAAACCGCAGGAATTCAGTTGCTTGTTTTAATCCGAGATTAGGGACACCTGCAAGAAAAATCGCACAAGTGTAGTGCAACTTGCACGGTTTTTTTGCAGGTCTAAACTGGGCTTTAGTTTGTTGTTTAGTTTGTTGTTTAAATTTTAATAATCTGTGACAGCATGTGTATCGTAATAACTAGGTACATACTATTACATTACGACACAAGTGTTGGGGGGCTACTACATATGAAATTCGCAGTTCGAAGTTACGGGCTTCGAATCGATTATTTGCTACCATGAAGTGGGAATTCTGGGAATAGAGTAGGTATACAGACGTTGTTATCCATGTTCTTATTTAATTGTTCGCGACCGTGTAAAAAACAGATAAAAGTACAGAAGTAGAAAAAAAGGTTATAATATCTTATTTAACGACCGCTTTAGCCTAGTTGGTAATGACCCTGCCTACGAAGCAAGAGGTCCTGGGTTCAAATCCCGGTAAGGGCATTTATTTGTGTGATGAGCACGAATATTAGTTCCTGAGTTATGGATGTTTTCTATGTATTGAAGTATTTATCTACATCTACACTAATATTATAAAGAGGAAAGATTTGTATTTTTGTATTTTTGTATGTTTGTATTTTTGTATGTAATGAATAAACTTAAAAGCTACTGGACCGATTTCAAAAATTCTTTTGCCGTTAGAAAGCTACATTATCACTGAGTAACATAGGCTATATTTATTACTAGAAAAAATTAAAGATCCTCAGAATATCTTACTAAGACCAACCCAAGGTGTAAAAAAATTAGCCATAAAATGTCTTTCACCGCATGCGCTGCAGAAAGTATTCATGATAGAACAAAAAAATGTTCTACAATATTATAGAACGTATCAATATCTACAAAAAATTTTGCGAGACCATACGTCTAACTATTGTAGTTATGTCACTATTACTAATTTTTTACATTTTAAAAGATGATAGAAATGCCTATCAAAATCAGACCATGTTATCCACACCTTTGTATTAATTCTTATCCAAATAAATTATTTCGTATGCAAGACTGGTTCAATACCTGTTGATTGTTTTTTGAATTATTGAAATCGGACATTCCATTCAAAAGATAATACGAAATTAAAAATGTCAATATAAATTAATGTCCGTTTTTAATTTTGAAAATTTGGGCCTCCTGCTTGGATTCTCGCTAGCATGCCTGCTTGCATGCTTGCTTGCTTGCATGCTTGCTTGCTTGCTTGCTTGCTTGCTTGCTTGCTTGCTTGCTTGCATGCTTGCATGCTTGCTTGCTTGGATGCTTGCTCCCATGCTCGCTAGAATTCTGCTTGGATTCTCGCTTGCATGCTTGCTTTCATGCTTTCTTGCAAGCTTGCTTGCTTGCATGCTGCTTGCATGCTTGCTTGCATGCTTGCTTACATGACTGCTTGCTTGCTTGCATGCTTGCGTGCTTGCTTGCATGCTTGCTCGCATGCTTGCTTGCATGCTTGCTTGCATTCTTGATTCTTGCTTGTATGCTTCCTTGCACGCTGGCTTGCATAAGAGTATAAGAGTATAAGAGTACTTTATTTGCCAGAATACATAAATAAAGGTACAAGATGTTAAGGTACATAGTGGTGCGAACTAGTATTCAGTCGATCAGGAAACCATCCATTAGGACAGTCACAGAACAGGCATCCGTTAGGACAGTCGCTTGCATGCTTTTTTACATGCTTGCTTGCATGCTTGCTTGCTTGCATGCATGCTAACATGCATGCTTGCTTGCTTGCTTGCATGCATGCTTGCTTGCATGCTTGCTTGCATGCTCGCTAGAATCCTGCTTGGATTCTCGCTTGCATGCTTTCTTGCATGCTTAAATGCTTCCTTGCATGCTTTCTTGCAAGCTTACATGCTTGCATGCATGCTGTTTGAATGTTTGCGTGCATGCTGGCTTCAGGCCTGCTTGCATAATAGCTTGCTTGCTTAATTGCATGCTTCTCTGAAATATTTATGGTTCACGCGAGCGAAGCCGCGGGTAAAAAAGCTAGTTTATCTATATAAGTATGTTTATCGTCGTCTAGTACCCATAGTACAAGCTTTGCTTAGTTTGGGACTAGGTCGATTTGTGTAAGATTGTAAAAAAAAATATATATATCGATTTATTTTCTTAAACCGTATAATTCTCT
This sequence comes from Archips xylosteana, assembly GCA_947563465.1. Taxonomy (NCBI): domain Eukaryota; kingdom Metazoa; phylum Arthropoda; class Insecta; order Lepidoptera; family Tortricidae; genus Archips; species Archips xylosteana. The sequence goes on from OX387344.1 coordinate 8,513,408, forward strand.
GTAGTTATTAAAATGGCATCGTATAAAATCCATTAGGGTAGATTAGGTTAGTTTTATGACAATATTAAAAAGTTCACGGTTTCAGAAAAATCTTTTCGATATTAAATAAAAATAACTGAGAGTATAACCCATTCGACTACCAAATGGTCTAGTGGTTAGAGAACCTGACTACGAAGCATGAGGTCCCGGGTTCGATTCCCGCGTCGGGGTAGGTATACATATTTATATGAAACATAGGCCTCCCCCAAGGTTTGCCAAACATACCGGTCCTGTGCCGTCCACATCCAATGCGTTCCCGTCAGGTCGTCGCTCCACCTTGTTGGAGGCCTTCGCCGCGTCTTCCGGTCCGAGGTTGCCACTCGAGAAATTTTTGGCCACACCGGCCATCAGTTCTACAAGTGATTTGCCCTGGCCATGTACAAGTCCGACTCGCACTTTAGTTTATCACCGGTTTTTAGTTTATCGCTCACTGCATCTCTGTTTAACAATGTTTGTTAGAAAGGGACACAAATAGCGACAAATTCGTCGTTCCTCGTGCCAGCCGCGCTGCATGTCTCTGTTTGTCGCCGATACTAACACGATTAGAGCCAATCAGCTACGGCGCCTCCCTAATTTGGGGGAGGGCGGGTTTTTTAACATCTTGCGTAAACACGGGGTTGTCTTGTAATATTGTTACGTTGCACGTGCAAACATGCTAGTTTTACTGCATGGTTTTTTGTATTGTGACTTTAGCTAAATAAACAGTCGCACGCACGCTGCATGCGTTGCGTTGGGGTACAGTCAGCAGCAAAACTGGATGAGCGGGTCTGGTACTCATCCATCTTCTGTGATCAAGTGGGAAGTCTTCGATTTGCCTTACGTTTTGTAGAGAATGACATGACATTTCGTTTTTTACTTTAATTATATTTTTACCAAATATTTATACATTTTAAAGTGAAACTGATTTTCTTTTTGCACGGAATACGTACGAAGTACGCGTAAGCGTAACTCGCACTTGGCCGGCTTTTCCTTTAGTTGGATAATGACAATGATGATATTAATGATGAGATCTAAGATTTCTAAGAAGCAACCTTACCTAGTGCATTGATCGCGTAAAAAGTCTACCAAGGTCCCTTAGAGGATCCTGATAGAATGTGTGATAAAAAGTACTAGCCACAGGTAAACAGGTAAACGTGGGGTAGTAAACATACCACTCAATTTACGAATTCATGGCGTCCTGATTATAAATCCGTGCGTTAGTTTGGTTCGTTTATTATTGACCGTGCAGGCCGGTTGGGCTGTCATCAATCAGAACAAACGTAGAAACAATAGCGCTCTCCCCTGGATTTAAATTATGGATAGTAGGATCGCACCATCCATCATAGGAGATGTGGGACTCGTAAGTATAACATAACACGTTTTTAATTTGATTAGGAACGAGTGTGGTGAGTGATTGTGCTGGAAAAAAAAAATTGCGGGAGTTCAACATAATTGACAACATTTCATATTTCTAAGACTATAATTTGATTCGTTCTGTGTATTCTGTTTGGAAAGAGAAAGACGCTGATAGTTTAAAATTTTCACTAGGATTATTAATTAATTTGTTACAATTTTTCGAAGATGTGCTTATTCTAAAAGAGCGCAACGATAGAATAGATACATTACTTTTGTCTAGTCTCTATTAAAAAAAAGTGATGACGTAAATTTGACGTTTAGGTTGTTATATAATTTAAAATAATGACAGCTCTTTTTTCTAGTGAAAAGGGTAAAGGAAACATATCTATTCTGTTGATGTATTTGTAAGTACATATATGTTTTTAAATTTGTTGTATTTTTTTAAATATGGAGAAATAAATTATAATATATATTTTTCCGTGTTCAGGAGGCGAAACTCTTTCGATTCCTGCAGTAATTTTCAGGTGTTAAAAAAATGAAAGGTTGTCAAGTGTAAGTAGGTATTTAAGCAGTACCTACCTACAAGTCTTTGCAAAAATACTACGGTAGTAAAATTATGATAACCGTTCCGGGCGTTTGTTCTTATGGGTCATACCTACACTTTATTTTGTTCGTGTCTCTCCTGTGGACGGACATGGCAAAGTGTATAAGTGTGACATTTTTATTCTTGTTTTTTACCGACTTCATTGTTATAAATACCTAGTAAGTATAGTTTATTTTAAAATTTTATTATATTTTGTTAGTCAAGGTAAATGTTGAAGCTGTAGTCTGTACCTACCTACCTTTTAAGATCTTCATGACAACATTTTAAAGCAATCATCATCATCATCATCAGCCTATGTTCGTCCACTGCTGGACGTCCTCTCTCATGGCACGCCACTGAGCACGATCCTCGGCCACTCCCATCCAGCTCTTGCCAGCCGCCCTGCGAAAATCATCGCTCCACCGAGTCTGAGGACGTCCTACGCTACGTTTGCCGATCCGTGGTATCCACTCAAGAACTCGTTTAAGATTATTTAAAAGCGAAAAAGTTTTTCGGGTGCGCCGGTGGGATTCGAATCCACGTCTCCTGGGTATGCGCCCCAACGGGTGTTCTACCAATTGAACCACGTCGCATCCAACTCAACTCGTTTACCCCAACGGTTATCGGTTCTTCGAGTTATATGGCCGGCCCATTGCCACTTCAGCGTGCTAATGCAATAAAAATTCTGAATTTGAGTTTGAATTTTAGTCAAGTCTACATCGGCATGTGTGTTACGCCTGGCCAACTTTCCGACCATTTGAATAAACCTTAAGTTTGCTGACTCGGAGTCGCTAATTTCATGTCCACAGGAGAGACAACTTTTGTTTCTTACGCTGGTATGACCCTTATATTGGCTAATAGTTTAGATGACACCATAAGACAATAATTTCAAGACGCGGGCTCTAGTAAACAAACACTTTATTTTAGCCTTTTAAACCGTATATATTGGGTTTTGGACTTCGGTCCCCAGGCATAACATCTGCCTGGAGAGAGATCTCTCTATTGCAACTATCCCCAAAACCGGTAAGGGCATTCATTTGTGTGATGAGCACGAATATTTGTTCCTGAGTTATGGATGTTTTCTATGTATTTAAGTATTTATTTATCTATATAATCATGTTTATCGTCGTCTAGTACCCATAGTACAAGCTTTGCTTAGTTTGGGACTAGGTCGATTTGTGTAAGATTGTCCCCTAATATTTATTTATTTATTTATTTATATTGAATTAACTGCAAAATTACAGTTTTAATTGCTTCAAAACAAATAAATTTAGTCGATTGAGTTGGCAAAGAATGGACGTTGGGCGTATTAGACATGAGACATGACTAATTATTGTCATACAAAATCTATGGGGAAATTGTGTTTTGACAACTCATAAAGAGTACATCAGTCGAATTATTTACCTAACTGTTTAAGTATAATTATGAACTTAGTTAACAAAAGGTGTGAAATATTGGAAAGCAAATCAAGAAAACCAATGATTTATTAGTCAGTTTTCCTCTAATATATTGATCAGATAGGTACACAGCTATAAACAGAGCATCGACTTTTGGAACTATAGACACGTGCTAACTTACATTAACTTTTATTTACAATTAATTATACAAATCGAACATGATTCCATTTAAATACTTAATTTAATAATAACGGGGAGTCCTTAATATTACACAAGCTTAATAAATAATAAGAACATTTTCCAATACACTTATCACAGTTTTAATGTACTTACAATTACTTCACTTTTTATAGTTATTACTTATTGGTCAGATTATTATAATTTTTGAACTAAACGCAATCAAATCAAAGCGTAGATGTAGTATTTAGTACAAACACATGCATAGATAGAGTCTATTAAACATTATTACTACTTAAGTCGCGTTAGCTATTAAGTAAAGTCTAGTTACCTATACAATATGTAACAATCGCGGAAGATTAAATTAGGTATTATACTTATTCAAAAATGCGCTCAAACAATGTCGTTGACAGTGCGAATAAGATGCTTCTATTTCTATAAGTTGTTTAGTCATCAACCCCATTGTAATGGGGTAAAGGATTTGTGGCAAATACTTTAAAGGCTATACATACAACTGTATGGTGTACGTGTGACGATTTCTCACTCACTATTTAGGGTATCCCAGGTATCTTCCAGCCCCTATCTTTCAAAACAAACGGTATAATCATAGTATTAAGGTTCAAATTTAATGTAATGGCTCGAAGCGAAAAATTCACCTGGGAAGATTTATACTATACTACTAACTGACTCCCATATTCATAATTAGTGTCTTAGTCGTTCAAAATTATGAATTGTTGACATTTTTAATACCTTTTCTTTCGATGATTATACTTTTAGTTGCTGGGCATTTCAATTATTCGCTGTACCCAATTAAGAAATTGTTAACAGGGAGTTAAAATTAGTCCATTTGGTTACGCATTTTTTCAAGCCTTTACAATAAAAAAAAAGTAACAGACCGAACAATTCTTCACTTCTTGTTAAACATTGTTAAACTTGTCCGATTTGTTATTTTTTTTTTATTGTAAAGACTTGAAAAAGTGCGTAACCAAACGGACTAATTTTAACTCCCTGTTAACAATTTCTTAATTGGGTACAACGAATAATAGAAATGCCCTGCTCCAAACTACATTTCCGTACCTACTAAATTTCTCAGGCTAATAGTAGGTACACAATGAGAGTAAGGGGACAGCGAGCCTATCTATCTTTCAAAGGGCCGGCAACGCACTTGTCACACCCTTAGTGTAGCGGGTGTTCAGCCGTCCATGGGCGACGGTGATCTTCCTGACCCGCATGCTCGTTTTCCCCCTTTCATATAAAAAAAAGTATGATAAGAACTTCGAATTTCTTTAGACCCTCTGTTTATTGCGCGACCTAGACCTCGCTGTACAGTGGTGGTGGCGAGTGTCACTCAGCCGAGGCTGGGCCGTTTGGGTGGCCGAAGCCTAAACCCTGACCGATTGCTATAAAAAAATCTTAACAATAGTGACTAGTAAAGGGCTACTTTAGGGCCTACACATGGTGTTTTTTTTAACGTGCCTTCGACACGCGTTTTATACATGTAGCAATAGCCAATTTTACATTCAACAAAGCAGTTTGAAAATATACCTATTCAAGCTGCGTTTGCCTCGCGTGCCTATCGATATGTACCTACACGTGCGCGATGACGCGTTAAAAAATGCAGTGTGTAAGTATACGTTTTTAGGTTAACATTTTTATAGTCTTACGACGACTATGTGTCAGAGGCTGCGGTGGCAGTGGTGGTAGCAGGGAGTATCGGTGACGAGATCGCATGTAAGTACCGCAGCCAGAGTCACTGCGCCAGGGATGCCGAACGAATGGCACGCGTGCCATTTGTGACACGCGACGATATAATTCAGGCACGTCACTAATCGAGCATCCAAGCAATCACTAAAATTATTATCTTTTATGGCACGTCATAGTCAGATTATTGTTGTTTTCATAAAAAAATGGCACATTCACCAATAAAGGTTCGCCACCCCTGCACTACGCCTTCTACCGCAGGTCGACGATGGAGGAGCGGCATTGTAAAAATCTCTTAATTATAGTGATTAGAAAGGGGTATCAAGTGGGCACCTAAGTATATTTAAATTTCGGAGTCTTTGTTGATGTTAACATTGCTATAGCTTTTTGGCTATGTGTCAGCGGGCGCGGTGACGCTGGCGGTAGCGGGTAGTAGCGGCAGCGAGGGCGCACGCGCCGCGGCCAGAGTCGCTCGCCGCGCTTTCTGCCGTTGCGTTGGTCGGCGATAGATGAGGAGCGGCATCGTAACAAGTATCTGGGTCTCAAGTGGGTACCTATATTTTGGGAGTCTTTGTTGATGTTAACAATGGTAGAGCTTTTTGGCTGTGTAAACGGACGCGTTGGCGGTAGCTGGGAGTAGCGGTAGCGGGGAGTAGCGGCAACGAGGGCGCGCGCGCCGCGGCCAGTGCCACCGAATACAGTCGCGTCTTCTGCCGCAGGTTGACAGTGGAGGAGGAGTAGCATCGTAAAAGTCTCTTATTTATAGTGACTAGAAAAGGGTCTCAAGTGGGTACCTATATTTAAATTTGGGAGTCTTTGTTGATGTTAACATTGCTATAGCCTTTTGGCTATGTGTCAGCGGGCGCGGTGGCGGTGGCGGTAGCGGGAAGTAGTGGCGGCGAAGGCGCGCGTGCCGCGGCTAGTGCCGCCGCGTGCCGCCGCGCCTTCTGCCGCAGGTCGGCGATGGAGGAGGAGCGGCATCGCGCCGCCAGCGCAGCCAAACCGGCGTACGGCGGGCACAGCGCAGCCGCCGCTGCGGCCGCCGCTGCACTCGCGTACTGCACAAGGCAATAACATAGACACCTACATTACTTGAGCCATACCAACACGTTTAGTCAAAAAATAACCTGATTGCGTAAAAATGGGTGTGTTTTACAATACCGAAGTACGAAAAACCGAATGTATTAAAACATCGAATGGGTCAAAAGACCGACACGATTTTTTTCTGAAACCGTAAACTTTTCAGAATTTATTAAAACGGCATCATACAGAACCCATTATAGGTTAGGTTAGGTTTGTTTCATAACAATCTTAAAAAGTTAACGGTTTCAGAAAAAAATCGTGTCGGTCTTTTGACCCATTCGATGTTTTAATACATTCGGTCTTTCGTACTTCGGTATTGTAATACATACCCGTAAAAATATTAAAATATGTATTTACGGGGGCGTGCGTGTCAAGCAATATTAGTGAGTGGGTGAACATTCGAGCGTTTTGACAGTTCCGTTATAAATCATTACTACAACAAAAATCTTTGATCAAACATCAATACTGTAGTAGAATCAAGTTGTAGATATAGCATCAGTAGGTACTGTTTGTTATCTTCGGGTGAATTTTTGAAATATTTTTTTTAAGTAATTTCGCTGGGCAAATTTTTTTTTTTACTTTTGGTGAAATTGATCACTCGTTGAGATACTCTTTTGGATTAGGATTTCAATGCTACAGGCCCCAATTTAAAGTCAATAATTTAGTAGTTATTCAACATTGAAAAAAAGCACCAGCGAAATTACGATAGTGACAGCGAAATTACGTCTTTTTAATTACATAGGAAATAATGAACTAAAACAATTACTTTGCTCACCCGCGACCTTACAATAGTTACGTTTATGCAAGAAATGTGTGTTCATGCAGTTCCTCCACCTCCACACTGTACGAACACACACAAATCACATAAACACAACTATCACCACCACCAAGCTACACTGACGCGTTTCGAACTCAACCAGAGCTCATCCTCGGAGTTACCACAACCGTATGCTATGCTACCAAATGTTAAACTCGAGTTATTAACTCGAGTTAGTTAATTATAGGAAATAAGTTCAAAATTATAAACCATTTATGTATGTAATGTATGATTTATGTATGTAACTATAATTAAATTCATGTAGGTGTACATATTCGTGTATAGTTAGAATAATAAAACAATAAATTAAAGTTTTAAACTATTTGTTTAAGTTTTTCTTAGGAACAATACGTTGACAAAACGTTGGAAATATTACATAAAAAAGTGTGCATTTGTCTTCACAAATAACAATTGCGATATGATCCTTCACCAATGAGATATTAGCAGATATTAGCGCAAGGTAATATTGGTAGCTAGAGGTGGAACAAACACAAAATGGCCAACCTATTTTTAAATAACATTGTATTTGGTATAAAAAAGTTATAATCAAATGCCTTATGTAATTAGCTTCATTTTGATATATATTTAGTCGAAAAATGACACCTAGACACAAAGTTATGCTCAATTGATTCAACAAAACCGCGTGTGGGACAGGCATCACAGACTTACTGCAGTTAGTGTTTCTAAGATTTGGATATTTTTTATGCAGTCTTAATTGAAGTCAACAATGTTTGTAATGTTAAAACTCATTGTATTGTATTGTGTACAATGTATATAAAATTGTGTGGTAATCATTTTTTGTGTGGTTTTTTTTTAATTGTTTTGGGACGTCCAAAAAAGTCGCTTTGAAAATTCACCCTTTCATAAAAAGTTAACCCTGAGCATCATTTGCTTTAAAAATATTTGCTGAAACGGTAATAACAATGAAGTAAAAAAAAAGCCGTAACAACTCTGAATATTTCGCACTCCCAGATCAACAGTGCATCAACTCAAAATAATTTACTATTTTAATTTAGACTTCATTTAATTTCCGGAAAGTCTACATTAAAATGGTGTATTATTTCGAGTTGATGCACTGTTGATCTGGGAGTGCGATTTATCCGCGATGTAGTGGATTAGCATCGTTGTCACCTGGTGTGCGGCGGCGGAGAGCAGCGCGGAGTCGAAGGGCGCGAAGGCGGCTGGCGGCGGCGGCAGCGGCAGCGGCGGCGGCGCGCGCGGTCCCGCCAGCCGCGGCACCGACACGTACGGCGCCACGCGGCACGGCTCCAGCGGCGTACCACCGCCCGCCACCATCAGACCTTGCAACATTTTGGCTTATCAGATTGGTTGTCTAGCTACAGGGTGACATCATAACACCGTAATCATCATCATTATCATCATTTCAGCCGAAAGACGTCCACTGTTGAACATAGGCCTCCCCCAAGGCTCGCCATCCGCATCCAATGCGTTCCCGCCACCTTAACCAGGTCGTCGCTCCATCGCTCCATCTTGCGTCTTCCGGTTCGCGGGCGCCACTCGAGAACCTTTCGGCCCCATCGGTGCCGTCAATTCTACGAGCGATGTACCCTGCCTACTGCCACTTAAAGCCGATCGTCCACCGCCAACTAAACTAAGTTAGTTTAGCTTAGCTCGCATATTTGAGCCAGTTTTTCATAAATGTGCGTCCACCGCTAACTTTAGCTGGCATAGTTTGCGGTGGACGCACATGTATGAAAAACTGGCTCAAATATGCGAGCTAAGCTAAACTAACTTAGTTTAGTTGGCGGTGGACGATCGGCTTTAGTCTAGCGATTCTTCGAGCTATGTCCATGACTTTGGTTCTTGCGCGGATTTCATCATTTCTAATGCGATCAAGGTAACGATCAAACTCTTCATCGCAAATAACGCAACACGAAACCAACGAAATCATTGTTGTACAAAATTTTTAAGCATCTACTGGGCCGTAGACGCACGATTCGCGAAACGCACGTCGCCTGCGCGTAAAGATATTCCGACTAAAGAAAGAAGGTTATTGTTAAAAATTTGTAGTGGACGATACGTTGAATAGAAATCTGAAAATTCAGGACTTAGGTGCATGGTTACCTAAGTATGTTTATGCAAAAAACTTGCGTTAATTTTACGTTATTTACATTACATTTATTTACATTATTTACAGCACAAAATAGTTTTAATTCATTTGTTTACAGTCTACAGGAATTCCTAATGTAGGTACTTAACATTTGCCAGTCATTATGATTCGTTCATTTTAAAAAGATCTAAGTTGCAAGAAAAATATTTATTAAAATTTGTAAGTTAGATAGTTATGTAAGTATAAGTACATCAAAGCATTCAGAACTCAAAAACTTTATCAATATTACGAGTACGTAGGTACTTTAATATGTAAATAAATTATATGAGTTTTCAACTGAAAAACTACATTCGTAGATCCTCTACGATGCGGCGCGTCTCTATTGCGCTTCACAATAAATAATCAAGTGAATTAAGCGAAGTATTTACTGCTCTATACTTAAGTAATAATGTATGGAAATAAGATCTATCCTTTTTGGCTTTATAAAGCCAAACTTTTCGGTTTAGCAGAATAAGTTATTTGAACAAATGACTGTTCAAAACGCGCCGCCGATTGGCAGAGACAAACGAGCATCGCGGCAAATCCGCCGAGATCTGTTCCCGAACTCTACTTAATTAAATTGATATTTAAGTAAAGCATAATTTGCTCGTAAATTAAGTGAGATTCGTTGTTTATAGCCGCCCGCCGGGCAAAGTATCAATTAATAAATTAACGCGGATCTGCTCGACTTAAGGAGGTGCTCGGGTCTCACCCGCGCCAAAGGATTCATTAATTTAATTACACTTACCTTACACCTTTCTCTTTGGTATTAGATTGCCGAGAACTGATTTTTATTGCTCTCTAAGGGTTTTATCTAAAGACGTGTTATGTTAACGTGTTGTACTTCCATCGATATTATCCATATCATCTAATACCCTTAGGTATAAATGGCTCTAGATAGGTGTAAATGTAAGATAGGTAGAACAATATGTCAGGCGGGCGGGGGCGGGTGGTGGGCGGCGCGACGCGCGCTGTAAATCATAACCTCTCCGGTCGCCGTCGGCATTATTAAAATGGATGCTCCCTGCGCGTATGAGTTATTTCCATATTTGACACCGAATTACTTTCGAGAAGTGCCGACATAAATACGAGCGGGTGCGTCCGGCGCCCCCGCCGGAGACCGCCGTGCATTTATTTGATTAACTCTGAGTTGTTTAATTTAATCGAATTAGAAGGTCGGGGCTCCTCGCGCGCGTTATTTTAAAACGCTCGGAACATCTTTACAGCGGTTTCTGCGCCATAAAGTATCGCCGCCACCCTCGCGGAGCGAATAACTTTACAGTTTTATGAACAGGGGAACAATTAGGCGTCGGTGTATTCTTTTATTCTTGCTACGATTGTTTTTATGGCGAGCGCCCGCGCCCGGCGGAGATTCATGTCTTCGTTAAAAATGAATTTTTAATTTTATGAAGATTTACTCAGATATGCATTTGGTAGTCTTGATAATTTGTTACGTAGCTGAGACTGTTGTGTTGTTTCTCAGATTTGCTAATCCCTTTAAGTTACCCAAGACGTACGGCGAAATTAATTAAAAATAAAAATAATTAGCTTTACAATAGTTACAAAAATATAGTAGAGTTTGTAGTCATTTGAAAATTTTCAGAGCTTTCGTCAAGCAAAATTACTCACATGAATCTTCGTTAAACATAAGTACATCATTTATTAAGTAACTATAAAGCTAACCAGCGTTCCATAAATGGCTTTAGCAAATTAGACTAACCCGAAACCAATGACTGACAGCACACATTCAGCAACACTAATGGCACGTCGCGTTTATCGATCACGAGAACGACGCCGCAAACGATTGCGTGGAGTAATAACAACATTGGGAATCTCGGCGCTCAGTCAAAGGGGCATAACATAACAAATAACCGTTTCATTTCACTTTACATGATTGTTCTCGTGTTAGCGGGGCGGCGGGCGGGGGGCACATAAGTTAATAAGACATTTAGCAGGGGACGGCGGGATTGCGTCCGAATGGCTCCCGCGGGGAATCATTTTATTCGATTCCGGAGAGCGGCTTTTTTCCGTTTTACGCTCGGTTTAGCGGTGCTTCTTCGGGGAGCCGCGCTGTCGGCTCGCGTTTGTCTCTATGACGATATGAGCGGAGACGGGGCATTACCGCTCGCACACAATTTGTGCTAAATTGATATTTTCTGCCCTACATGTATTTGTGTCACTGGGGATATGGGACAAATGATCTGCTGGTCTTTATATGTTTCTGTTCCGTAAGTAATACCCATTCACTTAAACAGCCGCGGTAGAGCACAATATTATAATTATTTCAAAATTAAATTTGTGTCCTGGCAAAAATGGTAAGGATTACTTAATGTCAAATAATTGTTAGTCTCTGCCTAATACTAACCTCAAACCAAAATCTAGCAATTAATTTGGCAGCTAATGTTTTCTTAACTTAGTAATTGTACGTTCGTCAATATACAAGAATCAGCTACTTAAATATCCGAAATTTTTGTTGTTGCTCTAAAAACCTCATACGAAATTTGAGTCGACGTTAAATTTCTTACAGATCTATTTTAACTCTTTACATATACAGTACAAACTGCATAAGTAAGTAGTTTTAAAAGTCTATGCACATAAAAATATTAACTTCCCATGAAACCATGAGCCGCGTCCCGGGCGAGCCGCTGTCCGCCAATCGCTCGCTCACTAAGTGCGATCTGCAATTCCCTGAATTTATCGACTCGTATGTTCCGGTTCCCGCGATTTTTTGCCGCGCGGATTCCCACCTCGACCCGCCATTTTAATTATTCATTCGCTTGAGTTATGGTCGAATTAAAAAACTGTTAGAGTCGGACCGGCGCCGGCGGGAGAGCGGTAATCGAGTTAGAGCAAGTCACGGAGAATACGTAACTCCAGTGCAGCGAGTAGTCGAACTAGCAACTTGCACTACTTATTTAGTGATGTACTGCGGAGCGCGCTCGGGTGGATTCATGCCGATTAAACAGCGGTGCCAACTCGCCGGGAACTAGTTTGCCAGAATCATTTGCAATTTGTAGTTTTCGACTACATTAAACTCGGTATTTAGTATGGGGATGCGCTGTAACTTTTGACGTCATAAATCTTAAATGTAGATGTGAGATCGAGTTCACATCGCAACGAATGTTTATGGTAATTTTTTGAACATACATTATAATACATATTTCACCTATGTAATAACTATCTCCACAAGATCACTTCAACGGAAGTCAATGCAATGCTGTAGGTTACATGTTTTATTTTTATGGGATGCAACTTATAGAAATATTTCCAGTACGTAACTTTGTATTTAGTTAGAGACGATCATGAACAGAGAAAGCAAGCTTACCTTTATGCATTTGACTTTCATGTTTGCGGCACTTGGCTCGCCGGTTTTGGAACCACACCTGCAAAAAAAGAATATTAGAAACAGAAGAAGAAAATTTGAAGATGATTAATTTGTATAATGCTTATCCATCAATACACATTTTGAAGTTTAGTACAAGTGATCGCATAATCTCGTAGACAGCTACGTGTCGGGCTACGCCGCACAAGCACTTCGTAGCACTTGTCCGAGTACAAAATAAATCGCTTCCAATAATGATTATCATTAAAGTCTCGCGCAATGTGAACTAAGAAAAAGAAGAAGAATTGAATAGAATAGTAAGATATTTATTATTTGAGCGTTTGTTCGGAATCACTTTCGTAGACGCATTTTTGTAGAAATGGCGGAAGATTCAGATACGGTTTTCAATAATCTGGTAAAATAATAGGACCTCTAATAAATAATCAAAAGTTCTATTAAAATCTAGAGCCAATTCGTATAAAATATGACCACGACAGTGAGGCGGTTGAAACGCTCGAATAATGACTCAAACCCGTAACTGAATAGTTACAAACTATACTGCAAAATATCAAAACATTACTGCAAGTGAATTTAATCTTTTTACCCTAACTACAAAACAAACACAGAGATTGAATTTAGTTAAATTTGTAATCACCAAAACAAACGGGCGCATGTAATCTCAACCCGCTGGATGGCTGTCGCGTAATTGTATTACACACTGGGCACGAATGGCAGCATGCGCTGTACGCTCATACAGTGAATATGCACCTTATATTGTTAACCGGATACCTACTGCCTAACATAAGCGGATTGCCTCGCAAACCAGCAGCCTCATGAGGCACTGAATTGTATTTTTAACCCCCTACACAAAAAGAGGGGTGTTATAAGTTTGACCGCTATGTGTGTGTGTGTGTGTGTGTGTGTGTCTGTCTGTCTGTCTGTGGGTAGCATCACGGGTGAACCGATTTGAATGCGATTACTTTATCAGAAAACAGGTTTCTTAGCGATGGTTGGTAATATGTTTCATCAATATCGGTTTTGCCGTTCCAAAGTTATCAGCTCTTTTGTTAGCTGCGGAAGGGATCTTAGACGCATAACGGACATTTACTTTATGTTCAAACATACGTATGATATAATTGCGTTGGGGGTTTTTAAAATTTTTAATTTATAGTTATTACTAGCTGCTGCCCGCGACTCCGTCTGCAAAGAATTCGTTTATAGCTATCCCGCGGGAATTATGCAATTTTCCGGGAAAAAAGTATCCTCTATGTTAATCCAGATTATAAACTATATGTATGCCAAATTTCATCACAATCCGTCAAACCGTTTTAGCGTGAAGAAGTAACAAACATACACACTCACAAACTTTCACCTTTATAATATTAGTGTGATGTGATTACTTATCGTATCAGCGATATTCTAATAAATTTTTTTTCATTAAGAGGTAGCCATTTCAACAGCTCTTTGATGAATGGTGACTCTTAAGTCCATCACAGTATGTGAGGGAATGGGACAAGTGAGTTTTCTTGCCAGATAGTCTATAGATACGAAAGATTGCCAACCTTTCACATGAAATCATACTTAAATGATATCACTCGAAAATGTCACTTGAAAGTGTTTAAAAATTGTGTTTTACTGCGATTAAAGAATAATGCGAGCACAAATAAAATTTTCAAGTAGACGACAAGATTCAATAGGGTTGGTGGGACCAAAAAACATAAATCCTACGCAACTCTAGTTACAGTTTAGCTTACTGCATGTGAGTGTTACATACTTTGATGTACCTATAATAATACAGTCGGAATGAGGTAGATGGTAGAGGGGATGGAAAAACAGGCCGTTTTTTTCTGAAACTGTTTCGAGAAACAGTTTCTTATAATTATAAAGTAACGTGGTAACCGTATGGCGCCAAAACCAAAAAAGTTTTTTTAAACTCTGCGACTCGAGTAACGATTACAGACAAAGTTTTCTCACAATTAAACTAGCATCACATAGATATAGGTGAAAAACTTAAGAAGATGGCCTGTTGTTGTAGGAGTGCACAAAATTGATATGGAACTTAAGTCATTTTTAAGGTTCCGTACCCAAAGGGTAAAAACGGAAACCCTATAACTGAGGCTCCGCTGTGCGTCCGTCCGTCTGTCACCAGGCTGTATCTCGGGAACCGTGATAGCTAGAGAGTTGAAATTTTCACAGATGATGTATTTCGGTTGCCGCTATAACAACAAATACTAAAAAATGGAATCAAATAAATATTGAAGGGGCTCCCATACAACAAACATGATTTTTTTTGCTTGTTTTTGCTCGATATTGATAACGGCAACAGGTAGACACTTGAAATATTCACAGAATATTTAATTATATATTGACTTTAAAAATTAATCTTTAAATTAAAATAAAAAAATATTTAAAAGGGGCTTCCATACAACAAACGTGATTTTTATAGATAATAGTATGGAACCCTTCGTGCGCGAGTCCTACTCGCACTTGGCCGGTTTTTCTAATTTGGACGTCAATTTGTTTATACGGACACTTATTACTTCCATGATACGGACACGTTACTACTACATACAACAGGTCATCTTCTTAAGTTTTTCACGTATACGTTTCTTAAGAAACTGTTTCTTGATATGTTTTGAAGATCTAAAGAGCTAATACCAATACACCAAGCAGTAGCAAAGAAACTGTTTTTGAAGTAACTGATTTTCGAAACTATTGCTTGTCAAAAAGAAACTGCTACGTTATGCTGCAACGAAAACGCGTAACGAACCAGCTCTAGCAACTGGGTGTGGTACAGTGTTGCATGCAGCACGTCGCGTCGACAAACAGTGTTAACCGCATTAGTGAGGAGGGCACGCGTCAAGCTGATTGCATGCCGGTATACAGCTGATACATCCCGAAGCCAAACTGACGAATGCTAGAGAATTAAATTGATGATAACGATTAACAGCGCCAAGTACGTCGTTCTTTACTAACATGAAACTACCGTGAGGCTCACTCATAGTGGCTCACAGAGGCTGCTAAACGTGCACTCCGTGCACCGTCACGTGTGGCAAGTTTTAAGACGTGAGGATCTATATTTTTTTTTTATGTTAGTGAGGCCAGACAAACGAACTAGTGGGTCACCTGATGTTAAATGATCACCACTGTCCATAGACACGCGCAGCGCTTTACGCAATGCCAGTGCGTTGTCGGCCCTAAAAGGAAGAGGAAAAAGGAGAGGGAATAGAGGAGGGGGAGAGGTATTGGGCCCCCAGCGCTCTCACTGACCGTACGAAACGCAGCAGGAGTACTGCTGCTTCACGCCGGTGTTCTGTGAGAGGGTGGTACTGCCCCGGACGAGCCAGCCCATTCGTGATGCAGCGGCTAGCTACAACATGGCTCTACCACTACGAAATTCACTATGACGTCGTTCTTTAGCCGAGTTTAGACCAATAAATGAGCATTTACTAAGAAATCGTGGTCCATCATAGATCTCATCTTCGCTTTCCATCAGGCGTGATTGAGCACAAACCCAAACATAATATAATGTATAAAAAGAACCTGCAAAGCCATATCCTATCATGTCTGAATCTTATACATAGAGGATATTTAATTATTAAATCTCAAGCACGTAATAGTTATGTAAAATTGGAATTAGTTTAGCGGCAAATTAAGTTAAATTAAACAGCAACAAAACTAAGCGGTCGTAATTTGAAGTAAACATGAACCTTTCCCGAACCTGCGCAAATATTTGGTTTTAAACAAACTCGTGTACCTACACTCATCAACAAATAATATGCACTACTCAGGTAGATACTGCATAGTACCTACCTAAGTATCGTCCATAAATTACTATAAGTTTTTTTTTATTTGTCAAAAGATAAAGTCATATTTATTAAAATGTTAAAAGTCGGCTATCGATGGAAAACGAGCGCGAAAAACCTTCAAAAAACCAACGTAGTTTATTAAACCCTTAGTAAACAATCAAACGTTCAAATCGATGGTCGGAATATTGTTGAATGTTCCTTCTATCACTATTATAGATAAGCATTTATTCTTGGTGTATCTTACGTAGTAATTTGGAGTAGTCCTCCACACCCGGAGGCCTTATTGTCTGACGTACCTAACTTAGAATTACGATCGTTTTCATTACTTACTTCTTTCTATCACACAGTATAAAATGAGGGTAGAAAGAGATGGTGAATGCGATTGCGAGCGCGCGGACGTTAAGCCTAGTTTAAGACTTGCAAGAAAAATCGTGCAAGTTGCATTAAATTGCAGCACTCGATTGATCACTTCAAACTCGCTCGCTTTACGGCCGTGCAATGTAACGCAAAGTGTAAAAATGGGGATAAATCACATCTATGATCGAGATTAGATTAGCTTGACTTGTTTCGGGCTAATCCGTAGCCCTTCATCACGGAGAACACGCCACAACGGCTGCTGCCAAACGCGCACTCAATCGTAATGAAGGGCTAAGTACGGATTAGCCCGATACAAGTCAAGCTAAACTCGATCATAGACGTGAGTTATTCGTATTTTTGGGAACCTATCGATGTTTAGAAAAATTTATTTCCGAAGGTTTAGAATACCGAAAACTTAATTTGTCCGAATGCATTTTTTTCTGAAACTGTAAATATTTCAGGATTTATTTCAGGACCATCGTGTAGAACCCTTTAGGTTAGGTTAGGGTTGTTTTATAAAAATCCTGAAAAATTTACAGTTTCAGAAAAAAATGCATTCGGATAAATGAAGCATTCGGGATCTTAAATATTCGGAAAAAAATCTTTATTTTGATAGGTAGGTAACCGTATTTTTTCTCTGAGTGAGTCTCCCGGTAGTTTTTTGTTCAAAATGTAACGCAACTTGCACGTTTTTTCTTGCAGGTAACTGGGCTTTAGACAATACGGCCTCTGGAAGTGACATTACCATCATAAATATCGGAGCTGTCTGTTACGATGTTTTCGATAAGACAGATGTTTTTTTTAATTTTTTTTAGAGGGAGATAAAGGAGCAAGCGAGTCGTTTATTGGGAAAATATTCCTATATATATCTATATATATATCTGTTGCTGTGTTTGTAACTGTTAATTGTTTTTATTTTACCATGATACCATGAATTTATATCGAAATACTTCAAAAAGTTCGATCCATTGTATACGAATGGGTAACTATAATAGCAGGTCCTGTGGTGAAGGTGACACGTAATGCGACCGAGTGTACATACACTGTACAGTCAGCCGAGCGACCAATACGCTAACTAGGGGCGCATTCATTAGTACTGATTACATTAGACAATGCTAAATGACAAACAAACAGACACCCTTGTTTATGTAAAACTCTCGTCGCTTCGTTTAGCTCTTAATTTAATCACAGTAATTTAAATGTTGTTCCATTGTAGGGGTTTTAGTGCTACCTGAGCTAAACGTAAATTAAATCGGACTTTTTAAAGTTTTATTCAAAGGCGAGCATTATTTAAAAATGCATTAAGTGCATTAAGTGTAAAAATAGGGGTGCATAGAAATAGATAGATAAATACGTTTATTTGGTACTGCAAGGCTGCAAGCACACACGATCAAGATTGACAAAAATACAGAAATTAGTACAATCATAAAAGTAAAACATTTTATATTGTCTGTATGCGCTGCAGTAGTGCAAAAGGGCCATGGCTCAGTGGGTGCATACAACTTGCTCTATATGTCCCATAGCTCTTAAGTCGTCGTATTAAGGTATCAGTACATAATTATGAGAATATTAAATCGATACTTATTTTTGCACTTGACCGTAAACCACACACACACGCACACACAAACACGAGTACATCACATCACATATCGACATCCTAATTATCTTCGGCTTTCAGTCTTGGCCATGTCGCATTATCACACAATTTTCGGTTGACACTTGACAGCTAAACTTGACAATTTCACGCAACGTACTGAGAAAAAAGAAGGCCACTTTTATCAAAGTGGCGCTCATTTGGCTCGGACATTTTCGGGCGCGCGACTGTGGATTTATAGTTCCTAAAAACCGGCCAAGTGCGAGTCTGTCTCGCGTGCGAAGGGTTCCGTACCATTATCTATAAAAAGGGCAAAAAAATCATGTCTGTTGTATGGGAGCCCCCTTATATATTTATTTCATCATCATTCATCATCATTTCAGCCGAAAGACGTCCACTGCTGAACATAGGCCTCCCCCAAGGCTCGCCAAACAGATCGGCCCTGCGCTATCCGCATCCAATGCGATCCATAGATGGCGTTGCCCGAACAAACGTGATTGAAAAGTGATACCGTAACCTTTTTAGGGTTCCGTAGTCAAGTAGGAACCCTTATAGTTTCGCCATGTCTGTCCGTCTGTCTGTCTGTCTGTCTGTCTGTCCGCGTCTAAGCTCAGAGGCTGTTAGTACTAGAAAACTGTAATTTGGCATGAATATATATATTAGTCACGCCGACAAAGTGGTTAAATAAAAAAAACTAAAAAAATTTTTTTTAGGGTACCTCCCATAGACGTAAAGTGGGGGTGATTTTTTTTTCTCGACTAACCCTATAGTGTGGGGTATCGTTGGATAGGTCTTTTAAAACCATTGAGGGGTTGCTTACATGATTTTTGTATTCAGTGATTTGTTTGCGAAATATTCAAATTAAAGTGAAAATTTTCATTAAAATCGACCGTCCCCCCCTCTAAAATTTAAACTGTTAGGTGGAAAAATTTAAAAAAATTCAAAATTGTAGTAAATGTATTAAATTTATAAGGAAAATTATAGCGGCTAAGATTGCTTGGGAATTATTTGTAGTTTAAGAGTAAATAGTAGCCTAAGGTATTAAACATACCGTCACTACTTTGAAAAACTCGTATCTCAAATCAGCATGTAAACAAAACTGAACCTTGAAACGCGCGTAATAAAGTTCACTTTGCCAGATTATCGATTTTGAGATACGAGCTTTTTCAAAGTATTGACGATACCTAATTTTGATGATTCCGTACACATAGGTACGAAATCCTTAGAAAAATATTACTTGGTTTTTTCGTAATGGCTACGGAACCCTATCTTGGGCGTGTCCGACACGCTCTTGGCCGGTTTTTTCATAGAATAGATATCTATAACACGGGCGAAGACGTGGGATAAAGCTAGTATGTACTAAAAATTGGAATGTATATTAAAAGTAGGTATATTAAACAGAAAAAAACTTAAACATAACGAAAAGGAAAGGAGTCCCTTTAGGCAAGGTTCCGAAGATACTGGCTGCGTTCCCTCTTTGAATAGCTAAGCTTATTCTTTGTCCTAGATAGCACCCAGATCTTCTGTTCCCTGTGACGTCGACTAGCCTCTTTGCTATTTCCTTATAGAGTTTCATAGCGCTAGGACCCCACGGACCAAGGTAATTGAAATTATATCGAGTTGTGCAAAGTCGGGACAAACTGAGCAAATGTGTCCGTAACTCCGTATAGCCGACAGCCTGACAAATTCCAATATATAGTTTCTTTCTTTCATAAATAAGTAGACAGTCGACTAAGAAATTCCTTTACCACCTTAAGGTTCAATGTCAGCTAGGTTAGGTTAGGTTATGGCTTGAAACATCAAAGTCTATTTTCACCTTACACGTCAATGTGACTATCAGCGGCATCAGCCATATTATTTTTATTCAGCTGTAGGAACTGAGAGCCGTGGTGGCCTAGTGGTTTCACCTACTGCCTCTCAACCAGAGAGGGTCGTGGGTTCGAATCTGGGCCTCTGAGTTTTTCGAAATTTATGTTTTACGGTGAAGGAAAACATCGTGAGGAAACCTGCGCACACCTGAGTAATTCAATGGTGTGTGTGAAGTTCCCAATTCGCACTGGGCTCGCGTGGGAACTACGGCCCAGGCCCTTTCATTCTGAGAGGAGGTCTACAGTGGGACGTACGTATATATAGGCTGGGATGTGGGGGGTGTGTAGGAACTGTCATAAAAAATGGTAAAGCACTTACTTGGTCGACTATACAAGTTCCTTAATATTAAACGATTTAAAAAAAAATATCGGCCATTCAACTGTCGTCCAAACATATTGGAAACTTTTCTTGCAAACAAAAAACTCCAGATTTCATCAAAACAAACACTTTTATCCGATACAATCCGATCAGATTTCAATAAATCTCAGCGAATTGACGCTAGTGAAGACGCATGCCGCCGGCCGTTTATCCACTTACAGCACTTAACGCTAACGGCGATGTATTGGCCGATAAAGATCACTTGTTGGACGCTCACAGCTAATTACGTGCATTAGTAATGAGGGGAGGGTCAGGGGCGCAGAATTAACACTAAGAGATATAGCAATGTATGTCACACGAGCTAAAAATACGAAGCTTTAATTTATTGGTCTGTAAAGGCCAAGTGCGAGACGGACTCGCGCACCGAGGGTTCCGTATAAATTTGCAAGTGTCAAAATACACGCTATAAACGGACAAAACTGAAAAAATCCAGTTTCAGAGAGGCCCTGCTTCTACACAAAATGTACCTACGCAATGTGGGGTAATTTTTAAATGGGTATACTTAAGTACTGACATAGACAGATTAACAAAATTTAAAGTTTACATATGTAGTTTTGCACGACTACGGCAAAGCCAAAAGGAAGTGTAATGATTTTAGCAGTCTATGTAAGTTTTCACTATCGAACTCAATTTTCTAAGTAATGTACTTATTCTCATTAGTTTCAGAATCTTTTCATTGGTTGCGCAATAAGAGCTATATAACTTCACATAAAATTTAAAATTTCAAGGACAATAGGCTAGACGACTAAAAAAAACTGTTTAGTCCGTCAGTTAGATTCTTAAAAAATATTGTACACGTATTTTTTCCTTTGTTTGGCAAACAAAAAATGAGGAGGATACAGTGCTTAGAAGTTTCGAGTGACGTCACTATATGGTATAATTTTTACCTAAGGGTGACGTCACAAGCCCCCACTCCGGAAGTTTGATGATCTATATCTTTGTCGTTTTTTAATAATTTGATAAACCAAAAAATACGTGTCCCATATTTTCCCATAATCTAAATGACGGACTAATTAGAATGACCAATTTTTAACCCAGTCGTCATCCCTATTGAAAGTAAAGTAAGTAAAAACTGGATTAGGTGATCCAACAGGTACGGTTTTGAATATCGAGAGTTACATAATACAATATCACATGATTTTATATCGAAAAGTTTTTTTCTGAAACCGTAACTTTATTAAAAACGGTACCTATCGTGTAGAACCCATTAGGTTAGGTTAGTTTTATACCAATCTTAAAAAGTACACGGTTTCAGAAAAAAACTTTTAAACATTAATAACTATGCGATATTAAGCCCAGTTTACGTATGCAAGAAAATTTGTGCAAGTTGCATTACATTGCGGCGCTCGATTGCTCGATTGAAACTCGTTCTCTTTACGGCCACGCAATGTAATGCAACTTGCACAATTTTTCATGCTGGTCTAAACTTGGCTATACATTCGATATATTAACTTTCCAAAACCAGATACACGTCGGATCCAATAATTAACCTGTATTATTACCTACCTGCCGCCGTGGAAGCCAGTGGTTCGGTGGTCTCTCAAACAGAGGTAAGTTTTTCGGTATTAATGTGCGAAATTACATGAGCTTTACGGTGAAGGATAACATAGTGAGAAAACCTGCATACACCTGAGAAGAAATTCAATGGTGTATGTGAAGTTCATTCTGAGAGGAGGCCTATGCCCTACAGTGGGACGTATATGTATAGGCTGGGATGATGGGATGATTACCTGCACCCTGGCTTCACTGAGCCCCAGCCGCTGACTCAGCTCCTCCCGCATGAAGGCGTCCGGGTAGTGCGTCTCGTCAAACAGCCGCTCCAGCTCCCCCAGCTGCTCCAGCGTGAAGTTTGTGCGCGAGCGCCGCTGCTTGCCGCTGCCGCCGATGGAGTTTGACGACTTGTCTGAGACGTCTGGCAAAGATAAAAAATGCCACATTATTACTAAGTCCGTCCATCCGTCTGTCTGTCTGTCCGTCTGTCACCAGGCTGTATCTGATGAACCGTGATAGTTAGACAGTTGAAATTTTCACAGATGATGTATTTCTGTTGCCGCTATTAACAGAAAATACCTACTAAAAAACAGAATAAAATAAATATATAAGGGGGCTCCCATACAACAGACATGATTTTTTTTGCCCTTTTTATAGATAATGGTACGGAACCCTTCGCACGCGAGACAGACTCGTACTTGGCTGGTTTTTAGGAACTTGGTACAATCAAAACTATGCCACCTGTATAACTTCAAAACTGCAGTGTTAGGATGTTAGAGACCTTCTCCGTATACACGTACATACGAGTTTCTTCTCGACAGGGTTTTTCCAAACCGGTGGTAGATTCTTCGTCGTTCATAGGAGCATCAATTGATGCCTAAATTGAATAAAGAATTTCGACTTTGACTTTGACGAGTACATAACGATTAGGTTTCAAAAACAATAGCTACAATTTGGTTATTAATTTACCACAGAAAAAAAAAGAAAAAAAAGATGCGTGGTCGTGGTGGTTTGTATGTTTATGTGCTTTATTAAACACTAGCTATGGCCTGCAACTCCGTCTGCGACGAATTCGCGGAAACTAGGTACGTAATTTTCCAGGATAAATTTAACGACCAGATGGCCTAGTGGTTAGAGAACCTGACTACGAAGCTTGAGATCCCGGGTTCGATTCCCGTGTCGGGGCAGATATTTGTATGAAAAATACGAATGTTTGCTCTCGGGTCTTGGGTGTTTAATATGTATTTAAGTATGTATCTATCTATATAAGTATGTTTATCCGTTGCCTAGTACCCATAACACAAGCTTTACTTAGCTTACTTTGGGACTAGGTCAATTGGTGTGAATTGTCCCGTGATATTTATTTATTTATTTTATTTATTTTAAAGAGGATCCTATAGGTATATATTAATCCAGGTTATAAACTATATATCTGCCCATCAGAAGCCGTCAAACCGTTTGTTTTTAGCATGAAAGAGTAACAAATATCCACACATATATCCGTCTATCCATACAAACTTTGGTGTTTACTTTATAATATTACGTACTTAGTAAAAAGTTAATTATTTAGGTACCTATATGTAAACAAATTTTCCGTATAAGCATCTTCTGTCTTAATCACTTTTTATTTTGAGATTTATGATCCAAAATGTTTACTTTTCTGTAAAAAAAAACTTTTTCGTTTTCTTTTACACAAACTTTATCGTAATAATAATTTACAAACACAACAAAAAACTAGCCACAGGTCGCTTGGAAGCCGTTTGGAAGTAATACCCTTGCGTACATTCGGCAATTGATCTTTATTTATACAGATAAAGTACTTATGCTCTTAATAATTTTTCTATCTTACTTTAACTCTCCGAATGCATCGCCTCACGTTCGATTTAAGTGTTAATTTTATTAAAACACTTTAAATCAGGGGAGGGAATGCTGTTACTCGAATCCCTGGGTCCCTTGGGCGCCATATCGAGGGGTCTGCGTCTGCAACCCCTGTGATCTTATTTTGCAATGAAGTGGTTCTTTTTTATTTAAGTAAATCTTTAAAAACGAAATAAACTTATTCAATAACTTGATCGTAATATTCTTGTGATTTTCTGGCAACAAAATACGAATTCAAAGGTCGCGAGAGGCGTTAAGTAGTTTAGAATTCGTTAGTACTATTATATATTCTGTGGTTTAGATTAAGTAAGTGCCTATGGATCGAAGTTAAAAAGTTTGTTTGTGTTTCAACTCCTGCACAGATTTTGTAAACCGCGACCTGGAAACGGGCATATTCAAAAAATTGCTGAAGCTCTATATTAGTT
This sequence comes from Archips xylosteana, assembly GCA_947563465.1. Lineage (NCBI taxonomy): Eukaryota > Metazoa > Arthropoda > Insecta > Lepidoptera > Tortricidae > Archips > Archips xylosteana. The sequence goes on from OX387344.1 coordinate 8,537,773, forward strand.
CTGTACTTAGTAATAGGTATACTGAACTGTACTGTCTGTAGTAACATATATGGAGTTTTATTATATGCCTAGGTATAAATTTCTCAAATCAACTACGTCACTTGTCTCTATTAATTTGACGCAAGTAGGTACAACTCGATAAACGCGGCCGAAGTCCCACGCCGGGACACGTCTTTATGGACGGTGACGAACGAGCGATACGTTTAAGAGTCGTTTAGACCAATTTAGCAAATTGGGAAGCTCTCCTTTTTATACGGCAATTATGTAAATGGAGGGATTATCCGAGTGTGGGCGGTGCTCTGGCCACACCCTCTCCCCTTTCGCCCTGAGGCCATCTCAGCTCCTTAGACGGCTAACGACCTGAACAGTGATTAATTATCGAAAGGATACCCTCGCGACTGTGATTTATTTGATAGAGACGTCCCGGGATATCCATTAGGACTTATTCATTACGTTTGTTCGCGCGTTGTTCTGCTAATCCGAGATCATCTCGGATTTATTTGATTGCACTTGTTACGGTGCTATACTTAATTATTTGTACCCTGTAGATATTAATAACAAAGTTGATAATGACAAACTACCAATATAAAACTCAAACAGCTATTGCTGCTAACATTGTGTGCAAAATGTGGTTACGTACTTCGTAGGTAAAACAAAGTGATTTTAATTTAAAATGCTGTGAATTATTATTTCTGAGAATTTTGTGTGCTACTTGCTACTTGTAAGAGAAGAGTACTTACTACCTATTCAAATTATAAAATCAAAAAAGCCCTTTAAAAAAAAGCCACTATATGAAAAGCGAAAATTAATTATTAATTTGCATTAGGGGTTTTTAATAAATTAGAATAAGAGTAATGTTATTTCCATAATGATTCTTTATGAATAGATATTTTACATGAAAGTTAGGGCCAGTACTTTGCCTGACTCGTAGCAAAATCATATTTCAGTCTGATTCAGTGCTGAGGTAGAAATAACTATTTTCCATTTGTGGATTAACAATTAACCTGGATGCATTCAAATATAAATTTCTACTTAAGTATATTTCTTAATGAAAATTATCAACTAATGTAAACTCTACGATATAGCATTGATTCAAACGCAGTTAAATTTACAAGTTAAATTAATGAAATATTATGTACGATTGATTTGTGTTAGAAATACTTGTGCCTATTATTTTTTTCTAGGGTTAGCCCAACCCAAGTGAATAAATTAATAGTTCTCTCCCCTCGCCACCTCATTTTCTTTATTAAAAGCGTAATGGTTGAGTTATTTTACGATGATCCCTGTCATAGTACGTAAGCCTTTATCGACCGTGATCGACTTTTTCCGCGCTCTATAAGAGCTACTGTCATTGCGAGTGTCATAGGGATCGTTCGTAAAATGACTCTACCATAGCCAGGTATGTTTGGGACAAAGCTGAGGATCGATTTCTGAAATCACACCATTCGAAAATACCACTCTGAAGTGGTGAAAAATTGTGCTGAATTTATAATAGAAATGGAATAAGTAGGGTCAACTTGTCCAGCAATGAAACACATAAAATTCAAAGTCTCATAAATCTTTTGTTTTGACAGATATAAGTCTGAATTTTTTACCGTACTTAGGTAATTTTATTGGGTTTTGGGTGACATATACAGTATTCTTCTTTTTATTTTTTGTTTCACTGTGTCCACATTGGTGTACAGAATGAAACACTACATTTTTAACAATGAAACAATCATCAATATACCCTGTTTCATAATTTTGGGACGTATTTATGTAATAAGTAAATAAAAAAAATCCATGAATATAATCAAAACAGTTTTAATTTGGTACTTTCACTTTAATCAGTCTCATTAGGTTACCTATAGCGATTCATAAACAAAAAATCTTATGGTAATTAAATCGCAAATTATGCTTTATTTATGACACTCGTTAATTATATTCTTTTTTCTTTCTTTTTAAAAATTTAGTTCGCGCCATCTTGAAAAAAATGCAAAATAGGCAAACGTTATGATAGCCATTCAAGCCACACCTACACTTAATAAGTAAAATAAGTTTTGGTAAAAATTTCATTTTTAGTTCAAAGCTTTTTTGCTGACTGTAAGTAAGTAAGTAAGTATATCAAATTACGCAGTAAAATAAGTTTTTGGTAAAAATTTCATTTTTAGTACAAAGCTTTTTTGCTGACTGTACTTTTGTCGACTTCACTTGCACTGTCACCTAAACTATATTTGCATAGCAAATTTCAAGTCGATGCCATTAACCGTTGAAAAGTTCCGTCCTGCGGAGACGATCCTGGCCGGACTACCAAGATGTCATTACCAGATTATTGTATTGTCACGAAGTTTAGGTAATAAGTAAGCTAAATTTTAAATCAATCCGACTACTGGAAGTTGGTCGAATTTAACTTGCCAGATTTGACTACTCTAAAAAGTACTCTATGTCAGTCTCATATTGGAGTAGGTACGCTATTCATGTTCTGAGAAATACTCTACTAAATATCGTTAGACAAACTTGCCCTAAAATAATAGTTTTTTGTTATGTAAGGCTGCAAAGTAACGGTTTGGCGCGAGTGTTTATTGCTCTCTGGAAATTATTACGTAGCACTTGCTACGATGTGCTTGCTACGAGAGATCGGTGTGGTGGTTGTCGCGATTACAAGGGTACGCCATGGACAAATAAAATGTTTACAAGGAAATCATTTTAATATCCAGTGGCGTTTACACATTGACAACGTTTAGGTTAATTTCGTCCACATTTTCACTTTGTCCACATTCCCACTTCGTCAGCAATCCCATTTCGTCCGCAATCAATTCCCGATTCGTCCAATTCCCATCTCGTCTACATTCCCATTTCGTCCACATTCCCACTTCGTCAACATTCCCGTTTCGTCCACATTCCCATTTCGTCCACATTTCCATTTCGTCCGCAATCCCATTAGGTAACAAAATTGTAACGAAATTGGTAGTGTACCTATCTGGATAGTATTAACCCGCACCGTGCTTAGCAAGTATTTTTCTTAACATGAATACCTTAATCAAAAAAATAATTAAAAACTTCCCTGAGAATTAAGCTAAGCGATAGCGAAAGCCGCATTAAAATAGGCTAGGAATGTTGACTAAGTGGGAATGTGGACGAAATGGGAATGTGGACGAAACGGGAATATTGACGAAATGGGAATGTTGACTAAGTGGGAATGTGGACGAAGTGGGAATGTGGACGAAGTGGGACAAGGACGAAATGAAAATGTGGACAAAATGGGAATGTGGACGAAACGGGAATGTGGACGAATGGGAATGTGGACGAAATGAACCTAAACGATTGACAAGACCACTGGGCGACCGATCGAAACCAATTGGTAGGTTATTGTTCAACGTTAGGCGACCACCTGAGATAGGCTGAGATAGGCTTTGGGATTATACATATTGAACAACTGTCAGCAGCCGAAACGAATTGCATATTCTGAGTCATTATATGAAATATATCCTGTTGCTAATATTCTGAGAAGATACAATTCGTACTTAGTCTATTACGTTTTCGTGCCCAACAGCACGTCTATTAGTCTAAGATCCCACCAAAATCCGACCATGACCCATCTGTTTACCGGATGAAAGCTATTTTATATCAAGTACTTAGAATGTTTCTGAAAAAACATTGTATTGTCACCTGATTTATGCATGCATGCAAAATTTCAGCTCAATCGGAAATCGGGAAGTGGGTCAAATTTAACTTGCAAGATTTGATGACACAGACAACGGGGCAGGTGAAAGTAAATAAAGGCTTGTAATTAAAAATATGGTCCAACCAAGCCTTAGGTGCGAGTCGGACTCGCGCACGAAGGGTTCCGTACCAATATCTATAAAAACGGCAAAACAAACACGTTGTTGTATGGGAGCCCCCCTTAAATATTTGTTTTATATTAATTTATTATTTATTTTTAAAGCGAACATATAATTAAATATTCTGTGAATATTTCAAGCGTCTACCTGTTGCCGTTATCAATATCGAGCAAAAACGAGCAAAAAAATCACGTTTGTTGTATGGGAGCCCCCTTAAATATTTATTTTATTGTTTTTCAGTATTGTTGTTATAGCGGCAACCGAAATACATCATCTGTGAAAATTTCAACTGTCTATAGCTATTACGGTTCGTGAGGTACAGCCTGGTGACAGACGGACGGCAAACGGACGGACAGCGAAGTCTCAGTAATAGAGTCCCGTTTTTAGCCTTTGGGTACGGAACCCTAAAATACTGTCTTGCCTGCCAAATAAATTAGATTTCAATTGAAAGTATAAAAAAACGGAAAGAAAGAAAAAAAACAGAAATAAATACTTAATCCAAATTTGGTGTGTTTGAGTTAAATAGATTTTTCACTTCTCATGCTCTTAAAATGTTAATTTAGTCTATGCATATCGGGACTAAAGCTCTTTTTTGATCTCTAGGGATTAAAGTAATTTTTTTTTACTTTGGAAACCCCTAAACTGCCAATCACAGTGTTTGTGGATGGAGGATTATTGCCATTTTCAGTGACTGGGCATAGACAATTTTAAAGCTTTCCATAGACCGCAGCGCGCTGCGGACGATCCGAAGCGCTCCGTAGCGCTCCGTAGCGCCCTGCGCTTCGGTCTGTGGAAGCCTTTAGTGCGTGGAAATACCTAACCTCAAAATGACAACTGTATAAAAATATTTTAAAAAATAATAATTTCGTGAAACACCATGAATAATTACGAATATTAATCTATTTAATTATATTTAAAGATGAATTCATTTTATTATGCATACTTAGTCCAATTAGCTATGAAATAATTTTCAAGTTAGAATCTGTTGGCTAAATACGCAAACATTTAAAGCGTCACTCAACAAAAAAAACCGCGGGACAAATTTAAATTGCTATTTGAATTCTGAACATACGTCCATTGCTCGTATTGAGCGTACGTTTTATAAAAGTAATGTTGTAGATTAGTATACCTAAAACATCGTTTTTTTCCTCGCATTCAAAGTGAAAAGTAAGAGTGTTTAACGGGAGACAAAACTGCCATAATGACACGCGAATTATAGTCAAAAAACTTGTGTCATTATGGCTTGTTTTAGTCCCTTGTTGAACAATCTACTATTTCTCTTCTCATGCTCTTAAAATGTTACTTTAGTCTCTGCATATCGGGTCTAAAGCTCTTTTTTGATCTCTAGGTATTAAAGTATTTTTTTTTAAATTTGTGTTTTACGGTGTTTGTGAATGGAGGATTATCGCCATTTTCAGTGTCTGGTCATAGACAATTTTAAAGCCTTCCACAGACCGAAGCGCGCTGCGGACGCTCCGTGGCATCGCGCGCATGCCCCGCGCTTCGGTCTGTGGAAGCCTTTAGGGCGTGGAAATAACCTCAAAATGACAACTGTGCAAAAATATTTAAAAAAATATTTAATTTCGTGAAACATGATAAATGAGTGATTACGAATATTAATTTAGCTAATTATATTAAGGATTTTATTATGCATAGTACAATTAATTTTAAAATAGTTTTCAAGTTTGAATCTCTTGGCTGAATATGCAAGCATTTAAAGCGCCACTTTACACAAAAATATATAAAAGAAAAGAAAAATACGCGGGACAAAGTTTTTTGCTAAGTATACATAATAGAATAGTATTTGAATTTTGAATAGATGCACATTATTCGTATTGAACGTTCGTTGTAAAAAAGTAATATTGTAATTTTATAAAACGTCGTTTTTTTCCTCGCATTCAAAGTGAAAAGTAGAGTGTTTAACGCGAGACTAAACAACCATAATGACACGCGAATTATAGCCACCCTCGCTGTGCTCGGGTGGCTAAATATCTTGTGTCGTTATGGCTTGTTTTAGTCCCTTGGTTAACCATCAACTATTGAGTTATGTATTCATGAAAGAGTCAAAAGTGGCTCCAAATGGTTCGTGTAATATTAATATTACACACGGCGCTGCTTTGCCAATTCCTTTTGCTTGAACTTGGCTTGACACGCTGCCGCGTGTCTATGTATATTAAACCGAAGAGCGAAGAGTGAAAGGAACGCGACGATACGAACTTCGAATTTCGTAGTAGCCCCCCACCCCAGATACAATACGTTTTAGTTTACCACTGACAGATGGCTTGCCTTCATTTCATTTCCAACTTTAACACCATACAAATAAAGTAGCTATTACAAAATCTGCAAACGTGGGTAACAGTATTCTAAAATTGGCTTTATTAGTAGGTCGTTAAAGTTGAATATGAAATGAAGGCAAACCATCTGTCAGTGGTAAAATTTATGTAATTTTACTGTAAGGTCGGCTTTACGTATCCTCTACTACAATTTCCCGTCGGTCACGTAGCGACGGCAGCAAGCAGCCGTCGTAGAATAACGTAGCCACTGCTACGAAAGTCTACGAAGCATGGTAACGTCGCGCTCAGTGGTAATTTTTATGTAATTGTTTGGTTTCTAAGTTACGTACGAAGATTTTCCGTACAAAAATTTAAATGACACGTGCTTAAGATTTTTTTTCTAGTTTGGTATCTAGTCAAGTGCAAAAATTTGTATCGATTTTCCTCTCCTAATGACTCTTATGATCATCATCTCAGCCTAATATATACGTGAGTCGTTTTCAAAATAGGTGTACTTTTACTCTATTTTGTCTGTCTCCTTTAAAAAATATTATGTTATAAATAATACCGGACCTATGGAATTAATTTGCTCATAATAAATGTTATTTATACTTAAGACAGATAGTTTAAATCACTTTTTGACTTCAAATAATTATTCCATAAAATAATGTAGCACAAAAGAAAACATAAAAATTTAAGTGGTTCATACAAAATACAGTTGTCCCACTAGTACCCTTGCCCGTTTGAATACTCTTAATGCCTATATTTATTTCAATTACACATATAATTTGTTATTGAATATGTTATCTGAGATAGTGTTTTAATTAAAATACAAGGTAAATTCATATAACTTTAAAAATGACACTTAAAATCTAATTTTATTACAAGTCCACTTTTTTATTACTTTGTGTTACTCTTATGTGTGACGATGATAACAATTAAATTCGATCTAATTAGGAACGCATCCATAATATTTTTTAGTCTAGCAACACTGTAAGGTACTACCAACGTAACAAATGACAGCGTAGCCATATTGTTTTCGCTGACATGGACCCAAACGTGTTGTGCTCATGTTTTGTCGTCAAAATTATTCTCTTGTATAACGTGGATTTCACGGGTAAGTAAAATTTGAAAAGTGAAGTTGTGTTATGGATAATGTAGTTTTCAATAGTTATAACGTATGGTTAATAAAAGTATACAGCTATCTAGTAAGATTTTTCTGTAACTTCTTGAAGGACATGTTGCCGCCATAAATTCACTGTTCTTTTGTGTGACACTGAGTGTAACACACACTATGTGTTACGCTGTGTGACGTTACACAAAAGATAAGGCTGTATATATACTGCACATTGCTGTGTTTTTTTACCCGACTGCCGAAGAAAAGGAGGGTATTTTTTTTCGAGTATTGTTTTTATATAATATTATGGAGTTATCATTAGACTATTCTCAGTTGTGGGAGGGACATAGGGTATATTTACTATAAATATCACGTCCGCGAAAAAAAACTAATAAGTTTAATACTTTTGGTAGGTAATAAAAATAATTTGAAGTAAAATACACCGTGTTTTTTTATTTCCGTCGCCCCCCAGTTTGAAGCTCAAATGCTGTCATGTTTGACACTAACTATTGTGTAAAAGTGTTAATAGAGTTATTATTATTATTGACCGCCAATTCAGTAGGTGTAATTTACGTTTTTTTTTCTTTCAATATAAACAAAAACAAAATTCAGGTCTACCTATCAAAAGCCAAATGTCGAAGTTAAAGTTAACGGAAATAAAAAAAAACAGTGTAGAACTTGCTGCACACTTTTTAGGTAATTGAAAATGTCTCCAATGACTCCAGCAGAACGTCAAAGGAGCTACAGATAAAAATTGAAAATTGAAAATCCTGAAAAATTTGAACGTATGAAAAAAGAAAATGCCGAAAGAACTAAGAAAAAATATACTTATACAACTTGAATAACACCTCTCCATTTCCTCCGTGGATGTCGTAAGAAGCGACTATGGGAATAGGTTACGGTATATATTGTAGGCCATAGGCTAGCTACCTGTCACTATTATACCGTTTTTATCTCTTAAAGTGGCCTCGAAATGTACATGGATTTGTTTTCGGTGTAACTTTTCGCTGCTCTGCCCACCCCTTTTGGGAATACAGACGTGATTGTAGTAAAATCCAAAATATATCTTAATGATGAACTGACCCTTATAAAATCCTTTATGTTTTTTGTGTTATGAAGGAACAAATTTCTTTTGTGTTTATTTTGTGTTACGTACACCTATTTTGAAAACGACTCACGTTCCACTGCAGGGCACAGGCCTCCTCTCCAGCGGCGTAGCTACCGTATGGCAAGCCGGGGCAGTGCACCGGGACCCTCAAGCTCAGGGGGCCCCTCGGACTCTGACTTACAAACTATAAACGCGGACCTATGAGAAACGCGGCGCTCTTCAACAGTGTGACTATAAAAAAAACGCTACTAGTGAATTTACAATCGCGCGAGTCTAGTGAATTTAATGTGCAATCATCCTTACTTGTCTTATCATGTAAACAAACACGGGTTGTGGCCCTAGTTTACTTTTTGCCCCAGGGCCTTTGGTTACCTAGCTACGCCACTGCTCCTCTCAGTATATAAATAAATATGATAAGAGCTACATATTGTGGGACATATTTATGTTATGAGTAAGTCCATATTTTTACACTTGACTGTACAGTCAAGTCAAGCAACTTGATCCCTAGGCCACTATAGAGCCATGTTTATCTACAGTGATTATGCGTGATGATGTCATGATGACATTAATATGTCGATCTTTGCGAACATGTGTCAACGATGTGTCAACGATAATGAATAGGAAAGGAGAAGGAGTTTGTTTGTATAAGGTAAACGTACCAATGCTCGACACCTCAACGCCCAGTAGATGACACCCATCTGTCACCTCTCTTACTATGGCATAAGATTGAAGGTGCCATGTATTGGGTCAGTGTCAAGCACAGGGTCGTTTACCTTATTTGTATTAATAACTTAAATTGTCACTGTCCGTCTGTCAAAAATTATTTTTCGTCTCATGTCATGAAGCGAAAATATTTATAAATTCTTTACGATGCGTGTTGTGATCGGAAAGTACCTAGATAATCCTTGACTCGCACTAAGGGAATGTATTAATTATCTAGATTCTACAGTGGCCTAGAAATCACATTGGTTGACTGTACTTAGTCTTTGACCATGACACAGAACTCAAATTTGGCCTAATAGTATTGGATAGGTACTCAAGAACAGAACTTTTATTTAAATAATTAGCATATGATACATCACACCCACCCAGCCAGTCAGCCAGCCCAGGTGGTACCCACCTAGTGTACCTACAGTCAACCAATTTGATTCCTCCTATCATTGGGTAGGCATTCTTATAGACAATGCAGTGCGTTGTTGACGGTACACTTTAGATTATGTTAATGCTATTAAATACATAGGCTAAGTAGGATCTATTTGATCAATGTACAAAATTGACTTTATGCCATCGACTTGGAAGTACCATAGTATCTGTTAAGTGTCAAATGTCAAATGCTAAAGGCAATGACTTCAAACGCGATGTCGACCAAAAAAAACCAGTGGTACAGCCATAGCTTTTCGTAAAGTAAAACTTTTTTTTACTTAAGTAGATAAGTATACCTATTAACATGCAATATCTGTTTACTTCTGTGTCCGTTTTGATATAAATAGCATTTAATACCCAAAAGGTTTTGTGCCGTGTATGGTGTAACTTAACTCAAAGTTCTAACACAAACTCACCATGTTTCTGCTCGTCATCCTCATCATTCTCCCTCTTGCAATGTTGCGTGGGCACGGGCGAGAGCAGCCAGTTCCTAGGTCTTTTAGGAGGCGGCGCTTTCTCCTCCAGAGCGGTAATATCCACTTCTTCATCCGCGTCCTCGGGCTCCCCTGGCTCCGGCGGCGGCGCGGGCGCCTCGCCCCCCTCTAGTGACTTGCTCACGAAATCCGCGAGCCGCTCCATCACCATTACTGCCGCGGGCCCGCGAGCGCCCGTGCACTCGCCACGGTCGACACTATACTGCAGCGAAGGCGGTACACCCGCCCCCAAAAACTTAACCCATAACCACACAACAAAGACGCAACTCTAGCAAATAAGCCGTTAGGGTTTGCATCCCCTTGTGTAGGGTGTAAAGGCGTGTTTTAAGCTCCGCCTGCTTTTTGCGCATGCGTGTTATAGGGTCGTGACTGAGTGTGATCCCAACCCCGGGGTAATGCACGCCTACATTATCGTTATATTGACAATGAATTTTTGATGCAAGTCCTTCCCGGTGGTGTTCTGTGGACGTAAAATTAATAGTGGTTTTTGGACGTTTGTGTGGTAGACTGTGGTGTGATTATCAATTTGTATTGGCGAGGCCGAGGGATATGCTTTGCTGGCGATGGACTTTAGTCTTTTGAAGTACGAATGCCAGCTGTTATTTATCGTATGTATACTAGCAAATAAGTAATAACTATAAGTAGGTACATGTAGGAGCAGATATAAAAATACCTAATCTACGCGGGCAAAAGTATTTAGTTCAAAATAGCTACACAAGCTCTTAGTATCGGATGTAGATTTCATGCTTGTTTGATGCGTAGATACTCCTTTAATGCCCGAATGTACACGGGACTCTAGATTAGGATATTAAGATAGATAAATTATGCATGTAAAATACCGTGACAATTACAATTAAACATTTATTATTAAACTACGTATCTAAAACATTATTTAAGTATTTATATATTAAAAGCCAGGGCTCCGTCGTACTAATAATAAAACACTTACAAAAACATTACACATGTAATTGTAATCTAGTAGGTACAATAAATACTTTAATCGTTTATTTGTAAATTTATCGCGAGGATTTTATTATAACTACAACATCTATCTAAACATAAATATTATCAATATTTATCATTAAATCGATAACAAAAAAAAATACCGACGCGGAGTGCGAGGTGCGATTGTACAAATTTTCTTGTTTTTGGTTTGTTGTTGAAATTTTAAGTTGTTTAAGACCGCATAAGTAGCAAAAGATCCAATGACACTGCAAGTTTTTTACATTCTGAGTTGCACTAGACCATTCCATGAACTAGGGGATTGATAAGTCTGTCTCGTATACCTACCTATCTACAAAACGCAGTGGTATAAAAAATAGGCGTAAGCTGCGCCGATGACATCTAGTTATGTCATTACGTTCAGCGCTCGTCTAAATGTTGGTCCCTTGTAGGGCATGACAGGTTTTGCAGCTTTACGGACATAGCATTGGCTAGATTATAGCAGCAGTGACACCAAATCCGAGCCGGAACTTATCATTGGGGTGGTTCAGCAGCGCTGAGATGGCGCAGGCGAGCTGTGCGTGCTTGCCGCCGAGTGCGCGTTGCAGTGTGGCACCCACCAGCCCGTCGGAGTCGACAGAGCCGCGAACTGTCCACTCTTCAGCGCGCCACTCATATGCTAATGTCGCTACTGTGCGCCGGAGTGCGAATCCCACCTGGTTAAACACATGACGGTCTTGAAACTAAAGTAATTACTTATGTGAGAAATAAAGCTACAAACCGTGGAAAAGTAAGCCATAAAACTTAAACATTCCGCAAATGGCGCTACTTCTGGTTGTCAGTTTGGTTTCCGGGTTTAGATGACGAACGGAACACGAAATCAGACATAATAGTGGAGGTTAAAGCTACGAATATTTAAGAATAGGGTTAAGAGGTACGGATACTTATAATACGTACCTAGATTGATTGACAATAAACTCAGTTTTGTGGCTTCGGCCTTTTCGACGGTAGTTCTATACAACTGAGATATCGGCATGTCTTTATAGCGCATGTAGTACAAATCTAGGCTGCGGAATCGCCTACCGGCGCATATCATTTATTTAGCGAGAAAAGGAGGAAAAGAACTAATCGTTATGCTACTCTCTCTCTCCCTCGTCATGATCGGCAAGAGAAACTGCGAAGATTACCTACCGCTAGCAGCAACTCAATAGAGCAGCAGTGTGTGAGTGTATTGTAACTAGGTAACAGAAGATGTAGCTCACTGGTTAAGTATCTAACAGCCTATTCACTCTGACCTCGATTAGCCCTAAATTACAGCTCTCCAGGAAAACAGACGATGAAAATGAAATAAATTCCATAGCATTCCGCATTATAAAATAAATTTATATCACGGGACAATTCACACCAATTGACCTAGTCCCAAACTAAGCAAAGCTTGTATGTACTATGGGTACTAGACAACGGATAAACATACTTATATATATAGATACATACTTAAATACATATTAAACACCCAAGACTCGAGCACAAACATTCGTATTATTCACACAAATGTCTGCCCCGACCGGGAATCGAACCCGGGACCTCAAGCTTCGTAGTCAGGTTCTCTAACAACTAGGCTATCCGGTCGTCTAAAAGATGAAACAAAGTGTTTTGTGCGAATGATCGGAATATTAATAATCAAAGAGTGCACATTGCAACTTCGCACATCGTGGCAGCAGTATGAGCAGATCAAGGGGCACATTATAGCGCAGGGGAACTAATACCTCGAGCATGGCAGCGACAGTGAGGTAAGGCTTGATGGCGCGCGCGTAGCACAGATCCAGCCCGCGGTTGCCGAGCGTGGCGCTGACGGAGTGGTCGTCGCTGGCCCAGCGCGCCGCGCCCGACGCCGAGCTCAGTTCCGTCGCCTGCCCACGCGCTACCAACTCCGCGCCAAGCGATACTTGCTCCGATATCGCCTAGAAAACAAAAGAGATCCTGAAAATGGCAGTCAGGGTCGATTTTAGCAGGGTAAACTTGTGCCAAATCTAAAAGAGCGCCAAACTCCACTTTGTAAACACCTAGCCTTATTTACTGCGGGGGAGGGGTATCCACTTTTGCCCTGGTTCCTAAAATTTGTAGATCCGGCGCTGCATAGAGTCAAAATTTCACAATATTTGCAGCAAATAAAAGTCATGGAGGTATTTAAGTTTTTCGTGTAATTATGTTCCTAGTCTATGCGTGCGTGCGTAGTTAGGTATATTATTAAAAAGCTGCTGCTCACAACTTCGTCTGTATTTCACTCGACAACACTTAATATTTGCGCCTTCAAAACATTGAATTACCTGCAGATAATGAAGAGCAATAAAGTCCCGATTGACCGCAATAACAGAAGCCGTGAAATTGTGGAAGTAGGCGTCAAAAATGCTTTCAAAGCTGTAGAATTCAGCGTCAGCGATTTGAGCTACAACTGTGGCGCGCGTGCTCGCGGTGGGGCCCACACGGACCTCACAACTCATCTGTCCCCCGGGTGCCGCCTCCATCACGAAGTATGGCAACTTCGTCGGCTTGCCCTTGTCCATGTAGGATAACAACAGCTTATATCCACCCGGGGAAACGGAACTAAAGGACAATGAGTGTCCGAGCACCCAGTTCTCATTAGAATTCTGTTTGACAGAGACGCAGGCGCCCTCGAAGCACTGGGGTATTCTGTAGCGGGCCGCGTTGTGGATGAAGCGAAGCAGGCCAGGGTTGTCAGCACCGGCGGGTAAGTCGCCGGGGCCGCGTTCGGGTGCGCCGGTGCGAGACCCGGTCACGCCTGCGCCAGCCTTGCCGCGGTCGCCTGCTGAGCACTTGTTAGCCGGCGGAGGGCACGAGCACTTGGGCAGTGGAGGAGCCGGCGCGTCGCCCGCGCCACAGCGCTGCCCCGGCGACGCTGCCTCCACCACGCCCACGGGGGACGCCGCACTCACCACACCGACCCGCGGCGAATTAGTACTTGACTCCGGATTCGAATGACTCTTTGCGTAAATCGCTTTGAAGAAACCCCGCCTTATTAAATCTGTTAACGATGTAGGCTGCGTATGATTGCTACTATTATACATGACTAGTTTTAGTGCTTAAGTAAAATAATCAAAATATTAATGGATTTCACTGAAATGACTTCAGAAATAACGTCGTAATGACAGTGACGATTATAGGTTTTACGGATTTGAAATTAGAATGAAACTTTTTTAAATTGTTCCGATTTGTTCCTAATTATCATTTATAAGTTACCTGTAAGTGCATGCAATTGTAATAAAGACGTGCAATATTACTAAAATTACAAAATTCACAAAAAAATATACTTACTTACCTATTATGAATTATGATTATTTTAAGTCTTATAAGCTAGTATAAATATCTAAATTGAAAAACAAAGATGATTTTTTAAAACTGAGAACGAGAAAAGTGACGTAATTACCAATTCGGGACTTTCCCTTCAGAAGGTGAGACCGATCAACTAGCATTGCCACTCAGATATTATTTTTTCTGGGAAATCCCTCTACGTCATTGATAACGACTTCCGCTATTAGGATAGTTAGAAATGGTTTAAGTATCAAAGGATTTATTATTGCTAGATAATAACTTTAAAGTTTTATTATAATTATTATTTAATTATTAAGCCCTATTATAGTCTCCTTATTGGGAATGTAGAAAAAAATAATGGTACTTGATTGAAAAATTGAGTGACAGTTCAATCATGAATTGCCATAGTGTTAAAATAGTGTTAAATAGTTCTTAAAGTCAAAACTATAAAATTGGATTTTCTAATCGGATCACAAATTCCAGTACTATCACTTTATTTTACTAGAAAAATATATCAATTAACTAGATTAACAAAGAGTGTGGAGCCATTGTTTTGTATAAAAATACGCATTTCTTTTATTGTTCGGGGAATCATTGCTCCTATATTATGGCAATTATAATTTTGAAGTGTCAAGTCAATCAAAGTCATGTCATCCGCTAAGCTAATGATAACAAGTTAACATGTTGAAAAAATTAAACAATTAAGTTGTTTTTTTCATAAGTAGTTTCTTTAATATGTGATTTTTTTCGTTCTATTCTCTTGATAGGAAACTAAGTATAATTTATTTACAACATTTTCAACGATACTTATTTGTTTACTTTACTTATTGTCTAGTTTCTTTGTTTGTCTCGTTTCCTGTTATCAACAAGTTAACAAAATGACTACTTTGAGTGCTAAAATTGCTGAACTATTTCGGAATTTGAAAACAGACGCCGTGCCACGGTCTCCGCGGACTCGGCGGGCTCAGCCGGAAAATATTCCCGCGGAGGAAAACAATGAAAACTACGATACAACCAACGGGACAGACCATCCCGAAGAACCAGAAGTTGTCATAGTTGAAGAACCAGATGATGATTTGAAAAAAGACAAGAAACCAAAAGCCAAAAAGTCGTTCTTTACGTCAAAATCTAAGGAGGACAAACCAAAAAAACAGGAGAAATCAGAGAATCACAGTGATGGATGTATAGTGAATACACAAGGTAAGCTTTGTTGCTGAATTTTTTTCCGTGATTTATTTAGGAAACAAACGGTTACATTCCAATACAGTAACACATTAAATATGCCCTTGAACCAATGAATTTTTTCAATGCTTTTGAAAGTAGGTATGTAGTCATCAAATGTACTAAATTTTTTTGGCGTCAGATTTGATGATTAATAAAATTGTTGTTACCACATTATTTAACTTACATAATTAACATTAATAGTCTCTTATGGGTGGAGTTTGAAAAGTCGGACCATGTTAACAGGTAGTTATTGGTACAAAACAACTAACTAGAAAAAGTTCCATAGCAAAACAGAAATTATACCAGAAAAAAAAATTCTGTCACAAAACAATGTTTCATATTATTTCTAAATGCCGGTGTTAAATATTTTGAACTCCACCCTTGTCTCTGTTTAATCGCACAATGAAAAGGTTCATCATTTTAAAGTTGACTTCTTCTTGAAGACAAGTTGTTGATGTCAAGAAATCACACAAAATTGCAATGATGATATTGATGCAACCACAAGCAAGTAGGTTTTATCACTTTGTTTATCAGAGTATAATAGCAGGTTAAACTAATAACAAGGTTTTAGATCAACTATTCATAGTCAAGGAACATTGCATTGGTTTGACTAAATTTTAACCCTGTTGTCAAAAAATTAAGCATAATTTTCTATGCAACATTCTGGTGTTTTATATTATGTACTTAATATACTGTGAAAGTAAATTATTTGAAAGCTGATGAACCTATTTATTCTGCAATTGTAATATGACTATATTACAAATAGTAACTTTTAATTGCAGCTACGGGAAATGTGATTAACATAGTGAAGTCTAAAGATGTCCGCTGGGGAGATGACTACTACATGGGTATTTCCAAACCAAAGTCCAAGGTGACTGAGGAGCCCGAAGAAGAGGTTGTGGAGAAATGCAATGACATCACACTGCTTATGGAAGCTAAAGTTAAGGTTAGTTTACAATTAAACATTTAAATAAGTTTTGTTCAAAAAATCTTCATTACTATTCATGCTCATAAAGTTTGTATTTATGCTGGATGGATAGTTTATGCCTGCGGCTTTGGGTCAAAGAAAAACCATAAAAATAAAAAAAACCACCTTAGAGCACCTTTTTGATACTCAAGGTTAAATATGAAAACTATCAGTTTTAGACTGTTTAAGCTGTCAGTAAGTAACATTTCCCTTTTATTCCCTTAATTTATTCACAATCAAAGTGAAAAGTAAAGTAAATAATAACTATGTAATACATAAAACCCATTTTACCCTCGAAATTATCTATTAACCCTCACCTGCAGCTCGGTTGGATATAGAGGCTGTATTAATTGTGCATATATGCAATCCTATCATTTTCCTTGTCATTAGTTGTTTAAACTGGGCCATTTACCAGACTAAATTGTTATTATAATGTATTTAATTGAATTTTATATATTGTACAATTTAATCCAGTTCTCTATGATATATCGATACCGGAAATCTCAAATGGCGTAAAGGACAAAAATGCGAAAATGAGTCTTAAATGCCATTCGATAGGGAAAAAAAAGCTGTATACAATGGCATTTAAGACTCATTTTCGCATTTTTGTCCTTAACGCCATTTGAGATTTCCGGTATTGATATGTGAAGCCTAATATATTGGAAAATCATGTAATGCAATGTGTAATAAAAATTTTTTTTAGTTCTCTATTGAACACTGCTATAATTATATTACTAAAGTTGCTGTACCTATTTAAATTCTGATATATATTGTTATTGCTTGCAGCCTGAACATGAATATTTGGATTTTATATCTAACAATCTCGGCAAGAACTGGTATGGTTTCTACATTAAACTGGGGTTTCTGAAAGGGCGCATTGAGACAATGGAAATCAATACACGCGAATATGGTGTCAATGAGGTAAGAGATTCTAATATTCAGAACCAAGCACTGCGATTTGGATCCTTTTGTTTCCCATAATTTTGTTTGTTATATTTTCATTTGCCATACCAATGTTTGCTATAAAATGTATAGAAGCGCGATGTTTACAGAATTTTTTAAATGTCATTTTAGAGAATACAGTATTTAGGTTAAGTTCCGTTAGTTCAATAACACTTCCGAAAGAAATACTATTTCAGAAATAAATGACTTTATGACAAATGAAAATTATGGGAAACAAATGTATGGCATATGAAATTTGGGCAAATTAGGCCCTAGAATTTATTTAGAACTTTAAAATAATGAATGTTATGTTGCGCAAAACAATTTGTGGGAAGAAAGTATGTTCCGTATGTTATCAGCTAAGATATTTAAGCATTATGCGGCTATGATAAAAAATAGATTATTCAAAAGGGCTTATAACATTCTTTATTCAAATAACAAGTGGCCGCAACTCCATCTGCGAAGATTTCGTTTATCGTCATCTCGCCGGAACTATAATTGTCTAGAATACTAAATCTATCCCACCCATGTCCTTCAGAGGGTCTCAAACTGTCTCCATACCAAATTTATTTCATCTAAATCGGTTCAGCGATTTAAGGTTGAAGAGTTTATAGCTAGACAGAGTTACTTTCGTATTTATGATATTAGTCATCATCATCATCATTTCAGCCGTTAAACCTCCAGCCCTCATTGATGCCCAATCATTACGGTTGGAAGCGGCTTGCATCCACCTTGAACCTGCGGCCTTCACCAAATTATCTGTCCACCTCGTTTGTGGAGGTCTTCATTTGAGAACTTTTCTTTTTCTGCGTACTATATGGCCTGCCCATTACCATTTCAACGGGTCACGCACAATATTAGTAAGGGTTAACATTTATTATTTACTAGCTGTTGCCCGCGACTCCGTCCGCGGAGAATAGTATTGGTTTGTAGTACATGCTATGTTGATACATAGATGGCGCTGTATGTGAAAAAAGATTTTCCCGCTTTTCTGTTGAAATTTTTCCTGAATTTTCTTTGGTATAAACCTCACGGAGCCCGAGACCTTTCCAACGAATGCAAAACCGTGGAAATCGGTTCGTGCGTTCTGGAGTTATAGCGTCAGGAAGGAAAACCAGACTTATTTTTATATAGTAGATTTAAGAGCTGTTGCCCGCGACTCCGTCTGCGAAGAATCCGGGTATAAAAAAGCCTACGACCTATTCTCAGACCTACCAAATATAGAGAAAAAAGTTTCATAAAAATCGGTCAAGCCGTTTCGGAGGAGTTCGATAAACAAACACCGTGACACGAGATTTTTATATATTAGAAGAAGATTAAAGTGGTAGTGCTCTAGTTTATTTATTTTATCCAGGCTCGCTACAAGCTCCTTCTAGACTGGGTACGTAACGACCAGGATGGCACGCTGGGCTTACTGGCCACGAAGCTATGGGAGCACGGTGACCGCGACCTGGTCAAGCAACTCGCCCTCTTGTATAAGAAGAATAACTACAAGTAACATTCTCTGTTACAATTTCGCAAGCTATAGTACTCGCAAAATCTATTATACAAAACAAATCATGCAGTCAATGCAAAAGCGCAAAACTTGCATAGAAAGTTATTATTGCCATTTCAAATCACGTAGGTAAGTAACTTTATTATGCGCGTATACTATTACTAAAACGATCTCAATTTTAAGTTCGTTTCTTACACAAACAATCGTTTGTTTGTTTACGTACCTATGACAAAATTCGTTTCCAAATGTGCAATATGTAGACTGTAGAGGTGGGTCTATAATGACTCCCATAAAATTTTAAGTCATAATGTATCATTAGTCATAATCAACGTTAGTCATACAGTGATTTATTTCTGAAACATTTTATTTTTCGGAATTGTTATAAAACAAACCTAACCTAACCTACTGCATTCTATAAGATGGCATTTAAAAAAGTCATGAAAAAAATACCGTCTCAGAAATAAATCACTGTATGACCAACGTTGATTATGACTAATGATACATTATGACTTAAAATTTTATGGGAGAAAAGGGGCACCGCTGTAGGGGTACTTATACATTTTTTAACTACCTAAGTATTTGTGGTCCCGTCTCAAATTTAGTTTTGATTAAACTGCTTTGGGTGCGGTTAAAGTACGACTTTTAATTACCGACCCTTAATGAATAACATTAGTGCACAACCTGATAATTCAAATCTTTTTCTTATACAATACCTATAGGCTTGCGTTTGACCACAATCACGCCTAATGGAAAGCGAAGATGAGGCCTACTATGGAGCACGCTTGCCTAGTAACTGCTCATTCAACCTAGACTTGAAAGCGGCCAAATTATAGTGTTCAGGGAACACAGTCGCAGGCAGGGAATTCCACTCCTTAGCTGTGCGGTTCATGAAGGAAGAGCGAAAACGCTTTGTGCGGATTTTTGGAATACTGACAACGTAAGGGTGGAGAACCCGCGTACTTCTAGTCTATCTGTGGACGAAAGGAGCAGGTGGAATAAGGTCGTGCAGTTCCGAGGCACATTCACCGAAATGTAGCCTGTAGAATATCGATAGGGAAGCCACTCTTCTGCGATGACGAAGGCACTGACGACAAAAATCCGCATCACAGGCAACGCCGATGAGCCTCTTCGCTCGCCGTTCTACCGAATCCAAAGCAGCTAGCTGATATTCAGCAGAACCATCCCCATGTAAATTCCATAACGGGTTTGAATTATCACATCGTGTATTATTGCCGTTCATTCCGGATGGACAAATACTGGGTCGTACACTGCCGGCACCCTCGGTTTTTATAATTTTCTTTGGGACTAGACTATACTTCTTTTTTTAGCATTAGCAATAGGGTAAACAATCTTGATGAGTCTTTTTTATTGGAAAACGCTTAAAAATAGGAACTATTACTTATGAAACCAAAACAATGTAAATGACCATTATGTCCTTGCTAATTATTACATATTTGCTGTGACATGTATTTCAAAAGTGTTTTTCAATAAAAAGACACGTCAAGATCGATTACCTTCTTTCTAATGGTAAAAAAACCGGCCAAGTGCGAGTCGGACTCGCGCACGAAGGGTTCCGTACAATTATCTATAAAAATCACGTTTGTTGCCCCCCTAAAATATTTTTTTTTATTTTAATTTAATGATTTATTTTTAAAGTCAATACATAATTAAATATTCTGTGAATATTTCAAGCTTCTTCCTGTTGCCGTTTTAAATATCAAGCAAAAAAGAGCAAAAAAATCACGTTTGTTGTATGGGAGCCCCCTTAAATATTTATTATATTCCATTTTTTAATATTTTTTATTATAGCGGCAACCGAAATACATCATCTGTGAAAATTTCAACTCTCTAGCTATCATTGTTCCCGAGATATAGCCTGGTGACAGACGGACGGACGGACGGACGGACGGACAGCGGAGCCTCATTAATAGGGTTTCCGTTTTTACCCTTTGGGTACGGAACCCTAAAAACGAAGTAAGTAGAATGTTTATACCGGTTTTTTTGGAACTACAATTCCACCGCACCTTTGCTTGGTTAGAACCGGTATAAACATACTACTGAAGTATAGATGAAGAAAGCAGTAAATCACGATTTAGACTTTTTCTTATATATATTATGATATGATTTAATATACAAAATGCTTTTTTTAGTTAAGATTTATGTGATTATTTACACGAATTTTATTTGTTTTTAGATTATTTTATACTATTTTTTTGATATACATATATGAGATGTGAAAACCTTTGCGTAAAATCACTAAAATATAAAACCGGTAGTACCTAGTTGTTTACATTCCTTGAAATTAGTAGATGTTTTATGTGCTAGTCTTCTAGTCAAAAAAGCACTAAAGTTAAATATGAAATTAGAGATCACATACAAATTATACAGTGCTAATTTGTATGACTGCACATACAAATTAGCACTGTAGTAGGTCCTAGTGTACACAACTACTACTTAATTGTGCAGTTCATTGTATTTAGTATGAGTGTGAACTAAGGTATCGATCTAGTATATACATGTATGTATATGATCAAAGAGTACATAGTGGGCTCTTTTTGGCTCACGCGATTTGCATAATGGGCACAGTACAGTGACGTAATGCTTGGACAATGTAAAAAAAGAGTTAGTTTTGTTAAGAAAAAAAAATGTTTGTCGTTTATTTTAACACTGTAGACAAGCCTAAGGTAAATATATCTATGTACTCTTCTGAATACTAGTGGTTATTTAGAACAGTTTTATTTTGGGGCAGTATGTATAATTGGAAAATTTAAATAAAGGCTCTACTTAATGTTTACATACTTAAATGCAAGTATAAATATGTTTTTTTTTGCGGTACACTGGAACTCAGAAATTCAAGTTGTTCCGTTTCAAAATTTATGTTAAATGAGAAATAATGAACGATTATTTAATTTACGTTAATTATTACTGTAAGAAAAACAAAGTGCTAAAACATTGTAATAAATAAGAACAATTTAATAAAAAAACATCACATTTTTATACAAATATATAATAAACTACTTATTTTTTTGTTTTTGTTTTGTTTTGTCACACGTCTTTGTTTCTCATTTTCGGACCATCGTTATTTTGTTAGAGATGATGTAAGTACTTCAACAGGATTTGAAATGTTATGGAAAGCTGATGATGTCATTTAGAATAAAAGGCCAATTAAAACTTTAAAAGAACGTAGTTTCTACATTTAAATTGAACAACAAGGCAATTTTAATTAAATTACAATAGCACAAGTCACAATGTATTCACAATGTGTTATACCTACCTACTTAAGTTAGGTAGGTACCGGTTGTTTTCATACTAAATTTTTTTTATCACATTGTATTCTATAATTACAAGAGATAAATACTTAACACAGTCGTATGCACTAGATCTAAGGGGATTAGCCTTAACTGATAAGATGCGATCCTTATGGCCCGACCACGACTACGCGCGATAAAAACGAAAAGAAAAACGCTCTCCCGCCCCGGTGGTCGCGTGTACTCGTGGCCATAAATGGAAAACCAGTCAAAACTAACTACCTAGACGAAATATAATGATAAGTAGGTAGGGTCAACGTCATAAATAAGTGATTACTTTTGTACCCTGTCACTTTAACGTCATGTTCGAAAGCCATACAAAAATATGTAACGACTAAAAGCGACAAGGTACATAAATGATCACTTATTTATGACGTTGACTGTACCTAAAAAGTTATTTGGTTTTAGTTCTTGCTGCATTTCAGTAATCGGAAATGTAGTAATGTGAATAGAACAGTTGTCGGTCGAAATGACTACTTTCAGCGCTAAAATTGCTGATCTACTTCGGAGTTTGAAAACAGGGGGGCTACTACGAAATTGTAAGTTCGTATCCTGTCGTGCCTTTCACTCTTCTGTTTAATATTATTTGCGTGAACGGAACAACACGACACAAAGTTCGGAAATCGAATTTTGTAGTATAGTATGTTCCAGTTTCCAGTTAAAATGACGAAAATGCACTTAACATGGGATTTTACAACTTCTTTTGTTGCTGAATATGAAAGGAAAAGATAACAAAGAGACGTACCTAATAAAACTGACCGAAGTATGGCCTACCGACCGATACACCTGCATAATTGCTTTACAACCCCACTTGAAGATAACAATTAAACAATAGATGTTGGTAATGTACTTTTCGTCATTTTAACGGTTACGTATCAAAATACCTAAAATTAAAAAACCCAACGTAAAATATCCTACGTTCAAAATACCTAAAATCTAAATACTTAATGATTTTAAATACCTAAGCAACTAACATCTACCTACGAATTACCTAAGTTTAAAATACCTAATGGAGTAAATGTCTATCTAATGTTTAAAATATCAACAGCTATGACACCTAAGTTTGATACACCAACATTTGAAATACCAAATGGTCAAAATACATATATATGAAACGAACATTGCTTAATTTTCGGCGAGCGAGCGAAGCGAGCGAGCAAGACGGTTCGGGGCGGAAGCGACTCGGAATGGTTAGGTGTATTTTTTTATTACCACGTGAAAAATCTAATTTGTTTGATAAAATTTGGTATATGATTTACATTTAGGTACATTTCATAATGTTAAAGACAATAATACCTAATGGAAATAATCATTATCTGTGCTGTTAAAAAAAAAATACCTAACATCGAAGGCTAAGGCGGGAGCTACGCTACGCTTCGCTCCCGCCTTAGCCTTGTGAACCTAACCTATCCGAGTCGCTTCTGCGTTAAAAAGTCTTGCTCGCTGCCAGTGAGATACTGGTTAGGATATACGAAAGCTTTAGCTATTTTGAATATAAGTGAAAAAATCATTAGGTATTTAGATTTTAGGTATTTTGAACGTAGGTTATTTTGCGTTAGGTTTTTTAATTTTAGACATTGCAATACGTAGGCATTTTAAGCTTTCGGTATTTTGAATATAAGTGAAAAAATCATTAGGTATTTAGATTTTAGGTATTTTGAACGTAGGTTATTTTGCGTTAGGTTTTTAATTTTAGACATTGCAATACGTAGGCATTTTAAGCTTTCGGTATTTTGAATATAAGTGAAAAAATCATTAGGTATTTAGATTTTAGGTATTTTGAACGTAGGTTATTTTACGTTAGGTTTTTTAATTTTAGATATTTTGATACGTAACCCATTTTAACTGGAACATACTATAAGTATAAGGCCAGATGCCGTGCCGAGGTACACAGCGCAATGCACTTCAAGGAATCCCCGTTATCGATAGCAACGTAGATTACAGTACCACCAATTGTCCTGGCCGTCATGACGAACATGCGTTCTTCATACATTTAGATTCGAATAGCGTTTGGGAAAAGAAGAAACCTAAAATTAAGAGAACTTTAAAAAATCTGAAGAAGACAAACAAAAGAAACAGGAAAAATCACAGAAAAGAGACAGTAACGATTGCGAAGTTAACACCTAAGGTAATTTTATTAATGTCGAGTTAGATATTTGTCTGTTTTTTACTCTAACTAAAAGGTACATATTTGCAATCTAAAGGTCGATCAGCATGGTTATATTCTATTTTCTTTGATTGTAGCATTTAAAACCACAATGCCTCAACTAAACATAGTGAATTGCACAGACGTCAGCTACTGTATGCCTTACTCTGAGCCTCGCCCCATAACAGCCTCCGAACCTGAACAACAGATGGTGCAGAAGTCTGAAGAAATCACAACGCTTATGGAAACTCAAGTTAAGGTGAGCTCCTTAAATCTTAATCTTTATATGCCTTAATGCTTTTGTTGTTTCCTACGGTTAACGGCTTCTATAAAGTAAATCCTGACACATGGCAAACTATGAAGTTTCTGAATATTGACAATATCAGCCATAGCAAAATAAATGCTTGTAATGTGTGACAGAATAGAGAGTACAGCATCTTTTTTCTTATGGGTCACATTGTTCATAGTTGTGCAATATGTCAGGATTTACACCATAACCGCCGATGACTGTTAATGTAATGTTTTTATTTTGTTTTGTACAAATGTCTTATATTTGTTTTAGACGTGTACCTATTATAATGTAAGTACTATATATGCATGAGTAGATGTACTATTTTTGTTGCGTTTTAATTTTCTGATCCACTGTTGATGCACCACCTGCTGTAAACTAGTCTTTCCTTCTTTCTGGTAAAGGGTTGCCTGGAAGAGATCGCTCTTAAGCGATAAGGCCGCCTATTGCTTACCTTGTATCTTTCTCTCTGTGTACCTGTTTTCTGTATTGCTTACTATTCCTGGTGTACAATAAAGAGTCTTTGTATTGTATTGTATTGTCTTACGATGAAGGAATATATTATGGCCCAAGCCTTCTCATTCTGAGTGTCAGTGCCATGCAGTGTCGGTACTTATAGGCTGGGATGAAGATGATGGTGGTGATCATCAGATGATTAATGTCTTGTCTATCTCTTCAGGGGTCTGGAGCTAGCTAAAAATCTTCAACCTTATTTCTTCTCCAATCTCCAAAACTGGCCAGACCAATCATGCCATTTAACTATAACTTTGCTAATGTATTGAATCAGGCGTTGCGTTGTCCATAACTATGATGGACGTGGATAATGAACGCCTGAGTAGTTGTCGATCCAGAATGTACCACAATAATGGACGACCTGTTAATTCATCCTCCTCAGACTCGGTGGAGCGATGATCTTCGCAAGGCGGCTGGCAAGAGCTGGATGAGTGACCGAGGATAGTGCTCAGTGGCGTGCCATGGGAGAGGCCTATGTCCAGCAGTGGACGAGCATAGACTGATGATGATGATAATGTGCGTTAAATAAGTTTTCATAACAAGATTTATAAAAAAATACAAATTCAATATGTATATTATAACTAAAACATAGCCAAAGATATTAAAACTTATAAATAGGTAAATAATTAATAAATGTAGGCAGTTACAATTCATAATAAATAAATATTGTGCAACAATAAATGCGTTGTGCGATCTTTGTAGGTGGTACCTAAATACCTACTTAACTTATGCTTTGTTGGTAGAATATTAAAATTGAAATACATTTGTTAGATATGTTTGATAATTAGTATTTACATTTTCATGGTTATTTAGGCAGGCAGTCGACGTCGGGACACGTCTCAATACCAGTGTCCAAGTTTGTTTTTCGTATCGTATCGTATATCGGTCGCTTTGCTCTAGCTCGTGAAAAACAATGTAGTGCATCTCATTTGCTCCTCTAGTTGCAGTAGTTCGGTTGATTTGTCCGGGACCGAACTGCTGCAACACTTTTTGTCTCAGTAGTTCGGTTAACACGTCAAACCGAACTGTTGGGAAGACTTTAGTTGCAGTAGTTCTGTTGACTGTCCGGGATCGAACTACTGCCACAATTTTAGTCTTATTAGCTCGGTTATGACGTCAAACCGAACTACTGAGAATTGAAACGACTCAAAAGGACGTTTAAGGATTAGATTGTACAACAAGAGCATAAAACGAGCCATTTTACCCGAGACGTTTGGTTGACATTGACGTTGGATTTAATGCTAGAGTTTTAGGTACACTCTTCTTTTCACTTCGATTGCAAGGAAATGAAATAAGTAGCAACATTGCAAATAAAATTAACTAGCTCTTATTTTTCATGGATTGTGTATTTAGCTATATTTTTAATTTAGCTATATTTTTAATCGCGCTTTTGAATCGTTTCAATTTTCAGTAGTTCGGTTTGACGTCACAACCGAGCTAATGAGACTAAAAGTGTGGCAGTAGTTTGGTCCCGGACAATCAACCGAACTACTGCAACTAAAGGTTTCCCAGCAGTTCGGTTTGACGTCTTTACCGAACTACTGAGACAAAAAGTGTTGCAGCAGTTCGGTCCCGGACAAATCAACCGAACTACCGCAACTAGAGGCATTTGCTATCATTATCACCAATATTATGCACGAATAGCGGAGTATAGAACTATATATATTATACTTAGTTCTACTGTACGGACGTGCCTAAATACTTAAATAGATATAATTATCATGTTATTATTCGGAATGTTTTCTCAGTTAACGTTTATCTCTTCTCACATGGTTATGTAATTTTTAAATATGTATATCTATATATACTACTAGCGAGCGATAACAAAGTCTGGGTGTATCTTCAGTCGTTGGCCGTTTGTGGGAGCACTACCATGCCGCTGAACAGGAACGGGTTGAAAATCGTCGATGTTGACGTGAAGGACGTCAGGTTCCCGACCTCCTTGGGGGGGCATGGCTCCGATGCTTTGGTGAGTTTAGCTCAATATTGCAATCAGACGGGTTTTATCATATTACCGTGTCAACGCTAAAGTATAATAAACACTAAATACTTACAGTTGTGTACATATAAATATGTATAACCATAGCTATGATATGACCCATTCAACTAAGATGGGTTACAAGTTGATACCTACACCTATATAATAAAATCAACAAAAAACATAGTATAGTCGCACTTTATTGTCTTCTCAAAATTATGTAGGTAGGTAGCCACAAATTAGTGGATGTACCGTTACGTGGTAATGTTATTAATTAATGCGAAAGTGTGTATGTCTGTTTGTTACCGCTTCATGTATATAAATAATAAAAATAAATAAAAATGATTTATTGTACAATCAACATCAAATTAGTTACAGTGCTCAATACATAAAGTAGGTTTGTACAGAGAAGTCACAAGAGTTGTCATACGATCTGACCCCCCAAACTAGGTAAAGACCTGTGTCTTGGGGAAATATGTAGATGATGTATGTGTATGTAGTTGACGACCGGATAGCCTAGTTTTTAGAGAACCTGACTACAAATCTTAAGGTTCCGGGTTCGATTCCCGGTCGGGGCAGATACTTGTGTGAAAAATACAAATTTTTGTGTTCGAGTCTTGGATGTTTAATATGTATTTAAGTATATATTTATCTATTTAAGTATGTTTATCCGTTGTCTAGTACCCATAGTACAAGCTTTGCTTAGTTTGGGAGTAGGACAATTGGTGTCAATCGTCCCATCATTTATTTATTCCACGCATAAACCGCTAAACCAATTTAGATAAATTTGGTATGGATATTGTTTAAGATCATGGGAAAGACATAGGATAGTTTTTATCCTGAGAAAATTGCTCAGTTCCTATATTATAGTATATGTATTTCTCTTCAGCACACGGATCCGAATTACTCCTGTGCGTACGTGACAACGACGACCGAGAATGGGAGCCAGGGCTACGGCCTGACCTTCACGTGTGGTCGCGGCACGGAGATCATCGTGCTGACAATTCGCTCCATGAAGCGATTCCTGCTTGGCAACAATGCTGCCGACATATTCGCTGACTTCGCGGGCTTCTGGCGGACTATTACCAACGACTCGCAGATGAGATGGGTATGTAGTTATTCGTTCACGAGGGTAGCTAGTTAATATGCTATTGTGACCGTGGCATCACCCACCAGTACCGTAATATTTTTCGTTTTTTTTAGCATTAGAAATAGGGTTCACAATCTTGATGGGTCTTTTTATTGAAAAACGCTTTTAAAAAAAAGCAACTATTACATATGAAACCAAAAGAATGTAAATGACCATATGCCCTTGCCAATTGTTGCTTGCAAGTGTTTTTCAATAAAAAGACACGTCATTATCTTCTTTCTAATGCTAAAAAAACGAAGTATATGTACAGTTGCAGTTATGCCAAGGCGTAGACAGTACCAAGTAAAAGAGTAGAAGTGGAGCTCGTAATAATCTACACACCCTTTATTACTTTGGCACTCGTGTGAAGGTTGTTTTTATATCCTCAAACGGCTAAGGCAATACGTTATAAGTACCTATCTTGAATATTTTTTCACAGATTGGTCCTGAAAAGGGTGTGGCACATTTGGCGGTTGCAGCCATCTTGAACTCTCTTTGGGATCTGTGGGCGAGACTCGAGAAAAAACCTCTGTGGAGGCTTTTGGCGGACATGGAGCCCGAGGTACGTAAATACCTAATATTTCAGTGCTAACATTATAATTTGTATCAAAGTTCCACCAATGATTGCCCATAATATGTCGGCCGAGAATTTTTTGACTGACCATTGTGTGCACCGGCCCAAGCAATTTTGTATCACACATATCCACCGTAAACAGTTCTTGGACACATAAGGTGGTACCTAACACTATAAACTTCTTCTATATTACTCAGTAAAACTGCAATAATTTCAAAAGTCTATATCAAAATTCGAAAGATAAGCTAAGCAATGCAATTTGTAAAGAATCACCGAATGTCAGAAAATTAGGAATATTGTAAGTAGTTAAGAGGATACGATGCGCACCATATCTCCATACAAACGTAGTCCCCTGTTTCCTCCCTGGATAATGGCATTAGAGCCAAAATTTTTTTACTGTGTAATCTGTATCTACCACAGCTATGCCCCTATGTTTCGTTTTTTTCCATAGTTGAATTAACATAAGAAATATGAGCTTTCCAAAACTGAAAAAATTGCCCATTTTCAACGTCATTTTCAGACACTCATCAGAAAAGAATCCCTCATATATTCAAAAAAAGGAAAACATAGGGGCATAGCTAAATCTGTCTTCTAATTATTTTTGAAAAAAATAATATAATTGATCAAGTTTTCGAGAAGAAAACAGGGGACTACGAAATGCTGTTTTGATCAATTTTACGCGCCTATTAACGGTCTGAACTGCAGTTGTCCCGCTGTTACAGTACTGACACGAAGGGGTTCGGGCGAGACAGCGACATTTCATTAAAATACCTATTTCTCAAAAGTCTCTCAGCCATTGTACCCTCTTAATATTTGTATTTGACAGGTCCTCGTTTCCACGATTGACTTCCGCTACATAACTGATGTTGTCACGAAAGAAGAAGCTATACAGCTACTGAAAAGCAAACAGGCTGGAAAACAAGAGAGAATCAAGTTTGTGACGGAGAAAGGATATCCAGCGTATACCACACAAGTTGGTAAGACCTTCAAAAAATGTTAAGTACCTACATATACCATAAGTATGAATACTTTAGAGCTAATTAAGTGTATCGTATCAAGTGGCTGTGGGCAGGACACATCGTTAATTAATAAGGTAACGGCGCCTGTTAACGCCGGTATCAAAATCGGCGTCCATCACCGCGGTATTTTGAAATATGCATTTTATAAGCACAACGTTAGCTTAGGAAATGCCATCTGTGGATGGCAAACGAAGTTAATACGCCATCTTGAAAGCTGAAGTACTTCAACGTTCTTGGACAGCGCCCTCTATTCTTGTTCAAAGTATTATTCCGCAGGAACTTTTTATCTGCACGCCAAGTTTCATCTAAATCCGTTAAGCGTTAATAGCGTAATTGACTAACAAACTTTCAAACATCCAAACGTCTTCACAGACTTTCTCATCCGTGCTATAATATTATATAGTGTAAAAAGTGAGTCTGTAAAGAGCGAAAGTATCTGTCTGTTACCTTTTAATGCTTAAACCGCTGAACCTATTTACATTAAATTTGGTATAGAAATAGTTTGAGACTCTAGGAAGGACATAGGATAGTTTATATCCTGGAAAATTGGCTAAGTAAAGTTTTTTGAAGAGGTGCTAATTATATATTTTTTCGACAGTCGGCGTTCTGGAGATCGAGAAACTGCAGCTGTTTTATTTTTATCTCCTATTGTTTACTGGAAATATTTTTTTAAGTGTTCGAGATGACATTTGTGAGATTTTATGGCTGACAAGCCGTACGTGCTCAGAACTTAGTAGAAACAGAAAAAAAACCGAAGTGAGCTGTCACTTCTGTCAATGTCAAATCGTTTGCGTTTCGTTTGCTTTGCATTTTGGTGTGCTCAGTGTGATTTTTGGACTATTTTTATCGACCTCCGCATAAAATCCGGACTTTCAATTTTACCGCATTTCTCCACGACCTATGCACGATAATTGGATCACGATTGAATACTTTCGATCACTATTTTGGAACTGCTTCTTGGACAACGCAAAGCAAACGAAACGCAAACGGTTAGATTTCATTTGACATTGACAGAAGCGACAGTTGACTTCGTTTTTCTTTTCTATTTCTTCTTAGTACTGAGCACGAACCGCTTGTCAGCCGTAAAATCTCACAAATGTCATCTTTAACACTTAAAAAAATATTTCCAATAAATAAAAGGAGATAAAAATAAAACAGTTCCAGTTTCTTGGTGTTGAAGTCGACCTCTGTCGAAAAAAAATATAATTAGCACCTCTTCAAAAAACTTTACTTAGCTAATTGCATAGTTCCCGCGAAATAGCGAAAAACATATTCTTTGCAGACGGAGTCGCGGGCAACAGTTAGTTTATAATATTATTAGAAAGTAAGATAGGATTTACTCTTGACGCCACAAAAGCTTAGAAGTAGTAAGCTGCAAAATAATAAGTTTTAATTAAATCTATAGCTTAAGTCTTTGTGAATGCTAAATACCTACTTTATCAGTCCACTGTCATAGGATTACACACATGCCAAATTTCAAGTCAATCGCACCATTGAAATAGTTAAATTGATTTGCAAAATTAGTTTGTATTGTTAGTTAGTTGGGTGAATCAACTTTTTTATGTTAATTACTCTGCCCCCGTGTGTCCAAGTGACATCTTCATACTGTTCCTTAGAAAAATGCTTAGGTTGTCCGAGGGACAAAATTTGTGTATAGTATAAATCTTCCCAGGTGAATTTTTCGCTTCGAGCCCTTATCTTTCAAAACAAACGGTAGCGTCATAGTATTAAGGTTCAAATTTAATGTAATGGCTCGAAGCGAAAAATTCACCTAAGAATTTATAACCATAGCAACGGGTGGCACGAAAAAGTTTATTCACCCAGTTACACATAAAGCTAAAAGCGATCTCTATTTAATGCTTAAAATAACTCCCATATTGCTTTTCAGGATGGCTCGGCTACAGCGACTCGCTGCTGAAGGAACTTTGCGACAAATACCTGAAACTTGGCTTCACTCATTTTAAGGTACTAAATATTTTTAACTACCATGCAACACGATTCAGTAAACTGCATAGTGTAGATACACCGCGGGATAGAAGAAACTGGTTGGAAAAGCCTCGTGGGCGTCTGGGCGTTACATACGCGGTGCAACTATGCCTAAAGCAACTAAACAAGCGTATCTTTGTTGCTCAATTAACTCTCCAGTTTCTCGTCTCCATTACTTGAGTTAACTATGTATGTTTGTTAAGGTGTCAGATACCTGCACATGCCATGCTGTGTTGGCTTGAGAATCAATAATAAATATAATAATAGTATTAGGGGATAGACGTCCATAGTTGCGCCTATCTCATTTATGTTAAAAGGTATCAAAGGCCTCTTCATGTTGGCTTTGGCCACATAAATGCCTTTCCCTCTGGGCCTATTATCGGAAATCCATACCAACAATAAAAGAGACTGCACTTCATTCTAATATTTCTATGTGTGTCACAAACGGCGACAGGTTAGATAGAAATCGTAACTGAGAGCTCTTCCAACCTCTTTATTCCAGAACCGTCGTTTACCCACCTTTTACATGTTCACTTTTGCATAGTGCATTATGGGACAAAAATGATTGCAAATGACCTCCTCCATAACCCCTTGACGGGAACAGGTCCACATAACAATAACCCTGTATTTCTTTCAAAGGAACTAGAAATGTAACTATACAGTTAAATTAAAATTAATCTGGTCCGCATGCATGAATAAGTCATTTCTTTTCATTTCTGGTTTTCAGGGTGTACTTAGGTATTTTTTTTATATGTAATTGCGTCTTGGAGTTATTTTTTGATAGTGCCAACTCTATTACTATTACATACGTACCATCTTACAGGTCAAAGTGGGCCTCAACTTCGAAGATGACTGGCGCCGCTGCAGTGCTGTCCGGAAATACATCGGCGATGATAAGTTTCTGGTAATTATGAATTTATCACCAAATCCCACTAATATTGCATAGGTTAAAGTTTCATCCATTATTGCGGATAATCAATCTTCATGAATATCATTTGAGAAATCTGTGTACTAAGTAGGTACTAAGTATCGATTATTTGAGGTTATCAGTTTGTTATCATGATGTCACGACACGTCATTCTTAATTTAGAGCTTGTCTAGTTTGAAATGACGCGCCCCACCACCGCGTTTGCGCACGGAATTTGGAGCTCAATTTGAGCTACAATAGAGTCTATTATAGCTTGAATTGAGTTTCGAATCCTGTGCGTGAGTGCGGTGGTGGGGCGCGTCATTTTAAACTAGACAAGCCATACATATCTATTAGTGGATACCCCAATTTTTTGGACAAAATTCCTGTTGATTTGAAAGATTTGAATATATGAACAATGCCTCCCCAAACAGATGGTAGACGCTAACCAAGCATGGAGCGTGAACGAGGCGATCGAATGGATGAAGAAACTGGCGCCGCTGAAACCCATGTGGATCGAGGAGCCCACCTCCCCCGACGATGTGCTCGGTCACGCTACCATTTCCGAAGCTTTGAAGTAAGAGACGATTTTGTACTAGCTACCTTTAAACTAGTCTACCTGCTGTAAAACTAGAAGATTAAGGGGCTGTTTCACCACCCATTGATTAATTTTAACTGACGGATAAATGTGATGCCGTCTCCGTCTATTCGAACAAAACAAACAGATACGGCATCACATTTATCCGTCAATGGATGGTGAAACAGGGGGTTAGTATACCTAAAAAAACGCCGAAATATTTAGGTATGTGATCGCCATACGAATTTGGGTTGATAACGTTATGTACCGTTTGAATATATAAGTACCTACACTGGTACGATTTGTAATCATTTTTTCCGGTGTACTGCCGTTTGGCAAATTATTTTTCCCAAATATGACTTCCCAAATAACTTATCGCAATAGTTTCATTTCCCAAACGAATGTTTAGCAAAGTTACATTTCGCATTTTATTCATTTGGTCAAATCATCATTTGGCAAAGTTTCACTTCGTCATGATTTTATTAAGCAAATGTTTTATTTTGTCACAAATTATATGCCAAAAAAATGTTTGCCAAATTTGTCACTTCCCATGCTCAACTTATAACAAAAGTTCGGCAAATGATAATTAATTTTTACTGTTGCAGAAATACAATAGTAGGTACAGGAATTTCAAGTATAAAACGAACAAATGGCAGAAATAATTGGTGACACCTGTCGTATGCCATGCAATATTTTGTTCCAGATATACAATAGTAGGTAACATTGTTAGGCATATCGCTGGCAGCGAGCGAGCGAAGCGAGCGAGCAAGACCTTTCAGGGCAGAAGCGACTTGGACAGGTTAGGTTCAGAAGGCTAAGGCGGGAGCGAAGCGTAGCGTAGCTCCCGCCTTAGCCTTCGATGTTAGGTATTTTTTTTATGACAGCACAGAAAAGGATTATTACCTTTGATATTATGAAATGTCATACAACCATGACATTGAATGTTTCCCATGCTTTAATGTAGTAGTCATAGATGCAGTACACTTCTTCACTTTATCCCGCCGTATTTCACAATACCAGTATTATTAATTTTTATCCTACGCACTACCCAAATTGGGATATAAACCGTATGCCATACAATGTTTTGGGATTGGTATGTTATGCCAAACGATACCTTTGCCAAAAAAAAATTTGGGAAAATAGAACATGACCATGTAATTATTTGCTAAACAATCACTTGCCAAAAAAGAGGTGTGCTGACTGTAAAATTGCGATAAGTAGTTTAGACAATTGAGTTTCTGCCAAATAAAAATTTGGGAAAAAAAGTTTGCGATGTGATACTTTGGAAAACATTTTTTGCCAAACATTAGTAATCCATTTTTTCCGTTTCCGTTGACCAATACCCATAGACATCCCACTATCACAGATTTATTTCCAACCTGCTGCGTTAAGATGAAGTAAATCAAATAAGCATATTCGAAAGGGAAACTGGCTTTACAGCCGTGGTTGTCTTGTTTCTAAAGGTTTCGCCCTCGACAGTGCTCCACTACGAAATTTTCGTTTTCAGTACATATTTATTTCGTTATTTGGCTGATCCGCTCCAACAGATGCATGCGCACGATCACATCTTCACAATTACGACCTACTACGAATACCTACACCACATGTCCCACCACCAATGGCCACGAGGTTTCGTGAATTTTAACTGATGAGCCATTGAATTTTTTGCCTATTTTACTTTCGATGTTGTAAGTAAAGTAGACGCAGTAAGAATGAATTTGTTATGTAGTTTCATCACATTAATTGAATTTTTTCGATAGATTTCATTTTGATTTTTTACAATACAAAAAAACCGGCCAAGTGCGAGTCGGACTCGCGCACGAAGGGTTCCGTACCATTATCTATAAATCACGTAAAAAAATCACGTTTATTGTATGGGGGCCCCTTAAATATTTGTTTTATTTTAATTTAATTATTTATTTTTAAGTGAATATATAACTAAATATTCTGTGAATATTTCAAGCGTCTACCTGTTGCCGTTATCAATATCGAGCAAAAAAATCACGTTTTCTGTATTGGAGCCCCTTAAATATTTATTTTATTCTTTTTTTAGTATTTGTTGTTATAGCGGCAACCGAAATACATCATCAGTGAAAATTTCAACTGTCTAGCTATCACGGTTCATGAGATACAGCCTGGTGACAGACGGACAGCGGAGCCTCAGCAGTAGTAGGGTCCCGTTTTTACCCTTTGGGTATGGAACCCTAAAAAACGATTCAAAATAGGGTAACTTATTAGCTTCAGTAGCTTAGTTTACTTTTATACTCTTGGGTCCTTGGCGGAGCTAGTGTATTATTTTCAGCTGTCGTGTCTTAAACCCTTTATCTTCCAGGCCATATGGCATAGGCGTCGCGACAGGCGAGATGTGTGCCAACCGCGTCATGTTCAAACAGTTCCTGCAGAGCGGCGGTATGCAGTTCTGTCAGATTGACTCCGCGCGCATTGGCAGTGTCAACGAAATAATGTCCGTGTATCTCATGGCTGAGAAGCTAAACGGTGAGTTTGGCCTATTACGAGTCTTAAAAGCATAATTATTCCCAATGACAATGTTAGCACTCATTGCAGTATCTTTGGGACACGCTCGTCAAATATATACCACATTTAAAACACTCTATATTGAAACACAGGGATTGTTGGAAATCGGAGATCCATAAGTTTGTACATACCTGGAACTTGAGAATAACACAATAGGCCACTCTTTATTCCGATATTCCAGCAGAATCGGGATGTACAGTCAGCTGCAGAGAGAAGGTACCCCCTGTAATGGCGCTAACCACTCTGGTAAATAAAATGATAAGTAAAATCTTGAAATTCCAACGCTGTCTAGAGACATGACATTGTTTTTCATGTAGGTGAGTGAGGTGGTTTTCATTAACACAATCGTGTGTTGAAAATTTCCATAGGATGCTGCGACATTCTAATAATAATAATAATAATATTAGGGGACAATCTCACACAAATCAACCGGAAAATTGCGATTCTTAACGAGCGAAGCCTTAGGTAAAAAAAGCTAGTAGGTATTTATTTTTAACAAAGTTTTCGTCGTCTCGTAGTGAAAGTATGCCCGCACGCGGGCGGCGTGGGTCTCTGCGAGATGGTCCAGCACCTCCAGCTGTGGGACTTCGCCAGCGTCTCGGCCACCACGGAAGGCCGCCTCGTGGAGTACGTGGATCAACAGCACGAGCACTTCACCGACCCCTGCGTCGTGGAGAACGCGAGATATCTCGCTCCTAAGGTAACTTTGCAACTAACCCCCCAGGATCTTATACAGGGTTATTTGTAATTCACTAGCATCCTTTTAACCCTAAACTCCTACCACTTAAACAAATGTTTTTTTATTTTACGGCTTTTGTCATAACTTAATATTATTGTTGTAATTACGTTTTGAAAATTTGAGACTAACTCTTGCTTTTACGATACTCTGTGCCGCATTCATTGCCCGCCACGACCGCGGCGTGTGGCCCCGCCCTCGAATTTCATAGAGTACGAAGTTGTGTTAGAAGTATTTATTTATTATTATTTATTTGTATGGAAAAAAAGTGCTCCATTTTAAAAAGTCGTAAGATGTCAGTGAATTACAAATAACCCTGTATACGGACTAGGGGCTATTTGACAATGATCATTTCCCCCTACCTCTTATCGGACTTTTACTGTGATAATCGCATTTTTTTCGTGTGTCACAAGTCGCGAGACTCCTCATTCCCTAAGCCCCCCCGTGTATGCCTAAAACACGGTTCCGTGCCAAATTTATGACTTTCTTTTTCCATTTTTATTTTTATCTGTAAAATTGGATTTATATGAAACAGTCGAGACTAGAGTACAGGTTATATGAATAGACCCCTAGTCACTACCTAGACATAATAGGCTAGACGACTAAAAAAAACTGTTTAGTCCGTCAGTTAGATTATTAAAAAATATTGTACACGTATTTTTTCTTTTGTTTAACAAACAAAAAATGACGAGGATACAGTGCTTAGAAGTTTCGAGTGACGTCACCATATGGTACAATTTTTACCTAAGGGTGACGTCACAAGCCCCCACTCCGGAAGTTTGATGATCTATATCTTTGTAGATTTTTAATAATTTGATAAACCAAAAAATACGTGTCCCATATTTTCCCATAATCTAACTGACGGACTAAATAGAATGACATATTTTTAACCCAGTCGTCATCCCTATTGGCGCGGGAAGCACACGAGTTATCCCTTACTCACTGGGACTGTAACGAGCAAACAGCTATTGTATGAATAAAAAATGCTATACAGATTACACAGTATTTCGCTTATTTTCACCGGGATTAGTCTAGGTTTAATGGTCGCAGTCAATATTCTGGTAAAATAAGTCGACTAATTTATGCATTTTAAACCATTAAAATTTAGCTGTAATTTTCAATCAATTTGATGGTGAACACCACTTGATGAAGTACTATCAAACGTGTAACACGTGTAATGCAAATTAGCAGTTAAAATTAAGGAAAATTAAATAAAATCCTACTTTCAATAAACTACTTTTTTTTTTGCTTTTTTTCAGCTACCAGGGTACAGCACTCAATTCAAGGCCGGCACGGTGGAAAAGTTTGGGTATCCCCGCGGAACCGAATGGCAAAAGATGATTAAAGATGGCGTATTCCCGCCACCCGACGAAGCGGAGCTGGTTAACCCCTAGGCTAAATACTACACGACTTGTTTCATGGAATAAAAAGATATTTCATTTAAATATTATTTAATTTATGATATGTGCTTAATTACAAAATATTTACAGACAGTCTTTATGATAAAAGTAGGTCACAGAACTGAAGATGCGCTTTACATCAGTCTTGACAATGCTTCATCGGAAAGAAATTCCAAGATGGATAAATAATAAAAAGATAACCTAACCGTTTCAAACGGCAAAAATTATGAAGCTGCTTTCTTTTGAAACGCAAAAGCGCTAAGTTTTGATTGTTTCGGTGCACTCGCGATAGGAGCGTCATCGGTTCCGTTTTGTTCATCGCCAAGTTTTCGCTTCTGACTGCTTTCAGCAGTACCATTTTTCCCTTGAAGATTCTTGAATGTCCTTATCCCAAGACGAGACACCTCTGATGGTGTCATTTCAGGGTTTTGTGATTCTAAACTAGATTTGTTTCTTGAGAACCAGTCGATGAAAGTTTCGCCTTCTTGCGGTGTTGCTGGCTAAAAGTAAAATAGCGTGTTAAAAACACTATCTTAGTTAAAACGTCAAGCAGGATGCTACATATTGCAACTCTTTTAAAACAAAAACGCAAAGAGAAGATTTAAAAAGTAATAAGTCAAAAAATTTGGTCATCATCATCATTCAAGTGGGGAACTAAGCTTGTTTAGCCGTGCAGGTATTGGGGGTAGGTCCCATTTGTTCTATAGAACTAATATACATATTTGGTACGGTTTTGAACTCTATTACTTCAAGATTTCACAGTTCCATAGGATAAATGGGACCTACCCAGTATTGCTAATGCCCTACATGTGGTCTTCTTTATTCAAAACGTTTTAAGTGAATTCAACGTTTTCAGGCGTCATATCATATGAATCAATAAGACTTTGTAGTCAACGTTACTTACGTCTGTGTTTTCCAATGTATCTGTCGCGTGCACATCTACTAGTGTTCTGGCTGTCAAACTCAATGGGCTCTGTACGTTTTTAGTGTTATCTTGTTGCTTTTTGAACGGATTTCTTAGACCCGCAGGCGAAGATTTAATTGGCTACAAAAAAAAAAAAAATAGAAAACGGAAACTTATGTATCTATAGTCAAGACAGTTCGAAACTTAGGCTTACCACAGGTCTAAGGGGCGTAACAGTTTCAGCTTTCTTTTCCTTCGTTTTAACTGGTATAATCAAACTGGCGTTCAAATCTTGCTCTGTATTTGTGACGTCGAAGGTCTCTTGGGTATCTAGTGCTAAGAAATGAGAATTTTGAGCTGTATTCAGTTTATCAGCATCTCTCTCCCAAGATTCCGCTAAGTTTGCAAGTTTGTCTGCCAAGTGTGATCTGCCCAAACGTGACGCATATTTGGCGGCAAATGGTAAAAGCTGGTCGTCCTTTAGCAGTTCCATTAATTCTACAGCTCGTTGTTCGACTTCATTTCGGCAAGCAAGCTGAAAAACAAATTTAAACGGTCACAGTGGAACGTTTTGTATGTAGAAGTGTAGTAGTAGTGTAGAATAGACATGAAAAATTACGACGCAATCTATGTGATGCTGTGTTATACAGTAAAATAGTAACGATTGGATTTTAAATAAGGGCTACTTTTTGTACAGGGCCAATCCTTAAAATACGTCAAACATTTAAGGGGTTAGAAGGGGGAATGGGAGTTGTCCGTTGATTGTAGTTTTCAGTTTTTTTTTTTAATTTTGTCAGAATTGCAAAATTGCAAAAGTCCTAGGTGTTGCGTATTTTATGAATGGACTGGGGGCATTGTCACAGTCTCAACTTAAAAAAACATAGGTACGAAAAAGGATCAGGAGGTAAAGGGTAGGAGGGTAAGGAGGGTTTTACATTTTCGATTAAGTTTGGTGGACTAAAATTAAGTCCATTTTGTTTTGGTTTTGTTTACTTGCCGCAAATAATTTTAGTGCCGCTTCCCTGGCGGTTTTAATGTCAACGTCTGCTGTAATGTGGGCCCATCGTACTAGCTTCTCCTCGTATTGGCCTTTCTCTGTGTCCAACTCGCAAAGGGGTATCTAAAAACAATCAGTTTTCATATCATTATCTCCGTCGAATAACTTAAATCAAAGTATTGATCACAAACTATTGTTAATGTTACCTGAATGGCTAGTTCCGCAATAATTGGTTTCGGTATTGTCGGTGGGAATGATGTGCCCCTACATAAGATGGAGCGAACAGTTTGTTGCAGCTCACTTATCTGAAAATGGGTACACATTGGAACATAATTATGACCGATTATCTTGTAATATCCCAGTTTCCTTAATTCAGAACAAAATAGATCCACAACACATTTTTTCATTTGAATCTAAATATTTGTATCTTATGAGAAACCGTTGCAAGATTTGGTTGACAAATTTTCTAGTATCCTTCTAGAATTTGGATATATGTATTAGCAACCTTCTAGAACAGGGGTTCCCAAAGTGTGCGCCGCGGGCGCCGTACAGGGTAAAGAAAAGCGCCGTGAAACTGTATGTAACGCTCACTTGCTGATCGATTTTTTCATTCTTTCAATTATTTGGGGCGCCGAAACAAGATACGAAACCTCAAAGTGCGCCGCGAACTGAAAAAGTTTGGGAACCCCTGTTCTAGAATTTAGATATATGTATTAGAGCCTTAACAAGCAAATCTAATAGAAAATAAAACTTACAGAAACTATAAACCAACTGTCAGACGCTCCCCTAGAATGCGTGTTAGTATCACAGATAGGTATCCAGATTCCGCTGGAAACGTCATAAAGCCTTAATATACCGGTGTTGTCGTATGTGCAAGGGGATCCTGCGTCCGTGGTGCCAATCCAAGCCAATTTAGACCCTGGAGTTAAAGGCAGAGGGACCGTTTTACTACGAATTTGACGACCTGAAAAGAAACAATAAAGATAATAAGTGATAAAATTTAAGTGCAGCTGCAATTAGAGCTGCGGATCGCTTATGTTGATTTGGATCAATTTTACCCGACTTCAAAAGAGGAGGATCTAAATTTTGCTGTAATTTTTTAGAAGCTTTCATTTAACTTGCAATGTTTGTCTGTTAGCTTGCTAAACCCTTTTCCAGGCTCCGTCTATTTAGATACGCTACTACAATAGTAGATTGATAAACAAGGGTCGTAAGTGATCAATTATACCCAAGATATTTAGGCGCACGAGCGAGCAAAGCGTGCGAGGGTGCTTATAGTTCGCGGGTGTAATTAATCATTTACGGCTAATTATACGAGCGTCTCAACCTCCATCGTTTCCGGTCCTAAATAGTGAAGAAATAAGTCGCACCGAACGGAAGGTTTTTGTAAAACGATAAAGTGCGCTCGCTGTAAAATAAAAATTCATTGAAATCCCATGCAAACAATAGCTCATTTCTTTGATATATGGGTCCTGGTAATGATAGCGGTAGAAACGCTCGAATAATTAGCCTTACACTCAGAGTTGAACACTACTTTTGATCACAAATGCGAGGAAATAAAGAAAAACCGTTATGTTAAAAATGTATACGCAATTTGTAACAGAGCGGAAGAAAATTTATTGCGCCAAACAGTCTTTTTTTTTTTTAATGGCCTCGCGCTCTTTGGCTTTGGCACATTCAGCCAGCACTGGCCAGCAGCATTATTGGAGGTAAGTATTACGCATTACAATTTCCTTGTTTACCAGTTTGTGAATACAAAGGAGCACCATTCGATTTTTGAATTTACTTACATCCCTAAAGATGTAAATCAAATTTACAACACTGATTTCAAGTTAAATGCAACCTACTTTCAGAGCTTAAATGATGAAAACAAATTAAATTGATTTTCTACCATATTGTAAAGGAAACAAGGTCGAATATTTGTGTAGATATTTTATGTGGTCGCTATATGCACTATGCCTGGAAAAAGGTTAAGTCAAATCAAACCACTTCCAGTGGCAGGATTGACTTAAAATTTGGTACACATGTATATATAAAAAAAATTGCAAATAATCTACAAAAAGTACAGTCAGCGAAAATGCATAAATTTTATGTGAGCTTACTTTGATAGAATTACACTTGATTACCATTCATAGCTATAATTTCCATTGCTAGATGTTGGTCTGAGATTCCTGGATCAGTTCTGTGGTAGACGACGAGCACGGTGGTATTGTAAGCAGCTAGAGCCACCACAGGACCGGAGAGTGATATCACCTGAGATAAAAAGTCTATATTGAACAACGTATTTTGCGATGTTGTTGAGCCATGCAGCATCTATACTAATATTATAAAGCTGAAGAGTTTGTTTGTTTGTTTGGTTGAACGCGCTAATCTCAGGAACTACTGCTCCGATTTGAAAAATTCTTTCAGTGTTAGATAGCCCATTTATCGAGGAAGACTATAGGCTTATCATCACGCTAACACCAATAGGAGCGGAGCGGAGCAGAAGAATGTTTCAAAATGGGGGGGTGCGGTGTGGGGAAGGGGCGGCGGGGGGGGGGGGGTATTTTTTTTTATATCGAGGAACTAAGGAGAGCCATAATTGATGAAAAAATAATTGGATAAAAAAAAAAGCTGCCCAAATTACTAATTCCACGCGGACGGAGTCGCGGGCAAAAGCTATGTATTTATATACGTCCTTAGCTGAATATGATTGTACCCTGACAACAGGAAAAACAGTAGAAGTGTCATACAGTCCCATCGAGTGTGGCAAACTGAGCACAGTTGCGCGGAACTCCACCACACTTGACACGACTGTATGACACTTCTACTAAATTTCCTGTTCTCTAATTGTACCCTACCCACATTTATAGTTTGATATACATATCGTCACTACTAAGTGAACTTTACTCCTCGAGCTTTAAGGTTCAGTTCAATTTGCACATTGATTTGAGATACGAGCTTTTATGAAAGTAGTGACGACATACTGCAGTTAACATACAGATTCAATATGAAGACAAACATAATTAAAGCGAGTTCTTACTCATATACTTATACGTATTACGTTACTTACGCATACGTTACGTATTATGTTATACATAAGTATATAGCGATATGGTTTAAATAATCATGTGTTGTTTACCGCGTTACTACTATGTAGATTAGTTTTTCTGTGACATTCTGTAAGGACACACTTTCGATTAAAAAACACCTTAAATCGGTTAAACCGTTGGGAACTAAGATACCACAGACAGAATAGATACAGATACACATGTAAAATAGCCGTCTTTTATGGCGGGGGTTAAAAAACAGGATCTTTTGAAAGTACAATACCTGTCTCTGAGTACCCATTGGCGTAAAGAGCCGCAGCAAACGAGCGTTAGTTGCGCACGCCACCACCCCGGCACCCGCCGTCACGCAAAGTATCTCCTCGGAGTCAGGCATGTCTATGGTCCACTCTTTGCTGCTGCCCACAAGCGAAATGCTTACTAACTTGCTGAAATTAAAACAAAATTTAGCAAAAGGAGTGACGCAAGTATCAAGTTGTCGAACAAAAAGTTCCTTTACCCTAAGGTTTAATGTCAGTTGTAAGGATCAAAACATAAAAGTCATGGGGAGTGGACATTTTCGTTAGGCATTCCGAATAATGAGCGAAGCGAAGTTAGGTTGGTACATCATCTTTAAATACTTGTCATCATTGACGTCACGTAAAAAAACATTAACCACTGAAAAACTAAAAAAATGATGAAGCTTTTGCATCTGTGAAACCTTAGTCACAAGAAAATCTGTGTCATAAGAATGCCCTTCAAACTTACCGAGATACGTAATTAAATTACCGACCAGTAATTGTACTACTATTCAAGTATTCACTTTAAATATATTATTATTGTCATATTCCTTTGCCACAAAACCTTTTTCAATTTTCTTAAGGAAAAAACAACTCTTAAAACTTCACACACATGACAATGTGATTTTCCTTGTGGTGTTGTTATGATTCATTGGAAAACTAGTTATTGCCCAACGGTATAAATTGATTTAAATTATGTTTAAAGTAATACACGGTATAATACATTTTTCATACATGACTAAAATATTAGCTTTTACAATTTCCTTATTTAATCGGTGAATATAAGTAACAACTTAAAACGAAAGCGATAACTTTCCTATGCATTGAGAATTTACTGTCGCCGAAACAGGAAAGTAGAACGAAGAAATAAAATTCACTTGCCCCATTATCATTTATGTGATTAGGAGAAGTTTGAGTTAGCTCTAGAGTAGACAATTTTTTTTTCATATGTAATTTTTTTTTGTTTATTTAGTCTTTTAAGTTACCTTGGCATGGCTTCCCGCGCCATTACAAGCACGCTAGAAGACAAACTAGCCATCGTGTGGCCGTGGTGGTTGTTTAGATTGATGCCATGGTGGAAACCGGTGTCGTGAAACTCCACATCAATTGAAGAATCTCCTTTCTCAACCTCGTTGCACCGAACTATCCCTATTTCGTTCCAACACATGTATCTGAAAATAAAACAGCTCAATCATCTTGCGTCCGTTTTGATTGCTTTTTACAATATTATTTATTATCTTAGTATGTGCAGTCGGTTCCCTAACATAAGTATCCACTTTATCTTTATAGGGTTATGATAACTTTATACGAGATATTTTGTATATTTATTTGTTATTTCAGAGATCTCGGAAACTGCTTTAACGGTTATGATGAAATGTAATATTTGGAGGCTTTCGGGAGTCTTATTTTTGGGAAAACGCGTGTTTTTGAGTTTTAACAAAACAAATAACTCCCGAGAAAAACTCGATCGAGAAGGTACTACGAAATCATAGAAAGATAATTGGGGAT
This sequence comes from Archips xylosteana, assembly GCA_947563465.1. Classification (NCBI taxonomy): domain Eukaryota; kingdom Metazoa; phylum Arthropoda; class Insecta; order Lepidoptera; family Tortricidae; genus Archips; species Archips xylosteana. The sequence continues at coordinate 8,582,461 of OX387344.1, forward strand.
CATTGAGTTTTTTTAAATTAAATGTATAATTTTTCGAGCATTAAATTTGTGCGGAGATATTGGAATGTAAATCTAGATAGCAGAAGTTGCCAAAACTCTTTCAATAAACGTGCCATAATGGTTTACAGTCAGTAATCAGAATAAACGGTTTTACTAAAATAATACAAGCATCTTGATGGGTTTGTTTTAAGAGGGTCTGGCATATCGCCCCTGCTCTGCTCAACTCCGTGCTCGTGGCGGCGCCGCACATAGTACTCTAGCGAGTTTGATGACATAGTTTCAGAGAGTGGCGGAAGGCCAGATACCCGCAAGCTCTGTTGTTTAAAATAAGTTAACCTTATTATTGTTTAGTGAAAAAAAGTCAAGTTTTTGTAAATATGTGTGCTCTTATGGCTCTTGTTGTAAAGGTAAAATTTCAAAGTCAAATAAAGTGATTTACGAATTACCTATGCTCCAAGTGTACCGGCGTTGAAGAAGGCTGGAAAGGCGCCTGCGGTGGCACAGCACTAGCTACAGGCTCGTGTCTGGACGCAGGCCGAGATACCTCCCCGTCACTGTGTCCCAACCCTAGTGTTTCATTCTTTATCTTCTCCAGCGACACTCCGTTGTCGTCATCACTCTCATAGTTTGTTATCAAGTTGTCAACTAAGTCGTTGTCTAAATATTATTAAAGGAGTTATTAATAACAGAATATGTGAACAGTGCAATTTATATTAACCTTGAACTTGACATTAACGACCGCTTCAGCCTAGTTGGTAGTGACACTGCCTACGAAGCAAGAGGTCCTGGGTTCGAGTCCCGGTAGGGGCATTTATTTGTGTGATGAGCGCGAATATTTGTTCCTGAGTTATGGATGTTTTCTATGTATTTAAGTATGTATTTATCTATATAAGTATGTTTATCGTCGTCTAGTACCCATAGTACAAGCTTTGCTTAGTTTGGGACTAGGTCGATTTGTGTAAGATTGTCCCGAGATATTTATTTTATTTATTTATTTTATTTATTTAAATGAAGAAAACGTTGCGAAAACAGGTCATATATTATTCTAGGACTAGCTTTTGCCCGCGACTCCATCCGCGTGGAAGTAATTTGGGCAGCTTATTTTTTTATCCAATTTGCTGGCCCCCCCGGACACCCGCGTTCACATTCACCACCGTACTCCCAAGTCAAGCGTGCCTATAGAAGTTTTACTTCAAAAATCCCCGATTTTGAAACATTCTTCATTGCTGCTTCGATCCTATTGGTGTTAGCGTGATGATATATATATCATCGAGCCCTTTTATCGAGGAAGGCTAAAGGCTATAGCCTTCCTCGATAAAAGGGCTATCTAACACTGAAAGAATTTTTCAAATCGGAGCAGTAGTTCCTGAGATTAGCGCGTTCAAGCAAACAAACAAACTTTTCAGCTTTATAGGTATAATATTAGTATATTTATAGTTTTTCTTATGGGACCATTGGTGGCAAATCTTAAAGTATCATTAATTTAGAAGAAATTGCGCACTCAGGACTGCCGCAAAATAGGAAATTAGGCAAAATTTGTATGGTATCGACGCAAATTCAAGTTCAAGCTGCTTCCTGCGGGGGTAGTCGTTCAGACCAGTCCTTAATAATAACACACCAATTGCAAAAGTTCCACATAAATTGTTTGAGAAAGTTAACAATTATGTTGAATTGTAAGACCTGTAATTTTTATGGGATTGGGGCTTGCTGCTCGCTGGACAAATAGTGGCGGCCATTTATCTTTGCGCGGTGGCCCGACGTGGGATAAATTTTGGCTGCCAATAGCATATGCAACAGCTCTTGTTCACTTTGACATTTGTCGTTATATCTACGAAGTGAAGTGACCTGTATCTCGTTTCTATGCGTATCGCATTCAGTGCGTCTTCAACCTTAGAATTATTTATGATACTTGAATAGACAAGTATACATGTATATGTACCTACTTGTTTTTAACCAACCACCAGATAAGATAATGTAGCAATAATAGAGTAATATATTATTTTTGTATAAACATAAACTAATCTAGATGTGTGATGCAATTTTCTCTCAATGCACACACTTTCCTTTTTATATGTATTGTATACTAATATTATAAAGCTGAAGAGTTTGTTTGTTTGGTTGAACGCGATAATCTCAGGAACTACTGGTTCTAATTGAAAAAATATTTTTGTTGAATAGTCCATATATCGAGGAAGGCTTATAGCTATAATAACATCACGCTACGACTAATAGGAGCTGAGCATAAATGATTAACGCGGACGAAGTCGTGGGCACCAGCTTGTGTATGCATAATTATCAGGGTTCGGATTTTTCATTGCACGGTAAGATGAAGAAAACTATGGGAGTCGATATTAAAGCTATAATTTAGTTCATATTCATACTCATTCATTTAATTAATACCGAAAGTTAATTGTAAATAAAGTAAATAATTTGAATTGAATTAAATTATATTTTAAATAATGGACAGGGACATGTGGAAGTCAAGAGGAGAGGCCTTTGCCCAGCAGTGGGACACAAATATAGGCTAATAAATAATAAATAATTTAAATAATAAAACTAACTGCCACACAACAAAAAAAAGAACATTAAGAAAGCTCCTAATTTGTAATATCCATATACAGGAATAGGTGCGTCAAAATCTTGACAAGGTATGGCGTGTGTATTGAAAAATGAGTATAATAATGGCGACCTTTTCCATATTTTCTGGAGTAAAACAGGTTCTATATTGGTTGAAAATCTACTTGTGACTTGAAAGATATCGTTCTATATTAACGGACATTAGATTATAGTATATTCTAGACTTCCCATGATACTACAAAAATTAATTTTAATTACATAAGGTTAATTATCGATTGATGGTTTCAATCTGTCAGCCTTATATTTAAAGGGATAAAAGTATTAAGGGACTAAGAAAATGAGTGAGTGTGAGTATGAATATGAAGTTTCTAGCTTTAATATCGACTCCATAGTTTTCTTCATCTTACCGTGCGAAGAAAAATCCGAACCCTGATAATTATATCGTGAAACCATAGTGGCCTAGTGGTCTGACCTTTCTATGGGCTTTCAAACCTGAGGCCGCATTGACTAACGCCCAGACGTTTGCTTTCGCATTCACTATTTCTTTCTGTCAAACGCTATAAGATGGTGACAGAAAGAGATGCTGAAAGCGATGGCAAGCGCCTGCACGTTAGACAATACAGTCTCTGGACTCATATCTCTTTATTTTTTCAGAATCTAAATATGAAATTATATTATACTAGCTGTTGCCCGCGACTCCGTCTGCGAAGAATTTGTTTATCGCTATTTTATCTAATTTTCCAGGATAAAAACTATTCTATGTCCTTTCCCAGGACTCAAACTGTCTCTATATCGAATTGAAATCGGTTCAGCGGTTTAAGCGTGAAGTGACTGACAGACAGACACACTTTCGCATTTATAATATTAGTATGGATTATAATTTAGTAGCTGCACTGACGCCTCCTCAGATATTGAGCTGGTGTGCTGTTATTTACTTGCGTTTGCGTCCTGCCTATCCGGTACCGCGCTTATGTGTGCAATCCAATATGAACCTACCTTCATCCCTCTCAACCATTTCAATGTTATCATCTGCATCCGTATCTGCCTTGCTGTCTTTCCCGTAGCAATTCAACAAGGCACCCAATTGGCCAGATACATCGCAATATGCGAGAACACCATTCCCTGATAAAAAAAAAATACAAAATTAATAATAGAAACAGGCAAAAAATAGAATACTTTACAACAATGCCAAACAGAGAATAGCATGATAAAAGGGAGATTTTCTCTGTTATGAAGTAACATCTATCATCACCATCAGATGCGGCGCTAGACGTAAGCGACGTGGGGCCACCGCATATGGCCTCGAGGTCTGAGGGGCCACGCGCCTTGAAAGTTTCTAGTTATTTTGCTCATGTAAACATTCGTAATCGAATATGATGTTAATGAGTGGTGCGTCGTCATAGGGCTTCGCAAAACATACCTTGCTCACAACACACTAAATTTAGGTCCTGCGCCGCCACTGTCTACCATTATGTATTTTCGTTAGAGAAAATTAACAGAGAATTAAAACCCTGACTTTTTTTCTAGTGGAAGGACCAAATCAAAAGTTATTAAAAATTTATCTTTATGACAAAACTGTGTGTATAATCTAAATATTGCAAGTAGAATTTCCCTAAGTTCTAGTAATGATTAATTTGGTAATATGTAGTTTGACTGACTTCTTAGTCAGCAGAAAAAGTCTCTATTCAATTTTTTTAAATAAAAACCTATAGTCACTAAAAAAACTGTCTAAAGATTTACCCTTAGGATTCCACGCCATAGCAGACACATTGTGCGAGGTTGGATGTTCAATGATACCCATACAAGTACCAGACTGCACTTCCCAAACGGCAATTTGTCCAGCCACAGTGCTGGCCGCCAAGTATTCGCCGCACGGAGAAAAGCGGCATTGGGAGATTGCGCATTTTATCTAAACAAAGAATCAAATGTAAGTATAAATTACAGAGACTGGTTTCAAAAATTGATCTCTAAGATTTTTGGAACCCCATCACTCCAAAATACCATTGGAAAGTGGTGAAAAATTGCACTTTATTTAAAATGCAAGTAGAGTGCCGTTTGCGTTCGAGATGGCTGGCCCCTGGGGAAGGGAAGTGACTCCAGGCCAGAGGCCGTATTGTCTACGCGCGGACGCTTGCAATCGCATTCACCATTTCTTTCTACCCTCATCCTATACCGTATGACAGAAAGGGCATTCCACATGAAGCAGACACATATATGTATAACATATTGAAAATGTGCGTGTCCATGGCCGATGGTAATCGTTTACCATCAGGCGATCCGTTTGCTCGTTTGCCCCCTATACTATGAAAAAAAATCATAATTTAAAAAATCTGAAACATCAAAATTTTTCAACTTGTATGCTTCAAGTGGTATGCCCCAGAAGGAAGTGGTGAAAATGGTTGATTCCAAGAGCATTAAACAATAAGTATGCAGGTCTCTGTTGTATGCTTCTGTTATCAGGAGAGGTTAAAAGGTTTAATTAATGTGACTCATACAACTTTGTTCACTGTAACCTAAATTTTCATACATTTTGCGCAATGAGCAATGTAGCAATCAAAGTGACTGAGCAATGGATTACATCATAAAATTGTTTTACTTGACTCAGCAAAAGTTTTCCATTGCAAAACAAATGCAATCAGTGTTTAGTAAATATAAAATGGTACTACTTACTGAGCTGTGTGTGAATGTCATCCGTTGACCCCATGTCTCATACTCCAACAAGATAACCTCCCGGTTGTTTGGGTAGGCCAGGTACCTGCCTTCTTGAGGCTCAAAATCCATTCGACCTGCAATAAACAACCAATAGGTAATGAAAATAAGGACTAAAGTTTAGTTTTTATCCAAAGTTAATCAAATAAATTGATTGGTGATTAATCAGTTCACTTAACTGACATCAATGATAAAAATAATAAAAACTATAAGACAAACAAAATTTTTAGTCCATTACTATGTATTTCATGCTTATATATTAGATTTCCTAATAGGCTAATTTACCAATTTCCCTTATATGTTTCTAAGCTAAAACCTTTAACCACTATATTAAAAAAGCAATATTTTTATTTTATGTAATTACTAGCTGTTGCCCGCGACTCCATCTGTGAATAATATAGCCTACAACATATTCTCACACCTACCAAATATAGAGAAAAATGTTCATAAAAATCAATCAAGCCATTTCGGAGGAGTTCAATAACAAACACCATGACACAAGATTTTTATATATTAGATAAGTATAATGTACCTATGTATATTTGACATCACGAAAATAGTTCTAACAACTTCAGATATCATTTGTCTTTTATAAGCAAAACATTTTCTCAATTAAATTTCATTGAAATTTGCTTTAAATAAGAGTTTTTTTGGGGTAAAAAAAATAACATAGCTAGGTCTCATATATGGGAAAATGTGTTTCAGTTGGATAATATATCATTTAGAATTCTTTACTCACACAAAACTTTAGCTGAATAAAATGTGTTAATCTTTGGCACACAAGCAATTTCTTTAACTACTTTCTGTGTGTCAATGTCCCATATCCTCAAAATTTGGTCACCACATGCTGTGGCCGAATATTTCATCTGTGGGCACAGTGCTATGCTGAGAACAGGACCCTTGTGCTCCGACATCACAAATAAAGGGGCACCCCCTTCAGGACTGCAAATTTTTGCTTCCATATTTTCCGATGTGCATCCCACAGCCTGCAAAATACATGAAGTTATAAATAAATGTAAAGTAGGGCAGACAAGATGAGATAAAATATGTAAGCAAACAAAGCAAACTCTTACTAAGTTACATTATGACAGGAAATGATTATTATGAATAAGGACTTATTTGAAATTTAAAGTTAGTGTATAATTTCTTGAAATAAAATTATTAGAAAGTCTGGACATTTTGTATTTCAATCTCATTCATCTTGGTTTAGTATGAATTCTTGTTATGACCCACCGTCTACCGTCTAACCACTAATATAATATATTGTTTTTTTTTCTACTTGAGAGTTAAGGGGAGATTAAGTATTATAATGAGGTTCTTTTGCTTGGATTTGAATTCATTAATACCCTTAACTTCTTTACCTCAATTTTACCACTCGACATAATCTGAGTAACAGGGGCCGTAAATCTGGTAACAATGCCATCTTTGTCGAACGCCGGGAATGTGTAGGCCTGAACAGCATGATTGTCAGTAGCTACATAGAGCCTCTTGTCTTTATAACAGATTGCTAGCGCACTCTCTCCAACACAATGGGAATTTGGGTCATCATCCTCAACGTTAACCCAAATTCTAACGTCTCCATCATTGCCACAAGTTAAAATATGTCTAAAATGAGAAACAGGTGTAGTATTTTATTATAGAAATTTGTTCGAAAAAATTAAATGAATACCGGACTACCGGTAGCATTTTCTACTTACTGTCCATCCTCGGTGTAGCAAACATCAGTATGGCCTTCTGCATGAGCATACCTCAATGGACTACTGACTATTTTCATATTTTTAATAGAAACCAAATGATTGGGAAACCCTTGGAAAAGTAATATTTTACGTACTGGTACTACAAAACATTAAATTCTAGTCGGCATGAATGAAAATGACATTGACATTAAATTTAGCGGGAATGTATTATTTTTATATGTCTTGGGATAAGCCTCGGAGGTTATATCCATACAGCCATTTGTCTTATTACACAATGTTTTTTTTAATGACCATAATAATAAATTCGGTTTTAACAAAATCTGTTGACGCTACATACATTCGTTAGTAACACATATAACAATAACAATGTTGTACAAGCAATAGATATCTCTTTTTAGTTCTCGAAGTGGTTTTGATAGAGATGCGACCCATAATAATATGCGACGATGAAAAGCTGTTCCAGTCACAGATAAAAATGTTTTTCGAAGCTAAATCATACTTTGACACGCTGCCTGTCACTGCTGTCAGGATCTTCCTTCCCCCTCTTCACACGCCACGCGTATATTTAAACTCATTCGTTTGATACAGCGTTCAGTCAGTCATTCATTCAAACATTTTGAGCTTAGAAGCCGTGTGGTCCGGTCGGTGCGTCAGCTTATCTCAAAATAGAATAATCGTAACAGAAGACGTCGATATTTAAAGATTTATTAATTGCAGTGCCTTTAATCAACAAGCAAAGGTACCCTATTTTATTAGAACGTTTCGGTGGTAAATTAGTTAAAGTTTCTGTGTTTTAATTGGTGATCATGATGTAATTTTAGCACATTTCGCTATCATCCCATAACCTTGACTTTGAATATTTTTAAACACTGTCTGTATAGTGTGTAAAAAATTCGCTGAAGTGCTGAGTACATTTATAAAAAACAGTTTAACATTTATTTCTTGTGTGCAGATGGCAGAACAGGGTTTTTTGAAACAAAAGCCAGGATTCGCGACGATCGCTATTCACCACGCTCAAGAACCGGAAAAATGGAATTCAGCAGCTGTTGTTACTCCTATAGTTACTTCCACAACGTTTAAACAGCCGGCACCAGGGGAACACACGGTAAAAGCACTTTATGTAAATTTTAACACTTGATTAGAGGAAAAAATTAAGATAAAAATGCCACATGGTTAATAATTTTAATAAATGAAATAGCATGAAGAAAGTTTTTAAAGTTTTTTTTTTAATGTAACTGCAGGGCTTTGAGTACGGCAGATCAGGCAATCCGACGCGTAACGTTTTGGAAGAGTGCCTGGCTGCGTTAGATGGCGGGAAACACGGCTTCACATTTGCGTCAGGATTGGGAGCTACGACAACCCTCCTCGGATTGTTGAAAGCTGGAGACCATATACTTTCCGGCGACGATGTCTACGGAGGCACCAACAGATTATTCAGGTAAAATAATTTTAATAACAATGTACGTATCTAGCCTTTACTCGCGACTTCACTCGCTTAAATCGTATCTGGCAGTCGAATTGAAACTGAAACTCCGGGATTTTTCATGGAGATTCCTAAAATTATTCTGTGGTCTTCTTTGCGAAATTTCATGTCTTTAAACTTAGCTGTTGAGATTTTGGAATTTAACATTGATCCCATAGGAATATCGAGATACAAAGTAGCCTATGTTACTCCAGAAGTCCAGCTTATGTACGTACCAAAATTCATAAAAATCCGTCCTGCGTAAAGGAGTTACAAACACGCACGCACGCACTCAAACTTTCGCGTTTATAATTTTGAAGCACTTTAAATTATTTAATGTGAAAAGAAATATATTTTAGCCGATTTCTACAATATTTTATATTTGAAGTAAGTAAATCAAAAATAAAAATATGTAAGTATTACCTACCTAAATAAATAAATGAAAATCAAAACAAAATCCGCACAAGATTGTTGACTGCGAACAGGTTTTTGAATGAAAAGAACAAACACGGGAAAACCATACGTAGGTAGTTTATAGTAGATTGTCCAACAAGGGACTAAAACAAGCCATAATGACACGAGATATTTAGCCACCCGAGCGATAGCGAGGGAGGCTATAATTCGAGTTGTCATTATGGTAGTTTAGTCCCGCGTTAAACACTCTACTTTTCACTTTGAATGCGAGGAAAAAAACGACGTACAAAATTACTTTTTTACAACGTATGCTCAATACGAGCAATGGACATCTGTTCAAAATTCAAATAGCAAAAAAAATACCGCTGTCTTTTCTTTTCTTTTATATTTTTTTGTAAAGTGACGCTTTAAATGCTTGCATAATTAGCCAACAGATTCTAACTTAAAGACTATGTTAAAACTAATTGGACTATGCATGTAAGAATGATAATTGTTCATTCATTAGAATCGGCAAATAAATTAACCTAATTGATCTAAGTTCACACACAAAATATATTGTTAACTGAAACACTTACCCGTGAATAAAGAAACGACTTTTTAAGTTTATTTTCTATATGCCAATTCTTTGTTAAATTATATCTAATTATACTTTCTATTTACTATTAAATGCAACTGACATTGCATTATTTTGAAGTCACGCCATATTAACATTCAAGATTAACATTCAAACGTAACTGCTCTATCTACCGTACACTCCAGTACTGCTTTGCCGACAGCGTTTTTAAAAAAAAACAAATTAAAAACACCTAAGCTAAAGGAAATCTTTCTTTACGTGCAAAATAAAATGAATTCATCTTTAATATTTTATAATTAAATAGATTAATATTCGTAATTATTCAATGTGTTTCAAGAAATTATTATTTTTTAAATATTTTTTATACAGTTGTCATTTTGAGGTTACTTCCACGCCCTAAAGGCTTCCACAGACCGAAGCGCAGGGCGCTACAGTGCGTCCGCAGCGCGCTTCGGTCTGTGGAAGCTTTAAAATTGTCTATACCCAGTTACTGAAAATGGCGATAATCCTCCATTCACAAACACCGTGATTGGCAGTTTAGGGGTTTCCATAGTCAATTAAAAAAATTTTACTTTAATCCCTTGAGATCAAAAAAGAGCTTTAGTCCCGATATGCAGAGACTAAAGTAACATTTTAAGAGCATGAGAAGTGAAAAATTGATTTATTTTCGAAATTTTCCTTGTACCTATTTTAAAAATAGTTTTTAGTTGTAAACACTAGCTGTGCCCGCGGTTTCACTCGCGTTTGTGGTTACTGTGTCGTAGCGTGATGTTAGGTACATAGTTTCCTCCATAAATTGACTATTCAACTCAAAAATATTTTTTCAATTCGAACCAGTAGATCCTGAGATTAGCGCGTTCAACCAAATAAACTTCTTCAGCAGGATATTGGTATAGATTTTTCCTCAGTCACGCCCGGCATAAATTAGGCATATCGATGTGTATGGTTTATATCGGCGGCGTAACAGACAGCGCATGGTATTTTTGTGCATAATATTATTCAATGCCTATTTTAATCGACATTGCATTTGAAAATAAATCGTTAATTTATTCATGCAAAAAATAATTTCGTTTTTTTATCACCTGCATAATTTACGTGCGAAATGGAATTGTAATCTACATGAATAAGTATAAAATTCTCTTGAAGTCCGACTTTGGTATTGCATAACGCCCAAATATAAGTTAAGTGTATTGTATGAATCTTTTCCAAAAAAGTTGTACCTACATATATTAAAGGCTTAACGAAAACAAAATCACTATCGCGTCCTGTGGATAACGAAAGTTAGTCATACAAACTATATGGGTATCTTTCGTTACACAAAGGAATCAGTTTTGTTTTACGACAAATACTTGTTATTGTTGTGTAAACGAAGATATCGGACTTTCGGGCCCCCGAGAGGTTCCGGGCCCCGGGCATGGGCACCATATGCCTTTGGAAAAGGCGGTACCTATTACCTATCAGCTAGCCTAACACAAGTGGTCATAACTCGTATATTACTCAACGAGATGTTTATTACGTACAGACGACGTAAAGGAGAGAGATCTCTCAGAAACGCACTGAGGGAAAAGCAGGAAAAAAGACGTGCGTACTAGTCGTTCCTTAGGTCCTATTTTAGAAGCCGGTATTATTAGCGACATACCTGTCTCTGGCCATTTTCTGATGGTACCAGACCTTTCCACAATGTCATCGTATTTCACAACAAGCATCAATTAACAGTTACTTAGTCATAAAATGAGTGACTGGCAAAGTGGTAAACTTCCTTCCCGCTTTACAATTCTACAAGTCATTCATTGATGAGTTTACCGCCACATGAATCTACACGTACGCACCATGGCATTCCTTATCTCGGGTTATCTAACTTCTTTTGTTTCTATAAAATGCAAATCCATTGTCAACACCCATGAATAGGCGAGTTATCAAGCTACTTAAGCAGATAAAACAAATGTCTGTAAACCATGTAACTATGATAATCAGTTTAAATACTGTCGTTTTTAGGGTTCCATTGTCCATCGTCTCTTATCGTTTCGCCACTTCCGTCCGTCTGCGCCTTAGCTTAGAAACTGTCAGTGCTAGGATGCTGTAATTTTGTATACGTACTTAGGTATACACTTATATTAACCACGTGGACTAAGCGATAAAATGTTTGGTAAAAAATTTTTTAGAATACTTCCCCTACACGTAAAGTGGAGGTGATTTTCTTTTTCGACTCAACCCATAATGTGGGGTATCGTTGGATAGGAAAAACTTACTGATCCGTTTCCAAATATTAAGCTTTAAAGTGCTAATTTTTGCTAGAGTCACTTCTACTTTTTGCTAAAGTCTACTCTACTAGCCAACGCTTGAAAAATCTGAAAAGAAATCATGATGGTATCATTTTAAAGGAAAACTATTCGATCTATTTTGATCGGCTATTACTATTGCCAATGCCATTGCCGCATAATTATTTTATTAACTAACTAGTACGGAACCCTACACTGCGCGTATCCCGACGCGCACTTGGCCGGTTTTTTTATCGTAGGGTCGGTTCCCTAACTTATCCACTTAGTATCCACTTTTCCATACTAACTGCATAGAAAAGTGGATACTTATGTTAGGGAACAACCTTCGACCTTTTAATTTAAAGTGAAGCTAAGTAAGAAGTAAGTTGTATGAAATAATCTCAATATTAATCTAAGTTTAAACTTTGATTTAAATAGGAAATTTATTTAACTTACCTACGTAACTGCTATTCTCATTATTAAAGTCAACTGAACATTTATATTTAAAACAATTTATGGTTAATGCTCTGTCTACACCCCCGGAATAATCGATTTCCTCGCTCGCCACGTTCAAAAATGATCCTAGTCCAAATGCAACCTTCTTTACATTTGGTTTGGATTTACTTTGTGGTTTGGTATGGTACACACAAATACCACAGTAGTATTAAATTTCTGGCTCAGCAATATTTGTTCAATGTCTAGTGAGACTAATCGTAATATAAAAAAAACTATTAATATCTATGTTAAGGTTTCCACTGCCCAAGTAATAAAATCGGGTCAATTCTGATTCCTCCGATATTAATTTTGACACTCCTTACTAAGTATAACTATTCTCAGTGCTAACCAAAATTTATGCCTTATGGCTTTGATACAAGGCTTACACTCAAACTGCGTGTTAAGGACATGTGCAAAATTAGCGACTGTGCCTCAATAGAATACATTAACGTTAGTATGATTGTCAAGACAACCGATAGTATTGTATTACACGTATAGCTATAACGAACTTGTACGTATGTACTGTAAGTAGGATATTGTAACGAAATACTTCTTCCACACACGTAAATAGTAAATGTTGAAATAAAATTATAACTTTGTAGAAACCGGTCCATTCGTTAAGATGAGTCTATCCATTGAGCTCTTACTACTCCTTTAGGACTAAAACTAAAGCCTTAAGTAATATAATAGCAAATAGCAAAGTCGTGATAAATGGCAAATCACATGGTATTTTTACAGCAACAATGTAGGGATTACGACCTACTTGAAATTCACGAAATTAGTAATAGGTACTTGAGCCCCAAGAAGTAAATGCTAATGGTAATCATGGGTATTTTCAGATATTTAAGAGCCTTTAGTCAGTTACATTTCGTATTTAATTTTTTTTTATTTTAATTCAGAAACGTGGCTGCTGCTATGAACATTGAAACAACGTTCGCCGACTTCACAAAGCCAGACGAAGTCGATAAAGCGATAAGGGAAAATACTAAGGTACGTACTTTTGTCAACATCCATGTTAACCAAAAGTTTTTTTCTATTGTAATACTTATTTCTAACGAAACACAATATGCCTTATTTAAGTTTAGGATCAATAACTTACCTAGCCTTATCGACAATAATATTTGATTCACCGTTAATCGTATCAGCACAGAATAAGTAATCAATACTGTAACCATAACAAATTTAATCGTAAGTTTTCAAATACATGACTGCTATTGTATAATTTATGTGCTAAGCTAAAAATAAGTAGTTATTGTGCTTGAACATAAGTAGTTATAGTTAAGTATAGTTGCATCATTTTAGGAAAAAAATAATATAATAAATGCGTCCAAAACCAAATTAAAATATAGGGCATCGCGTATGAAATTATTTCAACGTTCATACGATTGCTAAATTTCTTAAAATTCTTCATTGTATTTGAAGATAATATTTATAATTCGATATAAAATGTCACGTACTTGAAACTGCAGGCTAAGAAAACCTTATCGCTTTTTATAATCTTATGTAAACTAACCAACTAAATATTATGTAAAATATGCAATAAAAAACTATTGTTCTTAAAATTAATCGCTTAGGTACGTGTTATATTATGATTTTGCGATGATAAAATAAACTTGTCAAGTCAAGACTAATTTACACATTAGGTAATCTGATCTTAGTTATAAAAAATTTCCCGCCTGCTCGTTTTCCCCCTATCATATAAAAAAATAAGTAAGTAAGTTCACCTGGAAACCTTTATAAGTAAAAAAACTTTTTAACAAAAAAATTAAACCGCCGAAAAAACTGAAAAGTAAACAATAATACCTTTTTTGTTTGACCTTAATCTAGGTACCAGTTTGAAGTCGGTGCCTCAGCACGAGCCAGGAGGAGTGATAGTTAGAAGCCAATCAGGTAGACGATTATAGGTCCACTCCTCCTGGCTCGTGCTGAGGCACCGACTTCAAACTGGTACCTAGATTAAGGTCAAACAAAATAGGTATTATTGTTTGCTTTTCAGTTTTTTCGGCGGTTTAATTTTTTTGTTAAAAACTTTATTTTATACTGTTTTCCCATCCTTGGGGTAAATTTTTTTTCCAAATTTATATAATACCAACTTCACGGTATACTCTATCCAATAAAAAAGAATTATGAAAATCAGACAACTCTGTAAAAAGTTAGTCAATCATCCCCTGTTTTCCTACCCTTAGGGTAGGAATATTATTTCCAAATTTAAATGGGACCACCCTTGGGGTATACGCTTTCCAATAAAAAAAGAATCATCAAAATCCGACTACTCTGTAATAAGTTATGCGTGGTCATATAGTACAATCAGTGACTGAACAATCAATCATCCCCTGTTTTCCTACCCTTAGGGTAGGAATATTATTTCCAAATTTAAATGGGACCACCCTCGGGGTATACGCAAAAATATATATATATATACACGTCGACTTGAGAACCTCCTCCTTTTGTTTTCGTCGGTTGAAAATATCGTCAACAGCAAATTACAAGTTTCGAAAGTTCTGGATACTATCAAGGTGGTACTCACCTTCTCATAAAATCTATCACAAAGTACCTATATCTTGTGTCACGGTGTTTGTTATCGAACTCCTTCTAAACGGCTTGACCGATTTTTATGAAACTTTTTTCACTGTATTCGGTAGGTCTGAGAATAGGTCGTAGGCTATTTTTTATACCCCTATTCTTCGCGGACGGAGTCACGGGCAACAGCTAGTTATCATATAAAAAATACTTATAGGTAATCAATCAGTAATTTCAACGCATTTTAGCGCTTACAAGCAACATTAATTAAATTTATTATTCCAGTTGGTGTGGCTAGAAACTCCAACAAATCCCAACCTGAAGATAGCCGACATTGCCACCATAACCAAAATCGTAAAGAATCACGGTCAACACATCATCATCGTCGTAGACAACACTTTCTTGACACCGTACCTGCAAAGGCCGCTGGATTTCGGAGCTGATGTTGTCGTGTATTCGCTGACTAAATACATGAACGGCCATTCCGATGTCATTATGGGAGCTACTGTTGTTAACGATGATGAGTTAGCGGCCCGACTTCGGTTCCTACAAAACGGTAAGTTGGATTTTCAAGTGCACATAAGGCCCGGGGTCTGATTGTTGGATTGATGCCGCTTTAGGTGACTATGTTTTCAACTTCAAGTTGCTTTACATTATAGTAGAACCAATATTTTATAAAGTTGTTATACCTGTCATCAGGGTGGCTTTTTTGCCTAATATTATAGGGAGGTATTGGACCTGACATAAAAAATAAAACAGAGAGAAATTCCTGTTAAATACTCAAATTATGAGCATGCGCCCATGATATCACTTACCTACTGAAGTAGACGTAAGAGCAATATAGATAAAAGCGATAAAATATATTAAACCCTTATTAACTTAAACAGGTTGCTATCGCTCGAGAAAATATTCAATGCAAATATTATCTGTTAACATTAACATTGCACGCCTTGTAAAAAATACGACGCGGTTGTGTCAGTCAAATTGCCTTTGCAGAACGTTAAGAACAATAACTAACTTGAAAAATTAGTCCGTTTTGCTTGGTGCAAAATCCTCACGGGTTATTCATACTTCCAATAACGTCTTGGCTGTAATAAAAACGGGACAAATGTTTTGATCAAATGTAAAATTTGTTTCACAGCAATGGGTGCAGTGCCCTCTCCATTCGACTGCTACATGGTCAACAGAAGTTTGAAGACCTTAGCGCTGCGAATGGAACAACACAAAAAAACCGCTCTAGTAATCGCCGAGTGGCTGGAAAAACATCCTAAAGTTACAAGAGTTCTTCATCCAGGTACGTTATCTACATCTATACCTACCTACTTTGCGTGTGTTCAGATTGGTCGTTTGTTTGTAGGGGATATAATATCTGGAACTACTACTATCTGGTTCTAAAATTTCTTTCATAATTAGTAAGCTATACTATCCCTGATTCACGTAAGCTAATTTTTATTCTGGGAAAGTGCGAATTTCATGCGAAACGCAGGGAAAAAGCAAAGACTTAGCAATTTAATGCTCTTGTGACAGTATTCAAATACTGACACAATGTCACTGGACACAGTTACTGAGGTAACAGAAACTTTATTCTAAACTGAACCGAGCAATATAGCCACCTATCTTATATCCGTTGCAATTCACTCGTTGCACGTAGTATCGTATTTCTTTCAAATATTTTGCTTCACCTATGACCCATAACGCGACCGCGCTAGTTTTACATGTCTTTAAATTATTATCATACGCAACGATAAGCCCTGTTTCGTTCTTGACCTTTTGTATCATTCGATAAAGCAGATAAAAAAATACGCAACATTAATAACATAAATAATGATGATAAATTTTTTCAGGCCTCAAATCTCACCCTCAGCATGAATTGGCGAAAAAACAAATGACGGGTCATTCTGGTGTGTTCAGCTTCAAGCATAGCGGAGGTTTGCAAGAATCTCGAAAGTTCCTTAGTTCCTTGAAGGTGTTCACACTGGCCGAGAGTTTGGGTGGATACGAGAGTCTCGCTGAGTTACCGTAAGTTCATATTCTGTTATATTGTATATATTAAAGTGCAAATCGCCACCCTCATAAGGGCTACGGTCATTTACAAAAGTTGAACATTATAAAGGATGCGAACAGGCGCGCTGGCTACTCCGAAACTCGAAGTTAGTGTCGTATCTCGCTCACTCTCCGATGAAATACTTTGAGCGTGAGTGGGACGGCACGATACGAAGTTCTAATTGTGAAATTTGTAGTATAAGGCCTTTATTTACAATTTTACGATAGTCTGATACCGACATAACATGATAGCGAATTCTGTAAGTCTACATATTCATGACAAAATGTATCAAAACAACGCAATGAGATTTGAAATAGAATTTATAAGCTACACATACATATGGACTATAAACAAAATGTACTTTTCTGTCGCAAGCTACTTTAAATTTTTATTCTTTGGTATGGAAAATGGCCGCAATTGAACTTATAAACATTGATTGACAACTCTACGCACTGTTATGACTCCCTTTTTTGAAAACATGCATCTTTTTGTTGAAGATTAAAAGTTTGAGGAATATAATAGAGAGTTCCATTTGTAATAGCAAATTGGTTAATGTGCAATAGGGTACATAAGATACAGTAATTACTGATTTTCATTTCCAGGTCTGTGATGACACACGCATCAGTGCCTGAGCCTCAGCGAGTCGAGTTAGGTATCACAGACAGTTTGGTCAGACTGTCAGTAGGCCTTGAAGACGTTGAAGATCTAATTCAAGACCTAGAGCAAGCATTTAATGCTAGCTTCTAAAGATACGACGAACACGGACTTAACATGTACATCACATTTAAAATATTTATATTTATTTTATACATGCGACCGAAACTGTTCAAGTGTTCACAAACATTCGAGTGAATTTGTTTTATCTTCGTCACGATCGTCTGTCTGATCCATTTGTTCCTTAGATAGGCGATAAGTGAGAACGAGTAAAGGACTAATGTCATTATCCTCTTATATGTATGTATTTTGTGATTGTATTTTTACATATGAGACATCTGCATAAGGCAATACAATACAGGACATTTTAGTGAGAATATTTTTAACTGTTACATTCAGTTTGGGAACGCGAGAATTTCCGCTGTCAAAGTTACTATTAAGTAGGAGCTCTGTATGTGTTATTTTGCTTTGGCCCAGGGACACTTTCTTTCTTTGACAATATGGTACATGCCACGTTATCTATTAATTCGATCCGAAAGAATTTACATTTAAACATAGTTTTACAATAGCTGTATTAGCATAAGTCAAGTGAGGCTAATGGTAGTTCGGAGCAAAAGGTCAGTTAGGTGTGTAATAAATAAAGGCATGCACATAAAATTTCCCTAGAATCTCATCGAAATCTTAATACTAATACCCACACAGGAAAATGAACTTATTTCCTTAAGAATTAAGCGCGGAAAACCCGGTAAGTAGAAATACATTCCTGTGGACGCCATATATATCCGGTTCGAAACTGTATGGTGCATGCTATTAGCTGGTCTTAATTCACTTACCCCCTGTTTCACCATCCATTGATCAAATTTATTTGACGGATAAATGTGATGCCGTTTTGTTTGTTTTGTTCGAGTAGACGGAGAGGGCATGACATTTATCCGTCAGTTAAAATTAATCAATGGGTGGTGAAACAGCCCCTTAATGTTATAAACTTATCATTGCGTTATGAAATCCACAAAATTGTTTTGTTCTTTTGTTTCACTATAGGAGCGTCCAGAATAAATGGAACAGAAGAAATGCTCGATGCGAATATTCACATGAGCAAATGCTTACGTCAATTCCCACCTTTACACGCGAATGCTCTCAGTGGGGTCGCTCCTTATGAGTAAAACAACGTTTAATAATGCTATAACTTTGAAGTAGTAACGAATACAGGTACCTAACAAAAACAATTAATACAACTTATAGATTGAATATCGTCCTACCTCATTGTGAATTCCTTGTTGACATTGTATTAATTCTATGAATATTTAGTGTATAATTTTTATTACAATTTTAACATTTTTTTACTATCATGAAATGTTTGTATGATGTAACAATATAATTGTTCTCTTCGAACATTTTGGCAACCTATGTGATCTATTATTTCAATAATATTTAAGTACATATGTTACAATTTTATTAAATCTAAGCATTATTTGTCAGTTTTGTTTATAACATTTATTTTTATGGAATTGGATACAAAGTGTCCGTATACTTGTGATTAAATGAAACATGCTATAACTATCTTGTTTTTTTTTAATCTTCTTCAGAAAAAAATCTTTGGTGAACACTAAATTCATTGTTATATGGAAATGTTCCAGCAATGGTTAACTGATATGGTGGTTAATGACGCCAGAATGATTATACATCATTCAAAGATAGTATTATGAAAGGTAAACATTGAGCTAAACGGAAATAAGATAAGGCAAGCTGTTTTACATGAAAATATCTTTTAAAAATGTATAGGTAACTCAAGAAACGTTGTCACGACCTCACGACTCAAGATTTTGTTCGCTTCGAAATTTGAGAGCTGGGCGCAGTTGCATATCAAAATACAACTTATATTACAAGCGGAACTCCCTTTCTAGTTAATATAATTGAAGCGAGAGTTCCGCTTGTATTATTAGTTGTACTTTGTTATGCAACTGGGCCCTGTTAGTAAACTTGTACCTGATTAATGACATATACTCACGTTTGCCTGATATTGGGTCAATGTATTAGATAATATTTATAATTGCTGTACCAATACGTAAGAATGAGTTGCAATATAATAATAAATGGGTAATACAGAGGGCGAAAGTTTTTGTTTTCGATGATTTGATAGATTTTCTTTTCGTTTTGACTCATGTTTAGGTACAGTCAAGGGCATAAATATAAGTACGTTACACCTTAGTCAAAAATATCTATGCAACTCTATGCCACTAAACAGAAGGTGGGTGTTTGCATATTTTTGACGCAATGGCTTTATAGATATTTAAGCTTTTGACTGTACATCTATCTACAGTTGAAACTAAATCACGTACCAGGGTGAACCCTTTTCATTGAGAGAGAGAGAGAGAGAGAGAGAGAGAGAGAGAGAGAGAGAGAGAGAGAGAGAGAGATGTTTGTATACACATATTCGATACAAACACAGAAAAAAATACATTTGACAGGAAATATACAAAAAAAATAACGAATAGTATAAATTGGGCCCCACTCAGCATAATGTTGTGGCAAGCCACAACGCTGTTTCTCAGTAGGACCCAAATTGCAAATGAATGTCATATTGAAATTCCATATATCTGCTAAAGAAATCATCGTGTCTTTGGTTGTGAAAAGGTCCCTTGACAGCACACAGAATAACGATATCATTGTTCTTTTGTTATCATAATTCTCCATCCCAGCCGGCTTATGATACCGAACAGTAAGTAAATAACATGGGCATTTTAGTTTCAGCGTGTATGAATAAAACACGTTCATAGAACGTTTTTATCACTAAATACTATTTAAATTAAAATATAAATTGTTAAGGAATGCTTGAAGATGACAGTGCGCTGGGGTATAGTGACAGCGGGTAGGAGCAGCAATGACTTTGTGAATGCGTTAAACTCGTTCCCTGAGAAGGGGGATCAAGTAGTGGCAGCGATTGCAGCGCGAGACCCGCGCAAGGCTGAAGAGTTTGCCGATTTACACAATATCCCTACTTTCTTCGAGTCTTATGAAGCCATGGCCACGAGCACTGATGTTATAGGTTAGTCTTATATTGCTTCAAATGATGCAGAATAAATTTAAACATTCACAATGAAATTGGTGCTCAAATCTTAACGTATCGCGTTTCTTATTACAGATGTTGCGTATATTGCCGCTCTGAATCCTGACCACTTTGCACTTTCCAAAATGTTCCTTGAGAATGGAAAGCACGTTTTATGCGAGAAGCCCTTATGTATGAATTTAAAACAAGCGCAAGCCCTTATTAACGTGGCTAAACGAAAAAAGCTGTTCTTAATGGAAGCTGTATGGTCCAGATTTTCCCCGGCATATCTTGCTCTAGAAAAAGAAATCAATGAGACGTCAAACTAGTTGAAGTTAATTATGGACTGCCTATTGTCACTGTCGAACGACTAAGGTATGATTAAATATCTTCAATTACTCGTAAGTAATGAATTATTGGCTACAGACATCGCTGCATAGCTGTGGCAAGCTATTTAAATCGACGTGCAGGATCAGACATGGTTAAATGCGTGTGTAAAAACCTTTTCATCACTTAAGCTCTGAAAGTAGGTTGCATTTAACTTGAAATCCGTGTTGTAAATTCGATTTACATCTTTAGGGATGAAAGTAAATGTAAAAATAATTTTCTTTCGCTCTTTTACAAATTGCGTATACATTTTTAACATAACGGTTTTTCTTTATTTCCTCGCATTTGTGATGAAAAGTAGAGTGTTCAACTCGAGTGTAAATGATCAATTACACCCGCGAACTATAAGCACCCTCGCTCGCTATGCTCGCTCGTGCGCCTAAATATCTTGGGTGTAATTGATCACTTACGACCCTTGTTTATCAATCTACTATTACATTGGCTTAAGTAAAAATTAAAGGATGAGTAGGCTCAAATGATTTCGAACAGACAGGATCTTTACTTACTTTGGGAACTGTTTTCTTAAATAAATAAAAATTACTTACCTTATTTTAGCAAAAAAGCGTTAGGCGGCGGTGCATTACTTGATCTCGGCATATACGTGCTCCAGTTCGCTCAGTTCATATTCAAAGACGAGCCGACGAATATGACGGTAATCGGCGTGCTCAATGATGACTGCGTGGACATCATTGATCATATTATCCTGGAGTACTGCGGAGGCAGACGAGCTATTTTGAACGTGGACATCACAATCAAGCTGTGGAACAAGGCTACTGTCACTGGGACCAAAGGGCACGCTACGGTATGTTCTAGGTTCTCGCTTTAGCCTCGGGTGGCTATGGTGCAGTATGTCATAACTGCTGCCTCTAATTGTTCAGCACCCATAATGTACCTACAATATGTTCTTGTACTGTGGTACTAGTTTCAGGCGCGGATCCAGCCCTCGAAAAAGTTTGTGGTCACGGAGCCACCCGAAAATCGGCCAAGTGCGAGTCGGAGTACGAACTCGCTCATGAACAATCATGACTCATGCACGATTCATTTTTTTTTAATTTTATCTATTTCAATAGATTGTAAAAGTGTGTCGTCACACTCGTCACAAGTCTAGGTTGTGGGCATGCCCATCTTGCCCACAACGGTGGATCCGCCCTTGACTAGTTTAGTTTAGGACTAGTTCAACTGATGTAAATTATCCCTCAAAATTTATTTACTTACATTTACCTACACATACAGGCACGATTTATTTTTGTTTTTTTTTTTTCTATCAAAACAGCAAGTTCTTGATTATACGGAGGAGCGCGGCTGGCTTATCTTAGAGCACTGGTTCTATCTATCTAGGGTGTAGTTCTTTTGTTGTTGAATTTAATTGTTGAATGATAAAATATTTAGTTACTACTTATGTTTTCAGCTCGGAGATCCTTTCTGTTTTCCCACGGAGCTGACCCATGTGGACGGCACAGTGGAGAGATTCCCGCTTCACAAGTCACATGAAATCCCATACTTCTTTCCAAACAGCGCTGGATTAGTTTACGAGGCCATTGAAGTAGCCAGGTGCATAAGAGAAGGTGAGAAAAACCTCTACTTCTTTCCTATGTAACAAGATGTACCTATCACTAGCGTGGAATGGACACTTTTGTTACGTAGTCTAGAGGGAATTGTATCTTTGGATGCAACATCTTTAAAACATTTAGGCAACCTAGTGGGAATCAAGTTGTTAAGGCGCCACGTCATTGATACGTAGTTGCTTAATCAAGGCCTAGGCACCGTCACCAACTCTTAATTGGGTCACTTTCGTTGAAACAATTTGGTAGGAATAGCAGAAAATTCTGAAACTATTGTAGAAGTAGGTAAGTATAGAACTTTTAATGAATAACAGAAAACGCCATCAAAATCCACAGTTAATTCATAAAAAACGTGCCACGAAAGTACGGCGGTTGAAACGCTCGAATAATTAATTAACCTTTTTGACGCCAACGACACATATATCAGCACCGCAGGTTCTACGCCAGTGACTTATATATCAGTCATGGCGTGCAGAGCGATATCTACCTACATGCATTTCTGTAGGGTTCAACTTCGCGTTTGACATTCCGGTGTCATGGCGTAAGAGTGAGAGCTGTTGTATTTGACAGAGCGTAAAAAAGGTTAATATTGACCAAATATAATGATAATTATTTGTCGATGAAATGTCGATCGGATGTGTACTTACATACTTACTGTATCGTTTTTCTAGGACTCTTGGAGTCGCCAAGGATGACGCTTCAAGAAAGTCTCGTCCTGGCCAAACTCGAGGACACCGTGCGGCGACAAACAGGTGTCCACTTTCACGCAGATGATGAGGACTACTGAACTACTGAACAACTAATAAACCTAAATTATATTTATCCGTTTTTTACTTCAAAATAACACGTTACCTACTAAGCTCTTAAATATTCTTGGGATTTTTTTGTGGCGTAGATGAAATGACCGAGACCCGCATACAAATAGCAAAATCTGGCACCAAAGAAAAACGTACCTATAGTGTGACAATCCGTGAGCACCAAATCATTTGTAGCGTCTCCTAGTGCCATCTAGTCATCAAATGGAGAAACTGCTTCACCTGCATTGCGCTATGGAAATTTCTCACTCGCATACGAGTAAATCCTACTACTTCTAACTTTCTTCAATCGTCTATTGGGATCCTGGGTGTCGACATTTCGAGTGATGTTCAGTTTCGTGGTCATTTGGAAGGCAAAGCTAAGTTAGCTTCAAAAAAATTGGGGGTACCAGTGGCGAAGGGTGCTAACAACCCGATTCCTTCCGGGTTGCCTAAAATTTTGAAGTAATCAAACGCTTCTATTAATAACCCGTTGTGTGTAATACAGGCATACTCTTCCCTAATAAACTTAACTTTTTTTCAACACGATGCAGAATCAAAACGCAACGTAATACTCTCACAAAAACGATTCATTCACGATCTCTAATAGTAAATGCCGGTCGGAAATATCAGAAATTGTACACTCAGCCATTTAAATAATTCATTGACAAACACCCACACCACTCCAGGAAACATCGCGTATTTATGCTACTTAGATAACCCGGGATTAAGCGGCTTATTACATTTAAAAAAAGACTTTGTGTGTTGTGCGTAAGGCTCACTTTCACTTTGCCTGCCGAAGCCGCGAGCCGCGAGCCGTGAGCGGCTTCTTGGAACATTTTTGGCGCTACGATCGCCTACTTATACAAAATTACTGCAGCGAAATGGAACGTAAAATATCGATGATTTAGTGTAAAACAAAAACAATTATATTTTATCTGCTTTTATTATTAAGGTTTATAAACTGGCGAAATTAATATTAGATTAGAATTTTATAAAATAACACCGTCACTTATTGGAAATAATTGTAATGGCAACATTACGATTGATTTGTCATTGATTACAAACTTCATATTTCGTTTCTTGTTGTGAAGTATTATTATTGTTTATTAGTAGTACATATATCGTTTTAATTTAATAAAAAAATACATAGCCAGATTAGTGTTGATGCTCGAAACCAGTGAAATTTCGTAATATCGGATTGTGCAAACTTATAGTGTCAAGTGGTCAGTTTAATTTATATTTTATCTTCGGTCGGACTCTCTAGATAAATTATTTTGTATTTACTAGGCTTAATAAAAGTAGAAAAGGCTCCTTAAATTAAAACTGATTGTGGATGCGAATTTGTTGAGTGACGATTTTAGAAGTTATGTCCTAATTTTCAAGAAGAGAATAAATAAAAAGGGTAAGATAAAGGTTAGTAGTTTTCGCCAGAGGCGGCGCTGGGTAAGGGCGACGTGGGCCACCGTCTGTCTGAGGGTCCTCGCGCCTCGAAAGTTTCCCGTTTTTTGCTCATTACATCCGTAATCTAATGTGTGGCGCGCCATCACAGGGCCTCGCAAATTGTGTCTTGTCTTGCCCACACCAAATTTAGGTTCTGCGCCGCCACTGGTTTTCGCTACGGCTTTACCTGAAAAAATTTTCACGCTTCGCCACTGGGGGGTACTTAATAGAGCGGGACAGTACTTCTCGCCAACCCATCGCTTACAACTCTATAAGGCGCAGGTTGGGCCGCACATGGAGTACTGTTCTCATCTCTAGGCTGGGCACCCAATTCTTCCATTTGTCCGCATCCAACGTAGAGCTGCTCGATTTGTCGATAATCAGGCACCTCTGGCCTACTCGATCCTTTGGCTTTGCGGAGGGATGTGGCGTCTCTCTGCATATTATACCGTATTTATCATGGGGAGTGTTTTGACGAACTGTTCGAATTGTTGCCTGCGGCTAAATTTCACTACCGCACTTCGAGGTACCGTCTGTCTTTCCATCCTCACCATCTTGTTTGTGTGTTTTAAACGAAACTTCTTTCCTCGCTCGACCAAGATCTGGAATCAGCTTACTGCGGCAACATTCCCCGATAGTTACAAATTAGGGATCTTTAAAAAATGAGCCTACCAATTCCTAAAAGGGTCGGCAACGCACCTGTGATTCCCCTCGTGTTGCGGGTATCCATGGGCGACGGTGATCGCTCTCCATCAGGTGACCCGTCTGCTCGTTTGCCCCCACTTATATAAAAAAAAAGCGCAGCTCAGTGTTTTTAATCCGGTCCGTTCTTCGGACATCAAGAATGTTTTGTTCCATTGCTCGTTGGCAAACCTTGAGCATACCTAAATTATGAAAAAAAAAAATTAAAATATTTATTTCTTTAAAAAGATTAACAATACAGAGACAAGGTTGGGTTGTTGGTTGATTGGTTATACATTGAAAAAAGGTTTGCGCTGGCCTTATGGGTGCCATAAAGACGTGAAACGTGATTCCTTGAATTTTTAAAGGCTAAGAGGTGGTATGCATGAGGACAATAAAAGTTAATTACTTGTTTAACAGGGTGTTTCACTTTTGTATATGTACTTAGGTGAAAAAAAAAATTGTGATATTTTTTCTGACTTCGCTCAGCTTTCGGTTTTAGCTTACCTAGAGATTCTTGAATATATATATATATATACAAGAATTGCTCGTTTAAAGGTATTAGATAGATTAGATTTTCCAAATTTCAAGAGGATTGGACCATGTTTAAAGGTTGCACAGAATGAGCAGCTCTAAATAAGAATCGAAAAAAAGTACCGTAAAAACTTACAACTTTGCCTTTTCATTATAGCTTTGCCCACCGCGTCACATTTCAGTAAAAGCGAAATGTACCAAAAATAGTTACAAATACACTTACATTATAATCTGTGGCTTATAGCTAAACATATTGCTGGCAACACTGGCCTATCGGTTGACGCGTATCTATCTTCTGTCACGCGTGAGCTGGTTTGGAGTGCGGACGTGTTTTTTGGCGGGCCAATTAGGGCGAAAAAACTTCGAGTGTATTTTAAGCCAGGAAAGTCCCACAAGTATTTAATTTTAACTGTAACTAATATTCAGTTTAAAAACGATGTAGACAAAATCTCAACACCTTATCTCTATTAATTTTGTAATTATGGTATTGGGCAATGTCATGAACGTTTTTTCGTATTACTTTCTTCAACTTTGCCCAGCAAAATTTTACCCGTAGAGTTGTCACTAGTATGTTATATAAAATCATCATCATCATCATCCCAGCCTATATACGTCCCACTGCAGGGCACAGGCCTCCTCTCAGAATGAGAGGGGTTGGGCCGAAGTTCCCACGCGGGATATTTTGAAATGATATGCAATAATACGTATTTAATATTCTTTTACTGAATATAAACAAGCCTAATAAATTCTAAATATTTTTTTTCGGTATGCAACGTTCAACAAAAAAAAAAGGAAAAAATTAGGTGCCAGGGCCGTTACGACCAAATTAAAATATTAATATCATACTGGACCTTATTTAGTCGTAGTCGGGTAAAAGCAATAAGTAAAAATTGACAACCCTAGCATATCCAGGATTTTGTATGAAGGATTTCAAATTTTTTTTTACGACTTTGCCCACACGATTTTGGAGGTAAAATATATTACTTAAAGGACTAATAATACGACACAACGTTGCTATGCCTATTCTAGATTATTAGACTTTAAGAATCATGACCACAAAATTGATAATCCCGAAGTTATAAAAGTGTAAACAAATATGGGCAATCTCGAAATTTTTTCAATTTTTTGGCCCGCCTGTTTGAGGCCCGTTTTCTAGAGTACGGAAACTCATTTTAAATGTAGTGTTCTCATCGACACAAAGAAAAGTATGTCAATATGTGAGTGCCACAGATAAAGTTGCACAATATGGACCAATTGACTCTAAAAAAAGTAAAAGATCGCAAAAAGCGGGCAAAGTTGTACGTTTCTACGTATACCTACATTTATTTCAAAATAGCACAATACGGTAGCCACACATCGTTTTTAAGCGAAAGAAAATTAAATTAAGCATAAAATAGAACATTAAGTACTGGCTAAGTAAAGTTTTTTGAAGAGGTGCTAATTATATTTTTTTTCGACAGTCGGCGTTCTGGAGATCGAGAAACTGCAGCTGTTTTATTTTTATCTCCTATTGTTTACTGGAAATATTTTTGTGAGTGTTCGAGATGACATTTGTGAGATTTTATGGTTGACAAGCCGTTCGTGCTCAGAACTTAGTAGAAACAGAAAAAAAAAACCGAAGTGAACTGTCACTTCTGTCAATGTCAAATCGTTTGCATTTCGTTTGCTTTGCGTTTTGGTGTGCTCAGTGTGATTTATTGACTATTTTTATCGACCTCCGGATAAAATCCGGTCTTTCAATTTTACCGCATTTCTCCACGACCTATGCACGATAATGGGATCACGATTGAATACTTTCGATCACTATTTTGGAACTGCTTCTTGGACAACGCAAAGCAAACGAAACGCAAACGGTTAGATTTCATTTGACATTGACAGAAGCGACAGTTGAATTCGTTTATTTTTCAATTTCTTCTCAGTACTGAGCACGAACCGCTTGTCAGCCGTAAAATCTCACAAATATCATCTCGAACACTTAAAAAAATAAGGAGATAAAAATAAAACAGCTGCAGTTTCTTGGTGTCAAAGTCGACCACTGTCGAAAAAAAAATATAATTAGCATCTCTTCAAAAAACTTTACATAGCCAATTACCAAGTTATGGTGGAAGCGCACGTTCTAGGCGCGAAATTCAAACTTTATACAGTTTTTAATTTATTGTGGGTAAACGGTGTAACTGTTTAACTTCATATGGTACTTGCGCTTGTAAAACAGTGTTCTTTATATTATTGTGTAAAGTTTTTTAAGAATAAAACTTGCTTGAAATGAAGGTTGTCAAAACGTTGAAGTCCGAATTTCTATGTTTGACAACTTTTATATCAAGCTAACAGTTTTATTCTTTAAAAGCTTTACACAATAATATAAAGAATAGTGTTTTACATCCGCAAGTACCATATGAAGTTAAACAGTTACACCGTTTACCCACAATAAATTAAAAACTGTAAAAAGTTTGAATTTCGCGCCTAGAGCGTGCCGTTCCACCTTAAGTACTTAGGCTACACAAGTTACAACCTCGTCTTTGGTTCGCTTGACCACGCATTTTCTGTTGCATGCTTAAATTGTTGCTGCTATTCGTCTCTGACCGAATCATTAAATAAAGAATAGTTACTCTGTCTTCTAGAATCTTACAGGATGCGATTGATGGCAACAATTTCAATGTTATAGTAAATGTGGATGATGCTTAAATTTTTTGAGCCATTTCGCTTCTTTTGGTCACCCGAGCTCGATGGATGATGAATAGTAGACGGCGATATAGAAACATCTGAGACATCGTGGCCAAGGCTTTTAACAGTTGTAATATACGAAGTACTAGCTTGCAGAGTGGAGAGTTGTTCGCGGTCCTTAAGCAGCTATTCTGAGTGTCCAATCGAGAGATTTTAGTTGTCACAATGCAGTGTTCCCGTACGCCTCTAGATGGCGCTGTTTTAAATAATAGATTATTTTCCCTAATGATTGCTAGATGGCGCTAGTGGTGCCTTATATTAAAAACATTTTGTGTTTCTTAATTTATTTAGTTGAGCGAGATAAACTGTTGCGTTTTGAATGAGCATTTTAAGAATAACAAATTATTTACAATAGAAATCTGATCCGTATAACTTTGCCATAGACAAATTCTACATTGTTTATGAGTGATTTTTTTTACTAGAGGGTATGTGAGTGGATTTGTCGAATTTTGACGGTGTTTTACTTGAACAGCTGATATTTAATAATACGCTAAAAAATTGGCATAAAAAGCTGCGCACGGTCAAAATTCGGCATTCTGCAAATCATCATACGCTCATAAAATAGGACACAACTCTAGTCTTTCTACTTTCTTTTTTTAATATTTTAAATAAAATAAATTTAGTGTCACTCTGCCCAAAATTTGGTAAGTCATTGGCAAATATCAATTTTAACTGTGTATTTTGAACTTGAGTTTTCTTTCAGATTTTTATTTTGTAACATAGCTAGATTTCATGTTTTTCTCAACTGTTATTATTTGCTTCCAAAATTGCTAGCAGTCTTTGTTTTTTTAATTAATTTCTTTTGGCCCTTAGATTTTTATCTAAATAGTTTTTTTTAACGCTTATTGCTACATTTTTATTTTTTAACCGTTGGGCCTTTTCAAATTTATAACGAACATTTTTCAAAATTGTAACGTACTTTCTTCCAAATTTATTTAGCTTAATTTTTCTTTTGTAATCTTCGAACGATTTTCTTTCTACCACCTCCAACGATTACGGCTGACTTGGTTAGGAAGCTTCTCTTCACGCCGGTTGGATGGATGGCAGAAAAAGGCCACCTGAACCCCTTGTCTAAACAAGACCTAATTTCAGGGCGGCACAGCACGGGTTTGATCTTATACCAACTCCAACATCCGCACATCTCCTCTTGCGCTCTTTCTTCGGCTGGCTGCCTGGAACCGAAGACCTCTCCTTGCTCCTACGGCAAGACCTACTCCTGCCGCTTGCTGACCCTGGGGCCACTACCTGTCTCCAGCCTTCGTCCAGCACCGGCAGTCTACGCTTCGAATACTAATCCAAGGAAGCCTCGCCAAGAAACGCTTTCCCACTCAACTCTCGAATCCCGCGACCCTCGAGATATAAATTTTCTGTCAGTTAAGCCCTAGGGGCTAAATATACGTCTTAAACCTTCATTTTGTTTCACTCAATCTAAACCCCTAGGGTCTCACCTGCTCTAACCTGACATAGTTTACTTATAAATAGGACATGACATTTTTGCTGGTGGTACAGAGAATAGAATTATTTTCATCGTCTTCATGACATGATGACTACTTATGAAGGGCATTCTTGGTCCAAGGTCACTGTCATGTTGATTTCTTTAATCTATATATATAAAAGAAGAAACTGACTGACTGACTGACATATCAACGCACAGCCCAAACCGCTGGGCCTAGAGATTCCAAATTTGGCACGTAGGTTCCTTATAAGGTCTAGGGGTGCACTAAGAAAGGATTTTTCAAAATTCACTCCCTAAGGAGGTGAAACGGGGGTCCAAAGTTTGTATGGGGAAACAAGATTAGTTTGACTATTTTATTCGAAACTTCACAGAAGTACTCCTAACGATAAATTATTAAACACGTGTTTCAGGTTTTTTGGGAATTCAACCCCTAAAAGGGGGAAATGGGGTGACAAAGTCTGAAAATCAACATAGGTATTGTTTCTGTGGTTTATCGGGTCGCTGGTTACGAAAACAACAACAGTTTTAAAATCCGATGTGGCGGACGTAAAATACCATCTCCCTGGATGGGGTGCGATGGGGTTGAAACATTGAGTTGGTTGAAATGTCTAAATGACTGTTGATATATCAACGCACAGCCCAAACCACTGGACCTAGAGACTTGAAATTTTGCACATAGATACCTTATACAATGTAGGCATCCATTAAGGAAGGATTTTTGGGAATTCCCACGGGAACGGGAAAAAACGGGATTTATATATTCGATTCCGAGTGACCCTATCTCAGTAACTATAATAACTTAGACTCTTCAAATTTGATACACAAGTAGGTATTGCATTATTTAAAACATTAAATTTCAGGATTTTTCAAAATTCCCACGGGATAAGGAAAAAACGGGATTTATATATTAACTTCAACGGGATCCTATGAACAATAATTACTAGACTCTTCAAACTTGGCATAGAAGTAGCTAATTATAAAAGTAAAAAACAGTTTTAAGAATTTTCGGAAATTCCCACGGGATAAGGAAAAAACGGGATTTTTCATTTTACTGGTCGTAGAAAGCTGAAATTCGGCATGTAGGTTACTTGGGAAGTGTAAAGGAGCATTGAAAGAGAACTTTCCAAAATTCCCACGGGAACGGGAAAAAACGGGATTTTTCGTTTTACTGGTCGTAGAAAGCTGAAATTCGGCATGCAGGTTGCTTGGGGAGTGCAGAGGAGCATTGAGAGAGTACTTTCCAAAATTCCCACGGGAACGGGAAAAAACGGGATTTTTCGTTTTACTGGTCGTAGAAAGCTAAAATTTCAAAATTTATAAGTTTATACTGTAAGTAGGCCGCAAAGGGCTCTTTAACCGACTTCAAAAAAAGGAGGAGGTTATGCATTCCACTTCATGTATTTTTTTATGTAGGTATGTTCACCGATTTCTCGGTCAATTGTGAACCGATTTTAAAAATTATTTTTTTATTCGAAAGAATGTAATATACTCCTGAGATTGTCCCATTGTCACCAAATCAGGATCTGATGACGGGATCTCAGGGAATTCGATGGCAACCCTCAAATTTTGTAGGCACGCATTACGTTTTTCATATATTTTCTCAAGCTATTTAAGTGTTTGTGTCTGGTAGACATCATCTCATGTTGATGAGCTGATGATGGAAGGTAAAACTCCTTAACGGTTAGGAGTTGAGGATATTTTTTCAAATATTATAGGTACGTATAGACTAATAGTTGTATTCTTTCAGGTTATCCAGGTGAGCTGATGATGGAAGGTTAAACTCCTTAACGGTTAGGAGTTATAGGAAGTTTCTTTAAATATCATATGCACGTATAGACCTTTAGTTGTATTCTTTCTGGTTATTCAGATGAGCTGATGATGGAAGGTATAACTCCTTAACGGTTAGGTCACACAACACCTTAACAAGATACTATAATATGTATAATATCAATGCTAAGTAGGTACACAGCGCTTCCAGTCACTCAAGTTTCCGTAGAAGGTAAGAAAACATTGAATTAAGTATACCTAATGCAGGACAGGGGAAAGTAATAATAGGTTTTATATTATTTACAATCCTGGTTATTTTAGTGCCCGCTTCCGAATTAGTGAAAAACATTCTATATACTTAAAGAAATACTGTAAAGGACCGTATCTACCTGAAGTTTAGTCGGGCTTGCTTGCACGCTTGCTTGCACGCTTACTTGCACGCTTTCTTGCACGCTTGCTTGCGTGCATGCATGCTTGCTTGCTTGCCTGTATGCTTGCTTGCCTGTATGCTTGCTTGCTTGATATCTTGGTTCTTTGGAATACTCATGGTACACGCGAGCGAAGCCGCGGGCAAAAGCTAGTTGATTTATAATGATGCTACATTTTATAAGCATCCTGAGAGATATCTGAGGCAGGGCGGAGCCAAAAATCGAGGAGGAACAATAAAACACGTCCGTTGCTTCTAGTTTCTATTGAAGAACAAAAGTCTAATAAACTACCCTCCACCTTTGACACATGAAAAACTATTACTAACTACCTGTACATTACACATCCACTTTGTCTTTTCTCTTACGCTTTCGGATAATTTCTAAGGAAAACGTCAACAAATTATGGTAAGTGTTCCTTATAAAGTTATTAAATGTTAGCTCGAACAGTTACTGTCTTGACATATATATTAGGCTTCTTCCACACTTCTTGCAGTTTAATACTTGTCTACTTAGTGGAGTCAGAAAGTAATTTTTTTCGTTTTGATGGTGTAAAATAAACCAACAGAACTTGTTCCTTGGAAGGAAGTTCAGCTCCTAACAAAATATCTCTAGGAAACCTCTCGAGTAACCGAATTCGTCGTCGACTATTCATGTTATTATTTACGTTAAAATATGCTTAAATCTTTTAAACGACACACTTAAATCACTTATGGCCCTCCAGTTCAGATAATAAACTTGAAAATTTTGCTATCCTCTAATACACCGATATCAATTACTTGACATAAAAGTCATCAAACTGTGCAACCTTTAGATGATAATCGATTTTACTGATTATTGGTGTATGAACTTTACATATTAGTGGAAACAAGAATTCGAGCGAATTCAAATAAAAATCAAAAATGTTGAAAAATGAAACGCCCTATTGTTTAAGCATTAGAAATTGCGGACATAAGACAATTGTAAAAGATGTTGTAGTAATAGATGTATTAGCAGTAATTATTATCTTATATGTTGAACTTAATCACAGTTTGACCGCCTTATCATACTCTGGATGTGTGCAGCACGATAACTAATATTAGCGTAAACTTTTAAGTACTTACCTTAAATTAAAGTCGTAATACCTGCCTACTGTAGATTAATCAATTAAATTTTACTTATAATAACAATCAAATACCACAATTTACCAGCATAATCCAAATTTAAACAAGTGATATATCAGCTTTTTGTAAGGTGAGTAATTAAATATTTAACTAAAGAACCTTCTATTAACGTAATTCAAATCTTGATTTAGGAACCTTGTACCTAATGCTTATTTGTGAATGTAGTAGGTACAGTCAAGGAAACTGAATCCCGTACCAGGGTGGAACCTTTTCACAACCATTTCACGATGATTTCTATGGGAGATGTATGGAATGTCAATATGACATTTGTAATGATGAATATGGTACGTGATTCAGTTTCTTCGACTGTACACTAGCCAAAACGTATAGCATGCAAGTAAGTAGATTTAGTTTAATTACATGCAAACTGTACATTGTCGGCACTGACCCAATGCACGGCGCCTACTAAATTACTCAATGCAATTGCGTGAGTAAATGACATATTTCATTATAATATTTTTTCATTATTTCTCCCGTAGAATGTAACTGCGTTTAGTTACGCAAAAATTAACTTTTAAATGCGAGATATAAAAAATACGACATCTGCCTAATTTTGTTCCTTGATCCCATATAAGATTCATCTAAGACACAGTGAGTCCATATGCAGTATTTTTTTTAAAGTACGATAAATAATAAACGTTTTAATAAAGTTACATTTTATGGCAATTGCATTCTATTATATAGGATCAAGGAACAAAATTAGACAGTTGTCGTATTTTTTATACCTCGCATTTAAAAGTTAATTTTTGCGTAACTAAACAAAGTTACATTCTACGGGAGCTGTCATCGAGAAAATAAATGATTGGAAATATTATAGATTATTCCCGTTCAGTGTGGAACTCCTTATACAGTAGTTTAGAGGTAAAGATAACTCCCTCGTTTATTCCTTCCTTATTTTATAAATACAAAGCTTGTTTCCTTGTTTGCGCACAGATGACCATCCGCTGGGGTATTGTCAGCGCGGGTAAGATCAGCAGCGACTTCGTGAATGCGATTAACAGTTTTCCCGGAAAGGGGGATCAGGTGGTCGCGGCAGTCGCAGCCCGGGATCGCTGCAGAGCCGAAGAGTTTGCTAAACTGCACAATGTTCCAACTGTGTTCGATTCTTATCAGGCCATGGCCAAGTGCGATGATACTGGTGAGCTATTTAACTTAATGAATTTAACGCTCATTATTATTAGCCATTTACACTGATCCGGTCGCAACATACAACATGGATCGATATCAAATTGGGAATGTCTAAAAAAAATAACCAGTGGTTTTTTTTGTACTTATAAAAAAAGTCAATTACTTATAAGAAACTAATTTCAGTATTTTGTCATTTAGTTCACTACTTTTTTCAAAATTAATTATTGAAACTATTTTGGTTGATGACGTCAGATTATAATTGAGGGCTCCCACACTGCCAAATTTCTAAATCTATCTAAATGCATACGATAAGGCAACCCCTTTAATTATTTTTTGCGTAGCGGTAGGTACACTGTAACTAGTGTCACTTTACTGGCGCTGTCAAAGTGCTAGATGTCAGACAGCGGGTCCAAATCAAACTCCGTAGTATAATCCACGCGTAAATTTTAAATAATTCTAACCACACAGAATAAAGTACGACTTGGACAGACCACGCAATTTACACCAATGTCAAATGAAGGTCATTGCTTATTTGTTATGTAATAAATTCATTACATAATATTAAAATTAAATAACTACAGAAAACAAGTAAAAAAGCATTTATCTCAAAATGGTTTTTGATTTACTATACATCGCAAAAAAATAGACATCCCCAATTGAATCTCGCGTTTACACAGCTGCGGCTAGCGGTTGCCGTACCTACATCGGTCTTGCCTGTATTATAAAGCGATTATAGATTACTTAGTGGCCTCTACTGATAAAGATGGCGGTGGTAAAGTTACTTGGACGTAGCAACTATACTCGTCACGTCAACCTTATACTTTTTCAGACGACATATACCTATGCCTAATATTCATCCATTAATTCTATAACTTTTGTTTTTAGATGTTGCCTACATTGGAGCACTGAACCCGGATCACTTCTCTGTTGCCAAGCTCTTCCTTCAAAATGGAAAACACGTTCTATGCGAGAAGCCCATGTGTCTCAATTTGAAGCAAACCCAAGCACTGGTCAACATCGCCCGAAGAGAAAAGAGGTTTTTGATGGAAAGTGTTTGGTCTAGATTCGCTCCCGCATATCTGTCTCTGGAGAAGGAAATTGAGACAGGAAAACTAGGAGACATCAAATCAGTTGAAGCCAACATCGGAGGAGCTTTTGATCATATGGACAGGTTCTCGTGCGTATCAACTTTGTTTTAACACGTCCGTTACGTCCACTATGTGACATTAACAATATAAAAACGAGACTTTACATCGTTCCTATTTTGCAGCAAAAAAGACTTTGGCGGCGGTGCAGTCTTGAATGTAGGTGTCTATGTGTTGCAATTCGCCCAGTTAATATTCAAAGATGAGCCAACTAAAGTGACTTCCGTTGGAGTTGTAAACGAACATGGGGTCGACGTCAATGAGCAAATAATTCTTGAATATAATAGAGGACGACGAGCAGTCTTGAATTGCGATGTCACTATGAAAGTAAATAGAACTGCAACGATCACTGGAGCTAAAGGACGTGTCATGGTAGGTAAATCACAAATAATGTTACAAATTAACCGCACTATACGATTTTTGGATGTGCTTAAAGGATGTTAACTTTTTTGTCATGTTTTAGTTCCAAGACCCATTCTTCTTTCCAAACACCTTTATCCATACCGATGGAAGCGTAGAGGAATTCCCATTACATACTTCAAACATCCCTTACAATTATCATAACAGCGCTGGACTAGCTTACGAGGCATTTGAAGTCGCCAGGTGCATTAGAGAAGGTAATCATAAACACTATTCGTAAGTTCTACGCTCAATATTGTTTTCATCTCTCCTGTTTGGAAAGTTAAATTTTCATGGGTAGATAGCCGGGTGAAAAATTCACGTGACGATAACAGTTACGTCAGTGAAACTTTTTTTCACGTTTCGGCATGACCATCTAGATGCACTTTTTTTTTTCGGACGGACTGTTGCTGTTAGCCTCGACGGTTTTTACAGCTTACCGGAGAGAGGGCGAGCCGCCAGACGGGGAGCTCAGCAAGGGCTAGATGCACGTCGTGACCATGGAGCTTATATACCTACAACACTGGAGGTTGTACGCCGAACATCCGTTTGAAACAAGAAATTTGATCTAACTTTTTAAATTTGCTTACTAACAGTAAATTGTCAAAGGAAAAATTACATACAGCCAACTCTAAGCATTCTTACGACATAAAAAAATCTTATCTTTTATTATACCACTATAAAACCGCCTAATCTACTGGTGATAGAGGATGGATGGATGGATGGATGGATGGATGAATGGATGGATGGATGGATGGATGGTGATGGCGATGGCGATGGCGATGGCGAACGCGTTGGCGATGGCGATGGCGATGGTGATGGTTTTTTGCAGTATTTTACTTTCCTCACAGTCGAAATGAAAAGTAGAGTGTCTAACTCGGGTGAAATTACCCATTTCCCCTCGAACTATTGGCGCTCTCACTTCGTTCGAGCGCCAGCAATATCTCGGGTTCAATGGGTCACTTTCCACCCTTGGTTATCAATCTACTATTATTACACTGGTATTTTTATCTGGTTACAGGACTTTTGGAATCGCCACGGCTTACGCACGCTGACAGCATCATAATCTCCAAGCTCCAAGACATTGTTCGCAAACAACTGGGGGTCCATTTTGATGTTGATGACGAGGAGTTTTCTTAGTTTTATAAATAAAAAATATGTCAGATATCTTACAAAACTTAGTGCGAGATACAGTCGGCTCCAAAAATACGATAGAAGATATTTTTCAGCGGTCAAACGTAAATGTATTTTTGCAGCTGCTTTTATCCATTGTATTTTGTTACCCTTTTGTATCATGCTTCTAATATCTCTATTATATAAAAATCTCGTATCACGGTGTTTGATATCGAACTCCTCCGAAACGGTTCAACCGATCTTTATGAAACATTTTTCTGTGTATTCGTTAGGTCTGAGAATAGGTCGTAGGCTACTATTTAATTCTTCGCGGACGGAGTCGCAGGCAACAGCTAGTCTAATATATAAAAATCTCATGTCACGGTTTCTTATTGAACTCCTCCGAAACGGCTTGACCGATTTTTATGAAACTTTTTTCTCCATATTCGGTAGGTCTGAGTATAGGTCGTAGGCTATTTTTTATATCTACTCCTATTCTTCGCGGACGGAATCGCGGGCAACAGCTAGTATTTTTATATCCCTTTGATCTTTAAGCGCCTTTCAATATTTAACTACTAGCTTTTGCCCGCGGCTTCGCTCGCGTGTACCATGAGTATTCCAAAGAACTAAGATATCAAGCAAGCAAGCATGCACGCAAGCAAGCAAGCGTGCAAGAAAGCGTGCAAGCAAGCGTGCAAGCAAGCCCGACTAAACTTCAGGTAGATACGGTCCTTTACAGTAATTCTTTATATACAATGTTTTTCACTAATTCGGAAGCGGGCACTCAAATAACCAGGCTTGTTAATAACATAAAACCTATTATTACTTTCCCCTGTCCTGTATTAGGTATAATTCAATGTTTTCTTACCTTCTACGGAAACTTGAGTAACTGGAAGCGCTGTGTACCTACTTAGCATTGATATTATACATATTATAGTATTTTGTAAAGGTGTTGTGTGACCTAACCGCTAAGGAGTTATACCTTCCATCATCAGCTCATCTGAATAACCAGAAAGAATACAACCAATGATCTATACGTGCATATGATATTTAAAGAAACTTCCTATAACTCCTAACCGTTAAGGAGTTTAACCTTCCATCATCAGCTCACCTGGATAACCTGAAAGAATACAACAATCGGTCCATACGTACCTATAATATTTGAAAAATTATCCTCAACTCCTAACCGTTAAGGAGATTTACCTTCCATCATCAGCTCATCAACATGAGATGATGTCTACCAGACGCAAACACTTAAATAGCTTGAGAAAATATATGAAAAACGTAATGCGTGCCTACAAAATTTGATGGTTGCCCTCGAT
This sequence comes from Archips xylosteana, assembly GCA_947563465.1. Taxonomy (NCBI): domain Eukaryota; kingdom Metazoa; phylum Arthropoda; class Insecta; order Lepidoptera; family Tortricidae; genus Archips; species Archips xylosteana. The sequence goes on from OX387344.1 coordinate 8,620,951, forward strand.
TTCCTTGAGATCCCGTCATCAGATCCTGATTTGGTGACAATGGAACCATTTCAGGAGTATATTGTATTCTTTCGAATAAAAAAAAAATTTTTATAATCGGTCCACAATTGACCGAGAAATCGGTGAACATACCTACATAAAAAATACATAAAGTGGAATGCATAACCTCCTTTTTTTAAGTCGGTTAAAGAGCCCTTTGCGGCCTACTTACAGTATAAACTTGTGAATTTTGAAATTTAACTTTCTACAACCAGTAAAACGCAAAATCCCGTTTTTTCCCGTTCCCGTAAGAATTTCGGGAAATGCTTTCTTAATGCTCCCCTACAATCCCCAAGAAACCCACTTGCCAAATTTCAGCTTTCTATGACCAGTAAAACGAAAAATCCCGTTTTTCCCGTTCCCGTGGGAATTTTGGAAAGTTCTCTCTCAATGCTTCTCTACACTCCCCAAGCAACCAACATGCCGAATTTCCGCTTTCTACGACCAGTAAAACGAAAAATCCTGTTTTTTCCCGTTCCCATAGGAATTTTGGAAAGTCCTCTTTTAATCCTCCTCTACACTCTCCATGCAACCTAGATGCCGAATTTCAGCTTTCTACGACCAGTAAAATGAAAAATCCCGTTTTTTCCCGTTCCCGTGGGAATTTTGGAAAATCCTCTCACAATCTTCTACACTTTCCAAGCAACCTAGATGCCGAATTTCAGCTTTCTACGACCAGTAAAACGAAAAATCCCGTTTTTTCCTGTTCCCGTGGGAATTTCGGAAAGTCCTCTCTCAATCCTCTACACTTTCCAAGCAACCTAGATGCCGAATTACAGCTTTCTACAACCAGTAAAACGAAAAATCCCGTTTTTTCCTTATCCCGTGGGAATTTCCAAAAATCCTTAAAACTGTTTTTTACTATTATAATTACCTACTTCTATGCCAAATTTCAAGAGTCTAGTAATTATAGTTCATAGGATCCCGTTGAACTGAATATATAAATCCCGTTTTTTCCTTATCCCGTGGGAATTTTGAAAAATCCTGAAAATTATGTTTCAACTAATGTAATACCTACTTGTGTATCAAGTTTGAAGAGTCTAGTTATTATAGTTACCTACTGAGATAGGGTCACTCGGAATCGAATATATAAATCCCGTTTTTTCCCGTCCCCGTGGGAATTCCCAAAAATCCTGCCTTAGTGGATGCCTACATTGTATAAGGTATCCATGTGCAAAATTTCAAGTCTCTAGGTTTAGTGGTTTGAGCTGTGCGTTGATATATCAACAGTCATTTAGTTTAATTAGACATTTCAACCCCATCGCACCCCATCCAGGGAGATGGTATTTTACGTCCGCCACGTCAAATTTTAAAACCGTTGTTGTTTTCATAACCAGCGACCCGATAAACCATAGAAACAACACCCATGTTGATTTTCAGACTTTGTTACCCCTTTTCCCCCTTTTGTGGGTTGAATTCTCAAAAAACCTGAAACACGTGTTTACTTATTTATCATTAGGAGTACTTCTGTGAAGTTTCGAATAAAATAGTCGAACGAATCTTGTTTCCCCATACAAACTTTGGACCCCCGTTTCACCCCCTTAGGGAGTGAATTTTGAAAAATCCTTTCTTAGTGCACCCCTAGACCTTATAAGGAACCTACATGCCAAATTTGGAATCTCTAGGCCCAGTGGTTTGGGCTGTGCGTTGATATGTCAGTCAGTCAGTCAGTCAGTCAGTCAGTTTCTTCTTTTATATATATAGATAGACTTAGGAGTTATGTCATAACATAATGTAGGTAACAAAATGATATTGATAAGTCACCGTTATCAGGATTCCCTTCGCACTGTGCCACCACTTATGATATAAAACGGCGAGTAAATTTTGGCGTAGACATTTTTGTTTTAGTTAAATAACAGAATGTACTTACAAATAAAAAGTAAATACCATTCTTGATAAGAAGTTACAGATTTACATACCCGATATAGAAATTGTTTTTTCTTTGTCTGGCAAAGGCGATTGTTAAAGTGACAGATAAAAACAACTTAAAGTTAGCAAAGTTGTAGCACTCGTTTGTTTATAAAAAAAAAAACTACATATGTTTGAACGCTCTTCTTCAATTAGAGAATGACATTGCGTTGGGGTATAGTAACTGCGGGTATAAGTAGCAACGACTTTGTAAATGCGTTTAACTCGTTCCCTGGGAGAGGGGATCAGGTGGTAGCAGCGATCGCTGCACGAGACCGGAGAAAGGCAGAAGAATTCGCCGATTTGCACAATATCCCGACTGTTTTCGAGTCTTATGAAGCCATGGCTAAAAGCACTGATGTTATAGGTAAGTGGCACTTATCTCTAATTCTTGGTATTTAGGTATTTATAGTGATAATGATAAGATAATACGTGACTCGTCTGCCCGATCACAATAAAGCAATACAGTTTTTATTTCAGATGTCGCGTATATTGCTACTATAAATACTGACCATTTCGTTCTCGCCAAGATGTTTCTGGAGAATGGAAAACATGTACTATGCGAGAAGCCTATGTGTCTTAATTTAAAGCAGGCGCAGGCCCTTATTAATGTCGCTAAACGAAAGAAACTATTCTTAATGGAAGCTGTGTGGTCCAGATTTAATCTCGCATATCTTGCTCTAGAGAATGAAATCAACACAGGTAAATTAGGAGATGTCAAGCTAGTTGAAGTCAACTATGGACTTCCTATCGTCAATATCGACAGGCTAAGGTAGGCTACGAGTAGATACTAATATGTACTTTGTTACTTAGTCCTTTAATAGTACATTATCAAATAAGTGCACTAGTTGGTCATTTTACATGATTTTACAGGGGAGGCATTATTACAAGGTAAGGTAGCCGAGTGTATACGAGTTGCATACGAGAATTTTCAACACAATTGCTAAAAAAAAATTGTGTTGTTCCTAACTTTGTAAATAAGAAACAATTAGTGACATCTTCTGAAACTAAAATAGTCGCGGTCGTAATTCCTTACTTACCGCCCTAGACACAATGTTGTACAGTCGGCCAAAAATATGGTCTACCACCCTACGGTTGAAGTTCATTTGTACGTCATGATACAACGAGGTCGATTTTCCCTTGCAATAACATGATGAGAGTGACTAATGACTTCACTCAGTTAGAAATGTCAACCTTAGCGATATTTAAACCTCACAGAAACTTTTGTCAACACTGGCAGACCACTTTCTTGGCCGACTGTACTATTATAAGCAAAGCTGCTAGTTAAAGACAAGTTATGAAAGTTTAGAGACGAATTGCATAGAAATATCTTGTCTAAGACAAAGTGTAAACAAAATATGCATCAACATTGGCCTGTAAAAGTTCACCTATACTCAACGCCGTATATAGATTCCAAAAAAAACTACCAGTGTGTTTGTTGCCAATAAAATGAAAAAGTTTTGCATCGTTAAGTTTTAACTTTTCTAAATATAATACATAAGTAATTTATTTATATGTATTAATAATTTAATATCAATATTAATTTCACCTACAGATATTTGGTTGAAACTGTTTTGTAGAAGAAAAGTTCATATTACAGTGGTAATACTTCAGGTTTAAACAACATTTGGATACTATTAATGTTATAATTAGCGTACCTATATACTATTTACAAATATTTTTGATATGCACATAGAAATGTTGACAACAAATCACGTATGTCAAACTTTATGGTAAACGTGGCGACCACAGGGCCACCATGACATCTCCAATTGTCACTTCATTCGGCTTCTGACGTTTGGATTGATCGAATGCTTTCTGTACTCGTGATACGATAATTTTCGTTGTTGAGTTTTTGTTTCCTGTTAAGTTTTGTTATTATGTTTTGTTCGTGGGTCTTGCATTTACGCAAGTAACATGGAACCGGTAGCTGCAGGCTTATTGTCTAACGCTTCTGACGCTTGCCTTCGCAATCACTATTTCTTTCTGTCAAACTGTATAAGTTGATGACAGAAAGAGATGGTGAAAGCGAAGGCAAGCGTCAGAAGCGTTATACAATACGGCCCCAGGTCCCTCTCACAGGGACGAGAATCTTCCTCCTTCTCCACGAAGGAAGCGTCCTAGAAGTCATATGAGTGTCAATTCAAGTCAATGAATGTGATAAATTTTGGCACATGGATAGTTCAAAACCAAGGTATTCATGTGCAACACACATTGTACACAATGCGGTATGCGCAGGTATACTTATAGGAAACATCAAAAACTTGGGACAATCTTTACACTTAAATAACAACAAAATATTATTATGACTATTTTTTATTAATGTGCATGGGTTGGTTACATCTGGAAGGTCACAATGACAATGACACTTGTGTCAGTTACGTTCGGCCATCTTTGGTAACTTTTTTGGAATCTATATACGGCGTTTAGTATAGTGTCAGATATAATACTAACGCATCCCTTAAAGTCCACAACCACTAGCACGTGTGTCGCAGCCTTTTTTACTTTTGAACTATTTTTTTAGAAAAAAAACTTTAGGAGGCGGTGCAGTGCTCGATCTCGGCATATATGCACTTCAGTTGGCACAGCTCGTATTCAAAGACGAGCCGACGAATATGACGGTAATCGGCGTGCTCAATGATGTTGGCGTGGACATCATTGACCACATGATCCTTGAGTACAGCGGCGGGAGACGAGCTATTCTGAACGTAGATATCACCATTAAACTTTGGAACAAGGCCACAATCACGGGTACTAAAGGCCACGCAACGGTAAATGAATGTATCTAGTGTGTGTGTCTAACTTAATAAGTAAATATATGTAAATGTCTACGTAACAGGCAAAATAGAGAAAGACTCCTCATTTCAGGTCCCACATTTTATTGGCGTAATGTCATAGATTCAAAACGTCTTGCCACTTGATAGAGAGCGGTATTGAATCGACATGCGCAGATTGTATTTTCCAAAAAGGGCTCTGTGCGCTAGTCCGATTCGCACTTAACCGTTTTTTTTAAACTTTATTCTATTTCTTCTAGCTTGAAGACCCTTTCTGTTTCCCCGAAGCACTTACCTGCGTGGACGGCACAGTCGAAAGATTTCCACTTGACAAGTTGTCTGACATCCCGTACCACTATGAGAACAGCCCCGGGCTAGTCTACCAGACAATTGAAGTCGCCAGGTGCATAAGAGAAGGTGAGAGAATCTGACACCACTAATCGTCGTCAGTACCTAGTTACTAAACTTTGAATGACTGCCAAAACAACGCACAGCCTAAACCACTGAAACTAGAGAGGAGAAGGGAGAGAGAGAGAGAGAGAGGATTTTTTGCGAAATTCCCGCAGGATGGACAGCTAGCCAATTTTTATTCTTCCTTGGGAAAGATACGGCCGTTTATGCCACAAAATACTTCTATTGCGAGTCTCTCAAGGGAATTATAATTTATTATTATTTCAACAGGTATTTTCTGTTGATTTAGAACTATGAAATTTGGCAAGTAATACCGTCTTTTACTACAAGTATAGGGAAAAATCTGAAAACTATACATTTGTAATTTGTAAGGGAGTCCCGACTTACCAATATATAAAAACTTTTTAACAAAAAAATTAAACCGCCGAAAAAACTGAAAAGCGAAAAATAATATCTTTTTTGTTTGACCTTAATCTAGGTACCAATTTGAAGTCGGTGCCGCTGAGTGCCGCAGCACGAGCCAGGAGGAGTGATAAAAGCCCATCAGGTAGACGACTACAGGTCCACTCCTCCTGGCTACAATTGGTACCTAGATTAAGGTCAAACAAAAAAGGTATTATTTTTCGCTTTTCAGTTTTTCGGCGGTTTAAATTTTTTGCTAAAAAGTTTTTTTTTATACTTTTTTCCCACCCCGGGGTAATTTTTTTTCCAAATTTATATAATACCAACTTCAAGGTATACCCTATCCAATAAAAAAATAATTATGAAAATCAGACTACTCTGTAAAAAGTTATGCCTGGTCATACAGTACAATCAGTGACTGAACAATCAATCATCTCCTGTTTTCCTACCCTTAGGGTAGGAATATTTTTTCCAAATTTAAATGGGACTACCTTCGGGGTATACGCTTTCCAATAAAAAAAGAATCATCAAAATCGGACTACTCTGTAAAAAGTTATGCGTGGCCATACATAAAAAAAAATATATACACGTCGACTTGAGAACCTCCTCCTTTTGTTTTCGTCGGTTGAAAATGATCCCACACTGCGTACATTTCACTTAAAAGTAGGGCTCTGCTACTGCTAACACTGGATTTAATAAATATCTACGGCTGTTTACGGCGTATATTTTGACATACTTACCTATAAATTTGTACGGAACCCTCGCTGCGCGAGTCCGACTCGCACTTTGCCGGTTTATTTTATATTTGATCTGTTTATTCACGTTTCTAGGACTATTAGAGTCACCAAGGAAGACCCACCATGACAGTCTCGTCCTGGCTCAACTGGAAGACAACGTGCGGCGGCAAATTGGTGTCCATTTCGACGCTGATGATATAGAATATTGCTGATATATTATATTATAGGTATTATTGTATTATTTATGTCACTGAATGAGTTTTTAATAAACAATAATTAATTATGATAGGTAGATGAATTTTATACTTTTTTTGTAAATAAAATACCGAAATTATCCCAAGAACGCGAATAATGTTTTTTATGAATATTGTAGGTACAGGTTGCCTCTACCTGACCGCGTTACCTGTCTATACTGTATATTAATATAAAAGAATCTCACAGAATGATTGACTGACATATCAAGGCACAGCCCAAACTAATGGCGATAGAAGCACGGAATTTTGAACAGGGCTTTGGGAAATTCTCACGGAAATTCTCCAACAAGGTCAGAGCCGTGCGTGAGCGCTAGTCTATTCTAATATAATAAAGGAGTAAAACTATGTAGGGATTAGGTACGTATTCTCGGGAAATATTGAACTATTTTTATAATTGTTTCACCATTAGAAAGCTACATAATTTCTAATTATTTAATAGAAGGTATTTTATCCTGTAAAAGTAGTTTATTTTCTGCACAGCACAGCCGATGTTGAGTGCAAACACTAATTGATAATTTTATGAACATCCAATTAATTTAAGTATGTAACACGCTTACAATCATGTTATAACAAATAAAATACTTCTTTTACCTATGTTAATAAACTTGACAGCCTGCGTCCTCGATACACAATGTTCTGGGCTCTCAACTAGTAAAGATTACGAGTAAAGTAAGTATTAATAGCAATAAGTGTAGGTATAGAGTTATTATACTTATTATTAATTTTATAGGAAGAAATTAAATTTATCATTTTGAGCGTTAGTTATTGTTGTGTTGCGAACTGTTGAGCTAGTATGGCATAACATCAGCCAGGAAAAATATCTCTCTATTGTGGCTTTCCCTCCACAAGTGTGCCTAGAGATAATGAACACAATACATATTTACATGTGTAATAAATAGTGCACATTATTCAAGTGTAGAGTACTCAGGACAGCGAAAACACGTCAACAGCGCTTATTCGAGGCGGTATAGGTGATGTAGAAGCCGAACGATATCCAGATTTTGCCGCACACTCTTACATATGGATGGTACGCAAGCGGGAAAGATAGCACAGGAGGTATTGTTAGAATATAAGTCCCATGAATGGTATTATCGCTTCGGTGATTTATCGACACGACTTGAATAGTGGCTCTTATTGGGTGTAATTGACATAAGATAATAGCGACATGGCATCGCTATATAAACAAAATCTGTTTCTTATCACATCATAGCTTAGCCCGGCGAATGTATATATCGTGCATTACACCGATCGTTTTTTTTTTGAGCGAGAAATTATCAAGGGTAAGTTAATTAAATAAGTATTTTTACGAATTATTAGTATTGTTTTGTTGTTACAAATAGATACTAACTAACTTGTCACAGTGCGGTCCTTTACTGACCTTCTCATTTTACTACAAATGTAACAAACAATAGAATTAGTTTAAGAGGGTACCTAGTAGTACAATAATACCCAGACGCACCTCTAGTAAAATAAAAAAAACTTTATTTTAGTGCTGAAACCAGATTAATTTTGAATTAAATGCAAAATTAGGTTTTTAGTTGCTTTAAAACACAATAAATATCCCATACCTATTCATACCTAGCTATTGTTATACAAAATCTATGGAAAAATCGTATTTTGACAGCGCATAAAGAGTATGTCAGTTGATTGTTGAATTCTTTATCCCTAGAAAATACCTACTGTGTGCAACATTGCAAAAACAAAAGAATCATCCAAGTTTTCCATGGTTTCAGTCTTTTAGGACTTACAGCATAATGTAATGTAACGTTAAAAACAAACTGAATCGTGTTCTCTTGCAATTTTCGTTCTAACCTATCCTTATTCATCACTATCATATCAGGCCATTATGGCGCCTACATTTAAACTTACAGCAACTTTCTACGCAAGTCAGACTGACAAAATATTCAGTTTGGAAGGTTCTCGTAATTACAGACGGTCTAAGACTAATCAATTATTAATTAGTTTAATTACATTACGTGATAGATAAGTTTTATAGTTGTGATCATCATCATGTTCAGTCTTATTAGTGGGCATTTCTATTTTTTGTTGTTCCCGATTAAGAAATTGTTAACAGGGAGTTAAAATTAGTCCGTTTGGTTACGCACTTTTTCAAGCCTTTAGAATAAAAATATATCCAGATCAAAATTTGTAAACAATTCTAAATATTGATAAAATAAATAATAATAGTTTAAAATATTTTATTGTAAAAAAAGCGTGTGGTGCATGGTGTCAATTGTCAAGGATTATCATTTTGATAACATCTTAAAAAGCACCCCACGCTTTTTTTACAATAAAATATTTTAAACTATTATTATTTATTTTATCAATATTTAGAATTGTTTACAAATTTTGATCTGGATATAACAATATAATAATTGCTTATTAAGATTTTTTACTGCACTATAATAATAGTGAATTGAAATTTATTAAATTTTTTTTTATTTTTATTTTTTTAAAGCGTGTTTTTTAGTTTTTTAAACTATTATTTATTTTCTATTTTTTAGTTGCATTTTTTTCACAGTGAGAGTTTCCATGTGGTAAAAAGAGAAACAAAACGGTTTTTTGCTCGTCTTAAATAGAATCAGTCTATCTTATACTTGGTCTTTGGTGCGCGCGCACTGCTCTACACCACTAAACGTAAACCTCTTTCTTTCTAACTTTACCCCCCTCACCTACAACCCCCAAACCCCCTAAACCCAACCCCCCAACATCCCCCAACCCATTTCCCCAACTCCCCCAAACACCTAACCCCAACCCCCACAACCTTACCCCCAACCCTCTAAACCCCCCTTAACCCCTCCTCACTTTCCAAACCCCCAACCACCTAAACCCAACCCCCTAACCCCGGACCCCCACCCCATTTCCTCAATCTTCCCCCAAAGCCCTAACCCCAATCCCCCTTACCCCCAACCCCCTAAACCCCCTTCCCCTCCCATTTCCCCCAAACCCCCCTCCCCCCCGCCCCTCCACCTACCCCCCCCTTCCAGCTCCATCATCAAACCCTTGTTACCATCTAGGCCTCTTACCCCGTCCCCATTTCCCACAACCCCCCAAAATCCCTAACCCCCCCACCCTATTTCCCCCAAAACCCCCCTAACCCCAACCGCCACACCCTTACCCCAAACCCTCTAAACCCCCGACCCCCTTACCCCCGCCCCATCCCCCCCACCCCGCCACCTACCCCCCCTTCCAGCTCCATCATCAGACCCTTGTTACCATCTAGAACCAAATTACTCGTCAAAACGAATCAAACGAGCCCAAACTCGATGGGGTTGTGTCGTTTTATTGTGGAGTGCCTTCGGCCATCTTCCAGCTCCATCATCAGATCCTGGTTACCATCTAGGATCAAAGTGCTCGTCAAGACGAATCAAACGAGCCCAAACTCGACGGGCTCGTGTCGTTTTATTGTGGAGTGCCTTTGGCAATCTTCCAGCTCCATCATCAGACCCTGGTTACCATCTGAGATCAAAGTGCTCGTCAAGACGAATCAAACGAGCCCAAACTCGACGGGATTGTGTTGTTTTATTACATAGTTCCTATGGCCACCATCCAGCTCCATCATCAGATCAGCTCCATGTTACAATAATATTGCATTGTCATCCAATTTACACATATGTGCAAAATTTCAGCTCAATCGGAAACCGGGCAGTGGGTCAAAATCGCGCCCTAAGGAGTCGGTTACAAACATACAAACATACAGGTGAAGCTAATATAAAGCGTGTAAAAATGTAGCAGACCGGACAATTCTTCACTTCTTGTTAAACATTGTTAAACTTGTCCGATTTATTACTTTTTTTTAATTGTAAAGGCTTGAAAAAGTGCGTAACCAAACAGACTAATTTTCACTCCCTGTTAACAATTTCTTAATTGGGTACAACGGAAAATAGAAATGCCCTAATAGCAAAAAAAAAACATTAGAATAAGGCGTTCACAACTAAATAAATAACAGAAAGAGAGTCGAAGAACGCATGTTGGGTCTCTTTCCCTCTGCTCTCGCTTTTAAATCTAAGATTGCTACTGTATCATGAGGTAGTGAGTAGTGATACTAGCACAGCCAAATGTACAGCCAAGCAACCGAGTCGCTCTACTAATCAACTTTATACCCGATTCCTATCTTCCCATAGTAATGTTCTAATCGACGGAAGCAGGTACATTCGAGGGTGCCTTTTCACCAGCTATGCTGCGTGAAAGGATGAGAAAGCTACCTCTACGAAACTATGTGATCGTTTCCACCACAAGTTATGTAGCCGCTCGAGAAAGATCCAGAGCACACATCTTTCCATATAAAAAACATAGCTTAGTTGAACCCGATTCCACCAGTGCTATGTTATGGGGTGTGTTTTACAATACCGAAGTACGAAAGACCGAATGTATTAAAACATCGAATGGGTCAAAAGACCGACACGATTTTTTTTCTGAAACCGTAAACTTTTCAGAATTTATTAAAACGGCATCATACAGAACCCATTAGGTTAGGTTAGGTTTGTTTTATAACAATCTTAAAAAGTTAACGGTTTCAGAAAAAAATCGTGTCGGTCTTTTGACCCATTCGATGTTTTAATACATTCGGTCTTTCGTACTTCGGTATTGTAATACATACCCTGTTACGTGGACCAATTTTTTTTTTTTTTTTTTTTAATTAATATGATTGGATATCAAATCCATAGCAATGTAGCATAGCAATGGCACTCTTAACCTGCACATTAAGATATCTTGATTTACAGATGACGATTCGCTGGGGTATTGTCAGCGCGGGTAAGATCAGCAGCGACTTCGTGAATGCGATCAACACTTTCCCCGGAAAGGGGGATCAAGTGGTCGCGGCAGTCGCAGCCAGGGATCGCCGCAGAGCCGAGGAGTTTGCTAAACTACATAATGTTGCGGCTGTGTTCGATTCGTATCAGGCCATGGCTGCAAGCACCGGTGTTATTGGTACATACTTATATGGATTCGAGCGTTTGTGCCAAATCATTTTCGTGGCCATATTTTTGTAAATATGGCAGAAGATTTTGACATAGTTTCCAAATATCTGGTAAAAGTATAGGACCTCTAATTAATAGCCGAAAGCGGTATCAAAATCTAAAGTCAATTCGTAAAAAATGTTACTACATAAACGAGGCGGTAGAAACGCTTGAATAATGACCAAATTTATAATGGAATAAGTACATTTTTGGAAACATGAAGCTTAGGCCTCCAGCAATTCAATATATGAGGGTTGTCAGAGAATGATGAAAACATATCTTTACGTTTTCCGAGAATATGATACCTAGACATCTATTCTAGCTAGACGATAATACATATAGGGAAGGCTAAAAGCAGCTGCACAAAATTTTTCTAATTACCTTTAACAGTATAACTTTTTTAGACGTTGCTTACATCGGCGCTCTGAACCCGGACCACTTTGCTCTTGCCAAGCTCTTCCTCGAAAATGGAAAACACGTTCTATGCGAGAAACCAATGACTCTTAACTTAAAGCAAACTCAAACACTGATCCAGATTGCTGAGAAACAAAAGCTGTTTTTGATGGAAGGTGTCTGGTCTAGATTTGCTCCTGCGTACCTTTCTCTGGAGAAAGAAATTGAGTCCGGAAAACTAGGAGACATCAAGTTGGTTGAAGTCAACTTGGGGGCTCCGCTTGCTTCGGTTGACAGGCTTACGTATACAACATTTTTATTAATTAATCCTTTAACTGTATGATTTCATAAATTCTGCTCGCATTTGATTATCTAAAAAATCTAAATAGATTGAATCGTTAATATTTATTAGGTGACGTGTTCCAGCAAAAAAAACTTAGGAGGCGGTGCAGTACTGGATTTAGGTGTATACGTACTGCAATTGGCGCAGTTTATATTCAAAGATGAGCCAACAAAGGTGACGGTTGTTGGCGTTCTAAACGAAGAAGGAGTCGACATTATCGAGCACGTTATTCTTGAGTATAGCGGAGCGAGACGGGCAGTCTTGAATATCGATGCCACAATGCAGTTATGGAACAAAGCCACAGTCACTGGAACTAATGGGCGTACTACAGTAAGTATCTTCGCACAATTTGCGACCAGTTTGATAGGGACTAGAAATTGAAGATGAGAACACAGCTGTATTTTGTGGGGCCCAATTTATACTATTCGATATTTGATATTTGTTTATTTTCCTTCCAATCCTTTTTCTTCCTGTGTATGATACAGGCGCTGTCTGACATCTAGTACTTTGACAGCGCCAGTAAAGTAATCTAGTTACAGTGTACCACTACACAAAACATAATTAAAAGGGTTGCCTTATCGTACGCATTTAGATAAATTTAGAAATTTGGCTGTGTTGGGAGCCCTCAATTATAATCTGACGTCATCAACCTAAATAGTTACAGTAATTAATTTTTGAAAAAAGTAGTGATCTAAATGAAAAATATTGAAATTAGTTTCTTATAACTGACTTTTCTACACAAAAAAAAACATTCGTAATTTTTTTTAGATATTCCCAATTGGATTGAAATCCAACCGTCTCTGATAATAACCATCCGATTGTCCCAATTATTTTACCCAAAAGGTGGCAACCCTAAGCTGTGTGTAGGTATCGAAATTGTAAAAAAATATTTTCCTACGCGCAGGCGCTCGCAATTGTATTCAAGGTGCAAGCGATTGTTATTCCGTCTGGCCTAAGGTTTCTATTGTTTTTTTTTAGCTCGAGGACCCCTTCCACTTTCCAGACCGTATGATTCATGCTGACGGCAGTGTGGAGAAATTTACGTTACACACTTCTGACATCCCATACAATTTTTATAACAGCGCTGGACTAGCTTACGAGTCGGTGGAGGTCGCGAGGTGCATTAGAGAAGGTAATAAGAGAAATATGTAAATAACAATTATATATCACCTTCAGAATTAAACCGAGTACAAAATACACCTGCTGTTGTCACAAAAGTTTAAATCTGAAGGTATCGTCGTTTATGTATATTGTCTACATAAACGCTTTAAATTAAAATGTTCTTTTATCGTGTTATAGGACTTTTGGAGTCACCTCGAATGACTCAAAGAGAGAGCCTCGTTATAGCAAAGCTTCAAGACACGATTCGAAAACAGCTGGGTGTCCATTTTGATGCTGATGACAAGGACTTTTTTTGATTTTTTACTAGACGAATTCTGTCATTTCCTTAATTAATATAATCTTAAATTGTACGAGAAAGTAATACTTCTGTTGTCACTTAAATTGTTTTTTGTTTGTTAAAGTAGAAAAAATAAAAAGGGCATGATAAATAAACATTACTAATTTGATTGACGTATTTGTAATATTTTATTTAAAAAAGCTACACTGGTAGCAAAACTTAATTGTACATTATTTCCTTAGAATAGTATTAAAGTACTAGTCAGATAAGTCAAACTGTTGAAAGTACCTTGCCACAATGCAGATAAACAGGTTTAAGGGTGCTGCCTTCATCACGGCATTTTCATCGTCAGGATCAATTTTAGACCTGAAGTATAGAAAAACATTATATTAATTATTGTGGTTGCATTTTTCAGATATGGGTTTAAATCTAAGTTGTGAATCGGAACACTGATTTCGAAGTCGATCCATACATGGCTAACAATTACATTCACTAATAGTTAGCTTAATTAATGGTGGCCATACACCATCCTTCCTATCGTCCAATCGGCATGACGCTACTGATTGGATCAGTTAGAACTGACCGTGTGTGGGAGTGGATTGGCATGACAGTTATACTTGACGGCACAATCGAATTTCGATTCTTTTGGCTTGATCATGGCGATTGGACCGTGTATGGCGGTCGACGATCGTCAGTTGAGTCAGTATGCTTAGTATAAGTTTTACTTCACCAAAACACTTCTCGATCGCGTTTACGTAAAAATTTCAATTCTATGGAAACATGGATGCGCGGCCGCGGAGGCGCTGTCCATGTTTCCCTAGTAATTGATTTTTTTATGTAAACTGCGTCAACGGTGAGTGTGAGCGAACCTTTACAAAGTGATATTGTTAGTGTCGTGTGCTACCCTACATTTGACAATGATAATAAAAATGACGATGAAAACGGGGATAGTTGTGTGTCGCTGTCAGTTTCGTCGAGCGGCCGCGCGAGCAGAGCGGTGGCGCGCAGTGCACGATTGGCAACCGCCGCAACGTGTGGCTCTAACGGCCCGGCCACGAACTCGCGCGTTTGGCGGCGCGGCATGCGTTTTATCAGTTCATTGTGTGTGCCGCCAGGTAACCACTGTACGGCGAGCGTCACGGCCGCGCAATGAACACAGAAAACGCTTGCCGCGCCGCCAAACGCGCGAGTTCGTGGCCGGGCCGTAAGAAGGCTACGGATTAGCCCGAAACATGTCGAGCGAAACAAACTCTATCGTATAGGAGTGAGTTGAACGTATTTTTTTCGCTATCTCCTACTATTTTATCAAAATCGGTTGAGTACTTTAAGCGTGAAAGAACAAACAAACAAACATACTCACATTCGCATTCATAATACTAATTAGGATTAGGGAGCTTCTTAATTGCAATATTAGCAGAAGTGCTAATATTGCAATAGAAGTGCTAATATTAGGCTTTTAAAACTTTATTCAAAAACCTGCAGGTTTACTGTCTGACATTTCTGACGCTTTGCCTTCGCAATCACTGTTTCTTTCAGTCTATTGGTATAAAATGATGACAGAAAGAGATGGTGAAAGCGAAGGCAAGCGTCAGCAGCGTTAGACAATACAGCCTCTGATTTAAAAAATAATAGTTTAAAAAAACTAAAAAACACGCTTTAAAAAAATAAAAACAAAAAATAAAAAAAAATTAATAAATTTCAATTCACTATTCTTATAGTGCAGTAAAAAATCTTAATAAGCAATTATTTTATTGTTATATCCAGATCAAAATTTGTAAACAATTCTAAATATTGATAAAATAAATAATAATAGTTTAAAATATTTTATTGTAAAAAAAGCGTGTGGTGCATGGTGTCAATTGTCAAGGATTATCATTTTGATAACATCTTAAAAAGCACCCCACGCTTTTTTTACAATAAAATATTTTAAACTATTATTATTTATTTTATCAATATTTAGAATTGTTTACAAATTTTGATCTGGATATAACAATAAAATAATTGCTTATTAAGATTTTTTACTGCACTATAAGAATAGTGAATTGAAATTTATTAATTTTTTTTTATTTTTTATTTTTATTTTAATAAAGCGTGTTTTTTAGTTTTTTAAACTATTATTTATTTTCTATTTTTTAGTTTCATTTTTTTCACAGTGAGAGTTTCCATGTGCTAAAAAGAGACCCCCCAACCCCCTAAACCCAACCCCCCGAAAACACCTAACCCCAACTCCCACAACCTTACCCCCAACCCTCTAAACCCCCCTTAACCCCCTCCTCATTTTCCAAACCCCCAACCACCTAAACCCAACCCCCTAAACCCGGACCCCCACCCCATTTCCTCAAACTTCCCCCAAACCCCTAACCCTAACCCCCCTTACCCCCAACCCCAACCCCCTAAAACCCCAACCCCGAACCCCCCTTACCCCCTCCCAATTTCCCACAACCCCCCCAACCTCCCTAACCCCCGAACCTTCCCAACACCCCACACCCTTAACCCCAACCCCCTAAACCCCCTTCCCCTCCTATTTCCCCCCAACACCCCCCCCCCTCCCCTCCACCTACCCCCCCTTCCAGCTCCATCATCAAACCCTTGTTACCATCTAGGCCTCTTACCCCCTCCCCATTTCCCACAACCCCCCAAAATCCCTAACCCCCGAACCCCCCAACACCCCCACCTTATTTCCCCCAAACCCCCCCCCACCCCCTTACCCCAACCGCCACACCTTTACCCCCAACCCTCTAAACCCCCGACCCCTTGCCCCCACCCCATTCCCCCCCCCATCCCGCCACCTGCCCCCTTCCAGCTCCATCATCAGACCCTTGTTACCATCTAGGACCAAAGTACTCGTCAAAAGGAATCAAACGAGCCCAAACTCGATGGGGTTGTTTCGTTTTATTGTGGAGTGCCTTTGGCCATCTTCCAGCTCCATCATCAGACCCTGGTTACCATATGGGATCAAAGTGCTCGTCAAGACGAATCAAACGAGCCCAAACTCGACGGGCTCGTGTCGTTTTATTGTGGAGTGCCTTTGGCCATCTTCTAGCTCCATCATCAGACCCTGGTTACCATCTGAGATCAAAGTGCTCGTCAAGACGAATCAAACGAGCCCAAGGTCGACGGGATTGTGTTGTTTTATTACATAGTTCCTATGGCCACCATCCAGCTCCATCATCAGATCAGCTCCATGTTACAATAATATTACATTGTCATCCAATTTACACATATGTGCAAAATTTCAGCTCAATCGGAAACCGGGAAGTGGGTCGAAATCGCGTCCTAAGGAGTCGGTTACAAACATACATACAAACATACAAATATACAAACATACAAACATACAGGTGAAGCTAATATAAAGCGTGTAAAAAGCCCCTAGGCCCTATAGAAAAAAGTATGTTTATACATTGTAGGCAGGCCTTATAATTACGATGTTCCAAAATCGAAATTCGTAATATATATAAGTGTAGTTCCGTTCACGCTAACAGTATTAAACAGAAGAGTGAAAGCGACAGCACTATAAAAACTTTGAATTTCGAATCTTAATTTATTTTTCTCAAACATGCTTTGAAATGTATGCGTTAATGTCACGAAATGAAGCCATGAAGTTTGTTGTTTATGGCTCCCTACATTACTTCTTGGCCTAGGCCATAAAAGTAAGTATGAAAAACCATTATTGTCCGCTGCTGTAACTTTTTAAATTTGCTTACTAACACTAAACTGACAAAGGAAAAATTACATACAGCCAACTTACGACATTAAAAAAAATCTAGGTATCTTCTTTTATTTCTATAAAACCGCCTAAACTACTGGTGATGGATGGATGGATGTATGGATGGATGTATGGATATATGGATGTATGGATGGATGTATGGATGTACAGATGGATGTATGGATGTATGGATGGATGTATGGATGGATGAATGGATGTATGGATGGAAGGATGTATGGATGGATGTATAGATGTATGAATGGATGTATGGATGGATGGATGGATGGATGGATGGATGGATGGATGGATGGATGGATGGATGGATGGATGTATGGATGGATGGATGGATGGATGTGTGGATGGATGGATGTATGGATGGATGGATGTATGGATGGATGGATGTATGGATGGATGTATGGATGTATGGATGTATGGATAGATGGATGGATGTATGGATGGATGTATGGATGGACGTATGGGTGGATGTATGGATGGATGTATGGATGGATGTATGGATGGATGTATGGATGGATGTATGGATGAATGTATGGATGGATGGATGGATGGATGAATGTATGGATGGATGTATGGATGGATGTATGGATGGATGTATGGGTGGATGTATGGATGGATGTATGGATGGATGTATGGATGGATGGATGGACGGATGGATGGATGGATGGTTGGATGGATGGATGATGATGATGATGATGATGATGATGATGATGATGATGGTGATGATGATGATGCATGTTTGAGAAAAGCTCTATACAATCCTCGGCCGGAAGAGGGATTGCTGGACTCGTTTTATCCGGCCTCGTCTACGACTCGGCCGTATACCCCAAATCTCGTCCATCAATCCCTTACTTCACGGCCTCTGCAGTAATGTACTATTAATGCAAAACACTCTCTGTGTGCGGTGCCATAAATTATCATTGCAGTAGGTTTAGTATGTGCGGTATAATACTCTACTTATCTAAATAGTATGTGATGGTCTGATGGTGGTAATAGGTAATTTATTAATTAATTTGATTATCGCCCTGCAAGTTTTTGACATTTGTATAAAATAACTAGCTGATGCCCGCGGCTTCGCCCACGTTGTATTTTTCTAAAATTTCTTTCATACGGACCTTCTCCTGAGTCACAAACGCAACAAAAAAGAATTATCCAATTTGGTGCAGTCGATCGGAAGTTATGCGCGTACAAACATTTCGGTGATTCAATTTTATTTATATAGAAGATATTGGCAATAAGTACTTCACAATATTACACACTATCTTGTAGTTAATAAACATGTTTTGAAACCATAAGGCTGCGTTTCCACGAGAGATGTGCGAGGATGCGTTGCGAGGGTTGTGTTTGTTATGAACCAATAGAAACACTTCATTCACTTAGGACCTTTTAAATGAAGTGTTTCTATTGATCAATGACTCATTGCGCACAGCTCTGGTGGATACGCAGCTCCGGTAGATAGTAGAACTGGAAGCCACCTACCTAATTTCTGCACAGGTCCTAGCTAAGTTTCTCATAACAGAAATAGTATCTGATAGGAGTGGTTGCCATGCACGCGCTAAGAATGCATAAATCCATTGTCCTGAAAAAAAAAATAGTCATATTTAAACTCCGTTAAATTTTACTACATGTTTAAATTCAAACAGCATTGCAATTCGAACTATCAATAAAATTGTAGTTATTGCTGAATTAAATAGATCCTAAGCAACAACAGATAATTAGTAAGTATCTCTCTCAACAAATCTCCATCACCATTTAACAAAAGAATGCTGCCAGCCTTTTTTGAGTATGATGGGACAGGGCCTTTTTTTAGACTTACCCCCTATTTCACCATCCATTGATCAAATTTATTTGACGGATAAATGTGATGCCGCCTCTGTTTGTTTTGTTCGAATAGACGGAGACGGCATCACATTTATCCGTCAGTTAAAATTGATAAATGGGTGGTGAAACAGCCCCTTAATCTAGTAGTTTTTAAGTTAGAAAAGAAATGAAATTATTTATTCTGCTTTAGACAAGGTAGTTATTACAAAATAGTATGTTGTAGAGGAGTGTTACTGTGTTGTGACATATCTAGCCAGATAGGTACATTGGCATGCAAAAAATCTTATTCTATAATCTACAATAAATCAGATAATCTGACAAATTATTACTTAAAATTATAATGATTAAAATTACTAATAAATTATTGAATAAATTATACAGAATTAAATTAGTTACAATTTCTATTATGTTTAAATGTCTATCAATTTATATATTACCAAATCTTTTATATGTTATAAATAATAATGTTATACTCATAATTATTTACTTGTGTAATAAATATTCCTTAATTGAATAATACAATTTATCTTTAAGCCACTGGAATAGTTTGGACCTAAACTTACTCCTTACTTAGATATTTAGTTTGTAGTTAAATTTTATTCATTGTTATTTTTTCTAAATATAATTTTTTTTTATTAATTAAATTATCTTTTAACTAAAAAGGAAAGTACACATGGTAATTAAGTAGCTGCCAGATAAAAAAAGTTAAAGTTATATTACATGTTGAATGAATGAAATAATTTTCTGGATGGGTTTTAGTAAAATAAAATGTAACATAATTAATAGAACTTTAACAAGTTAGGTATGAAGTATCTTTTTTGTATTTAAAAAAAAAATGAAAATGAAAATGTTTTATTAGTTAGATAATAAGATTATACAAAATAGTCGCCGGAGCCTCCTTGTAAGCTTAAAAAAGCCTGTGTCAGAAGCAGGGCTGGGCAAAATACATGCTTTGCTTTAATTAAAATACAAATTACAAAATACTATCTCGCATGTATTTAAAATACGAAATACAAAATACTTTTAAGTCGAGTATTTGAAATATAAAATACAAAATACAGTATTTCAGGTATTTTTATTTAAAATACAAAATACAAATTACAAAATACTAAGTAGAATAAAAACGAATCCAACCCGGCATGGGCAAGTAGAGTAAAAGAAAATTACTCTCTTTAAACATGAAAGTACCGTGAGGTCGTGAGACTCACTCATAGTGAAACAATACAGATTATGGTCCGAGAGCTGGCACCAATTTTTGGGTAGGTGTTTGAGGCAAGCTGAAAACTTGTCACATACTTCTCCTATTATACCCCAACACAAAACTGCAGACCTGGCTGGTGAGTAGCGGGGCTAAATGAAACCATGACTTTTTAATTTTTTTTTTTGGTTCCAGAAATATATTTAGGCAATATGCAATTTATACAGGGTTATTTGTAATTCACTAGCATCCTTTTAACCCTAAACTCCTGCCACTTAAACAAATGTTTTTTGTTTTACGGCTTTTGTCATAACTTAATATTTTTGGTGTAATAACGTTTTGAAAATTTGAGATTTCCTCTTATTTTTACGATACTCTGTGTATTTGTATGGGAAAAAAAGTGCTTCATTTTAAAAAGTCGTAAAACAAAAAACATTTGTTTGAGTGATAGGAATTCAGGGTTAAGAGGATGTCAGTGAATTAAAAATAACCCTGTATGTTGTAGTTTAATGTTTAAAGAATAAAAAAATAATAAGCCAGATGATTTAGTCGGGGCTTTAATATTGCCAGGCGCGTGCAAACATATTTTTCAAAAAAATATAAAAAATGTATTTGATGCAACTTGAAATTTTAATAGAGTATATTATTTATAACTAAAAAATAAGATTCTCAAAAAGACAGGTCATTTTGGTGGGACTTTCTACCTGCCAGGTGATTTAACAAATATACTCACTCGCACGGATATATCATTTGTTAGATCACCTGGCAGGTAGAAAGTCCCACCAAAATGACCTGTCTTTTTGAGAATTTTATTTTTTAGTTATAAATAATACTTTATTAAAATTTCAAGTTGCCTCAAATAATTTTTTTATATTTTTTTAAAAAATCAAAATATGTTTGCACGTGCCAGGCAATATTAAAGCCCCGACTAAATCGTCTGGCTTATTTTTTTTTATTCTGTAAACATTAAACTACAACATATAAAAATTGCATATTGCCTCAAAATATATTTTTGGAACCAAAAAAAATTAAAATTAAAAATTCATAGGTTCATTTAGCCCCGCTACTCACCAGCCAGGTCTGTAGTCTTGTGTTGGGGTATAATAGGAGAAGTATGTGACAAGTTTTCAGCTTGCCTCAAACACCTACCCAAAAATTGGTGCCAGCTCTCCTACTATTACTCACGTTTCAAAACGAGTCGAGTTTAACTCGACAGTTTCGGGCTAATCCGTAACCTTTCCTCTCGGAAGAGCACGCTACGGCTGTGCCAAACGTGCAATCAAGTACGCTATGGCCTGAAATACCTATGTCGACTTAAACTAGTTTTGAGACGTGGGTAATCAGTATTATTTTACTAAAAATTACTCTCATTAAAGGAAACTAGGTACTTTTACTGATTAAAAGCAGAGTTTCCTTTCCTAAACACCAGACTTAAGTGTTATCTGCCTCTCATAGGGGAATGAATAAAGTCATGTCTACACCGGTGCGTTTTCATGTTCAACTTAAGATCGCTAAATGAAATCTAAATGTATTTTGTTAAAATGTATTTTGAAGTCATAAGTATTTGAAATACTAACTACAAAATACCTTAGCGTCAGGTATTTGAAATACGAATTACAAATTACATTTTCAGCGAGTAATTGAAATACAAATACCAAATACGTATTTGTATTTCAATTACGTATTTCAATTACAAGTAATTCAAATACTGCCCAGCCCTGGTCAGAAGGCACCGCTCCTCCTCCTTCTCGACATTACATTTTGTGTATCTTAACTACCTACAAACTACTCTATATGTAGCAATTATATAAAACTCTTTATTGTAAATAAAAAACATGAAATTAAGAGTTAACAAGAGAAACAGATGTACAAAGGCGAACTTATCCTACTTTTACATACCTACTTTTATATATAGTCATGCCCAACATAGTGCATGGGGTCTAGCGAGTCAAGCAAAGCATAGTAGGTGTGTGTGTGTGTGTGTGTGTGTGTGCATGTGTATGTGTTTGTGTGTATCAGTATTTCCATCTATTATCATGCTTCAATACAGATTATAAATAACATAATGTAACATAATAGTAGTGTACATCACTTGACAATGAATATGTGAACAAGATATTAAGTACATCGAAGACTCGAGCGCAATCATTCGTAATATTAATACAAATCTCTGTTTCGAACGGAGACCGAACACGGGATGCCAAGCCTCGCAGACAGTTTCTCTAAACACGGCTATCCGGCCAACTAAAACATATTTAAATATTTAAATGAACTGAAACAACTACTTCACTCACCCGCAACTTAGGTCGCGGGTGAGCAAAGCAATCGCTTCAGCTCATTAACAAGGACCTCCGCAAAGTAACACCTGATTCAATAAATTATATACATATGTAACTAGTTTAGCAGTCCAAAAGTTCCTCTGTCTCCTCATAAGATTTAACTTCAAGCCACGTTGGTATGATAGTTTTACACTCATAATACTTTTTACTATACAAATCCAATTTCTTATTTAATGCATTGTACAGGTTCGCTGACAATTTCGAGTGTTGTCGTTTAGCAAATTTAGTTTTGGTTAATGGTGGTAGCGCTACTATATCGTTCTTTCTTCTGCTTGTTAAGTTCGTTATGTTAATGTCATAAGGTAATGTCTTATGTTTTTTTAAAACTATGTGGACAATAAACAATTTCCTAATCGAAAGTAGCTTTGACATTTTATACAATCTATCAGTGGAAAACCTTCTTTTCTTAAAATACATAACTTTTAACAGACTTCTTTGTGAACGCTCAACTTCAAGGAACCGCGTTTTAGCCGCACCGCCCCAAATAGATATGCAGTATGTAATAACAGATTGCACCAACGATACATAAATCTCCTTCAGTAAGTCTCTATTCAAGTCCTTTATCACAGCGACGCCTCTTGGCACCACATATCTTAGAGTTTTAAAAATCCAGATTAGTTTTCTTATGCGTGCTGAGACATAATCAAGATGTTGGTACCAAGAGAGTCGCTGATCCACAAAGACACCTAGATATTTTGCAAATGCTACTTTTTGGATGCTAGGGCAGTTACAGTTTCCCGAAATATCATTGCAGCTATGAATTTTAATGTTGAAGACATTATTCGGTTGTGCATCATTGTATATACTAAAACAAACATAATTAGTCTTGGTAGTGTTTAAGGTAAGTTTGTTATTACGCAACCAACTTTGTATTTGGAACAACCCCACTTCAGCTCTAGACTTGACCTCCTCCCAGGATTCGCCAGTAAATACAATAGCAGTGTCATCGGCGTATGAGAAGATGTTAGCATTTGCGACGCGCATGCTGCAGAGGTCATTGATATACAACAAAAATAAAGTTGGACCAAGGACACTAATTAATTTAATTTAATTTAATTTAATACAAACTGAAATATAGATGCACAGAAATTAATAAAATATATTAAAGAGAACTCTTTCTTTTTTCTGGGGTTTTTCTGTGCATCTATATTTCAGTTTGTATTTAGTTTGAAATATATGGTTTCACGGGATGACAGTAAAATTAATAAAAAAGTGAAATTGAAAAATAAACACAAAAGAGATACTTCATACCTAACTTGTTAAAGTTGGCACAGTAGCGCCATCTCTTGGTCCAGGTGAGCGGTTAGTTCCAAAGGAGTGTTAAGTCTCTCGATAGAGGGCATAACATAGATGCGCGCTTTATCACTGCATAAGGTGATTATAACAGACTGAGGTGTACGATGTATGGGAAAAATTCGTCGCTAACCTCTAGACCAGTGATGGTGTAGGGGTAAGCACGCAGCACGGAATGCTGAGGACCTGGGTTCAATTCCCAGCAGTGGTCTTTTTTCTGGGGTTTTTTCTGTGCATCTACAGGGTTATTTGTAATTCACTAGCATCCTTTTAACCCTAAACTCCTACCACTTAAACAAATGTTTTTTGTTTTACGGCTTTTGTCATAACTTAATATTTTTGGTGTAATAACGTTTTGAAAATTTGAGATTTCCTGTTATTTTTACGATTCTCTGTGTATTTGTATGGGAAAAAAAGTGCTTCATTTTAAAAAGTCGTAAAACAAAAAACATTTGTTTGAGTGATAGGAATTCAGGGTTAAGAGGATGTCAGTGAATTAAAAATAACCCTGTATATTTCAGTTTGTATTTAGTTTGAAATATATTAATAGAACTCTTAACATATTTAGAAATTCAGGCTCCGTCAATGATGCTAAGGCTACACACATCGCGATAACGCGAATATTCGCATTATCGCGATGTATGTAATGCGAATATTCGCATTATCGCGATGTATGTAGCCGAATATTCGCGAATACTTCGGCACATCGCCCAAAGCCGCAGACCCTTCGCCCCGCTGTCGGTAAATTTGCGCACATCAAAGGCTGCTAAACTAAACTAAACTCTGTGGCATTGCTCTCTATAGCAGTGTGGCCATGCAGATGCGCCATAAGCCAAAGACGAAGTTTTGGGAGCCCCTTTTCTCCCATAATCTTTTTTATCCAAATTTTGTAAGTCAGAAATCGATGTCCATAATATTCTTGCTCATAAATATCGATGGTCATAATTTTTTTAAAGCATATCGCTTAATAGTTCTAACTGCAATGGTCCATAATCCTATTGCTCATAACTTTAAAAAGTCATAATATTGATATCAATAAAATTTAACGGAATATCGTTGATTATTCAGAAACATTTTAAGGCATATATCTTAAAGTAATAATTGTTTTCAGTCATAATTTTGCATTACCTAAAATGCACTAAGCATATACATCGAAATCTATAACATCTAAAGGAATATCGATAATTATTCAGAAACATTGTAAGGCATATCGCTGGCAGCGAGCGAGCGAAGCGAGCGAGCAAGACCTTTCAGGGCAGAAGCGACTCGGACAGGTTAGGTTCAGAAGGCTAAGGCGGGAGCGAAGCGTAGCGTAGCTCCCGCCTTAGCCTTCGATGTTAGGTATTTTTTTTATGACAGCACAGAAAAGGATTATTACCTTTAATATTATGAAATGTCATACAACCATGACACTGAATGTTATTACAAAGTAATATTATGCCTAAAAATAATTATGACCTGCGAAAAAAGACCATGCAATAATTATTATGAGTGACATTATTACCTTTAACATTATGAACAGTGATGCATTCATGACACTGAATGATATGACTTTACTTATTGTTCCTTACAATAATTATGACTTAAGAAAATCATAACTCCAATTTATGTTGTTTAATATTATGACTTCCGATAATATGACGAAGAAAAATTATGACAGAAAACGTTCTGAGCTTGAAAATTCGGAACAAAAATTTTATGGGAGTCATTATAGACCCCGAAGTTTTATCGCGATAATTCTATTGCAATGTGTGTAGCCGTAATATGAGAGCCAACTGTTATTTCGAATACCCTTTTCCTTTCCTTTACCTTTTCCCTTGATTATGTGAATGGAACTTAGTTATAAATTTTTAACAAAAATAGCACAGCTTGAAAACGCAACACCAAGCTTTTTTAGAGAATACAATGTTAATGTAATTTTTTTTTGTCAATGTAGGTAGTCTTAGTCTTGCTTAAAGTTGACTTACTTTTTCATCCTTGCACAAATAAAAAGGTTACATACATACATACCAGTTTTGTGGTCCACAGTCTGTCCTGGTTCTACTTCTTCCAATATTTCTATGAGCTTTTCTAGACCTCTATCTAATTTATCTGGTTTTAAACCAAGGGTGCATGATAATGTAGGATCATTGTTTT
The DNA here is from genome assembly GCA_947563465.1 of Archips xylosteana. Lineage (NCBI taxonomy): Eukaryota > Metazoa > Arthropoda > Insecta > Lepidoptera > Tortricidae > Archips > Archips xylosteana. The sequence goes on from OX387344.1 coordinate 8,647,080, forward strand.
TAAAAAAATATTTCCAGCCTTCAAGTGTATCGTCTCCTACTTTTATTGGTTTCGCTTTCTTCTCCATCTTTCCTGTTTTCATTAACATGACTAGTATTTTAGTTAGATCCGACCGAACCTCAGAGAAATCTGAAACCTGTATTTTCTGCCATTCTATTGTTGGTTTTAGTTTATCTGGCGCTGTTTTTGTACCTGAGGGCTGTAACACATTATACGATTAAAGCAAAACAGTAAGAACAAAGCAATAAAGCACACATGACAGACAAACGAATTTTAAAACTATTAGCTCCAAATTAAAATTACCTCTTTGTAGAAACGGGACTGATTCTTGGCAAACTGTGAAACATCTTTATTGCATACGGTCACTACAGCACACTGCTGACGTTCTTTTATGACTTTAAGAAGGTATTCTTCGCCTGTGATGGGTATCTCCTTCATTTCCACGTCTGGACTAATTTCAAAACATTTCGACGGCTCCTCATCATCGCTTTCCGTATTTCTAGCTTTATAAATTACATTTTTCTTCTCAGTACCCATTGGAATTTATCCGCTAGGTAATTTATTAAAATGTATTAAAGTAAACCAAAAAATTGTCACAATATTCTCGTACGTTGTTTTGACAGCTGTATGCACAGACAAGACATACTAAGGCCGAGCACACTTACATATACCATCAATTTTCATCGACTACAGCGACATCTAGTGTTTGTTTAAAAACTAAATAAGCGGCCATCTTGGTTGACTTGTCAAATTTGTCACTTGTCATCCATCGGCCATGGCCATGGCGTACCAAAATCCTTGACTGTACATTACTATAGGTACGCGTATCTATAGCTGTACATCACTACCAACATATACATATAGATAGGTATACATCTATAAATACGTCACATTAGTTCTTGACCAGCCGTAGGGCGGCAGCACCTTCTATACATGCATATTTGACCATAGAGTTGCCACTCTTGTTATTATAATATAACAATACTCTTTGCTATCTTTATAGGTCTGTGGTTCGAGTTGACCGTGCAGCAACTTGTGAAATTATTGAATTTGTGAATTATATTCATTCTTCTTGCATTTCGACGCAAAGCAAAACTATTGTGATGTCTAAGTTTGCTTACGATTAAAAGCGGAGACATTATTTCTTTTGCTAAGATATGTCTACGTCAAGTAATATCTCACAGTCTACATACCCATCAGAACCTGAAACACCGCAAGTAAGTTATCCTTGCATTTAATACCTCATTGTTTAAACAACAAAAATAATTTAGTACTCGTGTGGAGGTATATAACATTTTATTAAACTATTTATTTTTTTATATCTTTTACAGGGAACCGCGAAAAGTCGTATTCAAGCTTTGGACCAGTCTCTTAACAATGTGGATCTAGGAAACAGCTCTGAAACAACAAAGGAAAAAGAAATGCACCAGAAGCGTATTCAGGCCTTGAGAAAACAGCTTGAATACTTAAAGGTTACTGAATGGGTCTATGATTATGACAAAGGCTTCATACAGTAATTAAAATAACCATAATGTTTTCATACATCTATTCCGTCATCAATAACATTTTCACCAAACAATCCAAGGATGAGGATGATGAAGAATCCAAAGAAAATTTTCTAGCTGAACAACTGGTGGACATTGAGATTCTAAAAGAAGAGAATGTCGGAACTAAAACAGTTGACAGAGAAATTCCAAGAAATGTAGCATGTTTTCAAAGGACAGGTACTAATTTAACCTTGATAACGTTTACAATCTCAAGTTTCGTCAAGAGGCGTAAATCATAATCGGTTAGGTTATAGCTAGTGATCGGAACTCTGGGAGCTAAACTTTAACAAAACTTGTAAAGCTGACATTAAGGAGAATTTACAACCAAAAAAAAAACATACAACCGAATTGAGAACCTCCTCCTTTTTTTGAAGTCGGTTAAAAAATAAGAATATTATTGGCAGATTAGTGTTCAATATAACTCTATATTGAAATCTCAGATTTTCAGTAGTTTATTAATATTTTCATGTCTGTAAGCACTGTTTCATGCCCGCTTGGCAAGTTTTGTTAAAGTTTAGCTCCCAGAGTTCCGATCACTGGTTATAGCAAAGGGGGGTCCAGACATTAAATGGTTTCATTGTATAGAACATGCAAACAAAGCATCTTTTATGTCTGCAGCCAAGAATGGCAGAAATATGAGAGTCTCAAATTCCTGACACTAGAAAAAAAAAACATCTAGTGTGTAATGGACTAATTGTCATGGTATCTTATATGTTAGGCTAGGATTGAGTTGTGTCCAGGAACAAAGCTCCTTAACTATGTGGAATAAGAGCTCCGCGCAGACCTCTGTCGTATAATTCAAATTTTTCAAGGTATGGGACCCCCTTTGCTTTACCGTGACTGACTGAGCTAAAGCACATTACCTACAAATAACCTCAGATAATCCAATATCAGATGCTACTACCAATATCACCTGCCTCCAGCCTCCTAAGTGTGATATATGGCCCTTATCTATACTAATATTATAAAGAGGAAAGATTTGATTGTTTGTTTGCATTGAATAGGCTCCGAAACTACTGAACCAATTCCAAATATTCTTTTGCTGTTTGAAAGCTACATTATCACTGAGTGACATAGGCTACTTGTTACTGCGGGAAAATACCTTTTCCTATGGGAAAATTAATTTATTGCGGGCGAAGCTGCGGACAGAAGGCTAGTGTGATATAAATGAATCATCATTAAGTGACAAGATTACATATTTCTAAGACTATAATTTGATTTGTTCTCTGTATTCTGTTTTAAATTTTCACTAGGATTATTAATTAATTTATTACAATTTTTTTAAGATGTGCTCGTTCCAAAAAGGCATAACTCCAAAACTACCACGCAATAGATCCATTACTTTAGTCTAGTCTCTATTAAAAAAAAGTGATTACGTAAATCTGACGTTGATGTTGTGTGTGGTTTGCTTAGGCGATTTGGTTCTTTCTTGCTTTTCTATCACATCTATAGGCTTCTTTTAAATCTTATTTAAATCAATAACACGTTGTTTGTGCATTAACATTAATAAAAAAATAGATCATCTATGTATCTCTCAAGTGTCAATGTTAATGTCAAATTTAAAATAATGACAGCTCTTTTTTCTGGTGAAAATGCAAAGGAAACGTATCTATTCTGTGGTAATATTGGTAAATTCAGATATAATTTTAATTTCTTGTATTTTTTTAAATATGGAGAAATAAAAATAAATATTTTTCCGTGATCAGGAGGCAAAACTCTTTCGATACCTGTAGTAATTTTCAGGTGTCAAAAAAATGAAAACTCGTCAGTATTATTATTAATATACCTAGAGATTTTCCTGGCAAAACAACAAGTGGTTAGTGTTTGACATAATAATAAGTTGATTAACCTTTCCTATGCCGGAAAAAAAAAAGTCGTGCATTCTAGTCTCAACAGTTTCATATAAATCCAATGATACAGATTTTAAAAAAAAAAATACGAAAAGAATGCCTTAAGGTGGAACGGCACGCTCTAGGCGCGAAATTCAAAATTTTTACAGGTTTTAATTTATTGTGGGTAAACGGTGTAATTGTTTAACTTCATATGGTACTTGCGATTTTAAAACAGTGTTCTATTATTGTGTAATGCTTTTTAAGAATAAAACTGTTAGCTTGATATAAAAGTTGTCAAACATAGAAATTCGGACTTTCATTGTTTTGACAACTTTTATTTCAAGCTAATAGTTTTATTCTTAAAAAACTTTACACAATAATATAAAGAACACTGTTTTACAAGCGCAAATACCATATGAAGTTAAACAGTTACACCGTTTACCCACAATAAATTAAAAACTGTAAAAAGTTTGAATTTCGCGCCTAGAGCGTGCGCTTCCACCTTAAATTGGGTATGGATCCGGTACAAGGCATACGAAGGGTTAATATAATTGCCACGTATAAGATATTGATAAACTAAGTATCAGAAGGAAGTCACTTGCACTGCATCATTTGTGCCAGGAAAACCTCTATGGTATAATAATTAATCAGCAATTTCAATTATTGTCTTTCTCCAGGACTGGTTACATATGTAAGTGATGAAAACTACATTCTCATAGACGGACAACTTTATTTTGACATGTCAGCCTCTTCAATATCATGCCAAATTAATGACAAGGTCTTATACCTATGTTACAAGGACAATAATGAATCCATAATAGTAGTGAGACTTCTAGAGAATCAAGGAATATTCTGGGGTGATTCTATGGATATAGAAGAGAACCAATTCCAAGTGATTGAGCATGTCATTATAGGAGAGGTTGACTTTAGACAGGAAAGACTTGTTTTTATGAAAAACAGTGATTTGAAATTTGACCTTGACAATGTAGAGGCAGGTTTTATACCAATGAAAGGGGATTGGCTGGAACTGAGGTGCAGCGTTCAATTGCAGGATGACAAGCCTTCTGATATTTCTGCTGCCCAGGTGAGCTTGGTACATTTACCTTGTTTTAAACTTATTTTCTTGGCTACCATCAATTTTTTTAAAATTTGGTTTCATATTTCTTTTTTTTATATTTTATACTAGCTATTGCCCGCAACTCCGTCCGCGAAGAATATGGACATAAAAAATAGCCTACAACCTATTTTCAGACCTACCGAGTATAGAGAAAAAAGTTTAATAAAAATCGGTCAAGCCGTTTCGGAGGAGTTTGATAAAAAAAAACCGTGACACAAGATATTTATACATATATTAGATTACAAAATTTGTCATCATTACTGTGTTGTATACCTTATTGCACACAGTATGTTTTTTGTTATTTTGTTACATTTATTCTATACTACTAATGTGTGTAATTATTTGATTGTTTGTTTGTTATATGTATGTAGTGAGATTCCAAAACTATTCACTGACAGAAAACTGTCACTATTCCTGATTAAAATTCCTACAGGCCATACTACAACTTTTTATCCCTGGAAAGTGTTAAAGTCAGTAGTTTTTTTATAATAATGGTGCTTTAAGTGATTCAATCATGGTCATTATTGTTAGATTTATGAATATAATAATGAAACAATTTGTTTCAGGTATTGAAAGTAATCTCATTAAAACCCTTGAGAAGTAAGGTGAAGAGTGCAGTGGTAACCAGCTGTTCTGGGGATGCAGGCATTTGTGACAGACAGTTCCTATTTAACAGGCAATCTTTGCAAAATGGGAACATTCCTAATGTTGGTGCAAAAGTAAGTAATTCTCATTTTGACTTTGTTATTTTAAAAGAAGTATAAAGATGTGTATGATGACTCTTTAAGAGAGTGCTAATATGTCTTAAAGAAGTTAATAAATAAAACTGCCATTTCTTATAAGCATAAGTATACCAAATTCTCTTTTCACAGGTCATGATAGAAGCAATTGAAAGTAATCAAGGAGCTTGTACTTGGAGAGTTATCAAAATGATTGTTACTGATAATCAAATAATCCAAACTAATACAGTACCTAAACCTTCTGAAGAGAACATCACACTAGACGTGGAACAAGATAAAAAACTTTTGGTTACCTATCCAGTTAAATTTGAGAATGTTAACATCCAACAAACTGAAAATATTACATTGGATATTACAAATAATAGTGATCAAATATATTATATTAATAAGTGGATTATGCTTAGTAAAAAAAGGGACTCCCAGGTGGATGTAAAACCCATTATGAATCGTCCATTCAAATTATTTCCAGGACGTACATTTTCATTCACAATCACATGCTATCCTAAGTTTTTGGGGAGTACTAAGGAATGTCTGATAATTATGTTCAATGGGTTTCAAGTAAAGCGATTTATAGAGTTAAATATTGTAAGCGACAGTGTACCACAGCTAAATTGGAACACAAATAATGCAGATTCAGGAATAAAATCTGAAGTGGATAAAATTAACATAATGAAAGATGTGCGCAAAAACAAAGAAAAAAGTTTTATTCCCGGTGTGAGACCAGTGAAACCGCCCAATTTCATTCCAGTGAAAGTGGGTGCGTTCCCAATACCTGATAAAGTATGGGCAGCTGTTCTTGGTGACTCCGAACAAACAATTTATAGTAATGAATATGAAAAAATATTAGACCGGTTAGAAACTGCATTACCATGCTTATGTCAAGAGTTAACAGTCAGTAACTATCTCGATAGATGGCACACATTACTGTACATGGAAGAAATACAAGCAAACATAAATATGAGGGTTTATGACATATCTAAAGTGTTCCTCATTCACTGCCAGGAATATCTCGGCATCGAAATTAAAGGTTTATGCGAGAGAAGGCCCAGCTTGATTAAAGGGGATAGAGTGATTGTTAAAGACACCTGGAGTGTCGATTCTATGCAGTACGAGGGATATATTCATGCTATAAGGGGTGATTTGGTCTTACTCAAATTTAATCCCCGGTTCCACGAGACTTACTCGGGAAGTGATGTATCAATCGAATTCCATTTCAATAGATCACCATCTAGAAGAGCTCACCAAGCTATCAATTTGGCCATCTCCAATTTAGGCCCAGATATACTGTTTCCGACGCGCATTGTATCTCGCCCACCGCAGATTTCTGCCAGTGACATAAGCAACCTGCAATGGTATAATCAGAAACTAAATCCTGGTCAGAAAGCTGCTGTAACAAATATTCTTTTAGGAGAATGTCGTCCAATGCCGTACTGCATTTATGGACCTCCAGGAACAGGCAAAACTATAACTGTTATTGAGACCATATTGCAAATCATTTCCGTATTTCCGGACAGCAGAATTCTAGTAGCCACTCCGTCCAACAGTGCGGCTAATCTGATCGCAGAAAGGCTTGTCCAATACAAAGATAAATTGTCTGGTTCTGTGATTCGACTTATTGCCAATTACCTGCTCGACTCTGAGAACTTGCCTGAAGTTATTAAGCCGTTTTGCGCGACCCTCGACATAGCTAGAGAGGAAACCAGTAAGCCGAATTATCAAGTCCGGAAGGATGGCGTCAATCTGAACTGTCAAACGTCATTTGTCGGAAGACACCGCGTGACGATCGGCACTTGTTTCTGCCTTGGGACGCTGGCTCAGATGGGTCTACCTCGCGGCCACTTCACACACGTCATCGTGGACGAAGCTGGGCAAGCGACGGAGCCAGAAATCATGATTCCCTTAACATTTGTAGACAAAGAAAGTTGCCAAATAATTCTAGCTGGCGACCCAATGCAATTAGGTCCCGTGATCGTATCTAAATACTGCACAGAATATGGGATGGACGAATCTTATTTGTCAAGGATACTACAGACATTCCCATATCAAAGAGATTTTGAGGCATACCAAGATGGATTTAATAAAAAGTTGGTAACCAAGTTGAATTACAACTACAGATCTTTAGAAGAGGTTTTGAAACTGCCCAGTGAAATGTTCTATGACGGTTCCCTGGTTCCGAAAATGGACAGAAGTGAAACATGGGTCGCTAAATGTATAAATACTTGTTCGGAAGTTTTTGATTCAACAAAGAGGGAGACTGGTGGAATATTCGTTTATGGCATCAAGGGTGTGAATGCTAGAGCTGAGGACAGTCCTTCTTGGTTTAATCTTGAAGAAGCAGCAATGATAGCCATGACTACTTGTAAGCTGTATAAGCGGAATATTACACTTGATGATATTGGTATCATCACACCCTACATTGCTCAGGTATTTGTGTTTCTTATTGTATATTTGGATTTTGTCTTAAACTTAAATATTGCGATTGTAATAATTTTTGAATATTTTTCAGGTTAAATATTTGAAAGTACTCTTTGAATCTATGGGACTTCCACAGCCAAAGATTGGTACGGTTGAAGAATTTCAAGGACAGGAGAGGCCCATCATTCTAATATCAACAGTGCGATCCACTGAAGCTAATTTGCCAGAAGATCGAAAACATGCTCTGGGCTTTGTTCAAAATCCAAAACGGTTGAATGTTGCGTTGACTAGGGCTCAAATTGCTGTGATCCTCTTTTGTAATCCGCATATTTTGTGCATAGACCCTTTGTGGGGCAAAGTATTAGCACAGTCTGTGAAAGAAGATAAATATAAGGGATGTGATTTGCCCCTTATGTTTGAGAATGATAATAATAAAATGGAGACTATTTAGGTTAGGTACAAGGGTGTTTTATTTGTATGTGTGCCATATAGATTATGGAGCCTCATAGTGCTAGGACCCCACAGATAAATGACAAAATAATTTCAATACGTTTCCATGGGAATTCCGGGAACATATATATCCTATGTCGCTATGTATTTCATTTAATTGAAGGTTTGAATTAACGGTCAAATTGTAACACGCATTTCTCGGTATTACGAACACAAATGGACAAAAAATACCTACATGTATATTTAATATGTTTTCATTATAGAAGTTAACACACTTTTAAATAGTTCCGTAGTTTCATTTAAAAACGTGGGCAAATTTTACCGTTAAGTTTCAAATGTTAAAATAAAGGGAGTATAGTATAAAAGATAAATAAAATTCTAAAGGAGCTAACATGTCAACCACATGAGAAAGTTTCAAAATTATTCATAGATAGACAGATGCAGAGTAAATTATTAGGAAGGGAGCTATTGACAAACGTTTTATTCTTAAGGTCGTGGATACGAAAGTTATTTCATAGCAAATCTCGTAAATGCTTCTCTAAGATGTCTTTGATATCTATCTTCGTAAACGTATTAGCAAACGTCACGCTACGCTCGACGAGAAACACTTTTTTTACTTTTTATTTATCTCTAAAATTGAAATATCGCTCTCCAAATGTGATATATTGTTAAGAAACTTTGTGCACCGAAAATCATTGACGTTATTCTGTAATAAGCTCCATTTTTCATAAGAATGGAGCAACCAAACAGCGTAGTTTTGTGTGACAATCTCATAAAGTGGTTGCAGACTCTGAATCTAAAGGCTAAACATGGAAATCCATCAGGTAAATCATGGCTTTTATCAAAAATCATATTCTATATTTATATTCCGAAGCCCTACTTTCTTTTTCCTACAACTTATTGGTGAAGTATCATTCAAGAATGAATCAATTTGATAATGAAGACAATTGTCTGACTGTCGTTTGTTTGATTAGGAAATGAGCACAGGCCCCTTTGCTGCTCACCCTCTATGCACCTTGTCACAGCGAAAGCGAAACACTCGCTATTTTCAGTTTTAGTACCTACACCCACTCCCGGACTAATCATACCTTGATAAAGTCTAGTCATACCTTAAAAACTTAGAGCCTATTGTTAATAATAGTGTTGTAAACACTTGATAATCTTATTCTATGTTACTCTGTAATGGGTTGTTGATAGATGTTTGACAATAACTTTTTCATATGTTTTTATTAATTACTAGCTGTTGCATGCAGCTTTGTCTGCATCCTGCGGGAACTTTGTACTTTCCTGGGACTAAAGCTGCAGCTTTCTAATAGTAAAGATTTTTTAAACCATTACATTGGTTCAAGGCAGGAGCAACTATGTACTTACTCACATAACCAGTGATTGGAACTCTGGGAGCTAAACTTTAACAAAACTTGCCAAGCAGGCATGAAATAGTGCTTACAGGCATGAAAATATTAATAACCTACTGAAAATCTGAGATTTCGATATAGAGTTAAATCGAACACTAATCTGCCAATATATTCTTATTTTTCTTGGTTGTAAATTCTCCTTAATGCCAGCTTTACAAGTTTTGTTAAAGTTTAGCTCCCAGAGTTCTGATCACTGCACATGACAAAAATAAATATAAATTTACTGAAACTACTGAGATTGTGATCTTGAGATGTGGACTGCACCTGTCCTCTTTATTATCTAATATATAAAAATCATGTATCACGGTGTTTGTTGTTGAACTCCTCCAAAATGGCTCAACCGATTTTTATGAAACTTTTTTTATCTGCATTCGGTAGATCTGAAAATAGGTTGTAGGCTAATTTTCTTCACAGACAGAGCCGCAGGCAACAGCTAGTAATTATATATGTATAAGCATAGTCTATGCTGACATAAATTTTACTAACTGTAAAGTGATTTGAAACTTTCATGAGAGCTTTAGTTGCCATACCACTGTATTTTTTGTAACAAACTTTGATCAATTATAACTGTAGATCCACAGTCGCGCGCCCGAAAATGTCCGAGCCAAATGAGCGCCACTTTGATAAAAGTGGCCTTCTTTTTTCTCAGAACGTTGCGTGAAATTGTCAAGTTTAGCTGTCAAGTGGAGTTTTGCCGCTACCGAAATTCGACTGTAATGAAGTAAAAACTAGGTTCAAATTTCTGTGTAGGTGATGATTTTATTTGTTACGCAACCAAATAAAAAAGTTCGGACATTCTTTGAAGGGGATTTTGTTCGCCAATGTGTATCTTCAGTTATAATTGATCAAAAGTAACAAAAGTAAAAAAGGTAGTGTATAAAGTACTAAATAAAGTTTAAATTTCAGAATTGTCCGATGGGGTGGCCATTGCAGAGGCTCTCACTCAGGTTGCCCCAGAGTTTTTCTCACCGTCATGGAATTCCAAGATCAAAACTGATGTGGCACACAACTGGAGGTTGAAAGTTAGCAATTTAAAAAAAATATTAGAAGGTGTAGTTGGTAAGTCTATAGTTTTACATATTATGTTTTAGGAGTAGTGTTGGACTGGCTACATTCTTGATGTAGTGTTTGCCAACCCTACCTGCCCCCTAGCTTGCAACTTATAAGTAAAATATACCGCTATCTTTGGCTTATGGGGAACCAGAACCTCCCGGCTCCATCCGACCCTGTGAAGCCAGCTAAATTTTTCTGTTACAAATAATGCTCCACTATAAGTACTATAACATAATACTTGCTACTCACATGGCTTAGCATGCTAGTTTATGTCATAAAATAAAGAATAATTGCTTTATGGTTATAAATGCTAGCATGCTAGTTTATGTCATAAAATAAAGAATAATTGCTTTATGGTTATAAATGCTAGTTTATTTGGAAATCCTAAATATCCAGAAAAATCTGGAATTTTGCCACCGTTTTCAGTTTGGATTTTAGCATAAAAATCTGTTTTCTTTGGATTACATTACAGTTGGTAATGTAAACATTTAACGGGTCCAATATGGTCTACGATGAGTGTGCAGTGCAGTTGATTATTTTGCAATGTTTTTTGCAATGCCATATAAATTTAGTAAACACCATTATATAAATACAATTTTATGTAGACAATTATCAAATTCAAGTATAGTACAATAGTTCCTTATTTTAAGTGTTTACTATATGGTGTCTTGTTCTAGATTATCATCAGGATATATTAAATTTAAGTCTGCAAGAGTTTTCACGGCCTGATGTTGTGAATATTGCTGAACATGCTGACCCATCTGATTTAGGAAGATTATTGCAACTTGTCCTTAGTAAGTATATGAAAGATAAATTTTGCCATAATCCTTTACTTAAACTCTGTTAAAGACTAGTATGGCCAGGTGTCATGTAGTTTCAGCAGTGTAGGTACTTAACTCTATTTATTATCAATAAGGATATACTACTGGGTTTTTAATCTCATTTTCCTATATAAGAAATATTACCATCCGTTTTTGAGTCTGCGGCTCTACATTGTATCTGTCAATCATACATGGATGTCTTTTATTATATGTACAGTTGGCCAAAAATATGGTGTACCCCCTACGGTCGAAGTTCATTTGCACGTCATGATACGAGGTCGATTTTCCCTTGCAATAACATGATAACAGTGACTTAGGGATATTTAGATGTCACAGAAACTTTTGTCAAAAGTGGTAGACCACTTTCTTGGTCGACCGTACATATAATACCTAAATGTTAGAATATACAAATATTGAAACGATTTTGTGATGATTGTGCCTTTGTTGTATGCCTACAGTCAATTATTTATGGGCATTTTCAAAAAGTGTATCCTATTTATAAAAAATATTCATAATTTTCTCTACAATTTGTTTTTGTCACTTTTGTGACGAGCCATATAAACTGTATGAAAAAAACGAAATAAAACTGAAAAAAAAATTATGGCAATTTTTTTTATCATCACAATTAACAGTGCTCTTGATTCTGAGTAAGAAAACTCCAAAATTTCCCTCATTTGAAAAAAAAGTAAATGGTACACTTATTTTTAAAATGTCCTTATATCTTGTCCATTGTTTACATAAATATACCCTTATGCGTCTTATATTATCTTAATTCAGTTGATAAAATATCAAACTCCAATATGTCCTCAAGAAATGACATGGAGATATGATCCTTATTTTCATCATTATAAGGATCGTATCTCCATATGATTCATTGCGGACATATTGGAGTTTGGTATTTATCAACTCAATTATGAATATACCTTCACGACGCAACGGCGGCGTATTTGTACACGAGCGCCAGAGACTCTCAGGCCTCCGACTGGACACCAGCGGTCAGCGAGTGTGTTCTCTGTTGATTGCGCTGCCGAGACTATCTCTGCACAGTGGTTACTTGCAGCACACGCAATGAACATAGAAACGCTCAACGCACCGCTACCCGCCCCGCTGTCCGCTGGCGTCCAGTTAATTTAAAGTTTTCTCTATTTTTGCATACTGTAAAAATCCAACATACTTTAATTTAATTTAAGTGAATGAAAGTTTATCAGCCACTGACTGATAAATCTGATAAACTATACATTTCATTTGTCACGTAATTGAAAAGATAATAAAATAAGTAGGTAAGCAATGTGCTGTCTAAACTAGACAGTCTAGCCCTTATAATAACAAACAAATACTCTTGAATTTCAATGGCATGTTAAAATGGGTTTTCTATTGTTTAGTTTTGTTAAGCTATGAGATAAGTTCTTGCGGGGCCGTCTTAGACCATGCAGGGGTCAATGTCTCACAAAATTTGGGCCACTTTGAGTATAGTCGACCACAAAATTATTTTTTATTATAAGGTTCAATGTCAGTTATTGCCCACTTAATGCTTTGAAACGGATTGGCATCTAAATATATTGCGAACGCAGAATCGTAATCCCGAGTTTCGGTTTTGCGGGCCCTTAAGTTTTAGGGTATTCTGGGCTCATACACAACTCCGTATTTATCGGCTTATTTTTTTTCTCCCTTTTTCGCTATAAACAAAAAACAGGTTCATCATTTTTGATAGAATTTTATTGCTACGTCACTATCTCCCTGTCTTTGGGTATCTTACTTTTGAATTATTGTATATTTATTTATTTCGGTGATCTAAAGAAAAAAGAAAGAAAGAAAATACATTTATTTACAACATCACAAGACATCATCAATATTTTACAAAACAAAAGGCAACACTAAAGATAGAATGTGTCATTGCCGTTGCAAATCAAACACTGGCTCAGCATCAACGCATCTCGGAAACGGCTCTAACAATTTCGATGAAATTTCCTATATGAGGGTTTTTGGGGCGCACAATCGATGTAGCTTAGTCTTACCTCTGTTCAAACGTGTGGTGTCGAGTTTTAGCCCGAGTGAAGCTCGGTCGTCCCCCAGGTGCTTACTGATTAAACTAGATAAACAGTTAGTTTAAACGCTAAATACTTGCTTACCGCTCATTGCGTCGTTTTCTCTTTGGTAATGGATTAATCAGAAAGTATCTGGCAACGAAAGTCTTTTAGTCAAGTTAGGTAGAGATTAGACCTTTCTAAAAATTTACGCAAAATTGCGTAAATCAACAATTAGTTTTCACGTCTTTCTTCCCATACACTTAACGAAGTAATTGTATTCTATATTTTATTTGCATCCATGAAATATGATGTAATATATCAGTTTATTATTATTATTTATTCTTATTTGTAATAGTTCATTCTGACTGATATCAACTTGTAGGTTGCGCTGTTAATTGTGAGAAAAAAGAAGAGTACATCACAAGGATAATGGAACTGGAACTGTCGTGTCAGCGATCCATCATGCAGGCCATACAGGTATGTTAATCATTGTTACGTATTCAGATCGCTACCTTCTGTTTACCCACGGGATTTGGGACATCCTCAATTGAGTTGATAAATATCAAACTCCAATATGTCCGCAGTAAATGACATGGAGATATGATCCTTATTTTCATCATCATAAGGATCTTATCTCCATGTCATTTGTTAGAGATTGATATTTATCAACTCAATTGTATTCGATATTAGTTATGCTGGCTATCAAGCAGTCTGCAAGAAATGTAACTTCATTGCGATCTCTTCTTACTAATTCAAAATTAATTAATTTAGTACTTTTACTAGTAACAATGTAGTGTAGGTACTAGTAAAAAAAGGCAACAATTCCTACTCTATAATGGAAAAAGAATATAGCTAGCCATAAATTATACCTAGAGATTTTCCTGGCACGAAGGACGTGTGGTTAGTGTTTGACACACAATAACATCGATTGGGTTGGTTTGGTATTATTGTTCATATATTTTCAAACGTTTCACATCAATATAATGCCCCTTATAAGATATCGACAAACTAAGTACTTATCAAAAGGAAGTTACTAGCGTTGCATGGTTCGTGCCAGGAAAATCTCTAGGTATAGTCATAATGTTTCATTTATGTATACATGTGTGTAACTCTTTCTTATACATAAAACATATGAAATTAACAGGTTATAGAACATTCTTCCAACCTTTCAACGTTTGACAGAACACCAGAAGCAAAAGTGGGCGCACTAACGACGTGATCCAATAATCAATCTAGGGCTAGTTTTCTTCACAAGAAAAAAATATGAGTGAAAATCACGAAAGTTTAAAACACTACTATGATTTGAAAACTATCTATGGATTGATAATTGGGACTGATCGAAAAGCCCAGTTTAGATCTGCAAGAAAAAACGTGCAAGTTGCATTATGAGTACATTGTCCGGCTGTAAAGCGAACGAGTTTCAAATGGACTGTCGAGCGCCGCAATGTAGTGCAACTTGCACGATTTTTCTTGCCACTCTAAATAAAATTGGGCTTAAGAAAGGTTAAAAGAGCCGAAACCACAAGTAAATCTAAATTTCACCTTTTGAATGAAACTGACTCAATTTGAAATATTTTTAAGTCAAAAATAAACATTGTGTAAAAAATCAGGTTTCGTATTGAATTGAGAATAATTTGAATTGAGTCAGTTTCATTCTAAACGTGCAACGAAAATGTTGCAACCTTAGGGCGATTAGATAATTTCTTGATCGACAATATTATGTTTCGTAAATAACTTTATACGCAATGGGAAGAAACTTGATACCAGCCTGTGTTAGTTTAATGTAGCTGTAATAGTTAGCTGAGATTGCACATGACTTTTGAGACCAAATATCTATAGAAATTAGTGACTACTTAATCCGAATTTCGTGAAAAGTACTAAGTACTAAAAAATTGGTATTATCTTGGAATTTTGCTTCTTTTATAAGTATTTTTGTGTCAAAGTAACAGAGCAATGTCTCACCACTACTGATAATATATTTTTCAGTAGTTTCTTAACATCAAATGACGACATTTTTCGTAAGAGAAAACGCAGAGAAACCCCACATAAAAACTGCTGCGTTGCTTCATAATCTGTACCTAATCTACAAAATGAAACAATTAAAGTGCTGGTCGTGAAAGTGTACCCTCAACCGATGCGAAGTAGACCAAAGTGATGAAACAATTTTAAAATGAAGTTTATTTATTTTATGAATGTCCTTATAACAAAATTTAATCACCGGAGAACGGTAGGACCGCTCATCGCGTTACGCAATGTGTCTGCACAATATTTATTTCGTAAATTAGGCAAGCAATTAGCAGAATTATACATGCACCTGATATGCAGTTGAGCATGTAACATAACAGTACCACGGTTTACTCTAATTCCGTCATTATACTAATTCATTCTTACACTCGTTTTGACCGTTGCCACATGATGCTATGAGCATCGCCGATCTATTTCTACACGTCTTTGCATGTAAGTTTTACTTTTACTTTCTTAATTTTCATTGTGTGCTAATTGTATTAATAATCAGTAGCTCGGTTCGCTATAATATTCCCCATCGCGTTTGAAATTCTAATAAATGAGATATCAGGAATATTATTGTATACATTTTTTTTCGCTTTCCGCTAATTAAGTACGAAATAGATTCGATATCCGAGCTACGCGAGATTTTATGCCTTTTCTGTTATGTTTCTCAGATGAACATGCACGATTTCATGTTACTACTGTACTGAAATATTTTCATTATGCAAATATTTGTTCAGTTGTTCCGATAGATTTGAGATGCAATACGACAATATGTTGTTCCCGCTTCGCCAATAGTTTAGCTGAACCCACCCGCGCGCCCACGGCTGGATCCAGCTCGCTTGTAATCAGCCGTCCCGAGCGCGTCACGTCCGTGTCACACGTTTATGCAACCTGTAATTTAGTGCAGTCGACCACTTTTCACGCGCACTATAATCGTATTACATCTTTGGACGCGGTATTACAATATAACTTTGATCGTTGCACGTGTGTGTTGTTATATTGTTCTTACTCAATAGCTCTTTCGAAGTCGCATACATTTTTTACACAGCCAAGAAACTGTATATTTTAGTTACGCTTATGTTATGTCCTTGGATCACGAGAGTTGGAAGTGATGTGTGCTGTGTCTAGTTAACTTTTGATTGTGGCGGTCGCGTTGTGTGATGAGCGCGTGGAGTAGACAATGTGTGATTAAAATATGCGGCGATAGAGATCAGTGATGTGCTTAAGATAGTGTTTGTTTGTTAGGAACTGGAGACATTGACCCTGGGCGGGAACCGCGCGAGTTTGCACCAGGGGGCGGCGCCGGAGACTCCCGACGCCGACATGAAGGAAGTGCTAGCGCAACGCTGCCATGAACTTGACACGCAGGTTTGTTTGTTTACCTTTTTGTTTACTAGTTTTATACTGAAGTATGCTGTGTTTTTTTTTACATTCTTAATATGTTTCGTACTGAAACGTATACAGTGACTATAAGAGTTTATTGGGTTGTGGTTTGTGGTGTAGCATGATCGCAAACAGTTATTATTCCTAATTTGGTGCACTGTAGTGGAAATGTGAGGCGTTCGTATCTAATTCAGTCTAGCGGTCTATGACCTCACCGTCTGTGATTGAATTCCAGCAGTTAAAGCAGTTTAGCGTTACTGTTCGGTGTCGGTGAGTTACCTACAACTGAACAGACACTTTGATTGACACATTTCCACTGATTCCGTTCGATATCCATAATAACCTTATTATGTATGCATGAGCGTTACGCGCGTGATTGAGCCGGGTAGACAATGAGTATATTTTCTAAATATTTTCTAATTAGTCGATTCTAGAACGAGTGGCTTAAATGCTTAAATTTGAAATACACACTTATCTTTTATTTATTTAGTGCATATACCTATCACAGGACAATTTGACCTAGTCCCAAACTAAGCAAAGCTTGTACTATGGGTACTAGACAACGGATAAACTTACTTATATAGATAAATATATACTTAAATACGTATTATTAAACACCCAAGACTCGAGCACAAAAATTCTTATTTTTCACACAAATGTCTGCCACGACCGGGAATCGAACCCAGGACCTCAAGCTTCGTAGTCAGGTTCTCTAACATCTAGGCTATTCGGTCGTCTATATTGAGTAATAATATTAATTACTTAAATAAATATATCGCAATAAATAAATATAAATATATATTAACTAGCTGACCCGGCAAACGTTGTTTTGCCATATTAGGGGATTTAGGAGTATAAAATAGCCTACAACCTAATCTCAGACCTACCGAATATAGAGAAAAAAGTTTCATAAAAATCGGTCAAGCCGTTTCGGAGGAGTTCGGTAAAAAACACCGTGACACGAGATTTTTATATATTAGATTAAGTATATAGCACACAAAGTAATCTTTACAAAAGTATTCTAAAATTGTGATTTTTTCCGATTTTCCTATTGGTACGCACGCGTACGTATAAAACTTGACCAATCGGTGACGATTTTTGCCCACCAATCCGAATGCATGCGGCAGAGTTGAGTTTGGCGGTCTTTGTCCCCACGTCGACACTTGGAGTTTTGGAGCGCAGGACGCTGTTGAAAAACAGAGATGGCCGGATGATTTCGACCATTTTGATTGTGACCCATTTTGGCAAGATTTTGCGAAGGATAGGAACAGGTGGAAAGAAAATGGAGAGTTCTTTGCCTAGTAGTGAAATGTCTAATAGGCTATTTAAAAAATAGATCTGTACCGGTGTTTGGTTTAGGTGAAAATTCTCCAAGAGGAGAAGATGACGTTGCTGAGTGAGGTGGCGCGGTTGACCGCCGAGCGGAAAGTCGCGGGCCCGGACGCCGAATTGGACGACTGCGGCGCTTCGCTGGGGCCCGCACACGAAGGCACGCTGCGGTACAGGTGGGCTAATATTATAAGGGAAATGACGCTATCTTCTGAGTTAATTATACCATTGTATACCTGAAAACATTCTGCGTCAGGTGAAACAAGCTTTGATCAATTATAACTGTAGATCCACAGTCGCGCGCCCGAAAATGTCCGAGCCAAATGAGCGCCACTTTGATAAAAGTGGCCTTCTTTTTTCTCAGAACGTTGCGTGAAATTGTCAAGTTTAGCTGTCAAGTGGAGTTTTGCCGCTACCGAAATTCGACTGTAATGAAGTAAAGACTAGGTTCAAATTTCTGTGTAGGTGATGATTTTATTTGTTACGCAACCAAATAAAAAAGTTCGGACATTCTTTGAAGGGGATTTTGTTCGGCAATGTGTATCTTCAGTTATAATTGATCAAAGGAAATAAGCAAATTAACCGTAGCATACCTATAGCGTGAATTAATCTTCAGAGTTAGAATTAACTCTCGTTAAGGCAACGCGAAATCAATTTTCTCATTTTAATTTAAATGTGTAAAAATTAGTTACCGTAAAACCACATAACTATAGTCCTAGCCTGCAACAATAGTCCAATTTTCATCCTTAAATTATCCTTAAAATATGATAGCTACATGGCTAGACTAAAGCAAATTATTTTAGGCCTATCAACATAATTATATACCCAGAAATAATAGCAGTGAGCTATAATATTTTAAGGATAATATAAGGACGAAAATTGGACTATTGTTGCAGGCTAGGACTATAGTTACGTGGTTTTACGGTACCACCTTTTTCCTTCTGAGGGCAGTATAGAAATTGAGTAAGATCGTATCTACGAACACACGTACCACGCAATGTCATGTTACAGGTATTTATGTGACACAAATGATTAATGCTGTGGTTGCTTCATTCAATACTAGCTGCTGCCCGCGACATCGTCTGCGCAGAATTCGTCTGTTGATATCATTCATGTTCATCCTACTAATATTATAAATGCGAAAGTTTGTAAGTATGGATGGATGGATGGATGGATGTTTGTTACTCTTTCACGCTAAAACGGTTTGACGGATTCTGATGAAATTTGGCACACAGATAGTTTATAATCCGGATTAACATATAGGATACTTTTTATCCCGGAAAATTGCATAGTTCCCGCGGGATAGCGATAAACAAATTCTTCGCAGACGGAGTCGCGGGCAGCAGCTCGTAATTAATAAGAATGTAGAAAGTGAAACAAATTAATTGTAACTTTGTCTGTTTGTAGCAATATGCGGGCACAATTGGACGCGCTGAAAGACGAATTGGACAAAGTTGAACTGCAGAGAGACGACCAGAGGGCGAGGGCCGATGTTCTCGAAAGAGAGTTGGCGATTACAAAATTAAGAAATGAAGAACTGCAAGTAAGCAAATATTCTCGATTATAATTTCACACCGATATGGTCTTTACTGAGCTTTGTAGCCTAGTCTTTTGGCTGTCTATAGTTCTAGCTTGTTAGATTTTTTTTTTGTGAAAAAAAGGCTCTCTTTCTAACCAATAGGTGTGAGGAAGGAATGAATAAATTAATTAGTAAATAATTATCATGGGACAATTCACACTAATTGATCTAGTCCCAAAGTAAGCAAAGCTTGTGTTATGGGTACCTGGGAACGGATACTCGAGAACAAACATTCGTATTTTCATACAAATATCTGCCCCAATGCGGGAATCGACTCTGGGATCTCAAGCTTCATAGTCGGGTTTTCTAACCAATAGGTAGGCCATTTGGTCGTCACAAAGGTATATAGCACGTTATTGTACTGTACGCCTTTTTGTATTTACATTATTGACGGTTAGTCAGGTTTCTCAAGTCTAGGGTGAATGAGCATTTACTAGGCAAGAGCGCTCCATCGTAAACCTCGTCTTCGTTTTCCACCAGGCGTGATTGTTGTTAAACGCAAGCCTATATATATTGTATAAAAAATAATTAATTATACTATCAGTGATATGCTCTTTGTATTAAACTAACTTGTCATTTGCTCTACAGATAGCAGCGTCGGAAACAGCAGTTCTAAAGGACGAAGTGGATGCCTTACGGGAGACGGCAGCGAAGGCTGCCACGCTTGAAGCCACCGTGGCTTCCTACAAGAAGCGGATGGAGGAACACGTCGACTTGAGGAGACAGGTACCCTAAAATGACTACTCTACATTACGTACTAGAGTATTTCTCAAAAAGTTGTCCTGACACGAAATTGACAAGAAATCAGTTTTGTTAAAAAATTATCAACACTAAGGACAAGATCATAAAGCATAAACTGCATCCAAAATTTTTTGACGTCAGGAAAACTTCACGAAATCTTGTGAGGAAAAAATCGTAATTTTGTAACTACATCAAAACTTTCTATTGGATCCAACAACAAAGATTATCTGACTTTTTATCACCCTTACCACAAGGTTTTGTATACATTTAAACACAATATTACTTATTTTTTATAAAATGAACTAAAACAATTACTTTGCTCACCCGCGACCTTACAATAGTTACGTTTATGCAAGAAATGCGTGTTCATGCAGTTCCTCCACCTCCACACTGTACGAACACACACAAATCACATAAACACAACTATCACCACCACCAAGCTACACTGACGCGTTTCGA
Source organism: Archips xylosteana (assembly GCA_947563465.1). Lineage (NCBI taxonomy): Eukaryota > Metazoa > Arthropoda > Insecta > Lepidoptera > Tortricidae > Archips > Archips xylosteana. The sequence goes on from OX387344.1 coordinate 8,667,998, forward strand.
ACTCAACCAGAGCTCATCTTCGGAGTTACCACAACCGTATGCTATGCTACCAAATGTTAAACTAACAAACCAAAACAAATGTTTTAACTTGTCACTATAACTTCACAAGTACCCACTTTATTTTTCTTTCTTCCCACAAAAATTAACTTTTATTGACATATTATAAAACTACCTTGAATTTTTGTTTATTTATTTATAAGGCATATTTTATTAATACTAACTGTTCAAATTAGACCCAAGCCGCAGTAAAGAAGAAGATACTAAATTTACCTGTTCATTAATAATAGACCCCATAGTGTTGTACCTAATTATTTTCATGCATTCCAGAGCATCCAGACGCAACCCCTTGCCGCAATAATGTAACACTTCATAAGAATCTGAATCTAACAATAAATGATTTGATTCCAACAAATGTTTTGCAAAATTCGATCTATCTGGATGCTCATTCCTATATGCCGAAACATGCTCTTTAAATCTAGTATTAAAACTTCGGCCTGTCTGTCCTACGTATATCCCATTGCAGTTATTACAAGTAAGCTAATTAATAAGTTAATTTTTGTGGGGTAGTTGGAGAATAAGAAAAATAAAGTGGGTACTTGTGAAGTTACAGTGACAAGTTAAAACATTTGTTTTGGTTCGTTAGTTTAACATTTGGTAGCATAGCATACGGTTGTGGTAACTCCGAAGATGAGCTCTGGTTGAGTTCGAAACGCGTCAGTGTAGCTTGGTGGTGGTGATAGTTGTGTTTATGTGATTTGTGTGTGTTCGTACAGTGTGGAGGTGGAGGAACTGCATGAACACGCATTTCTTGCATAAACGTAACTATTGTAAGATCATTAATATGGACCTCCGCAAAGTAACGCCTGATTCAATAAATTATTTTTTGTGTTGAAATAGCGTCAGGAAATATTTTTTCTTTTTTAATATGGCAACAACTTGAAACTTTTTGAGAAATAGTCACTAAGTTTAGCCACCTTATTGTACTAACGCAGTCGAACTTTCGAACAGCGCGTGGTTCTGTGTCGAAAGCGGATCACGTTTAATCAATCAATCAATCAATACATTAATTTTCATTACTCCCTGTTAAAGTCCTGTTGTTTTTATGAGGGAGATATCTTTGATGACGTCTCTTTTTAATTGAACGAAATGAACAGTGACTGCACTGTACATCCAGATATTCTTTTGGCTCGCACGAAGACGTTCGCTTCTAGTTTCTTAATACGAATTGCTAAGGAATCAAATTCGCTCCCGTCGTTTGTGTTTCCAGGTAGATACAAGGTAGGGCTCTTCAAGGGTAGATTGCACTTTTCATCAGGTCAGATGGAGGTCAATCGCAAATCAGTTTTATGTAAAAAACATATATAAATAAATAAAATAAATAAATAAATATTAGGGGACAATCTAACACAAATCGATCTAGTCCCAAACTAAGCAAAGCTTGTACTATGGGTACTAGACGACGATAAACATACTTATATAGATAAATAAATACTTAAATACATAGAAAACATCCATAACTCAGGAACAAATATTCGTGCTCATCACACAAATAAATGCCCTTACCGGGATTTGAACCCAGGACCTATTGCTTCGTAGGCAGGGTCACTACCAACTAGGCTAAAGCGGTCGTTAAACCACATAAGATAACAGGAACTTAACAGAGAGTGGTAAAACAGGGGGTAAGTCATCGAAACTGTTTTATCGCAATTCTCCACTCATCCTCAGCACCATCGCCCGTAGATATTTGTATGCACAAAAATTAAACGGCGCTGTGCTAATTCCTACTTGTCTTACTGTGCAGTCGCCAACACTCGCAACTTCTGTATTTTGCAGGTGAAGTTACTGGAGCGAGCGAACACCGAACACGTGCACCGCGCTATCGAGCACGAGCAGGCGGCGACGCGCGCGAACGCTATTCGGGCACAACTTGACATTTACAAGAAACAGGTAAATATACGTCGGACGCTACCGTGTGGATCGACGATCGACTTTGTTCGTTGGGCTATAATTGGAAGCCCTCATGATTTACAGCACTGTTACTAGTCTTCCAAAATACTCGAGCCTTTTAACCCGGCAGCGGCCGCTCACATAACTCGAACTATGTTTGATTTAGTCGCCGTCGCGTCGCGTCGCCGGTCGCCTTAACAGTGCGGCCCCGGCCTTACACACACATTATACCTGTGTCTCCAAAAGGCACACAAAACGCTTCACTTACGTTTCGGGGCTACTTTTACCATTTTTTTTTATTGAAAGGCTTAGAGTCCCCTTTAAAACTGGACTGACCGAAAAAGAAGCCTAGTCTTAGTAAAAATTCAAGCCTAAAATCTTAAACGCCTAAAATCCCAAAAACACAAAATTTTTGATCAGGACTTTTATTTAGCCTTTCAATAAAATAGTCTAATGAATTTTAAAGATGAGGCTATTAAATACAACTAGGCTTGGGGACTAAAATGTTTTATAGTTTTGACCATAAAACTCCATAAGACTCACTCATAGCAAAAAGTACGGATAACCCAAGTCTATGATCGTTGATCGTGTTTCAAGTTTGAGGGTAGTTGTGTGTCAGTTTCGTCGAGCAGCCACGCGAGCAGAGCGGTGGCGGGCTGGGCAGGTTTGGTAGCCGCCGCAACGTGTGGCTCTAAGAAGAAGGGCTACGGATTAGCCCGAAACATGTCAAGCTAAACTCTATCATAGACGTGAGTTATCCGTATTTTTTCGCTACGCTTTATAGTTTAAACTTGTAGGCCTTGTAGGCGTCCAAAAAACTAGGCGAGCCCTTTGAAGAAAGGCTAAAAGGCTCGAGTCTTTTAGTATACTACCTGACACAACTATGCCTGACTGGCAGCGCGGACCTCTTTCTGCAACCACTTAATGACCATCTTTATACAGGGTGTATCCGTTAACACGATCAATAAATTAAATTATACATCCTTTAACTAATCAGTAGTTAAGTCCAAGTGGTTTAAATTTTTTAAAATGAAAAAAAAAAGAATTTGTTATTTTCTAACAAAATTAATCGGGCCAGCAATGTACTGCACTGCAGACTGTCATGTCTAGTCGAAGTACTTGACGTTGACATTTACTATCGTTTTCAATTGGAAATGTACTAAATACACCAATATTTTGCTTAATAAACATGCGCAGTTCTTAATTAAACGATCAGTTCTTTCAAAATTACGTAATAGTTTTCCTCATCAAGTACCTAAGTGTGGGCGAAATGATCAAAACACTAAAATAACTTTATCCTGTTTATTTAACGTTATCAACAAAATAGTGCATTATGATAATATCACTGACAATAGTAAAATTATGCCAATCTCACCAGGTGACTTCTTCTCTAGATAACTTGTACTTTTACAACGAAAACGCCCAAGGACCGTATGCTGGCTGCACACGTCCTGCCTCATCGGTGATCGTGACAACAACACAAAATTATCAATCGGAGGATCCTTGTATGCGTTATTTAACTCAAATCTCGGTTTACATTTGCTCTTGTTTCGTTATAATTCACGTGCATCGTAATTTAATTTTGTTGATGCCATTTTAAATTATTTTGATTTGTTTACCAACTTGACTTTTGAATTTGTCAATGTAACATTAGTTTAATGTTTAATGTTTAATGTTTAATGTTTATTTGGGCAAAAAACGGCACAATATAATGAGTGAACTTAAAGAAAAACTTAAGTAATACATAGGCCAGCAAATATGCCACAGTTAATTTATGCTAATGAAATAACACGTAAAACTACAAACAGCCAAAAATGAGAAAAAGTGAAACGGGCGTTAAATAAATAATATATCTAAGTATGTATAAATCTAAAGTTTTGACAGAGCACCTTTAAACCTACTAAGTGAAAGATTAAAAATATCTAGTTCAAAAAATGAGTTATTATATGTTTTACAAGCTCTGGATATAAAAGTATTAGAAGCATATTTACTACGAGTCAACGGAATATAAAACAAACAGTTAGTGCGCCTTGAATTAATACGAGGAACTCTAAAACATATTTTATGTAGCAAGTACGGGGAGTCAGTTCTATATGAAAGAATATTATACAATAGAATTTGATTTCTGAATGTGCGTCGATCCCGAAGTGAAACAATACTGTCACCACTGAACGAAGCGCCCGACCGCTGAGCCTTCCACTGCAAGTGTTTTATTAATTTATTTTGTATTTTTTCTATAGAATCTATATATATTTTATATTGAGGATTCCAAACATTTGATGAGTATTCCAAGATTGGTCTAACTAGCGCATTAAAAAGTGTAAGAATAGTATCGACACATCGGAATTCCCTCCCTATTCTCAGTATAAACCCAAGCAGCCGGAAAGATCGACTAGTAACACTATCAATGTGATTACAAAAAAGCAATTTAGTTAAAGAGTAACCAACTCATTCCTAAAGAAAAGACAAGTTTGCATTTGCAATGTATGGTTTATGGTCTGTGGAGGTGCGAGATAATAATATTGAACTTTTTGGAGTTCAACAACGTAAGGTTAATAAAAAGTTTAAATAGGCACAGATTGTAGAGATCTTTATGTTTATGAGTAAATATTTATAAAAAAAATAACATCGCCCCAGTACCAAGGAAATGCCCTGTACCAAGACATCTAACGACCGATAACTGACAATTACGCAATGATGAAATTCATTGATTATGCATTGTAACTTTAAATTACAATTTTTTCTGTGATTAAGCATTTTGGCGCATTAGGACCAGGCCAAGATAACTTCGGATATGCTAAGGAATCATCGTTTAAATTTATTGTTTTACTTGTAGACTACACCCGGTATAGTTAACACGTTCCCTGTCCGTGCCTTAAAAGTAGAACCTTATTACAATAGAATAAGAGCTATCGTGCCCCACGTATGGGTCACTGGACTGTGAACGTGTTAAGTGATAAACTATGACTTAAGACAAACGTCGGAATGTGTCACGCTTTACGACTTGCCTCTTTAATTCCAGGTGACAGACTTAAACGAGAAACTGGACGCGGAAATAACGAAAGCCGACAAATTGGAGATAGAGAATAAAAAGCTCTGCAGCCAGGCCGCGTCGGTGCAGCGCGAGCGAGACGCACTGTTAGCAGAGCGGGACACACTGAGAGAGACTGTCGACGAGCTGCGATGCTCCACCATCACTCCAGGTAACATAGTCTAGACGGGGAGAAATTTATTTAATTAGTTGTTGCCCGCTTTCATAGGCTAAGAGGGAACTTTGTAATTTTCGGGATGAAAATTACCCTGTGTTAATCCAGGTTATAAACTATCTGTGTGCCAAATTTCATTCAAATCCGTTAAGCCGTTTTTCCGTGATGGAGTAACGAACGTAGAATATAAAAAAGTGGTATAGTATAAATCTTCCCAGGTGAATTTTTCGCTTCGAGCCATTACATTAAATTTGAACCTTAATACTATGACGATACCGTTTGTTTTGAAAGATAAGGGCTGGAAGCGAAAAATTCACCTGGGAAGATTTATACTATAAAGCCGGAGTCCGGATTTAGAGAAAAAAAATTAAAAGTTTGTAATTTGTCTGTCAGCTGTTGTCCTTTATGAACTTGAACAGCTTTATCTTTTAGACATTTACGGAAACCTCGGTGCACGAGTCAGAGTTCGTTGCTTGTTTGTTGTTGTGGCCAGTTTGTTAAGTCGCCCCCTTCAAAATAAATAGCCGGTAGATTTTTTTTGACTACAAATATCAAAAAGATAAAGAAGAATCATTGATGAATCATTTGTATTGTAGAGTCAATGTATTGTATTGTATTGTATTGTATTTATAGTATCGAATGATTTAAAGTTTCTTGTAATGTAATCTTGATGATTGTGACAAAAGTGTTTTGTTCCTAATTGAAAGCATTACATTTCAGGTGCTAGCGAAGACAATGTATCTCGCGAATTAATACCGAACGAGATGAAAGACCGACTGATTAGACTAGAGCACGAGAATAAACTGCTGCGGCAAAACCAGGGCGCGCAGGCGGACCAGGCTTCAGTGCAGGTATAGTATAAATCTTCCCAGGTGAATTTTTCGCTTCGAGCCATTACATCTATCTATCTAATACCTTTAAACGAGCAATTCTTGTATATATATAATCAGGATCTCGGAAACGGCTCCAACGATTTCGATGAAATTTGGTATGTGGGGGTTTTCGGGGATGAAAAACTGATCTAGCTATGTTTCATTTTCAGAAAATCGCTTTTACTCGTGTTTTCCGGCTATTTTTGTTTGCATTAGAATATAAAGCTAAATTTCGCCAACTTCGAGCGGATCATAATGGCACATTAGAAATCGGGTGGTCGCGGATCCAGCCGACCTCGGTTCAAATCCACGTTTTTTTCAAGATTTTTAGTTTTTTTTTAAGTTTATTTTTCATGAGAAAACGTCAAGTTTCTTCTTTTGTGAGAAAAAGTTACTTTTTTGTTAGAAAAAGTATTATAGGGAACGTGCAGTAACTATAGGCGGCAGCACTAATGCGACAGAAGACACACTATGCGGACAGTAAAACAAACTTATCAAGGTAAAACTTTCAAATTGATTTCACCCTTATGGCACCAGTTGGCAGCACCGTCTATGTGCACGTTTCCTATTGGGAGCACAGAACAGGAAAAGCCGGTTGTCTGTAAAGTCAGTTTACGGACGATAGTTTAACGTGACTCATCCCCCCCCCCCCCCACCCCCTCCGGTGTTTTTGTCAAATATCTTGAAAACGGTGCATCCTACGGCAAAATCAATGAAATTTTCATCCCCCCTTTAATACCCCCGCGCTTCCTCCCCCGCATCCCCTCCCCCCTCTCACCCCCCCCCCCCCCACCCCTCCGGTGTTTTGATCTCGGAAACGGCTCCAACGATTTCGATGAAATTTGGTATTTGGGGGTTTTCGGGGATGAAAAATTGATCTAGCTTGGTCTTATCTCTAGGAAAACGCTTGGTACCGAGTTTCTGCCCGAGCAGAGCTCGGTCGCCCAGGTACTTCAATTTGAACCTTAATACTATGACGATACAGTTTGTTTTGAAAGATGAGGGCTCGAAGCAAAAAGTTCACCTGGGAAGATTTATACTATTATGTTGACACACCAAAGGCGGCGGCAGGCGTACGCGTGGGCCTTTTCACTTCTCATGGCCGTAAAGTTGTGCTTTATGTTGAGAGAATGTTGCATAAGGCCGTGTTCACACCAAACGTATAGTCAGCCGCCGAATGTGAGCAGGCTCACTGAGCCCCAGTGTTTAATATGAAAAACGTAATAGCGTATTGTCGGTTAGGTGTGAACGAAAAAATGAATATGTATGGAAATACAATAAACTGCGTAACGCTCGCTGACTTTCGGCGGCTGACAGTCAGTTTGGTTTGAACACGGCCTAAAGTGGGTTTTTATGCTTTTATCTAGTGCATAAAGTAAAATCTTCGTCTAAGACCAAGGCACTCAGGCGCAAACAGCCACAAACAGTAGAAATTTATAAAATATACTGCTGTTTTATATATTAAGAAATTAATAAATAAGCAAATCTAGTACATTATTATAGTAAAGTAGTAATTGCAATTGACAACCTTTCATTTTTTTAACACCTGAAAATTACTGCAGGAATCGAAAGTGTTTCGCCTCCTGAACACGGAAAAATATTTATTATAATTTATTTCTCCATATTTAAAAAAATACAACAAATTTAAAATCTTTATGTACTTACAAATACACCCACAGAATAGATATGTTTCCTTTACCCTTTTCACTAGAAAAAAGAACTGTCATAATTTTAAATTTGATAACAACCTTAACGTCAAATTTACTAAACTAGACAAAAGTAATGGATCTATTCTATCATTACGCTCTTTTAGAATACAAATTAATTAATAATCCTAGTGAAAATTTAAAACCATCAGCGTCTTTCTCTTTCCAAACAGAATACAGAGAACGAATCAAATTATAGTCTTAGAAATATGAAATGTTGTCAATTGCAAGAGCTTGTACATTTTATTTGCAATGTTGCTGATTAATTTCCTTGCAATCGAAGTGAAAAGCAGAGTATATCGTCACTACTTTGAAAAAATCTCGTATCTTAAAATCGAAAATCTGCTAAGTGAACTTTACTAAAAGGTTCAATTTGGTTTACGTATTGATTTGAGATACGAGGTTTTTTCAAAGTAGTGACGATATAAAAATCGAGCATTAAACCCATTTTCCCCTCGACGTTTCTATCCACCCTCGCCGTACTGGCTATACGAACGTCTCGGGTAAAATGGCTCGTGTTACGCTCTCGTTGCACAATACTATTACTACAACGCGTGTTGATGATGGCAGACTATGATGGAGGACTACGTGGTCCGGCTGGAGAAGCAGCGCGCCGCCAACCGCGAGGCCGGCCAGCGCATCATGCAGTTAGAGGCCGCGTTGGAACAACCGCATCCACTCCTCGCCTCCGCCGTCGAGGACAGCCAGAGGAAATGTACAGTAAAATTACACAAAGTTTACCACTGACAGATGGTTTGCCTTCATTTCATATTCAACTTTAACGACCTACAAATAAAGCCAATTTTAGAATACTGTTACCCACGTTTGCAGATTTTGTAATAGCTACTTTATTTGTATGGTGTTAAAGTTGGAAATGAAATGAAGGCAAGCCATCTGTCAGTGGTAAACTAAAAGTAAACGTATTGTACGCAATGCTCACACAGACAGCTCCCGTAGAATGTATCTTTGTTTAGTTACGCAAAAATTAACTTTTAAATGCGAGATATAAAAAATACGACAACTTCCTAATTTTGTTCCTTGATCCCATATAAGATTCATCTAAGACAAATTGAGTCCATAATATGCAGTAGTTTCCTATCAATGTGTCCTAGATGAATCTTACATGGGATCGAAGAACAAAATTAGGCAGTTGTCGTATTTTTTATATCTCGCATTTAAAAGTTAATTTTTGCGTAACTAAACGCAGTAACATTCTACAAGAGCTGTCATCGAGAAAATAAATGATTGGAATTACTATAACGCGCAAGCCACACAGACGAGACGTAGGCCGGTGGCGCGTCGCAGTCCGCGTCGTTTGTTCGCAGGCTGCGTCTCCGCCCCGTCTCTTCTGTCTGCTTTGGATCGCGACGCTTCTATACTTTTAGTATGAAAACTGATTAAGATCTTGATCAGAGTGGGAATGTCTTGGAGAAAGGTCAGGTCAAGACACCCGAAACCGGGGAGCATGTATGGAAAGACTAATGAGGTAATGGTAATGAGTGCTGTGGAAGCGAAAGATGTTTGTCAGGATCGTTGTAGGTAGAAACATAGCCTCTTCCTACCCCTTTGGTTTCTCACCAAAGGGGTAGGAAGAGGCTATGTTTCTACCTACAACGATCCTGAAACGTGAACGTGAACGAATGAATTTCGAAAACGTGATTGAATGTATGTAAAATTTCATAAACTTTGTTCTACAGTAGTGCCGTGATGGTGATCAGCTTCATAATGGTAATAATATGTTGGCAGCGCTACAAGTGGAAGAGTTGCAAGCGGCTTTGGCCGAAGAGCGGCGGCGGGCCGGCAAGCTACAGGAAGCTTTGTCGGCCCGCGACGCGGAGATGCTGGCTTTGGAGGACAAGAACAGACGCTGCATCGAAAAGGCCAAGGAAGTCATTAAGTCACTCGACCCTAGCAGGGCCACAGGTTAGTTTGTGGACAGTAGGGATCAACCAACGAATGACATCCTTTCTAGTGACGTTATCAAAGCGTCGATACACTGGCTAGCAGTTTCCTTCTGTATTCATCTATAATTAACACGTTCACAGTCCAGTGACCCTTACGCGGCGCACGATAGCTCTTATTCTACTTTAAGGCACGGACTGGGAACGTGTTAATTCTTCTTAGCTCATGTTAGTCTCAGAAAATTCACTCTTAAGGTATAACTTTTACGAAAACCTTTCTGTTGAAATCGACATTTATAAGGGTTTGTACGACAACATGAACAAACATAAAACTTTTTTTACATAAAAATTACCCGTGATTGACCCCCTATCCCACCTGACACATGATAAAAAGAGCAGACGAGGCCAAAGACACAAACGCTGTTAGGAAGAATGATTCGTTCAGCTCTATAAAAAAATTGTGTGTGTGTGTGTGTCAAAGTCAAATTCCATATATATCTTTATTCAATCGAGGCTGTAACAACTAACAAGCACTTATGAAAGTCGAAGAATTTACCACCGGTTCGGAAAAACCGTCTTGACATGAATCTGGCAAGAAACTCAACAAGGTATATTTTGTTCAAACAGGGGCCTGTTGCATAACAAAGTATAGTATAAATCTTCCCAGGTGAATTTTTCGCTTCGAGCCATTACATTAAATTTGAACCTTAATACTATGACGATACCGTTTGTTTTGAAAGATAAGGGCTTGAAGCGAAAAATTCACCTGGGAAGATTTATATTATACAACTTATATTCATAAATTTTTCGGCGTCGTGTGTGAAAATCGTGTTTGTTCTTCCAGGGCAGCAGTCTCTGACGGACATGACGTTAGGATACGCGCGGGGCGCGGGCGCGGCCGCCGGCGCGGCGCGCGGAGACGCGGCCGCTACCAACAACCGGCACGAGTCAGTACTAAACTTATAATGTTTTATCTACATCCATATCATAACTTCCCTATAATATATTCAGTAGCGATAAGCAAATGGCTTCTATTAAGAAACCTTGTATATGTGGCTGCATCCTAATGTTTACATTAAAATTGAAATCGATACTTTAATTCCATTCAATGTGAAATTCTTGTTCTATACATTTTTTTTGAATCTCGGATATAACAATCGATTTGAGAGTCGGAATCGATTCAAGACTAGATTGTTTATGAATTTAACACTTTCCGTGCCCTGGTTCCCCCAATGTGGGGTCATGAAGCTTTTTTTAAGAAGTCCGTGCTTCCACTATGGGTTCACAACTTCAAAGTGGAAGCACACTTGTATGGGGTCAGTGGATGTGTTAAAAAAATGAGTTATACAGCGGTCGGCTTTACATACAAAAAAAAAACTACATTTGCCTAAAGATTAAAGCGTCTGCCATTCCAAGTGAAATCATGCTTTTATCACTTGTTTATCAGATGGAGCGGCAGCGGTAACAGCAGCGAGATGAGTACAGAGCAGCGGCTACTAGTCTCCGCCTGGTACCAGCTGGGCGCGCGTTGCCATCGCGACGCCGTGGAGACCAGGTTCGCCCTCCTCTCCGCTGGGCACTCGTTCCTGGCCCGCCAACGCCGCCAGCCGCCGCGAGTCCGCGCGCCCACCGCGCCCGCGCAATGACACTTCACCAACCTCACCATACATTACGACAAACATCGGGCCAGGATAAGGGAGCAATGAGTAATGCCGTATACAGAGAACTCGGTGTCACAAGGCCATGAATAGAGCAGTTGATCCCTGTGTTTCGCTCGCCAAAGCCACCAATCGGGGAGCAACGGAACTTGGTCTTCGCCTGTTATTCGATGGATACGTACGGATGTAAGGCTAGCGCTCCTGCCCAATGACATATTACCACTACGATAAATGGTATGCCAGGATAAAGACTGGTATAAAACAACAGAGGCCGTATTGTTTAAGCGTTAGTTTTCACCATCTTTTTCTGTCACCATCTTATCACCATCTGAAGAAAGTCAGTGCGTTAGACAATAAACGTACAGGTTCGCTGCGGTCTCCTCGTACCACACGTTAGTGGCGTGCTGTCATATTGAATAAAATTAAGACTAATTTTGTTCCTTCTAGCCGAAGACGATGTGAATTTGAGACCGTGCTAAATATGTGACTGAAGATAAAACATTCGTTCCGTCACTTTTTGTAAAAAAAAAAACGACTTTCGCTTTCAAAATTAATACCAATTAAATAGATAGTTATTTTGCATTTACTTGTTTATGAACATACAGGTTCTAAAAATGCACATGCGTAATCTTAACACTGTCAATTGAAAACGCTGTTTAGATAAACCGGTAGTACGTGCTACGTGCGTATAACGTGATTTTATTATTCATTTAAATTAATTGATTTATTTAGGAATAAGATTATTTGACTCTTTGATATGTGCAATAATTAAGTACTATATAGAAAGCATTATTTATTATTTAATTCGTTATTATTTGTATTCTGAATTGACAAAAACTTCGACAGCAACAAGACTACTACCACCTCCTCTAAACCGTCATTATGATTAAAACCCGCATAAATTATTTTAATTGTGAGAGTGGTGATTACACATGGGCTTAAAACTAATAAGTTAAATTAAAATAACTCATGACTAAGAACAAAGCTTTACTTTAACAATTTGAAAATTATTATTAAGGATTTTGTTAAACTTTTCTTTTCTTTACTTTTTTTACATCTTCAAACGCAATAAGCCTGAGTAAGAAGCAAAGAATAATGGCGTCTAATGTCGTACTACCTACTACAGTGGATGCATTGAAATTTGCGTATAAAGACTACTTTTATGTACAAACGTCTGGATTTGCAGGTAAGTTTGTGTTTGGCGTGAGATCGAAAGATTAATTTTACTAATTAAGATTGATTTAATGCTCAACCAGATTATAATCTAAGTGGTATCTACAGGGATACAAAAGTTAAAAATGTGTACAATTGATCATTTCAAAAATATTATCGGCTCTT